>CM051238.1:285889865-288289865 GCA_027917425.1 Gastrophryne carolinensis | reverse complement strand
AACAACTTCACGGAAACTTTGCATGCACTTCAGCCACTCCTACACCGCCAAACACACCCTTCTTGAGCTACAGCGTCAGAATGGTATCCCCCAACATAGTCTGATTTGCGATGTTTCCACCCGTTGGAATTCCACCCTTCACATGTTGGACCGATTATATGAACAGAGAAAAGCCATCACGGATTTCCTGATGATCCAAGCAGATAGGGGGACTCCCCTGTGTAACTTCAATGTCAACCAGTGGCAGCTCATACGTGACACCTGCCGTTTGCTCAGGCCCTTTGAGGAAGCCACTTTATTTGTCAGTCGGCAGGATTACGGGATGAACGACGTGATTCCACTGCTTCATGTACTACAGCACATGTTGGAAACCATGGCTGGTCAGGGCACTGGAGACATGGCGTTTACATCTTACGGCCACATGAACCCCGTTGGAGCTGAACTGGAGGAGGAGGAGGAGGAAGAGGAGGAGGAGGAGTTGCCCAGCGAAACACAGTTTAGGCTTGGCGAAATGGCTGGTTTATCTAGTCAGCGGACAGGAGAGGAGGAGCAGGAGCAGCCAGAGGAGCTAGAGGTTTTTGAGGAAGGAGAGACAGAGGACCCGGGCACACCGTGGCAGTATGCAGTGGAGATGGAGACAGGTAGTCCATCCGAGTCACTTGCGCAAATGGCACGAAGCATGCTCACGTGCTTGCGTAGTGACCCCAGAATTGTTTCCATCTGTCGGCGGGATGACTTCTGGCTGTCCACCTTATTGGACCCTCGCTTCCGGCACAAAATGGGGGCATTTTTTAAACCCACCGAGAGGGAGGACAAACTCAACTACTACAAAGACATTCTACGTAGGCAGTTGGCCGATGCCTATCTGCGCCATGGTCCATACTCTCGCAGGTCTGACTCGAGGGGACCTCTGCGCTCACCTTCCACTGCCATGGCCGCTGGGGGGGTTGGCAGCAGCAGCAGCAGAAGCTCCATCAGCAGCAGCAGCCTCAGTCTTCAGTCGCTAATGAGTAGCTTTCTACACCCGCATAGTGAGGCTACTCATGAGCAGCAGGAAGACCTGGAGCAGGACCTGAACCAGCAGGTCATGTCATACTTTGACATGACCATGCCAACACACCTTGAGGATCCGCTGGACTTCTGGGCAGCCAAACTTGATTTGTGGCCGCAACTAGCAGAGTTTGCCCTGGAAAAGCTGTCCTGCCCGGCAAGTAGCGTGCCATCTGAGCGGGTGTTTAGTGCGGCGGGGGCCATAGTTACGGCGAGGAGAACTCGTCTGTCAACTAAAAATGTGGAGAGACTCACCTTTGTCAAAATGAATCAGGGATGGATCAGCCAGGATTTCCACCCACCAATGCCTGATGCATGCGACTAGATTCAGCATGGTGCCACGTTTTACACTTTCCAAATGGTGCAAAACATATTTATGTCTTTAGGCCATTTTTTGGGCTCCTGCTGCTGCTACTGTCAACTCCTGCCAACTCCAGGGTGTGATTCATCCAATTTTTGGGCTCCTGAGGCCAACTCCAGTGTATATTTGGGCTCCTGCTGCTGCTGCTGCCAACTTCTGCCAACTCCAGGGTGTGATTCATCCAATTTTTGGGCTCCTGAAGCCAACTCCAGTGTATATTTGGGCTCCTGCTGCTGCTACTGTCAACTCCTGCCAACTCCAGGGTGTGATTCATCCAATTTTTGGGCTCCTGAGGCCAACTCCAGTGTATATTTGGGCTCCTGCTGCTGCTGCTGCCAACTTCTGCCAACTCCAGGGTGTGATTCATCCAATTTTTGGGCTCCTGAAGCCAACTCCAGTGTATATTTGGGCTCCTGCTGCTGCTACTGTCAACTCCTGCCAACTCCAGGGTGTGATTCATCCAATTTTTGGGCTCCTGAAGCCAACTCCAGTGTATATTTGGGCTCCTGCTGCTGCTGCTGCCAACTTCTGCCAACTCCAGGGTGTGATTCATCCAATTTTTGGGCTCCTGAGGCCAACTCCAGTGTATATTTGGGCTCCTGCTGCTGCTGCTGCCAACTTCTGCCAACTCCAGGGTGTGATTCATCCAATTTTTGGGCTCCTGAAGCCAACTCCAGTGTATATTTGGGCTCCTGCTGCTGCTGCTGCCAACTTCTGCCAACTCCAGGGTGTGATTCATCCAATTTTTGGGCTCCTGAAGCCAACTCCAGTATATATTTGGGCTCCTGCTGCTGCTGCTGCCAACTCCTGCCAACTCCAGGGTGTGATTCATCCAATTTTTGGGCTCCTGCTGCTGCTGCTGCCAACTTCTGCCAACTCCAGGGTGTGATTCATCCAATTTTTGGGCTCCTGAAGCCCACTCCAGTATATATTTGGGCTCCTGCTGCTGCTACTGTCAACTCCTGCCAACTCCAGGGTGTGATTCATCCAATTTTTGGGCTCCTGAAGCCAACTCCAGTGTATATTTGGGCTCCTGCTGCTGCTGCTGCCAACTTCTGCCAACTCCAGGGTGTGATTCATCCAATTTTTGGGCTCCTGAAGCCAACTCCAGTGTATATTTGGGCTCCTGCTGCTGCTACTGTCAACTCCTGCCAACTCCAGGGTGTGATTCATCCAATTTTTGGGCTCCTGAAGCCAACTCCAGTGTATATTTGGGCTCCTGCTGCTGCTGCTGCCAACTTCTGCCAACTCCAGGGTGTGATTCATCCAATTTTTGGTCTCCTGAAGCCAACTCCAGTATATATTTGGGCTGCTGCTGCTGCTGCCAACTCCTGCCAACTCCAGGGTGTGATTCATCCAATTTTTGGGCTCCTGCTGCTGCTGCTGCCAACTTCTGCCAACTCCAGGGTGTGATTCATCCAATTTTTGGGCTCCTGAAGCCAACTCCAGTGTATATTTGGGCTCCTGCTGCTGCTACTGTCAACTCCTGCCAACTCCAGGGTGTGATTCATCCAATTTTTGGGCTCCTGAAGCCAACTCCAGTGTATATTTGGGCTCCTGCTGCTTCTGCTGCCAACTTCTGCCAACTCCAGGGTGTGATTCATCCAATTTTTGGGCTCCTGAAGCCAACTCCAGTGTATATTTGGGCTCCTGCTGCTGCTACTGTCAACTCCTGCCAACTCCAGGGTGTGATTCATCCAATTTTTGGGCTCCTGAGGCCAACTCCAGTGTATATTTGGGCTCCTGCTGCTGCTGCTGCCAACTTCTGCCAACTCCAGGGTGTGATTCATCCAATTTTTGGGCTCCTGAAGCCAACTCCAGTGTATATTTGGGCTCCTGCTGCTGCTACTGTCAACTCCTGCCAACTCCAGGGTGTGATTCATCCAATTTTTGGGCTCCTGAAGCCAACTCCAGTGTATATTTGGGCTCCTGCTGCTGCTGCTGCCAACTTCTGCCAACTCCAGGGTGTGATTCATCCAATTTTTGGGCTCCTGAGGCCAACTCCAGTGTATATTTGGGCTCCTGCTGCTGCTGCTGCTGCCAACTTCTGCCAACTCCAGGGTGTGATTCATCCAATTTTTGGGCTCCTGAAGCCAACTCCAGTGTATATTTGGGCTCCTGCTGCTGCTGCTGCCAACTTCTGCCAACTCCAGGGTGTGATTCATCCAATTTTTGGGCTCCTGAAGCCAACTCCAGTATATATTTGGGCTCCTGCTGCTGCTGCTGCCAACTCCTGCCAACTCCAGGGTGTGATTCATCCAATTTTTGGGCTCCTGCTGCTGCTGCTGCCAACTTCTGCCAACTCCAGGGTGTGATTCATCCAATTTTTGGGCTCCTGAAGCCAACTCCAGTGTATATTTGGGCTCCTGCTGCTGCTACTGTCAACTCCTGCCAACTCCAGGGTGTGATTCATCCAATTTTTGGGCTCCTGAAGCCAACTCCAGTGTATATTTGGGCTCCTGCTGCTGCTGCTGCCAACTTCTGCCAACTCCAGGGTGTGATTCATCCAATTTTTGGGCTCCTGAAGCCAACTCCAGTGTATATTTGGGCTCCTGCTGCTGCTACTGTCAACTCCTGCCAACTCCAGGGTGTGATTCATCCAATTTTTGGGCTCCTGAAGCCAACTCCAGTGTATATTTGGGCTCCTGCTGCTGCTGCTGCCAACTTCTGCCAACTCCAGGGTGTGATTCATCCAATTTTTGGGCTCCTGAAGCCAACTCCAGTATATATTTGGGCTCCTGCTGCTGCCAACTCCTGCCAACTCCAGGGTGTGATTCATCCAATTTTTGGGCTCCTGCTGCTGCTGCTGCCAACTTCTGCCAACTCCAGGGTGTGATTCATCCAATTTTTGGGCTCCTGAAGCCAACTCCAGTGTATATTTGGGCTCCTGCCGCTGCTACTGTCAACTCCTGCCAACTCCAGGGTGTGATTCATCCAATTTTTGGGCTCCTGAAGCCAACTCCAGTGTATATTTGGGCTCCTGCTGCTGCTGCTGCCAACTTCTGCCAACTCCAGGGTGTGATTCATCCAATTTTTGGGCTCCTGAAGCCAACTCCAGTGTATATTTGGGCTCCTGCTGCTGCTACTGTCAACTCCTGCCAACTCCAGGGTGTGATTCATCCAATTTTTGGGCTCCTGAGGCCAACTCCAGTGTATATTTGGGCTCCTGCTGCTGCTGCTGCCAACTTCTGCCAACTCCAGGGTGTGATTCATCCAATTTTTGGGCTCCTGAAGCCAACTCCAGTGTATATTTGGGCTCCTGCTGCTGCTACTGTCAACTCCTGCCAACTCCAGGGTGTGATTCATCCAATTTTTGGGCTCCTGAAGCCAACTCCAGTGTATATTTGGGCTCCTGCTGCTGCTGCTGCCAACTTCTGCCAACTCCAGGGTATGATTCATCCAATTTTTGGGCTCCTGAGGCCAACTCCAGTGTATATTTGGGCTCCTGCTGCTGCTGCTGCCAACTTCTGCCAACTCCAGGGTGTGATTCATCCAATTTTTGGGCTCCTGAAGCCAACTCCAGTGTATATTTGGGCTCCTGCTGCTGCTGCTGCCAACTTCTGCCAACTCCAGGGTGTGATTCATCCAATTTTTGGGCTCCTGAGGCCAACTCCAGTGTATATTTGGGCTCCTTCTGCCCCTCATAGTGATGCCACTTCACTTCATCATTCATCATGAAGCCGGCTGGCCCGAACAGCGCCGCTGCAAATTCCTTCACAGCGACACGTATTACCTGGCGCTACCTGCCGCTCTCCCATACATTTCAATGGCAGACGCTGCAATGATTGTTTTTAGTGGTTTTTGGGTTTTTTTCTTTGGTACAAAATTCAACACATGTTTATATTGATATGTTTTATGAATCTGGCTGGTTATTTATATGTATTAGAATTTTTTTTTATTTTTCACAATGTAATGTTGTGAGTGACATGGGAATTGCATCTCCTCCACCCAAACTCATTGGCATCAAAATCGCTGGTTTTCCACACAAACGGGGCTTGTAAAGCTATTTTGTAGCCTGTCAGGTTGGGCGGTCACGTTCGCTCTTCGAAATTGTCAGCGCCCAAGCTATTCGGCAGCCCTGTCCTTGATGAATCTGTGTTGGTCAGTGTTTGTGCAGTCGCTGTTTTAATTCGCTATGTGGTGGCGCGAGCGTCGCTGTGCCTCGCTGCGCTGCGTTGTGCGGCGCTGTGCTGTTCATACATGTGCCCTTCTGCCATTTGCAAGGAATTCACTTCCCGCGACCCCAGTCGTTGTTAATGAATACACTGTAGTTGTGAGCGTGCCTGGCCACATATTGCAGGAGTAACATTCAGTCGTACCAGCTCATAACAACCCGTTATGCATTCTCATGTGTGCCACATTTTCAGGTAGTTGTCTAGTTTGATTGTGTGATGACTTTGTGAAGGAATAAGATTTGTATATTTAAGCACAACGGTGTATGCTTTAGAAGGACATATGCATTACAGTATGTAGAATCCCCTGCTAAATCAAGCTAATAATTTGTGGCGCCTTTGGCCCTAGCTTGTTTTGCAGCGTCATTTTAATGTTTTTCCGCCACTTAGCGTGTACATAGCTGATATTAGCTTGTCCCTGTTGCGCGCATGTTTGTTTTTGAATTTTGAAGCACAGTTGCTTGCGTCATATCCGGTTCCGGGATCCTCCTTTGCGTTTCAACGCCACCTTAAGGTAAAAATGTCTAGCGCTTATGCCAATAGCTTGTTTTGCAGCGTCATTTTAATGTTTTTCCGCCACTTAGCTTGCACATAGCTGATATTAGCTTGTCCCTGTTGCGCGCATGTTTGTGTTTGAATTTTGAAGCACAGTTGCTAGCGTCATATCCGGTTCCGGGATCCTCCTTTGCGTTTCAACGCCACCTTAAGGTAAAACTGTCTTGCGCTTATGCCACTAGCTTGTTTTCAAGCGTCATTTTAGTTTTCCGCCACTTAGCTTGCACATAGCTGAGAATAGCTTGTTGCTGGTGCGCGTAGCGTTTTTTTTTTTTAAACTTTTTTCCAATGTCGCTTGGGTCATTTCCGGTTCCTGTTTCCTCCTTAGCGTTTCCACTATGCTGCCCAGACGGCGAGTTATGCGCCTCCCCAGCTCCTCCTCCGACTCTGACCCCACCACCCCTCCCCCACCTCCCCCACTTACCTCACCTTCCCCAAATAGCACCCCTCCCACCCCTTCCCCTCCTGGGCCTACTAAGAAAACACGCACCCGGGTGGATAGCCGCGTAAATGGCCAGGTGGTCAAAGTGAGTATTTGTTTTTTGTATTTTTAGCTTAAAAGTTGCAGAACACACAGGGGGGATTGGGTCAGAAATTTGTTTGTTTTCAGACCAAATTTGATCACTCCCCGTGGGGCATCCCCATTGTGGATGTCCTGCTGGGATGCCCCCCCCTGGAGGGCCCTAAAAATTACCTCAGCCCCGTCCCATCTGTGCATGCGTTAGCTGCGGATGCCTATTGCGCTTACCTCTAGCAGGGTGTACCCCTGCGCCACACATATTTTAATTTTGTGTGCAGGCGCACTCCCTGTTAGAGTCAAACGCCACATGCGTACTTTGCCGTGCAGACCCAGCTGAGCTGGTATGCACGTCCCAACGGCCTTGTATGCGCATACCACAGCGGCGCGGGGCGCTGTGTTTGGCTTGCGGAGTGACGTGGGAGTGTCCTCAGTGGTGTATTTGTGGCCTTCCAAGGGGGTTGCAGACAGCGGACCACCCACAATTGGTGTGGCCCACCAAAGTGCACACAAACCCAGAATACTGATAATCCTGGGTGTGGGTCCACTTTGATCTGGTCTCTGTATAACTGTTTATGACATTGTTCTGATGTCATGTATTGATTTTAGTTTGTTTGATCATTTTTCATAGGACTTCTGCGTGGCCGAATATGACTATGCCCGTGGAGGGAAAAAACGCATTGCCATGGAGGTGAAGGCCACAGTGTCCCGGCGCTTCCACACCGAGCTGACCATACGATCAATTCAGCAGAAGTGGTCAGATTTCAAGCGCCGGGACCCTGAAGGCGTGTACCGCCTATATGATGCCTACGCATCAGGTAAGTTAAAGCTTATGTTCTGTTTAGCCTTTGTGCAGAATCATCTGCTAAGCTGTGTCCATTTGTGCTCTTTAGATTAATTATTTTCTTTCACCCCCTCCACACAGATAAGCGTCCTCCCCTGGGGAAACGTGGGAAGGGATTCCTCCCCCGAACCAGGCAGGCGGACTCGGGGGAGTCATCGGGGGAGGGTCCCTCCCGCGGATCCTATTTAGAGGACCCAGGGGAGGAAGGGGATGACGCCCCAGAGGAGTGTGCTGCTGGGGGGCTGGCAGGATCAAGCCTCAGCTCCTCACACTCTGAGTCTGAGGACTCTCACCAGGCAAGGGGCCACTCTCAAGCAGGGAGTGAGAGGGAGGAGGGTGGCCCTTTGCCTGGTGGATCTTCTGACCAGAGTGTGAGGAGCCGAGGCTCCCCGCCTCCTCCTCAGAGCCCTCCCTGGGCTTCAAGTGGCGCTTCATCCCCTGGTGAGTGTACATTTTTTAATTGTTAGTCTGTGACAGGTTTCATCTTGCAATTTGTACTTAGCCCTTGCCATTCCTCTCTAATTTGCAGGGCATCATATAGGCGGCACCTCCATGGCGTTTTGGCGAAGGATTCTCCACGGGCATAGTCATGGTAAGTGTTTGTGGTTATCCATCACATTCCCAATGTTATGACATTCATTAAAGTGTACCCCCAAACATTGATAGTGCTTGGATTCTCGAAGGTTCCATGACAAATCACATCCCTCACCCAGGGCCCCCCCCACAAAAAAAACCCCACCAACTCCTTACCTCTTTGGGGGTTGCCAAAGCCACCGTCCCAGCCTCCTGTGTGACACTCTAGATGTTTCCAAAATGGGCTGCGCGTGCGCACACACTCGAGGAGTGATGTGTGGAAGGCAGCGGCCGCGGAGTACGTTGTCTCACGTAAATTGTGTTGCTCTGCCAAAGCGGACCCAAACCCAGATTTGCTGCAATCCTGTGTATAGGCCCACTTGTAACAGACACATGTTTCCTGGTCCATTGTCACAGCTGGTTTGATAAGGTACCCTAACCTCACAAACCCCACTACAGTGCTAGCCAACTGTCAACCACCCCTATGTTTCTGCCCACACCATGATGGGTGTTCTAATTTTTTTTCTTGGGTTAAGTTGTTCCCGCTCAAACATGTGGCCCACTATTAACATTAGCCAAACAACTGCTAATGATTCCTTTACATAGCACTGTCTATGTTATTTGCACATTCTCTTTAGGGATACATGTGTCAACCCTAACTAATTGACATTAACTCATGGTCCAGGAAATATGCTAATTTAGGACAACCTGTATGTAACCATGCAAGCCTTTGCATTTTCAGACTCAATAACCAGATGGATGTCAAATAGTCAGGTGTCATTGGCCCACTAATTGTGTTTTTGTCTTTTGCTTTCTGTTGACAGATGTTGCTACGCAGACGGAGCCAGAGATCCTCCTCCCCACCCCAGCTCCAGGGACGGCCAGCAGCATGGGCCCCCGCCACAGCTGCGATGGTGAGTACATCCCACTTCATATGCCTAAAGACTTGTGAAACCTATGTCTTATAGTCACATCTGCAGACATTTAAAATTTACCTATGTGTTAATTTCACACACATCTAGATTCAATGTGTTTGTACAATAATCCAACATGCCTGTTTGCATGCTTGATTGTTGGCTCACATTCTTCATTTGGCCACATAGAGACTATTTTTGCATTAGACACAACCAAATGGGCCCTATTAGGTCTGGACCTCTAACATTATAGGGCAAACTCGTGTACTCGTTAGGACTTAGGCCCTGATGTTTGGCTGTGACTAAACACAAAAATGGACACACTGGGACTTATACCTTCTTTGCTTCCCAAGAGTTAAACTGGAACAACAACCAGGATTTTGACTTTCCTGGGTCTTGGTCCACTACGGTGGGGCACCCCTGATCGTCACCGCTGTGTGACAACCCCCTGAACTCACTTTGACTCCAGGAAACCTCTGATAGATTCCAGGGCCGATCACCGGTGGGTGTTGGTACACTTTAAGAGTAAATGTATGCTTGGGATGTGTTGTTCACATTCCTGCCAGTCAATAGTACTCATATCATGTTAACCAATAAGCACACAGTGGTCAACAATGTTAATGTGAGTGTCACCTAATTGGACACACTGACATTACATTGCTACATCTGTGTCTGTTGAGGTCACATCCAATTTATTAATAAATTGTTGTTTCTACATCTCTACAGCTTGTGAAAACCAGCATCGCAGACTGTGGCGGGAGATCAGGCTCCTGAAGCTGATGCTGCTGGCCAAGAAGTGGCGCCGGCGGCGTCGTTAGGGTGGGGGGAAGCCTGGCCTGTTGATGCCCTTTGTTGGGCAATGTTGGCCCTGTTGGCCATGTTTTTCAAATAAATTTTTTGATGACCATCATTACAGTGTGGTGCATTGCAAAGCATAGTTTAACTGTCTCAAAACCCATTTGTGTGTCAATTTAGCCATACCTTTGGAGCCATTTCATGTGTTAACCATAGTAAGCTATGTTCTCAAATGTGTGGGCTAAATTGACCAATACATTGACATATCTAGATCAAGATACTCATCCCTGACTGTGTTATTAGCTAGGTCTTAGGAAAAACACAATTTAGAGGTGGGTGAAGCAAATATATTTACAAAAACCAAAACAAACAAAATTAATATTCTTGGCTGGGTGGCCGGGGAGGTTGGGAGTCATTGCTAGGGGCGGTGTTGGGGGACAACAGTGCAGTAAAAAATATAGACTGCTGTTGTATGAGCTGTTGTATCAACAACAAAGTTTGGCCCTGCCGCTGGAGACATTCTTCCTGGCGCTGTATCGATTCTTCCTGGCGCTGGAGAGATTGCTCCATTAGATTGGCCAGCCGACCAAGTTCCTGGTTCTGCTGTTGGTTTAGGAGCAACTGGTCGATCTGGCTCTGCTGGGCCTCATTTTGTTGCTGACACATCAGCACCTGATTTTCCAACGCCGCAATGCGCTCATTAGTTCCATCACGCGGCTGTTGGCGACTGTAGTCCTCCAGCATCCGGACCCCTAGCTCATAAAAATCAGCACTGGTTGGTGCCACACCTCCTCTTGCTGTGGTTTGAGCCTAACAAAATAGAAAACAACATTTTAGTCAAACAGAACCAATGCAGGTATGCCCCTCAAAATAATTACCCTAAACAGTCACTATACAACTTACCCTTGTCTGAGCCTCGGAAGCTTGGCCACATGGGACTTGGGAAGAGGTCCCAGCTTGGGGTTCTGGTTCCGCCTCCTGCAAAAACAACAATGAAAGGAAATGTGACATGTTGCTTCATCCACTACCCACGAACATGCCAATGTGGTTCTAGGTCGTCTACATCAGCCATGTTACCTGCGTGTCCTCCGGCACAGGTAGGCTCGAGGTTTCGCTGCCAGAGAGTGGCAATTCCACATCCGAGATGTCCGGCAAGTTGGCATATGCTAAACAGGATAATCAGGTTAGTAGGTCTGTGGCCCAAACTCAAATGTAACCTGGCTAGGCTATCGAGGCCATACCTCTAAAAAGTGCCAAAATACACACTAGACCAAAGGTATCTGTTAAACTCAGATTGTTAACATGTATGTTACAGGACTAAGAGGCAATAATTTTTGCTAATCACATCAGAAACATTGCTTAAATTACACATACCCGCAATCTCCCAGATGTCTTGAGTGGGGTCCTCACTCGAGCTTGGACCTTGAAAATACATGTGGACACACAAGTTGCCAGAAGCAAGTGCAACAAAAGTAGAGCCAAAATACAGACTAGAGCAAGGCAAAACAACTTACCCTCATCTCTGGCAGCCTGAACTTGAGGGGCCCTTTCAGGACAGCCACTTCCGATATTCGGGTCAACTAAAAAACACAAGGAATGTCTCTAAATATTCATCAAACTACTACGGGGAATGTTTGGCAAAAAATATGTCCGCCCAAATACATTGCTATCACTCCAATAACTAATAGACTGACCCTGGGGAGGCAACAAGCACTCCCAGGAGGCATCTTCAAGTTTACCAAGCAAACATGTAGATTAGTAGACTAACCAAATTGAACCAGTGTAACATAAACAGCATAAAGGATACATTATGTATTGCTATACACACCAACAGGGTCCTGTTGACCTGCAACATCGGAAGTGGGGTCCAAAGATGAACCAGTCACTTGGCCTACCAAGAAAAAAGAGGAATGAGACACATGCACTTGGGTAAAAGTGGATAAAGCAAGGTGGACACATGCACTTACCGACATCCAAAGAGTAGGTGGGATCCGGAGGAGATGCTGGGGCCAAGGGCATGGGAGCTAGGCAAAAATGAAGCAAACATTGAGCCATAGTTAATGTGCGTGCAAAAATACAACATGCATTAAGGTGTGTGTGAGCAGCTCTTTCACTAATATTCACTAATCAAGGCCAGTGTGGCTTCCACATTGATATGCCGATATATGGCTACACATCTCTGGCTTCAAACATATCTACACATGTTAGGGCCTTGTTAGTTAGTTGCTGTGAGTGTTACAGTGGGCGTGAAATTAGGCCGCAGGCCCATATTATGAATACTCAACAGTGCAACACTCGATTGTTTGAGCTGCTCCCACACCCATTTGTTCCCCAAACAACCAGCACCAAAATTAGGGGTAAATACCTTCAATGGCAGACTGGGGTAGCCTTGAGGTTGCTGGAAGGGCAGGAGCTTGGGTGTCCTGAGGCACATCCCGGACAGCAGCATGTGCACCTATGCAGAAAGCAACAGACAGAAAAGTAACAAATGTTTGAGCTCTAATGTAATACTTCACAGGTCCTACTGTTAGTTGGTCAGAATGAAAAAATGCTAATCACATACATTAACATTAGGTTTGTAAAAAAGGCAGAAAATATGTACCTTCAGTCCAACCTGTGGTGTCATCCCCAGGATCCACACCCTACAGCCGAGCCAGTGGGATTTTGGCCTTCAGCATCTCCTCATACGGCCTGTAGGTACTCTTTGGAGCCTGGATGGTCCCACTGTCCACATCAAGATCGTGATTCATCTTTTTCATAAGGGCCCCTCGCAAAGTGTAGAAGCGTTTCCTGCAGGATGGGCCACTACGTGGGTGTTGAGCAGTGCTACTAAGCTCCACACCAATGGCATCCCACCGTTTGCTTCTTTCTTGTTTGCCTATGGACTTGCTTTGGGAGCCAAATATCAGCTCTCATTTAGCAAGTGTAAGGCGCACAAGATGATTATTCTCAGCCAAATTAAATTCAGGCTCCCTCTTGGCACCTGGGCGCTTAGCCTGGGGTGCTGCCCCACCTTCAGGCTGTGCCCTTTTCCGTAAGGGAGGTCTGCGCACAGCACCCACCAAACTCCTACTTGGGCCTGCTGTGGCCGGCAGATGTCCTGAATTTGGCTCCATCCTGTAGCTGCACACACACACAAATACACACCCAACAAGCACGCATGCAGACTACAGAATGGCATCGCAATCTCTTAGGGTTGGGCAGGTTTTATGTGCTCTAACAGCCAATCAAAAAGCAGGTCACTTAATTGATTCACACATACAGCCCAGTTCCTTCTAGCCACACCTCCACTGCACTGACTGAAGCATGTGTGTTAGCCAATTAACTCATTACAGACCTCATTAACCAAACAACACACACCCAAATACAACAATGGACTGATGTATCTCAAACCCTTGTGACATGTGGTTAGCCTAACGGCTATTTAAAAAAACAGCAGCTTACCTTTCATTGGGCCACCACTGATTTTTGGGCCATGTCCGTTAATGCACGCAAGTTTCGGCTCACGTACGCTAGTAGCGCTACTAGCGTGCGCGTGCGCACTCTGTTTTACGCACACCTGGGTCGGCTAATTGGCGCCCGGAAATAGCAGAGCGACGCAAAAGGCGGCAAAGCGGACCTGTCCCTTTTGAAAGAGAAGTATAAATGGAAGGAATTTTCAAGCTTCTGGTATTCTTACACTGTGGCAAAGGCTGTGGTGTGGTGCTGTGCTCGCTTCCCTTAGCTCATTTGAGCCTCTGTCTGGTTTCTGTCCTCACTCTCTGTGGCTTGTTGGGTGATTTCTGACATCAGTGCTGTTTCTTTAGGAGCTTGTTTTTGGTGGCATCTGCAAATATTGTGTAGCATACAGCAAGTGAGGCTTGATTTTGGGGCCTTTTGTGGGCTGTGCAGCAACTCCCCTCTTGGTTGTGCCTAACTTAGAAAGCTTGTTTTCAGCAGGCTGGTGGTTTGGACCACTATAGTTCTGGTTTTGTGGTGAGCTGCATTGTAGCGGGTGTGTGTGGAGTGTGATTGTTTGTGTGTGTGTTGTGTGTTTGTGGTTTTTTTTTGTTTTGTTTATTTTGTATATATCTTGAGTGTGTGTGATGGATAAGAGGGTGATGTATGGTGTCTGGGTGGATGGATGTATGTGTATGCTGAAAGAGCAGGAGGAAAGGGAGCGGGGTGTTGTGAGGCTTAGGGCACCCCGCTCCTTTGCAATCCGCCTTTCAGTATGGGACTTAAGTGACGAGCAGATCAGGAGCCGCTTCCGTCTGAATCGTGCTGCACTACAGTCCCTATATGATCAGATTAAGCACAAAATCGAGCCATCCACCAAACGCACTCATTCCATTCCAGGCATAGTACGCCTGTGTGCCACTCTGAATATTTTGGCACGAGGGACCTTCCAGGCAACCTCCGCCCTCCTCAGCGGGATAAGCCAGGCTACTATGAGCCGCATACTAATCCAGGTAGTTCTGGCAATTTGTGATTTAATCCCAATTTACATCAAGTTTCCTGAGGATGAGGAAGAGGTTGCCAAAATAAAACATGCTTTCTATCTGATGGGAGGGATCCCGAATGTGCTAGGGTGCGTTGATGGTACACATATCCCTTTCCGCCCTCCCCGTGCACAGGAGCTGTCCTACAGAAACCGGAAGCATTTCCATTCGCTTAATATTATGGTGGTCTGTGACCCAGACATGAGGCTGCGGGCGGTGAGATCGGGGTTCCCCGGCTCATGCCACGATTCTTACGTCTTGCAGCGGACAGTCCTGTGCCGGAAGTTTGATAACAACGAAATGCCAGCTGGCTAGCTACTGGGTAATAAATTAACCATGTCAATGTATTTAGCAAATATGTGGCCTAGTAAGCCAAATTTAACAAAACAACCACAAAAAAACATGTACTAGTACTAATTGCTGTCTCTCTCCTTGTGTTTTTTCTACAGCGGACAAGGGATATGGGCAGAGAACGTGGGTCATGACTCCGGTCAGGAACCCACGGACCTCTGCCCATGAACGCTACAATGCAGCGCATCGCAAGACCAGAAGCATTGTGGAAAGAACCATCGGCCTGCTGAAAGCACGCTTTCTCTGTTTGGCACGGCCAGGAGGAGAGATGCTCTACAGCCCACAGAAGGTCTCCAAGATCATCCTTGCCTGCTGTGTGCTACACAATATTTGTATTTGCCACCGAATCCAAGCCCCCGAGGAGACAGCACTGGTGCCAGAAATCCCCAACATGCCCGCAGCAAGAAGTGAGGACACCCAGACTGGCGATGAGCTAAGGGAAAGGATGATCACTTCTTTTTTTGCGGTAAACTAACTACCCTTCACTATAATGCAAGTACTGCACTACTGGCTAAATGTATTTGAACTCCCATCAAAATGAGCCCAAAAAAACACTAAGGGGGGTGTAAGATGAGCCAAACCACTCTAAGGGGGGTGTAAGATGAGCCAAACCACTCTAAGGGGGGTGTAAGATGAGCCAAACCACTCTAAGGGGGGTGTAAGATGAGCCAAACCACTCTAAGGGGGGGTGTAAGATGATCCAAACCACTCTAAGGGGGGTGTAAGATGATCCAAACCACTCTAAGGGGGGTGTAAGATGAGCCAAACCACTCTAAGGGGGGTGTAAGATGACCCAAGCACTCTAAGGGGGGTGTAAGATGAGCCAAACCACTCTAAGGGGGGTGTAAGATGACCCAAACCACTCTAAAGGGGGGTGTAAGATGACCCAAACCACTCTAAGGGGGGTGTAAGATGATCCAAACCACTCTAAGGGGGGTGTAAGATGACCCAAACCACTCTAAGGGGGGTGTAAGATGACCCAAACCACTCTAAGGGGGGTGTAAGATGACCCAAACCACTCTAAGGGGGGGTGTAAGATGATCCAAACCACTCTAAGGGGGGTGTAAGATGACCCAAACCACTCTAAGGGGGGTGTAAGATGATCCAAACCACTCTAAGGGGGGTGTAAGATGACCCAAACCACTCTAAGGGCGGGTGTAAGATGAGCCAAACCACTCTAAGGGGGGTGTAAGATGACCCAAACCACTCTAAGGGGGGTGTAAGATGACCCAAACCACTCTAAGGGGGGTGTAAGATGAGCCAAACCACTCTAAGGGGGGTGTAAGATGAGCCAAACCACTCTAAGGGGGGGTGTAAGATGACCCAAACCACTCTAAGGGGGGGTGTAAGATGATCCAAACCACTCTAAGGGGGGTGTAAGATGATCCAAAACACTCTAAGGGGGGTGTAAGATGAGCCAAACCACTCTAAGGGGGGTGTAAGATGAGCCAAACCACTCTAAGGGGGGTGTAAGATGACCCAAACCACTCTAAGGGGGGTGTAAGATGACCCAAACCACTCTAAGGGGGGTGTAAGATGACCCAAACCACTATAAGGGGGGGTGTAAGATGACCCAAACCACTCTAAGGGGGGTGTAAGATGATCCAAACCACTCTAAGGGGGGTGTAAGACGCCAATGTTGGTTATCAAGTAATGCATTTTTTTATTTGCAACAACAATACTACTTTAAAGATCTATACTAACTGCACTTTTCTTATTTTTTCAGGCACCAAGAGATGCACCTTGAACCCTAATTGGAACTTTAAAAACTTTCATTCCCTTTACTTTGCTTTTTCCTTTCTGTTTGACTTTTGAATTTCATTTTCTCTTCTGTTACTTTTTTAATTTTTTATTATTGTAAAAATAAAATCTACTATATATAGATACATGTGGCTATGTGTTTAATTCTGTTGTAAGTTTCCTTTGCATTGTACTTCCTATTTTAATTTTCATTTTCTTTCTGAGTTCTGTTTTTATTTTCATTTTCTATTTTCCTTTTCTTTCTCTGTTCTGTTTTTATTTTCATTTTCTATTTTCCTTTTCTTTATCATTTATGTTTTTATTTTCCTTTTCTATTTTCCTTTTCTTTCTCATTTATGTTTTTATTTTCCTTTTCTATTTTCCTTTTCTTTCTCTGTTCTGTTTTTATTTTCCTTTTCTATTTTCCTTTTCTTTCTCAGTTATGTTTTTATTTTCCTTTTCTATTTTCCTTTTCTTTCTCTGTTCTGTTTTTATTTTCATTTTCTTTCTCATTGGTGGTTTAATTGTATTTCCTTTTTCTTTAAAAAATAAATAAAATAAATTAAAATGTGGCTATGTGTTTAATTATGTTTTATTTTGCATTTATATTCTAATATCTGGTTTAATTTAATTTCCTTTTCAACACAAAATAAAAACTCAAAAAAGTAAAGAAACATGTTGCAATGTGTTTTATTCTGAAGGTACTGGATGCCCAGGCCACAGCAAAGCTAAGCGCAGGCGCTGTGTAGAATAGCGTGGTCACACTGACTGACAGCGCCTACAAAGCTGAGGGCCAACATCATATTCAGCAATGTAGGCGTTGTTCCCAACAACGCCAGGTAGCGACTGAGGAGGCCTGCTATAGCGAATCGCTACCGCTGACGCTAGCGGCGCTCATAGCGCCATACTTCAGTCGCTCATCTGTCGCTACCCGGCGCTATTGATGAATCGGCCTCCCCGTCTAAGTTTTACTTACAATGACAATGAGCTGCCTAATATATCTCCAGTTTTCACAAAATGCAAATATTATTGCTTGGGTAATTATAAGTAATATATAGTAATATAAAATAATAGAGTCTCATATTAACTATGCTGAGAATGCTGCATGTCCCTATGCCCAGAATTCTGCAGATCTATTGCACACAAAAAGTGCAATAAAAAATAGTTCCTATTTTTCCTAAAAGAATTACCTGCACATGTGATTGGCATATTACAGGTGAGGTGCCTCATTTCTACAATGGTTTTTGTTTTTAGAATAAAAAAGCTCATGCTGTATGTGAGCGAACCGTAGCGCCAGCTCAGTGCAACTGACTCACCACATTCATCAAAAAAGCAGCCACAAACATCGCCGGCGCCCAAAACCATGTAATTGTAGCCCATAGCGCCAGAGGCTGTGTGATTAAAGGCTGTTTTTGAACATGTATCCACTAGTAACAAAGCAATAACATATGGAATTACATTGTTATAACATTGTAACATGAACACTTTAATACCAGACATGTAAGGACAATTCCAAAAAGTTTTCAAAAGTGTCTTTTTCTTGCCCAGAATACATGTCAGAAGGTTTGTGTTTTTTTTTAGGGAAAAAAAAAATTGGGGTCAGGAAAAGGATTTAAGGATCGTCTATAGAAATGTACGGGAGAGCTCCAGGTAGCGACAGGTGAGACGTGGCGCTCTGCAAGACTGAACGGCGGCGCTGTATGCTGAGGCTGGTATAATGATGAATTGAACGCTACATGGCGTTGTTCTAGTCGTTTACCAGATTCGGCTTCATAAATGTGTAATTGCGTGCCGTCTCCGGCATCCACCTGCCGCTACCTGACACTATCTGCCGCTGTACAGGCACTACCTGGCGCTATTCCTTCATGAATAAGGCCCCTAGACATCCAGCTTTAAAAGTCCTTGTATCATACCAGGGAATATGGAAGCCATTCCCCTGCCAAAGGTCCTGTGATGTGATATGTGGGTTACAGAGCTGAATGGAGCTATTTTGACAACATATTTCATTTTGTGTGATAAGGAAATGCTTTCACAAATGCGCCTTCATGGTTTCATGACTGACACTATCATTACTTTAGAAGATGTAGAATGGCATGTTTTCTTGGTAAAAATATACTGCACATTTCTAAAGCTAGTGTCAGACAGTGACTATAGCAACCATTTTCTTCAAGTCAGATTTCTTTATTTGCTTTGATAATGTATAACCCATTTACAATAATTCAGTTGTAATTTAGCCAATAACTGTATTATGCTGAGTTTATGTCAAGTAAAGAAAAATGTAATTCTCGCTGAATACATTGGATTTTGGTTGTCGACTATGAGGGCAGGCTTCTTTTTATCTCCTGTCTCAGTGGCCCTTTATGTACCTATCAATGCTTGACAAAAAGATAATCATCTCGGCTGGAACATTGTTGCACTATGTCAGGGTTGGCCAACAGGAGCTGCAGGGTTGTGAATGTTCCTGGCAGGACAACAGTTGGGGATGGAGCTCTGAGATGCGGCTGCAGCCCTGCCAAGGTGAAGCAACCAACCAACCCAGAGTCTACTGATATCACTGGCCCTTGCTGTAGCCCCCTGCAAGACTGAGCTGCGGCACCTATACTCAGAGGGAAGTATATGTAGCCACCTTCTATCTCCAGCCCAGTGCCACAAAACAGCCTGCGTCTCTTTTTTTAGCACTTTTACCACTTCCTGTGGTTTTTTCCAGGTGTCAAAAGGCCCAAGTGATAGTAAGCTATATGTTAAATTGATTTTCTAGATCCTCGAATTTTAATGCAATAAATCATGGTTTATTTGAGATATCTTCTTTGGTCTGCTGGTTTATTTGATATGACATACCTGTGGACTGTCAGGACAAGTGTCCCAGAATCCTGTAACAAGTGAGCTATCCCACACTTTGATGCAAATAATACCAGGTTATATTCAGATCTCATGCTTAGAAACATTATGTTTAACTGTGTTGTCCGCCTGTCCCTCGTTGTTCTCATTTGTCCCTCAATGAGGGAGTGTGGCCTAATATAACAAATGTCCCTCTTTCCCACCCAGAAAAGTTGGTAGGTATGGTCTTACTCTCTGTGTATACATTTGGGATAGCTCAAATAAGCTAAACATAGTTCAGATTGTAGTGATGAAGGAACTCAAAGAGGCCCCTGAGTCCAGATAGAATTCCTTGGTAACCCTGCAGGCCAGTTGGAGTCTATGCCCTTTTCAGTGACGCAAGAATCATTGTAAGCTCTACTTCTTGAGTTAAGGGAATAAAGAGCAGTTGGTGAGGTGCCACATCAGGCTGGGGTAAGAGTCTTCTAGCAGGGACACCATGGCATTTACACACAAATGCAAGAATTCTCTAGTTAGTCAAATAATGTGCTGAAGCAATTCCATTTCCTAACCGCATCACATGGTTTATTGTTTGGCATGTAAAGCATGGTCTCAAAAATACTTCACCATTTAATGTTCTTGACCGTTCTTTGTGTATGGCTTAGAAATTCTTCACAGCCTTCAGTTTGCTACTGGGCTGAGCATTTGTGCATAGTAATGATATTCACCTTAAAAAATCCATTTTTACAACAACATACAGAAAATAATGAATACACAAAGCACTTAACCGCAGTAATAAAAGTCTTTTTTCCAAGTAAGTCCAAGACAGCAGCATAAATGCGTAAATACAAATATGTTTAACTTTAGTAGTGCTTATTCAACTTTAGTGTGCTCAGAATAATGTTGCCTTAACTGCTGATGGAAAAAGTTCTGTTTTACATATTTAGCCTACACATTTAACAGGAATTCAAGGATAATAAAGTTTCACATTTAGGGAGCCCCGCTGAGAGCTAAGGCTCGATGTTCTGCTTGATTTTTTACTTCAGGCAGGAGTCCCGCTGACTTCAGAATATCTGAGTTCATTCTGCTAAAACTGGGCATTTTGTTATTTTGGCACTCGAGATGTATTTTGGCTGCTGCATCTTGCTTTTAATTACCAATCCTCTGTTTGAGTGGTGAGCGGGATAAGAGATAATGGGAGGTGACTCTCAATGTCAAGTTTTAGTTAGATAAGGAAAGAGCACAGTAAGGGGGGTAGGCTGAGTTTGGGAAAGGGTGGTAACGGCTTTCTCTTTACTTTTTTTCTTGTGTAGCTTTTTTGAACAATAATGCTGTGATACATTTAGCTGTCTTCAAATAGCCAGTTACAAACAAGAAAGGCTATGTTTGTTTTTTATTGTCACACATGAAGGGGGGATTAGGATTGTTTAGCGACCCTGTGAACCAGGACCCAAAGCTTAAACAGGCTTTAATGGAGGACAATGTCCCAGTATGTGTCACTGCTTAATGTTTTATTAACACTGACTGTGAAAGTATGCAGGGGTGGACTGGGGTTAAGAAACAGCCCGGTATCTGAGCTCCTCCATAACACATTGAATGGCAGAGTCTCCCCATAACATGCTGAGTGGCAGGACCCCAGTATCCCCTTGTCCAGTTACTGTTAACTGTGAATGCTGCATCAACTCCAAAGCTACAAGAGCAACACTTCCTAAAGTCAGTCAGAATAGAGCTTCAAGACTTGATCTTGTTCACAGTGATGTATGTGGTCCCCTAAACCCACTTTCACCTGAAGGCAACAGGTACACAGTGACTTCATGGATCACTATTCAAGATACACAGACACTTACCTAATGCAACACAAGGGTGAAGTTTTTGACAAACTACAGTACTATGTAGTAAAGACAAGTAACAGTTTTTAGAGGAAACCTCTCATACTTCAAGGTGATAATAGTGAATTACATGGTGGAAGGATGATGGAGGTACAAGTACAAAAGTACTTAATGCAGAATAGAATAGAGCACAAAAAGCCAGTGGCATAAACACCAGAGCAAATTGAGGTAGCTGGAAGAAAGAACCGAACCCTGGCTGAAATTATGAAATGTATGCTGACAGACTTTGGCCTACCACGAAAATACTGAGGTGAGGCAGCAATGTCAGCTACTTATTTGCAGAACAAACTCTTTTCTACAACAGTGGAGGAAACTCCATATGAACTGTGGCACAATGAAAAGCCAAGTGTAAAATGGATGCAAAGCATTCATTTACATCCCAGAGGAAAACATGCACCACAACGGAGCATCTGAAGGAATCTTTGTTGGATGCATTGACAATTTTAAGAATCCTAAATCCCAAAACAGAGGGGGTTACCATTAGCAACAGCATACCTTTTGGATAACAGAGGAAGTAAGAACAGAAGAGAAAACTGACACCTGTTAGCCATCATCTGTAACTTCTGAACAAACAGTTGAAATGAGCGCAGACCCTACCAGTACTGAAGAGCAGACACAAGCAAGCTTAGACACAGAACCAAGATGCTCAATAAGAGTAATCAAAGGTAAACCACCTGTATGTCTCTCATACAAGACAAGCACTTGCAGTGCTAATGCACCTGCAATTCAGGAGGACATGTTTCAGCTTTCAAAGAGGGAAGCCAGTAAATGTGGATAAAGGCTGCAAAGGAAGGGATAAAATCCCTGCATGACACCAAAACATGGACACTTACAGAACTACCACCTGGAAGGAAAGCCATAGGCTGTAAATATACTTTTAAAATGAAGTACAATGCAGATAACGCAGTGGAGCAGTGCAAAGCAAGACACATAGCCAAAGGATATTCTCAGAAATATGGAGAGGACTATGATGAGACTTTTGCTTCAGTAGTCAAACATGGTACAACAAGAATTTTGCTTACAGCAGCCACACAAAAGAAAAAGGAAGTGAATCACTTTGATGTGAAAACAGCGTTTCCTAATGGCGAGTTAACAGAAAACATCTACATGGAACAACCACCAGGACTCAAGGATGAACAAACTCCAGACCTAGTATGCAAACTTTAGAGGATATATATATGGTCTAAAGCAAGCCGCCAAAGCATGAAATATGAAAATATATCACGTGTTTACAAATGAGGACTTTCAGAGGAGTAAAGCAGGCCCCAAGAAACTGGCAGACAGATGGATCTATGTGCCCATTTATGTGGACAAATATCCTGATTTGTTTTGAGCAAGAAGGGGATGAAGCAGGAAAACTACAAACCCTGAATCAGCATTTTGAGACCAAAGATCGTGGAAACATAACGAATTACCTCAGCATTCAGATTTAGAGAGAGGGAGCTTTCTTCTGAACCAAAAGCACAACATACAAGAAATAATTAAAACATTTGGAATGGAAGATGCCAAACCAGTAAACTCTCCATGGAAACCAATTACCTGAATGAGATAAGCAGCCAAGATACTGCACTGCCAACTAACACTCAGTATAGAAAAGCAATAGGTAAATTGCTGTACATTACCACCCCTACAAGGCCTGACATAGCAGCTGCTATTGGAATTCTATACAGAAAGGTTTCAATGCCCAATCAGATGGACTAGAATGCTGTAAAGTGAGTAATTTGCTATCTTAGAGGGAAGCCAGTGATAGAAAATCTACCAGTGGCTACTTTTTTTCTGCTGTTAGGAGCTGCTATCAGTTGGACTAGCAGAAAGCAGCTCTCTGTTACACATCATCTACCGAAGCAGAGTACGTTGCAGCAGCACAGGCAAGCCAATAAGCTATATGGCCAAGATAACTGTTAACAGACTTCTTGAGTTACTTTATTGCCCTAATGAGTATATGACAGATATCCTTACTAAGTTACTTACTATCCTAAAAGACACCCAAGGCTTACAAAGAAGATTGGTTTAACAGACTAAGCCTCAGCTGTTGAGAAGGGGAGTTGGAGATACTGTGCAACAGTTTACAGATTATTTCTGTCTGTGATCTGCATCAATATTGCTAGGTTAATGCAGTTTAAATTTATGACAGTTACATATATCTGTGTGTAGTCTCATGCATGTTGTGTTTCCTGTACACTGGCTATGACTTATTTTTTCTGTCTATGTTATCCACCACGTAGAATGATCTTTTCTTACTGCGCTCATGTTCCAGTAAAGCCAGTTCCTGTTACACCAAAAATGTCTATCTGGATTTGACTCCACTGCACAAAGCGCACAGACTTTGCAACAGGTAGAGGCCAAGGGGTGGAGCCACTGTAGAAGCCTGATACAACAGGTCTCAGAATTTTCTGAGATCCCCTAGTCTTCAATGGACCCCCTTCCCCCACAGGGAAGGACTAAGGTGACCATTTTTTTCAGAGGAACTCATTTGGGGCATCCAAATTGCAACTGTCACTAGGTTATTTTCCAATAGAAACAACATCGTATGATTTGTGTGTGACAAATGTTGTTACTCTAGAAAATCAGTATAGCGGTTTGTTAAGGTGTCACAATTTAAGTATCCCTAATTTGTCCTTCTGGTCAACTTGGGTCATCCAGCTGGAGGGTACATCTGGGACTGGTAGCACAGGATCAGAAAAGTCCAAGCATGTACAGAGTGGAAAATCCAAGCCAATGTCAGACTAAAATAACAATCCAAAGGGACGTCCTATAAGCAGGGTGAAAATTCAATCCTGGTGTCAGCGACGGGGTATCCACTTTGAGTGTTCCTCTCCAAGATCCCTTTTGTGGATTTGTATATAATGTTTATTTTATCTGGCTATATATGGTCATTGTATGCTTGTGCATTCATTTTAAACCATCCGTGCACTGAGACAAACACAAGCAGTGAGTGTACACATGCCCGGAGCAATAGGCACACATGGAGCATTTGGGGAGGTTAGATGCCTTGCAGTCATGTACCGGGCAGGAATTGAATCTGACAACCTCCACAAGGCCCCTTCCTTACCACTAGGCCATGACTGCCCCTTATCCCACCAACATAGCCCTGGGTATCGTTTATAAATCTCACCTTCCCAGGGACCATTACACGAGTTCAAAGGGTAGAGGAGCCGGCATGCCACCTTCTGGCACTGGCAGATGGCATGCCAATACCGTCTGACCTATTACCCACACCCTCAGTACAGGGGGTACGACTGAGACTGGTTCCCATTGGAAAAGCACTGGACCTGTAGAGAAATTGGTCAGTATCACTCCACCAATACCATACCACCAGTGCAACTAGACACTGTGGGGTGAGGATAGGGCATTATAATGTGACACCACTCGTTTTTCCGAAGCTTGGTGGCATTCACCACTTGTAAACAAGGGCATTTATTAATTTATTGTGGACCTCTACTAAAATTGCCACTTATAGTGAACCAAAACCCAGGATTTTCACTATCCTGGGTTTTGGCCTGTCCCCCTGGGGCACCCCGGTTTGGGGTGCCTCGCTATGTGAAATCTCCTCTCTCTCCCTCACTTACCTCTCTTCGGGCCCACCCTGCAGTTAGAGCAGCCTGCTGGAATCCTAGCTGCCCTTTTCAGTGGCACGCGGCATCACTCGCCTCTCTTCAACTGTGTGTGGCCCCGCACAGCCATTCAGTTGTGCCAGACGGGGCCACACACAGCTCGAGAAGGGGAGTGAGTGAAGCCGGCATCGGTCACACATGTGCCATGGGCTCGAGGAAAGCTAAGAACATTGGGCACACCGGGGGGGGGGGGGGGCTATAGAGTAGAGCGTCCCACTTCGGGATCCCCCCACAAGAGGGAGTAGGCCTGCCCTGTCTCATAGACTCCAGGGTGGATTTTGGGTCCACTTTAATCCAGTACTGCCATTAGAGAAAATAAGTAAGTAATGCTTGTTAGCATCTGTCAGAGGAGCCCGCATGAATATGAACGTACAATATAAAGAACCTGTTTCATTTCAGAAATTTGGTTTAATTCACAGTACACAGTAATGCACCTGAAGTGACTGACAGACTCTTTATTAATGGTTTTGTAAATGGCAAAATTCTATGCTGTTGCTGAACATTTCAGCATTGTAATTATGTTGACTATGCTGAAGCTCCCCGCTGAGAATGAAAAATACCAGCGGCTAGATATGTCTACTAAGCAAATTAAACAGGCCATTGCATTTCCAATAAATATAATAATACACTAATGGAAACAAAGGTATCTACGCCTACAGTATGTTTCATAGTAAGATGTAACATTCAACAGTTAATGTTGGTTTAAAAAAAGTTGTTTTGGCACTTTTAACTTTTGTAATGTATAAGTATATTGAGTATTGTGACCTAATGGAAAAAATAAAAAGAATTTCACTAAAAAGTAATAATTGCATACATTTTATAGGTGGTCATTACAATGACTTATGTGGCCATTGGCTCTATTAAATAAACAGAGCAGAAAAAAACAAAAATCATCCAAACAGAATTAGCTTAACTATAAAACATATCGCTGGCAACCTTATAGCACAGCATTAGTGCAGAAAGAGCAGAATAAGCATTAAAATAACGTTTATCCATTGCTGTGTATGTCCCTAAGGGGGCTCTCATAGATTAGAGTAAGGGCGGCATCTACTCAGAGGCACTTTGGTGTTGATGCAGCTTCAACATACTTCTGCAGATGTGTGCCAACCTCTGTTTTTAACTACATTTTCAATTGGTTGCTAGCTAACAGGGTTGTGTGCTGTAGTACCTTTAAATTGTGCCTATTTAAACAAAGTTACAGCTAAAACATTTTTTGAGGTTTGGATAGAGTTCTGGTCTGGTCACTAGGGGCAGGAATGTAACATAAACAGAAAATCCTATTATATCGATGAAATGAGAGGTGGCAGCCAGGGCCAGTGTTAGGAGATGGAAAACTGGGCTACTACCCAGGGCCTCTGTTACCAAAAAGGCTCCTAGGTTCCACACGGGGAAATTTGCTATTGCCTGGGGCATTAGTGCACATAGTAAAGCTCACTGATGCCCATACCAAAGACGGCTGGTGTAGAAATTGGAGAAGGTTCGGCAGGAATCTTTTTAAGGAAACATTCTCATGTAAAGGCCCCCAGTGGAGAACCATTAGATGTACACATAGTGGGTCACCTGTTATGCCAGTCTGAGAGGAAACACCCGCAGGGAAGAAACAGTAAGTATCCTTTTTGTATTTTTGCCTTTACAGACCCTTTAAATAACAAGTGTCAAGCCCCTCAAGGGCCAACAACAAGCCATGTATTGCAGATTTCTACACAGATGCATAGACAGAGCTATAGAGCCAGCTATTTGGAGATACACAAAGCATGATCTGATGGTGGGGAGGAGGTATGTTGACATCCAACATACTGTCTATGAAACTGAAAAACAAAATATAGAGTATCGTATCTTGGTCATCATTTGCCATTAGCAATATCGAGCTATGGGAAAGACCCAGACGTGAAAAAAGTATCTTATATATAAATCTATAGCTATATCGAAGGTACATAGGTGGTTACATGCAAAGAATTCATTCATAGATAGGTAAAAGAAAAGGCTGAAAGCGAAGTGTTAGGACTTAGTGTCCTGGTTATCCAGGACCCCCCACGGCACCAATCTGCAAGAGAGTGTGTAGGTCCACTTTAAATAAAGATTTCATAGCATATTGTACCTTTGCATGAGAGCTGTCGCAAGAGAAATGCTGTCAGTTTGTGCTCGATAAACTGTTTTAATTTATGCCACCAAAGATGCTTTTTCTTCATCTTTATCTGTTTGGCTTTGAGACGAAAGAATAAAAAATGAAATGCATACAGTGAAGTGCTTTTAAAATGTGCTGATAAACCCACTGACATACTGCCCAGCTTTGTCTTGCTTTAAAGAGATGCACTGAAAAGAATTATATTTATTGAGAGTGTCACAGTGTCTATAGGAAGGGATTAGAAAGAGCGTAACCTTTGGTATACAACGCACAGGCTTCTTACAGGAAGGGGTTGAAGGCCGTGCCTCTCCTGCTATGCTGAAGATCATTTTTCACTGATTTAATCCACCTTAGCATGTCTATGAGCAGAAGATGAAATGAAAGAGAAAATGCAAATACCATGTGCTAATTGATGAACATTTTATGCTTCGTGGTAAGGATAATGGCTCTTCTAGCATTACTTTATGAGCTGCAATAACAATTGAGTGGAAAAGTATTAACTTCTCTTAAATACCTGATAGAGGACAGCTTAAATCCTATCGCTGAAACAGACGTGTTTATAAATTGCACTTTTTCCCCCAAAATTGTGTGTGTGGGGGGGATCTGTGTTTTATGAAGCGAATGTGCAGGGTCAGATTAAGTGTGGTGGAGGCCCCTGGGCACAAAATCTGATGGAGGCCGCAGATACAGTATTTTTTTTCCCTCTAAAATAATAGTCCCACCAAGTAACTGATAGGTGGTTGTCTGGCACCCGCCTACTTACTGGAACATCAGATCATATCCTTGTGCGGGTGCGTGCTGGTCAGGATCTCTGGGTGGGGGGGTAGTGTAGTGGCCCAGCTAGTCCAGCAGAACACACTTCCCTGCATTGAGCTGCCGGCGGCTGTGCGTGGTGGCTTATATGCAGTGAGTGGCCGCCGACTGACAGTTCTGCACCCACCCATCACTGTAGCGTTGCTGGACTCTCTGACCTGACCTGTGTTGACTTTGACCACAAAAAAAGGCCTGCCCAGGAGCGGGGTCCCCACTGCCACTGAAAGCTTTGTTGCTGGCCCCGCAGCCCATCAGACCAAGACTGAAAAGCCTTCTGAACCAGATCATAACCCAATGGTTGGTGGAGGTCCCCTTGTCCTCCCACAAGAAAATGGGCACCAGGGGTCACTTTTACACTATAGATGCTTTTACCCATTATCAATGCTTTGGACAGATTTTATCTACAGGACGAGGAAGAGGTAGGCATATTTACACAAAACTCAGGCCATTTCACATGCAGTTTACAGGTTTGGTACAGCCATCCTCTTCTGCCACAGCCCGCCTCTGCCATGTCCTGGGATGCCTACACAAACATTGTGGACGGTAGGGTGCCACCATCAACAGCCTGGGATGTATAAAGGAAAACTCCCTTTTTGGCAGGTTTTTGCTGTTCTGCCTTGTGCCTCTGCTCTTTTGGAATGTAAAATAATCAATTGTGTTAGTATTGTGATTTACTTCTCTGCACGCTGTTTCCAAAAATCTCATATACCTGTGGCTCTGTGTTGCTACAGTGGGAGTGGTTTTTCCTGGCCTTGAGTTAAAACTGCTGACTAAAAGTCACAAAATGTATCCAATATACATACAGGTAATCAGCAGCTTTGGCTTAAGCAGCAGTAATGACCACCCCAGATGAGGATGCTTTCAGTAGCCCTTTAGCTAATGGAACAAAAGATTGTGATCCTCTCTATCTGTTGAATGTTGAATTACAACAGAAGGGGTTAAATCTGTCACATCCTCCTTTGCCGAGCATATTATTAGCAAGCCAGAGTGAAGAAGTCTCTGATCTGTACATCAAATGCACTTGATCTAGACTGATCAATCTACATGATACAATGTACAATGTAAAACAAATGTGGTATACAATTCCCCCTAATTGTACAATATAGATCAAATGTGATATACAATTCCTACTAAGCTGTAGTATGTAGATGAAATGTGGTATAAAATTCCCACTAACTGACCCTTAAGTGGCCTGAGCAAGTGTATACTCCCCTAATACATTTTATTAACAGTGACCCTTAAAGTGGACCAAAGTCCAATGATATTGTGAAATACATTTGAGAAAAGCCCCTGCTGATATTCCCTTCTTCGAGCGTAGAACTAGAAATGGATATTAGCGATCTTTGAATCGTCCTGAAACACTTTTTTTTTGCTGTTTCTCTCTGTAAGTTGGAAGGCAATCATTCATTGCATATGTATGGCAAAAATGACACAACAGTGTCAATTAGGAGGTGGAGCTTTATAGCTTAAATATATGCCATTATCTGGGATTAAAGTGAAGCAGGAGCAGCGAAGAATGGCAAAAGGTGATCTACACGGTGGCGGGGGGGGAAGCAATTCAGGGGGTGCTAGTTAAAATGGGGGTTTTTATCTGCTTTAAGTGTCCTGAACAAGTGGGAACTCCACTAATACTTGTTTTTAAACAACAGTGGCACATAAGTGGCCTGAGCAAGTGGAGACTCAATTACTATTTGTTATTAAACAAAAATGGGCCTCACATGGCCTAAACCAGTGGACGCTACATAATTTTTAATTTCTTTTTTTAAAGGAGCTTGACGTGTCCTGAACAAGTGCTTACTCCACATCACATTGCTATTGATTCAGCACCATTTGTAAAAATGTCACTTTAGGTAAAAAATAGCAGTGTTCTATTTTCACCTGGTGGTGAAGTACCTCCTAGGTAGACAATAAAAGCAAATGGTGCTTTTAACTCAAGAAAAGTAGAACACAGTTTTACTTATTGAAGGGGTTATTCCACACCAGGTGTAAAAAGTGTGATATTTTTATTTTAGGGGATTGTTCATGCAACTACATAAACCATCCAAAGATCCAAAGTTCCACATTTCTTTTTTTCTTTTTCAAAAAATCCCCCTCAAAGCAGAGAAATATTTTCATTAATTTTGAAATTTCCAGCCAGTGGGTGTGGCCACTCTTCTGTCCAATATCAGGCAGGGTGTTTATATCATCATATTTTGACACCTGATCACTATGCTGCAATACACAGCAGGCAGAGTTATAGACCACCAGTCAACTCCTATTTTTATTCACCCACTTTTTACACCGTAGTGGACACCCAAATCCACGTTTTACTCCAAAGTGTCTTTTTTGTAGCACAGCGGTGATCATCCACACTTGGGTTATCTGAGACCCCAAGGTAAAGCTACATCTCTCATATAACACTGTATGGACTATGGTATCTATTTATTAGACCTTGGTTTTGTGCGACCGACTTTGCAGTGTCCCCCCGTACAATACAAATATGCTACAAACCAGGAATTCAGGTATTCAATATGACCTTGGATTATACAACATATTTAATGCATCAGGGCCATATTTCCAATTAGACAAACCTAGGCCTGTGCCTAGGGTTGCTCTCTGCTGGCAGTGATATGGCAGCTCACTACCTTACTTAAATTGGTTGCTGGCTTACTATTCTTGATTTAAAAAATGTACTTTTTTATACATGATTATCCTTTTTTATTGTTGCTTTACATATTTATTAATCATGGTTTGGAATCATGTTTAACTAATTACCTCTATTGCATAGCAATTCACTTAGATTATTTATTTATACAGCAAAGTTGCTGCTTATTCTTCTTTAAAACACAAAAAATGTCTCAGAGGTAAAAATCCAATATGCTGGATGGCGAGAGGAGGGGGCATCAACAAATATCCAGCCAGGTTTGTTTCTGTCTTTTAATGGAAGGAAGAGGAAAATCAGAAGGGGGCAGGTTCTGATACCACCCCTGGATTCTATCCAACGAGGAGAAGAAACCCACAACTTTCTCAATACACCTATTTAAAGTGGACCAAAAGTCCCAAAATTAAAAAAAGCCCAGAGAACTTACCTTCTGGGCGCAGGTCCAGATGCTCCCGCAGCGCACAGCCGACTACTGCTGAAGTGTTTTGGCATGCTGCGTTGGGGTTCATGTAGTGCAGTAAATCATGCTACATGAACCCATTTGATATTGGGGATCACTGGCCGGTGACATTAGTCTCCAGGAGGTCCCCCACTACACCACCATTTACCTTGCTGCCCATCCTGAACCTCTTGCTGCTGATGCAGCTGCCGCTTTCTATAAGCTGGTGTCCAGCTGTGAGGTGAAAGGCCACACCCAGGAGGATTGTGGGATACATTGTGGCGCGGGAGCAAAAGGAGCCGACGTCCTGGTAAGGTGAGTGGGTCATTAATATGCATGCAGCTGTTTGCATGCTTATTAATTACCTCTTTTTTATGTTTTAAATTGAAAAAAAAATTTTTGACTTTCAGCCTGCTTTTATCTTTGTTTTTTTAGTGCTAAATACATTTGTATATCTTTTGATATACATTCAATTTATGGTTAATTTAGTGGTCATTATATAGGTTTAGTGGGGGGATTTTTCTGTTATCTGGACCTGTTTTTTTTACTTTTATATATTTTTTTTTCACCTGACCTCAGTAACTGTGGGGGTTCTTCTTTACTGCTGTAGGTTAGTGCTGGCACTTTATTGTCCCCCACATCACGAGGGTCCCCCACAGCCACAGAAAGATGCTTAGCAGTCCATGGTGGGGGGAGGTGGCAGTGCACTGCAAGGGGTTAAATTCAGAGTCCACAGCCAAAGCATGTATCCAGTGCTGTCAGAAAAACCTGCTGGGGGTTATGTCAGGGGCGGGAAGGGGTAGTCTGTGCCAAACTGATTCTCACAGATTAGGGCTTGACCCTACATTAGGGAGCCCAAACACTAAACGTGCCTACCTAAGTTACTTGCCAGTGCTAGAGTCTCACCATCAATAAGGGGCAGTGCCATCTGCAGAACACGTTCTATAATTTGGCAATTAATACTTTATAAAACCAATAAATATGTCAACATCTTCTTAAACCTAAGTACATATAGAATAGTATTTTTGTTTAGATCTAATGAGTAGTTTTAGTGAATACAAATCTGTAGGGAAGCATCCTTCCTTTGTCAGCCGCACTTTATTTTCTACAAGAATGTTTCCTTTTTTTCTTCATCAATAAATGCCGTTTGCTGCAAGCAGACGTCTGGCTTCATTTCCTCCAAATTTCCTGGAGGTTTCTTGTGACATGCAATTTCATGCTAGACCCTTTTACCAGCATCTGATACATTGGAAGGTATTGCATTAATAAAGCTAAGGTGGGTGCGGGCATTTTTCTTTGCTGTCTTCATACATTTTTGTGTTGTTGCTTGTATACATAGCAGTTTTACTGCAAATGAAGAACTGAACACACTTGCACAATGTAAATAGTAAAATTAATTATCAGTCTAATATTCTGATTCTTAAAAGATCACATAACCGCAGGCTATTTATTCACTTTAAAAAAAAGCAATTAGTTAATGGTTTTGGTCATCTTTAAGAAGATAATGTTATTTTAAAGTGATTAATTCTTATTTCTCCCTTCCTCAAAACCTTGCAGAACCAGAAAGATTTGAAAGGATTGATAAAGCAAAACTAGCACAGGTAAATTGCAGCTTTATGTATGAATAGGGCCACATATTTTTTCATAATATATTAATTTGTCTGGCAGATAAAGATGTTTGTAACTTTTGTATCATTTGCCTCAGTCAGGGCTGGCACCAGAACCCGCCATGCCTGGGCAGAAGCCAGGGCCCACTGCTTCTGAATGGGCCCATTAGGTGAGAATAAGGAGGTTATAAGCTGTGGGATTGCAGTCAAATGTCTGTTGGAAGGAGAAGGCTGATGTGACTTTCAAAGGGGACTGGGGGTATTGCCATTATGCTGGAAATCCTTTTCGATATACTGTACATTAACTCATTTAACATAGCTTACATGTGCCCTGTGTAAAAATGCTTTATTTACATTAAAGGAACGGTCTAGTCAATCTAGGAGTTGAAGTCTGAAGCTTGCCCCATGTGTCTCTCCTCCATTTCCTACAATGTGCTATAGATGCAGGCCTCCACAGCTGGCCCTTCCTTAAATTTCAGTCCTCCATGCACATATGTCATCCCATAGTTGTAGAGGGACAAGGGCAGCTGTGTGTTACAACATGTGAAGCCTGATTGTATCAGAATGGAAAGTATAGCATCTAAAGCACATTGCAGGAAATGCAGTAGAGATAAATGTGACATAGAACAGGCATCAGGTGAGCTCCTTGCTGACTTATTATTGCCATTGCCTGAAACGCCCCATTAAGAATCAGGAGGAATCATGGAAATAGGTGGGCAGGGATCTGAAATGTTCTTTATTCTGACAACAAGCTGTCCCAATGACTAATTCTACCATGTAGGATCCTGAGAGCAACCCTTGTACTCTCCTCATCTAGATTAACCCCTTTCACACATTTGTATGCTTTACTTTTCCTGGGTTGTGGTAGACTGCTTGAGGGTGCAGCTTCAGAGCCCACCCAGTGGCAGAAGCTCAGAGGATACTTAGTGGTGGCTCAGAAAGCTGCTCCAGTTCCAGTGACAGGCATGTTTTCTGGCATTTTTCCATTGACTTAGCAAACTGAACTACAGTGAAAGTACACTGCAGTACACCATGAAGGGGCACGCTGTGACTCTATTACCCAAGGGACTTGTATACAGCCCCATGTGCCTGTAAAACTTGTTTTCACTTTATTAGAAGTACTGTAGTTGAAGGGTTGAAACCGTTTAATGTTCTTTTTGCTGGTTGTGGCCCTGTCTGTAGCAATGGGACTGTCCTGGTCAGGTGTACAAAGTTGGTAATCCACCACAGTGGGGAAATCTTCATCTGAAGGGGTGCTAAGGTAAACTCTATAAGTATAGGGTACTTATGACCCCAGATTAGGCCAGATTAAATGTGATGAGGGTCCCAGAAGATCTGGTGGATGCTCCATATACAGTATTTATTTTCTATAAAGCAATAGTCAAATGGGTCACCAGTATCTGATCAGTGGTAGTCTAGCACCCGCACACTTACTGAAACAACAGATCAATGCCATCTAGGCCTTATCACCTGTCATCAGGCAGCCTCTGCAATAAATGGCCACCCCCCTTACCATCAGTCATAGTGATGCTGGTATGTCCTCTCCTTTCCCTGCAATGAAGGGCCATGCTGGGGCTTTGCATGTGTGTTGGAACAGGTTACCCATCCCTTCAATTCACATATTTAGAGGATAAACTGTTCTCCTCCCCTGTAGAACTACAACACCTATCACTGCTCCTTGTTCCTATTACTCTAATGATCACAACACTGTGCTCACGCAACACATGTCCTCTTCTCCAGGTTCCACCTATTCTGCCTTTGCTACAAGGCTACCACCCAGGGCCTGGGTAGGTAGGTATGTAGGCAGGTACGTAAATTGGTTAGGTAAGTGAGCAGGTAGGGAGGTAAGTGGGTGGGTGAATAGGTAGATAGCTTGGTGAGTGGGCAGGTAGGAAGGTGGGTAAACATGTAGATACGTGGGTAGGTAGGTAGGTAGATGAGTATACAGGTGGGTGGGTAAGTGGGTAGGTAGGCAGGAGGATAAGTGGGTAGGTGGGTAGGCCAGTAGGCAGGTAGATAGATCTTATGAAGCAAGGTGGGATGTGAATATTAACACAAATACATTAATAATATCTATATATGCAGCAAAAGACATTCACTGTGTGACATCACTGCCCAAGTGGTAGCAGTTTCCACCATGTTCTCTCTCTACAGACTCCGGGAGGTGGGGCACAAACTACAGGTTTTTGGGAACTTTGACCAGTTCCTCAATAGAAACATGACTCAGGTCTGAATGTATTTGTTGTTGCACAGAAGGGTGGCGCTGTCTGACCTCAAGAAACCAAATCTGCATGTTCATACTGATGGAAAATCTCATTTGATTGTAGCATCTCTGGAGCTAGAAAAGTTTCGAGTAGCTATGGGTATCAAGGAAGCTTAACTTCATATTGCCATCTTCCTGTAATTTTTAGAAGAAAATGGCAATAGTCATAGAGAAAAAAAAATCAGTTTTTAGTTGAGTCTATTTGCCAGTCATGAAATTACTGGTCCTGGTTTATTTAATCTGTTCTGAGTAAATGTCAATAGGTTTGTAGGACATTCTGATGCGACATTCACATTGCTTGTTGTCCTTGATAATATTAATAGTGATTCCTAGTGTCATATTGTTGGCTACGTACCACAGTGTTCTAAACATCAGCATGTGTGACTAATTAGGAGGATAGAAAAGCTGTCAGGTTACAGGACAAATGTATTACTTGGATAAGCATTAGAAGACTCTCTGTGGCAAAAATTAAAACATCAAGCATGGGTTTAGCTGTAAGCCGCCTGCGGTAAAAGCTAAAAACTAACACTTTTTAGCACAGCTTGCTATAGTCTGCTGTCCATGGTACTGAAAGCATTGTTCTCCATCATTGTTCATTTTAGAATATTCTGGATAAGTTTTATTTCTGTCATTTTTAATATTATGTAAAGCCTCCAGATTTGTTTACCATACTTATTTACTTATATGTACCAGCACTTGTGCATGCAGCCCCAAAGAAAAGCATTCAACTTTGCAGCGGTTGTTGGAGCCCATAAAAAAGCCTGCTGTCAACTGTATGTAACTGGCCTGTAAGTCCTAACTAGCCCTATAGAGGGGGGGGGGGTGCTTAGTTATCTTTACAATCCTATAGAAGAAACTTCAAGCTTGGCGGGAGTTATATGCAGTTTGGGTGTATAAGTGACCCCTCCTCTCATTAGCCGATGTGTTTATATGGATTTTAATTTATACACAATTTCACAATAGGGCTCCTTTAAGTTCATGACATTTTTTTCAGTCATATGTCTCTTTCTGAACCAATTGGCTTGAATTTTTGTTACAATTAACTATTTAATGTTTATTTGTATAGCGCCATCATCTTCCGTAGCGCTTTACAAGGTATGATTATAGATAAGGTAAAACATATATGGCTTGATGCAGAGCCTCCTCGTTCAGCTATCCTGTGCGTTTTCCCATTGTTTTTGGGCTGTAATCGGGTCAGGAAAGGGTGCTACGTTGCTTTTTGTGTGCGTGTATGCGCTCAGGTGTTTAGGCATGCGCCTTTCCGATTGACGGCTCGCAAGAGGCTGAACTCCGTGAAAACGGACTGGCCGTTGATTGGTCCGTTTTTTAATTGATTCAGAGCCTTGATTTCCGATTGAAACAAGCCCAATTTAACGAGGGTGTCGACGCTTCACTTACGGGCAGTCTTAGCAGCCGTATTTGATCTTTGTGACTTGGAAATGCATTCTGCTGTGCGTGAGCATCAAAGGCGTCAGCTACACGTCCTGGTTCTTTTGAGCATGGCAGAAACCAGGCAGCACCGAACACGTCTGGACATCGATGGCATGCATGACTTTGAGCTATTTGAGCTTACCCGCCTTAACCGTGTTTCTCTCCAGGACTTGTATAGGCAGCTGTGGCCATGGTTAGCCCCCACCACAAGGAAGGGGCATGCAATTGCAGGTATGACCAAATTGGTTGGCTGCCTGCAGTTTTTGGCAAACGGCTCGTTCCAGAGACTGGGTGCCTTCTTCGTGGGGATGTCCCAGTCTACGCTGAGCCGCAGCCTTACCAAGTTTTTGGATGGCATGGCTACCCTGGCACCAAAATATATATTTTTCCCTGACACAGCGGAAGCCTGCAATGCGGTTAAGTTGGGCTTTTATAATATAGACATGCCAACGTATGTGTTTAAAAATATTTGTTGCCGTCCAGCATGATTTTTCTGATTGGTCTGTGCCTGTACCCCACTAATCTGTTATAGACTCCAATGAAACAGTAGAAGTTAACACTCACCAGTATTTCCTCCTATGGCTTTGTTTGTGATTCGCCACTATACCTTTCTGTCCTGGGCCTTTTAGCTATGTTTCATCCCAGAGTCATTGTACAGGAGTGTGCTGGGTGGATGTGCATGTTGCCTCATCAGAACTGTGCTTTGCACTGACACTGCCCAGCTGACCTATTGTCCCTGTTCACTAATGCTGGAATGCTAAACAGCACATTATTGAGCCTCTTCCCCTTAGGCCTCTGTCTGTTGTACCCTGTTCTTAGCAGTTTTAAGTTACCTAACATGCCGTATTTGGAAGTAGCATGTAAGGTACTTGTGGCTCTTCCTTAGTAGCATGATTAGATACGCTTTAGATGTTTGTTGTTTAGGTTTCTCTGTCTCGGCTAGTTATGGGGCCTGCCACTACATATGTGGCAAAGGGGCCCATTTGTCATGTGTTTTTTGTATTATGGTGTGTGCTTATTTTTTGTATCTTTTTTGGCAGGTGATGCTGGCTATCCATTGCTCCCCTGGTTACTCACCCCCATTCTCCACCCATCCTCGCAGGCCAGGAGCGGTATAACACTGCACATAGGAGGACTCGCTCAGTGGTGGAACGTGCCTTTGGCTTGTTGAAGATGCGCTTCTGTTGTCTGGACCAGACTGGGGGTGCCTGGCAGTATGAGCCCGCCAAGGTCCTCCAAATAATTGTTGCGTGTGGGGTCCTGCACAACCTCGCCATCCGTAGCCGGGTTCCCAGATACAGTGACCTGGCTGAGGACGCTTTAGTCATTTCAGAAGATGTAACACCTCCCTACTCTGGAACACAAAGTGGTTCGCCACAGGCGATCCGTTCCCAGCTTGTGGACAATGTTTTTGCTTTATTTTCATGCATTTTAGGCAATGTGTGCCTTTTTTATTTTGTGTGATCCCCACAAAAAAAAAAAAGGGACAAACATTGTGGAAAAATGTTTAGGCTGTTAATGTGGGGTTGGGGAAGAGCATGTGTTTGGGGTTATGGTAGTCTTGTGTCCTGCTCCCCAGAATCAATACATAAACACATGCCTTCAGTGGTAGGTAGAGTAGGTTGAAGTTGATGGATGGGGTTGCTGCATGTTAGCGGCAATATGAGCAAGGCTCTGATTCATTAACTGCCATTGCTGTACCATTTCCACCATAAGCCTGCTTTGTTGTCTTGTTTCTGCAAGCAGGCCGGATACATTTAGATTCCAAACCTGTAGTTGTTGTGACATAGAGGTGATTTGTGAACACACTGTCTCTGTGTGTTAGCTGCAAACTCCACGTTTTCCTGGTGCCATGCTTCCTCCATTATCTGCAGATGTCTCCTCTGGCTGATATGGCGACGTTGCTGGGTTCCGCCACTGGCACGGGTGGGTGCGTCTGGTACTGATTGAGTGGCTGCAGGTGGCTGGCTGGGCACAGAGTCTGTTGTGCGACCAATGTCCACGGCAGCAGAGGTTGGTGCCCCTGAGGTATGGGTAGTGGACATCAGGGGCTGCACTTGCTGGGGCTGGTGTGTTGGATGTTGTCCCACTGGGTCTGGTGGCCTTGGCTGCAGCAGACTTGTGTCCTCCTCCTCCAAATCCCGAATTACTTCAATAATGGGTGGGCTGGGTAGGGTCTGCCAAGAAAGGTAGCAGGTAGTGAGGCCACTATTTTAACTTGAATGTAGGCAAGTGCTATTTCATTTGGGCGGGTGAATATAGGTCAACACATGCTCTTCCGCTGGTGTTAGGAGGATTTTAGTAGGGATACCACCCCCTGTCTGCAGGCTGGGGAAGAGTAAAGCACACCTAATAAGTGTTACATACTGCTACAAAGCACCCTATATATGCATTTACACTTTGCTCAACATCCCTCCTCACCGAACCTACACTATTCACTTGGCGGCAAATGTTCTCCCAAATCTCCTGCTTGGCCTGCTTTGGAGTTGACTTTGAATTACGCCCAAATAGGGCATCATAGTGCTCACAAACACCAGTGGCTACAGCCATGCTTTGGACATCACTGAAATGGGCTGTGAGCCACGGCGCAGCTGGCACCCACATGGGCGTGTGGTGTCCCCGGCAGCAGACGACATTGATGGCTGGCTGTCTGGGGAGGAGTTTAGGTTTCTTGGGCTGATGGGTGACTGTGATGGAGTGTGGGGGGTGCTAGGTGATAATGGCTGGGTGCCTGTCGAGCTGTCACCTGTGGAGCTCTCTATTGACTCTGTGCTTGTGGTACTTGGGGACACAGAGTGTCGAGGAGGAGGGGTGGTTGGCCTGGGTGGGCTAGTGGTTTTGGACCTACGCTTCCTCTTGGTGGTGTGGCTGGATTTACCCACATGCTTTGTGGGTGGAGTAGGGGGAGGCTGCAGGGGTTTCAGAGATTTGTGGCCCTTGTGAGGCCTGGCTGATTTAGCAGGTGGGGGCGACTGTGCCAAGGGCTCCTTGCTACTGCGTTTTTTCTGAGAAGCCTGTGTGGCTGGCTTATCCACCCTTTGACTATGGCCATGTCCCTCCCGGCTCTTGTGCCTGCTTTTGTGTGGGTGTTTGTGATGTCTATCTGTGCGTCTAGTATGTGTCTCTGGGCTTTTTGGGGTCTTACGGCTCCCTTTTGGCCTGGGCATAGTGATATGGTAACCAACACAGAGCTGAGTGCTTTGAGCTTTAAATAGTTTTCCCGTGAGGGCGTGTTCGGCAGTGTGCGCCTCTGCGTTCACGCGCGCATGCACGCCACCGTGGGGGCACGTCATGACCAGAACCGGAAGGCAGAGAAAGATGTAGCCCGCAATATATACGGAGGAGCAGGACAACATAATCATGGATGTGAGTAGGCGAGCGTGCGTTTATGTGTGCGCACAAGCCGATAAACAAATATAAACAAATATTAGCCATGGCAGGGCCATATTAGTGAGGACAAACTGTCTGGTAAAACGAAACTACTAGAACAGGTTAGTTTGATCCATGTGCGCAGCAGCACACTAGCCTAGAGGCAAGTAGGCCCATGTGAGTAGGAATGAGGCTCAGAAACTTGCTTTACATAGTGGATGAGAGTGTGTAATCTAGTTGTGTCACTAATGCTCTGCCATTGTGCTTTTTATTACAGATGATGCTGAGAAACCGTTATGACTACCTGCCGTGCGACTATGAGAAGGGGACGTTGGCACTGGCGGCGGTGGACGCCATATCCAGGAACACTGGCACCACCTATACTTTCACACAGATCGCCCAGCACTGGTCGGACTTGAAAAGGAGGCATAGGCCCCGGGTGAGGCGGTACTTTGTGAAGCACTTCCCCGGTAAGTCTTGGTACATGACATGCAAAAAACACACTGCCCTTGCCTGGGCCTGTGTTTATGATTGTGTTTATATTGCAGTGCATGAATGGAGTTATTGGTTCTGCCCCACCCGGACAAGAAGATGAAGCCCAGTGTTGGGAGGTAATGGTGAAAGTGTAGGTGGTGCCACGCCAGTGCCAACACCCACTCCCTCCTCTGCCAGTGACACAGACCAGCCACTAGATCTGACACTACAGGGGGGGGGGGTCAGTCGCAAGGCAGGGAGTCCAACCAGCCACAGCTACAACCTGACTCCGGTAAGACTCGCATACCTACCCATGTCCAGATACATGCACTCAAAACATATACTAATGTGCCCAATTTATATTTTTAGATGATGGCGTCGCAGGAACATCCTCAATAACAGGGGAGGCCCAAGGACAACCTCCAGAGGTGCCTGGGGAAGGTGAGTGATTTGATGCATACAAGCCTAAACTAATCTGACATTTAGGAGGCACAAAGAGTCAATAATAACCTTGTGTTTTTGTACCCAACAGCTTCACAGGCTGACGAGTGGGTGGAGCCAGCAAGGAGGAGGTTGCACCCCAGATGCACTGTTGGCCGCATGCCTTGTAAGTAGTTTCGAGATATCATACATGTAGTTAAAACTCCTGCCCTAAACAACAAAAACATGGGCCAAGACACATTAATTAACTAACTTAGGCCCACCTTAACCCTAAAAATGGCCCAAAGCAAAACCCCTAGCTAAGCAATAAAGACTTACAAGGCTAAACTGATGATGTTTTTCCTTCACAGATCAAAGACAAGGTCCCATTTGAGGAAGAGCCAGAGCCTCCTGGGTGCCACCAAAGAATTTTAAAAGTTTTTAAGATTGTTTATTTTTAAATTTTGACTAAAAAAACAAAAAAAAAATGGTGTGGTGTCTTCTCTTTCATAGCACTGTACGTTCTAACAACATGACCATACAGTTACATGTCACAAAAGGTAGGTATATGGGACAAGGATTAGGAAGAAGAAGAAGGAGGAGAAGACAAGGATATTAGTTTAAGGTAAGTTTTGGTGTTGGTAAAAGTGACAGTTTGATGTATGAGGAAAGCTTGAGGGAGGACTAGGGATGTGCGCTTGCGTGGACCCAGATTGTCAACAGGAAATCCATGGAAATGTAAGTATACATGGAAAAACAGTCGGAATCGGGGTGAAAACGGAAACAGATGGCAAGAAGCTACATTTGGAAACGCATTAAAAAGGAGCCAAAAACGGATCGTTCGTGTGAACGGCAACGGAACCCACGACCACACGGAAAGCACCCGAGAGGGGAAAAAACACTTCCCGAATGAAGACACATAAACGGATCAGTAACGGAGCTCTCCCGACGGCGGCTCTGAATCACATTTGAACCCCGAGACAAACGGAAGGAAAACGGGACTTTAGAGAAACAGAACAAAATAAGGTCAGATCGGGGGAGGCTCTGCATCATGCCAATAGTACAGGGAATAATACAAACTTTTGAGCACAGAAGACAATAGGAGAGCGAGAGTCCTGCCCTTCCAAGCTTACAGTCTAAAGGATGGGGGTGGAGACAAAAGGTAGGGATCACAAGTGGTAGAGTTTAAGTTGGGCTGCATGTGTCATTTGAAGGTTATAGGAGTTGCTTACGTCAGGTCAAATGATTGTCTGAAGAAGTGAGTTTTGAGGGCACTTTTAAAGGCTTGGAGGGATGGAGAGTGGGGGAGTGCATTCCAGAGAAGTGGGGAGGCACAGGAGAAGTCTTGATGACTGGAGTGCGAGGAGGTGACCATGGAGAAAGACAGGAGAATGTCAGAAGCAGAGCAGAGGTTGTGCTTGGATTGGTAATGCTGGATCAAAAATGAAATGTAGGGAGGGGCCTGGCTGGGGAGGGCTTTGTATGTTAGTTTTAGAAGTTTGAATTGAACTCTATGAGATACAGGTAACCAGTGGACGGATTGACAGAGGGGAGCAGCACTGGAGAAGCGGATGGATGTAGATGAGGTAAGCAGCAGAGTTTACAATAGATGAGTAGATGGCAAACCACAGAGGAGGGTGTTGCAGTAGTCCAGTCGGGATATGACCAGTGCATGCACTAACATTTTAGTAGTATCAGATGAGAGGAAGGGATGGATGCGGGAGATATTTTTGAGTTGGAGGTGACAGGAGGTGGCTCGGGAGTGAATGTGAGGTGTGAATGAGAGAGAGGAGTCCAGAATGACACCCAGGCACTGAGCTCGAGGAGTTGCAGTTAGAGAGGGGAGGGGAGTGAGATGGTGGGATAATGACCAGTTCTGTTTTGTCCATGTTCAGTTTAAGGGAGCGAGATGTCATGAAGGAAGAGATGGCGCTTAGACAGTCAGGAAGGTGAGAGAGGAGGGAAAGAGATTTGGGCCAGAGAGGTAGATCTGAGTGACATCTGCATAAAAGTGATATTGGAAGCCCATGAAGTCTGAGCTTGTATAAGACCCGCCTCTAGGAGAAGTATATGTTGCATTCCATTGGTTTTACTCCAGCTTCTTCAAAAGTAATGCCAGGTGACTAACAAATGCAGAAAAGGTTTGCACTTAGTCAGTGCCTCCATGACAACAAGCAAGTTGCTAGTTTTATTTTAATGATGCTGTTATATCTACAAATAGTGTGCACCTTAGGTTGAGCAAAAATATTCTGAAATGTTGGAATCTCGGCAATCATTGTTCCACGGATGAAAGCAGAGGGCTTATTATGTAGGTGTAACTAGAATGGGCAGTGAGTGTGGGGTAAGAGCAACCTTGTTTAATTTATGTTCCTAGAATTCCCCACCAGAGGTTAAAAACAAAGAGGGTTTCCAGTAAAAAAATAACTAGACTTTCTGTTAAAGTGATTCAACTTCCAATTTTTACAAAATTGGTATTGATCACCACATAGCGAGGTGCAGAGGCATCCTGGTTGGTAATGTCTCCATGTGCATTAACCGCCACCAACCCAATATGGCTTTACCTTGACCTGCTTCTAGTTCCTCTGGTGAAATGAAGCCCCCTGATTAGCCATGGCATTGAAAACAGTGTGGATCACCTGATCACCAGTAGCCATTCACAGGGCTGCATTTGTCTGGTGGAATCAGGAGCAAGTAACATTATCTTGGGCTGGGGTTTGGGCAGTATACAGGGGGGGTGTTCACAATTAGAATTCCCCCATGCCGGGTCCAACATCCATTTAGTCTAAAATGGGTGTTGGTCTGCTTTGAGTTTGCAGCACAGGGGAAACCCGAATCTGCAGGTTGCGGCTTCGGAAGGTCAGGAATGGTACAGGCAACATTTTCCTCTTCTGTGTTACATGTCCAATGTGACTGTTACTTGTGCACCCACCAGCCCGGCAAGCCTGATAGGCTGCCAGAAGTCATGTGAACAGCTGCTGCAAAATGATTTAGGATGCCCCACGCTTCAAACTTAGGAGGACAGTGTAATATATCAAGTAATGGTGGTATTTTTCAAGCCACACATCATGCTTGCTGTCCACGTACCCCATGGATCCCAAACAGCTAGTGGCGGTCTGGGGCCAAAAATCAGCTTTATCAATTTTACTGGCTCCAGCCAGCCCCTGACCAGCCCATGAGCTGATGGGCTCTGCCACCTGGGTGCTTGCCAGCCTGTCAGCAAGTGCTTATGTTAGGAGATCATGGGTAAGAGTTGAAAAGTTACCGTACTAAAACTTTAGTATTGTAGGGGCAGATAGTGGCAGGGTGAATTCTGACAAAGGCTCTGGGTGAGGTGTCAGTCCATTTGGTCCCAAATCAGTGCAACCCACTGGAAATTTTCCATGTGATGCCTATGGCCAGTTTGCCCCTGCACACAGCAACAGCTAAATACCCCCATCCTGTTCTATTTGAGCATCAGGGAATTGTATGTTTATGGCTATTACACCTCCCTTGTTCAATGGGATTTTATGTTGATCAGTTCATCCTCCTGATTGAGGCTTTTGCTCATCCTCGGACTATAAATCCCTGTTCTCTGAGCAGTTCTGTAAAAAAGAGACTTCTTTTCCAAACAGAAAAACATATGCAATGAATTGAAATACAAGGCGGTAAAATCCGGCAGTAATTTTCTGGATTGTTTGGCAATGCCATATATTTCTAGAAACAAAGGAAATGCATGATAAATGCTCTCCAAAGTCTTGAAAGTTATTTGCAGTTCTTCAAATATAAAGGTACAGAAAGGCTGAAAGAACTATAAGTACTTTGCATCATAAAAAAGATTAATTGCCATTTTTTCCATTCTTTTTCATTTTCACTAAAAGCATTTAACCAGGCTAAGGATGCTGATTTTTCCCATTAGCAAATACTTAAAAGTAAACATCCTTGTTTTTTTTTACTTTCATGTCTAATTACAAGCATCACACAAATATACAGCACAAAATGAACACAATAAACTAAATAGCTATACACAAAGAACAGAGGTAATTTTCCATTTGAAGAGGTACTCTAAAAAGAGAGATACTAGCTCTAGCTAATGGTAATTATGCTATCTCCGTTTTACCGATTTTACTTAGTTAACATTTACATTCTTCTTTGTGCCCTGACTATCTCATTGGGTGGGGTGTAGGGGTGAACCTAGCCTATCTTCTGCCTGAGGCAAATTACAGAAACTCACCCCCATCCTAACATATTAAAAAGTAGACTACCTGTGTGATCTTTACACCTGGAAGGTTACGCTGCTACAGCCGCCATCACTACCTACGCCCGCAATCAGATACCAGATAGGATGTGAACGCATACTGCGTTTACCTTGCTACCAGGCCGGGTCACATCAGCCGGCATTGTTGAGATCAGCCAATTGGCGATCTAAAAAATGCAGCGTGGACGTGGCCTCAGTGGTGGAAAAAAATGATTTTATGAAGCCAAGCCACTGCCTAGCCAGCTGCACGCCTGAGGTAGTCCACGAGTTCCATCTTTCCAGGTGCTAACCTTGCCCCCAGTATTGTGTACAGTAGTCCTTGCCTAGTGATTTGGTGTAACTTTCCCTGATTGAACAACCTGGTCCTTTCTTGTAGCCTAACCTGTGCTCTCTTGCAGAGGGCTCCAGTGAAAACAAGGGTTGGTCTTAGACTCTAGGTTCTGGGCCAAGTTTGGCCCTGGATGGTCTTACAAAAGTCCATTCCCTGCCATTCAAGCTCCAGCCAGTCGCAACATGATGGATATATTTATATCTATTGATTAGAGAACATTAAAACAGGACCAAAACCATTTTGCATCCAATTTCGATGTACTTTACACACAGTAGATTTGTTTATTCATATAAAATTATATAAAAAAACATTCACAGTTAATAGAAGTAAATGTGCATCAAATTTAACATCCTCTGATGTGTTGAATGTGTAGAAAAGACAATAGTATAGAGAACCCGCACTTTAGGCAAATTAAAACAATTTCCAACATAATTTGTGTGAGAATGTATTAATAGCAGAGAAGCTAAATGAGGTGAGAATTTAAAGGAGCTATGTGATGCTTCGTGCTGGTAAGGAGTGGATTGTAGTGCTGCTTTTAGCAACACAGATAGCAAATTAAATGAAAGGCTGTTGAAACCCCTAAAGTAACACTTGCTCAATCTGTTGGTGATTTTCCTGGCCAAAATACTGATGAGGCTAGGCACAAACAATGATTTAAGAGGCCGGAATTTTGGCTGTAGAAACTTTGTAAAACAGTGTTATTTGGTTATATCACAACATAAAATAGAAAAGCTACAGGGGTTGGCAGTATAAGTGCAATATCAATCACCATCTGTGCTAGCAAAGCTTCGCAGGGCTGAATAGTTCAGGGTACTAGTAAACTTTGCTGCTTATTTATTGAATTTGCAGTTTGTATTATATGATTGTATATACAACAGTAAATGAATAAATGAGCATTTTCAGTAAACATCTGGGTGACTTGCAGTTCAGTCCTATTATGACATAATGGTGACTATTTATCATAATTGAGACTCAGGCCATGTATCACTAATATGATCTCAAAGCCTTCTAATATGAATGATTGTAAATAAAGACATTCATGAAACAGAAAATACTGTATATACATACTTTATGTCTATGTTAAGCAGAATCAGAATTTTCTTTTCTATTTCTTTTTATTTTGTCCATAGAAAACTGATGGTCATAGAGTGGTCAAAATGACTGCAGTGTCCTCCAGGGTGCTACACCCTCTATACCCCAGTACCTAAACAATTACATTTACTTGGAAATACTTGTGACTGAGCAATGAATCCAACGGCCTCTATCTAGCTGCTCCAATTGCTCCGATGACCAATGGCAGCCAACAGGACTCGCCAGGTGAGAGTTGCCGGGACTAGGGGACAAGACGTTTTTCTTCTATATACAGTAAGTTTAGGTTTGCTTTCAGATAAATGGGAAGACTCACTCTCCAGCTGTAGCAAACGGTAGGAAATCGCGTGCCCGACCTGGTTAGTCCACAACTATAAATAAATAAAGCCAAAATATAATGATGCCGGTCTGCACTCCCATAAAACACCCATTTATTGTCAGAAATCATTAAAAGCAGCCCATCAATGCAGATGCAAGAATAAAATCAAACACGTTTCGGCACGACCGTGTCCTTTTTTAAATGTAACACAAGGTCTATCAAACACTCACTAAAAAGTTAGTTCAATTTAGGTTAATTATGATCACCTGAACATAATACAAAAAGCATGTAAGCATATTGCCACTCACCCTCCAAGAGCTGCACCTGACATCACAAGCAGGAAGGGGAAAGAAACAAAACAAAAAAAAACACAGCACTGTCCCTTGATAGCAGGCACAAGATAGTGAAACTGAAAAACTGTGGAGGGACCCTTCCATCTTGCTAGATGTGATCAAGGGAACATCATGCTGGAACTCCCTGCCTGCGAGGAGGGTCAGTAAAAATTACTTAGCTACTGTGAACACTTCAAAACCACAGCATCAATAGTGGCCATCAATAATAGCCAATAATAGCCAAACTGTGCATAGTGTCAGGGCGATTTCTAAGGGAGGGCGAGCAGGACAATCACCCTCGGCGCCAAGTCCATTAGTGAAAATCTTATCCCAGCCAGTTTGCTTTCTGCAGATGAGTCAGGGCCACTGTTATTGGTGCAGGCCATAAAACAGGCACCTCATTCCATCATAGTTGGCTCAGTCAGGGGGGGGGAGGGGCACTCCCTGCTGTGAAGCAAGAGGCACAGCATAGCACAAACCTGTATGAGATGACAGAAGATAGGGACAGGTTTTGTTCTTTCCCTCACTATTTTTCCTAGAAACTGCCCTGCACAGTGGTGTGGTTTAACCATCTAGTGAATCTCCTGGCTAATTATTCATGGAAGGGGGTGCTTGATGGACATTGGTTGAAACATAGCTAAAGTGAAATAAAAGAGTTATGTATAAATATAGCAGAATGTAACCAAACTATTAATGGGTTATATACAAGACTGACCAAACACTACAAATAGTGAAGTGGCAGTAAAATACTTTATTTCTTATTCACAGGCTTACAAGGATATAAGGGTTTATTCAGAGAGACATAAAATGAATTTCGTTTTTGTGTCGATCTGTTTTTTTTTTTTTGTTTTGTTTCCGCTGGCGATTCTATGCATGCATCGGGAGCCTTCTGTAAAGTGTTCTTCGCTGCGTACGCCAACGAGAATGTCATTTTGCAGCTTTAGTTTTTTGTTTACGTTACTTAGGAAACAACGTAGGCTTCGTTTTTTTTGCTTTTTCCAACGTCGCCTCTAACAAATTATTTACGTTTCCCATTAGATTCTGAATTCCATTTTCTATAAATAATCGTCCAGACGGAAATCTTTCCGACGTTACGCATGCGCACACCAAAATTAACTCATTCATGTGCCCGTCTCAACTTTTTTCTCACTCACTTCTGCTACAATGCTTACCTCAATTCCATCGCAGTTTCATTCTTCTTCCCTTTGCGCCCTTAATGCTTACCTCAATGCCATTGCGGTTTCATTATTCTTCACTTTGTGCACTTAATGCTTACCTCAATTCCATCGCGGTTTCATTTTTCTTCACTTTGCGCCCTTAATGCTTACCTCAATTCCATCGCGGTTTCATTTTTCTTCACTTTACGCCCTTAATGCTTACCTCAATTCCATCGCGGTTTCATTTTTCTTCACTTTACGCCCTTAATGCTTACCTCAATTCCATCGCAGTTTCATTCTTCTTCCCCTTGCGCCCTTAATGCTTACCTCAATTCCATCACTGTTTCATTTTTCTTCCCTTTGCGCCCTTAATGCTTACCTCGATTCCATCGCGGTTTCATTCTTCTTCCCTTTGCGCCTTAATGCTTACCTCAATTCCATCGCGGTTTCATTTTTCTTCCCTTTGCACCCTTAATGCTTACCTCAATTCCATCGTGGTTTCATTTTTCTTCACTTTGCTCCCTTAATGCTTACCTCAATTCCATCGCGGTTTCATTCTTCTTCCCTTTGCGCCCTTAATGCTTACCTCAATTCCATTGCGGCTTTATTTTTCTTCACTTTGCGCCCTTAATGCTTACCTCAATTCCATTGCGGTTTCATTCTTCTTCCCTTTGCACCCTTAATGCTTACTTCAATTCCATCGCTGTTTCATTTTTCTTCACTTTGCAATCTTTTATTTTTAGTTCTTCCTACGTTTTCCTGTAACCAACCCTTAATGAATTTTTCTTTTACATAAAATGACACAGAAACAAGTTTTATCTTTTGTTTTTTTTATTATGAACTGCCAAATTTTTTGGCCATTTTTTTTTTGTTGTGGAATTATGTTTTTATTTAACAACATTTTTTTTTGTTCTTAAAATTGTAAAATTAAAAAAAAACATGTTAAAATCTTAAAAATTTTTCAATGTGAAAAACTATATACAAAGCCATGGCAGGCCCCAGATAATTAATCTTTATCTGTGGTCCCCATCAAAGCTTTGAGCTCCTGTATATCGCCCACCAGCCGAAACACCGTCGCAGTGAGTTGGGCTAATCTCGCCTGTGCTGTGTAAAAAAAAGAGAAGAAAATTATTGTTCTGCAAATACATGTTTCACAGCTGTGGATGGAATGATTATTATGTTTAAATCTAACTCATGAGGCCATATGTAATTATGCTAAGGAATTTATTAAAGGAAGAGGCCATATGTCATTATGCTAAGGAATTTATTAAATGAAGAGGCCATATGTCATTATGCTAAGGAATTTATTAAAGGGAGAGGCCATATGTCATTACGCTAAGGAATTTATTAAAGGAAGAAGCCATATGTCATTATGCTAAGAAATTTATTAAAGGAAGAGGCCATATGTCATTATGCTAAGGAATTTATTAAAGGAAGAGGCCATATGTCATTATGCTAAGGAATTTATTAATGGATGAGGCCATATGTCATTATGCTAATTACATTGGCAATGGATTTAGGTTTATTGGTGATGATGTACTTTTCCACATACTCCAAATATTTACATTACAACTTACTTCGGTGGTGGGCGACCTCAGCTTCGGGGACCACCCTACGCTCTGGGGCCTGCCACTGCTGGGAATGTGAGGCTGTAGAGACATTTAAAATAGACTCACTTTTAATGTCTGATTGAACAGTAACCAAATGACACTTATAATGTGTGTGTGACATCACCCACCTTCTCCATGTTCCTCCTGGGCATGATCTGCTGCAGTCTCAGCTCCAGATCTTTCACCCGCTACATAATTATCTATAAAAAGAGATTAAGGGATTCAGTTTTTGTTTAAATAACATGTACCTGTGTGTGGTAAAATGAGAGTCACATACTGAAGGGTAATGCCTGAGTCATTTCGTACGACTGCCTGCCCATGCCGTGAGGCCCCTCCTCTGTTGATAGGTTGAGGGGCTGGTCTGACGCAGCTACAGAGGAGGGGTAGGAATTTGGCCCAGGAGATGCACCACCTTCACTTGGTGGTGCAGATTCATGTCACACTGGACGGACTGCGCGCCTCCGGGTGGGTCGTATGCGATACTCCATTTCAGACACTAGAAAAGAAAAGCATTTCTAAATAAAGGCCTACCTTCTGTGTTTGTTAGATCTAGCATGCAATCGGTATGTACTTACTTGGGAAATGGGTCGCAAAAAATCGCCGCACCCGGGGCTTGTGCCGTCACTTGAGGTCCGACCAGTGCTGCATGATCTGCGAAAAAGTGAAGGTGGTGTCTGTGTCCTGGTGAATCCTGGTCATGATCTCCAGGGCCAGCTTCCTCTTCTCAAAATCGTTGGGCAGGTAGTCGTACATGCGCTCCATCATAGTCTAAAAAACACAAAAACAAAATAGTTGTTAGATCAAACAGCATACAAATATCATTCACTATTAGATCAGTTGACTAAATGACATTCCCCATCACATTTCTAGCCTTAACCTATCCTTGTAGATGCAAGTGGGTTGGTGCGCACATGTGCGCAGTAACTTCTGTTTGGCACAGAGTTTAAATCACTTTTAAAAACAACTGTTTCTTTCTGTGCTTCCTTAAGGCCTATGCATGCATTTAGATGTCAAATCAACGTCCTTACAATACACTTAGGAGCATAATAACATCCTGAAGTTGGCGGGTGAAGATCGTGGGCGCCATCTTTCTTCTCGTCCGCAGCAGATAGGTATTGCCCCAGCAGTTTCCGGGATGCACACGGCCGGACGCACGCGGATTAGGATTTAAAGGGTAATGGACATACAGCTCATTCTCTTTGTGAATGTCATCATGGCACCAAAGAAAAGTAGCGCAAAGCAACCAGCAGCCAAGGAGCGCAAGATAAAAAGGCCGGAGCGGCATGAGCACACATCCTCAAGACCGAGCACTCGTTCCCACAAAACAAGTTCAAAGGTGCCGGAAACGCAGAGCAAAAGTGGCCACCACAAGGCTACATTGGCCAAAACTCCAGGCCCCTCCAAATCTTCCACCACCAGAAAAATTAAAGAAACTTCCTCCAAGAAGAAGGCTCCCCGCCCAACCACATCCAAAGAGAAAGGGAGCACAACTTCCAAGGGGAAAAGTAAGCAGAGGGCGAGAAGCCCTAGCCCCCCCAAGCACACCCTCACCTGCTCCACGCCCTACCACATCCAAATAGAAAGGGAGCACAACTTCCAAGGGGCAAAGTAAGCAGAGGGCAAGAAGCCCTAGCCCCCCAAGCACACCCTCTCCTGCTCGCCCACATTTGCCACCGGAACATGTGGAAACAAGCGAGTCCGATGCCACATCCACGGCTGCAAGTTCTGTGGCCACCCAGCCAATGACCCCCAGTCCTAATGCCAGCCCTGTCCATTCTTTTTCCAGCGATGTGACAGCCAATTCTTCACCACACACCCGGCCAAGAATGTCCCCTGAATTGGCACCAACCAGAGAAGAGCCAGAAAAACAACCATTAGGCCGAACCTTGCGGCGAGGCCACTTGAGCGGCCGGTTTGGTGAGGCACAAACTCTAGCCTTGGCAAGTGGGCTAACAGTGCATTTTGATTAGCTATTTGGGCGCAATTCCAAAGCTACCAGCAAAGTGCGAAAAAAACAAATCTGGGAAAAGCTCACCAGACAGGTGAATGCAGCGGGGGACGAGAGGAAAGATGTGGAGCAGATCCAGAGGAAAATGTCTGACCTCAAATATGCAGTAAGGAAGAAGCAGAATAAATGGTGCAATCTTGGGTACATATTTGATGTTTGCATTTTGCAGCTTGTTGTAGTGACCACAATGCCAAATAATTTTTATACTCTTATTTTCAGGTTGCAAACAGGCGGAGGCTTCCCCACAAAATTGCAATACACCAGAGCTGAAGAAATGGTCCTGGCTTTGATCCACCCCGTAGCATTACAGGGCCTCTCTTGCAGACACGACACGGACACCCAGGACATTTCTGCAAACATTTCTGGAAACTTTGGAAATTAGGCTCACAGGCAGATATGAACACAGGCCCCTAAAGAGTGGCTTTGAGGGGAGGTTACTTTTGTAGGCGGGTGTTTAATAGCTGAGGAATGGGGTTAATGATGGGCACTCTCCCAGGGTGCAGTAGTTAATGGTCCTTAGAAAGGTTTTCAGACGATACACGACCTTTAACATTATTTCTGGCAAATATAAAACAATTTATCTTACCAAAGCACTGCATGTGATGTGAATAAAGTCAAAAATTGAGAACACTTACTTCTTAATCTTTCTACCACTGGGGTCCTAGCTGTGCTTTGGTCAGAAAAACTTGAGCTGGGGTCAGGGAAAGATCAACATTGCAAGAATGCACAGCAGCATACTCAGAAGCCAAATGCTATTTGCAAGCTGACTGTTGGCCCCTAAGGCACCATTTTGGATGTGTGAAGCCTCCTAACATGCAGTACATGCATGTTTTTATTCTTTAAGGTGACCAATCTGTAGGTACAGGGTGAGTCATACATATAAGATAGACTCAGATTCATTGGGAAGGTTAAACTTTAAACATTGGGGGAGTTGTGATTCCTGCTTGGCCACGTGTGTTCTAAAGCATATCTACTCATCAGGTTCATCAAGGGATGTTTGTGTGTTTACGTGCCTTTTACTTTTTACCCCAGCACAGCATCATGCCTCTGGAAGTGTGCAAGCCTCCTACAGTTTGAGCACACCATCTACTTTCCTGCTGCCTAGGACACAAGACCAGATATCTAGGGTAAGTGTACTTTGCTGAAACTGGTGATGCATGTGAATACACATGACTAATTGGTCCCAAATATATTTATGCAAAAATCTGACACACTTTTTCATATGTCCCAACAGACCCCCCACTAATGGATGTAATCCAGCATATGGAGGACGAGGATGCCAACCGGATTGGACCTTCTGAAATTACCCCCTGGAACCTAATCTGCCACTGCCCCAGCATCCTACTGCACCAAATCCTCTGCAGCAGAGTGACGCTGGACGCATGCTGCCAGACCATTGTGGGCAGCAGGCTGAGACTGAGCCTACAGTCCCCAGTTCTACCTCTGCTGCAGAGGTTTTGCCTAGTACATCTGGTACTGTTGCTCGCCCTAGACCTCCAGCATCTGCAGGTGCTCAAACCTGGGGAATTGGAAGACGCAGTCAGCAACGCTGACCAGTTTCCCAGGGGAGGCGCGTGCCGATCCTGGAGTCAGCATGGCTCCATGACAGCTGTTACTTTAGGCAGGTGACTCAAAGAATCACAGAGCAGATTACTGCACAATTAGAGAACTTCAATACTACCTTCACCACCATGCTGACTGAATTTAGGACGAGCAACAGCCAGATGGCAGACCAAACGGCCACCTTAAATAGACAGATGGCAGAACAAATGGCCACCCCTAATACAAACTTCACTACCATGCTAGATGAATTTAGAACTAGCAACAGACAGATGCTGGAGCAGTGGCAGATTATGAATGCTACACATGCCCAGGTGTTGGGCCACCTCCAAGGCCCGCCACAACCTTATTATGGGCAACAACAATATTAATAATTTGACCTGGATCTGATAAACATCTTTCCTCTACATCCCAACTCTATTTACCTGTGTGGTGAGCGCAACCAAGATTGGGTGGTTTAGGCCTTTGCTGGTTTGTTTTTGAATTCAACAGTAAAAAGGAAGGTAGGATGTGCTCATCCAGTCAATATATAGCAGTCAAGTGGTGCTAGAGGGGTGTGACCACACACACTAAGCAAAAAAAAAAGTTAACCCTCTGCACACTTATACTATTGAAAAATCTAGCTAACACTTGTTAAGAACATGGACTGTTAGTTAACATAGATTGCAATGAATGTAAAAGCAAGGTAGCCACATCAAGGCCGTTCAATTAGTACCCCGTCCCTAACATTACTAAGTTTAAAAGTTTGTGCAGACATTGCTACTTCTTTACTTGCGTGTGCACAAGCAATGCAGTACATAAATCAGTCTGTCTAAAGACATTGCAATAACTTAACTTGCTTGCACACACACACAATGAAAAATACTTTACTTGCCTGCACAGTGTTACAGTTAACTAACAGTCCATGTTCTTAACAAGTGTTAGCTAGGTTTTTCAATAGTATGAGTATGCAGAGGGTTAACTTTCTTTTTTGTTTTTTAATTCACCCATAAAGCTCATTAGAGTGCTCAAATACCCCACTAGCCAATGGCTGAGCTTAAGCCTCAGTGAAGCGGCCGCTCAAGCTCCCACACAGCAGGTTTGAAACATAGAAACATAGAAGGTTGACGGCAGAAGGAGACCATACGGTCCATCTAGTCTGCCCTTATGTGTATACTGTATGTACTCTTTATCTTAGGATAGATGTGTGCTTATCCCAGGCATGTTTAAATTCAGTGACTGTTGAGTTTTCAACTACCTCTGCTGGAAGTTTATTCCAAGCATCTACTACTCTTTCTGTGAAATAATATTTTCTAATATTGCTCCTGATCTTCCCCCCGACTAGCTTCAGGTTGTGCCCCCTTGTTCTATCATTAAGTTTATTCTTAAAAACACTTCCCTCCTGAACCTTATTCAATCTTTTCACATATTTAAAGGTCTCCATCATGTCCCCCCTCTCCCTTCTTTCCTCCAGACTGTACAAATTAAGTTCCTTAAGTCTCTCCTGATAAGTTTTAAGTTTAAATCCTTCCACCATTTTCGTTGCCCGCCTTTGGACACGTTCTATTTGAATAATGTCTTTTTGCAGGTAAGGTCTCCAGAACTGCACACAGTATTCTAGCTATGGCCTTACCAGGGCTCTATACAGCGGCATCACAACCTCCTTCTTCCTACTGGTGATGCCTCGAGCTATGCAGCCGAGCATCCTGCTTGCTTTTCCCACTGCCTGGCTACACTGTCCACTCATCTTGCAGCTATCAGTAATCAGTACCCCAAAATCTCTCTCCTCCGAGGTCCTGGCTAATACAGTGCTGCCAATACGGTACTCAGAGCAGGGATTCCTTCTACCCAAGTGCATGATTTTACATTTAGAGACATTAAACTCTAGTTTCCACAGTTTTGACCATCTATCCAGTAAAGCTAAATCATTTTCCATGTTGCAGACTTTTTCTACCAAGCCTTCTCCTATGTCACTTACAAATATATTAAAATGAATGGGGCCCAGGACAGAGCCTTGCGGCACACCACTTGTAACTCGCCTTTGTTCAGAAGTTTGGGCCTAAGGAAATGCTGGCTGCCTCATCCTGTTTGTTGGCAATATTCGGGGACATTCTTGGCTGAAAAACATCACCATTTGCCCATGGAAAAGATTGGACTGGACTGGCATGGGGTCTGGCTGTCATAGGCTGGAAAAATTACAAGCAGGAGAGGGTGCGTATGTGGCCCTATGTATTCCTGGCCGACTATTCCCCGTGAAAGTCATGCTCCCTATGGATCTTGATGTTGGTGGGCGGTTAAACTTCGGCCTGGAGTCAGTTAGCTTAGAACTCCTGGATGTGGACAATTGCTAGGGGCCAGGAGTCTGGCCCAATTTATACTTATTTTTGAAAATGGATGTCCATGGAGTCTGCAAGTGCCCTTTCCAGAAAATTTATGGAATTGGACTTTGGCTGTTCTTGCCTAAGTTGATGCATTCATGTTTGTGTTGTTTTTACATTAATGAATGTTTGTAATCACAAACATGAGAAAATAAACTGCATTACGCTCAAATCAGGTGTAAAAAAGAAAAAAAAGTTTTGTAATTAAGGCATTACAAAATTCTTAAACCAAAAAAAAAGGCCTTCACATAGGCAACAAATCAAACAAACAGACAAAAACAGAAACAAACTAAACAAAGTTTAAGAAAAATAAGAATCAATAATATGGGCACGGACAGATTGCCGAAAGAGGCACTCGGGGTGCCATCATATATGTCATCTGGGTCCTGCCTGGGTGGAGAGGGTGGCATATCGACGTAACGGGGGACACGCTGCCTCAGGGCAAAATTATGGAGCACGCAGCATGCTAAGATTATTTGTATAACCTTGTTGGGGTCATACTGCAGTGCCCCCCTGTATGGTCCAAACCAAATCGGGACTTCAACAGGCCGAAGGCCCTCTCCACTACGGCCCGGGTCTTCTGGTGGGCCCGGTTATAGGACTACTGGGCCGCATTCTGCGGGCGAAGAACGGGTGTCACGAGCCAGGGCATGAGTGGATATCCAGAGTCCCCTGAAAGAATAACAAAATACTAACATAAATTCCAAATTCTAAGCAACATTATTGTTTAACATGTCATCAAGGGATAAAAACAGCCATAGGTTAAGACATGGGTCATCAACTATATTCATAGCCATACAATGAAAAGGGAATGATGAACTGGGATGGGAACTTACCCAGGAGCCACCCACCAGATAATTCTCCAGACTCAAAACGACAAAATAAGCCGGAGCTCCTCAATATAAAGGCATCATGGGACGACCCTGAATACCCTGCAAGGACACTGAGGAATCGCATGTCCGGACCAACCACTGCTTGTATGTTCAGAGAGTGGCCCATCTTGCGGTTCCTGAATCCAAAAAAAAACAAATTGCACCAAGCCAAGGTAACCAACAAAAACAGTAACTCCAAAAAAACCCTAAAATTCGAGTTCTACAATCCCAAAATAAATAACAAAGGACAGAAGTCTTTAAAAAAAAAATTTATGGATGTGTTAGAAAATAAAGGTGGACATGCTAAGGACTAATTAAGGTCAGCATTAAAATGCTTTTATAAGGCCTAAATGAAAAATATTGATGAAGGTATGCATTGTAAACTGGTTCAAAGGGACACTTGAGAAGGAAGGATTAAGGTATGCAATGTAAACTGGTTCAAATGGACACTTGAGAAGGAGGGATTAAGGTATGCATTGTAAACTGGTTCAAAGGGACACTTGAGAAGGAGGGATTAAGGTATGCATTGTAAACTGGTTCAAAGGGACACTTGAGAAGGAGGGATTAAGGTATGCATTGTAAACTGGTTCAAAGGGACACTTGAGAAGGAGGGAATGAGTTATGCATTGTAAACTGGTTCAAAGGGACACTTGAGAAGGAGGGAATGAGTTATGCATTGTAAACTGGTTCAAAGGGACACTTGAGAAGGAGGGATTAAGGTATGCATTGTAAACTGGTTCAAATGGACACTTGAGAAGGAGGGATTAAGGTATGCATTGTAAACTGGTTCAAAAGGACACTTGAGAAGGAGGCATTAAGATATGCATTGTAAACTGTTCAAATGAACACTTGAGAAGGAGGGATTAAGGTATGCAATGTAAACTGGTTCAAAGGGACACTTGAGAAGGAGGGATTAAGGTATGCATTGTAAACTGGTTCAAAGGGACACTTGAGAAGGAGGGATTAAGGTATGTATTGTAAACTGGTTCAAAGGGACACTTGAGAAGGAGGGATTAAGGTATGCATTGTAAACTGGTTCAAAGGGACACTTGAGAAGGAGGGATTAAGGTATGCATTGTAAACTGGTTCAAAGGGACACTTGAGAAGGAGGGATTAATGTATGCATTGTAAACTGGTTCAAAAGGACACTTGAGAAGGATGGATTAAGATATGCATTGTAAACTGGTTCAAAAGGACACTTGAGAAGGAGGGATTAAGGTATGCATTGTAAACTGGTTCAAAGGGACACTTGAGAAGAAGGGATTAAGGTATGCATTGTAAACTGGTTCAAAGGGACACTTGAGAAGGAGGGATTAAGGTATGCATTGTAAACTGGTTCAAAAGGACACTTGAGAAGGAGGGGTTAAGATATGCATTGTAAACTGGTTCAAAGGGACACTTGAGAAGGAGGGATTAAGGTATGCAATGTAAACTGGTTCAAAGGGACACTTGAGAAGGAGGGATTAAGGTATGCATTGGAAACTGGTTCAAAGGGACACTTGAGAAGGAGGGATTAATAGATAGATACAATTTAGTTTGGCTAAACAATATAACAAAATGACATAATTAACTTACCTATAGATGTACTCATCGGCTGCGGGAGGGACCAATGCAACGTGGGTGCAATCGATCGTACCCATGACGTTGGGCATGTCGGCGATATTATAAAATCCCAACTTAATCGCGTTCCAGGCTACCATGTCGTCCGGAAAGGAAATATATTTGGGATAAAGGGTAGCCAAAAAACACCAAAAAAACAAGGCAAAAATTAAAAAAAAATACACAGACGCATGCGAAAGTGCATGCGAATGTGTCTCTGAATCAACCCTTTAGTCCTACCTCAGAAGGCAATTTGGAAGCTAGGGCATTTATTTTATATTAAGGAAGAGATCTGACCTAAGCACCTTGTGTGAGAATGTAATAATAGCAGAGAAGCTAAATGAGGTGAGAATTTAGAAGAGCTATGTGATGCTTCATGCTGGTAAGGAGTGGATTGTTATGCTGCTTATAGCAACACAGATAATAGCAAATGAAATGAAAGGCTGTTGAAACCCCTAAAGTAACACTTTCTCAATCTGTTGGTGCTTTTCCTGGCCAAAATACTGATGAGGCTAGGCACAAACAATGATTTAAGAGGCCGGAATCTTGGCTGTAGAAACTTTGTAAAACAGTGTTATTTGGTTATATCACAACATAAAATAGAAAAGCTACAGGGGTTGGCAAGCAGAGCGAACACCCTGGGTTCCAAGGTCATTGTGTGTGTGAGGGTACATTATTTACAGCCATCGTGTTTTCCGAACATAGGTCAGGACCACTGTTAGTATTGTTGGTAATACACCATACCCCTCCCTGCTGTTAAGGACAAGGCAAATCCTGGCACATATTGAACAACAGCAGCAGCAGCAGCAAAGTAGGTTGGGTGAAGGGGGGCTTTTTACATGCAATTTTGCCTGGAAACTGGCCTGCAGTTGCAAGGTCATGCACCATAATGGGGGGGGGGGGGGTAGTGGCGGAACGGCTTTGAGACCAAGCTGCAGAGGTCTGGATAAAAACATGACATTAATATGGCATCTGGGGCACCGTACTATGGCCGTACTATGGTCAAGAAGGCAATAAAGAAGTGAACTGATGGTCATCAGAAGCAGAGATAGGTACAAGTAGGTCCACTAGCAAGGGTTACTATGTATGATTACATTTTGGTTACAGCAAACAAAACTTATTGCACATCTACAGGTAGACTAGTTGGCAAAGTGCTCATTATCCACAAAAGGTTTAATGCTGCTTCTGGGTTTTGCTGTGTTTAGGATAAGTAAAGCTGTTGCAAGGTGGGTTCAGTGGTTGCATTATGTTGTGACCAACAGAATGTTGTGACATATCACCAAGGCATGTGGGTGTTGGCCTAATGAGTCAAGCTGTTTCCCTTTGCTTAGTTTCATGCATGCCTCTTGAGCTGGTGATTTCTGCCAGGCAGGTCCACGTAGTCCCTGGGGGGTTGTTTAGAGATTCACTGCTGGGGTAGATTAGGACATTCATTGAGCAAAGATGCTCCCAGGAGAAAATGTCTGAGATTAGGTAAGTAAATATATTTTAAATCAGTCAATGTTGTATGCATGCTTGTGCATACTGGAAATGTAAGGAGAGCATAGAGACTAGCAATGCATTGTCCTTTCAGATTGGCGAGATTTCCAATGGACTCCAGAAAAAAGAAGTTAGGTAAGTGTATTTTTTATTATACTACAGATGTCCTTTAGGAGTAGCTTAGCTAGCAAAAAATAATTAGAACAGAAATATCCAGGCTACGTTTAGATAAAACTGCTAATGTTACTTATTTCAGGAAATTTGATATAGGCAGCTTCCAGTCCTGTAGACTTTCCAGAAGATAGTTTGAGTTTTGCTTTAGCAGAAACCATGTAGGTTATCATGTGAAGTTGATTTTAAAAGCTTATAGAAGCTGATGTTGAAGCCTTAATCTTATTTTTCTGACAGGTAGTTAAATGCTATAATGATAGACCGACCAGAAGGATGAAAATAGAAGCCCTTTTATGGTTTAACTCTGATGAAAGTCCAAATCACTTTTACTTGATTTATTTGTAATGCTAACAATGCGTTCAGACATTATAGGGTAACTGATTTCCATCTGCTAAATTTAAATTGCAGTAATGATATTTACAATACGCAGTGTTGTGAATATTATAATGTATGCTGTACGTTCAAGCAGAATAATTTAGAGGAAAGTCTCTTAGTCAAGGAAATGTTAAATGCCATAATGCACATTTCTATCTGGCAGTGCATTAAGCCATGATGTGAAATTGTGTTATAGTTCCACCGGAGAGTTATAACAGCATACCTAACATCTAGAAATGTTTGTAACACCCAGAGGATTTAGATGGCTATAATATGAACAATACAAAGCTTTTGGCTAATAGATAATTGCATTATTGAATTAATATATATAGGCATAATGTGCAAACAAATGTTATGTGTGTAATATTCTATTTCACTATGCCTTCAGCCTCAAAAGAATTATTAATAACATTAATCCATGGTGGACTGTGATCAGAGCTGGCTGCAGGTTTATTTGAGGCCTTGGATCTGTCAATAGTCCCTTTGTTGTATGTTACGTATCTTGCATGTAAAGTATGATGGATCTGGCTGAAGATTTCAGCCCCTCAAAGTGAATGTCCAATCTAACTGTTGGGCTTAAGCTTTACATACAGACTGGGCATCCACTTTTACTCACTAATAATGTGCGGTTAAGAGTGAAAAGATCAGAAGGGCCTGGCTCTAATTGGGATTTAAGGTACATTTTTAAATGCAGATCCCTCCTGACCCAAGGATAAAAACTCACGGCTCAAGTGAAATCTCTTACTTAATGAGCAGCGCACAGCAGATACCCCAAGATCTAAAACCCGAAGGCAAAGCACAACCAGAGTCACCACTCAACTGAATAAAAATGGATGTAATAGTATGGTGGATTAGCTAACAGCAACAAACAAATTGATGTCTGATCATTAATATTTTACTTGTTTATAGTATAGTAATTGTTATATTGGGTATTTGAATAGACTTACTGTACAATATTCTAGCCAATAGTGGTCCTTAAAGGGTAAGTCTTCTTTCAATGGAACTTTTGAAAGTGTATGTTTGTCTGTGCCAAAAGGATGTGCTTAAGGAGCTGAGCTGATCTATTTTTTTTTATGTAAGCAGTTTTTACTACCTAAATCAGTTCCTATTGGCAACGTACACAAAGAGAGAAGTGTGACCTGTGCACACATAACTGCTGCTATGGCCACTGCTGAAAGATAGGGGCTCCCTTAACCTTACACATGCCCAGCAGCAGTGTTCTGTTAGGTCAGCTCAGCACCTTTAAGACATCATTTTGCCACACAAAAATATACACTTTCAAAAATCCAGTCGAAGATAGGCTTATTCTTTAAGGACTCTTTGCCCCCTACCACCACCAGACTGCATATTAACCACCTGAAGTTATGCAGCTTTGTGCCCCTCTGCCCGTTGAAATGCTCTGCCTACATCCTAAGTCATGAACTCTTGGTTGTCGTTAAAATGTGCAGTGGGGCAGCCAACAGTTAAAATGTTAGTGAAACTTTTTGGATCTTTTTTCTGTTTGTGGCACTAACTGGAAATATTACTATATCCTGTCACTGGGCCCAAATGGTGTTGGCCAGCACAAAATGTCAGCTTCCTCTGTCACAGATACCCACTTGGTACCTGTGGTCATTGCAGACAATGGTTGCAGGCATTTGGAATTGGGCTTTAAAGGACAAGTATTGTTTGCTATGTCTCATGTAGTTGGGCTGAATATATTTTCATCAGACACTTCTCTGTCTCTCAGCTGATAAATGTACCCTGCAGTAGGAGAATGCAACATATTTATAAGCTGAGATGAGGTGTCTGTAAATATATTCAGCCCAGTCACATCCCCAGCATCTCTGGGCTGAGGCGTGTTCCTGCGCCCAGCTATTCAAATAGGCTGTGTATGGGAGTGTGCCCACGTCAGGGGATGTAGCCAATGTCACTCATGATTGCTAAGTGCAGAGCCATTTGCCAAGCATTAATATGAATGTTTTACTGTGCAATTTGGGAGGTTTCACACAGTGATATCCGCTTTAAAGCACTTTTTAAGAAAATGTGTGTTGAAGCACATTGATGGGGGGCATACAAATTTCTGGAGCCCCCCAGCCATAAAACCCTACAAACCCCAGTTTCACATATCTTAAAGAGGAACAACCACCCCCTCACGTATACAAGACTCTTGGAGTGGTGGTCTGCCTCTTTATGTGGCATCCTGAATTGGGATGTCCCACTGTGTGAAACCCCGGGGGATCACTGACTCATCTCTTCTGCAAGCCCTCAATAGGAGTGTACCTGTGCCAGACCCTTCTGAATGACTGACACAGGCAAGCCCACAGCTACATGTGAGCGGGGATTGTGCCAGCATCTCTCACTCATTCAGATTTTCTTGCCACTCTGAGCATTGAGCGGCAAAGAAAAAAGAATGAATGGAATGAGCGTTGCTGTTTGGCTGAGCGGCCCATGCATGTGAATAGGTATTTTTGGATGATTGTGGGGGATACACAAAAAACAGGATGCCTCCAACAGGAGGAACAAAACCTAAGAAGGTGGGGTTGGGTTTTGTCCCTCTTTAACCACAACTCCCATTGAAATGCAGCTCCATGATTGGCCACTACAGGCACAGTGGCCCATGTTTGCGGCAGACAAAAGTGTGGCTGCATTTAAGGTATGTAAAATAAGAGTTGGCGTGGGTTATGTGCTGGAGGCTACAGAAATCTGGATACTCCTCGCCCCGACTACTGGCAAGTCACATTGCACTTTAACACCCCCACAAACCGGAGGGGGTGAGGGGTAAGGTGAGAAAGACAGATGAACATTTCAACAGTAAATGCCCTGCCTCTTATCCAGATCACTAAACAATCTAAACCTCCATGCAATCCAAATAAATATGTTTCAAACATCAAATATAAATGGGGGGGGTTATAAGGCAAATGTACAAAAAAAATGTAAAATAGAGCAAACTTACATGAGCCTCGCTCCCGCGCTGCTGCAATTGGAAGGGCAGCTGATGGAGGAGCTGTCCCCGCTGCTGCTTCCAGTTTCTTATGAAAAGTCAACTCACATACCTTGCCGATAGAGGAGCGGGCTTCTCGGGCCAGCATGAGCACACACCTGGGCCCCATACAGCTGGTGGACTTGGCCTACAATCTTTTTCCATTGAGGGCAATGGATGCGGATAAAAGCAACACCCACCTGCTGCACGGTGCTCGAGTGTGCATGCGCCGGCCCAAGAGCACGGAAGAAGGGCTTATGTAAGTTGACTTTTTTTAAAATGACCATCCTGGGGGGGGGGGGGGGGGATATGGGAATGAGAGAGGGGAAATACCACACTGCCTATGGGGATGGGATGGGGGGGATGCCATACTGCATATGGGGAATGAGATGGGGGGAATGTCACACTGTCTATGGAGATGGGATGGGGGGAATGCCATACTGCATATGGGGAATGAGATGGGGGGAATGTCACACTGACTATGGAAATGGGAGGGGGAAAGCCACATTATCTATTGGAATAGGATGTGAAACTGCCACACTGTCTATGGGTAATTGGATGGGGGGAATGCCACACTGCCTAAGGGGAGAATGCCACACTGCCTATGGGAATGGGAGAGGGGATGCCACACTGCCTATGGATATGGGGGGGCACACTGCCTATGGGAATGGGAGGGGGGAATGCGACACTGCCTATGGGAATGGGAGAGAGGATGCCACACTGCCTATGGATATGGGGGGGCACACTGCCTATGGGAATGGGAGGGGGGAATGCGACACTGCCTATGGGAATGGTAGGGGAGAATGCCACACTGCTTATGGGAATGGGAGGGAGAAATGTAACACTACCTATGGGGAATAGGAGGGGGAATGTCACACTGCCTATAGGGAATAGGAGGGGGAATGCCACACTGCCTATGGGGAATGGGAGGGAGAATGCCACACTGCCTATGGGAATTGGGAAAGGAAAATGCCACCCCGCCTATGGGAATTGGAGGGGGGATGCCATACTGCCTATGGGGAACAAGATGGAGGGAATGCCACACTGCCTATGGGGATTGGGAGGGTGGCATGCCACATTGCCTATACGGGGAATGGGATAGAGGGAAAATGCCACATTGCCTGTAATTGGGGGATTCTGCACCTTGCCTATTATTTGGTTCTTGGAGGGGGGGGGGGGCGTGTTGTCTTAGCACAGCATTTGATACATTATTTTTTTTTCTTATTTTTCTTATTCTGGTTCTAGGTGCATCTTATATATACTGTATTTAAAATGCTATACTATACAACAACTATCCTAAAATAAACATTTAAAATACAAGCAGGATCTATGCAGACATCATGTCAGGGTACATATAGCCATGTACACTCTCCCCTTAATTCACACTGCCACACTGCCTGTAATTGGGGGATTCTGCACCTTGCCTATTATTTGTTGGTTTTTTTTTTTTTTGGGGGGGGGGGGGGGCATTGTCTTAGAACAGCATTTGGTACATTATTTTTTTTTCTTATTTTTCTTCTTCTGGTTCTAGGTGCATCTTATATATACTGTATTTAAAATGCTATACTATACAACAACCATTTTAAAATAAACATTTAAAATACAAGCAGGATCTGTGCAGACATCATGTCAGGGTACATAAAGCCATGTACACTCTCGCCTTAATTCAAACCCCCCTTACCCCCTCCTGGATTGTGGGAATCTGTTTTAAGTGTTTTTCATTGGGTTTTTGTAGCAATGGGTAATTTCGAATCAAATATCTTTGTCTATAGTGCTCCCCTCTTATGCTGCCTTGCTCCACTTTATTGTTACATGTTTTTGCTAGGAAGTAGCATACTTAGTGTGGTTGTGCAAACACATAAAGGATGTGGATGTGATGGAAAGGTTAAATAATTCGGAAGCAATAAAACGTATTGTATCATCAGGAAGATCTCCTATAGGAACGCACACTGAACACGGCAGTTACTGCAGAATGGAAGGCTGCCACCTGCTGGGTTTTAGTGACATGCAGTATCACTCTCATATTCATTACAACACAAGCTTTAGCTAACATAAATAACAGTTGGCTGTAAGCACCAACTATCATTATAGGCTGATTCAGCACTGTGAGAATTTTGTTTTCTCATTTTTTTGTGAGAAAACAAAATGTTATAATGATTTTTTCCTTTTTTAGCAGTGCACATTTTTAAACGTTTTGCACAGCTAAAAATGGTGCTGAATCAAGGAAAGGAAAATTATAAATACAAAATTACAAAAAAATGAGAAAAAAAATTCTTAGGATTTTGAATCAGCTCTTATGTGTCAGCTATCGTAATGCCAGTCAGCCAGTCAGTCTGTTTTATTCAAACTTAATGTTATGTTTGAACCTGGCAAAGAAAATAAATAAATCTAAATAAACAAATTGGAATTACCTAAAGATGCACGGTCCCTTTAATCCTTTAAGTGCCAGCCTACCTGGAGTTTTTGTCATGCTCTGTTGCCAGACCATTTTTCACTATTTTGCACTACACGTGTTCAGCTGTGATTTTTGAAGGGAGCAGTGTGGGCTTTATGACTTTTTAAGTATATTCTCAATATTTTGGGGTGAAATATGTGTACTTTTTTTGTAATAACAAAAGTACATTTGTCAATAAAATCCTATTGTGTGTAAAATCCCATATGTGGTTACCACATATGTATTGGTAGACACCCTTTCCTACCCAGGAGACTCCCCCAAACTGAAACAGCGCTTTAGGAGATTTTCAGATAAAATACAACTGCTGTGCGCAACTTTTTCAAGAAAAACAATTCTTTACATTTTAAATACCCCCAATAAACTATAAATTCTCTGGAAGTTCCCCCCCTTAAGCTTTCTAGGCGTACCAGGCTACTTGATGTGGGCACAGTTTCCTGGAAGTAATTCCCCAATAACCTCATTGGTTGCACAGAGTTTCCCTAAAAAAGAATAAAAATAGCAGAAACAAACTCACATATTCCTAAAGAAAACAATATGCAAACAGGAAAAAACAAGTTACATTTGAAAAAGCAAGGTCCCTCGAACACAACAGCTGCTGGGGCTGATCACTGGAGGGGGGCTGGGGGAGGCAAGGAACCACAGCCTCCTACCCCACCAACCTCCCTCCAGTGATCAGCCCCAGCTTCTGACAGTCCCGAGCCCAGGGCAGGATGATGTCATGGGTGATGTCATCTGCCCCACCCCCAAGGGGCAGGGCTAGAGGCGTAAATGCCGGAGGGGGCATCTTTTGTGCCCTTTCCTCACCGTGGAAGAGCCCGGGTGGGCGATCAGAGGAGACCCGACAGGATGGATCGGACTAAGTAGCGGTGGCCGAAGCGGGGAGACAGGTGAGTGTTTTTTTACATTTTATTTTATACTAGCAGGGGGGAAAGCCAGGCCCGTAGGCCCCTTCAGACTTGCCACTTTACGACAGGAGAAGCAAACCCGGGCTTGGCCTACGGACTTGGCACTTAAAGGGATAAAGCGGACTGCTTTAAACTGCTTGCCTAACCCCCCTTCCCACCTCTGACGTTCAGTGGGGTATGCTGTTTGAGAGGAGATAATGCAATGCAGATGTTGTGGAATATATTTGCAGATACTGTGCACCTGGATTGCAAGGGAGTGGACCATTTTGCTAGGCAACTGAGAGCCCCACTTACACATGAGCATGAGGGACAGCTGTGTCAGCAGCAGTCCACACCAAATTAGAGACATATGCCTTTGACTGGGCAGCATCATGCTACACAAACACACACCATGAATCAGCAGCTGCTGGAGGACAGGAATGCTGTGTGTGAGAGGGAAGCTATGTAACTATGTAACTCTATGTATCTCTATAAATTGACAGCAGCAGAGCATTTAAAGGGGAAATCTACCTTCAATTGCATTTTTGAAAGTGTATTATATTATAAGTATTGTGTGCCGAAAGAATGTCCCCAAGGTGCAGAGCTGACTTGCGGCCTTATTTATCAAGGGCTAGCGCCAGGTAGTGTCTGACGAGCGCCAGGTACCGCCAGCTATCGGCGGCTACCGAATCAAGTACGCCCGGCGGCGGTCACAATGACGCATTTATCACGCTAAATGAGGCTAGCGCCGGCGAGAGCGTCAGCTAGCGCGGGATTCATCATGTAGCCGACTGCAACGAACAGCGCCGCTGCTAATCCCATCACAGCGCCAGGTATGACCTGTCGCTCCCTGGCGTGGTCCAATGCATTTCAATGGAGCAATCTTTAAATAATCATAATTAATTGCTAATACTGTTTTTTTTTTTTTTTAATGTCAAAAATTCTGTGACCACTTCTGCAATGTTAGGATTTTTTTTTAAAGTAAAAAAAAAAAAAAAAAAAAAAAAATGTGCAGAATTGATATTACAGGTCTGATATTCATGTATTCATATTACAAAATGTTTAGAAAAACTTGTATAATTTTTACATATATAAAAAAATGTTGTTTGGGGGTTAAAAACTACTTTACACACATCGCCGCCAGCGCTCTGGGGTTTAAACAAGGAATTCACAGCGCGAGAAATTTTTGAGCGTGATTTTTTAATGAATCTGCAGCAAGCCGTTCGCTCTGGCCATTCGCTGTCAGGCGCACCCATACAACGCGGAACCTGTGAAACAGCGACCCCTAACCCCGTATTCAACATTACCGCACACCGACTGAGTCGCTGACAACAAGCAAACCCCGGCCAAGCACAGCGAATACTAGCTGGCGCTGTGAAAATCACGCTACTGGCGCTCATCTGTCGCTACCTGGCGCTATTAATGAATCGGCCTCCTAGTATTTTTTATATTTTTACTTATGTTATCAATTGTGTGTTTTATAGAAGCAGTTTTCCTGACCTCTAATCTGCTGCTATTGGCATCTGTACATCAAGGTCTGCAAAATGAGATGTGAACCATGTACACACAGGAACACACAAATCTCGCCCCCTATAGGGACCTCTGCCAGACATATTTTCTGTAATAGTCACAGTTACTCAGAGTTCTTCTAAAGGGGCAGTAAATTATAACATATATATATATATATATATATATATATATATATATATATATATATATACAGTATTTCATGCCATGCCCGGCTGCAACAATGGATGCTCAGAATCACACACTGGCAACAGGGAGTAAAAGCTTAGACTGGCTACAGGGCCAGAGACAGGGAACAGGGAGCTGAGGCACAGACAGGCAACAGGGAGCTGAGGCACAGACTGGCAACAGGGAGCTGAGACAAACACTGGCAACAGGGAGCTGAGGCACAGACTGGCAACAGGGAGCTGAGGCACACACTGGCAACAGGGAGCTGAGGCACAGACTGGCAACAGGGAGCTGAGGCACACACTGGCAACAGTGAGCTGAGGCACAGACTGGCAACAGAGAGCTGAGGCATAGGCTGGGAACAGGGAGCTGAGGCACACACTGGCAACAGTGAGCTGAGGCGCAGACTGGCAACAGGGAGCTGAGGCACACGCTGGCAACAGGGAGCTGAGGCACACACTGGCAACAGGGAGCTGAGGCACACACTGGCAACAGGAAGCTGAGGCACACACTGGCAACAGGGAGCTGAGGCACACACTGGCAACAGGGAGCTGAGGCACACACTGGCAACAGGGAGCTGAGGCACAGACTGGCAACAAAGAGCTGAGGCACACACTGGCAACAGGGAGCTGAGGCACACACTGGCAACAGGGAGCTGAGGCACACACTGGCAACAGGGAGCTGAGGCACACACTGGCAACAGGGAGCTGAGGCACACACTGGCAACAGGGAGCTGAAGCACACACTGGCAACAGAGAGCTGAGGCACAGACTGGCAACAGAGAGCTGAGGCACAGACTGGCAACAGGGAGCTGAGGCACAGACTAGCAACAGGGAGCTGAGGCACAGACTGGCAACAGGGAGCTGAGGCACAGACTGGCAACAGGGAGCTGAGGCACAGACTAGCAACAGGGAGCTGAGGCACACACTGGCAACAGAGAGCTGAGGCACAGACTGGCAACAGAGAGCTGAGGCACAGACTGGCAACAGGGAGCTAAGGCACAGACTGGCAACAGGGAGCTGAGGCACAGACTGGCAACAGGGAGCTGAGGCACAGACTAGCAACAGGGAGCTGAGGCACACACTGACAACAGGGAGCTGAGGCACACACTGGCAACAGGGAGCTGAGGCACACACTGGCAACAGGGAGCTGAGGCACACATGGGAATGGGAACAGGAAGCTGAGGCACGTACAGGCTAGGATCAGGGAGCTGAGGCACAGACTGGTTACAGGAAGCTGAGGCACAGACTGGGAACAGGAAGCTGAGGCATGCACAGGCTAGGATCAGGGAATTGAGGCACAGACTGGTTACAGGAAGCAGAGGCACAGACTGGGAACAGGAAGTTGAGGCACAGACTGGCAACAGGGAGTCGAGGCACAGATTGGCAACAGGGAGCTTAGCCACAGACTGGCAACAGGGAGCTTAGGCACAGACTGGTAACAGGGAGCTGAGTCACAGACTGGCTACAGGGAGCTGAGTCACAGACTGGCTACAGGGAGCTGAGCCACAGACTGGCTCCAGGGAGCTGAGGCATATACTGAGAACAGACAGCTTAGGCCCAGACTGGCAACAGAGAATGGAGGCACACAGGTAGCTGAGGCAAAGGCTGTAAACAGGTAGTTGGAGATTGTGTAGATAGCAATCACACCCCAGCAGGGCAGCTGGAGCCTTTTTGTTAAAGAAAGGATGAGGCCCAGTCCACCCACTAGTGTACAGGTTGGCATACACCTCTACTGTCAGGACCTCTAGTGAAGGAATGTCACTACCACTCCAAGGCAAAACAAAGTAAGTTTTCCACACCAGCCTATGCAAGTGCTGATCTTTTTCCTAGATGAGGCAGATTATACCAGATCAGATTACAGGTCCAGAGAGAGTACAGACATGTCAAGTCACCTGGTTTTCCAGGAAGTTATCCTTTTTTGACCCTCCTCTCCCAGTCACCTGTTAGCATCTCAAATCACCCTGCAGCAGGACTAGCCGCCTCCCATTCTCGGTAGTCCAGCAGAAACATGTCGCTGTTTACCAGCTATTGCAGAACAAAGCCTGTACACAAGCTCACTTTGAGCCACTTTGAGCCCCACTTACAGTATCTCTGTGAGCTTTGCCTCTGCTTGATAAACAGCTCTGATGGCCAGTGAGCTTGTGTGTTGATTGCTACTGCCCATCAATGCATAATCTTGCTGGCAGTGACATTTTTCCATAGCCCAGACTTTTTTTGCACAATTTTGGAAGTTTTGTAAAAAATATTGCAAGTAAGTCATGCCCCTAATCCACACCCCTGCCATGTCCTTCACTTTGTAAGCTGGCCTCCAAGGTTGGCAACTCTGCATCGAGTAGCATTTTTAACAAAGCTAAATATGAACACTTTTTATAAAACGTTTATCCATCCAAAATAGTAAATAATTTAATATAGCTTGTAAACAGTTTCAATAATAAAGACAGCCAAACACTAGTCAAATACATTTCCATGCAGGAGCAGTCAAGGCACGACAATGATTAGCAACGAATGGCACAAGTCCAGAGCCTGTATCGTTGTGACCTAGCCTTCACAAAAATGATAATACCAGAAATATACTATTCTTTTCAGAGATAAAACTCATGTGCAGATACACAGAGTGCACTGCTACACCGTTCCATAAATATAACTTTTCGTAAAATGTCACAAATTCATATTGAGGCTGTCTAAGCAAATGTGTCTATAGATGGAAGGGTAGCTGGATGGCTGTCGAGAAATCAACACCTGAATCAGCCACTAAAAAACGTATTCAAACATTGTACATGGTAAATAAAAGTTATTTCAAATCCAGGTCTTAACTACTTATATACTCATGATAATAGGAAAGAAAGACAATATTATAAATGGTCTACCATCTCTAAGCCGTGTGGGATCACTGGACCTGTAGAAAAATTAGAAACAACATTTAAGCATGCTGAAATAGGGGCCATTATTTAGCAGAAAAGCAAAAATAGGGCCTATACATTAAGAATGCGACCATTTCAAGTTCTGTAAGCCTGTCTCTATGTCACACATGCTGGTCTGTTGATCCCTTATTTATTTATACTATCCTGAAAGCTTTCCAAAGACAATACTTCTGTACTTATACAAGTCAACATACTTGACTAACGTAACTATGATGATGCCCATCTTCAGAATCAGAATACATTTTTTTAGACAATGAGTTGGCACAAAGATGACAGTGTATTGTAAGCAGACAGCAGTATTTTGATCTGACTCCAACACAAGCCAAGGACTATAAATTGTTTAACCCTTTAAATGTCAAGCATGTCGTTTCTACGCGGTTGCTTCTCCTACTGCCCTCTTCTCCCCCTGCTAGTGTAAAAATAGAAAAAAAACTCACCTCTGGTATGGATGCGAAGCTGGGGGAATCCTCTTCCTCCGGGGGGCATCCGATCCCCCCCTCGGGGTCTCCCGTCTTCAGAAGGGGGCCCAAAACCGCCCCCCCCCCTGTTTCCGCCCCTGACTTGCGGCTGTAAAATGCTCTTCCCTGCTCCGATCACTATCGGCATCTGTCACTGGCAGCTGTCGCGGGACAGTGGCGAGAGACACAGGATCGGAGGTGAGTACAGGAAAGAAAGTAACAAATGTCATTTTTTTCTCTTTGTGTCAGTGTGTTTATTTTTACATTTGACCCCTTGTGAACTGGTAAGAGGACCATGAGTCCCCTATACCAGTTCACAAGGCTGGGGGCTGGCAAGTCACCTGCAGCTAGTGGCTAGCGGGTGACTTGCTATAAGCCCCGACACCTCCAATTACCTGCCTCTCCAAAGCCGAAGAGCCCATGGCCATAGGATATGCCGGCTTGTGGCCTGCAGTGCAGGGGGCCACCAAAGCTGGCCCCTGCGCCCTGTTTCTACAAGCCCTGCATAGCTGGTCCCGGGCTAGTTATTCCGGGTAGGGGGGGCCCAATGTCATTTTTTTTGGATTTTTAAGGGTTTTTAACCGTTAAAATTCCCCCCCAAAAATGGGCTCCCCCCCTGGGAAAGGGGACCTAACGCCAATTTTATTTCTTGATTTAACCCTTTATAGTGTGGATAGTAATTGTATTTTATTTGTAAATGTTATAAAGTACTCATTTCAGTTTGGGGGGTCTCCTGGGCAGGAACGGGAGGCTACTGATACATATGTGGTGCCGTTCTAATCGGTAGAAATGGGGCTTTCACATGCAGTATGATTTTTTTTTATTTAAAATAAAGGAGACCATTTTCTAAAAAATATTTATTTTTTTGTTTTTTTTTTTACTTAATAATAATGTAAAAAACAGAATAAAAATTACAAACAAGACAATTCATGTTAAGGCCTAAACTCTGCTGCAAACAAAATATACATAATACACAATACAAAATGTGGCTTTGATTCTGCTTTTTTATCCTTTTTTTAGGGAATCTCTTTGCAACTAAAGAATACATTGAGGGATTGCTTCCAGAAAACTGTGGCCACATCAACAAGCCTGGTATGCCTAGAAAGCTTGAGGTGTGTACTTCCAGAGAATATATAGTTTGTTGGGGGAATTTAAAATGTAAAGGGTTTTTATTGAAAAACTGCAAGGTGCGCATAGCGCATAGCATAGTTGTATTTTATCTGAAAAATCCCCTAAAGCTCTGTTTCAGTTTGGGGGAGTCTCCTGGGCAGGAAAGGGTGTCTACCAATACATATGTGGTATGCTGTAACCGGGAGAGATTGGGATTTCACACGCAATAAGATTTTGTAGACAAACTTACATTTTTTATTACAAAAAAACACTACAAATTGTAAAAAATATATATTTTTTATTTTTTTGCACATATTTTCCCAAAAAATATTGAGAATACACCTAAAAAATGACAAACAACACATTTCATGTTAAAGCTCAGACTATGCTGAAAAAAAAACAATCTATAATTTTCCAGGGAAATCCCTAGAAATCCCTTCAAAAATCACATTTGAACATGCAAAGCACAAAATAGTGATAAATGGTCTGGCAGCAAAGGGTGACAAAAACTCCAGGTAGGCTGGCACATATAGGGTTAAAGCAGAGATAATGGCTCTGCCATTATTTATTTATTTATTTATTTTACTTAATAATATTGTAAAAAACAGAATTAAAATTACAAACAAGACATTTCATGGTAAGGCCTAAACTCTGCTGCAAAAAAATACATAATTTTCCTGGAAATTCTTGCAAAAACGGCGCAAAATGAGGAAAAATGACCTGTCAACAGAGGGTGACAAAATCTCAAGTAGGCTGGCAATTAAAAGGGTTAAGAGTAGCTATGCATGTTGGGTATTGTTCTGTTCGGGGGACCTTGCGCTTTCCTTTCAGATTTTAGCTTGTTTTTTTGTTTGCATATTGATATTTTAGGAAAAGGTGTTTTTATTCTGCTTTTTTATAAATTTTTTAGGGAAACCCTGCGCAACCAAAGAATTCTTTGAGGGATTACTTCCAGAAAGATGAGCCCACTACAACAAGCTGGGTACGCTAAGAAAGCTTAACATGTGTACTTTCAGGGAATCTATGGTTTGTGGGGGGTATTCCAAATGTAAAGGGATTGTCACGGTTACTGTCATGAATGACTTGCCTTCAGCCCGTGCCCGTGGTGTCCCTAGGCAACTGGCTGGGGTTTCTCCTGCCCAGCAGCCGCTTCTGCCTCAGATGCCAGCTCCAGCGGCACGCGTGTCGCCGAGCGCACCCTCCTCCCTCGTCCACTGTCATTTTGCGCATGTGTACAGTCAGCTTATGTCCTCCGGTGGTGCTATACAGAGAGTGGCCACTGGAGGCTGTTTAAGAGAGCTAAACCTAGGAGGTCCAGTTCTGGGCAGTATGCCTTTGGAGTTCAGCTGGGGCAATCAGCCCAGAGCTCTCTAAGTGCACCAATCAAACCACAGATCCAAAGTGCACCAATCACAGTCACTGCCTCCCTGTCCAATCCAGCCGGGTTCAGTTCTATAAAGGGATTACCTCTTCAGTGTGTCAGTGCCTGTGATAGTGTTTAGCTGGCTTTGTTATTGTTCCTGTGATTTCCTGTGAATATCGTTATTGACCATCTGCTTGAATCTCGACCACGTCTCTGTCTCATCCCTTTGCACTGCGCAGCTCTCTGACCTCCCGGTGTGACCCCTGGATTGACGTCTGACTTCGCTTGATTTCTCCTCAGCACCCGAATTGCTTCCAGTATTACCTGTTTCCGAAGCACCTGAACTGTTTCCAGTACTTACCCGACATTGCCCAGTCTGGCCTCTGGTTCATCCGCCTTCAATCCCTGTAAGCTCACATCCTGGGGGCAACCGTGTCCAGCGAGGCGTATAAAACGTCCCGGCAAACAGGGGCTTGACTAAAGGTGAAGCTAGCAGCGGAGATTGGGGGTTGTGGGCTTACTCTGAAGGCGGGTGTCCCACAGGGCCTGACAGGGATGTTTTGGTTGAAAAATCGCAAGGTGCGCACTTTGTATGCAGAGCTGAAATTTTCAAGTAAAATTACCGTTACGCACATGCTTTACTTTGGGGTGTTTGGCAACTCTTCCCTTTACAGGACCTATGCATGTTGAGTATTGTTCTGTTCGGGGGATGTTGCTTTTTCAGATTTAACTAGTTTATTCTTGTTTTTATATAGTTTTTTTAGGAAAATGTGGCTTTGATTCTGCTTCTTTATCCTTTTTTTAGGGATGACAAAGGGTGACAAAAACTCCAGGTAGGCTGGCAGCGAAAGGGTTAAAGCAGAGATAACGGCTCTGCTTGGAGTTACTGTATCTGTGCGAGCCTGCAGAGTCCATGTATGAAATCATTATTGGATGAGATTTTCCTTTGTTTTGGGAATTGTGGATTCAACCAAACAGGGAGGTTGATACTGACGAGCTCTGTAGCCACAGGCCCTGTTGTTGAGAAGGTACATGATGAACTTCTAGAGGAACCCAGTGACCTAACAGAAGGTTTTCCTTTAGCGGTTCTAGCAGGAGAGGAGGCTGAGGCCTCTGCATCTGAGCATGTCCCCAACCTGGAAGTGTCACGGGGCAATTTTGCTACTGTTCAGCTGCAAGACCTCTTCCTGAAACATGCATATGACAATGTAACTGTGATGAATGGGGTGCCACAAGCCCCTAATGCTAATTAGTGTTTTCCAAATTTTGCTATTAACAGTCATTTGTTATACCGGGTGGTAAAACGTCAAAATGAAATTGTGGAACAACTGCTGGTGCCAGTACCATATAGACACGGGTTCTAAGATACGGCTCATTCACATGTGTTAAGGGGTCACCTGGGTGCAGGAAAAACACAAGAATGAATCTTGCAATGCTTTTATTGGACAGGGTGTCATAAAATAGGAAATGTATTTTCCTATGTCAATTAACAGCCCCAATGGCAGGGAGACATGTGTGATGTGAACTGAGCAGCAGGCGGGAGCTAACCCTGCAGCTCTGCTGGAAGCTGGAGAGAGCCAGTGTCTGCCTGAAAGCCTGTTACTGGATGAACTATGGAATTATGTGACTTTTTTTTGCTGAAGAAAGCATTATTTGTCTGATGGACTTTTCTGTCCTATGGGTAAGGGGGTGTCCTCCAATCCCCAAGGTAGTCCTTATAAAAGAATATAAGAAAAAAATATAAAGCTAGTTTATGTTTATTAAATAAATGTGTATTAAACACTAAAAATTCCACTTCACAATACGCTCAGTAAGCAACCAATATAACTGGCATTTTGCTGCAATATAAAGACTTTGTTTTTCCATCCCAAGTGCTTGAATATTATATACACACTGACTTTAATTAGTTTTAATTAGAACAAGAACATATGATGTCCAAAGCGATGGGAGTCTTGCTTCATTTTTTCACAGTGATCTCATACACAGGGGCACTTGACACGGCTAGCTTTTGAGTTGGATCCTCAGGGGTTTATCTCAAATAAATAGACAGATATGATGGTACCAGCTAGGGACCTGGGTACAGAACTTACAGCTCCTAGCAATGTCAAATTTAAGAATCATTAACTACATTTAAAAGCAATCAATACATTATTAATTTAATTAGCATAACCATTTTATAATAGATGTGAATAACGAGAAGAAAGAACTTAAAGTCTGCATTCAAAAAGGAATTCATCCTCTTGGGCAGCTGACTAGCAGATTTGGCTGTATAGGTTGATCATTCACACCAAATCTATAAAACTCTGTTAGAATGTAATGGTCTTCAGAAACTAAGAAGGTACACGCATCCAAAATCCATATTTTTTCCACTTCCTCATTCCCAATTACATGCCAATCATGTGACTGCCAGTGACCAATTGGGATTGCAGAGTGACCTTTCGCATCAAACCAGGTTTCCAGCTGCCATTTGCTGCCAAATATGTGAATGCAGAAGTGATGATTTGACTATAGTGTCCCTTGGAGCAACATAAGTTTAGTGACCCCAGATGTCAATCATACTGTGTGTGGAAAATATTCTGATTGTACACAGTGGCTCTGTCAACCCTTAATGCTCAAGAATGTGTCCTGGAACTACTAATTTAAAGTGGATATAAGCTGATACCCAGTGTACAGAGCTTCTCAGGAAAAAGTCCATCTTTAAATTTGCCCAACCATTCCAGCGGCCCCTGCTCCATTTACCTTCAGTATGCCACTCTGAGCTCTGAGGATTGGCTGGCAACCCACGTTTGCGCTGTGGGATTGTAGGAAGACTGACACAGGGGATTTCACATAGCCCTCCCTGGAGAAGAACAAAACATTGGGTAGTGAAAAGCCCAGACTTTATTCCTCTTTAACCCTTTTGTTGCCAAGCCCGTAACTCCTACGTGCTGGCTTGGCTGGGCCTTAAGTGCCAAGCCCGTAGGTGTTACGTGCTTGACTTTCCCCGCTGCTGGTTTAAAAAATAAAAATAAAAAATACTCACCTGACCCCTTGTTGGATCCGGCCGGGTCTCCTCTTTAATTTGGTGCCATCCGATCCTTCGTGGGGGGTCGGATGGCTCCAGGAGAGCCCCCGGAATAGGCCGCCACCCCCCCGCTTTGGCAGCAGAAGCTGCTAACTGTAAAAAAAAAAAAAAAAAAAAAATGACATTCACTTACCTGTGTGTGCGCTGGCTCCCGCTGTCCCTCCTCTTCACCTGGGGGGCCTCCAATCCCCCCCCAGGACTTACCGATCTTTAGGAGAGAGCCCGAGAGGCTCTCTCCCCTTTCATCCTCGATGGCGGCCGCCATCTTGCCGCTAAGCCCCGCCCCCTTGGGTTTTTTTTAATAAAATACTTTTTTATTAACTGTGTGGTGTTTTTTTTCAACATTTAACCCCTTGTGAACTGGTAAGGGGTCCATGAGACCCCTTATACCAGTTCACAAGGCTGGGGGGGTGGCAAGTCACTTGCCCTAGCGGGTGACTTGCCATTAACCCCCGGCACCCCCATTACCTGCCTCCCCAAAGCCCAGGGGGGGGCAGAAGAGCCCGGGCCCACATAGGTTATGTGGGCTCGTAGGCTGCAGGGTGGGGGGGCCACAAAAGCTGGCCCCCCACTCTGTGCCTACAAGCCCCCATAGCTGGTCCCGGGCTGGTTACTTTGGGTAAGGGGGACCCCACGTCTTTTTTTTGGGGATTTTTAAGGGTTTTTAACCCTTAAAAATCCCCCAAAAAATGGGGTCCGCCTCCCTGGGTGGGGGGACCCTATGTCATTTTTTTTTTTAATTAACCCTCTCCTGGGCAGGAAAGGGTGTCTACCTATACATATGTGGTATCGCTGTAACTGGGAGAAATTGTGATTTCACACGCAATAAAATTTTATTGACAAACTTACATTTTTTATTACAAAAAAACACTACAAATTGTAAAAAAATATTTTTTTTTTATTTTTTTTCACATATTTCACCCAAAAATATTGAGAATACACCTAAAAAATACAAACAAGACATTTCATGTTAAAGCCCAGACTCTGCTGAAAAAAATCCTTTCAAAAATGACAGTTGAACATGTGTAGCGCAAAATAGTGAAACATCGTCTGGCAACAGGGAGTGGGAAATGCTGCAGGTAGGCTGGCACTTAAAGGGTTAAAAAGACAAGTATACTCATTTGCTCCCCCCTGGGTGGAGGGGGTGGGTGAGATAAAACAGCCCTATGGGCCTTTTTGAAATTAACATCTGTTTTAAAAAGGAACAAAACCCACCTGACCTGGCCTAGAATCTAAAAGGTTCCGGGGTGGCTTCTGCCCTTCCCATGAGGCATCCCAAATTGGGATACCCCCTGGTGTGAAACCCCCAGGGTGCGGGTAATCACTCACCTTTCACCGATTCAACAGCACCTGCATGGGCTCTCATCCAATCAGAGCTGCCTGCTGAACTGATGTAATTCAGCAAGGTGTCTCTGATTGCTGTGAATGGGGAGCGAGAGTGGCCGCACCCCCACATCCTCGGGCTGTCAGCGCATTCCCGCCCCAGCCATTCAGATAGGCTGGGGTGAAAGGGTAGCAGGGGATGTGGCTGCTCTCGCTTCCCATTCACATTAATCAGAGCTGCTCACAGAATTACATAATTTCAGTGGGCAGCTCTGGTAGGATGAGAGCCCACATAAATACCATTGGACCTGGAAGAGACGAGTTTGCACACGTTGATCTAGCGGGCTTCACACAGCGGAATATCCCAAATCAGGATGTCCCTGATTTGTCCTGCTTTAAATACTTTTACATCATAGTCAATTTCAATGCTCTGGAGCTCTTTTACCCAAGTTGTGGTACTGTGAATGACTTTCTGTACTGCTGTCATTTGTCTTGGCAGGGTTTGTTTCCAGTGTTCAAGGCTGTCTATAATCATATCAAGTATCAATGTCAACTGATGGCAGATTGAAATCAACAGAGATGGGCTTCTTTGAGCTACTGGGTGACCTTGGTCCTTTGTACAGGACAGCACAGGTGCTTGTATCTAACATGTGATATGCTAACCTTTTCACCTTCCTGATTTCATCATCATGAAAAAATCAGAGCCGTGTAATCAATTACTTGTGTAAAAATACATAAGGCAAGTATTTCAATTAACCTACTTTATGATGTAAGATGTAATATGCTCACATGATCTAAAAAGGTTGCTATATGGACAAAGACAACAAAGGGCAAAATACATTACCTTAGGTGACAGGCTACATTTATGAAGATTATTATAAATGTAAAAATAGTAGAAAGAATTAAATAAGTTAAATACAGAATGCTATCACATTTTATATTTCACACCTAAAAAAATACACAATTCATAGTTTAGCCAGTCCTAGATATCAGCAAATAAATTGGTACTGGTAGAAAACACATAAACAGATTAGAATATATTTAAATATCAAAAAGGAATATTATTTGAAATGAATAATAATAAGACCCTGGGACTGGCAGACTAAATGCCTCTGGGGCATATCAATTCCTGTGGGTCCCTCAGCATCAGGGCTGGCTCTAGGTTTATGTGGGCCCTTGGGTGGCATGGTCTCAGTGGGCCCCTTTGTGGTGAAGTCCCAAATCTGGATGCCCCCTAACACCAAACCCCCTTGTTTTCGCCTGCTGCTTGATTGCATGCAGCCCGTTGGCGCACCTGTCACGTGGTATGGAGGCTCCTCCTCTCTCCCCAGCGGGGACAGCACAGGTAGCAGCAAAACCTTATTGCTTCCGAGTCTTGTCCCCACCCGGCGGGGAAAAGAAGTTGCCCCACGATCATCGCTGGCGCGCTAGGAAGAGATGTCGGCACCAGCTGTGGCTGTGCCCTCCCAGTCTGCCGCCGGTCAAGCGCACACCCCAAAGGCAACCCTGTCAGGGGGCCCCCCTGGAGGCCAGGGGCCCCCGGCAACTGCCCCACCTTGCCGGGTGCTGACACCGGCCCTACTCGACATGATCGCGGGTCGTGGTCGTATCCCTGGCATCCCTGTAGTGAATTCACTAGTATCGGGATATCAACGGAACGGATCAGCGGAAGCAACAAAACCGGGGATTTGATTCTGGGTTTTGTTCCGTGCCCCGGGGGTGTCCCCAGTGTGAAACACCCCTGTAAAACTCACCTCTTCCTGGTCCTGGTCAGAAGTGTTTGCCATGCATATGTAATGTTCAGCTGCTCTGTTTGTGGCAATCAGGAGCCACCTGGGATTAACATTTCTGGGGCCCCATGCAAAGCTGTGTCTGAGGGCCCTATTTTATTTAACAAAATACAATATTAAAGAGGAACAAAACCCAATGTTTTCAACATCTTTGCCCTGCTCCCCTTTGCACCCACATCTCCACCACGCTCTCCATCTTTGCCCTGTTCCTTGCTGCACCCACATCTCTGCCCTGCTCCTAAATGCACCCACATCTCCACTCTGCACCCCCACCTCAGTCACTTCCAGTGTGTGCTCTGCAGAGTGGCACCCCCCTCCCATTTACTCATAGGCAGTGTAGCATTCCCCCCTTACATTCTCCATAAGCAGTGTGGCATTCCCCCCTCCCATTCCCACAGGGAGTGTGGCATTCCTTACTCCCATTCCCCATAGGCAGTGTGGCATTCCCCCTTCCCAATACCCATAAGCAGTGTGGCATTCCCCCATCCCATTCCCCATAAGCAGTGTGGCATTCCCCCCTCCCATTCCCACAGGGAGTGTGGCATTCCTTACTCCCATTCCCCATAGGCAGTGTGACATTCCCACTTCCCAATACTCATAAGCAGTGTGGCATTCCCCCATCCCATTCCCTATAGGCAGTGTTGCATTCCCCCTTCCCAATACCCATAAGCAGTGTGGCATTCCCCCATCCCATTCCCACAGGGAGTGTGGCATTCCTTACTCCCATTCCCCATAGGCAGTGTGACATTCCCACTTCCCAATACCCATAAGCAGTGTGGCATTCCCCCATCCCATTCCCTATAGGCATTGTGGAATTCCCCCCATTCCACTCCCCATATGGGGCAAGAAATATGGTATATATAAATACCGTATGTATTCTAAGCAAAGGCCCTATTCTCACTTCACACTTCAGTATCTGGGTCATGGTGAAGCTGCGAAGGACATGTCATGGTACAGCATTATGAGCTTTCCTCCAAGATGGCGGAGCCCAGTATCCGGACCATTGGGAGAACTGGGTGCTGGGCCCCACAGACCCTGGACCGTGGGTGAGGTGATTTTTTTTTCATTGTAACCCCTCCATTCTGCCTCAGCGTAAGGGGAGGGGATTTATCTATGAGGGGAATTCGGCTTTAATAGAGCCGATAATTTGATGTTGTTATCAGCATCATTCCGGCTGATGCTTGATTCATGTCTGAACCAAACCTTCAGATGAAGCAGCAATTAACAATTTACAACTCAAGTAGCTATTTTGTCTCATCACAAGATTACAATAGCTACACTTTTACAACAGTAATTTGGAGTTAATAGAGTTGAGACAGGCTATGACTAATTGTGTCACTCCATGAAGTCAGCCATGATCATCAGGCATACAAATAATAAAGCTACATATGTGATATTTACCCACACGAGTCTTACCTATATCTTGAAGAAGAGAAACACAAGGGAATTGCACTCTCTCAGTGCTTCATTCCTCTCAGATGGGGTATCCCTTGGGATGCCCTGCTGTGTGTATTCCCACAGTTCATCCAGGAAACCCATCTTCCTGGCGTTCCAGTGGCACCGAGACAAAGCAAGGAACAGGTGATTCGAACAGGCGATCTGGGGCTTTAAATTTGGGATGCCCCAGGGAGTGAGACTAAGATGGCCCTGGAGTCTTTTAGACGCCAAGGCCCCCGAAGTTCTTCTTTAATTAGAGATGAACGGGCTGGTTTTGTTGGAGAAGGAGGACCCCATGCTGCTGGGGGTGCAGGTAATTGTGCGGGGGGTTTTGCCAAGTCATCCGCATGCCAGAGGGTGGCTTGCCGGACCCTCCTGTGCTTTGAACTGGTATAGGCGTCTCAAGGACCCCTTACCAGTCCACAGAGTGTTAAAGTAAAAAGAAAAAAACAGAAAAAAAGTCCTTTAATACATTTTTTTACACTCCCTTCCATTGTTGGGTGCTGCGGCACACTGTTCGCTGCTTTCCCATGCTGCCCTACTCCTGACTTCTGCCACTCAATCCCGCCACAGGGACTATTTATAGGTGTGGAGGGAGCAGGCATCTATAAATTGCCCCTCTCTGCAACAGGAAGCTAGTGGCGGTAGCCCAGTGCAGGACAAAGAATCTGTGTCCTCTGCCCCACCAGAGGATAAGGACATTATCCAGTGCTGGAATGTGAATGGAGGTAAGATCGTTTTTTTATTGTTTTAACAGGGATTCATTAAAATTTGATTCAGAAAACCCCAAATTTCTCTAAACTTAATATATCTTGGAAAAGTAAGCAACTTTGCAGATTTAATTCAAGGCCATTTACACTGGTGGCCAGGAGTGTGCGTGCCACAATCTCAACACTGACACTATGCTGGTAAGCCAACAAAGTAAGGTTGCATTCCGGATTCGTGCTGCCATAAGCTCTTTTATTATTTGGTCAAATAGCTGCTGGATAATACTTATTAGAGACAAAAAGATTGAGTCGTAGGAGACAAAAGGCGAGCACTGGATTTTTTTAAAAGGCTGCACAAAACTGACCTAAAGTCAAAAACACACTGGACCCTTCCTCATGCATTCAACCCTCCTCCTTCTCATGAAGATCAGAACATATAGTGGTTTCCAGCTTTATCTCAATATAATTTCCGTTTATTATGCATGTTGTGGTGGTAGCCACGACTGCAGCAGCTGCAGATTGGTGCCATAGGTTTATCTCATATGAGATAAAGCCGGATGTTCGCTCCTCCCCCTGGTGTTTGTGAATGAGAATGTGTGTGTGTGTGTGTGTTAGTGGGGAGGTGGCTCTGAAGTCCTTCACTCCAGTGCTGTGAGAGCCTGTCCTTACTAGTGGTGTAATGCTCTGCAGCCTGGCATGTTAGTGTGACAGAGAAGAGGGGAGCACTCACTTCGCAGCCTTTAATGTGAGAGAGAGAGGAGGGTGATAAATGCTATGTTATAGTATGCTATAGTATGGCCGGTCGGTGTGGGGAAGGAGAGAATAGAAGCAATGTTCTGCAGCCTGTTCTGTGTGCCAAAGCTGATAGGAGTGATAGACGTGCACAAGATTGTCAGCTTGGAACTCAGGGATGTCAGTCTGCCCCATTGCTGCAGGCTGATTTTTCTCCAGTCCTGCATTCAGCACTGACCATTTTCCTCAGCACACCTGGGCTCAGCCGATTAACTGAGATCAGGTGTGATCAGGAAAATGATCAGAGTTTAGGCAGGACTGGAGCGGAATGACCCTGTAGGAATGGGTCAGGCTGACATCCCTGAAAAGGCTTGATACAGGGTAGCAGCTCTACCCATGACATGCCCCCTATGGGACACATGATGACTACCCTCACTTTCTAATCTGGATACATTCTTTTAACCCTTTAAGTGCCAGCCTACCTAGAGATTTTGTCACCCTCTGTTGCCAGACCATTTTGAATATTTTGCGCTGTTTAACTGTGAATTTTGAAGGGATTTCCTAGGAAAATTTTGTTTTTTTTTCAGCAGAGTTTGGGCTTAACATGAAATGGCTTGTTTCTCATATTATAGTGTATTCTCAATATCTGTTGGTGAAATATGTGTAGAAATACATTTGTAGTGTTTTTTGTAATGAAAAATGTAAGTTTTTAAATAAAATCGTATTGTGTGTGAAAGCCCCATTTCTCCCAGTTACAACAGTACCATATATGTATTGGTAGACACCCTTTCCTGCCAGGAGACTCCCCCAAACTGAAACCGCGATTTTCAGATGAAATTTACATTTGATTTACCCCCACAAACTATATATTCTCTGGAAGTACACACCTCAAGCTTTCTAGGTGTACCAGGCTTGTTAACATGGGTGTAGTTTTCTGGAAGTAATCCCTCAATTAATTTTTTGGTTGCACAGAGTTTCCCAAAAAAAATAAAATAAATAAAAAGCAGAATCAAAGCCAATTTTCCTAATAAAACAATGGACGAAAAATAAGTTAATCTGTCCCCCAAACAGAAAAATGCCCAACATGCATAGCGACTGTCAAGAGTAGGGTTGCCAAACACCCCAAAGTAAAGCATGCGCTTAAAGTGGACCAACACCCAGGATTTTGACTATCCTGGGTCTTGGTCCACTTCGGTGGGGCACCCCTGATCGGGGTGCCCCGCTGTGTGAAACCCCCCCGAACCCCAAGAAAAACTCACCTCTGCCCGCTCCCAGCGCCGACGGACAAGCCGCGGACAAGCGGCTCCTCCGCCGCCGCCTCCCGCGCGTCACTCTTGACGCGCACGTGCCCGCGCCGGCCATTCACAGACGGCCGGCGCGGGCACGCGCACGTCTAGAGGGGCGCGAGGGAGGCGGCGGCGGAAGATAAGGTAAGGAGTTGGGGGTGTTTGGGGGGGTTTCACCCCGCGGGACATCCTGATCTCGGATGTCCCGCGGGGAGGGAGGTGATCGGCCCGGGAATCTTATAGATCACCCGTGGGTGTTGGTCCACTTTAAGGGTAATTTTACTTAAAGATTTCAGTTCTGCAGTCTGCAGACAAAGTGCACACTTTACCCTCCTGTTACTACCCAGGAAACCCCCCCAAGCTAAAAAAGAGCACTTTATGACATTTTCAAATAAAATTTAACTACTATCTGCAATATCAAGGGTTACATATTTTATTAAAAAGGGGCTTGGAGGCCCCTACCTCCTCCAGCCTCTTTCCAGCAATCACTACTGGCAACGGGAGGGCAATGGTTCGTATGTATGGATTAATTAAGTGCAAGGGCAACAATAGTGTCCAGTGGGTCCTACTGGTCGAGCTGTGCTGGACAAGGGGTGGAGGGAAGGTAAAAATGGAGGAAGATGTGATGAAGCTGAAAAGAGAGGCAGATGAGATGTAGGTGACAAGACAAAGATAGAAGACAGAACAACATGAAAAGGGGCGGAGATATTAGGAAAGAAAGGAAAATGGAGGGATCATGAAGTAAAGGAGAGAAAGGAGAAATGGAAATTCAAAAAAGGAGAGAAATGGGTGTATTTTGGAAAATAGAAGCCTGTTGGTCTAGTTGAGAGCTGCTGCTGTTCCCCTTGGAAAGAGGCTGGGGCAGCGCACCTTGCACACCCCAAAGGCCAGCTATGACTGGGGCCCCACCTTGCAGTTACATGAAAATATTGGAGGCTTATTTTAGGCCTCATGCACACAGATATTAAAGAGGAACTACACACAGGAATTTCACTTTCCCTTGTTTTGTTCCTCTAAGACAGCTGTGTGTATTCCCACGGATCGTGCAGCAAACTCACATTCCTGCCATTCCCATGAAGCATCCCAAACCTTCCTATAATCAAACACCCCGATTTGGGATGCCTTAGGGAGTGAGACCCCAATGTTCCTCCTCCGAAGTTTCAACTGTATTGTGTGGATAACCCATGCTCTCCTGCAAACAGTGACATCCAGCATTACCTGCTGCTGAGTATCATAGAAAAATTGTCAGCAGAGTATTTGCTATCCCTTTTGCACATAGGGCACCCAAAGAGCCCTTCCAGTTCAGTGGCCAACTGGGGATTCCCTGGTAACCTGGTGGGCCAGTCTGAGTATAGCGCTGGGGCTGTATCTGATTGTATTGTTCCTGGGGCTCAAAAGGGCTTGTTAGGCAGTTAGGCACCATTCCAACTAGAGTGTCAAGGGTAGGGGGCCCTTTTGGGAATGAGGGCCAGCAAATAGGCCCCTGATTCCCTGGTACCCTGGACTAGTCTGAGTATGATCTTGTTTCACCCTCATTAAGGTGCCCCTTTTAAAAGTAAAAACCACCTATAAGACTCTAGGGCAGGTGGTCTCTCTCTCTTCCCATCTTGGGATTCCCCACTGTTTTTATCCCCAGGGATCACCTGGTACACCAGCCTCACCTCCATGCCTGTTATACCCTCAACCTGGGCGCGTACCCGCCCCAGGCATTTCTGAATGGCACCTCCCACTGCTAAAGGTGAGTGGAAATATAGTAATGACCTCAGAGTGGCATAGTAAATAGCTGGGCAACCCAAAAGAAGCAGGGCACAAAGCAGGGCATGCCAAATCAGGATGCCCCAAGCAGGGCATAGAGAAGATGAGTAGTATAGAAACTGGGAAGGTGTCGTGCTCTAATCCTGATAAATACCGGCTCCTATCTGCTGTATATAGCGGAGGTCAGGGCTTACATGGCTGCGCGGTGAAGTCATTGCTGCAGATGTTGGCTCCTGCTGGAGGGTACCCGGGTGCAGAAGGGTTAATACAAGAGGTGGTCCAGGAGGCGGTGGGCTGCAGTGATGGCTGCACGGAGCCATGGTAAAGAGCCGAGCAGGAAGGGGTTAGTGTGATGAGGAGCCCCCTCCCATCCCCTCCTGACAGCGGGCTGGCTGCCGGAGCCGCGATCATTCGCAGAGCAGTGTGGAGCTGCCTGTCACCGGGGAGAGCACCGGGAGACTTACCATCACTTACCTGCCAGCCTGCCATCATTGACACCCTGATGCCGGCAGCAGCGCGGTGCCCAACTTGCCCTTGAGTTGCTGCTGTCTTTGCAGAAGTCACAGGCATGGAGGAGCAGCCACACACCTGGGGGCAGGAGCACTGTCCTAAATGAATCCAGAAGATGCCCCCACTTATCTACCTACCTACCAAAGCTGGATGCTCCCTACCCTGGCTCCACTCCTGCTTTACCGCTAACTGCTTGCTCCATCACTCAGGACCCCTGCGTCTTCCTGCTGTACCCTAGCTATTGGCTTCATCACTCTGGACCCCTGCATCCTCCTGTTGCACCTCCTATTGGTCCCCATACTCTGCACCCCAGGAACCTCCTGCTGCACCCTAACGATTGGCTCCATTACTCTGGACTCCTGTGCCCTCCTGCTTGCTACATGCTGGTTGTTTCCACCACGCTGGACTCTCCTGCTGCACCCTAGTTGGCTCTGTCACTCTGGACCCATCATCCCAAACCCCTGCACCCTCCTGCTGTGCCCTGGGCATTCTGACATTCCACAATTTTCCCCCAACTGATGAAGAATCTCTGGATGCTACGGAAACCTAAATGCTGATTGATGCCCGGCTTGTCCTCTCCTCAATATTTCCAGTGCAGAGGTATACTGTTCCCTTCAGTCAGGACCTTTTGCCCAAGACCTGGCACAGGGCACACTGACTTTTTACAGGAAAGTCAACATTGATGACTGACCTCTAGGTGCTGCAGTAATTGCACTGTGCTGTTTGAGATCCAGCTTGTGTTGGCTATCCCCCTATCCTCACTCTGGATCCTATCTCCAGGGAGCTTTGTTCTATCTGGAAACCTTGATGTGGCACACTGAGCTCCTATAGTCAGTGAAGTGTCACTGGTGATTAGTGATCCCTGGATGCTGGATGGATTATATTCTTGATTGATAACCTGCTTATCTCCACTCGTCTCTTCTGCGCTTTTCCATGTGTAACAACCTCATGTCTGGCCATGGTTGAGCATATCCCTGATGCTGGACCCCTCGAGCTGGGCACACTAACCTCTTACAATGAGCAGGTTGTCAAAATTGCTGGGTGATAATTAGATACTGGGCACTGGGTACACTGACCTCTTACTATAAATAGGGTGGCATTATTGCTGGGTTACCTCACAAACTGGCTGTTATTGATGCTTAGTTTGCCCTCTCTGCGTCTTTTTATCTTTCCCATTAGCCCTATCATTTTGGACCCCCATGCCTCCATGATGTATTTTAGAACATGTCACAGGGCACAATGACCTTTGATAATAGTTTTGTAACTTCCACTGGTTTGTTCTTCTGAGATTCTAGATTTGATTGTCCCTATTATTCTATTGAAAGTAATTTCTGGGTCCCAGCACTATGCTCCCCCATACTGCACCCTGATGTCTGGCTCTGGACACAATTTTTCACAATTTCAGGTCTATCATCATTGCTGAATGACTTGTACTCCTGCCTGATATACCTTGGCTTGTTTTCTGGTATTCTACTCCTCAGAGGGTTCTAGGTCCATATGCTATGGGTGGCTCTGGGCACATTGACCTTTAATCATTGTTGATGACCTGTGGATATTGAATAGGTGTGTTTTGCTGATTAATATCCTGGTTTGGCTCCACTCCTAGTGACTTCACCTGGCATCCTTATGTACCTCTATGCCCCATCCTGTACCCTCATGGGCATCTCTGAACACATTAAACGTCAATGACCTATCACCTGTGGATGCTAAATGGATTGTATGTCTGACTGCTTCCTTCGGTTGGCTCTACTTCTTTATCCCAGTGTCAGTGGATTCTCCCTAGTCCCCATGCTACTGTGCACCCCAACGCTTGGCTCTGGACCTATTGACTGTGTACAAATTGACAGCTCTGTTCACAGTGGCACTGGCCAGTGGTTCTGTCCCTGAAGACAGTTTTACCAACCTGGTCTCTCTGACCCTTGCCCGATCTTCCTCTCCTTCTAAAACCACAGCTCGGAACCGGACCCATGATGCCACTCTATGCCCTCCCTGGCAGTCGCTCACTGAGCCCTGCTGCCCTATCCCGCAGTCTGTCCCGTCTTCGGGAGTACCGGACCCGTTCACGTATCATGCTGGCGCTGGGGGTCTCACAAATGGTGCTCGGCTGTCTCATTGTGGCTGTCAGCTTCGCCGCTTTGGCCCTTACCACTTCGGCCCGTGTCCGGCACTCTTGTCCCTTCTGGGCTGGCTTCTCGGTGAGTACCCCACACCTTTATAATACTAATGCTAATAATAATGCTGTGTACTCCTCTGTATATTCTACAATGGTGCCGGGAGATTCTGTGCTTCTGCTTCAAAGTAGCCAACAGATGTTATACCTCTTTAAATTCTGAAGCTTTATAGCAAACACAAATCCATCATGTAAGTAGTTCTTGTGTAAGGAAAGTGCGTTACAGATCTGCAGATGTACTTCTTCCATGTTCCGTCTTCTCTGCCCATCAATAGCTGTGACAGCTTCGCCAAATCTGAAGACCTGTGCACGTGCCCTTAGCCAGTCAATTATAATCTTCTTTGTTTTTTTAGTCCAGAAAAATATGAGTGTGTCAATTTATGCAATGTGTTGACTAGTTCATTTATAAAATAATAAGGAAAAATCTAAACTGTAATAATAATTTTACAGTCAGTGGGTAAGGAAAGGACTCCGAGGCATTGTCCTAAGGTCCCATTTACCCAGGATCTGTGTCATATACCTGAGTATTCTAGTAAGCTATCTCCTCTAATATTTAAGGTCAAGGTCTCTACATAGAAAGTGCAGTCACTAGTTTAGATCACTAAGTGGCTGCAAACAAAACTGGAACTTAGAGTTGAATGTCCCTAATATACATGTACATGTAGTGCAATGGCCTGTTTATTTTGGGAAGAAATCCACCCACACAGTATGGGACAAACTAGAAATACCACGTGGAGATTAAAATTCAGGGCTCCTGCAATGCAGGATAAGAGTTCGTATTGTCAGGAGTAATCATCCCACACAGCACCTGCTGCTAATATGCTGCATGCATTTAGCTGTCAGGCTAAGAGCAAACAGTTTGTCTCCCAGCCTTCTCCGGCTGGCTCCAGGGTGTGCCTTGGGTCATAGTAAGTAGTAAGCTCAATGGATTCTATTTATTAAAGCAGATGTTCAGATTAGACTCCCTCCGGGGGAGAGCCATTGTAACCCCCCCCCACACACACACACACAGGTATCTCAATTTGGGATGCCTATCCGATTTTAGCTTCTTCGGGCAGAGATTGGGTCCATGCTATAGCGTGCTTATTTATCACCTGTGACCCCTATGCTTGCTAGGGGAGCAGGGGAACATGGATGGGTGGGTTTTCTACTTGGTAGAAATGGCAATTTAGTGATTTTGTAATTTAGGTCTGCCACAAGGGATTAGTACATGTGTGTTTTTCTTTTTATCCATAGATGGAATTTAAAATCGCCATTCATGTTGTATGTAATCCTTTTTTTCCGAATGATTCCCAAGCTCTTCTGCTATCAAAATTGTACTGAATAGATGAGGCAATTCCAGTGGTTTACCTAACTACAGCCCCAGCAGTAAACCTGACTAGAGAGGCCCACCATACAGTTACATGCTTTATTTGTGTAATCATGCATATGCTCATTAGGCCAAACTATTAAAGTGATTGACGACCCAAGAAAAAATATCAAAAGGGTACTACTCACTTGTCACCCACAGCTGATCGGTCTGATTCCTATGATCGGCAACTAGATCACATCCCGCAGATTAGGCCAGAGCCTAAACAGCAGTCGGCAACACTAATGCATCCAGCTTGCACTCCCTGCCACCAGTCACAGGAGTAATACCACACCCTCTCCATTAATTGCAATGGAGGGGGAATGTCAGGCCTTGGCACACCCATTCATTCTTTATAATGAATAGACTATAAATCAGAATACTATATACAGAAGCCTATATATAGAATACTATATACAGAGGAATACTATATACAAAGGAGGCTTTCCCACCTACTTTAGCCCAGACCTGGTATGCAGTCACTAAAACATTTTGCACGCACAGTACTCTCACACCCCAAACAGCTCGGAGGCCACCCCTTTAAATCAACATACCCAGCAATAAAAACATCAACCGAACCCTTGAGCCTGCGCCCAGCCCCAGGAGGGAGGGCTGACTCCATACTGAAAGGTCGTGTGCTCAAATCACATCAGGGTCACTTGCTTTTGGAATGAACTAATATTGTTTACAGTTATCAAAGTAAAGCAATAGCAGTTGATGGGAAAACATCTAATCATCACCAGTAGACCCACTTGATTCATGGTGGGCAATGGGGTCTGCTGAGAGGGCCACTAGCTCTCACGTGGAACACACGGCTCAGTTGCCACACTTGCACTTGCAGAAAGTTAGGCCATATTCAAGCAGGGGGCTGCTGGCTATATGGAGACCCAACGGAATTCCTAGTGGGCTTCATTGCTTTTGCTTCTAACACCCCTATTCAATCCCTGCCCCCTTAGTCCTCTATACCCAACTAATGCTCTGTCCCCAGCTTTAGTCACTGTATCATGGCAGTGGGGGTCCTTAGTGTCATTATCTGTCTCTACAATATTAAAACTTCAGACCCATTGGTTTTACAGTGGCCATATATCCACCTCTGCCCACAATCAGTCCCTGAAATGCTATTGCCTTAGCCACAGAACACACCTGTTGTCTGCCTGGGAAGCATATTGGGGTGTGCTCAGCGGGGCTGTTGCAGGATCATTTCTGGCCCCTGTCAATCAGTTTCCAAGCTTTTCTGTCTGACGATGTTTTAGGGCAGAAGCTATAGAACATTTTGGTGGCTTGCCACCTTCATCCACTGTGCTGCCATGTCTGTACTATAGACAGAGTAGAGACCAATCTCTGTGATGCGAGCGATAAGCCTTTATGGGAAAATCAGTGAAATGAACATTCTAACATTAACCTGTTGCACACTTAGACTAGTTATAATTCGGCCTGTTTTTTTCAGATGATTCACTGAATATCCCTGACATTTAAACAGTCAGAATAGAAAGAAAGGAAAAAAGATAATTACCAAACTAGCAGAATAGAATACATCCATCATAATGAATTTTCTACATGTTGAAACTTTATTTTCTGCAGATTAAATGTTTTCAAAATGTAATGTTTTAGAATGTAAAGTAGTTACATAATAAAAGACTGCTGCTGTATGAAATATACTTGACTACCAGAAACAATGGTAGAAATGGCACTGTCTGTACTTTCCTTACAGTAGAACTAGGGACTGTGGCATATAGGCCTTGATTAAACACCATGCCAATAGACTTTTAGGGGGCAATGAAGTTTGCTGGTTGGGCGTAGCTGAGGCCCTACTCTTTAGACACCTGCCCAGTCAGCTCTATAGGGCACCATTGCTTATGTGATACATTTGGCACAGCTGTTGCACTTGCAGGAATATGGAAGTAAAATATCAGATTGCTCATTTCTTAATTAAAACTTCATTGAATACAGAGCAAAAAGGCCGCACCAACAACAATTACTCAAAGAAGTGTGCAGACTTGGGTACCTGAATCCCACATGTATACAACAAGGAGGCTTCCACACAGCCCCCAACCCCAAGACACAATCTGCACCACTCCGTTAAAATGATAACAATAATCACTTTTATTAATTCATCTAAACACTACACAGGTTAAAATACATTAAAAACTGATTGTATGAACATTCCACTAGAGGGCGCTTGTGGTAATGCACAATTAACAAGGTCAGATATCAAGCATATGTCCCTATGAAAACCGAATGAATCCTAGTGCTTCAAGCTAAAAGTGCTATGTGCTATATATACAATTAATAAACAACTCTAATGATACTATAAGTGCTAAAGTGACCAAGTGCAAGAAAAATTTAAGCAGTGTAAACCTACATATGCATAAACCAGGGGACACAGCAGGTTAGCAAGAGGGACAACCAACCATAAATCTTACATGTGCCAACCGTCACCGCGCCCCTCTCCCAGCCTACGCATCAAGCGACGTTCCGTCGTGTAACGTGTAGGCTGGGGAGGGGCGCGGTGATGGACTTTCCATTTGCCCTAAGGAAGCGACATTCCGTTGCGTAACGCATAGGCTGGGGGAGGGGCGCGGTGGTGGACTTTCCATTAGCCCTGAGGAAGCGACGTTCCGTCGCGTAACGCGTAGGCTGGGGGAGGGGCGCGGTGATGGCTGGCACATGTAATGTCATTAGAGTTGTTTATTATTATATATAGCACATAGCACTTTTTGCTTGAAGCACTATGATTTATTCGGTTTTCATAGGGACATATGCTTGATATCTCAATAATCAGTTTTTAATGTATTTTAACCTGTGTAGTGTTTAGATGAATTAATACAAGTGATTATTGCTATCATTTGAACGGAGTGGTGCAGATTGTGTCTTGGGGTTGGGGGCTGTGTGGAAGCCTCCTTGTTGTATGCATGTTAATTAAAACTTCAACATCGTTTTCTGTGGGGCTGTACAAGGTAGAAATTACAGGAAGGTAAAAAAAAAGTGCCGGTAATATATATAATACACATGGTATTATGGCTCATATTTGATAATGATGCACATACTTAATTTATTTAATTATTTTTATTTCAATTTCACTTTTCAGCTAGAATGCATTTTCACTCCAAAGTGCACTTTTTGCCCCCAGGCACTGAACCTACCCCTTGGTTTAAAAAATGTTACGGAAGGTGATTCACCTTAAAGAAAAATGCTTTGTGTTTACATTTTTATTTGAAATTTCAGAGAGCATATAATACAATTTGTGTTTCTGGCTTATTTGTGGTTCTGATTATTTGGGCTGCTTTTGGGTAGATAGCTTTTGTCTAATATAAATACACTTTTAAAGAGGACCAAAACCCACCCTGGAGTCTATAAGCTTCTGGACGAAGGGGCTTGAGTGGATTCAAGCGCGCTGATTGGATGAGTGGCTGCACATGCCTGATATGACCAGTTAGATATTAGTTCTGTTAAAGGGTAAAGAAAGTATATTAATTCACCTGAATTCCTAACACTCAAAGTAGTGTGCGGAAAGTCCTACCATGTCTATGGTAAACAGACCATGACAATAGACACATATTCACACCTAGCTACCTCCAACAGCTGGGGTTTTCTGCCTTGAAAAGGTATCTTTGAATTCCTAATGAGGTCTCCAGACTCCAGACTGCCAATAAACATTGGACACATGAGCATTGGATGTTATTTCTGGGAAGCATTGTAATTCTTGTAAGATGTCAGTTAAGACTGTATTAATGAGAGGGTCTTATTCAGGACTATGAGACCTTTCATTTGATATCAAACATGGCATACATATATTTTCCAGGGCCTGACAATCCACATAGTATTGGACCCTGGATGATATATATTTGGTGTTTGGGCTCAATAAACTAAGAAATGAATGGGGATCATGAATTTCTTGGTTACAATATGATAACATGCATGTTGTGGGAGTTATACCCTTTATGAAATATATATCTGATCTCATAAGAGACCTCATGTGGGCCGACCTTGGCAGACACTCCCACGAGGCGGGAATGCTGGCCACTCCCCCTATTGTTCATACATTAGGAAGCTGTGTGCAGGGGGGGAGTCAGTTCGATGAATGGATGGACGCCTTACCTGAATGACCATGAAACCATAAGTGTCTGTGTATCTGTCTCTCTCTCTATATCCACTATAACATATATTGTACTGTAACTAATGTAACTTACTTTATCATTTATATTTCTCTTACCATTATAACATTTATTGTACTGCACTGTAAACTTACTTACATTATGTAACAACTGCCTGTAATATAAGATTATCTGGGGAACTTTAGGAACATATTGGGTTAGTAAGGTTATTTACTGTGCTGGTAATTAAACCTGTTTTAATTTATACATCTTACTGTGTGTGGTGGATAATTTCTCACACAATAGATTGTAGTTGCAAAGTATTTAAGGTAAATAATATATTTCTTCTTAGGACATGCCACTGGTTGTGTAGGGAGAGCCTTAGCGGCCATTGTTTTGAATCAGATTAGTGGCCGCTGGGCTGATGTGATTGTTAGTATTTGCAATATTTATCATATTGATCTCTAATAGATATATTGGAGATTAATGTGCAGCAAATATTAATAAAAATCATATTATTTCCCCTATTTGAAGTTCGTTCAGGTGACCTGGGGGGTTTCACACAGCGGGGCACCCCTGATCGAGGTGCCCTGGGGCATGGACCAAAAATCCTGGGTTTTGGTCCACTTTTAGAATGAACAGTGACACTGACCTTACAAGCAGGGCTTTAAAGCGACCCAACACCCATATTCTACCTTATTGGTGCTTTATGGCATTGGGACAGGCTTTGTGGGGGGCATCTAGATAATCCACCCATGCATTACCCCACACAACCTCTGATTCCACTCACCTGCACTGTGATCTGGCAGCCAACAGCCATGTGGTCTGTGTTTCAACCAGCGTCTGAGAAGAGGAAGTGACCGTGAACTAAATGATTGCTGGTGACCAATTGCGGGGTTTACATTTCACTAGGGGATTGTGCAGGGCGCACCAGCAATCTGGATGCCCCCCCCCCCCAGCCTGTGCGTTGAACTGCTTTAATATTAAAGAGGACCTCTAATCTGGCAAATGGCAGCATGTTTATGTGCCCCCTCTTCGCTTCTGCTTCATATGTTACTGCCATTCACATGCCATGCATGTGCATGACTGGCTAGAAAGCCTTGCCTGGTTTTTGGGCCATTTTAAGGGACTTCCTGCACATAGGTATCCTGGGGACGTGGGAGATAATATAGCCCTGAGGCTGTTTTGGCTCCAGGACCCCTTTGAAGAAAACCAAAACCCTGTCCACCCGGCCCTTGAGTCTAAAATAAGCCTTCTCTATGAGCATCTTGATTTGGGATCTCCTATATTGTGAAGCCCCTTAGTTGGCTTGTAATCCCCCCTAAAACCTCTCTTGCACAGGCCTCCGGTTGCAGCCCCTACACCCTTCATTCTCCTGCACATACCCATGCCAAGCATACTTGGATTGCTGGTGGAAGGTGTGCACAGCCAAAGGAAGTGGCCAGTGGGGGGCACCTGGCAATTCATCCATTCATTCAGTGAAGCATGGTAGGAGGAGAACCCATGCATGCACTGTAGGATTATCAGACTGTGGTAACTACAGTGCAGATTGATGGCTTCCACAATTAGGTGGCCCTTTTAAAGCGCATAAATCCCAAGCACTTTTAGTAATATAAGTAGTACTGTTGTGTGAGGGTTGCTATTTATATTAAAGCAGACATAAAGTCAGCTTTAGGGCTGCAATATCTTTCAGCCCCAGGCATTCTGATGTGCTACTCCTGTCCACTTACATACTTAATATGGACTAGCAGTCAAAAACTGGACCAACACAACAAACAGTGCTCATATGCATCGCTCCCCAGGGCAATTCAGATTGCTGCACATAGGTATTTTTTAACTTCTAACTCCTGCTGGGGTCTCATGGACTTGCAAACAGGAAGTGCTGCTGGGCTTCCTGTTACTGTGCATTGTCAGTTATGTCAGTTCAATCCACGCAGCAACATGGCTGAGATGCTGGGAAAGGAAGCTCCAAAAATGCCTGCTAGCACTATAAATTCAGTGAGGTGGCGTTTCAGCTAGATGCAGGAGCAAATGTAAGTGGTAAGGATGCTTCAGTATCATGCATGCAGATGGGGCAAGTGAGTTTTGGGGATTTTTCCTTTCAAACTGTGACAGGCTATTTAAGAAAATGTCTAAAATTGACATTTACTACTTGCTCCATTCACAAGAGATGGCTTCCTGCCTGATTTTCAGACATATCAGGGAGACTGTAAGCAGAAAGGCACTTGAGATGCCCAGGAGGTGAGAGATGCATTGGGATGCTTTGTCTCATCTACCCACCAAATTATCAATCTAGTAGTTTAGACTTAAAACCTATATATGTCTATACCATAGTGATACAGTAAATAAAGCAAATTCTTCTGACTCACCTGTCTGGGGTGAGGGTAGGGCTGTACTACCTGCATTTGGCACATAGCTTTAGGTCTGTGATCTTCTCCCCATCCTGGTAATCTTATGTCTCTGGATACCCGCAGCTATCACAATATACATTATTTCACGGTATAACATCTCAAACAGCCACCTAGATCAATAGCTCTTTCAGACCCATTTTTGTTCTGTGAAATTGCTTGTTTTTGAATTGAAGATATCACATGTCACTACAATAAAAGTCTCTACAATACAGGCTCTTACAAAGCCAGTTCTTATCTATTCATTCTCTTGAACAGTCTCCACACATTTTCTGTCTGTCTGATCATATATCATCATTCCTTTTAGTGCACATAGAAAATCATTTGTGTGGATAACAAGGAAAAATGTCTTACTGATAGCAGGATAGAAATGCAGTGTCCACATTCTGATAGGGATTATGGTTTTGTGTAGGTGCGTCATCCCTCCATTACATTGTGAGGAGTTGGAGAGAAGTAGGCCAGGGGGCTGTTTTATTTCTTCTTTATAATTGCGCTAATGCAGATTTTCTGCTGCATGCCTGTAGACCCCCGAAGTGTATAATAGACTTTTATTATGTTGTTATATACAACTCTTGTTCAAAAACTCTTTCTATACTTGAAGAGGCCAGACTGCCACTTTTACTCATTTAAAGAGAAACAACAGACCTGACTTTTTGGGGTGTTGTTTCTCTTAGTGGATGCCCCGCTGTGTATATGCCCCTAGGTCACTCACCTTACTGTCGCTCTCACGACTCAGACTTGGACGAGAATGAGCCTGCTGATTGGCTGAGTGGCCCGTTCAACCAATCAGTGCACTCACTTTCACTCAGCTCCCTTTGGCTCCACTGATGGCTAAGCTGCCTGGATAACTAAGCAGCCAAGTGGCACCGAAGGGAACTGAGTGCACCACCAGCCACATCCCCTGCTCTCCTCCTAGTCATCGCGTGCCCCTGATAGGTCTGGCATAATGCAGACCAGTGCTGTTGCAATCAATGCAATATGGGGTTTAGCATTGCCATGCTGAAATATACATGAACTTCCCTGAAAAAATGTTGTTAGGATGGAAGCATATGTTGTTCTAAAACCCATATATTGTAAGAGCAAAGGCACAGAGCTCAAAGGTAGAGTCCAACAACATTAACATGTGATCCCACCGTGCATGCTCCACCACCATCAAGGACGCACACCAGATGAAGTGCCCAAACGCTTACCAGAACACAATGATAACTTGACCTTTAAGGCACACTTAAGTGCTCAACATCCGTTGATCTCCAAAATAAAAATCTTCCACAGTATTCCCAATGCTCAGACTCAATTAAAAGGATCACAGGAGGGGGTGGGGCGAAATTTTTTTGCTTGCTTCAGCCACATACAGAACATCCGCTTTTACGGGAACAACGTTCATTCACAATGGTTTAAATTTTCCTGGCAGATCTTTATTCTGAGATAACAATAATTGAACCTGAAAATGTTCTAACTACCTACTTCCCTTCCAAGGTTATATGCAAGGGCGTAACTTGAGGGGGTGTGACTGCACTGGGGCCCAGAAGGTTGGGGCCCCATCATTGTTGCTTCTCCACATTTTATCACATTTGTGCTCGCTTGGTATAATTTAGAGAAAGCAAGCACCATGTGTCTCTGCTGTTTCAGTCTTTAGTAGTCTAACTGCATCCAACTGAGAAAGAGAAATGGCCCCATTTAATGTTTACACCAGGGCCCCATCACTTTTAGTTACGCCACTGGTTATATGTAAATGTATAGTACAGTAGGTCCATTCCACTTAACATATACGCTTGTTGCTTGGTGTGACCATGAACTTGGACCTTGTTTCTAATTGAAACAACCAAACTTTTGTCTTTGAACCTTATTACAATGAAAGAGGACCAACGCTCAAAAGTGAATGTGGGTCCTCTGAGCCCTGCAGCAAGGGAAGCCCCACATGGCATACCGGCCACGTAAGCGTGATCATCCTGCCCCAATACTCCTCTACTGAATTCCAAACACAGGCTCTCGGTGAGGTGGATGCCGAGCGCTACACCCAGCTCAGCAATCCCAAAGCAGTGTGGCCCCCTGGGAATTCTCCAAATGCTCCCTAATTCCGACCCTGCTTATGAACTTCTCTGAAAATATTTTTCAGTCCTTTTTCTAAAATGAGCTCACATATGAACTGTCTTGAACAGTTAGAAATATGGAACCGAATATGATGATGGGTGAATTTGACAGGTGGCTTTTGCCCATGATTCATGGAAATCATGCTGATATCCCCAGCCTCCTCCTGAGATGAACTTTCTTTGTACAGGTAGGCTAATAAATGATGATTGCTGATCTGTCCGTCTGTGTAGATATGTAGATTTTGTAGATTTATATGATCAGTACACTTACTGATATTTGGTATCCCTAACAATAAAGTATGTGTCAAGTTATTTTAGTCTAGACAGGCACTTTAAAACATCATGTCACACCCCCCCCCCCCTTATATAAATGACATATGTTTCATCTAGGAGTGAAACTTCTGTTTGGTATTTTGATTATAGCTGCTTGAACTTCTTTTGCTGACTTAGCCCATATGAAATGTCCTGTACTCTTCTCTTACTGCTTTCACATCAAGTGCTCCCTAATTTATAGAGAGCAGAAAATGAGCTGTTATTCTGGTCTTCCCCTGAGGGGACCCATGGAGCAGCCTGCAAATCTGCTGCAGATGCTTCAAGGACAAGCCATTTTCCTCCTAGAGATACTGTGATTTGAAACAACAGGATAAAGAAATACACTTACCCAAAATCTCTCTGTCCTGACTTCTTAGGATCATCTTCAGAGCTCAGTCCGGGCATAAATCACATGGGAGATATATAGGCTTTTACGGATTTCAGAACTTTGTAGAGTTATTCACACTAGTAAAAATGTACATATTGAGTATTCCTGAAAAATCAATTTTAAAGAAGGTGAGAGATGTGTGTATGTAGTACGAAAGTAGAATTCCAAAAAGTGTATGTTTCAGATAGTTGGGAAGGGTTAGCTCTTGCTCCCTGTTTGCAGTTAGACAACAGAAAGCTCATCCAACTTTTTCAAAATTCAAGTGTGTCTCACGGATGAAACCTCAAAACACATTTAAATGAACTAATATTGTTTGAATTCCCCATAGACGGCATTTACAGCAAAAAAGAATCTACCCAATTGGAAAAATGATGTACCTCACCAGTAGAGCTGCCCCATTGCAGATGCAAGGCGTTGTCCGGGCTAAATGAAGACAATAAGTGACATCAACACACCTTGCTTCAGAAACTAAAATGTAACATTCTGGATGACTCATGCATGCTGTAGAGTAATCAGTAGCCATTGCTTTACAACACATGCTGATAATGCAGCTTCTGAGGTCTCTTCAATAAAAAATTGTGGTGGCCAGCACTCATGTGACAGCGCAGGCCAGTCAGAGTGCTGGATTTCTACAGGGGACAGAGGAGTAAGGAAAGAGATCTGTTTGGTGCCGGTAATGGTATCCGCAATCAGGATGTCCCCCTGTGCTCGTAACAACACCCATTTTTCAAAAAATAGGTGCTGTGGACGAGAATGCAGCGATCATCCCTGCTAGATTGGCTTTGATCCAGGTGCATGTGCATTACAGATGACCAGCTGGTGGGGAAGGGAGCATTAATAACATTAATACTAGGGATCAGCAAACCGGTTCGGACGAACCGGAATTCGCTCCGAATTTCAGGGAAAATTCGATTCGGCACGAACCCGAATTTTTTTTGGTTTGTGCCGACAGAATTTTCCCTGAAATAGAAAAAAAAAATGCCGGCATGGTGGGAGCAGGCAGGCCGGCTACGCTGTCAGCGGGCGGCGGCCTCTGATGACAGCTGAGAGCGGCACCGGCCTCCACGCTCCGACCATGCAAGTAAGTGTTTGCTTTTTTAAAAAATGCCGGCATGGTGGGAGTGGGCAGGCCGGCTGCGCTGTCAGCGGGCCGGCTTCCGTCGCCCGCTGACAGCGTAGCCGGCCTGCCCGCTCCCACCATGCCGGCATTTTTATTTTTCAGATGAGCGATTCGTGAAAGTTCGATTCGGGCGAACCAGAATTTCTTGGGGAAATTCGGTGAATCGCCCTAATCGAACTTTCGAGAAGTTCGCTCATCTCTAATTAATACGAATGCACAAGATTTTCACTGCAGCCAGGGAAGCTCCAGCTCCCGGCTTAACAAACATGGCAGCGCACATTGCCTTTTTTCCCCTGTGGGAGGGATCAACAGGAATTATTTAAAGGGAAACCTTTCTTGTCTTCTACAGGTAAAGAGAGTGACAGGGGAGTAGTTATAAAGGCTGTCCTTATCAGACCATTTGATTGCTTTTGGGCTGCTTTAGGAACTCTACTACAAACATCCCAGCAGCAGGGATTTGAGTTTATCGAGGAATTAACTGATGAAACCATCAAAAACCACTCAGCTGCCTTGTGCATGTCAACATATTCTGCATCCCACACACATTTCTTTATTTAAAAACGGAACATAAAACCACAAGCTTCCACATGTTTACACTTTTAGATTTGGTATTGTGTGTGACCTTGAATGGCTGTTTAGACTCCTGTTTTTTTATTTTATTTTTGTTCATAGAGCAATTTAGTTTTTTCTGTTACAATCATTTTAATATATGTATTAATTTATGTACCGTATTTTTCACTCTATAATACACACCTGTCCATAAGCTGCAACTAGGGTTTAGAGGGCGAAAATAAGAAAAAAAACATTCTGAACTGAATAGTGCGCTAAAGTACCCCCTTCCATTCACCCCATTACAGACAGTGTGCAGAATGCCTCACAATCACCCCATTACAGACAGTGTGCAGAACTCCCCACCAATCACCCCATTACAGGCAGTGTGCAGAATCCCCCACAATAACCCCATTACAGACAGTGTGCAGAACTCCCCACCAATCACCCCATTACAGACAGTGTGCAGAACCCCCAACCAATCACCCCATTACAGACAGTGTGCAGAATGCCTCACAATCACCCCATTACAGACAGTGTGAAAAGCCCCCCACCAATCACCCCATTACAGACAGTGTAGAGAATCCCCCACAATCACCCCATTACAGACAGTGTGCAGAACTCCCCACCAATCACCCCATTACAGACAGTGTGCAGAACCCCCAACCAATCACCCCATTACAGACAGTGTGCAGAATGCCTCACAATCACCCCATTACAGACAGTGTGAAAAGCCCCCCACCAATCACCCCATTACAGACAGTGTAGAGAATCCCCCACAATCACCCCATTACAGACAGTGTGCAGAATGCCTCACAATCACCCCATTACAGACAGTGTGAAAAGCCCCCCACCAATCACCCCATTACAGACAGTGTGCAGGCACCCTCACAATCACCCCATTACAGACAGTGTGCAGAACCGCCCACAATAACCCCATTACAGACAGTGGGCAGAACTCCCCACCAATCATCCCATTACAGACAGTGTGCAGAATCTCCCACAATAACCCCATTACAGACAGTGTGCAGAATCCCCCACAATAACCCCATTACAGACAGTGTGCAGAACCCCCCACCAATCACCCCATTACAGACAGTGTGCAGAACTCCCCACCAATCACCCCATTAAAGACATTGTGCAGGCACCCTCACAATCACCCCATTACAGACAGTGTGCAGAGCCGCTCACCAATCCCCCATTACAGACAGTGTGCAGAACTCCCCACCAATCACCCCATTACAGACAGTGTGCAGAACTCCCCACCAATCACCCCATTACAGACAGTGTGCAGGCACCCTCACAATCACCCCATTACAGACAGTGTGCAGAGCCGCTCACCAATCCCCCATTACAGACAGTGTGCAGAACTCCCCACCAATCACCCCATTACAGACAGTGTGCAGAACTCCCCACCAATCACCCCATTACAGACAGTGTGCAGAACTCCCCACCAATCACCCCATTACAGACATTGTGCAGGCACCCTCACAATCACCCCATTACAGACAGTGTGCAGAGCCGCTCACCAATCCCCCATTACAGACAGTGTGCAGAACTCCCCACCAATCACCCCATTACAGACAGTGTGCAGAACTCCCCACCAATCACACCATTACAGACAGTGTGCAGACACCCACACAATCACCCCATTACAGACAGTGTGCAGAACTCCCCACCAATCACCCCATTACAGACGGTGTGCAGGCACCCTCACAATCACCCCATTACAGACAGTGTGCAGAACCGCCCACCAATCCCCCATTACAGGCAGTGTGCAGAATCCCCCACAATAACCCCATTACAGACAGTGGGCAGAACTCCCCACCAATCATCCCATTACAGACAGTGTGCAGAATCTCCCACAATCACCCCATTACAGACAGTGTGCAGGCACCCTCACAATCACCCCATTACAGACAGTGTGCAGAACTCCCCACCAATCACCCCATTACAGACAGTGTGCAGAACTCCCCACCAATCACCCCATTACAGACCTTGTGCAGGCACCCTCACAATCACCCCATTACAGACAGTGTGCAGAACTCCCCACCAATCACCCCATTACAGATAGTGTGCAGGTACCCTCACAATCACCCCATTACAGACAGTGTGCAGACACCCTCACAATCACCCCATTACAGACAGTGTGCAGGGCCCCCACCAATCACCCCATTACAGACAGTGTGCAGAACTCCCCACCAATCACCCCATTACAGACAGTGTGCAGACACCCTCACAATCACCCCATTACAGACAGTGTGCAGAATGCCTCACAATCACCCCATTACAGACAGTGTGCAGAACTCCCCACCAATCACCCCATTACAGACAGTGTGCAGAACTCCCCACCAATCACCCCATTACAGATAGTGTGCAGGTACCCTCACAATCACCCCATTACAGACAGTGTGCAGACACCCTCACAATCACCCCATTACAGACAGTGTGCAGGGCCCCCACCAATCACCCCATTACAGACAGTGTGCAGAACTCCCCACCAATCACCCCATTACAAACATTGTGCAGGCACCCTCACAATCACCCCATTACAGACAGTGTGCAGAACTCCCCACCAATCACCCCATTACAGACAGTGTGCAGAACTCCCCACCAATCACCCCATTACAGATAGTGTGCAGGTACCCTCACCATCACCCCATTACAGACAGTGTGCAGAACCCCCACCAATTCCCCATTACAGGCAGTGTGCAGAATCCCCCACAATAAGCCCATTACAGACAGTGTGCAGAACTCCCCACCAATCACCCCATTACAAACAGTGTGCAGGCACCCTCACAATCACCCCATTACAGACAGTGTGCAGAACCCCCACCAATTCCCCATTACAGGCAGTGTGCAGAATCCCCCACAATAAGCCCATTACAGACAGTGTGCAGAACCCCCCACCAATCACCTCATTTCAGACGGTGTGGAGGGAAGCATCTTCTAAGTATCTTCATTTGTCCATTCAGGCTTCATAAAAGGGAAAATAATTAAGTGGGCATACAGTCACCCTAAGTGTAGCCAAAAACAGATTGTTCCCGATTATTACGAAAAAGGACATTTATTTTATTAATGAATACACTATCATCAGCTTGAACATACACAAAATACAAGGTTAAATCTATCAGGGGATTGCACTCAAGTTCATTTATCTCCAGAAAAGTGTATCAATGTTGCAGAATGTATCTACTGTCAGTGTGAATCAATCAGTGCTAATACTATTAAAAAATATGAGTATATAAATATACACATGTAACAAATAGTTTATGCAGATAATAAAAAGTAGACTGCCTAAAAGGTGTCTCTAAAGTTCTAACATTATACACAACAAGCATACTTTGAGGATCATTTGACCCCTTGCCATATTTACTCCTGAATAGATGAGTATCCACTTTAATGTCACCTTTTGAATTTTTTTCTTTTGCATGTGTACTTTATTTGTCATCCTTAAAGTATGTTTTGTATTATATTAGCACTTTAGAGAAACCTTTCAGTCTCCTTTTTTATTATCTGCACAGTCTATTTGTTACATGTGTATATTTGTATACTGTGTTCACACTGACAGTGATACATTTTGATGGAGATATGTGTGCTTGAGGAATATCCCCTGATTTATTTTAACCTTGTATTTTGTGTATGTTCAAGCTGATGATGGTGTATTCATTATTACAATTATTTAAATCATTATTAAAATACATATTTTTTTTTGTATTAATTGGGAGCAATGTGTTTTTGGCTACAACTGGAAAAGAATTAAGTGGCATATAGTCCCTCTATGAGTGAACGGGTAAAAAAAAAAAATATATATTTTTTTTAGCATTTGCACCGGAAAACACCCGAACATCCTTCCACATCTGGGGGAGAAAAAGTGTGTCTTATATAATGAAAAAAACTATCATTTTAAAGCATGCAGCATTTTTACACTTAAATAGATAAAACTGCCCCTTGTTTCTTGATATACTAAAGCTTAGGTACAGAACACACAGCGCATCAAGGGAAGGCGAATTTCGTGTAATGCCACGTATGTCATAAAAAGGCCCTAAATTAAATGAAGCATGCCAATCTCCACTGCTCCGCAGCAATTTCTCCACTGTTTGGTCTTCAGAGAGACACAGGGACCCGTTGCTCCCCATAGTCAAAACCAAAAATGGAGTCACCTGGTATGGCTCCATTCGCTCTGTGTGCCATTGCTGCACTTGGCAACCTAAAAGTCTCCAGGCACTGGCATGCAGAGTTGAGGGAACAGGGATTCTGTGGCCTTGCTGCCTTACTGAGGCAATGGCAAGAATTATAATGGGAAATGAGCTCACTGCTTGCAAGGTGATTTAATTTTTTTTCTAACCCTCCAATGTGTGCCAGGGAGGAGGGGGGACTTTACAATTTAAATTCTTCTTACTGAGAAGAAAATTGTTTTTACTGTGGTTCAATACCTTACTGTTTACATTTGTACCTCACTGTCCATCCAGCCCTTACCACTGTTCCTGGTGATAACGGATCAAAATAATACATGGATGGAACCAGCCTAACTGCATCCTGGCTGACAGGCGAAGTCAAGTGGATTGCCTCTATTCTTACTGACTGCTTTGGTTCTCTGTTGATAACAGCCATTTGCCAAGCTTCATGAAAGGCTTGTTGATAATCATTGCCCTTGAATATTTGCCTAATGCTTCTTAAAAGTATTGGCATTCATAATTGTCTGCTATTAATGTATTAACCTTGAGTCTAGCCATTTCCTTTTTTATTTTGGGTATTGCGACAACCAGTTTAAGGTCCCTATAGTAGAAATACAGACCTTGGCTTTTCAGGAAATGTTTGTTAAATGATTACCAGTTTTTCAGTTCTTGGCATACTATCAGTCAATTATTTAGTCTATTGTATTGTCTATGGGAGGCCAGCTAGCACTTATATGTGTAGTAAATGAAACCTAATTTACCTACAATATTTACATTTTGTTGTTTTTATGTGAATGTATCACTACTTGTACATCCGTGTGGTGTGAAAAACACAAGCGGTGGGGCGCATGCCTGACAGTTCAGATCTTCTCACATATAGCTCCAGCAATTTTACAAAAAATGATTTTTGAAACCTTTGTTGGAGATTTTTCAGCAAAAGGGTTTTAAAGGAAAAGGTATAAGCGGCTATATGCCTTCAAGCTTCAGTTCTACTTTAAATAACACCCCCTATTTCTTCTCCTCCTTAAAGGAGGGGAAGTGCTTTAAGCTTTAAGTATTTGGGCTTGCAGATCAAAGCTTTAGATGAAAAACTGATTTGGCAGCAAACCCTATGAGTAACGCGAGTCAATCGGGGAAAAATTGGTCTCTATAATTTCATATTTTGCATCAAACCAATGTCAGGTTGAGTTTTTCCAAATATTGTTTGTCTTTAAATTGAGGGCAGAGTGATATGGGGAGGGCTCAAATATGTGCCTGGATTTAGTCCTGGACAAATCAAGCCCTCCTTTGTATAAGAACAAAGCCCCCTTCCAGGGTAAATATTAAGAATGTGAAATTACTGGCTTTACTCTCTCTGATTGATATATGGAAAGAGTATAACTTATCAAGGAAAGACTTCACCTTTTTTTCATCAGCACACCACACATAATTCAACATAGACGGCGTCTTTAGATCTAACTCTGTAGTCCCCAAGGTGTCTCAGTGCTCGATCCTTGAATGTGCTTGGTCAGATCATGCAATGGCCATGCTAAATTTGGGAGAACTATGGTCTAAGCCTAATGTGTACGCGGGGATAGAGAAAGAAATATCAAACCGTTTGAAGGAATATTTTGCACAAAACTGAGCTGTGGCTACTAATCCATCGATTAACTGGTTGGAGCATAAGGCCTTCATAAGAGGGAGGCTGATTCAAATCACTTCTAGGATTAAAAAAAAAACATAACCAAAGAATAACAGAGAAATCTGAATTTCTAAATAAATTAGTAAAACAACATAAAACAGCCCATATGGAAACCTCCTGGTAAAAATTAATGATTTAAGAACAGAAATCTTCACACTACTACTGGAGTAAAGCTAGATTTTACTCGGCTAGAGATAGACCAAGTAGGCTCTTAGACAATTGATCTAGCAGAAGAAAGATTTTTATGTGCCGTAAATCAGAAGCGATAAAAGAAGCGTTACTGCTGAGTTTTTTACATTTTATTCCGCTTTATATTCTAGAGAACCTAGGCTGAGTGAAGAAACTACAGCATGGCTGGATTGAATAGGGATTAACCAGATCTCTGACTATCAAAGGGAGTTTATGGATAAAGACATAACTAAAGGAGTAATCCTCCTGGCTACATGGGAAAAAGGAAGGGTGAAGGTACCTGTTCCGGATGGACTTTCCAGTCATTACTATAAACAATTTGACCAATTACTTGTTCCACACCTAGCACAATGGTATAACAGCATAAAGAAAGGTAATGAAATTCCATTAGAATTCCATCAGATGGGCAATATAGTTGTTATACCTAAAAGAAAGAACCATTGGATTGTGTAGGTTATAGTACAATTATTTCGGTTAATCAAGATTTAAAACTATTTGCCAGAATATTGGCCTGTAGACTTCAAATATGAAGGGAGTTTGATATAATTTCTCTTAGTCTGGTTGGTCCTGCAGAGAGTATGGTTTTGGCTGTGGACATCCAGAAGGCATTGTATACCCCTCCTTGGAGGTATGTGCAATTAGTCTTAAATAATATGGGGTTTGGAGAAGAATTTATGAATTTCTTTGGGTCTTTATATTCGACCCCCAAGGCAACCGTTCCTATATAGATTATTTGGGTATTAAGCTGACTTTGGATATCAATAACGCATATACACAGAATTATCCCCATTATTTAGTAGGTTAAAAGATGACTTAGCGAGATTGGGAATCAAAACCAGTATCTTGGGGGGGGGGGGGGCGATAGAGTTCTTCAAAAATTACTGTATTATTTTAGATCTCTCCCCATACCAATGGATTGGGTAGAACTGCATACAATTCATTAAGCCATTTTGAATTGTATAGGGAAGGGGAAGTTTAAAAGATTTAACAGAAATACTCTATGCGCTCCCAAGAGACAGAAAAGAGCTGTACAGGATTGGCCATTTTTTTCAAGAGAAAAAAGTATTGACAATAGATCAACTGACTTCACGATTTTCTATGCCACCTTCCAAAAAGTTTAAAGCTTTGCAGGGAAAACAGTGCTCAGATTTTTAAAAGAATTGTCTACAGGACCTGAAGGGAATTCCCAGATCAATTTGAACTGGTCACATGGATAGATGCTAATTCACAGCATGTACTAAGGTAGAGAGAAAGAAGATAGCAATGAAAAAAGATAAACCCAGGAAAAGAAAAGAGGTGTAGACAGAGTAAAAGAGAGAAAGGGAAAGTATAGGTTAGAACACCCAGGTAAAAGGCAAATAAAGACGACAGTTGCTGCAATTTATATAGACAGCAATATACATATTCAGAAATAATCTCCAATCATGGTAAGTATAGGGATTGGTTTTATATATATCTCTCTCTTTTAGTTAGAGGGTTAATAGGACCTATACCACCGGGGCAGTTTCTAGGCAAAATAGCTCTCAGTACAGAAGGTAAAAAAGTTGGTCACCCTTTCACCCACCCTATGATGTTGCTGCTGTCCTATGCAGATATGCGCCCTGCTTTGCCTCTACCTTAGCAGCAGGCAGTGCCCCCTCCCTATGACTGTGCCCGATATCGGAATATGAGGGGCCTGTCTTATGGCCTGTACCACTGACTGTGGCCCTGACTCACCTGCAGAAAACAGAATGGGTAAGATAATATAAGCTAAGATAAAAACAGCTCTAAAACATCCCTGTATACCATGGGTTATAGAACATGATCACATATATGCAACATGGAGCCTGGGTTTTGGCATCCCTGGAAATACATAACAGGGAGAGCTAATATCAATATCCATGAAACATAAAAATGTTGGTGTATAACTGCTAGGTATATCTAAATGGTGATCCAAATATATGTTTCTTGTTTTTTCAGATTATTTTCGAATCAATGCACTTAACTGTGTACTGTAGCAAGCAGTTCTGCAGGCTTCAGGGCATGACAAAGTGATAAAATGGACACTAGCATAAGGTTTAGTGAGCACCTGAGTCTTATACAAGAAATAAACATTAAGCATTGCTATCTTGCTGCTCATGCATTAGGGTTAACTAGCAGTAATGTGGCACCAGAGTCTCCGATAGACAGCCTGAACAAATATTAGACAAACTCCCTGTTTTGTCTGCGAGTGCAGGAGACATACGCTGATATCACAAATCCCCTAGGTATGGCCATATCACCTAATGATCACTGAACTGTGAACATGCATATGAGGATAAGCATTTAGGGACCAGCCTGCATCTACAGGAACATTCTAAAGACATTGTGCTTCTATGCCTTTGTGGTTTAAATAGCGCTGGGAAATAAGCTGGGATTTCTGTTTCGTGGATGCAAGTTTTGTCAAATTCAACACGTAAGCGCTCGTTGTTGTTTGATGCTCTTATGGATCTAGAAGACATTACTATGGTTTGTCAGGCGCAGTGATGCTGTGCACAACCGACACCTGATGTCTATTACATGCAAGCCAAGTGGAAATCATTTCTCTTAATCCCTGCTGTTTGAGATATTAAATTCAGTGGCGCTGAACCAAACCGAGTGACATTCAGGCTTGTGTTTCTGCTTTACACCACTCAATGGCGTTAGAATGAAGCTAGACAATTATCCATAATAAACATCATTAGATGGTAATCCTCTAATAACGAGCTGTTCAATGTACCAGATAGGCTGTTTAAAAACCTGAGCCTTATATAATTAGCTCTATTGCCTTCTAAGTGCGTCTTAGGCAGTTTCATTAACTGTTTATTAAAATGTTCCACTTACAAAATAGTGCGGCAAAAAAAAGTGTTAAAAAAATTAGGATCCTTTAAATGGACTATTGGTAAAGCTAAAACATGAGTGGTGATAATATGTAGCAATGGAGCTGTGCACAGTGAAGACCAAGGTATAAACATTTAAGTTTAATGGCTCTGTGCTATTGATGGTTTCTTCCAGCACTTAAAGGGACAGTCCATGCAATGACAATAATAAGGAAGCATTGAGCTCAGCTGATGCCAGTCCTATGTGCCTTTTCATTTCCTGCAGCGTGTTGTAGAAGGTCTCCAAACCTAGCTCCTCAATTCTATTAATCTACGACCATGCACAAATGTATTTTCTATATGACCATGGCTGCCCCATCCCTTGGCCCTTCAGTGTTAGCAAGCTCAGCAAGAGCAACCACTGGGGGTTGTCAGGCTCACTCATGGTGAGAGGTCAGGGACAGGAGCTGCCATGCAACCACAGTTGAGGGTAAGTAGGGGGGTCCCAGTTAGGAGGAGGCACTTCCTTCCATAAAAGATTAGATGTCAGTGAAGTTTTTTTTTGCTCTAACATCTAATATTGGGTTTACCACCCAGAGGAGGCAAAAAGTAAGAGATTTTCCAATCCTGATACCTGCGTTCATACTGATAAAGTTTGTGACTTTTCCCAAAAACATATCACTAGGGCAGCGGTACTCAACTGGGGGACCGGGGTCTGGATGCAGACCTCGGCGCCAGATTTCTGGACTCCTGCCCTGCCCTCAGTTGCTTCTGTGTTACCGTGCTCAGTACTGCTCCATTAATTGATGTAGCGCTTAGTCTTCCTGACAGTGTCATGGCACCTAGCATTGCTATATAAAGTAGTGAACGGTGGGAAGTGGCATTGCAAGGTACACAAAGACCTTGTTTCTCTGTCTCTTTGCCCCATACAATCCCGTCCCCTCCCCCAGCTCTGCCCTATCCATCCCTGTCCCATCAGCTCTGCCCCATCCATCCCTGTCCTCTCAGCTCTGCCCCATCCATCCCTGTCCTCTCAGCTCTGCCCCATCCATCCCTGTCCCCTCGGCTCTGCCCCATCCATCCCTGTCCCCTCGGCTCTGCCCCATCCATCCCTGTCCCCTCGGCTCTGCCCCATCCATCCCTGTCCCCTCGGCTCTGCCCCAGACCGGGGTCTGGATGCAGACCTCGGTGCCAGATTTCTGGACTCCTGCCCTGCCCTCAGTTGCTTCTGTGTTACCGTGCTCAGTACTGCCCCATTAATTGATGTAGCGCTTAGTCTTCCTGACAGTGTCATGGCACCTAGCATTGCTATATAAAGTAGTGAACGGTGGGAAGTGGCATTGCAAGGTACACAAAGACCTTGTTTCTCTGTCTCTTTGCCCCATACAATCCCGTCCCCTCCCCCAGCTCTGCCCTATCCATCCCTGTCCCCTCGGCTCTGCCCCATCCATCCCTGTCCTCTCAGCTCTGCCCCATCCATCCCTGTCCTCTCAGCTCTGCCCCATCCATCCCTGTCCCCTCGGCTCTGCCCCATCCATCCCTGTCCCATCAGCTCTGCCCCATCCATCCCTGTCCTCTCAGCTCTGCCCCATCCATCCCTGTCCTCTCAGCTCTGCCCCATCCATCCCTGTCCCCTCGGCTCTGCCCCATCCATCCCTGTCCCCTTGGCTCTGCCCCATCCATCCCTGTCCTCTCAGCTCTGCCCCATCCATCCCTGTCCCCTCGGCTCTGCCCCATCCATCCCTGTCCCCTCGGCTCTGCCCCATCCATCCCTGTCCCCTCGGCTCTGCCCCATCCATCCCTGTCCCCTCGGCTCTGCCCCATCCATCCCTGTCCCCTCGGCTCTGCCCCATCCATCCCTGTCCCCTCGGCTCTGCCCCATTCATCCCTGTCCCCTCGGCTCTGCCCCATACATCCCTGTCCCCTCGGCTCTGCCCCATCCATCCCTGTCCCCTCGGCTCTGCCCCATTCATCCCTGTCCCCTCGGCTCTGCCCCATTCATCCCTGTCCCCTCGGCTCTGCCCCATCCATCTCTGTCCCCTCGGCTCTGCCCCATCCATCCCTGTCCCCTCGGCTCTGCCCCATCCACCCCTGTCCTCTCAGCTCTGCCCCATCCATCCCTGTCCTCTCAGCTCTGCCCCATCCATCCCTGTCCCCTTGGCTCTTCCCCATCCATCCCTGTCCCCTTGGCTCTGCCCCATCCATCCCTGTCCTCTCAGCTCTGCCCCATCCATCCCTGTCCCCTCGGCTCTGCCGCCATCCATCCCTGTCCATAGGCTTCACATATTTGTTCAGAAGACATTAGGTGTCTATATACCGCTACCTATATACCTGTCTGAGGGTCCTTATACCTGCCCTCTGCCAGAAAACATAATCAGGTAGTGAACTTAATTCTTGCAGTTTTGGACTGTGCAAGAGGGGCACATGGGGGAACCAGGCTGGCAAAATTTGAATTTGTTTAGCACTTCTCTACCCCAAACACTCTATTTACATACTGGATGTGACCCATTGCAGGCCCGACACTCCCCAACACACAAGTAATGGAAGAGAAACACTGCTAGATAACATAGCAGTCTCTAGTGTCGATACAGGGCTTCAGGTCATATCCTTCAGTGAGTATAAGCTAATTATGATGCATACAAGTACATTTGTGGATGTGACAGAGAAAGGCCCCCTTTATCTAACACAGCTCTTATGATTTATTCGATCTCTGGGAATTGTGTCCCCACAGGAAGTCAAATATGATTTTGTCTAGGCCAGTGGGATGCAGGAAGTAGCACCTGGGAGGTATGATAAAGATATACTTACTTGGGAAAACAGACCATTTTATTCATATTTTAACTTTTAATGAATCCAGCACTGGGTCTACAATCGGGATTAAGAAATTGGAAAGCTGCTTATAATTTAATTCTTAAATAACTAAATAGCTCTACCTTTTGAAGTTTCAAAGTTGGGGAGATTGTAAGCCCCCTGATGCCATCCATTCAAGGGAAATAGAGCACATTTCTCCCAGTTAATACGTAACTGACATTTTCCAGCGCCCTTCCCGGGTTTGCAAGATAGGCATATAGAGAAATCTTATCTTCTATTGATCCAATTTTTCTTTAATTTTTCCTTCATTTTATTATATTTCATACGTTCAAGTAAGACATGATTCAAAAAAAGAGAAAATGTAAGTGTTCATAATGCTTCCTAAGTCCTTATACATCGGTTACTACTTTAAACCTACACTCCAAGCAGGTAACAAAAAACCTCTGTAACACTGAGAGCTACTTTAAAGTGGACCAACACCCAGGATTTTGACTATCCTGGGTTTTGGTCCACTTTGGTGGGGCACCCCGATTGGAGGTGCCCCGCTGTGTGAAACCCCCCAAAAACTCACCTCTTCCCGCTCCCACGTGACCGCTCCAGCCAATCACAGCGCGCGTCCAAGGCCGCTTGGACGCGCATAGCAGCTCAGCGGCTCTGAGCGCTGGAGGCCGCGTCTCACGCTTCCCTCTAACAGGGAGCGCACCTGCGCCGGCCATTCACAAATGGCCGGCGCGGGTGCGCGCCCTGCTAGAGGGAAGCGCAAGACGCGGCCGCGGATCGCGCATGCACCGATGGAACGGGGCTGAGGTAAGGTTTGTGGGCCTCCTGGGGGGTTCCTCCCCACGGGACATCCCGATTTCGGATGCCCCGCGGGGAGGGATCTGATCGGTCCGGGAATCTTACAGATTCCCGGGCCAATCCCCCCTGGGTGTTGGTCCACTTTAAAAATGAATTTGATGAGGGAAAGTTTTGAGTGTAACTCATGCCTCAAATGTTTTATCTTTTTTTTATTTGGCCTTTTGTCTCAGTAAAAATACTTTTTAAAGTTAAAAAAATAAACATTTTAAGGATCTATGACGTTTCCTCTCTCCATTCTTTCTTTAGAATTCCACTGTCCAATTAGAACCTTACAAACCTTTAAATGAGCAAAAATATCATTTTTCAGCAAGCACACAATCTGACCTAAACATCCCTTTCCCTTACCTTGAAGTTTTTGTTTACTGGTATTTACATGCACCTTCCATACCTTGTATTTATTCATATATTGCATTTTTTTTGTATTTCCCCATTTATTTTGCAACCCCAAATGTTTTTTATTGTACAATTCTCTGGTTTGGATTGTGCTATCTATTTACAATGTTTCGTGTTCGTCTTTACTTGTCATCACTACTCAGTAAAGTATCATGCTATATGATGGTGCCATGTGAATCAATAATAAATAAAACAATGCCCAAATAGGGCTCAGCCCCCTCCACTCTTTGTTTCTACCCATGGCTGTTGCAATAGTATCGGTGGCTGGCAGCTGTCTTATAAAAAAATTACTTTTGTCAGCCACTTTATTGCTCAAAACATTCTGCTTGCCTAAAGTGGGTCTTTCCCCAAAGTCTTCTGACTATGTTCCTGCACAAATAGAATTGCTGCCTAGATCATTCTGATTGCAGAACTTTCATACACCCCAGTGTAAGATTGTAACCTGCATTAAGTCCGGAACAGCTTTTGGCGGTTCAATCACATCCAGCTTTATTACAACAGAGTCTGAATTGCCCATCGTGGCTTGCCATCATGACATAATCAATTCATGCACATGACGGTATTAAGGTAAAATAAGGTCACGATGTTCATGTTTGGTCCTAATCGAAGCATGAGCAGCATCTGATGCCTCTCTGCAGTATATCAGGGTTACAAATGACCTGTGCGGCACTTGACGTATTTCATTTGAGTTTGACAGAGCAAATATGGCTTGTAGGTCAGTATGCCCACAGAGAGGCAAAAGCCTCCTCAAAAGTCACTTACATATTCCTATGTAATTACTTCAGTATTTCAAACTCATTTGTAAAGTCTCAAGCTGGTAATGACTAGATGTTTTCAGCACAGTTTATCAAATGGCAGTGGCAGGTCTGTTAATGCTCTACAGTTTGGTCAGTTGCCTTTGGCAATTCATCATTTTATAATGTTATAGGCAGTCACTGTGACCCGACTGCTTCTTGTTCACTAGTACACTTGAGCTTTGTAATTGCAGAGTACAGGATTTATGTGACAAATGGAAAACTGTATCTGTGTGTTTGTGTATAGCAAAAATAAGGTGTACAATAGCAGGGGAGAAAAAGGAAGTGCCAAGTGAAAGGGGGGTTGATTCAGCATCAAGTCTTTTATTTTCTACCTAAAGTAAACTCAAAATTCTGGTGCTAAGTCAGCCCAAAATATTGTTAGCTTATATATAAAAAAAACACTGAAGCAAAAATCACATGACTTGTATAATATTGCCTCCTTATACTCCTGCCTCATCAAAACTAACTTTAGTGGTAATGTGTTGCATAAAAGGTGAACATTTAGGTAAGGGGATTTTTTCAGAATAGTATGATCTTCAGAATACTGTACATCACCCAAGATGGGGTGTTAAAAAATAGGTGTGGCATCTTCTAAAGGTTCCACTGTATTTTGTGAGCAAACCTTGTTTCTCTACTGAGCCCCTATTACTCCTTTATCTGGGCTTAACAAATTTATGTTGGGCACTGGCCAACTTTTGTCTGCCCATTTCCCATTTTGCTCTGAAGTGATCTTTGTCACATTAGTGGGATGTAGATCCTAATTCATTGCAGAAAAGAAGTGACCAGTACAAGGCAAAAAGTCCTGATGTTCAGGTAGTGGTTACTAGCCCAGGCCAGGACAACATGGGATTGAGGGACAGGTTGGTATGACTACTCAATGAGGATTTAAAAATTAATCTGTGGAGTTGGATCTTAAAGTCCAGACACACACTAACTTCCTTTGACCCTATTACTCTTGGGAACAGTGTAAAATCTCATAATCTAATGCATTATGTATTCTAAGTGAGGCTGCCTTTTTTGCATCAATTTATGGGTCTTGCTGAGCTGGGAAGGACAAGTCAGCTTTAAGAGCCACCAGCATGTGGCCTGCCAGGCTTGCTCATGCTGAGAGCTCCAAAGGACATAGTGGCTGGAGGAATGAAATTGAAGAGAAGGCAAACTTTGAAGCCCTGCTGCGGCTTTGTACGTCAGGAACTGGAGGAGAGTCATATGGGCAGGTATCAGCTGAGATGCTTGCTACCTTATTATTGCCAATAGGTTTATGGTCCCTTTTAAAATGAGGTCTTTAGCTTATAATTATTCCAATTTAATCCAAACAGAAATGTCTGTGTCAGAGGCTAGGTGGGATGTGAAACCAAATCAACAGTCAACTAAAAAGTGCCTATCTAGATGATTAGTCTTTGATTTCAGTGCGGATAAGGTAAGGTACAGCTGCCGAGGAAGCTCATTATTATTATTGTTAATCATTAATAAAGCACTATCATCTTCCGCCGCACTGTACAAAGTAGTGGTTACAAACAACATACAGTACATAGACTTTTACAAATGAGTTGCTACATAGTATCCAATGAATATTCTGATTACCATAAGGACTTATAATGAGTAAAAGTTGTTGTAAGAGACACATAGGATTTCTTAGTGCAAATGAATGTCTCACTATGGAAACCAGGCTGAGATATCCATTAGACAATTTTCTTTTGTTTTTCTGGTCTTCTTCTTGATATTCCTAGCAGGGTAGGTATGTGCATCACTTATCAATATGGTAACATATGTACATGTAAATGACTGGCTTATGTTACAAATGTGTGGGATAATTGTATGAATTCATGATATGCATGTAAATTGAATATAAAAGCTGTATTACCAGAGCTTAGCAAGAGAAGTGAGTGGTTCATTGCAAATAATAACCCATTATGTTCTTTTGTGAAAGATATCATTTGTTTGAATATTTGCAATGTAAGTGTACTTTGAGCTTCTATAGAGTGGCCATGCCATGAATACTAATCAGAGGAGTAGTCTGTGTTTCAATGATTAGCATTGTCCCTAGCCACTCAGTTTCTCATGCTTTTCACTTCATTTTATATGATTGTCAGTCTTGATGATAAGACAATTTTATTCTTAAGACATAGGTCACACAGAGGTCTTACTCTTTTTATTGCTTGCCTGCTGACAGGGCTAGCCTTGGGTTACATGACAAGCTGCGGGAGAACACACACTTTATGCACATCAACATCTATGTCTATCTTAGACATGTAGCACTCAGATCCATATATCCTTTTAGGCACTTTACTTGTTCGTCGGGCGACTACCTGTAGGGAACCCTATAGAGTATGTCATTACTGTAAAGCAAAAAAAGGTCCCTTTACTGGTCCAAGCTTTTTGTAACCCTGCAGCCACCCTGCTGCTGTGCCTGTGCTAAGCCCAATTTAGGCATTACAATAATACTACTTACCTGATCACTGCAATCCTCCCCTGATTCTGGCATGGAGCGGGATTCTAAATGGCAGTCCTAGACCTGAAGGACTGTTGGACTTGGCTAAATGAACATTACAATCAAACTGCTGCACGGGATTGGGTGACAGACCTGACTGACCTGTGCATTCTCTCCAAGATGGCTGCACCCAAGGCCCAGGGTTAACTAGAGACTGGACTTCCACTTTAATGGCCCTTCATGACACCTGCCCCCAGCCACAGAAAGACACAAACAGTGGTGGGTGTGGAGACGATGCAAGGTTTTAAATGCAGTCTACAACCAGAGCGTCTCCTAGCTGTCAACAGTACTGCTGTGGTCATGTGACTTCTGTGTTCCTGGGGCCAAAAAGACACTAAGAAGTAAATGCTCACCTGTGACACACACACACACACACACACACACACACACACACACACACTGCATTTTAAACGGACTAACACCCCTTTTTTTGGTAACAGGTGTTGGTCTCACCTGGGGGGGGGGGGGCAGGTGGCATCCAGAATGCAGGAGCCTCCATGCACATAACCGCCCTGGAACGGCCGATATCCTTACCTTCACTATGAGCCAGTGCCGGAAAAGGAGTCCTGTGATTGGCCGCCGGGTAGTCACATGGGCAGGTCATGGGCAGGGTATTCTGGTGGCTGGCACCGAGGATGTGACGTGCGCACAGCCAATCGTGGGGCTCCTTTCCTGGGGCTGGCTCTTAGTGAAGGTAAGGATATCGGGGGTTCTGGGGTGGTTATGTGTGGGGGGGCTCCAGCATTCTGGATGTCTCCCCAAGCTTGTTTCTATTAGCTGTCTGCGGGACCAACACCCGTTAGAGATAAAACGGGTGTTGGTCCAGTTTAACCTCTGCGTCTGGCTTAACCTCGGCATCTTTTTTTTTATATTTTCAGACTGTAAACTGACTCAATAAAATGAACACCAAATACAGTCCTTGTAGCAATAAATTTAGTACGTAATCAAGGCAGCATTGTTAAGCGCAATGTTGACCTCTCTCTTCATATATATATATTATTGACATATATTAGAAATATATATATATATATATATATATATATATATATATATATATATATACAGATTATTGCAGAAGCGTATTCTTTCTTTAATCCCTGGGTTTATACTGTAAGTGGAGAACTGAGTATGTAAGCAGTGTAATTTATTCATTTATTTATGTAAATTAGTTGTCAGTTGGTGGAAAGAAAACAAAGCAGAATTATTGTGTGTTTTTTGCACCCCTCTACCTATTACTTTCACTACCTTGATACAGCTCTGTATATCATAGATAGGATTCTTGGCTAAAATCACTAATCAACACAGCCATACTTTTAATAAAGTAGATCCATAATTTCCTGAAGGTCCAGCAAAATATAAACAGCTATACTCGCCTTTTGTCCAGTGCACCCCATCTATCAGTCCTCTTTGGTCCAAATTGGTGGCCATGGATGTGATCTGTTTCCCCAGAACATGGCCACTTAATTTATTGCAAGAAGGGTGCTGAGACAGCGTTATGTAGGCCCACCTGGGCATATCCTCTTGGAGTGGGCATGCTGTGGCTGTGTAAACCAGTCAGCCAGGCCTAGTTCTTGTGATTTTGTTTCTACAAAACCCCCTTCATTTCTGTGTCTGGAAACCCGGCTGCTTCTCCCCTGCTGTGGCATTTTCATAACCCTTTTTCTTGGCCACACAGATTTTCTCGGAATGGAGGTTACCTTCTGTCTGGCCAGCTAGTTTTGAAGACATGTATCATATAAACCTCAGCAGCACATTTAATAAACAGCAGAGATAGCGATATGGGCTCACCGCGGGACACTATTTTATCTGATGTGTTATGGAGTTGTTGTTTAAGGCACATTCAATAGATTTTTGCTATTAGCAAGGGATAGCATTAGAAGTTTAGTGATTGAATGTGCCAATTGCCTGAAGTTGTTCTTCAGCATTCAGTTTTTCCAGATTTGTAGCTATGGAGGGCTGGAGCACACATTTCTCCTGACAGCTGCGTTGTGGTAACTCTCAAGTAATATACACTTTCTGTTATGACTGCTTGCACCTTTATAGCTGCATGAAACTCTCAAAGGCCAGCTTAATGTTTTTAAATTTCCTCTTATACCTTTCTATATATCTCCTTTGCTTTTTCCTATTTGTACCTTTACTCTGTGTACATATAGATGCCTGCTGGGCGATACATTAGTTACAATGCCACTATACACATATTTCGACGTCCTGAATTATGTGCATTAATATCCTAATAATAGAGCTAATTCAGCACTGTGAGAATTTTTTTCTCATGATTTTCGCAGCTAAAAACAGTGCTGAATTGAACTAAGGGAAAAAAATCATTCTAATGTTGCTGAATCAGCCCTATTCATTTGTGCATGATTAGAAATATACCGGCTGGGCTGAGTTGTGTCAGTCACCTCTTTGAGGTGAAATACAGTGAATCAGAAATGTCCTTTAGATGCTTTTATTTTCTATAATGGGCATCAGTGACCAGTTACATGTAAACAGCTCCATAGTGTCAAAGCTTCAGGGATTGCATCAGGGGATGGAAAACAGGGCAACTGCCCAGGGCCCCATCTCCATAGGTGCCCCCTGCTTGATCTACGGTAGTGATGCTGCCTAGGTATAGCCTTGTTTCTGGGGATTTTTTTAGACCATTTATTTGCCATGTAGTGAATATGATGTCATACATTGGTTCTGGCCTGTCTACTACTTTGACTGTAAAATGGAATGGGTGACATCCATTCCATTTGAGATGCCCCGCTGTGTGAAACCCCCCAGGTCAACCCATACACTTACCTTGTTACCCGGTCCAATGGTGCATGCGTGAACCACGGCCGCATCTCCGCTATCCCTCTAGCAGGGCGCGTGTCTGCATCAGGCATTTGTGAATGGCTGACTCAGGCATGCTCCCTGTTAGAGGGTATCGGGGGATGCAGCCACCAGCCAGAGCCACTGGCCTTAGAGGAAGCCTTAGACGACATGATGTCAGTGGCTCTGAGCTTGCTGATTGGACAAGCTGCCGTGCATGCGCCGTAGGACCGGGAAGAGGTCTGGGGGGTTTCACACAGCGGGGCACCCCCGATCGGGATAGTCAAAATTTGAGTGCTTACGCTAGTTGCCAACCTCAAGCCAAGACTGAACATTTAAGTGCCTATCCTTGTTGTCAACCTCAAGCCACATCTAGATAATGTCCAAGTGCCTTACCTGCTGACCACTAGCCATGCTTCATCAAATAAACGCTACTGTCATCACCCTGCTAGACACCATGATGAGGTGACACAGTTTGCTGCCAAGAGGCACATAGTGTGCAGCAGGAAGAGTTGCTATACAACTTACCTGAGCCCAGAACGGCCACAAGCACACAGAGGCAGGCGGCCTCCGCAAACACAGGATTACACAGACAGAGCACAACCCTCCGAAATCCAAAAAGGAGGGTTCCGAATAAAAATGACAGAAGCGAGTGCGCTCCCGCCCAGCTGTAAATAGTAAGTCATTTTTTAACTATTACTATGCCAACCCCCCTATTAGACAGGGAAAAGAACAACCCTATAACCAAACATTAAGTACACTCTACCTAGCCCCACTAGAACATATGGGCTGGATGATACACAGGTGTTAATATTACCGCTCCACTCAACAACATCAATTGTATACAGGGCACCAATACATAGCAGCCTAAAGAAGACACTAATCGTGAGATGGTTGAACCACCGTCTGCAAAAACCTGAAAAAATCTGGGGATTATGTAAGTACCCCCGGAAAATAAAACAACTATATAATGAAATGCTCAGTTAGACCATACTAACAATTTACCATAATAACTATAGATACGAGTCCGCACACTGACGAAGCCTCACGGCGAAACGCGTATGTTGCAATAGGAGCCCATAACACTTGCTACAAACCCCTGAAGAGGGAACAAGCTTGCTACGAACTGGAGGGTACAACCCTATAATCATACCTCAATCCCTAATAAAGGGCAGCAGGGAAAACACCAAGAGAAATAACAGAGACAACTCCTCCCCTACGGGGGCTTACAATAATCCAGAAGGACAATACGAGATAAAAGAACTGTTGATGTTAATAATGTATATATATCTTGCAAAAGGAATGTACTACCATTGTGTGTTATTAAAGACACAAATTATTGCTAAATACATTGCAGTGAGTGATTTAAGGTACTCTAGAGTCCACTAATATCCTTACCCCTGGAAATCCTAATATAGGACCCATAGGAAGGAACAGTGGACCCTACCCCTCTTCCAGTTCAATGAGTGCCCCAGGGCCATTGTACCAACCACCATTGCAAATGAAGGAGTCTCTAAGAGTAACACAATAAACCAGAGAAACAGTCCTTTTCTTCCCCTCCCCCCCCCCCCAGAAACATATTTCAACTATTTATTGCACATCTGTACCCAGATTAAGTGCATCAGTTGTGTCAGCCGTGACCAGTTGATATATGATCTTTACACTGGGTTAGGACCATTTTGTGGCTAAAAGTACCACAACAATACCTAACCCATCATGTTTCATCGTTCTTCTGTACTGCTTTATTTTTAAAGAAATCAATGGAGGACCTTTCAATGAAATACTTTATATTGAGTGGGATTTACAATGGTTCTAAATCTTGCCTGTCCAATATATTCTTACATTTCTTATAAATATCACAGCTAATATTTCAAATGAAAGTCTTGAGACATTTCCTCTTCTTAGAAGATGGTCCATGACCTCTTTTGCCTCTGCTTGCCTTCTAATTAGCAGAGTAGTGCATGTAATTTAAAGGGAAGGCAGTTCACCGTCTATTCACCAGTACAGTATGTATTACTATAGTCTTTGTGTGTACTGACTTGTGTGACAGCAGAATAGAAAGCGGAGTGCCATATTTCTGTACTTACATAATTTTGTCTAATTTTCATAGCCATTAGGCTTTGATGTATAGCTCCCAAAGATGCCTTACCATTAAGTATATAGACTATAAATCACTGTTCCTGTCACTGTGCACAAATGCTGTTTAGTTTTATTTCAAATCAGTGCTGAACCATCTATCAATATCTGACCTTTCTTGTCTATATCTCGATCCCTATTGACTTTTACATTACCTCAGAGCAGGGGAGACAAGGAAATGGCCAGACAAAGGTTTTGACCGAAGAATAAAGGAAAATTAGAATTTTGTGAATTATTAATTTTGTAGAATGTATTATTATTTAAATATGTGAAAAACAATACACATTTGTGAATGGAGCCAGCAAGCAGAAAATACAGTACCACTTTTAATGTTTTTACCTCCATTATAACATTGTAATACACTTTTATCTGACGTACACAAGGGTAAAACAACAGTAGAAGTCTAATCCCTGGCCTAGGCAGCCTTTAAGCTACACACAGATTATAGGGTGATATTGCAGAAGAAATGCAATTAAAGCATTGGGAAGAAAAAGCATGTGCTGGAAGGGGGTGATATGCAAGTATCAGTCAGGATCCTGGAAAAGAAAGAGGGCCCCAATTAGTGATTGGGAACAGACAGACATGGAAGAGAAAAATCAGTGTCCAGGATCCTGGTTAGGGATAGTGACAAGGAAGGAGCAGCCAATTTCTTGAAAAATGTAGGGAAGGAATAGTCAGTATCCTGGTAATGACCCCAGGCTTGGGTGAGAGATAATTTAGCAATTTAGGGCTGAGGGTATGGGGCCCACAGAATAAAAGTGAAGTAGGGGAGGGGTATGGACAAATTGCACTGATTGCTGTGAGTGGGGATGGTAGTGGCGATAGAGGCAAACATAAAACTTTTAGAGATGGACATCATAGGCAACTTGCACACAGGTAAGATATCTTGCCCAGATGTTTAGGATGCACAGCGTTTATTTGCTCACTTGTTTTCTGACTGGTACGGATACAATAATGGGTTGAAACAGTGCTGGGTTTCTGCATACACTGGGTAGTATATTATTGCAGAAACATGGCCAGAATTGGTGCACTGAATGCAGGCTGTCAAAACCTGATGGCTGCACCGCAACTTGGATGAAGGGGGACATACATTCCCTCTTCTTTCATCCTCACTACCCTGCAAGGGACTGAAGGTGGCTTTTATACTTGGAGACAGGGCCTCCATGGAAACTTCCTTACGTCATATGAGACATCACATGAGGGGGAGGGGCCTAGAGGGGATTTTCCCTAGAGGCCCCTCTCTGGGCCCCTCTTCTTCTGTGCCCCCGTCCCCCTGGAACAGCCCCAAGCCCATACCAAAGGGCATAAGGGCTGGTAAACCAGCATTTAACATTTTAACAATGAAATGTGTCACACAAAAAACTTGGCCATTTTTTCATTAGATAAAAATCATATCAAACGAAAAAATAAAAAATGATTAATGTCAAAATTAATTAAAAATCATGGCATCTCAGGTAGCAGGATTTTTAATAAGTTAGTCCGAGCTAAGCCGGCCACTGCCGTCTGCTTCTTGCTGGTGAGAGTGTCCGGGCCCCAAAAAATTGTTCTTGCCCAATGAGGCCCTGAATCGCATGAATTTGTACTTTTTTTGTGGGGTTTTTCATTTGGAATTTTCCGCAAACAAAAGATCCCGTAAAGCGAAAAAAATACATACAAAATTGCCCGGCAAAAAATGGCTCTGCTGAATCGCACCAGAGCCAAAAATGAGAAACAACAACACATTTACCGGCGAAAATGCATTTGCAAGAGGCTCTGAAACAACCCTTATGTCTTACTCATAGTCGTATATTGCTCATGTTTCCTATAATTTGATTAGCATTTTATCTGTCAAGTACTATTTTTTGTGATCATTGGTAAGGTCGAGTAGTCAAATTGTGGGTTTAGGAGAAAGGCATCTCCTCTCACTTTGCAATAGATTTCGGGGTTAAAGGTCATATTATGTGGTCTCTATGTTTTCTTGCTTTCGCCTGCCTTTCAATTTCAATATGGACTATTAATGGATCACAATGAGGTCAGATTGAGTCTTTCCTGCTAGTAACTGGCAAGATATATTATATGCTGAATCCCAATTATGAAAAATGATTATTATACTGTTTTGTGTAGAGTCAGTGCAGTGATGAATATACAGCAGATTGCATTTTAGGGGTCATTTTTTAATAAACCAAACTAATCTATTAATAGTTATCCTAGGATATGGCCTGTCTTATTTAATGATTAAGCTCCTATATGAATGAATTCCTTAAACAGATGTAACAGATGCCTTCATTTATATGTAAATGAGCAGTTTTGGGCTAATTCCAATGAAATTAGATCTATCAACATATTTTGTTAATATACACAGGTCTTTGCCATATCCCTTGAGGCTGATGCCATGGACACTACAAATTCTTGGAGCAACTTTACTATCATGCTTTGGAAGAGATATTTGCATCTCAAGTGCAGCAAACCTTATGCCGATACATTTTAGCCATGTTGTCATTTGCGCAGTAGCTTAAAATGATGAATTTAACCCAGTGAGGGTACATTTTATGTCAGTCAATACTGAGTATTCAGCTAGGCAGTGATGTGACAAAAGCTCCTTCTGAAGTGTGAAACACATATTACTCGACACTACAAGTTCTTGGCCTTGCACACAGAGGTGTTATCATTCTAATTAATTCAACATGAAGGTATATTTTTAGAAGAGAAACACATTGCTATGAAATCAATAATTTGATATAACTACAAATGGCTGTTTCAAAGCATTCTGTGTATTTATTAGACTGCACAGATAGTCAACGGGCTTCTTGTTGCCTGATACTTTGGAGCATTGCGGTACTAACAATCACCCCCCTTTTATGGATGCCCCAGGGGCAAAGAACAAAACCTGGGATAGTCAAAATTCTGGGTTTTGTTCCTCTTTAAGGACACTTTGGCCTGATGCCACTTTAAAATGTGTAACAACATCTTTCATAGCTATGAACACCCCCCCAGCCAAAGATTGCCGTTTCTGTCCCAATCCAAATATTTGCTCCTGTCTTCTTTAAGAAAGTTATTGGCTGCATCAAAATCTTTTTTGAAAGCAGCAGCTTTCTCTTTGCAATCCTGCCATGCACACCATTATATTTCAGTGCTGGACATTTAAACATTAACATTAGCTAAGAAGGCCTTTAGATTGTTGGAGGTTACCGTGGGTTATTTTGTGACCTCACACACTATTATATGCCTCGCTCTTGGTGTGATCTTTGTTGTCCAATCACTCCTTAGGAGAGTAATAATTGTCTGTAATTTCCTTCATTTGTACTCAGTCTTTCACACTGTGGATTGGAGCAATCCAGGCTCTCTCTGAGATGGTTTTGTAAACCTTTCCAGTCTATTGAGGATAGGCTATGTGTTTAAATTCCGCACCACAACATTAAATTAAATAGAGTTTGAAGTCTGTGGCCGTGCGGTGGTGGAAGACTAATCCAATATAAATGCAACAAAAGTTTTATAGTGGTGAAGCCAGTAATTCACCCCACTTAGCTACACACCATCGCACCTCCTCCACAGTAATTAATAAACAAATCAAATAATCATAATGAATTCATAAATAATTTATTAATAATTACCCACAAAAATCACATAACAGACAATTAAAAAACATTTAAGACAAAACCGTACATCTCCCCAGGGCATCCCAAATTATCCAAAATACCCATAACAGTAATTCCTAAAGTGCCTAAGTGCAAATCTGTGCAAGTATAACATTAGTAATCCAACATGTGGCAAGACAAAGAAGATAAAACAGATCAAAAACTATGAGAATACAACAAATCAATTAACACACACACATCACCTGAGTGAGCACAAATGTGTTCAAAGGAATGCCCCAGTCGAGTCACGGTCCCCCCAACGCGTTTCGTGGCCCCCCGCTCACAGGCCACTTTATCAAGGTTCGTTGGTGCTGCCCCATTAATGCCCTTTTTATATGAGACTGTTTTAATCAAAGCAGCGCGCGCTCCCGGGCGCGCAGCATGACCCCGGCCGGAAGCCGGCTGCATGCCCAGTCTATTGAGCATCAACAATTTCACCTCTATGATCCTCAGAAACGTCCTTTGTTTGTGCCATGATACACTTTTACAAACATGTTGTAAAGATCAGATAGATTTCTTTTCGTTAAATAGAACAGGTTGTGGGCACCTGATCCACATCCCATAACTGAAAACACCTGACTCAAATGTCACATTTAAATTATTTGCCAAATGTAAAAGGTTACAATGTTTTGCCACTTAAAATATGTAAAATTGCATCATTCTCCCCAATGATTAAATGTAAGGGTTATAGGACACCTTCATAGAACAGTATGGGTACAAGGATACCTTCATAGAACAGTATAGGTACAAAGACACCTTCATAGAACAATATGGGTACAAGGACACCTTCATAGAAAAGTATGGGTACAAGGACACCTCCATAGAACAGTATGGGTACAAGGACACCTTCATAGAACAGTATGGGTACAAGGACACCTTCATAGAACAGTATGGGTACAAGGACACCTTCAAAGAACAGTATGGGTACAAGGACACCTCCATAGAACAGTGTGGGTACAAGGACACCTTCATAGAAGAGTATGGGTACAAGGACACCTTCATAGAACAGTATAGGTACAAGGACACCTTCATAGAACAGTATGGGTACAAGGACACATTCATAGAACAGTATGGGTACAAGGACACCTCCATAGAACAGTATGGGTACAAGGACACCTTCATAGAACAGTATGGGTACAAGGACACCTTCATAGAAAAGTATGGGTACAAGGACACCTCCATAGAACAGTATGGGTACAAAGACACCTTCATAGAACAATATGGGTACAAGGACGCCTTCATAGAAAAGTATGGGTACAAGGACACCTCCATAGAACAGTATAGGTACAAAGACACCTTCATAGAACAGTATGGGTACAAGGACACCTTCATAGAACAGTATGGGTACAAGGACACCTTCATAGAACAGTATGGGTACAAGGACACCTTCATAGAACAGTATGGGTACAAGGACACCTTCATAGAACAGTATGGGTACAAGGACACCTTCATAGAAGAGTATGGGTACAAGGACACCTCCATAGAACAGTATGGGTACAAGGACACCTTCATAGAACAGTATGGGTACAAGGACACCTTCGTAGAACAGTATGGGTACAAGGACACCTTCATAGAACAGTATGGGTACAAGGACACCTTCATAGAAGAGTATGGGTACAAGGACACCTCCATAGAACAGTATGGGTACAAGGACACCTTCATAGAACAGTATGGGTACAAGGACACCTTCATAGAACAGTATGGGTACAAGGACACCTCCATAGAACAGTATAGGTACAAGGACACCTTCATAGAACGGTATGGGTACAAGGACACCTTCATAGAACAGTATAGGTACAAGGACACCTTCATAGAACAGTATGGGTACAAGGACACCTTCATAGAACAGTATGGGTACAAGGACACCTCCATAGAACAGTATAGGTACAAGGACACCTTCATAGAACAGTATGGGTACAAGGACACCTTCATAGAACAGTATGGGTACAAGGATACCTTCATAGAACAGTATAGGTACAAAGACACCTTCATAGAACAGTATGGGTACAAGGACACCTTCATAGAACAGTATGGGTACAAGGACACCTTCATAGAACAGTATGGGTACAAGGACACCTTCATAGAACAGTATGGGTACAAGGACACCTTCATAGAACAGTATGGGTACAAGGACACCTTCATAGAAGAGTATGGGTACAAGGACACCTCCATAGAACAGTATGGGTACAAGGACACCTTCATAGAACAGTATGGGTACAAGGACACCTTCGTAGAACAGTATGGGTACAAGGACACCTTCATAGAACAGTATGGGTACAAGGACACCTTCATAGAAGAGTATGGGTACAAGGACACCTCCATAGAACAGTATGGGTACAAGGACACCTTCATAGAACAGTATGGGTACAAGGACACCTTCATAGAACAGTATGGGTACAAGGACACCTTCATAGAACAGTATGGGTACAAGGACACCTCCATAGAACAGTATGGGTACAAGGACACCTTCATAGAGCAGTATGGGTACAAGGACACCTTTATAGAACAGTATAGGTACAAGGACACCTTCATAGAACAGTATGGGTACAAGGACACCTTCATAGAACAGTATGGGTACAAGGATACCTTCATAAAACAGTATAGGTACAAAGACACTTTCATAGAACAGTATGGGTACAAGGACACCTTCATAGAACAGTATGGGTACAAGGACACCTTCATAGAACAGTATGGGTACAAGGACACCTTCATAGAACAGTATGGGTACAAGGACACCTTCATAGAAGAGTATGGGTACAAGGACACCTCCATAGAACAGTATGGGTAAAGGGACACCTTCATAGAACCGTATAGGTACAAGGACACCTTCATAGAACAGTATGGGTACAAGGACACCTTCATAGAAGAGTATGGGTACAAGGACACCTCCATAGAACAGTATGGGTACAAGGACACCTTCATAGAACATTTTGGGTACAAGGACACCTTCATAGAACAGTATGGGTACAAGGACACCTTCATAGAACAGTATGGGTACAAGGACACCTTCATAGAAGAGTCTGGGTACAAGGACACCTCCATAGAACAGTATGGGTACAAGGACACCTTCACAGAACAGTATGGGTACAAGGACACCTTCATAGAACAGTATGGGTACAAGGACACCTTCATAGAACAGTATGGGTACAAGGACACCTCCATAGAACAGTATGGGTACAAGGACACCTTCATAGAACAGTATGGGTACAAGGACACCTTCATAGAACAGTATAGGTACAAGGACACCTTCATAGAACAGTATGGGTACAAGGACACCTTCATAGAACAGTATGGGTACAAGGATACCTTCATAGAACAGTATAGGTACAAAGACACTTTCATAGAACAGTATGGGTACAAGGACACCTTCATAGAACAGTATGGGTACAAGGACACCTTCATAGAACATTATGGGTACGAGGACACCTTCATAGAACAGTATGGGTACAAGGACACCTTCATAGAAGAGTATGGGTACAAGGACACCTCCATAGAACAGTATGGGTAAAGGGACACCTTCATAGAACAGTATAGGTACAAGGACACCTTCGTAGAACAGTATGGGTACAAGGACACCTTCATAGAACAGTATGGGTACAAGGACACCTCCATAGAACAGTATAGGTACAAGGACACCTTCATAGAACAGTATGGGTACAAGGACACCTTCATAGAACAGTATGGGTACAAGGACACCTTCATAGAACAGTATGGGTACAAGGACACCTCCATAGAACAGTATGGGTACAAGGACACCTTCATAGAACAGTATGGGTACAAGGACACCTTCATAGAACAGTATAGGTACAAGGACACCTTCATAGAACAGTATGGGTACAAGGACACCTTCATAGAACAGTATGGGTACAAGGATACCTTCATAGAACAGTATAGGTACAAAGACACTTTCATAGAACAGTATGGGTACAAGGACACCTTCATAGAACAGTATGGGTACAAGGACACCTTCATAGAACAGTATGGGTTCGAGGACACCTTCATAGAACAGTATGGGTACAAGGACACCTTCATAGAAGAGTATGGGTACAAGGACACCTCCATAGAACAGTATGGGTAAAGGGACACCTTCATAGAACAGTATAGGTACAAGGACACCTCCATAGAACAGTATGGGTACAAGGACACCTTCATAGAACAGTATGGGTACAAGGACACCTCCATAGAACAGTATAGGTACAAGGACACCTTCATAGAACAGTATGGGTACAAGGACACCTTCATAGAACAGTATGGGTACAAGGACACCTTCATAGAACAGTATGGGTACAAGGACACCTCCATAGAACAGTATGGGTACAAGGACACCTTCATAGAACAGTATGGGTACAAGGACACCTTCATAGAACAGTATGGGTACAAGGACACCTTCATAGAACAATATGGGTACAAGGACACCTTCATAGAAGAGTATGGGTACAAGGACACCTCCATAGAACAGTATGGGTACAAGGACACCTTCATAGAACAGTATGGGTACAAGGACACCTTCATAGAACAGTATGGGTACAAGGACACCTTCATAGAACAGTATGGGAACAAGGACACCTTCATAGAGCAGTATGGCATAATATGGCACTTATCATAATTCTTAGCAGTAGGCAGAAGTTTTCAAATAATCTCTTTTATAAAATCACGCTTTGCCCTTTCTGAGTGCTTGAAAGGTCAAAATAGATTATTTGCATGACTCCTCCTACTGCTAAGATTCATTAAAAAATCCTGTTACTGGTCTGTATCTGCCATGTAAATACTTTTTTATGAACGTCTCCTTATACCATTGAGTTTATTATTGAGGTGAATGGTCAAAAAGCACATATTTGTTAACAGAAAAACCACTTAATGACTTATGATGAGCAGAATTTGGTCTGTGTATGCCATATAAATGCTCTAGGAACGAGTTCTTTACCTTGTTCTACCATACAAAAGTAAGCACCTAGCCCATTTCCTGCTCTTTAGTCTTGTTCTTCATCAGGAGCCTTTAGGAGCTTTTTCTTTTAAAGGAGCACTATTGCAAAAAATGGCCCAATAATATAAAGCCACATAAATATGCAGGATGGTGGGAGGACAGGTCACTTATACAGCCGGCATCAGGAAATATCCAACCAGGCTTGTTCTTTTTATTTTAATGGAAGAAAAAGGAAATCACGAGTGACAGGCTCTGTCACCCCTCATAGACTAAACTTATCACGCCTGAATTTTATTCTTACTAGGAGCAGAAAACCACAAGCTTTCTGGGCATTTTATTCAGTTTGTATAAGTGACCACTTCCCTCATTAGCCAAGGTGTTTATATGGATTTGTAATATTACACAATTTCACGATAGTACTCCTTTAAGTTTGTTGAGTATAATGGTTTTGTATTTCTCGGGCTGTCACACTATATATTAAACAGTTGACAGCACGTACTAAGCTGACTGCAACATTTAGCTATTTTATGCTGTTTTATTTGAATTATATTGGGCTTCATACACTGGCCAAAGGCCAACAGTAAGGAGCAGGCCAATCAATAATATACTATAGTACCAGGGGGCACATAGTTTGAATAGGAGGCCATGCATTACCTATGGTTGGACATGTGCCCCTTTTTTAACCCTTCTAGTGCTAGCTACGTGAGTCTCACGTAGCTGCCTCTCCAACCGTTAAGTGCCAGCTACGTTAGACTCACATAGCTGAATTTAAACCCCCATATAAAAAAAACTATAAAAGATACAGACTTACCTGACCCCTCGTTTGATAGTGACAGCGATTCAAGAATCAGCTTTGATTTTCACCCCCGGACCTCTGATCTTCAGGAGGCCCTCCCTCCCCCCCCCACGGCATCTGAAAGAAAAAAAAAATTACACAAACTCACCTCGCAGCCTGATCGCTCTCCCCGGGTCTTCTCTTCACCAGGGGGAGCTCCGATCCCCCCCCTGGACTTACCACTCTTCGGGTGAGGACCCAGCAACGGGCCCTTACCATCCTCTCTCCGGCGCTGGCCCCCACCCCTAGCCCTGCCCGCTTGTGGGAGGAGCTGTATGTATCCTATCTGAAATCTCCTAAACTGCTGTTTCAGTTTGGGGGAGTTTCCTGGGCAGGAAAGGGTGTATACCAATACATATGTGGTACCGTTGTAACCGGGAGAAATAGGGCTTTCACACGCAATAATATTTTATTAACAAACTTACATTTTTTATTACAAAAAAACACTACAAATTGTAAAAAATAGTTTTTTTTTTTTGCACATATTTCACCCAAAAGTATTGAGAATACACTAAAAAAACGCCAAACAAGACATTTCATGTTGAAGCCCAGACTCTGCTGAAAAAAACAATATATCATTTTCCTGGAAAATCCCTGGAAATCCCTTCAAAAATCCAGGTTGAACACGTGTAGCGCAAAAACGTGAAAAGTAGTCTGGCAACAGAGTGTAACAAAAAATCTAGGTAGGCTGGCATTTAAAGGGTTAATCAAGCCCCAACCCCTTGCAGAACTAACAACCTTTGTATAGAATTATAATTAAAGTGGATTTCTCAAGCTGCCAAATACCTTGCAGCGAATCGAGCCATGATTCTGTTTACCTCAAGCTGAATATGTGTCTCTCCGGTGAAATTTTACAGGACTGTAGAAGCTCTCTCAATTAAACGAATGTGTTAATAATAAATACGGTTCAGTTCTACAAGCGACTAGAAGTGTTCCCTAGCAGTGTGTTTAAATTTGATGTTATGTGTCCAGTTTTCACAAGATCTTTTATTAAAGCCATTCCCTGCGGATCACCGCAAGAGCAAATCTTCTTGCCGGAACGTGAGAGGCAAGCTGCCTGTGAAAGTAACCCCACTGTGCCCTCGGTTCATCTTCAAATGCATGAGTGCATTGAAAGGCTTGCAGCCCCATGACATACTGCTCTGGGGTGAAGGTCAGCTTTCTCTATAAAACTCTCAGGTTTAACATGTGCCTCAGGGGGGCTAATGAAAAAGCAGAGGATATGCACAAATTTGACCTGTCTCAAAACAGCGGTTTGTGATATCGCCATTACTAGTGGTCACAGCGGGGCTCCCTTTTTAGTAGTAAAAGTAAAAAAAAGTTGCATGCTCAATACATACTGAGATCATGTCATTTAAATGATTTTAATGACTGACTGACCTGTACTTAAAGTGGACCAACACCCAGGATTTTGACTATCCTGGGTTTTGGTCCACTTCGGCGGGGGCACCCCGATCTGGGGTGTCCCGCTCTCTGAAACCCCCCAGAAACCCCAAAAACTCACCTCTCCCTGCTCCCACGTGACCGCGCCGTCCAATCCCCGCCGACGTCCAAGTGGGTGACAGCGGCGTCCAAGACAGCGCGTCCGCTGCCGCCTCCCGCGCGTCACTCTCGGCGTGCGCGCGCCTGCGCCGGCCATTCACAGACGGCCGGCGCGGGCGCGCGCACGTCTAGAGGGGCGCACGGGAGGTGGCGGTGGGAGGTGGCGGCGGCGGAAGCGGCGGCGGATCAGGTAAGGAGTTTGGGGTTTTTTTGGGGGGTTTTACCCCGCGGGACATCCCGATCTCGGATGTCCCGCGGTGAGAGGTGATGATGGGCCGTTGTGGTCACTTGGTTGCCAGCGTACGTGACCTTGGCGACCAATCACAGCTTGAGGATGGGGACTTGATATGGGCGGGGGACTGAGGAGAAAGGTACAATTTTTTTTCATTTATTGGGGAGAATGCGCCATATACAGTACACAGAGTGTCATAGAATTTAAAGCAGACCTTCACCCTGAATAAGAGCCTATCTTATATATATGTTTCCCCCACCCTGTACATACAGATTGCCCACATTAAAAACCAACTACCTGCATCTACTGAATTTTATGAGCCTTTAAATATCCAAGATGGTGGCCCGCGGAGTCTCAGGCTGCCTGCAAACAGGAGCAGTCTTCTGACTGTGCCGCTTTGCATTCTGGGATTGCTGTCCTTTTGATGACCCCAGCTATGCTCTGTCTGTGCAAAGCACAGCTATAAGCAACCCCATGTACTTTTGTCCTCTCTCCTCTCCTCGGTATGTGATGCTTCTGAGGCGCCCGTATCCTAGATTCCTGAACAGAGTTGCAGCCCAGTGGGGGAAAGTAAGTGACTAAAACTTAAAATATATCAATTTTAGATGCTGGGGAATAGTTTTTTAAAGGTTTGGGCTTTTCATTAAATTATGCTGAAGGTCCGGTTTAAATCTTGCATGGCAGACAGTAAAGAAAGAAAACTTGTGCCGCAGCATAAAATGTGCAGCTTCATCAAAGGGAAGAATCTTTAAAGGCCCTGTGCCGGCAAACACTAACTTCCTCCCATCTTTTGCCTATCGCAGACATTGAGCCTCATTTATGAAGCGACAGTTAATGCCACTCCAATGCCAATATTTTGTCTCAGTGCCCGATTTAACAAACAAATAACAGTCAGCACCACTGCATCTGCCTGCGTCTGATTAATCACTGGTGTCATATAGTTTGCAGTGATCGCGCTTTTCTCAAATCTGCACCAGTTTATAGTGGCTCTGTAGGTTTAGATCCCATAGACTACAATGGGCAGAAGGATACTGTTTCTTGCTTAAAATTATTAAGAAACAAAATTCTTTGATAGATCTTGCATTGGTAGCTTGTTTATTATTTAAATGCATTACATGTCACCAAATGTAATTCTTATTTTCTTGTAAAATAATTTTTCACGGCTTATGTTTCCTACCAATTTGTACTTTGGAGCTCAACAACTAAAATGCAGCCAAAACACACTGTAAAGCGTGTGCCCTTTGTTCACAGCAGTGACATCCTGTAACTGTGATGAAAGAACTCTGACCAATGTCTGTTCCATACAGCACCAATTTTTCAGCATGCCAAAAACGATTAAATGCGGAGTTCAGCTCCTAAAAGTTGGTGATACAGATTGCAGTGCACTGGCGCTGTTCTAATTGACATAAGGGTCCAACAGATGCTGACACAGGCCGACCAATAACTAGTGCTCCAATCCAAGCTGGTTATTTATCATTGGGTGTTGTGTGTTGTGTTGTGACTAACATTGGGTGCAGCACCATTCTGTAAAAATAACAGCGCCAAAATATAAATGGATGCAGGCGCTCCAAAGCAGATGCGTATGCCAGCACAATTAAGCTAAACGCTTAACTTCATAAATAAGGCCCATAGTAAAACAAGCCATTTAAATGCATTTCAAATACCTTATTTATTCTAAGGTCGATTTTTATCACTTCCATTTTTGAGTCATGGCTGAGCTAGGAAGGGCATGTCTTGGCACCGGTTTATGAGTTTTAAGCAAGCTCTGCTGTGGTCATAGAGAGCTTGGAGACCACTGTGACTTGCCATGATAATTCATGCTGAGAGCACCAAGGGCCAGACTTGCTGTTAGGCCACTTTTTGCAGGGTCCTGAAGGAATGAAATTGAAAATAGGGGCAAACTCAGTAAGTCGTTGTTGCTGTGTACAAGGAGTTTCAAATGTGACAAAAGGCACTGGTATGGTGGAGGGGGGGGGGGTGTAGCATGCATTAGAACTACCCAGATATTCTTTGGGAATACAGATGATATTGGGAACATAGACAATATTTTTTTCCAAGTGCTGTGGGTATAGGCTACAGGGATCGCGTTCCATAGGCTGCCGATCCACCCGTCACCACCACCTGGTAACAAGTTTTCCAAAACTCCTCAACCTGGCTCAACTAACAGCACCATACAGCATCCATTGTCTAGGTGCGGTCAGGTCCCTGTCGGGACTTTGTCGAAGGACAGAACACAGAAACCATGCTGCATCATTTTTGCTTTTCTTTTGTTATTTGCATATCTATTAGATTATTATTGTAGGTGGGTATCTGGATGTTAACTAAACTGAGATGACATATGTACTACAGATCAGGGTTTTAGAAGGTAGCTGACCACCCGGGACTACATGTTCAGCTACAGGTTGTGAAATCTGTAACTACCAACTTAATAAGATCTGTCTCCATATTTATGTACCTGCACACCTATTCTGTCTCTGGGAGCGTTTAGGTGAAACTGCAAATAACAAACTAGTCGATTTTCAATAAGTGCTTGCCAGGATTTTATAAACATGACTTCTGAGTGCATTAAAAATATTACAGCATGTATATTAACAGCAGTGAAATCAAGAAGGTTTCCATAAAACATAATTGAAAATAAATTGTGCACCATTCTAATAGTATTTCATGGGATTTTTTCGTGCTTCACTCCCAAATTGCAAGTTACAGTGAAGAGAAGTGTTTGGAAGAGAAAAATCTGCGAAAGCAGCAGGAGGAGGATCCCCGGGGCTGTACATTACCTGCCAGGAGCACATCATGATTTCCTAAAGACTTGCTAGCATAAACTTTATCGCTCCTCTGGGAGAGCCTCTGAAATAAATACAATGCAAATGAAGGGAAAGAAAAATAACAATAGCATCAAGGACATTATTTCTTGAAGTCTTTGAAGCATCCATCATAGGGAAAAATGTTTTGGAAAACGTGAAATGAAAGTCCCCAGGCTTAATGTCAGGTTTTTTCCAAAGCTGTTTTGATTTGTAATGATAATTATAGTTTAATGCATTATAATGCACACTAAGTTAACTTCTGCAACTTGAAAGTTTACCTTTAACGAAACCAAAAGGCAAAAGCGCTCTTATAATATATATATATATCTTGAAATTATATTATTATCTTATTATTATGATATTATAATAATATTATGATATTATCTTGAAAGGAAGGGCTAGGAAAAGTCAATGAGATACACAAGTTTTGACTAGGTAATAGTGTTTTTACATTAAAATCATTGCTTGGGCAATGTGGGTTGGGCCTCTTCCCCTGCCTGAAAGTCTAAACCAGTCTTAAGCCTGAAAAAATGTGTATATCCCCAGTATACTCACCTTATCGGCTATTCCACACAACATTCCTGGGTCCTGGCCGAATTCTCAGCGGGACATTTAGAAATGACTGCTGTGGGAATGCAGAGGAGTGGTTTAGCAGGTAATGCATGGGAGTGGGAATGAAAGAAAGGTGAGTTCTTGTATGATTCCAGGGGATACAGATAGCGAGTCATCCTAAGCCAAAGGCAGGAGGAACAGAACCAAGGATTTATTGATAAATACATGTGCATTGTAACTAGAGATGAGCGAACTTTTGAAAAATTCGATTCGGCCGATTCACCGAACTTTCTGGGAAAAATTGTTTCGGTCCGAATTTATTCGCGGCACAATTACAGAGCCTTGAGGTGGTATCAGCATGATGAGCCCATATATTGCCTGAAAAACAAACCCTGAATTTGGCAGCAGCATAGGGAGCCCATATATTGCATGAAAGACACACCCAGGAGTTGGCAGCAGCATTAGGAGCCCATATTTTGCCTGAAAGACACACTCTGGACTTGGCAGCAGCATAGGGAGCCCTTATATTGCCTGAAAGACACACTCAGGAGTTGGCAGCAGCAGCAGCATTAGGAGCCCATATATTGCCTGAAAGACACACTCTGGACTTGGCAGCAGCATAGGGAGCCCATACATTGCCTGAAAAACACATTGGAGTTGGCAGCAGCATAGGGACCTCATATATTGCCTGAAAAACACATTGGAGTTGGCAGCAGCATAGGGAGCTCATATATTGCCTGAAAGATAGACCCAGGAGTAGACCCAGGAGCAGCAGAAGGAGCTACCATGCATCAGCTACTCGCATGCATCAGCTATTGGTGGGTGGAAATCCTGGCTGATCCATGCCTGATTCATCTTCACAAAGGTGAGTCTCTCCACATTTTTCGTGGACAGACGAGTTCTCCTTGGTATTACTATGGCCCCCGCAGCACTAAAGACCCGCTTAGATGGCACACTACTGGCCGGGCAGGACAGCTTTCCCAGGGCAAACTCTGCCAGTTGCGGCCACAAGTCAAGCTTGGCTGCCCAGAAGTCCAGCGGATCCCCAAGGTGCGTTGGCATGGTCATTTCAAGGTATGACACAACCTGCTGGTTCAGGCCCTGCTCCAGGTCTTCCTGCTGCTCATGAGTAGCCTCACTATGCGGATGCAGAAAACTACTCATTAGTGACTGAAGACTGAGGCTGCTGCTGATGGAGCTGCTGCTGCTGCTCCTGCCACCCCCCCCCCCGGCAGCCATGGCAGTGGAAGGTGAGCGCAGAGGTCCCCCCGAGTAAAACCTGCGAGAGTATGGACCATGGCGCAGCTAGGCATCGGCCAACTGACTACGTAGAATGTCTTTGTAGTAGGTCAGTTTGTCCTCCCTCTCAGCGTGTGTAAAAAATGCCCCCATTTTGTGCCGGTAGCGAGGGTCCAATAAGGTGGAGAGCCAGAAGTCATCTCGCAGAAAAATGGAGACAATTCTGCGGTTACTACGCAAGCACGTGAGCATGTATCGTGCCATTTGTGAAAGTGACTCGGAGGACTACCTGTCTCCATCTCCACTGCATACTGCCACGGTGTGTCTGGGTCCTCTGTCTCGCCTTCCTCACAACCCTCTAGCTCCACTGGCTGCTCCTGCTTCTCCTCTCCTGTCAGATGACTAGATAAACCGCCCATTTCGCCAAAACTAAACTGTGCTTCACTGTGCTGCTCCTACTCCTCCTCTTCCTCTTCCTTCTCCTCCTCCTCAGCTCCCACGGGGTTTATGTGGCCATGAAATATATGTGCCATGTCTCCAGTGCCCTGACCAGCCATGGTTTCCAACATGTGTTGTATTACATGAAGCAGCAGAATCACGTAGTTCATGCCGAAATCCTGGCGACTGACAAATAAAGTGGCTTCCTCAAAGGGCATGAGAAAACGGCAGGTGTCACATATGAGCTGCCACTGGTTCACATTAAAGTTACACAGGGGAGTCCCCCTATATGCTTGGATCATCAAGAAATCAGTGATGGCTTTTCTCTGTTCGTATAGTCGATCTAACATATGTATGGTGGAATTCCAACGGGTGGGAACATCGCAAATCAGACTATGTTGGGGGATACTGTTCTGACGCTGTAGCTCAAGAAGGGTGTGCTTGGCAGTGTAGGAGTGGCTGAAGTGCATACAAAGTTTTATTCCCGTTGTTAGGATGTCTTGCAGATGGGGGAAGACTTCAGAAAACGCTTTACAACTAGGTTGAACACGTGTGCCATACAGGGCGCATGGCTCAGGCTTCCTTGTCGCAGCGCAGACAAGATGTTTGAGAATTGACCGTACAGTGGAGGCTGAGGAGACGGTGGAGGATGAGGAGGCGGAGTCACACACTGTGACAGGCAAAACTGCCTAGGAGCGTGGAGGCCGAAGCGGTGTGACCTGTCCAAGTTGCTGTGCAGAAACCACATTCACCCAGTGGGCTGTAAACGACATGTACTGTCCCTGACCGTAGTTACAGCTCCAGATGTCGGCACTGCCGTGCACTTTGGTGCACACCGACAGGCTCAAGGACTGGCCCACCTTCTGCTCAACAAATTTGTGCAGGGCTGGTACTGCCTTCTTTGCAAAGAAATTATGGCTTGGGACTCTCCACCTCAGCTCGGCACAAGCTATCAGCTTTCTGAAAGGTGCAGAGTCAACCACCGTAAAAAGGAGGGACTGCAGCACCAGCAACTTGGACAGGAGCACATTTAGCTTCTGCGCCGTAGGATGAGTGGGCGCATACTGTTGTCTCTTGGACATGGCTTCGCTGATGGATTGCTGGTGGGATGAGTGACTTTTAGTAGGAGGAGCAGGAGCATCTGGAGTGGCAGAGGATGGGTATGACGCACAGCTACCTTTTGCTGAGGTGCTGGAGCCTTGGCTGGGTGAAATTGGAAGCGGCGTGGCACTGGCTGACGCAGCAGGCTGGACCCCCACTTCGGAGCCTCGGTTCTCCCAAGCCGCTTTATGGTGATGCTGCATGTGTTGCCGCAGGGCCGTGGTACCAACATTAGGGCACTGGCCCCACTTGACCTTCTGTCTACACATCTTGCATGTGGCCAGGTTACCCTCCTGCGGATGCTTGATGAAAAAGTGCCACACTGCCGAGTAGCTAATTTTCCCTCCAACAGTCTGCAATAATTCACTGCTACTGCTGCCAACTCCAGGAACCCCTGCTCCACTGCCTCCCGGGAAGGCATCCTACCACACTGCCGAGTAGCTAATTTTCCCTCCAACAGTCTGCAATAATTCACTGCTACTGCTACCAACTCCAGGAACCCCTGCTCCACTGCCTCCCGGGAAGGCATCCTGCCGCGCAGCAGGTGGTCTACCCCGCCCCCGGCCACCTGTGGCTCCAGACATCCCAATTCTGCCACCAAGCTGACTGCCCACCCTACTGTCACCTTGCTGCCTCAGCTGCTGACTCTGGGGCAACCTGGAACCCTCTTCTCCTGATCATGATGAAGCCCCTTCTTCACCGTGCTCCCAAGTGCGATCAGCTTCATCATCATCATCATCATCATCATCATCATCATCGAGTTGTGTCTGCACGTCACTGATGTCCTCCTCGGTTTCCACAAGAGCGTGTGCTGCAGGAGACGGAACGCTCGCCACACCACCTCCCACGCCACTCTCCTCCTCAGTGTTTGTCTGCCTAGTGGAAGAAGCAGCGGATTTCTCCTCCATTTCTTGGCTGGGCAGTAGCTACTGACTGTCCTCTAACACATCGTCCTCACTGAATAGTGGAGCTGAACCCAAATCATAAGATACGGCGGCTGGAGGGGGGGCGTAGGACAGAGGCAATGGAAGGACAGGGGCTGCTCCCCGGCCATACCAACTCAGGGTTATGTCCGAGAAACCTACGGACTGTTGACTGGGGGTGTCAGATGTCACTTGTGTTGAGGTCGATGACCGCGTTAGCCAATCGATGACGACAGATGCGTTGCTGGTCGAGACACGGCCGCTAGCAGATACCGGGAGATCAGGCCTCTCACCGCGACTCCTGCTGCCACTCGCCCCTAGTCTGCTGCGACCTCTGCCTGATGAATCTAGGCCTCTCCTCAGTGCACATCCTGGCACATCTCTGCCTGACATTTTTACTGCGTTTAGGAGGGGAAAACAATATACTACACTACAGTATAGAACAGTATATTTGTAACAGCGGGTGTGTAGAAAAGTTAGATCAAAATAGGCACACACTGTAGCTAAAAGCTAATGCAAAAAGACACTGTCAGATGGTCTTAAACAGGATGCCCCTGGTCAGAGTTAAATGCACCACAGGCAGTTTTAAAACGTGTTTTTTGTTCAAAATGTAAAAAAGGTAAAGATGCAGGTACTATTAAAAGATAAGTGCTAGTATTCGGGATGCCCCCCCGGTGAAAGGAAATGGGTGCTTTAAACCTGTAAACCAGACTTTTTATACAAAAGGCAAAAGATTAGTAGGCAGGTACTCTTAAAAGATAAGTGGCAGCACTGACAATGGCCCCCAGTGAAAGGCAATGGGTGCTTTAAACTTGTAAACCAGACTTTTTTATACAAAAGGCAAAAGATTAGTAGGCAGGTACTCTTAAAAGATAAGTGGTAGCACTGCCAATGGCCCCCGGTGAAAGGCAATGGGTGCTTTAAACTTGAAAACCAGACTTTTTTATACAAAAGGCTAAAGGTTAGTAGGAAGGTACTCTTAAAAGATAATTGCTAGCACTGACAATGGCCCCCGGTGAAAGGCAATGGGTGCCTTAAACTTGTAAACCAGACTTTTTTATACAAAAGGCAAAAGGTTAGTAGGCAGGTACTCTTAAAAGATAAGTGCTAGCACTGACAATGGCCCCCAGTGAAAGGCAATGGGTGCTTTAAACTTTAAAACCAGACTTTTTTTATACAAAAGGCAAAAGGTTAGTAGGAAGGTACTCTTAAAAGATAATTGCTAGCACTGACAATGGCCCCCGGTGAAAGGCAATGGGTGCCTTAAACTTGTAAACCAGACTTTTTTATACAAAAGGCAAAAGGTTAGTAGGCAGGTACTCTTAAAAGATAAGTGGTAGCACTGACAATGGCCCCCGGCGAAAGGCAATGGGTGCTTTAAACTTGTAAACCAGACTTTTTTATACGTTAGGCAAAAGGTTACTAGGCAGGTACTCTTAAAAGACACGTGCTAGTATTTGGGATGCCGCCCAGCGAAAGGCAAAGTTTGCTTAAAAAGTGACTTTGCTTACAAAATGCAACCAGTTAGTACACAGGTAGTCTTGAAATATTTATGCTAGTGTTTGGGATGCCCCCTCCACACATACAGAGGTGGCCTCCTTTGATTGTGGAAAAGTGACTTTGCTTACAAAATGCAACCAGTTAGTACACAGGTAGTCTTGAAATATTTATGCTAGTGTTTGGGATGCCCCCTCCTCACATACAGAGGTGGCATCCTTTGATTGTGGAAAAGTGACGTTGATTATAAAATGCAAGCAGTTATTAGACAGGTAGTCTTGAAATATTTATGCTAGTGTTTGGGATGCCCCCTCCTCACATACAGAGGTGGGCTCCTTTGATTGTAGAAAAGTGACTTTGCTTACAAAATGCAAGCAGTTAGTACACAGGTAGTCTTGAAATATTTATGCTAGTGTTTGGGACGCCCCATCCTCACATACAGAGGTGGCCTCCTTTGATTGTGGAAAAGTGACTTTGCTTACAAAATGCAACCAGTTAGTACACAGGTAGTCTTGAAATATTTATGCTAGTGTTTGGGATGCCCCCTCCTCACATACAGAGGTGGGCTCCTTTGATTGTGGAAAAGTGACGTTGATTATAAAATGCAAGCAGTTATTACACAGGTAGTCTTGAAATATTTATGCTAGTGTTTGGGATGCCCCCTCCTCACATACAGAGGTAGCCTCCTTTGATTGTGGAAAAGTGACGTTGATTACAAAATGCAACCAGTTAGTACACAGGTAGTCTTGAAATATTTATGCTAGTGTTTGGGATGCCCCCTCCACACATACAGAGGTGGCCTCCTTTGATTGTGGAAAAGTGACTTTGCTTACAAAATGCAACCAGTTAGTACACAGGTAGTCTTGAAATATTTATGCTAGTGTTTGGGATGCCCCTCCTCACATACAGAGGTGGCCTCCTTTGATTGTGGAAAAGTGACGTTGATTATAAAATGCAAGCAGTTATTAGACAGGTAGTCTTGAAATATTTATGCTAGTGTTTGGGATGCCCCCTCCTCACATACAGAGGTGGGCTTCTTTGATTGTGGAAAAGTGACTTTGCTTACAAAATGCAAGCAGTTAGTATACAGGTAGTCTTGAAATATTTATGCTAGTGTTTGGGATGCCCCATCCTCACATACAGAGGTGGCCTCCTTTGATTGTGGAAAAGTGACGTTGATTATAAAATGCAAGCAGTTATTAGACAGGTAGTCTTGAAATAGTTATGCTAGTGTTTGGGATGCCCCCTCCTCACATACAGAGGTGGGCTCCTTTGATTGTGAAAAAGTGACGTTGATTATAAAATGCAAGCAGTTATTACACAGGTAGTCTTGAAATATTAATGCTAGCACGCTTTTTAAAGAATGACACCAGGTAAAGGAAAAGCTAAATAGGCAGGTGTGTTATTAACACTAAATAGGCTTGGAAGCTAAAGCAAACACTTTAAACTGTCCCTGTATTTATCTGTCACTCTCACAGGCTCTCTCCTTCTCTATCTGTCCCTCGCTTCTTCGGTTCTATCTATCTATCTATCTATCTATCCTTCGCTTTCTCCCTGCCTGATCTGCTCTGGCCGCAATACAGTGTCAGAATGATCTTCCGCAAGATGGCCACCGTTTATATGGGGCTGTAACATCATCGCTAAGCCTGTCTGCTGATAGGTAGCATGTGACACCTACTCAGGATTCCTTGCCCCATGGAACATGTCCTGACATGTGGATCCACAATTTTAGATGGGCTGTATAGCAGTAAATGGAGTTTTAAGGAAGCGATTCGAGCGATCGAATCGCTGCGATATTCGGAATCGTAACGGATCGAATATTTCATGAAATTCGTAACAAATTCGGGTTCGTCAGAATCGATTCGCTCATCTCTAATTGTAACTGAGAGCCTCTTTTATTCAACATATAAACTGCAATGAAAAAATATATATCATGATTCCAATGTGGCAACACATTTTTAGACTTGTAAGTAACAGCACCATGAGCAGAGCTCTACCCAGGGACCAAAACTGGGAATATAATGGCCTGGTCTAGCCCTTGAACAACTCACAGGCTATTGCATTGCCAGGTTCTGGGTGAGGTAGGATGCATGTTTGGGGTTACACCCAGTTTAGTTGGCCCCAAATCAGTGCAGACCATTGGGAATTCTACATGTCTCCTTATGGCAAGTCCACCCCTAAATATTTCCATAGTAAAATCAAAAATGTATATGAGGTGAAGAATGGAGGTGAACATGGTTTACATAACTCAACGTTCCAAGGAAGATGAGAAGCTATGTAACTGGTCACAGTAGCGATCCATTTAATTAAACTACTGTAATTCCCTTAAGATGGCTACGTAAAGTGGATCGATAGCCAGGATTTTCAGTCGCCTGAGTTTTGGTCTGCTTTACAGGGTCATGTTGATTCAAGATGGTTTTGTGTGTGCAGTACTCAGATTTGCCTGCTGCCCGCTTTCTCTGCTGCATGCACCCACATTCATCCATTTAGATATGCCGATATTTTTGCACATCAGATTGAGTGAAGGTGGGGATGCAGCTAGAGGCCTGCACATGTGCCATGGAATCGTTTGTTGAGATGGGTATATGGACGATCCGCCGCGGGGTAAGCTGTAACCCGACCCTGGATTCTTTTAGACTCTACGCCCAGGTTATTAGGGTTATGGACCACTTTTAAGAAAATGTTTGGTGAATACAACAAAAATCGATATTCTCAGTACTCCAGACCCCCTGCCTGTGCAGGATTGTAAATGCCAGCAGAACTTATAGTGAACCAACAGGCATTTTACATCAAATAGGTGTTGCATGCACAGGGGACATTGTTGAGCAGGTATGCCAATTTTGGGCTGGCAGTGGTGTATGGACAAGAGAGGAAACATCAATGCCACCCAGTGCATGGACACTGAACACTTTCTGTTGAAAAACGGGAATTGGTCCACTTTAGTTGTCAGAGCAGAGTGCATTTAATACTGGCAGGAAACTTAACAGGGACTGGAGTAAACAGACAAGCAGAGGGAGTGTAGGAACTTACCTGGGAGTCTGTCCCGCGGCGCCTCCGCGCGCTCACTGGCGGCGCGGCCCCTCCGGCGGCCGTGCCAGGCACGTTCCTTTTAAAGGGACCAATGCTGGCCCAGGGATCCTCTGCTCTGGGGAGGTCAGGGACTGGACAGCCTGACTGGCCAGGTCGGTCCAGTCCCTGGGGTTTCTCCTATCAGGGGTGAGATCGTGTGGCGCACCAATCAGCACATTCCCCTTCCCATTGGTCAGTCACCATTTAAATATTTTCCTGCCCGGACCACCAGTGCCTGTTATAGCCATTTACTAGCTTGGGTGTGCTTCTGACTCTCGTCTTAGTGTTTTTGATCCGGCTTCATCCTTGACTACTCCTGCTCGCTGCCTGAACCGACCTTCTGCCTGTCTGACTTCGTCTTCTGCTTAACCCCTTGTATACCGCGCTTCTGTGATCACCCAGCCTTGACCCTTGCCAGTCCCGACTACTCTTTGCCTTGCCCCTTGGTTTTGACGTTTACGGACTTTTGTGCATGAACTCCTGTTTTGGCATACCCCGCAGTTCATCCGTCTTCATCGTAAGCCAGCAATCTTTGCGCCAGTAAGTCCCGGGGCATCCGAGTCTGGAGAGGCATAAGCCGTGTCTCCAGCAAGCAGGGGCTTGTCTATAGGCACAAGAGGCGGTGGAGATTGGGGATTGTTGGCTCACGAGAGAAGGGTGTCCAGCGGTCCCTGACAGGGAGAGTCATATTTCCCTAAATGGAACTACCCATACTGTGAGAACCAGGCCATAGGTCTGTGTTCTTGGGAGCTAGTATGCTTTATGTGATTTTATACTTAGCTCACAGATACATGTTAAGTGTTATAGGAAATACATACCATAGTTTTCGGCCTCTAAGACACACCTGCCCATAGGACGCACCTAGGATTTGGAGGAGGAAAATAAGAAAATAAATATTTTGAACCAAATGTTGTGCTAAAACACCGTCCCCACAAGAACCAACTAATAGGCAAGGTGCATCCCCCCATCCCCCATGGCCACTGTGGCATCCCCCCTCACTTTCCCCATAGATAGTGTGGCATTCCCCCCATCCCATTCTTCATAGGCAGTGTAACATTACCCCCATCCCATTCCCCATATAGGCAGTGTAGCATTACCCCCATCCCATTCCCCATATAGGCAGCGTAGCATTCCCCCCTCCCATTCCCCATATAGGCAGCGTGGCATTCCCGCCTCCCATTCCCCATATAGGCAGTGTGGCATTCCCCCCTCCCATTCCCCATATAGGCAGTGTGGCAATCCCCCTCCCATTCCCATATAGGCAGTGTGGCATCCCCCCTCCCATCCCCATATAGGCAGTGTGGCAATCCCCCTCCCATTCCCATATAGGCAGTGCGGCATCCCCCCTCCCATTCACATATAGGCAGTGTGGCATTCATTCCTCTCCCATTCCCAATATAAGCAATGTGGCATTCATCCCCCTTCACATTTCCCATATAGGCAGTGTGGCATCCCCCTCCCATTCCCCATATGGGCAGTGTGGCATCCCCCTCCCATTCCCCATATGGGCAGTGTGGCATCCCCCTCCCATTCCCCATATGGGCAGTGTGGCATCCCCCTCCCATTCTCCATATAGGCAGTGTGGCATTCATCCCCCTCCCATTCCCCATATAGGCAATGTGGCATTCATCCCCATTCCCATTTCCCATATAGGCAGTGTGGCATCCCTCCCTATTCCCATATAGGCAGTGTGGCATCCCTCCCCATTCCCATATAGGCAGTGTGGCATCCCTCCCCATTCCCATATAGGCAGTGTGGCATCCCTCCCCCTATTCCTCATATAGGCAGTGTGGCATTACCTCCTCTTAATCCCCATATAGGCAGTGTGGCACCCCCATCCCATTCTCTTTATAGGCAAAGGTAAAAAAAAAAAAAAAAAAATGTAAACTCACCTTCCCATCCTTTCCGCTGTCCCCGCCGTCTTCGCTGTATCTGCCGCTGCTTGGGCACACAGACACCCGGCTCGGTACAGAAGGTGGGCGTGGCTGATGCTTGAGCATCCACGTCCACCTCTGTATCGAGCCCCGTGTTCACTCGTGTGCTGTTGCTGTGGAGAAGAAGCAGTGGAGGCAGCTGGATGGCGGGGACAGCGTAAGCGAAAGGTTAGTTGACTTTTTTCCTTTTTTTTTACCGAAAAATATGGTAGTTTTCTTTTTATGTTCTATATTTCCTCTGTTTAGGCACTCTTTTGCTTGATACATAATATATAAAAGTTAGCAATTGTAGTATCCAAATCATAGAGTCGATTCAGAACCCATGTATTTTTGGGAGAGAAAACTGCAATTGACTTCAAATGTCTATTTTGGAGCTGATTCAGAGCCAGGTGAAAATTTATACTCGGTACACAATGAAAGTGAATGCCAATTTTTTCTCAATTTTTTCTAGTTTTTTTTTCAACTTTACTTAGGAAGGAGAAATTACAATTCTAGAACCATAAGAAACACAAGTTAAATTTTAAATGAGACTTATAAATCCTAAAATAATGACCTGCCAGCCACAGCCTGATGCCTGATTTGGTGAACATTTCAAATGAGTGCCAAGTAGAACATTTTGCTTCATGAAATGGATAACTCATTTTTAAAGCACATCAAAATTATATAGAAGATGGATTTTAGAAATCAAAAAAGTAATGGCACAGTGAGTTATAAATATATATCTAGGTATATGTCATTTCATTCTACTTTATCAAAGCCTATCTGGGTTTGCAATACCCCTTCATGCAGAGTGGAGGGATGCTCTAGTCTCTGCATGAGGCAGACTGTCCAACCAAACTGTCAATTACAGGGAGCCCACTGTATATAAGGATCTGCCTGACTGGCAGTCTGGGGAATTTTCCAGATAATCACCCTAATACTCTTGGGCATGTTCATGTCAGAACTGGCATGATAATGTAGAGAAATTTACAAAAACAGTCCATCCAGGCTTGGGTGGTACCCTCCTCTCCAATGTTCCCCAGATGTCTGCTGTCAGATGCATTTGGTTGTCTGGACTGTACTTGTCTGCTGTCTGGCTCTAAGAAAGTAATGTGATATATGGGATATAGATAGTGAGCAGAACCTGATGTTTACTGAGGAAGCAGCCTATTGTGAAACGTGTATATACTCGATGCTTACTACAACCAAATGTTGGAAGCTTGCTAGAGCTTAAGAAGATACTTGCTACAATAACTGAGGAAGTGAATAAATCCAATTGAGAAATGTATAGGATTGGTTATTGTATGCACAGAGAAATTGACGCAATGTAATGTAACCATATAACCTTGGTTTCAAGGTACTGTAAGGTACACTGTCAAAAGAGACAACACCATAGGGGGTCTAAGGGACACCCCCTGAGGCCAAAAAAGACTCCACAAATATAAACCTTTTTTTCCTTTCTGGCAGGGATCCACGCCAGATAGGACAACCCCCAACATATTCCAGATTAGGAGGCCTTGACCCCACATAATTGAAACAAGCTTACAGCAATTAGGGAGCCTGCACCTTAGTAACCTCTATAAAATAAGACAACACCATAGGGGGTCTAAGGGACACCCCCTGAGGCCAAAAAAGACTCTTTTTTTTCCTTTCTGGCAGGGATCCACAGGGATCTAAGGTGCAGGCTTATTTTATAGAGGGTACCCCTGGATGACTGCCTGGATGTAGGATTAGAGTTCGTGGAAGAAACTGATTCTTGGAATTCCCTGGAAATAGGTACCCTTACATGTTATCTGAGCAATTTAGGGAGGAACACAACCTAAGAAATTGATTTTCCTCTCTGGCAGGGCATCTTAAGTTGTCCCACTGTGTGTTTCACCCGGGATTGCCCCTATACTCAACTTTTCCTTGTTCCCACGAAACATGTATGGACCACTGAGCCAATCAGTGGCGCTTGTTCCATCCAGATTTCCTTTGCCACACTGACATCAATACGGTAAGGAAATCTGAATGGAGTGAGAGCTGCCAGGCTGCATCCCCACCCTTGCCATTAGCTGTGAGCTTGCCTGTGCTGGCCATCCAGAAAGCCCTGGCACAGGTGCACACCTTGCTAGAGATATGCAGAGGATGCAGTCACAGCCTGGAGATCCAGTGGATTTCACCCAGCAAGGCATGCCAATTTGGGATGCTCCATAAAGAGGTATACCAACACCCTCAAGCATCTTATTGACCAGAGGGGGGTGTCGCTCCTCTTGAAGGTTTTGTTATGTCAGCTAGAAGTATGCAGTACACAAAGAGACTAGTGGATTGATTGAGGTTGATTCATTACTGTCACTGAATATCTCTTTTAAGCCAATCTGCCCATGTTCATTCAACCACATGCCTGTTAAAAGGAAAAGTCCACTTCCGATGCCATTTTAGAAAGTGTATTTTTTCAGTGTCAGAGGTCCACAAGGTGCTGAGCTGATCTAGTATTATTTTGTTAGCAAATGTGTGTTTTATGGAATCAGTTTCCACTATGTGCAATCTGCTGCTATTCTCTTGCAGAATTTGGTATACAGACTTCCTGTACAGTTGTCAACAGCAACAGATTGCAGGTAGTGAAAACTCTTTCCATTAAAGACATATTTGCCAGCATAAGAATAAAAAATACTAGATCAGCTCAGCATCTGGAGGGCATCATTTTGGCACAAAAAATACACTTTCAAAAATGCCATCAAAATCAGACTTACTCTTTAAATTGTTCTTCTAATCCTGGTACAAAGATTGGCTACATTATCAAAATAGTAATTCTCAATCATAAGACAAGTTTACTCGTCAAAGAACACGTTTCTTGAAACAATTTATCAAATTCATCCCAACTCAAAAAAATGTGCCCTGCAATTCCAATTTTTAAGCCCCTTCTATATTCAGAACCATCACTGTGGCCTGAGGTTTCCTTGCTTACCTTCAGCCACTCCTGTTGCAGCGAGCCTAATTCTAGGGGTGTGTGAAATATGGGATCAGACCAATGTGCCCATTACAGTTCCACTGCACATATCCAGAAGCCTGAGCTGCAGGGAGATTATAGAGGCACCAAACCCTGAGAAGATCAATAGATGCTGCAACCTACATGTAACCAGGGGAGCCTCATGGCTAAATGATGGTTACGATCTTTACATAGGATTAAGGTCTTATAAGATATTTACCTAACTTTTTTGGTTTAAGCTTTCTGCTTCCTGTTTTGTGGCTACTTATGCATGCAAGTTTAAGCTACAGTGTCCTCAGGCACGTGAACACCTGTATGTACACATCTTATGCCTTAAAGTGGACCAAAACCCAGGACTTTGACTATCCTGGGTTTTGGTCCTTGCCAGATCGGGGTGCCCCGCTGTGTGAAGCTCCCCAGATTGACCGGTCTCACTCACCCTTCCTCAGTCCTATGGCACATGTGCAGCCTCTCGTTCAGTCAGTGTGTTCGGATCTGCTCCTGTTCCTTCATCCAAAAGCTAAGGCAAGTGGATCTGAGCCTGCTGGTGACCATATTCCCTGCTGCCCTTTAACAGGGAGCGTGCCTGCATTGGCCATTCACAAATTCCTGGCGTGGGAATGTGCCCTGCTAGAGTAATAACGGTGATGTGGCCACTGTTTGCGCATGCACCGTTGGACTGGGAAAGAAGGTAAGTTTCCGGATGACCTCGGGGGTCTCAAAGACTCCAGGGTGGGTTTTGTTCCACTTTAAAAGAGACCAAGAAACCTCTTTACAAGGCACTGGGGAACCCTCATGCTGTCCAGTTCTGTGCACCAATTCAGAGAAAGCATGCTCTGATTTTGGAAAGAGTGCAGAGGAGAGCCACCAAACTGATAACAGGATCTTAGTTATAAAGAAAGATTATGGGAATTAATTTTATTTAGTCTTGAGAGGAGACGCCTAAGGGGGCGATATCATTGTATAAATATAAAAATGGCCAATGCAAAAAGATATGGAGAAAAGCTATGTAATGTAAAAAAAAAATGATAAAGGGGCACTCCCTCCGGAAAAAAAAAAAGATTTAATCTCCAGTGGCGACCTTCCTTTTTTACTATATGAATTATAAATCTGTAGAATAGCCTCCAACAGAGGCTTGTTACAGTATCAACAAATGACAACTTCAAAATGAATTGGATGCTTTGAAGAAAATAACGTTAACAATTGCTATTAGCTGGTATCTATAAATAATAAAAAAAATAACTTGGTTGAACATGGCATGGTTTATAAATTACCAACTATAGATGGTCCTCACCTAGTGACTACTGTGTTTTATGGACAAAAAAAGAGGCATTTGTTTTATACTATAACAGAGACATTGACCATTGGAAGCAAATTGGGTTCACAGGGCAGGCTTTCACATCTCTGTGGGCTGCCCTGCCCAGGAAACCCCAGTGGTCACTGGCTGTCACCTGGGGTGAAGATCCAGTAGCCGTCACTGAGGTATAGAAACACTATAGGCAACAGATAATATTGATGTGTGGGGGCTTGGTGAAATCCCTAGGCCCATACTATTCCCATGCCATTATACTGTGCATATTCAAGTATTTTAAGCTATTTTATATATACTATACACACATATGTTACACTGTTTTAGTAGCCTGAGCATCTTAGCTTAGGGAGGAAAACTTTAAAGTTGTTTTTAACTGAGAATCTGACAACAAGAAAAAATGACCTTGCACCACCCAAAAAATAACTAAACAAATGGGAAAGGTGTGCCAAAAAGGGATGCCCTATTGACCAAGTAATTCAAGAAACCAGCAATTGTGACCCCAATAACCACAAAAATGCAATCCCAAGTCAGCACCACCAACCCAAGGAAAAATCACAAGCCAATAATCTACATAATATTTACAAATGTATTTACATTAAATAGTAAATCATGACAATTTAAAAATCATCAGAAAAACAATCTCCCCGCAGGGACATCAAAGTACATGAGTGAAACATATAAAAATGCCAAACACATACCAATGCTGTGTAATCAGTACAATTAATCCATATTATATGACAAAAAGTGCTGGTGCCGTTTTAAAGTGCCTAAATAAGGTGCTAGCATTAATCCAGAAATCCAGAAAGAGAAACTCTTTAAAGTGCATAGAAAAGAGAAAGCAACATGGAATAAAATCACCCTTTAGTGTTGGCCAATGATGTCCCTGCTGTACTTCTGGTATCCTTTCCCCATGCGTTCCGTGAGACTGACTCACTTTCCCAAGGTGCCACTGAGAATATGACTTATTTACTTGCAGACAATATATGGTTACTTATGTCTGGGCCTTGTTCAAAGCAAGATATAGATATTCTAGCTAAACAGAGGTACCAGGGCTTTTTATTAGAATTATTTTTGAAGGCTTAGAAATACCGCCATGGTAGTGGAAGTGTTGTTTACCTGTATAATAAGAAAATCTGCCCAGAAGACTGTTATCAGAACTCATACTAGCATTCAGTTTAAACATCCTAGGGCAGTGAGTGTATTTCATCTGATGCTGGGTGTCTGGAGTAGACCGCATGCTACATTTCAACATGAATACAAATGAAAAGGGTAAATAAAAGAAGGTTTAAAAAACAAAACATCTTTAACTATAGTTTTCTGAAAACATTTGGAACTAAGAATGTAAGGCAAGCAATACACTAGACCAACACACTTGGGCAAAGCTAAAGATACTATAATCACTATATGTGAGGAATAGGAAAAATATTAAATTATATTTTATTCCTGATGCCTGGTTCCTTTTAAATCCCATGTTATAAATGAAGGCCTTAAGACAAAACAAATGGTGAGTGACCAGCCAAACTCACCAATACCTCCCCACTATCAATATGGAGATAGGCCGCTCAACAGAAAAGTCATTATATCAATGTGCAAAAATTATATACAAAGGATTTTATTATAAGCCAAAAGACAAAAACACATACATTTAAAATACATAGAATGATTAAAACCCCCTGTGTGGGGTGTAGCAGGGCTTATATGGACTAATTACAAGGTGCAAAATATCTATGAATGTACACAATTAATTATGGATGTTAAAAAGGTTATTTAAACTAGTGTATACAATACCATGCATGTTATATTATTTAGCATTATCCATACAAGATGGAAAATTTATTGAATGCCACGGGAGCTATCCCTGAGAGACTGTGAAGTGTTATAATAGTGCTAAGAGCATGCAGCAAGGAAACCGTGAATAAAGAACAGCGTGATGAAAATAAGACAAAACAAAACAAAAGGAGGGACAACACTGTCCCAATGGTGAAAACACAAACGCCAGTGAGGGCTTAAATGTGCAGTGTATCTACAAGTGCCAAAGGATAAAGAGAAAGGGATAGGTGCCCGGGCATATGATCATACATTTATACCAGTCTCAAATGTTCTATAGGGTATTGCATATACACAAGAATAACCACAGTGCGCGAGGTATGCAAGCACGCGCTTTAAGATATACAAGTAAATGCAAAATCAATACAGAATTAATAGAAAATTATCATAAAACAATGTACATTACCAAATCGTGCTGTCCAGGTCCTCCTACACCCTCACACTGCCATCACTGACGCGTTGCGTAGCCAAATGTCCGGCCACTTCATCAGAGTCTGACTCTGATGAAGTGGCCGGACATTTGGCTACGCAACGCGTCAGTGATGGCAGTGTGAGGGTGTAGGAGGACCTGGACAGCACGATTTGGTAATGTACATTGTTTTATGATAATTTTCTATTAATTCTGTATTGATTTTGCATTTACTTGTATATCTTAAAGCGCGTGCTTGCATACCTCGCGCACTGTGGTTATTCTTGTGTATATGCAATACCCTATAGAACATTTGAGACTGGTATAAATGTATGATCATATGCCCGGGCACCTATCCCTTTCTCTTTATCCTTTGGCACTTGTAGATACACTGCACATTTAAGCCCTCACTGGCGTTTGTGTTTTCACCATTGGGACAGTGTTGTCCCTCCTTTTGTTTTGTTTTGTCTTATTTTCATCACGCTGTTCTTTATTCACGGTCTCCTTGCTGCATGCTCTTAGCACTATTATAACACTTCACAGTCTCTCAGGGATAGCTCCCGTGGCATTCAATAAATTTTCCATCTTGTATGGATAATGCTAAATAATATAACATGCATGGTATTGTATACACTAGTTTAAATAACCTTTTTAACATCCATAATTAATTGTGTACATTCATAGATATTTTGCACCTTGTAATTAGTCCATATAAGCCCTGCTACACCCCACACAGGGGGTTTTAATCATTCTATGTATTTTAAATGTATGTGTTTTTGTCTTTTGGCTTATAATAAAATCCTTTGTATATAATTTTTGCACATTGATATAATGACTTTTCTGTTGAGCGGCCTATCTCCATATTGATAGTGGGGAGGTATTGGTGAGTTTGGCTGGTCACTCACCATTTGTTTTGTCTTGATGCAATCAACCCAGTTGGGTGGTTACCTCCCAAGCCAGCATCCAGAATTTCCCAATTTACTAGTGGCAGTGCGGGATTTTTCTGTCGAAATATTATAAATGAAGGCCCTTTACACCCCCAGAGGTACCTCCTGGCAGAATATAGCTGTGTAACAAAAGCTTTCCTGGAAGAGGAAGCATATTTGGGAAGAAGGACAATTAGCACTGCCCTGTAAAATGAGCAAGCAGGCAGAACACAGAAACCCCCCCCCCCCCCTCAGCTTCCCTAACACTTTTGTTAGACAGCCAGGAACCAGCGAGCCCACCTAGTTGGAAAGGTGTGATAGCAGGTGGGTTTCGAAGTGGCTTCTCAGGAATCACTTCTTCAGCGGCCACTAGGAGGAAGGTGGAGGGTGAACAGCCTCAGCATAAAGATGACGCTCCCAGACCAGCACATTGTCACTTCTTGGAGGGGGTCACGTGTCAGTGTGCCAAAAGGACCAACAACCATGCTTCTTGGATGCCCTAATCCATACACATCATCCATCTTTCTAGGGTAACCTGACTTTATGTTGTATCTCTGCTTGAAATTCACTTTACCCTTAATCTGTACCCCAATTCTCAGAGCTGGTATTTGTAATGTTTCCACCATATCAAATGCTTGTAATAACACCTATAGTGCACCTATAGCGTTAAAATATATATTTAACTTTAGCTGTCTTTTTGCCTTAACCAAGAATCTATGTGCCTGTGGCCTTTCTAGACATTTTAGGCTGATAGGCTGGTGAAACGAACGGGGATTTAGGAAAGCATGTTACATCATCCTAGGTGCTGGGTTGTCAATGTGACATTTGCCAAAATAATAACCATGCACCATTTTGAAACATTAATATCTGTAACATGATTTTCCTTTTATAAGTTTTGCAAACGTCTTATCTTGGAAATAAAGCTCACATTAAGCACAGTAGGCAAAAATTGCAGAAAGTCTGTACTCACCTTATCATTGGGTCATCATCTATAGCAGCAATTTTTTGGCCAAGTACCACCTAGTGAAAATAAGTTCCAACTGAGTAATCTGAAGGAGGGGATTAGTTACAAATGTGAGTAGGTCATGGGCCTTATAGCACTTTTAAAGCAAGAAGGAATAATGTTTCACCCCCCCCCCCCATTGGTGCATCCCTTGAACATTGCTGCACACCCTTTCAATCTACAGTACATAGGTTGAAAAACAGGTATAAAGGTATATTTACAGGTTTAACGAAACGTTGAAATACATTACATTTCATATAGAGGTAGTTACCAAATTGGCATTTTAACCTGGACCTCTGAATCACATTATTATTCAAGATGCACAATGTGCATTCTTCATCATTCCTCATTAGTGTCCAGGAAAAAAATCTGTTACGGGAAGATGTGGTGACTGCTTTCAACTGATCAGTATCAAAAAGCTATTGTCGCCTTGCTATTTTGTTATTTATAGTTGTATTTTTTTTTTTAAAAGAAGTTTTTAAAACTTGAAACAAATTTTTGATCTTGGAAATGCTTAACTCAGAGTTAATAAATAAATCAAAGCCATTTTGTTTAAAAATTGTGTGAAACCAGAGTAAAGTAAATAATAGAAAGGAATGTAACTATGGAGGTTACATTTCATTTCACACTTTCAACGAGTCTTGGTCCACTACATTTAATATTACAACTAGGAGGTGAAAAGTAAGATTAGTTTCATTTATTGTATTATAAAATCTGTACAGTCATGACCTTGCTGCTGGAACATTTAAAAAAATGATATTGCGTAATGTTCAAAATATGATTTTTAATACATTTTAGTTAAGATGAAGACTGAAACACAATCCAATTCATCAAACATAATTAAAGCTTTATTTAAGTAAATGTTTTTTAATGTTTTATTGGCTAGCATAATATATAAAGAGTTTACATAATATGTAATTGTGTGGTTAGACTATTGCTGTGCTGCCCTATCCTAATACAATTTTAAATGAAAATCACTTCCTTTCTATATATTATGTAATCTATTAACCCTTTCAGTGGGAAGCACGTAGATTCTACGTGCTCACTTCTACTCCACTTAAGTGCCAAGCACGTAGAATCTACGTGCCTGACTTTAAATAAAAATAAAAATTACTCACCTGACCCCTCGTTGGATCCGGCTGGGTCTCCTCCTTAATTTGGTGGGGCTCGGATGGCTCCAGGAGAGCCCCCGGAATAGCCCCCCCCCCCCCCCCGCTTCGGAAGCAGCAGCTGCTAACTGTAAAAAAAAAAAAAATTAAAAATGACATTTACTTACCTGCAGTTGCGCTGCCTCCCACCGGGTCTCCTCTTCACTGGGGGGGGGCCTCCGATGGCTCCCCAGGCTGCTTAGTCTTCAGGAGAGGGCTCAAAATGCCCTCTCCCCCTGCCTTCCAATGGGCGCCGCCATCTTGACAACCTAAGGGAGCGGGGCTTATGACATCACTCCCGGGTGTCGTCCCGGCTCTCCTCGGCTCAGCTGTCAGATGCCCTGGTGATCGCTGGGCAGAGCAGTGGAGGGGCAGGGGATGCTCTGATTCCCTGCCCCTCCTCCTCTGGCCAGCGATCACCAGGGCATCTGACAGTTGATCGACACAGGAGCTGACAATCGGGTGAGGCGAGTAAAGAAAAAAAACATTTTTTTTTTTAATAATTGACATTTTGTGTGTTTTTTTTTAATGTTAACCCTTTGTGTACTGGTAAGGGGTCCATGAGACCCTTATATCAGTTCACAAGGCTGGGGGCTGGCAAGTCACCTGCAACTAGCGGGTGACTTGGCATTAACCCCCGCACCCCCAATTTCCTGCCTCCCCAAAGCCCAGGGGGGGGGGGGCAGAAGAGCCCGGGCCCATACAGGGTATGTGGGCTTGTAGGCTGCAGGGTGGCAAAAGCTGGCCCCTCCACTCTGTTCCTACAAACCCCCATAGCTGGTCCTGGACTGGTTATGACGGGTAAGGGGGACCCTACGTCATTTTTTTTTCATTTTTAAGGGTTAAAATTTCCCCCAAAAATGCCCTCCCCCCCCCGGGGGGGCCTATGCCATTTTGTTTTTAAATTAACCCCTTATGCTCTGTCACCCGGCAGATATAAAAGGTTTCCAGCAGCCGCAGGAGAGCAGAAGCCAGAGTGATCAGCGTGGGACACAGTGCTCCAGGATGGATGGGAGGTAAGTATAAAAAAAAAAAAAAACCAATAAAATATTTTTTCTCCAGGTGTGTGTTTTTTTTTACTTTTAACCCCTTGTGAACTGGTAAGGGGTCCATGAAACCCCTATACCAGTTCACAAGGCTGGGGGCTGGCAAGTCACCTGTGGCTAGTGGGTGACTTGCCATTAACCCCCAGCACCCCTAATTACCTGCCTCCCCAAAGCCCAGGGGGGGGGGCAGAAGAGCCCGGCCCAGGGAGCTTATAGCCGGCAGGGCGGGGGGCCACCAAAACTGGCCCCTTCGCCCTGTTCCTACAAGCCCCCATAGCTGGTCCCGGGCTGGTTATGATGGGTAAGGGGGGTCCCACATACGTTTTTGGGGGATTTTTAAGGGTTTTTAACCCTTTTTTTTTAAGGGTTTTTTTTAATTAACCCCTTATGTTTATAGTGTAGATAGTAGTATTTTATTTGTAAATGTTATAAAGTGCTCTTTTCAGTTTGGGGGGTCTCCTGGGCAAGAATGGGGGGGGTTACCGATCCATATGTGGTACCATTGTAATTAGGAGAAATGGGGCTTTCACATGCAATATGGTTTTCATTAATAAAACAAACGTTTTATTTAAAATAAAGGGGACAATTGTCTAAAAAATATTATTTTATTTATTTTTTTGTTTTGTTTTACGCAAAAATATTTAAAAAACAGTAGAAAAATTACAAACAAGACATTTCATGTTAAAGCCTAAACTCTTCTGCAAAATATATATATATATATTTTCCTGAAAATTCCGGCAAAAATCACGGTTAAACATGGCGCAAAATGGGGAAAAATTACCTGTCAATAGAGGGTGACAAAACTTCAAGTAGGCTGGCAATTAAAAGGGTTAATAGTACCTATGCATGTTGGGTATTCTTCTGCTTCTTGCTCTTTCAGATTTAGCTTGTTTTTTCTTGTTTGCATATTTATATTTTATGAAAACATGTTACTTATTCAGTTTTTTTATTCATTTTTTAGGGAAACCCTGTGCAACCTAGGAATTCTTTGAGGGATTACTTCCAGAAAGGTGAGCCTACTACAACAAGCTGGGTACTCTTAGAACTCCTAACGTGTACTTTCAGGGAATGTATGGTTTATCGGGGATATTCCAAATGTAAAGGGTTGTTTTGGTTGAAAAATTGCAAGGTGTGCACTTTGTCTGCAGAGCTGAAATTTTCAAGTAAAATCACTGTTATGCGCACGCTTTACTTTGTGGTGTTTGCCAACTCTTCCCTTGACAGTACCTATGCATGTTGGGTATCGTTCTGTTCAGGGCATGTTGTTTTTTGAGATTTTACTTGTTTTTTCTTGTTTGCATATAGTTTTTTTTAGGAAAATGTGGCTTGATTCTTCCTTTTTACTCTTTTTTAGGGAAACTTTGTGCAACCAAAGAATATATTGAGGGATTACTTCCAGAAAACTAAGCCCACATAAACAAGCTTGGTACACCTAGAAAGCTTTAGGCGTGTACTTCCAGAAAATATATAGTTTGTGGGGGGTATTTCAAAGGTAAAGGGTTGTTTTTCTGGAAAAACTGCAAGGTGCGCATAGCGCAGTTGTATTTTATCTGAAAATCTCCTAAAGCTCTGTTTCAGTTTGGGGGAGTCTCCTGGGCTGGAAAGGGTGTCTACCAATACATATGTCCAAAGGCACGTTTGCCGCCGCATGCCTACCAGGAATTAAGATGGGGGGTGCACGGTTAGCGGTGACGCCGCAAATCCAGAAGTTGCAAATGAAACCAGCACTCCATGTGTGCATATAACAAAAGGATTGTATTAGCACACAGAAATTGTAAACAGGAACAGTAAATCCACAAATCCAACGTTTCGGGGGTTACAGCGGGCCCCTTCATCAGGGAAAACACACAACAAGTTGCACCCAACAAGGCATCAATATATATACAATTACCACCAATGGCAGGCACAGAAAAAGCCCGCCTGACGTCATAGTGATGTCACACAGCTATGCTGACAGTGCTAAGAAAGATTAAGGATGAAGAATATACAAAGCATAAACATACAGAAACAAAAATGAGGGATACTCACACACCACCCCAGATGACAACCGCTGGGCTGCAGCCTGGGGCAGGCTGCACGAAAACTGCTGCTCGAGACAGTCCGGTTACCTAGCAACCGGCCTGTCACGATCCTCCAATAGGAGGAGGCAGAAGTGACCTCACAGTAAGGGCAAGAGTGCCCTATGCTGCCTGGTCCGCCCTGACACCGTCAGTGAGAGCTGACAAGTGCGCAGGCTCCAAGCCTTGCAGCCTGCTGTGTGACGTCACTATGACGTCAGGCGGGCTTTTTCTGTGCCTGCCATTGGTGGTAATTGTATATATATTGATGCCTTGTTGGGTGCAACTTGTTGTGTGTTTTCCCTGATGAAGGGGGCCCGCTGTAACCCCCGAAACGTTGGATTTGTGGATTTACTGTTCCCGTTTACAATTTCTGTGTGCTAATACAATCCTTTTGTTATATGCACACATGGAGTGCTGGTTTCATTTGCAACTTACCAATACATATGTGGTACCGCTGTGACCGGGAGAAATTGGGGTTTCTCATGCAATAAAATTTTATTGAAAAATGTAGTCTCTCGCAATCAGTGATGTAAGCTCTTTGGGAGGGCAATGCAGATGTGGAATAGAAGGCAGATGAAATCCTACTTACTTGTATGGCAGCAGTCATCCTGCCACAATCCTGACTGGCTTGCTTCATGCTTTCTTTCTAGCCAAACTTAAAAAGCCACCAGCTGTGATGACTCAGCACTGTTCAGAAAGCTCTTAAGACATTGTATCAACATTGTCAACTGCTTTTGCAATGCATCAGCAGCCGAGGCCATTGACTTGCATTGATACACATTTACATTTATCCCCTCCAGCAACTGGTGATTCAGTGTGTGAGTGTGTGTAACATGACAGACATGCTGATCCCATTTCTGCGGTAAACCTTTTTGGTGTGTACTGCTTATTGCAAAATCCCAAGTTCCAGACAGGGTGCCCTGTGTGGAGACACAATTTCACATAGGTACACATCAATTTCGATTTTTACATATATTTTGCCAGCTATAGAAGGATATTATCTTCTTCTAACAATCTGTGTGGAAACAGATAAACTCTCTCTCTGGTTGAGCTGACCATAAGGAAGTTCCCAGCTCAACTGCAGTGTGTATGTGTGCTAGCAAAGGCTCTCCCCATCCCCCACACATGCTCATGTGTAATCAGGACTCTCAAGTGTAATCCAAGATGGCTGCTCCCATGTAATTCAGCACGATATTTAGCTAAAAAAATACAGTACTGAATCAACCCTTCAGTGAGTATTTAGAGACGAGTAAATCAAACCACCAACCAGCAAACAGACCAAAGTGTACATCTAGTTCTTTGAAAGTGCAAGTGTTCATTTATAAAAAGTACATATCATTATTTAATTAAAGGGCCAGTCCAGCAAGAATTAATCATTCAACCCCCAAAAAAACACCTGCAAGCATTAGTAGCAACACTATATATTAGGGCATTTTTCCACTTTAAAAAATCTTACCAAATGGGCCCCGCGGCTTCCGAGTGCGGCCCCATGGGATTCTAATGCCGCTCCATTGGAATCTAGGCTCCTGCACCCCTGCCATTGCTCGCTCAGATTCTATCTGGGAACTTCCATGGGCAGACACAGTGCCCACCCATCTCCGCTGAGATCGGCCATGGGCATCTGGTGTCCGCCTATATACTGTGGTAGTTTGTAAAGTGGCTATTTGTAAAGTTCAGTGTTGTGTGGGGATAATTTGCAAGTGCAGTGCAGAACGTCCCTGACAGGCCGACAGCTCTGGAGGAGGTGGAAGGAGGTGACAGGAAGTGAGGGGGCGGTGAGCCAGAGCGTGATTTACAGGAGGTCACACTCTGAACTCACAAGCAGATGTACGTACTGCAGGTGTCCACGGGTGACACAGAGACAGTGAGCAGGCTCCATGCTTGTGCTGCAGGGCGGCAGGCGGTGAAGATAGCTAGATTTTGAGATGTTGAAAACCCAGCACCAAAGAGGAATGGCGGTGCTCAGGCACTCGGGAGTGGAGACACAGAGAAGGGGGAAAAAGCAAGCCACAAGCTAAAGGATAGAAACGTAAGTAGAAACACATTTATCAAAGCATGCCTGTTTTTTTTTAACCCTGACTGGACTGGCCCTTTAAAGCAGGCCTCTGCCATACTCCACTGCTGATGCACGCCTGCTGGCTCCTGAACTAAATCTCTCAGAGTCAGAGCAACAATAAATACAGTAACACACTTTCTTGGTGGCAAAAGAATGGCCCTGATATGTGATAAATGAACGTGCTGTTTGTGTCCAGTCTATGGAGATAAAATTAACAGAGAAAATTCGAGAAAATTAGAAATGTAAGGCAGAAGTGCCTGTTGTGTCCCATGGTGGGTTCAGTTACTATTTATATATAGTATGTGTATGGTAAGCATAGGATTCTGCAGACAACCGCACTGTGTATGTCTGTAATATACTATGACTTACCCAGATGACTTGTCAGTTTTACAATGGCATGTAGGAAGATCCCGGGAGGAGCTTTCTTCTCTGTGCAGAAATCTTGTAAACGGCCACTAAGCAGTAGGTAAAAAAGATGTTTAAAGTGGACCAAAACCAAATGTGATCGATTCCCTCCCCCAGGGCATCCAAAATCGGGATGCCAAGCTGTGTGAAACCCCCAGGTCGCCCCGTTCACCTACCTTGCTTACAGTCCAACAGCGCATGTGCGAGATGCATCTCACTATCATTTCCTGTTAGAGGGAAGCAGGGGATACCGCCACCCGCGCGCTTGGAGCCACTGGCCGTAGACGCTGTCTTAGATGGCGTGACGTCAGCGGCTCTGAGCGCGCTGATTGGACGAGCACGGCTCATACGCCGTAGGACCAGGAAGACGTGAGTTAGATTGGGCAATCTGGGAGGTTTCACACAGCAGGGTGGCCCCGGGGAAAGGAGCAAAACCCAGGATAGTCAAAATCCTGGGTTTTGGTCCACTTTAATGCCAGAGCTTAGCGAAGCACAACCAGATCTAATAGACGTCAACCTAAAATGGCAAAATACATGAACAAGGGAAGAGTTGCCTGCAATATAACTAGAGCAAAAGTCCCTGTCCAGGCACACACTAACCCCAACCTCATCCTTCTAGGAAAAAGTGTAAAATAAGCAATGCCAAAGCATCTCAAAATCTCTATTTATATGTAAATACCTTATGTATTCCAAGTGCAGGGGGAAGGGGCCCTGGGTGCAGCAGGTCAAGGGCTCGCCAAAGGGGGGCCTGAGCACAGGTGGGGGGGGCACCATTTTGAATAATTGCCCTGGGTGCCAAAAAGCCTAGCATGGGAAAGGGATCAGGGGAGCTGCAGCCTTATTATTGTGGTTGTCTGGACAGTCCCTTTTATAGGTTGTTTACTAGATCTATTTATTGTGTCCCTAAACTTAACATGGCAAGGGATATGCCCATGTTTTGATGCCGTTATGCATAAAAGAATCCAGAGCAGGCCGCTGCCCTTCCCCTTGGGGGAATGGGGATGCCCCACTGTGTGAAACCCCCCAGGGACGTCGCAACACTACAGATCTTTGGGCTGTGCATGCGCTCCCGCACCCTGCCATTCAGATAGGCTGAGGGCAGGAACCCATGCACTTAACATGGGAGGGGATGCAGCCGATTTTGCTTCAATAGCCATATGGTATCTGTTTGCACGAAAGCCCGCACATGCATGGTAGGACTGGGGAGAGGTGAGTTGTTCTGGAGGATATAGAGGGGGGGTCTCACCCATTCTAATTTGCCTCTGGAGCAGGGAACAAAACATAGGCCCTTATTTATGAAGGAATAGTGACAGGTAGCGACTGGTGAGCGGCCGGTAATGACGGGCACCGCCACGAGAACGCCGGCTCCCCACCACAATCACACATTTATCAAGCCAATCCTGCTTAGCGACTGAGATAGCGCCAGATAGCCACTCATTCATCATTATTCCAGCCTCAGCCCACAGCGCCAGCGTCCGACCTTGAACAGCGACAGGTATGACCTCTCGCTACCTGGCGCTCTCCAATGCATTTCAATGGAACAATCTTTACATATTCATAATTAATTGTTATTAATTGGTTTTTTTTTAATGTGAAAAGTTCTGTGACCACTTCTGCCATTTTAAATAATTTTTTTAAGGTAAAAAAAAAAAATGTACAGAATTGATATTACAGGTCTGATATTACAAAATATTTAAAAAACTTGTTTTTTTTGGTTTCCAAAAATATGGTTGTTTGGGGGTTAAAAAACTACTTTTAACCCATCGGCTCCAGCGCTCTGGGGTTTAAACATTTTACAGCGTGAGAATTTTTTGAGCGTGATTTGTTAATGAATATGGTGGGAGCCGGTCGCTATGGCCAGTCGCTATCATGCGCTCCCATACAGCGCGGAACCTGTCAAATAGCGACTCCTCACCCAATATTCAACATTACGGCAAACCGACTGAGTCGCTATCAACTACCGAACAATGGCCAAGCACAGTGACTACTAGTGGGCGCTCTGAAAATGCCGCTACAGTCGCTCAACTGTCGCTACCTGCCGCTATTAATTAATCGGCCTCCCCGGCAAAAACAGCATAAATATTGTAAATATTTTAAATATTAAACACAAGTAATGAGACATGACATCTTTACTAGTAAGGCCGATAAAGCATGTTGACACTTCTCTACAATACAAATAAACTGAAATAATCAGTGGATAATAGTATCATTTCTATACTTCGTAGTGAAGCTACTTAACTTAATAAGAAAACATAATGAATCCCAAAAGCACTCTGGAGTAATATGGCAGAAATCATTGCAACAGATAAAAATGCTGCAATGCTTCTAAAAATATTCTAAAATATTACAAGATGTAGTCAGACAGTAAAGAGCTGATGAAAACTCTGATGTAAAGTATTCCTAGTGATTTGTTAAGCGCCATGCCTATAAAATGACTGGCTTCACTCAATGTAGGTGAACTTGAAGCCGGTGCAGCAAAGCAATATGCTAACTTCCCATCTAGCTGCAAATGGATTCTTGCATGCTAAATTTCAGTTAATAGGAAAGGTGACATTGTAGTCTTCAAAGTATACAATCATTTCTTTTTAACTGATTAATCATTATTAATGTGGAGCAATAAAATGGATAACAAAGAGACAAAAAAGGTAAGCTACTTGTGACATTTGTTGAAATAAAAAATTTAAAACACACACTGCCTTTGAATTGAGTTGAAATAGCTCTGATAAGCTGGATAACAACTCTCCCCGCAGTACTATTTGATTTACTGTATATATAATTTACCAAGCTATAAAAGAAGCCAAATGATAATCCCGAGTGACAATTGGCAATTCTGCTTAAATATTTTTAGAGACAATTTTGGTGTGAGCTCATGTGGCCAATCTGGTATCTGCAGTGTAATTACTTGATTGTCTATTGCATTAATTGGGATCATTTACCAAAACTTAGAGGCTGATTCATCATTAGCGGCAGGTAGCGACAGATGAGCGTCTGTAGCAGGCATTTTCAGAGCGCCCGCTAGTAGTCGCAGTGCTCGGCCGTGGGTCGCTAGCGACTCAGTCGCTGTTCAGTAATGTTTAATACATTGTGAGGAGTCGCTATTTGACCAGTACAGCGCTGTATGGGAGCGCATGTTAGCGACTGCTCATAGCGACCGATTCACACCATATTCAGCAAAAAAACAGCCTCACAAATCCCTGGTGCTGAAAAATACTTGTTTGAAGCCCAGAGCGCAGGAGGCGGTGTGTTTAAAGTGTGTTTTCAAGCATCTATCAACTAGTAACAAAGCGAAAACATATGGAATTACATTGTAACAGCATTGTAACATGAACACTTTAATGCCAGACCTGTAATGTCATTTCTGAGGAAATATATAAAAAATGAAAAAATTATGAAAAAACTGCTATTTCAATGCCAGAAGAGGTCACATAATTATTTGTGATTTTTGTGTAAAAAAAAAAAAAAAACCCCGTTTAAAGAGAAGAAAAGGATCGTCCATTGAAATGTATGGGAGAGCGACAGGTAGCGAGAGGTCATACCTGGCGCTGTGCAAGGCTGAACGCTGGCGCTGTTCGCTGAGGCTGTGATAATGATGATTCAGACGCTACATGGCGCTATCCCAGTCGCTAAACAGATTCTGCTTGATAAATGTGTAATTGCGTGCCGTGTCCGGCGTTCACCAGTAGCTACCTGTCGCTACCTCTCATTAACCAGCCACTACCTGACGCTATCCCTTCTTAAATAAGGGCCTTAGCTTCGCTCTAATTCTTGTAGACCCCTGGATGGGGTCCTGTGTTCCTGCATATCCAAATAGAACATTTTAAATAGAAGACCATTTTGGGAACATAACAAAATAAGACTATGCAGTGTGCCTACCAGGGCCGGTACCAGCATAGGGCAAACCTGGACAATTGCCAGGGCCCCTGGCATCTTCAGGGGCCCACTCAGAATCACACGTGGCCATTTTACAGTGAACCCGAACCACCAAATCCCGGGTGTTGTGTGCAGACCCGCTCATGGCTGGCCACAGCAACAGGGATGATCAGCAATATTGGAAAAGGTGGTATGGAATGGAGGACAGTTGATAGAAACTCAGTAGGTGGCAAGAACCAGGTGACAAATGACAGCAATGATAAAGTCTTTAGTGGCAGTGGAGCAAGCAGTAAGGAGGGAGGAGCTGAAGGGTGTTTGGTGGCAGTAGAAAATGCAGCAAGGACTAGAGGACGATTCCTGGCTATAGGGAAGGCAATAAGGACTGGAGGGCGATTCCTGGCTATAGGGAAGGCAATAAGGACTGGAGGATGATTGGTGGCTATAGGGAAGGCAGTAAGGATAGGAGGGCGATTCCTGGCTATAGGGAAGGCAATAAGGACTGGAGGATGATTGGTGGCTATAGGGAAGGCAGTAAGGATAGGAGGGCGATTCCTGGCTATAGGGAAGGCAATAAGGACTGGAGGGCGATTCCTGGCTATAGGGAAGGCAATAAGGACTGGAGGATGATTGGTGGCTATAGGGAAGGCAGTAAGGATAGGAGGGCGATTCCTGGCTATAGGGAAGGCAATAAGGACTGGAGGATGATCAGCAGCAGACGATGACCCATTTGTGGCAGTGGAGCTGAATGGTGACATCATGTGGCACACTACTTTAGGGCCCACTAAGACTCTCTTGCCCAAGGTCCCCCACACTCCTGGAGCCGGCTCTAGTGTCTGCCCTACCTCCATGCCCCATTATTGGCTGTAAGCCTGCAATGTGTCAGCTGGGAAGCAGTGTTTGGGCATCACTGGCCCCACATTGCATGAACAAGCTGCATTCCATACATATTACTGCATGACATTCAGTTCTGTTTTAAATAATTGAGCCCCAGCACAGAATGGTTGCATCTCCTCCAGTCTGTGACATGCTCCCATCCTTAGCCTATCAGAATGACTGGGCACAGGAGTGTGCTTCAACTGCAGGAAGGCCAGGGATGCAGCCTTGGCTGACATTAATGGCGTGGGAGCTCCGGGAGCCATGTTTTGATTACGGAGGCTTCGCACAGTGGGGCATTCCGAATCAAAATGCCCCAGAGGTACTTGAGCAACTGGCCCTGGAGTCTAAAAAACAGATTGGTGGTTGTTCCTCTTTAAAGGCAAAGATGAAAACAGCACAGAGCATCCTGACATCAGAACCTTGGTCTGAAGTATAGGTATGGCCTGGGTATGAAGTACAAGGCCAAAATGGCTGTCTCATCTACTATACCCTGTCACCTTCTCAGCCTTTGTTTCTACTTTTACCTCAACCTTTGCCCAATATTCAGAACAACATAAATGGGATGCAGTCGGCCATATTGCTCCCTGGCTGAGCAGCCCCACCCCCAGTGATGATGTAATCAGGGCACAGCAATGGGGAGCACTTCAACCTAACTGCCATTACGTGACAGTTTGTTTGTAACTGAATTAATTTTCATATGGCAGACCAGTCACCATAATAATACTTCCTGTTTGTTTCCCTGGTATTTTTATGTATATTGGGCAAAGACTGATGTAAAAAGACACACGGGCTGTTTTGGAGCACATGGCTGGGGATGGAAGGTGACCGCATAAACTTTCTGAGTATAGGTGTACTTTAAGACAAAGCTCTGTTTTCTGCCCTGCCAAATGGGTGAAGTTTAGTGTTACACTGTTCCTACAGTAAGAGTGAGTGAGCTCCCTCACCTCAGCAGCAACCATAGCAGCACAAAACTGGTACAATATAAAGATATTTGACCACTGTTAAGCATTATATTTACATTGTATACATTGGATATAAAAAGAATCTACACACGCCATTATTTTGGCAGGTTTTTGTCATGTAAAAATGATCAGACCAAGAAGCTTAATTTCATAGCTTTTTTCCACATTTAATGCCATCTGTAATCTGTACAATTCTATTGAATCAGCATGGCACATCTAGACTTGGCAAACCTCGCCCAACCCCAAATGCAGATGCAGATGAGCACTGTTTGTTGTGTTGGTCTGGTTTAAGTCATTTTTGACTGTTGGTCCGCTTTAACACTTTAGGTTATAAAGTCTGGTCTGATTTTAATTATTTTTGACTGTTGGTCCGCTTTAACACTTTAGGTTACCTTATTAGGACCAGTAAGTAGCCACAACACCTGAGGGGCTCATTACACGGGGAGGCAGATTCATTAATAGCGGCAGGTAGCGACAGTTAAGTGACTGTAGCGGCATTTTCAGAGCGCCTGCTAGTAGTCGCTGTGCTTGGCCATTGTTCGGTTGTTGATAGCGACTGAGTCGGTGTGCAGTAATGTTGAATACGGGGTGACGAGTCGCTATTTGACAGGTTTCGCGATGTATGGGTGCGAATGATAGCGACTGGTCAGAGCGACCGGCTCCTACCATATTCATCAAAAAATCACGCTCAAAAAATTCTCGCGCTGTGAAATGCATGTTTAAACCCCAGAGCGCTGGCGGCGATGTGTTAAAAGTAGTTTTTTAACCCCCAAACAACCATATTTTTGGAAACCAAAAAAAAATAATTTTTTAAAGAATTTAGTAATATGAATACAATAATATCAGACCTGTAATATCAATTCTGCACACATTTTTTTTTTTTACCTTAAAAAAATTATCTAACATGGCAGAAGTGGTCACAGAATTTTTCACATTTAAAAACAAAAAAACAAAAAACATTAATAACAATTAATTATTAATATTTAAAGATTGTTCCACTGAAATGCATTGGAGAGCGCCAGGTAGCGAGAGGTCATACCTGTCGCTGTTCAAGGTCGGACGCTGGCGCTGTGGGCTGAGGCTGGAATAATGATGAATGAGTGGCTATATGGCGCTATCTCAGTCGCTAAGCAGGATTGGCTTGATAAATGTGTGATTGTGGTGGGGAGCCGGCGTTCTCGTGGCGGTGCCCGTCATTACCGGCCGCTCACCAGTCGCTACCTGTCGCTATTCCTTCATAAATAAGGGCCTAAGACTCTCTACATAAGGGATTATATACCTTAGCAGGTTATTGACTACAGAAGAATAGCACTGTCTACCCCCAGCGGTGGCACACTACCTCCAGTCGGGTGGGCTGCACAGCTCTGCTGACAGAGAGATAGATGGCCGACAGCCTTTCCGGCCCGCATGGTGGTGAGTGGCATTGGGGGCCAGCTGGGAGGTAAGTTCTTAACCCGTGTTCAATTGGTGGACATTTAGATCGAAATGTAATATTTTCAAATGGGAGGTTGCCATACAAAATGCCCCTAAGTAAATGATTAGAGCAGTCTATGTATTGTTACTTCCATTATGAATTAGGTTTGCCTCATGTACAGACCTATGAATTCCCTATAATATGTAATGAGAAATATTCACTTGTGCAGTAAGTAATAATACCATTTGCTTGCCACTGCTTCTGTATTCCCTATGGAAAGAATGATTTCCTTGCTGCTAGAGAGTTAGAGAAGAAATGATTTGAATTGTATAAGAATGTCATCAATCATTTCTATTTAACCTACAGAACAAATTATTAAGCACTTTAAATTCGAAAGCAGAAGGGAACAATGCAGATAAACATTTAGACAATTGATAATGATAAACGTCTGTACTCGATGAGTGAATAAGAAATGACTTTGAGCATAGTGCTGTGTATGCAGACTAGATTATTTATTAGTTGCGCCCTAAAATCTGGCAACAATATGTTTCAATAGTGGCTTGTCTGCAGCCTGGAACCTGTTCAGTCATTTGCATCAATTAGCTATTGCTGCGGTCTCATTGGTGGTGGTGATCAGTCTCAGGAAGCCCATTCCCTGATGAGGAAGCACACTGTAATTATAGAACATTTGCACAAACGTGCTCCTTAAGTTCCCCACAAGCAGAATTTCAGCATCATTTATCAAAACGGCACTCGGCAACAGATTTGGTCTTTGATTCATCTAACTGGAGACTAGGAATAATTTACTGAGCATATAAAAGTTCCCCAAAGCTACTTATGTGACTCACAGCAGAGGCATGCTTGTGTTTAATAACTGTTATAGGAAATATGTGAATTATAATGAGCATGCAGAGCAAAATGAAAACATCTTTTGGGCCCTGGAAACGTGTCAAATTCTAAGCTTAATGGAGTTCTATTGTGAAAATGGTCTGTATTAACACGACAGATGATAAGAGAAGGGGTAACTACAAACCTGCATAAAACAATTCAGCCAAGCTTGGTTTCTTTTTCTGGAGAAAAGATAAAAAAATCAGGAATGACAGGTTTGTGAACATACTATCTCACTTTTACTGGGGGGGAACTGCTCACCTTTAACTGTCTGTCCCCAGAACTAGCCTATGGTAATAGCATCTTAAAGCAGATCAAAACCCTTTTTTGCCCCTACCCACCCTGCTGCTAGCTTGGTGGTGGCCCGATTTTCAAATGAAACCGAGTTTCTTTCACGCCCGAAGCCACGCACATCAGAAGTTTTGATGTTGCCAACTGGTTGATCTCAAAACTGATGTATGATGATCTGCAGCCAGCTGCGTACATCCCCGACTTTCTATTTTTGGGCGCGTCCACTCCCGCACCAAGCCATTTAAATGGGATCAGCTATAGGGAAGCCGGGAATGCAGCAGCTGCCGATCACTGCGGGAGTCACCAGTAAAGGTGAGTTTATTGGCGACGAAGTGGATTTTTGCCATTCAATGTATTTATGGATTCGGAAGCAGCTGACTCAGTCACTGTGACTGAGGACCTCACAGTGAGTAGCCATTCATCCAGAGAAAAGCAAGAGGCAGTGGTCCTGCTTGCCCTTTCACATTCACATTGAATAGAAATTTTCCAGAAATACAAGAAAATGATAGGCTAGAATGCAGCCACAAATATATGTCATGAGCAAAAAAATATGCTAAAACCTGTTTCTGGATCACCTGTAAAACCATGATCCGTAATATATATTAATATTTGGGATGATAACAACAATTATACCAGAACAACACAAATTGATCACAAAATGGGTGCTGTTACAAGTATCCTGATAGCCGATGCCTCCCTGCACATTACCCCTGTTGCGTGGTTGCCAGTGGCTGGATACCTGGAAGGAGCATGCGGACCACGTGACCGCGATGGCCAATGACAGCGCTCAATTTTATTGGGGACTCAAGAAGGCAAGATTTCTCTGTATTAACGGGGTTAATGCGCAGGGGGGCATCGGCAATGTACCTACATACCGTATTTTTTGCCCTATAAGACGCACTTATTTTCCCCCAAAAGTGGGAGAATGCTGGAAAAAAAATTAAAAATAGGAAAAAGTTTACTCACCTCTCCATCGCTCGCGCTGTCCCGGAAGCGGCGGAGGCACCTTCTCCGCAGCGGCAGCACACACACACTGGCCTGTTACAGTGGTGGGCGTGGCCGACGCTCGAGCATCGGCCACGCCCACCACTATACCAAGGCCGGGTGTGCTGGCGCCGCAGAGAGCGAGGAAGCGTTGGAGGCAGCTATATCTGCAGCCTCCTGTACGTGCAGGCGCTGCGGAGGAGGCGGCAGATACAGCTGCCTCCAACGCTTCCTCTCTGACACACGGCCTTATGCAGCGGTGGGCGTGGCCAGCGCTCGAGCGTCGGCCACGCCCACCGCTGTATAGTCCCGGTGTCCCTATCTGCTCGGGCAATGGAGCAGTGACAGGGACAATGCGAGTGGCGATACCTCTGCCTCTCACACTGTCCCTGTCACTTCTCCACGGTCCCAGCAGACAGAGACACCCGGACTATACAGCAGTGGGCATGGCCGATGCTCGAGCGTCGGCCGCGCCAACCACTGTGTGTGTGTCTGTGTGTGAAGACGGCGGGGACAGCGGGGAGGATTTAAAGGTGAGTTTACTTTTTTTTTTAAACTATTGCCTATAAGGAAAATGAAAGGGGGGGATACCACACTACCTATACGGGGAATAAAAAGGGGGGATACCACGCTACCTATACAGGAATGGAAGAGGGGGGGGGTGCCACACTACCTATACAGAAATGGAAGAGGTGGGGATGCCACACTACCTATACAGGAATGGAAGAGGGGGGGATGCCACACTACCTATACAGGAATGGAAGAGGGGGGGATGCCACACTACCTATACAGGAATGGAAGAGGGGGGGATGCCACACTACCTATAGGGGAATGGAAGAGGGGGGATGCCACACTACCTATACGGGAATGGAAGAGGGGGGATGTCACACTACCTATACGGGAATGGAAGAGGGGGGGATGCCACACTACCTAAATGGGGAATGGAAGGGGGATGCCACACTATGTAAATGGGAGGGGGGGTGCCACACTGCCTATATGGGAATGGGTAGGGATGCCACACTGCCTATATGGGAATAGGAGGGGGGATGCCACACTGGCTATATGGGGAATGGGATGGGGGGATGCCACACTGCCTATGAGGAGTAGGAAGGGGGGCATCCCACACTGCCTATGGGAGGGGGGCATCCCATACTGCCTATGGGATGGGGGAAAGCCACATTGTCTGTAATTGGGTGTTTTAGCACAACATTTGGCATAGAATTTTTATTTTTTCTAGTTTTCCTTCCCCAAATCCTAGGTGCGTCTTATGGGCAGGTGCGTCTTATAGGGCGAAAAATATGGTAACACCTATTTTTTGGAAAAATGGGTGTTAGTCTGTTTTAACTGTATTTTTAAACAGACAAAGAAGATATATGTAGTTCAGTATAGTCAATCATATTTCATTTCTAGTTCTTCTAGTGCAGTTTAGAGATTAGTTAGCATATGTTTACTATTTATTTCAGATGAAGCCTTCTCAGTGTGTTTTCCTTTAACCCAACTGAACTCTGAAAGCTTGTACCAAACTTTTATTTAATCTAGCCAGAAGCAAAAAAGACATCCTTTAGCTAAAAACATTTTATTAAACACCATCCAGCCCAGGCCATTTATTTCAGTGTTCTCATTCAGTCACTGCTTGTTCAACGATTCAGAGATATATAGCCTATTATCTACAATCTGGACATGGAAAGTGACTTCTCCTCATGATAACACCCTTTGCTGTACAGCGGAATTGCTGACTGCCTATCCTATACTCAGCTGGGCTACAAAATGGAAAAAGTGTTGTAAGGCTGGCCAGCAAAGTGCTATCCAATGTTCAGACCCAAACAATCCGAACTTGGTTCTGTAAACTGGAATGCCAGGGCTGGTTAGAATAGCATTATTATATGTAAAACCCCAAAAGCCTTTTTTTTTTTAATAAAAAAATGGGTGTTAGTTACAGCATGGAGGAGGGTGTCCTGACTGTCTGTGTCTCCTCCTTCTTGCTCTCTCAACAAAACTGGAATTTTTAACTGTCTTCCAGCAGTCACAAGCGACAGAGTTCTCTTCATTGCCAGGAAACCCAGTAAAGGGCCATGCGACTACCAGGGGGTTATTGTGGGGCCCATTTTAGCCAAGGGAGCAAGGAGGAGGCAACAGAAATCAAGCTTGCTGGATGGCATTGGCAATCTGGATGCCCCTTACGGCTGTGATTGGCTGCAATCAACATCCACTTTTCCTAAAATGGGTGTTGAACACTTTAATAGGTGTTGAAAACATTAATAATTGGCACAAAAATATGTCAAATCACATTTCTAGGCTTTTCTAGGCACCATCCATTAACAATATTGTGTGATCGAATGACAGGGATCCACTTTGCATATTAGGTGTCTTTCTGACTTTCTGGCTGCCCAGACCCCCATCAACCAGCTTTTCTGGGTTGGGCCGAATGCTGAACACAAACACAGACTTCTGGTACGGTTTCACCCTACTGATGAGTCATTAATAATGTTTTCTATAAGATTTTGCCCTGCAGGTGTATGTCCTCTATTGTGCTTGGAAAGAGCACTGTATAGAAATCCATCTTCTTCTTCTTCTACAGTCTTCTGCAATTAATGTGCCCCAAACCACAAAAAAAGAGGTTAATGCTGTGTCTGGTAGCTCTTTGCTCTGAGGTGTGCTGTGTATTTTAGTAGTCTCATTTTTTTTTTTAATGTAGGTTACAAAGATATACATTTCCCATAGAAATGAATGGTGGTAGGTTCCAAAGAACCCCCTATAGAGATTGAGATGAATGGCAGATTGTTACCAGCAGTGTCACAGATACAGCACACATATAAACCACATTAGCAGATGAACACATCCACTACAGCTGCAGCTACGCTTGCCCCCACACACCCACACCAGTGCACCCCCATACACTGGCAACCAAGCACACCTCCCCTCACACCTGCACACACTCCAACACATACCCCTCACTGATGCACAGGCACACACACCAACAGATACGCATGTGCATCCCCCCACATCCCCTGATGTGCAAGCATACACCTCCCCATATGCGCATGCACACACACCGACAGATGCGAATGTGCACTCCCAAAGATGCGCATGTGCATCCACAAACTTGACTTGTATGTGCATGCAACAGCAAACATACATGCGCATAACCACAGATGCGCATGCACACACCCGCAAGCATGCATGCATGTGTGCACGCCCCCAGACATGCATGCACATACCACAGACACACATGCACACACCCCCAAATATGCATGTGCACATACAACCAAAGATGGATGTGTAACTGAGAGCTGGAAAGTACGCCATTGCTGTGCCATCTACTGCAGATAATGCTGCATGCTGCTATTAAGTGTTAGGGAACAGGGGCTCCCTCCTTTGTTGGATGTCTCCATGTCACATCAGCAGCAGAAGATGGCACAGAGGTGATCTACTTTCCTGCCCCCTGAACTTCCTCAGGAGCATGTGTCAGTTACTAGAGCTAATATAGCTGGAATGGCCTGTGTCACCCCGGATATGCGCGAGGGAAGATACATTCTTAGTGAATACATTTATTGACTACACTGATCCTCTAAAACAATAAACTGTCATTTTCTAGTTCGTAATTGAGGTGATGGAAAGGTGGACCAAAGGTTGGCCGCAATCCTTTTCCTTCCTGGAGCTCTGTGATGATATTGTCTGGCTTTTGAAAAGTGCTGTTATATAAATCAGAGCTAGTGTCATTGTCTTCTATTCTGCATTTAAAGAACTTCTTATAAAATGTAAACAGCAACACTAATGATCATAGTATCATAAACCAGCTGCTTTTATGAGTGACACGAGAAATATAAACAAGACAGGATTGCAAACTGGAGTAAAAATCAGCTTAGCTGCAAAAATCGAAATATTTTAGGGCACTAAATAAAACTATTTTCTTTATCTAGGTAGACCATTTTTCTTCTACAGAAGTCCATTGTACCTTTATCCAGGGCAGAATGATATTGTGATATATTGTGCATTTATTATCTAAAGAGCTACTGGCAATAAATGTTTTTACTTCTAAGAGTTACCAAATGTAATCTAAATAATGCCAGAATTCTGGTCCAATTTTTAATATTGTTTATTCGTATAGGGCCATCTTCTTCTGTGGTGCTGTACAAAGTAGGAATTACAGACAAGGGAAAACATTTGATACATAGGCCTCGATTCAATAAAGGTAGAAAAAAATTCTCATGGTTGTAAAAGATTCAATTCATGAGAAAAAAAGCCTGAGAATTTCACTGTTACTGAATCACCAGATAGGAAGACAATGAAAGTCAATGGCACTTTTTTACTCCTCAGAAAAGTAGAGAACTGTTTACACCTTTCTACACTGTAGTAAAAGCTGCCATTGACTTTCATTGTCTTTTTATCTAGTGATTCAATAACAGTGACATGCTTTTTTGTCATGAATTGAATTTTTTTGCTATCATGAGAATTTTTTTCTACCTTTATTGAATCGAGGTCATAGACTATTACAAAGTTCATAGTGTATGCTATGAAAACAGCATACAGTAGGAAAAATAGTCCTGCCCTTACAGTCCGAAGGACAAAGGGGGTCATAATTGAATACATTTCTAGTTGAGTTTAACTTAAATCTCAAAAGCGACTCATAACCATACCTGACATTACCTATCTACTCACTAAACCCCCATGAGCATGGAGAACTTTGACTGGTCCTACAGTGCATGCGCAGCCCTCTTGCCCACGGATCCACTTGAGCTACTTTGTCCAGGAGCTTGTCTAATGCGAGCGCACTGGTGGCCGCATCCCCCGCAACTCTTTAACTGGGAGCGTGCCAGTGCTGGCCATTCACAAATGCCTGGCGTAGGCATGCATCCTGCTAAAGGAATAGCGGGGATGCGACCGATGCTTGTGTATGTGCTGTTGGACCGGGAACAAAGGTGAGTTTTTGGGCAACCTGGGGGGTTTCACGCAGCAGGGTTTCACCCCCGATCGGGGTGCCCGGGGGGAAGTAGTATGCCTGCCCTGGAGTCTCATAGGCTCCAGGGTGAGTTTTGGTCCACTTTAAAGAGGAACAACACCTGCGATTTTCACTTTCCCAGATGTTATTCCTCTACGGCAGGGCATCCCAAATAGGAACATCCCAATGCTGTGTGCAAGCCCTTATATCAGCCATAAAAATTAAGGCAATCCTATGGTGCATAAACGCTTGTGCTCCATTCATACCTACCTTAGCTGACCCGATGTCAGATCTACATGAGTATACCGGGTGATCTGGGGGGTTTCACACAGCAAGGCATCCCAAATAGGGATACCCCAGGCATGAGGACATTGGCCTCCCTGTAGTTTTTTAGACTCCAAATAGGCCATTGTTCATCTTTAAACTTGGATCAGGCATGTAACAGGTTGGTCATGGGCTCGTAAAGTCCTCGGAAGAATTTTGGCCCCAGTCCATCTCTGTGTGTAAATACATCCCTATGCTTTTTCGGCACCTGCATAAAGAAGAACTCCCACTTAGTATGGATATGGAACCTCAGAATCATCCTCGTGGCATCCTTTGATTTTCCTCTAAAGTATACTCCTCTGGCTGTCAGAACATAATAAGTGTTCAATCTAGCTCAAATGCAGTCATTTGGCGTGGGCTTTCTTTGATTCGCCTCATAACAAAATATATATCGCACAGACAGAGCCCGAGGCAGCTTCCGTACTGTAATAAAGGCATCTTAAGAAAAGCAATAGCTTTGAGGTTTCCAGGCACATAACCAAATTCTGAAGCCTTGTGAAAAATACCGAAGCTCAGACGAAGGCCAAAGGGCCGTGATTTGGGAAGTGCAAAGGCAGCATTTCTGTGACAGGCTGCCCGAGGGAACCTTCTGGGACTCATACTGCTCTCAAGGCAGTCGTGACGGAGACCAGAGTTCAAGGTACATGTCTAGCAAAAAAATGTGTTAATACCCTGCAGTTCATCCGCTGCTTAGACAATATAAAACACGACCTGGTAAATAATAAATGACAGAAAGTTTTGGAGATGTAATTCTGGCTGTTGAACAGGTGTAATTGAACAAGCATAAAAATGTCCCCTTTATAGGCTGCGCCGCTACACTTAACTCCTTTCCTGGTAGAAGACATCTGGCCCCATTTGATGTACAGAACATTGCCAGCTCCTCATGCACAACATAACATTCCACATATTACCCAGCAGCAATCATATTGAAGTGAAAGGAAACAACTGGCTTGATTTCTCATACTGCTAGATTGTCTCTGCAGCTATACAACGGGTAATTAGAATATCTGTCCTGACATAGAACATGGGCAAGATAGGAAAATATAAAATGTTTTTTTTTAATAGTTCTCTTTTGCAGTTCTATAAAACTTTTAATAAAGCTAAACTCTGATCCCCTAAAAATTAATAGAGGGACTGGACTTAATTAACTTGTCTATTTATAGCCCGCAGAAATGCTCATGTGTTAAAGTGACCGACACATGGCATGTGTTCCTAGCTAGTGGTAAGGATGTGGTTAGGAAAGAGAATAGCAATTAGAAAGCAGAAAAGAAGATATGTATTATATTGTGGCTGGACTAGTAATTAAAATAATATATCGGATTGTTAGGGGAGAGAGGGGAGAGCAAGCAGACATGAGAGTTGGGATCCTGCTTTGTCATTGTTCATAGATCAGAAGCTTATTTTACCTCTTAAAGTGGTCCAACACCCTAAATGGTTGCTGGGTTGCATAGTGATAGTTCTGGAGGGGGGCCCTTACACTTAACTTCACCGTCATCCCTTCAGTGAAATAATGCTCTGCAATTGGTCATGTTGTAAAGAGTTGCTTTGGCTTTTTCTGGCACTGGCTGATTTTCCTAGAGGCTGTTTTCAGGGGCAATCAAATCTTTTCTCAATTAGGATACTATAAAGTGAAATATTCTATTTAAAAATGTAAATTCTCAGCACATGAAATTGGGAATAAGGTGCACATTATTTTTAATAGTGTATGTAATTTTCTTAAAAGTTACAAAATAACAGCAGCCTGTGGGGAATCCAAAAAATTAGGATGCCCCACAGTGTGAAACCCTCTGGTTCCCTGTAACACTCATCTATATCCTTGATGTGCTGGCTTCTATAGGGTCAATTCATGCCCGTGCGCCAAAAAGCCACAAACCATGAGCAACTGCATCTGCATGCGGAAATTTGTGATTGGGCGCACAATTCATTAAATCGTGCAAACGGTTCACGCATGTGCGCATCGCAAGTTAACAATTCTTGCACAAACATTTGCATTGCGCATAAAATTCAGCTCTATTTATGCGCAAGGGGGCCATCCTCCGTTCACGTTGTTCAGGCTAAAGCAGCCAAATTTCTCCATGGCCCCCATCTTTACCCTAGCATTGGCAAATCTGCTTCATCAGCTACTGTGTTATAGGCAAATTTCTATTCTCCAATTTGTAGTGTTTGCCCTGTGGTGTGTTTATTTTCCTGGTTTTTATGTGTAGTGATTTAGCGGTTGATAACTTGATTCCAGTTGACCTACAGTGTTATGTTTCGGGCAGGCTGATTCACTAATAGCGCCAGGTAGCGACAGATGAGCGTCTGTATTGCGGCGCTATGACTGCCCGCTAGTGGGCGCCCCGACCAGCCGTCAGTTGCTATTACAGGGCTCCTCAGTCACTATATTAACCTGGCCTCTAACGGTGAATATGATGTGTCACAGTCGCTATTAAGCCACTGTACAATTACTCACCCAAATCTAATATTGTCTGGGCTTTTTAATGTTGTTAGAATGTTTAATTTTGCAATTATTTTATATTGTCTATGCTCACATAGACAATATAAGCTTATTTTGCCAATTGTTTTTTGATATTAGGTGTGTATAAAATGAAATCAACTCCTGACAACAAATGTTAGTCTAAATATTAAAATCTTTATTAAATAAAAAAAAAAAGGCAAACATGGCCAAAAGTCTAAGCCGCATAGCTACAAACCCCATACTCCCCACCCTACGGCTTTTTCTTCTTCCCCAGCAGCATAAATATTGTCTGTCGGACGTACTGCCACAGTCTGCGATGCTCATTAATGCAAGCTGTAGGAAGAAAGAAAGATCATTATGATTTGGACATCCTAAATAGCTTAAACAAACTATGATAGGTATTTTTGGGCTTAAAGATTGTGGTTCCTACATTTTAGGGATATTTGACATTAAGCTAGTATAGTCAAATATTTTGGTGCATTATTTTAGTTTGTGGCCTACCATTTTCTATTTTCCTCCCTAGGCAAAATTTTTACATTAACTGAAATAATCAAATAAGCGCTACTTTAGCTTTTGAAGAGTGTACTTTCTGTTTTGCTTAAGTACTAAAGTCCATAGTACTAAACAAATCCTTCAGCTATTACAATTATAGTTATACAATTTACTATTGAAGGATTTTGTTAATGACCACGCACACTCACAGCCTGCATGTATTATGTGTTTCAATTTAACCAAAGCGGAGCCACCAATCTGGCATGCATACATACAGTTATGACTGTGGCTAGCCAAAATGTCATCTACATGTCTCCTACTTAACCCCATAATGACATTAACCTTTATGCGTGGTCATCTATCTAGACATATGGTTTACCTGTATGTTTTGGTAACATTTCATTGTACTCACCATTGCATCTGTGGCTAGGGACCATGCTGCTGGGGGTTCCTGGAGCTGGGTTGGGGAGTATGGTGACCGGGTCCGTCTGTGTGGAAACTGGACGAAAACACAACAGAAAACTTTTTTTTAAAGAATATTATTAATCAACATCCACCTGTTTGTTTTATGATAATATTCTGCAAAAGCAATGTTTGCAAATATTTTCACAGGCATTTCTTTAATTACACTAACAAGGTTTAGACATGGTTTGCAGACATTAGCATGGTAGGGGTTCATAAGTTGAGCTGTTTCAGTGAAGTGTTCCACATGGTCCACTCAATACCATTGTCCTGATTTTTAAGGGACAGTGCCACAGCAGTGCGAATTACAGTAGTAACATATTGTTATTTAACACTTGCGCATGTGGCTGCACTGCAAGAAGCACATTTACTACAACATTAGCAGTGCAGCATAATGCTTAAATAAATATAAATCCTATTTACCACTACTGTAATTTGCAATGAAATGGCCTTGTAGAAATGCTTGAAAAATCAGGCACCATATAATGTTGTTTACCATAATACCTGTTTAGTTTTTTAAGAGGTACATTAAATACAACATGTTAATGAATCATAAAAAAAACTTACCACGACTATGCCCGAGTGCAGGATCTGCAGCATAGCTGGTGGAGGTGCCGGCTCTATGATGCCCTGTAAAACAGTTAATAGTGGAAAGGTATTGACCTTGTTGTTAAAGGTATTAACAACAAGGTCAACATGGAACGCAAAAACCACAATAAGAAATGCACTCAGCAGGGGATGAGCTGCTGCTGGTCTCCCAGGGAGGGCTATGAGGTGGAGGCGTGGAGACTCCACTCCTCACAGATCCCCAACCCGATGGGCCACCCTCCTCCCTCTCACTCCCTAATCCTCGAGGGAGTGTGGGCGAGTCCCTCACCTCCACTCCACTGGGACTCCCCACTTGAGAGTGGCCACAAGGGGTTGGGGACTCAGCTGGGTCCGACTGTGAGGAGCTGAGGCTTGATACTGCTCTCACCCCAGCAGCATGCTCCTCTGGGGCATCATCCCCTTCCTCCCCTGGGTCCTCAAGATGGGACCGACGAGAGGGACCCCCTTCCCGTGTTTCCCCAGGGGAGGACGCTTATCTGTGGAGAGGAAACAAAAGGAAAAAAAAAACACATCAGACAAAAATACCTTACTCATCCAACATAATAGTAAATACAAGCAGGGCCGGATTAACGTAGGGGCGGATGGAGCTGCCGCTCCAGGCCCCTACGTTAAAACAGGCCCAGCAGCCTGCAAACGCGGCCCGCATAGGCCCGTCCGCCGTGCGGGCACTTTAACAGATGAAGAGGGCCGGCCCTGCACTGTCACAGGCCGGCCAGCTATAGTGCCACAGAGCGGAACAAAAAGTGTCAGCATTGTTTCCCCCGCGGAGGCCGGCCCCCAGAGCACAGCTATCGCTTCCGCTTCCGGGGGGCGCAGTGCAAATCTGAGGGAGTGAAGAGCATGCAGCCAGGCTGCAGAGATGAGAGGTGACAGAAGGAGAGAAGAATCGGAGACAGAGGGTGCTGAGTGGAGGAGGCGCAGCAACGCAGCAATTCAGTGTGAGTGATTTGCTGTCTTAGTTACATGGGGGGGGGCAGAGACAAGTGAGGAATGCTGTCAACTAAAAGCAGCCGAGAGTGACACATTGCTCGGAGCCGGAGGGAGGGCATAGTGAGGACTCACATTCAGGAGCCGAATGTCTGGATGGATGGTAGGCTGTCCCTGCAGCGTCACTCCCCCCTCTGTATCTCTCTGAAGCTCAGCAGTGATGGGGGACAGACAAGGAAGCGCCTTCTCCCCACCTCTCCTCCTCTGCGCAGCACAAGCCCTTCACCAGGAAACAGAATGACGTGAGCTGCTCCTCTAATGCTCCATATGCTGACAGGAGACACACACACTGCTGCAATGAAAAGGTTTTAAAGTTGTACAGTGTGTGTGTGTGTGTATGTGTGTGTGTGTGTGTGTGTGTGTGTGTGTGTGTATGTGTGTGTGCTGTCTGCATCCTGGGGAAGAGGGGGGGGGTATATATTGCTGTCTGCATCTTGTAGTATGTGTGTATATATTGCCGTCTGCATCTTGTAGTATGTGTGTATATATTGCCGTCTGCATCTTGTAGTATGTGTGTATATATTGCCGTCTGCATCTTGTAGTATGTGTGTATATATTGCCGTCTGCATCTTGTAGTATGTGTGTATATATTGCCGTCTGCATCTTGTAGTATGTGTGTATATATTGCTGTCTGCAACTTGTAGTATGTGTGTATATATTGCCGTCTGCATCTTGTAGTATGTGTGTATATATTGCCGTCTGCATCTTGTAGTATGTGTGTATATATTGCCGTCTGCATCTTGTAGTATGTGTGTATATATTGCTGTCTGCAACTTGTAGTATGTGTGTATATATTGCCGTCTGCATCTTGTAGTATGTGTGTATATAGTGCTGTCTGCATCTTGTAGTATGTGTGTATATATTGCCGTCTGCATCTTGTAGTATGTGTGTATATATTGCCGTCTGCATCTTGTAGTATGTGTGTATATATTGCTGTCTGCATCTTGTAGTATGTGTGTATATAGTGCCGTCTGCATCTTGTAGTATGTGTGTATATATTGCCGTCTGCATCTTGTAGTATGTGTGTATATATTGCCGTCTGCATCTTGTAGTATGTGTGTATATAGTGCCGTCTGCATCTTGTAGTATGTGTGTATATATTGCCGTCTGCATCTTGTAGTATGTGTGTATATATTGCCGTCTGCATCTTGTAGTATGTGTGTATATAGTGCCGTCTGCATCTTGTAGTATGTGTGTATATATTGCCGTCTGCATCTTGTAGTATGTGTGTATATATTGCCGTCTGCATCTTGTAGTATGTGTGTATATAGTGCTGTCTGCGTGTTGTGATGTGTGTGTGTGTGTGTGCGTGTTTGTGTGCTGTCTGCATCCTGGGGAAGGAGGGGGTATGTAGTGCCTTCTGCATCTTGTAGTATGTGTCTATATAGTTCTGTCTGCGTGTTGTGATGTGAATGTACAGGGTCTAAGATGCTTGTAGCTGGGAATGCTATACTGGTACATACCTTATATGTAGTCATAAGTCAGGCAGTCATATTAAAGTGGACCAACACCCTGCTAGATCGTCCCGGGAATCTATAAGATTCCCAGGCTGATCCGATCCCTCCCCGCGGGGCATCCAAAATCGGGATGCCTCACTGTGTGAAACCCCCCAGGACACCCGTAAACACTTACCTTTTCGCCGTATGTCGTGACTATGTCATTCGGCAGGCAGCTTTCAATGTTCTGAATGTGAAGCGTACCGTGGCAGCGTGCTAGCACGCCCTGGAGGATGCAACAGTGCACACTCCCCATTCTAGTCAATGAGAGCCGTTTGCTGAATTGACGTGACCACGCAGGCGGATCTCATTGGGCAAAAGCCGCACACATGCACCGCTGGAACCAGGAAGAGGTGAAAAATCATCATTTTGGGTGGTTTTCAAACAGCAGGGCATGCCAATTTGGGATTCCCCAGGGAACTGGAATAAAACCTGGGAAAGCCAAATTTCCTGGGTTTTGTTTCACTGTAAAGAGGCACATTTTGCCTGTCCTGGAGCCTAATAGACTCCAGGGCCAGTCGATTCCCTCACCCCTCACTGGGGCCTCCACCACTCTTAATCCTGCCCTGCTTCTCGTGTTTCAGCCCTGTAGCAAGCCCTGTGTGTTAATCAAAAAAGCTGTGGGTGTGACGTCACATCGGATAGGTGTTACAGTCTGGGGGCATAGCATAGAACAAACTCTATGAAGATATGCAAAATTTTCATACACTAACATGTATTCAGCTATCCTGGTAATTTAATGTACATTAGACATGTAACAAATGCACTTTGTCTTAAACAAAATTGCTTTGTGTTGCGTTTTCATTTTATATACTTCGATAAATAGGACCGTCAAAATCTACAGCACCAGGCCTGGGATGCTCTTAATCCGGCCCTGAATACAAGCATGTAGTGATGTATCACTTAGCTGATGCGTAGGCATCATAGAGCCTGTAAACGCCCTCATTGTCCCGGTGCTTAAAATCCGACCACTTCTGAATGGTAGACCTTTTTGTGAGTTTGGTCTTAAAGTACCGGGACACGGTGGCTTGCACCTCCATCACTATGCTGCTTTTTGCCCTCAGGACATAGTCGTACTCTCTGATGCAGAAATCCTATAAAAACAAATAAAAAAAATCATTAGGAGAAAAAAATATTAACACATTCCCATAGCAATATGTAAATCTAACATTGCATTTCAGGTTTTAGTATAAAAAAGGCATTTAGACTTATTCAAAACAAACCAATCTCAATCCTTGTTTTCACGCTAACTAACTATATAAGAAAAAGTCATACGTTTAAAACCATTCCATACAACCAAAATACAGTACATATTTGATTGAAACCACACAAAATATAACATTATGAAATAGAGAAAAAAAACAACAACTCACTTTTAACAACTTGCCCATTCACCCGAGGATACACCCTCTTTCGCTTCTTCTACTGGCTTTGGGGGGAGCAGCGGATGCTGAAGGGCCAGGGGGGCAGGGGTGGGGGGATCAGAATCGGAGGAGTAGCTGGGGAGAGGTCTGGCTGGGCGTCTAGGCCTCATAGTGGATCCTCGTAGGTGGCAAACCGGAAGTTCCAAAAAGGAAATGTCAGGTCCCGAGGGACGCCCACCTTCCAATTAAGTCTGCAACCCCCAATCTCCACTGCTAGCTTCGCCTATAGACAAGCCCCCGTTTGCCGGGACGCTGGACACGCCTCACCGGACATGGTGGCCCCCAGGACTTCTTAGCACAAAGGATGCAGACTTATGCAGGGGAAGGCAGACGAACCTGGAACGAGACTGGGTAGGTCAGAAGGGCAGGGGTCATACACGGCAGATCAGTCCAATGAAGCGCGGTACAGGAGGGTGAGACAGAAGAATAGTCGAGTCGAGCCAAAGGTCACACCGGGGAATCACAGATACGCAGTACAGAGGAGCAGGCAGAAGTCGTGGTCAGGAAAACAGGCTAAGGTCGGTCCAGGCAGCAATCAAGGATGGTCATACACGGCAAGATACGTAGACGGAAACAGACACCAATTCGCACCCAGCAGCACGCTATCACGGGCAAGGATCAAATGCAATAGGAACACCTTTATAGGAAGTGGCCGACCAGATTGAGGGACATGATTGGTGCAACTTAGGAACCTGGGGCTGATTGCCCCATTCAAACCACAAGGGCGTTCCGCCCAAAGCAACCTTGGGCTCATTGGCCACAAGCACGATCCTGAGCATCAGGAGCGCGCCGCGATGCCAGGGACGCGGCCGCTCCAGACGCTGCTCGTGACGGAGCCGCCCGAGCCGCCACCTGCCGAAGATGCCGCCCAGCCTGCGCGCCGACCGAGTGCAGCCGGCGTGGGACCGAAGGCCGGGTGAGTGCGAGGTAAGGCCGGGTGAGTGCGAGGTCCCCGTGACAGGAAATTGAAAGCAAAAAATTGGACACTCATTTAAAATACGCTAACACACGCCAATGATACTGCTATGAAACGCAAAGTTTACAATGTGTACACATTACAATGTTTGTAGAGACACAAACGCAGAATCCATGTTTAACAACTGCGGAGCGCAGTATGCTGCGAACGACAGCGACTGCTCAGTGCAACCGAAACTCTGCGAATCCTACCGTATTCAACACAAATTCACAGCAACCGAACGCAGTCGGTCTAGATTACAATGTGAATACAGTGTGATTACAATGATTTTTAAAAGTAAAGAACAACATTAGGCAAGCACAATACACTGGAATGACATTGTTGAAGGAGTGTGACTTTTACACTTTAATGGCAGATTCTAAAATGTTTTTTTTTTAAAAACTTCAAAAACATACATACAATTCAGGAATAATGTATTAAAAACTTGTATGCTTTTTAAAACAAAAAAATGGGATGGGATTTGAGGATCTTCCATTGAAATGTATGGGAGAACAGCAGGTAGTGAGAGGTAATAGGTGGTGCTGTGAAAGTTTGAACGCCGGCGCTGTACGCTGAGGCTGGGATAATGATGAATCTAACGCTACGTGCCGTTATACCAGTCGCTCAACAGAATTGGCTTCATAAATTGCGTGCTGTGGCCGGCGTTCTCTTGCCGATACCTCTCGCTACCTGTCACTACCTGTCACTATCCATTCATGAATAAGGCCCAAAATGTTTTTTTTCCATATGTTCTTTGTACCCCTCCCTTCACCGCCTGGTACGTTAAATGTATTATTGCTTAAAATTTGAGCTACTAAATTTCTTCATGGTTTCGTTATTTAAACATTTGTGGTCAAATGCCCACCATTTTGGGGTTTGTAGCTTAAACTATAAATCTATTTAGGTTTGATTCTGGACTGTTATTCATGCTATTTTGATCCTCTGTGCAATTCAGCACCATATTTTGCTATGCAATTATTTAAACAAATTGCACAGCTACATAGGGTGCTAAAATCAAAAGAAAAAGTGTTTACTTTAAGATAACATGAGTGACAAAATTACTCACGGCCATGAATCAACCCTAGTTTGTAAACATTTACAACAATTTGAAATTTTTTATTTTTCATAAAATTGTAAAAAATAGGTATAAAAAAATAACTGCTGGCTAGCGCTTTCATTCATAAAAAAACATGCCATCTATTGCTGGTATGTGTTTTATGAATAAAATAAGAACACTTTTCAGCCCTCAAAACACTCCAAAATCACATTCAAATATACTGTTGGGAGTAAATTTGCGCATGAAGTCTAACTCCATGTGCAAATTTAGTCCCAAAAAAGACCCCCCAAAAATATGTCCGCTGAACTGAGAGTAAGGGGGAAAACGTGAGTAAACCATTTTTTTTCTATGAAAAGTGTGCGTAAATTACTTCTTACTTCTTTCAGACTAAGCCAATAGCGGGGTGACCGTGCATCAAGGCAATCGCCTTGGAAGGCTGTCCATATTAGGCTATGGGCCCATTCATAAAGGCGTTTGCTTTCACTGAACCATCACAATCAACACCAAGAAACTTTGCCTGCAGATCTTTTGAGTGGAAATCACTATCGCAAACTCTCTCCGTACACAGGCCAGCAATTTCAGGGCACTTGCCCTGAAAACGTGATTGTCCTGCAAGTTCTAGGTCTAAATTCAGCCTGTGTGTCCGCCAATGGGGCTGCACAGGCTTGAGGGAGCAGGGATGCTGTGGGATGCAGCATGTGTACAGCAAAGGTTTTCTGTGGCCAAGGTATTGAAGATCCAGGGAAGTCCAGTATATGGGAGAGACAGGGGGGTTTACACTGTGGGGCACTCCAAATCAGAGTGCCTCTAGGTAAACCCATTAAAGAGGGACAACTGGTTTCCTGACCCTAACAGGGTTAAGAAACACTGATCCAAGGCACCCGCATAAAATAAGGTCAACCAGGAGTGCTTCCCTGACAGGTTGCAAAATGGCAGCAGTAAGGTAAGGGAGAGTTGACGGTATACTTTTGAGTAAATCAATTTTGCTTTTAATCTTGAGCTCATGAGTAATTAAAACTGTTCCTGGCACAATAAAATCAGGTGATTGCCAGCAAGTGGTTAAATCACTTCGCTGCATGATATTACGCTCTGCCATGTAGCTTAGCCCTAATAATTAGTGGACGTCAGTGAAGTATTTTAAGAGATTGATCACTTCCAACTAACTTAATTGGTTTGTATGAGGTAATGAGCAGCTCTTAAGACTAATATATTGCACTAGACTTTCATTATTTTTTTATTTATAAAGCTTTGGCGTGTTTTACTTAGGGAATTACTGATGAAATCAGCAGTCAGATGTGTAGTGCAATGAGAGGACATAGTGGTCACCTGCCATTCTAAGGAAGGCAGCAGAATTTACAAGTTTATTATACAGTATATAAAGACCATGCTTCTGAGTCAATAGCATTTCCTTTAAATATCTCCTGTGATAAAGTGCTGCATTCACACTTGATTACAGAATAAGGCATAGGATATATTAAGGTGCAATTCAAAAAAATCTTAAGTAAATCTTATAATTTTTTTTATGTTAATATTAGTACTTTTTAAGCATATGCGAACCTCTGTGATATTATATTTTCTTTGAAATACCAACTTTAAGGGACAGTCAGGGCAATGGCAATAATAAGGCAGAAAAGGGCTCACCTGAAGCCTACCCCATGTGTGATATATATATATAGATATACATATATATATATATATATATATAGATATAGATATATATATATATATATATATATATATAGCTAGCAGCTTTAGGGCAGATTCAAATTCTGGCCCTCCTTCCAGTTCAATTCCTCCATGACCACGCTACAGGAGGAGTGCTGGCTAACAGGGGTAGCCGTTGAACCAAATTTGAAGGTGGCCATGAAGGAATAGAAAGTAAAGGAGGGGTAAACTTTAGAGCCCTGCTGCAGCATTTACAGCACATTGCAGAGAATGGAGTAGAAAGGACAGTTTGCAGGTGAGCCCCTTTCTGCTTTATTATTACCATTGCTTGGGCTGTCCCTTTAAAGACCAACCATATCCTATGGAAGGTTACATTTCAATAAATAAAACCACCTGTATCAACTCTACTTAGTGTTCTGGTAATGAAATGGATAAACATACTCACAAAGTTTTTGACTTCAAAGGAAAAATTTAAACTTTCTTTGACTCTTATCTTCATTCTAGCGCTATTTTCAATGGGCTACAATTGTACCCAGCATAAGATTGCGAGGAGGGAGGCTTAAACAGCTAGTTTAGAGCAAAGGTATCCAAAATGTAATTTACCTGGGTGGAGGAGCAAAATAGATTGAGTTGTTTTTTGGGTTTTGATCCGCTTTAATTTATATCATGCCTTATTCTGAAATAAAGTGTATGATTTTTACAGGCAAGTTTCCAACAAGATCCTATGAGGTGGTATGTGACAAGACAGACTAATCTTAACCCAACCCATGGCTGCACTTTACTCAAGCCTGATCCATGATCCATGAGTCTTATCCATGAATACAATACCAATCAAAATGGTGATGAGAGTTATTATTAGAAATATTAGCACAACTGTTTGTTAGCCTGGTTGGTTTCTTATTGGTGAAACCCCTGAGCTAGAGCAGTGTTAGAAGTCCCCCAAAACAGGGCTTAATATGTACCTGATCCTCATTCAGCATGTGTCCACTCACCTAGTGACCCCCTATTGGTTTACAGCAGCTCTAACAATATGAGAGAGAGAGAACAGTGCGACAGTTCTCAGAGGGTTTATGCAGATGGGCCATTTTTAGGTGTGCTTTAGCACCTTCACCTTTGCAGCATAGCATCATCCTGGCTTTTTATCATGTCTGCTCTTTCTTTCAGTAGGAAAGCTTTCACAGAAGAAAGTTATTCTTTTAGCGTATGAATAAAAGAGATATACACATGGTTTTGTTTTCGGTGATTCTACTGAGGAGAGCAAGCCTCCCTTTGTTTGTACAGGATCTTATTTGGAAATATTTTGTGGACGGGACCTGACATGGACATATTTTAGTTCTCTTAACTTGGAGGCTTATTTATTATTATTGGTGCGGGCACCACTTGAGCTTATCCCCGAGACGCTCAGCAGCGCCTGCACCACAGCGATGGCTTCAGGCCGGTGGCGCTGTCAGCTGTAGTGCTCCCGGCCAGGCAGCATTTGCAGCGCACATCTTATATAAGCCTATGCACTAGTGACACCTAGCACTGGCTGAGAGCCCTGCAAGCTGACACAATTTATGAAAAAAATACAATGTGCTCCAAGAGGCTCTCAAAAAAAGGGAATTCTGGCACACAGCGCCTGTTGGTTTCCCACATCCCAAATCACAAGTTTGCAGCACAAAAAAGTGCTACAAATGCATATAAAAATAATCCTAACCAGCCAAGGGATCCCGTGGCACATGCACCAGCCCCCCCCAAAAAATGCTTAAATAATTGTATCCAGCCCATTGAAATGTATGGGATAAGGCTACACAGTGCTAGGTGAGCGGCTGGTCCTATCTGGTACTGTAGGAAACTGTAGGCACTCATCCCATCACCGGTGCTGTTGATAGATGGGACACTAACTGGCACTATCACAGGCGCTGTGGATTTTTGACTTGATACATACACCTTTTTGACTGGGATCTGACACCCACCTGACACTCATCTGGCACTAAGTGGCCTTAGCCTTTTAAATAACCCCATAGATCAACAGCACTGCAAACCCAAGTTCATCTTTAAAACTCTGCTACCCTGAAGGCTCAAACATTTAGGCCCCATTCACACTGGAGTGATTTTGCCAAATTCACCTATGAAACGGTGCCCATAGAAATCTATGAACCCTTTTACAGAAATAAAATATTTGCTTAAATTACATAGCAAAAATGTTTAACAATATATTCATGACTGTAATAGAAATACACAAACTATGATTAATTTTGTCTACAGAAGAAGCAATATAATGTAGCTGCTATGTCCTCCAGCACTCGCGAGGTCTTGTAACACATTCTGATACAGATGTTCTTACAACACTTTAAAAATCCCAGTAGTATTTAACTCTGTTATGCTTTAAAAGATTTCTGTTTTACTACCATGGTTTGTTCTAGTCAGCCATTGGAGCTGTTTTAACCTTACATTACTTGCCTGTCGGGAAGGAAAACTGATCTTCGATTATAAAGGATGCTGTTGTGGTTCAGTTTTTGATTATGATTAAATTTGACCAAAATATCAGATTGGGTTTTAAGCAACTCATTGCATTTACTTAAAGACCTACAACTCCCAAGAATTTAACTTTGGTCAAATTTGGACTTAAGGTTTTGTTCTTCTCTGGTGGCACATCCCGGTTTGCTCTGTGTATCCCCCAGTATTGTCTTTAAACTTGTTTCCTCCTCCTGATCAGGCTACCCAGCCAATCAGCAGAATTCATTCCATTCAGAATTCATTTGTGGTTGTGAGAGTAGCAAGGAAATCTGAATATAGCGAGCCGCTCCCTTCAAACTTTGGGTGTACCAGGCCATTAAGAAAGGTTGGGTGTGCACTTAGCTAGAGGTAGTACAGGGATGCCGCAAGGGCTTGTGGAATAGGTGATTGGATCTGTGACCAAGGGTGTTTTACATAGTAGGGCCTCCATAAAAGGTAGACCACCAAGAGTCTTGTAGACTCAGGTCTTATTCCTCTTCAAGTATTCCTTGTTAGTAGTTGTGAGTAGGGATGAGCAAACCCCCCCAATGTTCGGATTAGGCAAGTTCGGTCGAACTGTGATTAAAGGTTTAGGTTTGGAGACCCGAACCTCATCCCTTTTGAAATCCATGGGGACCAAACTTTGGGGGGAGTGAAGGGAGTCACAGAGTGTGCAGCAGGAGGCTGATGTAAAAACTTACCTAAGCCCCACGATCCCCCTCGCTGTCAGATGTGGCGTTTGAACTGGTCCATGGGCGGAGCCACAGAAAAATGGCGGATGCTCCAAATGAGTAAGGACATGCCTAGCACCACTGACAGGAAGGGGATTGCGTGGGGCTCAGGTAAGTTTTACAACAACTTTGGCTGCTGCATCCTTTAGGTGAAGCAGGTTGATGGTCTTCTCAGTAGCCCATCAACCAGCCCTTCCGAGTCAGATGCCACTTCTGGCTGAAGTCCATGTTCAGTTTCGGGAACCCACACTCTCAAGGTTTGGTAAAAACCAGAACTTTGTATTTCGAGTTCACCAATCACTAGTTGTGACATATTCATGCACAGCATACAGCTCTCATTACAGACAGAGCAGGGCATAGCGAAAGGGGTGTAACAGCATCCCTGGTCTCCCTGTGGTCTGTGGCACATTCCTTCCCCAAGCCTATATGAGATGCTGGGGATGCAGCCTGGGAATGCCTCATGGGCACGCTGGTAGGTGAGTTACTGCGACCAGCCAGACTTAGGGGTAGATAATCGTCAGGCAGGCAGGTGATAGGTCCACTTTATTTAATTCTGGAAATAGCTGGGTAGCTGGATGGCTGCTGCCGGACTAGATGAGCAGGCAGCGTGGGTGTTTCCTGTTTATTAATTATAATGGGACAGTGTATGAAAAAATGAATGAACTATTTCCAGTCTTTATTACAGCTAAGTCTTTTAAGGATATTACCAAAATACATTGGTTAGAGGAGCAATAGTAACTTGCTGTTTCTCCTTTACCCTTTTTGCTGAATTCTTTAAAATGATCCAGCAGGAAGTTGTGTTTGCATAGGAGGAGAGGGATTATTAGTATTTTGCCACACTGTGTGTTCATATAACCTATGAAGAAAAACAAACATGCATAGTTTAGCAATGAATTGCACAAGAAATATTTAGGGCCTGATTTATCAAGCACTTCTGCCAGGCAATGCCATTTCAGTGCAAAATATAGATTATACATTCTTCAGCATGTTGCTGAAACTGCTAATGTTTTAGTAAATTTTCTTCTTGTAGTACATCAACATGTGCAATTGTGAAAAAAAAATGTGATTATATTTTTTTACTGCTCTAATTTGCACCGATGTGGCACTATCTGGCAGAAGTGCTTGATAAATCAGACCCTTAGATTTAGTGACTTTGTTGCAGGGGGTAGATGATTGCAGCATACTTTCGCTTGAAAGATTGCTTTTTGGCTTTGCCTTCCAGTGCATTGTATGGCAGGGGCCAATTTTAATATTTGTACACGTTCATTCTAAAGGGACTGTCTGGGCAAACTGTAAAAAAAAAAGATTCAGCAGCTTACCTTCTCTATTCCTTTTTGTGACCTTTAGTAGTAGTATCTAGAAGTAGCAACTTGTCACTTTTCTTCTGGTACTCCCCCTGATTCCCCTAGCAGGAGACCACCAATCATAGGGCTCGACTGGCGGTCTCTAACTCGGCCCCATAGCGGCTGCTGGTGTATTGTAGCATTGTGATTAAGTGGCAAAGTATGCTGATATAAACCAAATACCTTCTATTGCACTGAAGAGTTCGAACATCGAAATAATTTTCCATTCAGTTAGAGTACTCACAACTCAGCATTGAGAAGCACTTCAAACTAACTGCCTTTATGTGATAGTTTAGTTGTTACTGGATGAATTAGCATATGGCAGACCATTCCTCATCATTCCTGCTTCCTGTTAGTGTTTTATCAATATTGGGCAAAGGTTAAAAAAGGAAACACAGGTTGTTTGGGGCACTGGGCTGGGAATAGAAGGTGAACATAAACTTCATTTCTGGGTATAGGATCACTATAATATATGGTCTATGTCAGGGGTATCCAATGGGTGGTAGTAGTAGCATTGGTGAGATCCTCTCAGGTGGTACTCAACAAGGCTGTAGACTTACCTGTTCCCCAACCAGATCTGTTGCCATCCATACTCCATGCAAGCGTTATTTGCTGTTAATACCTTTCATCTTGGGGTTTCCTCCTAACCTACATAGACCTTTAGTCTCAGTACTACTAAGGCCCTTATTCATCAAGCGATAGCGCCAGGTAGTGTCTGACGAGCGCCAGGTAGCGGCAGCTAACGGCGACTACCGACTCAAGTACGCCCGGCGGCGGTCACAATGACGCATTTATCAAGCAAAATGAGGCTAGCGCCGGCGAGAGCGACGGCTAGCGCGGCATTCATCACGAAGCCGCCTGGACCGAACAGCGCCGCTGCAAATTCCCTCACAGCGCCAGGTATGAGCTGTCGCTCCCTGGCGATGTCCAATGCATTTCAATGGAGCAATCTATAATTATTCATAATTAATTGGTAATAATTTTTTTTTTTTTTTTTTTAATGTCAAAAAATCGGAGACCACTTCTGCAATGTTAGGATTTATTTTTAAGTCAATAAAAAAATTAAAAAAAATATGTGCAGAATTGATCTAACAGGTCTGAGATTAATGTATTCATATTACAAAATGATTCTAAAAACATGTATAATGTTACATTCAAAAAATATGGTTGTTTAGGGGTTAAAAACTAGTTAATACACATCGCCGCCAGCGCTCTGGGGTTTAAACAAGGAATGGACAGCGACAGCACATTCGGAGCGTGATTTGTTGATGAATATGAAGCTAGCCGTTCGCTCTGGCCATTCGTTGTCAGGCGCTCACATACAACGCTGGACCTGTGAAACAGCGACCCCCCAGCCCGTATTCAACATTACTGCACACCGACTGAGTCGCTGTCATCAAGCTAATGCCGGCCAAGCACAGCGAATACTGGCTGGCGCTGAAAAAATCACGCTACAGTCGCTCATCTGTCGCTACCTGGCGCTATTGATGAATCGGCCTCTTAGAGTAAAAGAAGGGGCAAGCGTTTTTTTCCATTAGCCTTTGCTCATGTATTTGCCCCATACGCCATCAAAACTAATGTCAAAGGAGCTTCCCAAATACCAGTACACCTTGCTGCTAAATATGGTGAAATCTTACATGTACTTTTAAGTCAGATTCTGTTTAAAAATGTGTATACTTGTGTCTGAAATAAGATTATTTTAAGAAGAAACACAGTTTTATAAGTTGGGGTATTAAGTATGCACATCTTAAGATGTATTTAATTGATCTGCAAATGCAGGACAAAGAATATAACAATGAGAAATGCTAGCTCATATTTTAGGATTAACAGTACATAATACGTGTATTAAGAGCTGCTCAGTGTCTTGTGTCTAACTGAAGTGCTCATGTATAAATTGTGGATGTTTATATTCATTATTTTACTCTATCTTTATGCTTTTGTGCACTCCCCAGCTTAGGAGGCATTTGGCACATTTAAAATGTTTGACAGCAAATATAAAATACAAATCAACTGAATGTAAATTGGCTGGTTGACTACAGTTTGTAAATGCAAGCATATCAGATTATCTATTATTTCAGCTTTCTGTGTATCACAATTCATCTATAAAGATATCCAATCACTTGAGGTCACTGGCATTTACACCTCTAATACAGAGGTCATGACTTGAGCTACTTTCCATAATTCAAACTAGAGATGAGCGAACTTCTTGAAAGTTCGATTCGGGCGATTCGCCGAATTTCCCCAAGAAATTCGGGTTCGCCCGAATCGAACTTTTACGAATTGCTCATCAGAAAAAAAAAAATGCCGGCATGGTGGGAGCGGGCAGGCCGGCTACGCCTGTCAGCGGCCCGCCGCCGGCCCGCTGACAGCGTAGCCGACCTGCCCGCTCCCACCATGCCGGCCTGTCCGCTCACACCATGCCGGCATTTGTTTAAAAAGCAAACACTTACCTGCATGGTCGGAGCGTGGAGGCCGGCGCTGCTCTCAGGCGCCCTCTGATGACGCGGCCTCCACGCTCCGGCGCCGCTCTCAGCTGTCATCAGAGGACGCGTCATCAGAGGGCGCGTCATCAGAGGACGCCTGAGAGCGACGCCGGCCTCCACGCTCCGAGCATGCAGGTAAGTGTTTGCTTCCGCCGCCCGCTGACAGCGTAGCCGGCCTGCCCGCTCCCACCATGTCGGCATTTTTTTTTTTTTATTTCAGGGAAAATTCGATCGGCACGAACCCAAAAAAATTCGGGTTCGTGCCGAATCGAATTTTCACTGAAATTCGGAGCAAATTCCGGTTCGTCCGAACCGGTTCGCTCATCTCTAATTCAAACCTTATACCATAACCTAATTCACTAAAGAGAAATATGTAAATGAGACATGTGCTACCTACCACAGGACCATGAACATCAACAGGATTCAGTTTTTTTTTTTACTTAACTGTACCTTTTTCATTTTTAAACTAAGAGTAACAATAATGCAAAATACAGTTTTTAACTTACAGATGTGTGTCATGCATTGACATGCTTTACTGTTTATCAGCTTTGGATAGTTATCTAGTCTAACCTATAAGAGGCCATGCTGACTGCATGCAAATTAAAGAGGAACATCGAGGGAGGTTAAAACCTCCTTTAAACCTCACCGATCTGCTGTCCGCCACCACCTCTGGTTTTACCTTTGGGCAATGTTTACTCACCTCACCAGGGGATCCATCTTCTGGGTCCCTTGGATTCTGGGCAGCCTTCCTATGGGCAGTGCCGTCTTGCATCCCATCAGGCTCTGCGCGGCCCCCAATCTCTGCGCCTGCGCAGTGCTCATGAATGGGATGCAATGGAGCTGCCCGAAATCCCGCAAGCAGCCGGATGTCACCGCAGCAGGCAGCGGAGGAAATCAGCCCCATATTATTTTTGCTCCAATGTTCCTCTTTAAGCTTTTGGTAGAATGAATTACTATATCCTGATACTGTCTCAACTGCTACCATGAGAGAATTTGAGTAAAGTGCAGATGGAAAAAACTTGCAGCCATCTAGGTTTTGCTGCACAAAGCGGCTTCACTTGCTCTGTGTATGGTCATGCCCGCCTATTCACTTGAGTGAATGAGCGGACCCACATATAGAGCAGGGTATGCCACAGGTGCACCAAAGTTGGGGGGGTTACTCTTTGACTGGACATCCACTTTAATTATATTGCAGTTCTTTCATCCATCCCAGGACTCAGAAAAATGAGGAGGCAGGAAAGGGGCAGCGAGTTTGACAATCTAATGAATTAGCTGCCTCAGCATATGCTGGCAGTCAGAGGTGAACCTTTTAAGGACTAAAGCATATTTTTCATTTGAAACCACATGATACCCCCTAACTGAATAAACCCCCCGCCAAACTTGTGGTTTTCTTTTCCTGGTAGAAATAATGTATAAATGACCCCGCCTCCCGCCGTCCAGCATATTTATAAGTAATTAGCAGAAGCCTAGATTTTTGCCCCAAAATGTAGTCTTAAAAGTCTGCTGATGGCAACAATATCACATAAACCAAGGTTTTGCCTTTCATCAGGAAGTGTGAAATGATAAAAGCCAGCATTAGTCCTTTAATAAAACATAGCATTTATTTGTCATTAAAGAAAAACTCCCTTTTTGGCAGGTTTCTGGTGCTCTGCCTTATTGTTTTCCTCTTTTGAAATGTAAAATGTGTTAGGATTGTGGCCCCGGACCTGTATTTTACTTATAATCATGCTTCTCATATTCCTGGGGCTCTGTGGGAGTGGCATTTATGGCCTCGAGTAAAAACAATGGACTGCAAGGGCAACACTTCTTCCAATGTAACAGGTAATGTAATCAGCAGCTTTGGCTAAGTCTAAGCGGCCTAGTGACCTATCCAGAAGATAACTTTATGTAAGCCTTTTGCAACTGGCACACAAGACTGTGAACCTTCCAAATTGAAGAAGTTGAATTTCAGCAGACTGGGATTAACCTGTTGTCCATGGCTTAGCCAATCAGATGATTAGCAAGCTAGAGTCTCTGATATGTACTTGAAATCACCACTTTGGTGTACATAGCTAAAGTAAACACATTGCTGCTGTAGAAAACTGTTTTCTTTTAAACCACACAATTTTAAACCACACCACTTTTATTCTTTTAAACCACACCACTTTTGCCACACAATAATGGAAACTTTAAAAAATGCCATCGAAAATGGAATTATTCTTTTAGTCTCCATGTGGTAAGGCAGTTGGTATTTAGTATGATATAATTTCATTCTTGCTGCTGTGCCTCGCTACATAAACACTTTTTATTGATGATGCATAAATGTAATGTTTTATTCATTGATTTGACTTGAACGTTCTGGCCTTGCACTGGGATTGGGCAAAGGGTTTTCTTCTTTGATGTAGAACTTAAAAAACCAAAACACACAGTCGTATGCTGATCAGGAGTTAACCAAACATTTCATTTTACTTTAAGGGCTAAATTTTCAGTTTTCACTTTATATTCTTTACTGCCTCAAGTCACTGGAAGACCTGAGCAAGGTCTCAGCTGATACAATATTTCACAGTACTGCATTTTTCAGGCTTTATTTCTCAGAAAACTAGGGATAACAGTACTCCATAATACCTGAGGTGTGGCTCACATATGTTATTAATAGTTTGCAGCTGTTAAGGTAAAGGAATTACAAAACTAGAACAGTGGCGGAGCGCCATATTTTTCCTGCCTGGAGTTAGGTTTGATCTTACATAGAAATCAAGTTACAAGCACAACACCTATAGGTATTTCTTATTGTTTCTCTTCTTAATCTAGCAAATATATTAGTCTCTTCTTAGTTTCTATTCAAGTCTTGACAGCTCTAGCATGATCTATCCGGTGACCCTGAAACCAATGACAAATGTGTCGTTAAGCCATAACTGATTATTGCCTACATAAGTGCCCAGAATATGTCTGCATAGCTGGGAGAATGAAGCCATGGAAAATGAGAAATGTAGACTTATCCTAAAGGCCTGGACTCTCGCACACATAAAATAGTAAGCAGCAGGGTAAAAGTTCACAAAAGTTCAGGTTCAAACTTAAAGAAACAATCTGTCCTTTTTATAAGGTCACCACATTCAGCAACAGGCTTGTGAAATGGTGAGATATGAGTGCCTTGAATGCTTGGGAGTGTTAAGAAAAGAAATTAGAAGGAAAGCAAAGCAACCAGAAATAAAATGAAAAGTTAAGCTTTCGAAATGAGGTTGCAGAGGTTTTACAGAAGAAGCAGAGGTCACATTCCACCGAACAGAGCTTGAGACACAATTTTCTTGTATAGGTTAAAATAACTGTCCTGCTGGGCATGTCTGTGACTCTTAGATGCCTTTTGGCTGTTTGTTCTACTTTAGTCTTTACGTTTTTGTTACTTTAATCTCTGCTGGGTGCCTTTAAATTAGACCTACACTCACAAGGATGAAGGGGGTCTCTGTGGACAACAGGGAAACTAAAAAAAGAAGAAATAAATGAAAAGTTATGCTTTTAAAATAAAGGCTACAGTGATTATATAAGAGGAAATATGGATCACCTATAATCAACATTGCTTGAAACAATATTGTCCAGCCTAAGCTGTCATATGACACCTAGTGGAATTGCTTGTGGCTCTTGAATATGTCTTACATTACACCCTGCTTTTAATTAATGAAGGCCTATATTTTTATTAATGTGAGGATACGACAGATTTCAATCTAAGCAAGATAAGATCAGTAACAGAAGTATCATATTAAAAAAGCCCCCATCAGCACTGGGAAAATGTATATACAGTAGAAAGGATTAGCTTTGGAAAGGGAAAGGAAACTTGCAATTAGCTTTACTCCAACAACTTTTGCTTAAACACTCAAGGTAGAATGTAATATTGTCTGACTTATCCAATTTTCTGTAGATATTAAAAACAAACAGTGCCCCAAGTACAGATGTTGTTTTACAGGAAGGTCAGCATACTGATAGAAATAGTTCCTTGCCTCTGGGGTTTGTTAAAAAGAACAGTTAAGAACACAGTTAAGTAACAGAGTTACAAAAAATATCATGTATGTGATGAGCCCTAGGTAACTTTTTGCATTGATTGGCATCTAATGTAGACCAAAAGTCATATTTGACCTTTGGGTTGGTCACTATGATTCCTAGGGGCAAGGGAATACATACCATAGACGGAGGGGAGGCAGCTGCTACCAGGTCCATAACAAAAGGGGGGCCAGTGCAAGCTGCATCTCCTGCTTTACATTACCAAATCTTTCCTTTTTTCCTGGTGCACTTAGCACCTTTGGGGAAACACTGGGGTCTGGGGTCCCTGCCAAATAGACAAACAAGGTAATATATTAAATAATAATTTTTAAATATATATTTTAATATTTATTAGTTTTAGTATATCTTATAATAAAGATATATTCTCTTTTTTGGGGGGAAGGGGTCCACTATGACTTTTGCTATGGGGCCCAGTTAAACCTATGTACACCCTCGTGTAGGAGGGTATTCAGATATGGGATGCCCCACAGTCGGACTCACAGCCAACCCCCCCATCCTGAGCTTCCACACTTACCAATTCAGCTCTGTATTCAAATGTGGCATAGGCATCCCTGTGAGAAGGGGATGCTGCTGTCTGCATTTTCTGCCTAGGGTGTATCCAGATCTGGGTGGCCCATGATCAAACTCACAGCCAAATCCCCCTCCTGAGCTCCCCACTTACCAAACTGTGATCCAGCACTGTATTCCGATGTGGCACAGGCACCCCCTGTTTTCCTGTGAGGACGGGATGCTGCTGCATGCATTTCCTATGCTGCGTTTGAATACATCCTTGGATTGGAGCTTTGTAAATGCAGGGTTCAGCAGTGATTCTGACCCTGGGACATCCCAATTTGGGAGGCCTCTTAGGAATCAGTGTGACCCGACCAAAAGTAAAAATGACTGATCCAGTTTAAATACACGGCTTCTATAACTATACTTTTCAAACTAGAGTGACCCTCCAGTAAAATAAAACGGGGTGGGGGGCACTGCACAGGGCAGCAGAAGGGCATCCAATTAAGGGAAGCCCAGTGTGCGCTCCCTTACCTATTTGCGCTTTCCACACTAGTTTGTGGCCCCACGTTACCTTCACCGGACAAAAAAGCTTGTTGGATGGGCTTATACAGTGCTCTGTGACCTCTTACACCGAAGGCCTCACTGGCTGTTGGGCATATACATATATATAAAGCTCCATGCTAAATGTGGCTTTCCTAAGGATTCTAAGGAACGGTGGGTCATTCCAAATAGATTTTAAAGAGGAACAGCACACCAAACTTTGACCTTGTGGGGTGTTGTTCCACTATGCCCTGCTGTGTGTATCCCCCCGGTCCCCTTTACACTCACCTTCCTGACACTCCCATGAGGCAGAACGAGTGAAAACGGCAGAGTGAAAACGAGCGCGTTGATTGCATTGCATTTTAATGGCTCCCTCCGGCACTGTAGACGGCTAAGCTGAATGGCTAAGCAGCTGAGTGGGGCCAAAGGGAGCCGAGTGTACAGCCAGCCGCATCCCCTGCTCACCTTCTAGTTGTGACGTACCCTCGCCACCGCATTCCCACTCACTTTTAGCGCATGGCTAAAGGTAAGTGGGGATGCGGCCTCGGCACAGAGTCTTTGGGAGAAGGTCAGTGTATTGTGGGTTCTGGGGGGATTTATACAGCGGGGAATTCCAATTTGGGATGCCCCAAGGAGTGGAACTTGGATGGCCCTGGAGTCTTTTAGACTCCAGAGCCTTGTGAAGTTCCTTTTGCCAAAATTGCCAAACAAACTGGGTGTCACAGCATTAAACATGTGGTTTGCTCAGTTAGTATCCAAAATAAATACAAAGGTCTGCACTCATTTGATTGGAGAAATTCCAAAGTTTTAACTTTGCTTTCACTTTAAACATGAACAGGAGACATCTGGGAAAAAAGAGTCCTGCCATCCATCTTACGGTTTATAAAAGCTGGTACGCACGCATCAATTTCATTTTGATTGATCTAATTTGATTCAATTGAATCCATTAAGGAAGACCAAATACCAGGATTTAGTTCCAATGTAATTTAATTGAATCTATTATGACCTAGTTTTTAGCCCTTTTCAATAGATTAGATTGAATTGAATCAGATTGATCAAATAAAAAACAATGCAGCGTACACATCTGTAGAAGTCAGACAAGAGTAAATGGTTACTGTTAGGAAAGTGACTAATACAGAGAAGGAACAGGAAAAGAAGTTACAGCAAGAAAGCATTTTCTAAAATGTCTAATATGACATAAAAAGGGAGTTCTAGAAAATGGGGCTGTCCAGGAGAGAGGTTGCTGCGTGCATGAAAAGATGTGATAAGAAAGGGGGACATCATGAGGTTAGTGGATGAGTGATAAGGGTGGTTTAAGTGGTCTTTGTAAATGAGTTAAGAGAGAAGCGGGTGTGATGGTGTTCACGCTGAACTGATATAAACTTGCAGCAAGGATTTTTCCAGCACACCGCGGTGTACAATGTATTCAATGTGCTTATCCTAGCATACTGCAATTATTCCAACCGCTTGAACAGTGCTGGGCCTGTACATAGGAGAAGAGTTATGAGGTAAAATATGGTAGGCCCCATCTACTTCTCCTTTTATTATTCCAACCCATTGAACAGTGCTGGGCCTGTACATAGGAGACGAGTTATGGGGTAAAATATGGTAGGCCCCACCTACTTCTCCTTTTATTCTTCCAAGCCATTGAACAGTGCTGGGCCTGTACATAGGAGAAGACTTATGACGTAAAATATGGTAGGCCCCACCTACTTCTCCTTTTATTATTCCAACCCATTGAACAGTGCTGGGCCTGTACATAGGAGAAGAGTTATGAGGTAAAATATGGTAGGCCCCACCTACTTCTCCTTTTATTCTTCCAAGCCATTGAACAGCGCTGGGCCTGTACATAGGAGAAGACTTATGAGGTAAAATATGGTAGGCCCCACCTACTTCTCCTTTTATTATTCCAACCCATTGAACAGTGCTGGGCCAGTACATAGGAGAAGAGTTATGAGGTAAAATATGGTAGGCCCCACCTACTTCTCCTTTTATTATTCCAACCCATTGAACAGTGCTGGGCCAGTACATAGGAGAAGAGTTATGAGGTAAAATATGGTAGGCCCCACCTACTTCTCCTTTTATTATTCCAACCCATTGAACAGTGCTGGGCCTGTACATAGGAGAAGACTTATGAGGTAAAATATGGTAGGCCCCACCTACTTCTCCTTTTATTATTCCAACCCATTGAACTGTGCTGGGCCTGTACATAGGAGAAGAGTTATGGGGTAAAATATGGTAGGCCCCCACCTAAATTCTGTTATACATTGTTATACACACTCTGCAAATACTTTCTGTTTCCAGCAAGCTGTCCCTGCATTGTAACTTTAAGGGCTTATTGGTCTCTTTAATCCCTTCAAACCACCAACCAGGGCTGTTTTAGGGGAGGACAAGCATAGGCACCAAGGCCATTGGGGCTGATTTTATCCCAGCCATTCTGTTTCTTTCAGATGAGTCAGGGCTCATGTTAGTGGTGCAGGCCATAAGACAGGCCCCTCATCCCTCCATATTGGGCTCAGTCATTGAGAGGGGGCACTGCCTGCTGCTATGGAGGAAGTAAAGCATAGCACTTATCCGTATGGAACAGCAGCACCATAGGGTGATTGAGAAGGGGGCCAGCATTTTTTCTTCCTGTGCTATTTTGCCTAGAAACTACCCTCCTGCCCAGCGTATGTCTGACTGAATGCTGTGATTTATTGTTCTCTCCCAATCCTATTTAAAGGAACAGTGTAGACTTATAAGAAAAAATGACAGTTATCGTCTAGGATGCATGCTTAATTCCTCTTGTCCCAAAAGCTGAATGGCTTCTATTTTTGATCGGCCAGCTATGAAGCTCCTAAGAGGGCCAAGGCATGCCTATGAGCATTCACCACTGATAGCGTTTCAGCAGTGGATGATCACGTCCCTTATGACTGACAGCAGGGACATGGATCAAGGTCAGCCAGGGAGCATACAGGCACTGGAAAGACTCATCCTGCAGTACAGTTATTAAGCCTGCAGGCTGGAAGGTACGTGTGTTTTTTTGTTCTTGCCTGGAGAGGTACTTTAATAACTTAAAGGCAGAATATTGTATTTATAATACCTATTTAAAGCTCTAAGGATTCTCTCAAGTACATCGGGTCAATCAGAATGGTCAGACCGCTAATAACCTCACCATTAATTACAGTGTTTAAACATCAGTTTCATCTGATTATAAATATTAAATTGGTAATGCTGAGCGCACTTAGTGTCATGTGGTGGCCACCCAGCCATTCTGCTATGACCTCTGCAGATAAATGACACAAATTATGATGAATGCCATTTACTTAATGCCGATGGACTTGAAGCCAAAGTTTCACTGGCCAGGCATTATGCATGGGCTTAACTCCAAGCATTACAGAGAGCAAGGTTAAATGTTTCAGAGAAAATGCCTAGCCTGCTCAATGTGTTCTCACGCTCCTGTTAAACACACACCTCAGACTTAATTCAAAGTAGTAAAAAACTTGTTTTTTTTTTCCATTTGCTCAAAATAAGCTATTCAGACTCTCAAAGGCCATGCTTGTGGATCTGACAGGTAATATTTTAGTAACATTGCAAGGTGAAGAGTGCAGATTAGGGCAGCAAGAATAAACTGCTAGGGATTAGGTTAGTAAATATCTGTCTTGCTTTTGAAAAGGTATGGGGATACCTCTGACATTAATTGCCGTGATGCAGAATTTTTTGTTTTATTTTGTTTTGTTTTATGCGAAGATGTGGGCCAATGAGGAGGAATACTCTGGGTGCAGCGAATAAACATCTGCTTTTCTCACTCCGTTAATGAGATCTAATGATGAAGCAAGGAAGAAAGTTCAGAAAAGAAACTTCTTCTGCGTTATTATGAAGTTCATAATATGACCCAGAGGTGCCATAAAACCTCCTTATTTCCAGGGTATATTTTGCATCTTCTCCCGCAGCCGGTGAAGGATCACATTAATTGCAGGTTTAGCAACTCTCATTGTTCCTGTTGCCTGCGAGCTACAGGGTATTATTAATGGAATTGCCTTCTGAAAGCTTCTTGCATCAAAGAAACTGTTAGGTTATTGCTGCTGGGTAGAGGAACAATGGGAAAAACTAAAAATAAAAATTTTACCCTAATTAACTTAAAAACGTAGATACTTAAAAAAAACTAAAAATTACTATAGCTCGCTGTTTAAAGGGATTGTCCAGGCTAAGTGTAAATATTGTTTGCTTTCCTGCCATAAAAAGAATTTATTCTGGTGTCCTGTTAAATCAAGCCCATGTTGTTGCAATTTAGTCCCTTTCCTGAACCAAGTCCTTGGATTTTATAAATTGATGACCAAAATGTTCTAAGTATTAAGAGGTGGACCTATCCCCATCCCACTTGCATCCAATTAGAATGTACTCTTTTGTCTACTATTGCTGACAGCAGCAGCCAAAGGCCCCCAGCAAACCTATAAAGTCCCACAAACCCCTTGGTGGCTGGTGGTCACTTGGTTTGCAAAAGTGGTGCAAAGGTATTAACCTTATGGGTCATCTTGCTCAGTTTCAGATTTATTTTTGGGGCATTTCTTTAGTGGTTGTCCATCCCAAATTGTCTGTGCAAAATACAGCAGTAACCCACATCCTGCACTTTATGCCGCTCTCCTCTCCTCAGTAAGTGTGATGCATCTGACCAAAGATGTGCTTAAATAATTAAACAAAGCAAAGGTAAACAACTACACCAATAAATGCAATCTAAAAATATTATTCTAGTACATCAATTTAAAAATAAATAACAAAGGACATAAGTTTCTTTAATTAACGCAAATATATTGCAAACTAAAGGTTTACATGCAAAGGACTAATTAAGGTCCACATTAAAATGCTTTTATAAGGCATACATGAATCAGGTATGCATTGCCATACAATTTATGGCCTCGGCCATGCTGATACATGCAGTTCATTGGAGCTCAAGACGCGCAGACTCCTCCACATAGCCAAAAAACCTGTTCAAGAACAGCAATACGACTGCTAAAAGGTGTCGGCAGTGGCTTTCTTTTAAAACGTATTTAGAGGTTGGAAAACTGTTCTCTGAATCACACCTAAACCCATTCAATTATCCTAAGTTTTACGTTTTGATCCTAAGTTTTAGGATTTGATCCTAAGTTTTAGGATTTGATCCTAAGTTTTACGTTTTGATCCTAAAATTTAGGAACGAACTTGCGATGATCGTAAGAGCATATACGCATTCGTACGTAGGCTCGTGCGAGTCGGAAATGGCCAAAAAAACAGGAAAAAATGACTAACACCCACCCAAACTTACGATTCTCGATCCGAAATCAATTAACTTTTGCTCTTTGAATCGAGGGGATTGTGTAGAATGCAGTCCCTCATTGAACATTTATAAAGTGTTTAAAAAGTAAAAGTTGATGAAGATAGAGTCTGCTGCATCCATGAAGCCAACTACACTGGTTCAGCACCATCAGTAGCGTGTAGACATAGGTGAGGTGTAAAACTTTTCCAGTTTTGGGGATTTTTTTTTACACATGTGTATATGACAGTTTTTCATAGGGTATTCATTACAATCATGTGAGCAAGGTTAGTGAGGAGATTTTAATGAATGCCACCTAAAGAAGCTGCTTGCCAAATATAAAAAAATCAACCTTATTGGATAAGTCTGAACCTCAAGTGTAGAGCTGCTCCATCACAACACCCAACAACAACACTCTGTTGACTTAGATAGTATACATACAAGTATGCCATAACCACTATATCAAAGTATTGTTTATAAGAAACGAATATGCTAAAATATGTCCTCCCAACCAATAGTACAAATAATCAGATAACACACAGTCAACATCAAGTGCAAAAACATAGCATTAATAATATTGTACAATAGGACTGACAGCTCACTCTCTAATGGCATGGCGTGGATGTTGTGCACAGAAGGAGAGGCTTCAATCCTAAGCAGTAAACCAGTCACTGTTAATCCAGCACGTACAGATACAGCATTTTTTTTGACGGATTTGACGGAGAGATTACTCACACAGCACGGTCACATGTGGAGCTTACATTGTAACAACAGAGCGCTTGCCTGATATGCAATGTAACAAAGCAGGACACAACCACTGTTACATTGTAACAGCAGCCACACACCTGGCTGTTTGCAATGTAACACATCAGGGAGCTGGCTTACATTTTACACCATATAGCAGGGCAGCAAAGATAGAATTAAAACTCCTAGTGCAAGTTTTACTCTTTGTGATGTTGCCTTTGTACATATAGGCTAAATGTAACTTTTACAATAAAATTAAAATATAATGAGAACTCTCATCAAATCCAAACTTTGCAATGAAGTGTTTCAGATTAATCTAATGCTTGGTTGTAAATATTGAGGCTAAATTTGTACATATAGGCTAAATGTAACTTTTACAATAAAATTAAAATACAATGAGAACTCTCATCAAATCCAAACTTTGCAATGAAGTGTTTCAGATTAATCTAATGCTTGGTTGTAAATATTGAGGGCTAAAGAAAAAACAAGGAGACAAGAAACACAATTTATCGTATACCCCAAAGTGGTGTGAGAAAGAAGCAAATAAACTGCATCATATCATATAGTCCTATGTGTTTGTTACTCTGTGGCCATCACTGTTGCAGAGTCAATGTAAGATGTATACTTTAGGCCCGCTTCATACTGTGTATTTCCTCTGCATTGCGGTGGAGACTGACAACGCAGCTCAGGTAAGGTGCAATACATGTGCTTTACATTTGCATGGGCTGCGATGCAGTTGAGTTGCTGGCACGCATTTTGCAAAATGCGGTGCAGAGATGTAAAAGGGTCCATTCACTGTTATGGGCAGCGTGTTATTCTCGCTTTGACACATAAGATTATTTTCTACGCAAATATGAAATTGGTCTTATGCAAAAAAAGGTTCTCCAAAGAACATTTACATTTTTTTCTTAGCGGCTCCTGGGTTTTTATTTGAAAAACAGTCCATGGGCAAGTGTTTCCACTAACATTCTGCTTTGAGACTGATGAATGTCTCATGTTAAAACCCCAACTGAAATGTTACTGTTTCTGTTTAGACTCTGGAATCTTGCTGTCTTAATATTTATTGCAGAATGGTATTTTACAATTCCAAACAAAGCCCTTTCTATTCTAATCCAGTAAACATATAATGATGGGTAATGCAGCCCCTCCCAGTGGGTCACTAGAACAGCTTCTCTGAGTTGCCTTAACAGACCCACTACAAAGTGTCCCTGGACATTATTTGAATGTTGGCAGCCCTAAGAGGAGTAAACAGCAAAGCCTGGAATAACAAAATGTTGATGACATTGCCTCTAAAAATAAGATTAACTGAGAGAAAAGCCATTTTGTGAGCAGACAACATTAAATGTTACCAAGGCACCTTCTTTGTTTAAAACCAAAACTCCTTGCTTGCCCTCTGCTGTGTCTATGACCACCTTCATGTGACCACTAGCCCTCCGGACCATATGTAATTCCTTTTGGAATGAGTGTGGAATAATATTGTTTCTTGGACGCAGACAAAATGTGCTTAAGGATTTTGAATAATAGGCATGTAGCGATTTAGGGAGGCACAGCAAATAAGAGATGCTTTTAACAATGTGATTTTCTCATTAATAGGTTTATTTTGTTCCACATGTGCAGACAGATGATAAGACCGTGTGTGTCTTTGCTCTCCCCATTCTTTAGTTGCCATTTTCAGATTGATTGACTGAAATTCTAATTTGCCTTCACATCAAATATTGTAGCTGTAATGGGTGTTTGTGTGTTAGGTGGAAGAAAGAGGGACCCCCTGTGTCTAGCACATGAAAGGAGTATGCTAAAGCAAAACAATATACCATTCGACACAAAGGTACCTTTTTTATCATAAAGAAAGTGGCCACATTTTCCAGAAATCACAACTTTGCTGTACTTAAGGAATATCTGGGGAGCCTTATTTAGGAACCATCAGCGACACACAGCGACTCTTTATTTGGACTTAGTGGCACTCAACGTTCGATTTAACAACTGAAAAAACTCTAACACCAATGCGGCCACCGGCTAGCGTCTTATTTAACTATAGCGCCAAAAATGATGCAGTGCCAGCTTTCATGTAGCTCAGGATCCCATAGATCACAATGGGCAGAACTGGATTGAAGTGTTTAATGCTTTTAATTATATTAGACATGTGTATTTGTTCTGAACTTGCATTGAGACTGGTCAACAATTGAAATGCAGGACCTAGATGGTCCAAAATGTTTTTTGTGCTATTAAAATTGATTTATAAATCTTTTGCTTAAAAATGTGTCATTTGGACACCGACAATTTAAACGCAGCCTAACTGCACTGTAATGTTTGTCCCCTTGTCCCCAGCAGTGATGAAACGCTGATCAGTGCAGGAAAAATACAGCACCAAAGATTTGAAAGAGGAAAAATATATACTGGGGAGCGCTGGAAAAATGGCAGTACAAAGTGCATTCACTGGCGCTGGGCTAGTCAGTCTGTGGGTCCAAAAAAACTTTGACATAAGCTGACCAATACCTAGTGCAATAATCAAAGCAAATGAATTAGAGTTGGGCGCAGCGCCATCTAGTGTCAATGTATTATCCAGTACAGCGCCAGATTAGACAGGAATGCCAGCGCTCCGAAGCTGGTGCTACAGCCACAAAACAGTTACTAACAGACACATCATAAATTAGGCCCCTAATTACGTAAGAAACAAATCCAGTCATTTTTTAATCTTTTCCCTTTGTACATGTCTTTTCCCTTCCCCTTCCACCCCCCTTGTCCTCTTTATTTCTTTTTATACCTCTAGACATTTTTATCTTTGGGAGCAATTACTATAACCATTATTGGCCACATACACAGGGAATTCATTATCATACAACTGGGAGGCCGATTCATTAATAGCGCCAGGTAGCGACAGATGAGCGACTGTAGCGTGATTTTTTCAGCGCCAGCCAGTATTCGCTGTGCTTGGCCAGCGTTAGCTTGTTGACAGCGACTCAGTCGGTGTGCGGTAATGTTGAATACGGGCTTAGGGGTCGCTGTTTCACAGGTCCAGCGTTGTATGTGAGCGCCTGACAACGAATGGCCAGAGCGAACGGCTAGCTTCATATTCATCAACAAATCACGCTCCGAATGTGCTGTCGCTGTCCATTCCTTGTTTAAACCCCAGAGCGCTGGCGGCGATGTGTATTAACTAGTTTTTAACCCCTAAACAACCATATTTTTTGAATGTAACATTATACATGTTTTTAGAATCATTTTGTAATATGAATACATTAATCTCAGACCTGTTAGATCAATTCTGCACATATTTTTTTTATTTTTTTTTTTACTTAAAAATAAATCCTAACATTGCAGAAGTGTTCTCCGATTTTTTGACATTAAAAAAAAAAAAAAAAAAATTATTACCAATTAATCATGAATTATTATAGATTGCTCCATTGAAATGCAATGGACATCGCCAGGGAGCGACAGCTCATACCTGGCGCTGTGAGGGAATTTGCAGCGGCGCTGTTCGGTCCAGGCGGCTTCATGATGAATGCCGCGCTAGCCGTCGCTCTCGCCGGCGCTAGCCTCATTTTGCTTGATAAATGCGTCATTGTGACCGCCGCCGGGCGTACTTGAGTCGGTAGTCGCCGTTAGCTGCCGCTACCTGGCGCTTGTCAGACACTACCTGGCGCTATCGCTTGATGAATAAGGGCCTAAATGTCCTTGAGACCATAAATGAGGGAACAACAAAAAATATGATTTATGTGCCAGTGGGATTTCTCTGGTCGTAGGGCACTGATAGTTTTTACATTTGGTTCTATCAGACAAAAGAGATTAAAGCAGACCAACAGTCAAAAATGTCTTAAACCAGATGAACACAACAAACAGTGCTCATATACATCCCTCCCCAGGGCAATTTAGATTGCAGCACATAAAAATTCATTTACCTTTTTCTCACTCTTGCTGTGGTAAATTTTAAAAACAAGATGGCGGCTCATGCATTTGCAGGCCACCTGCAAACAGGAAGTGCTGATGGGCTTCCTGTTACTGTGTATTGTCAGTTATGTCAGTTGAATCCAGGCAGCAGCATGGCTGAGATGCTGGGGGAGGAACCTTCAAAATGGCCACTACCTTTCTTTTCCAACTGTGCCATGCTGTTGGTCCGGTATAAGTCTCTGCATTGGGGTAGCTAATATTCAAACATTAAGTTCTAATCAGTCTTAAAAATATAAAGTTTTATTTTTGCTACAGACCTCAGATCCGGACAGTGTGAGGTGCAAAAAAAGCCTGTCTGTTTATCTTTACCAGGTCAGAGATCAGCCTCAGTATCTGAACCCGGTTGCAGTGCATATGGTTTCCATCTGGCGTTGTAGGAAGCTCAGCTAGATGCCCATTGAGACTAATGTGTGCATTGTTATATAGTCTTATACATTGCACATGCTCAACTACAGGCTGGAACACGAAAGGCTGCGGGAGAGAGATCACTATATATATGTAATATATACTGCATATATTTTCACCATCAGCCAGTGTATCATTGACAATATTGCGGGGCTATTGTTGCCTTCTCTTTCCTGAATATATTGTCTTGGAAACTGTATCTAAGCTTGCAATCTGCAGGTGAATTGCAAGATGCCCTACCTGAGATTAGCCAGTATTTCTAGTGCTGCACATGGGAGTAAGGGTAGAAAGCCACACCTATCCAAAAGAAAATTGAAAGGTTGCAGCCTCTCAACCAGTTTTTATAACCATATAGTATATACAGATTATACAGATTTTAGGACTTGGTTAGGTAAATGCTGAGTGCTCTGACACCTTTAAGATTTGCCTATTTCCATTTCCTCTTCTTATGTGCCCCACCCAGGTTAATTATTAGTTGTGTCTGCCATGGATTTAGCAGATCACTTGGCTTACCAGACTCTGCCTATATTCAGCAATAAAGCTATATGATCTGGTCAGTCGTTCATCAGTACATTATAGATGATTGAGGAAACGGGTCAAGCAATTCTTTGAAGTAACCTGCTAAAGGCTATTTATGCAGACGAGGAACAGGATGTGGATGCAGTGATAACGAGCTCATGATATCATAGTTGGCATGAGGGTTGGAGTGTGAAAACTGGCATGCTTTTTCAAGGAAGGAATTAATAAACTGTATATTTTCCCGTCTTTGTGTTGGGCGCCATCCAAAACTTAAAAGGCAGAAGATGATTTTTTTTTTTTTTTTTGTCGGATTTTCTTCTTCTTATTACTAACATGCAAGTCAAGGCAGAATTGTAAGATTCTTCTCCAGAAGGGTTAAAATGTCAGCAGTTTGTAGTTTTGCACTTCTTCAAGCTGAGAATGTACCGTGTACAAGCTGAAATGAAAGTTTCCACTTGAAAGAACCACTGCTGGGATACTATAATATGCCTCAACCGAGCTCCCATTAAATGGCAGGTCCATGGTATGTACTGGAAAATTGAAAGTTATATCCCGCCTGTAATTCTGTATTGACTGCACGTTCCAAACAGTACCGCTGTCTTTCTAGCAGTGAGTAGAGCGCACATCATCATGATGCTTTTTACATTGAAAGGCTTGATTAATGTGGATTGTGAAAAGCCATGATGGGTCCTTGATTACAGCTATCTTTTTCTCTCATGGGACATAGGGTCTCCTATTAAGTACCTGGGACATTTCTTCCCAGTGAATGCCATCAATACATGCTACATGCAGCAAGCACGATACATATAAAATCTGGATTCTAGCTATGCTTAATGATTGCCTGCACCATGTCTAAAATAAACATTGTATATATTGTAAGACTCTGGCATCTTCTTGGGCAAAGACACACAAGGGGGTAATTAACTCCATATTTTGACATCCACAAACTTAAACTTAAGCAGGCTTTCTTTAGCATATAAATAGGCAACACAAGTCCTCACAACAAACGATTGTCACTCTATTCCATATTCAGGCATCCCTACAGGCATACTTGCAGTTCATATAAGGGCGCTTCTGCCCTGTCGACTGACTCACTTGGTTTGGCAACAGGCCTCTAGTCAGCCCTGCTCCTGGTGCCACCTGTACCCTGTAGCCCACACAGCTACATGGCTGAGAGCTCTCCTCAACCTGACCATCCACAGTGCACTCGAACACTCAGCTGCAGGTTCCACATGCAACTTAGCAAGTCCAGCAGCAGTCCTCAGCTGTGGCTCATGAGTCTTTTTATAATGCCCCTGCACTGGATCAGTAGTGGACTGGGCTGCTTGGCTAGCAGCAAAGAGGAAAAGAAGGAAGTTGGGAATCCGCACTCCTAATTTAGCTTTAATTGCCATGCATTAAAAAATATATGAAAAAAATCCAAAGCGGAGATAAAAACATAAGAGCAATCCTAGCGCCTTCTAACGTTTGTAGCCTAGAACCTTCTATCCTAACTAGTAGGAGTACCTATAGGATTCATAACAGCCATAGAAGAAGGTATGCAGCAAGAACCCCTCTTCACAATGAATGTTTATGAAAAATCTAATCTTAGGGCAGACAGCAGATGTAACCAGGCTGATCAAGTTTTACTCCAACGGCCACTGTTCCCTAGAGCCGAAAATAAAAGCCCTGGTCCCTACTTCTTCATACCAACTCATGTGTGGTATTTTATACATGAGACAATTACATTACAAAGTTGGCCAGAGTATTGCAAAATAAGTAGTGGTCACATGCTATCTGGAGTGATAGAACAAATTCAAATTATATAAGTGAAGTGTAAAAGTAAAAAGACATTTTTCATTAAGACATTCATCCATCATTCCGTCACCAGCTGCAGAAAAGAAATATAATCCTGGGACGGCCCTCAACTAATCTACAGGTTCCACCACAGCCGCTCCTTGCCCCGGGAATGTCCTCTTGGGCAGAGGTATCAGGAACCCTGGTCTTTAGACTGTAAGCTGGCAATGGCAGGGCTCCCTCTCCTATTGTATCTTTTATTTAGAATATTCATTGTGAACTCTGTAACACTGCATTTGTAATAGTCTATGTATTGTATGTTCTTCCCTGTCTGTAATCAATACTTTTTACAGCATTACGGAAAATGATGGCACTTTATAAATAAATAAATAAATAATAATTTTGTCTCTCTCTGAAATTAGGACTTGGCAAAAAAAACAGGACCAGGTGATTTCATTTATTACATAGAAACATAGAAGTTTCGCAATGTGTGTGTATGTACTCTTTACCTTAGGATAGATGCTTTTCCCAGGCATGTTTAAATTCAGTGACTGTTGATTTTTTTGCTTCCTCTGCTGGAAGTTTGTTCCAAGCATCTACTACTATTAGAGATGAGCGAACTTTTGAAAAGTTCGATTCGGCCGATTCGCCGAATTTCACAAATAAATTCGGGTTCGGCCGAATCGAACTTTTACGAAGTTCCCCATCAAAAATGCCGGCATGGTGGGAGCCGGCCGGCGGGCCGGTAAAGCCGGCCAGCCCGCTCCCACCATGCCGGCATTTAAAAAACAAAAAAAAAAAAAAAAGCATTTTTGCCGGCATGGTGGGAGCAGGCCGTCCGGTTCCGCGCTGACAGCCTCTGATGACGCACCCTCAGATGACAGCTGAGAGCGGCCCCGGCCTCCACGCTCCGGACCTGCAGGTAAGTGTTTGCTTTTTTTTTAAATGCCGGCATGGTGGGAGCGGGCCGGCCGGTTCAGCTTTTTTTTTTTGTTTTTTAAATGCCGGCATGGTGGGAGCGGGCCGCCCGGCCTTACCGGCCCGCCGGCCGGCTCCGCTGTCAGCGCTGTCCGCTCCCACCATGCCGGCATTTTTTTTTTTATTTCAGGAAAAATTCGATCGGCACGAACCACAAAATATTCGGGTTCGTGCTGAATCGAATATTTCCTGAAATTCGGAGCGAATTCCGGTTCGTCCGAACCGGTTCGCTCATCTCTAACTACTATGTCTGTAAAATAATATTTTCTAACATTGCTCCTGATCTTCCCCCCCGACTAGCTTCAGGTTGTGCCCCCTTGTTCTATCATTAAGTTTCGTCTTAAAAACACCTCCCTCCTCAACCTTATTCAATCCTTTCACATATTTAAAGGTCTCAATCTTGTCACCTCTCTCCCTTCTTTCATCCAAACTGTACAAATTGCTAAAGTTCTAAATATCCGGAATTAGACTTAGCAGGGGCAGGGGTTAGAAGTGGGTTACTTTGCCATGTGAATTTGAACTGCTCAAAAATATGTTTTCACTCGCCCTGATCATAATGTAACTGGTCATTTTACTATCGGTTAGCCTGTGTGTCATTGCTTATGTTATACTTTCCATTTGAAATAATAAACAGCTTCTTATATGTTCCATTATAATAAAAGAGTAGAGTGTTCTTTCAGGTTCCATTGTACCATCCACCTAGTTACAAGCACAGGGCTTACCATAACAGAGACACATTACATACTGCATATTGTGCAATGCACAATATTCGATGGAGGTGAAAATATAGTTTCTAAAAGCTAATGCATATACTTTACAACATGATCTGAACAGCAGGCAGTATACATTCGTAGGAATATGAATAAATTAATTCTGAAGAAGTTTCAGCCATAGCTTTTGGCAGCATCAGCAGGCGCACTTTCAGGAAGAAGAGTTGCAGGCAGGCTGCTATGTAGAGGTTTCAGGCATCCATGTTAATGTTAAGATGAATATTAGAAGCCCCCAAAAAGTAATTTTAACCTGTTGGCTGAACTGTTGTGGGCACAGCTTGCACATTTAGCTGTCAGACTTTGGTAGCTGTTAAAAAGGCCCACAAAGCAGGAGTTCATGTAGCATTGCCACCATATATTGTGTGTGCCAGCAAAGAGGACATTTTTCTTACACTCTTTGACACAGTAGTAGCAATGGGCAAGAAGAAATGACTTCCACTTCAAGCAAGTAAGCTTGCTTCATGTAACTTGAATTGTTCTGCCATGCGGTGCTGCTGCTTTTTGGGTCATGTTGAGCTGGAGTGGGGACAATCTGTCTCGGAAGCCCTCTGGGTGGATAACCTCAGTATCTGGCATTTAATACTCCTAAATGCTGTAAACAATAGTCTCAGCCACCACAATGTGTGAACCTGTTTAGAAGTCGCTTGGACCCAAATAAAAAAAGAAAGGTTTAAAATAAAGGGAGTCAATGTTACAATGTCTTTCTCATCTTACCAGGAGGGAGCCCCGACTTGGGTGACCTGCAAAGAGGATGTCGCTTAATGGGGACTACCGCCTGGTCCAGGGGCGCAGGATGTGATCCAGCTATTGGGTGGGTGAGCTGAAGATCGCCGGAGTAGAACCAATCAGGTGCAGGGAAAAAAGATGAATACTCTTGCTATTTTTTCTATTTAGGTTATTAACTCTTTTAATTCACACTTGGTATTGCACTGTGGTTGTGCTGTGTTGACAGTAGGATATAATGGTTTCAGCTTTGTGCCTCTGCCAGATTTCTAAGGTCTAGGTGTTTCATAGCTTAAGTTCCAAATATCTTGATGCAACCCTATACATACATACATATTACATTAGCCCTGGCTTGTCTATGACCGCTCTATGTTATGCTCTAGCATGTGGTTACCAATCTGATTGTGGTTCTTTCAGGATCCCCGTGTCTTGAATAATCAAACTTTGCAGCATCATGAAAGTCTAGTTAGGGGTATCACAGAGTTATCCTCTCCGTGAACATCTGATGAACAGCTTCAGACAGACCTGCCAGCCCTCAGTGTGTCTTATTGATTTTAGGTCAACCTCACACACTGCTCTAATTAGGAGTTTTTATTAAAGTGCCATTTGCTAAAGTCAGGATTCCCGTACCTACTAAACAGAAATTCACGCTTAAAGGGGAAATGCCTTTTTTTCCTATCTGACATGCTATAACAAATAGAATATCGATGTGCCAATAAATTAAGTGTTTGCATATTCACACACGTAATGTTTAACAGTGTTTTCAGCATATGAAAATTTGGGTAAATATTTATATATTTTTTATTGTTATGTGTAAACAGATACAGTACAGCTGCAGAAGTATCACAGTTGTATAAGTATCACAATTTGTACAGTTGCTAATAAAGAAAAAAATCTACGTAATTACCATATTTTCTACCCTAAGACACACCTGCACATAAGACACACCTAGAATTTGGAGCGGGAAAATAAGAAAAACAATATTCTGAACCAAAATGTCAAAACACCATCCCCCTCAAGAACGAAATAAAAGGCAAGGTGCAGAATTCCCCCATTACATGCAGAGTGGCATACCCCCCAATATAGGCAGTGTGGCATTCCCCCCATCCTATAGGCAGTGAGGGCATTACACAAGCAGTGAGGGCATCCAACATCTCATAACCAGTGAGGCTTACCCCTACCCCATAGGCATCCCACATCGCATAGGCAGTGAGGGCATCTCCCATACCTATAGGCAGTGAGGCATTTTTCCCATTCCACAGGCAGTGAGGGCATCCCACATTTCATAGCCAGTGAGGCTTTCCCCCATCCCATAGGCAGTGAGGGCATCTCCCATCTCATAGGCAATGAGGCATTCCCCCATCCTATAGGCAGTGAGGGCATCTAACATCCCATTGGCAGTGAGGGCACATCCTATCCCATATGCAGTGAGGGAACCTCCCATCGCAATAGTGCTCCTTTAAGCTTAGAAGGGTTGAGCATTGGGAACAAGGATACGATGTGGGACTGATGGGGAAGGGCTATAAATAGGGAACCAATATATTCAGAGAGATTCAAGTGGCATGTGCATTGCTAGCATGTGGGGATTGTTACATATGAATGTAGGGCTGTGGTGGAAGGACTTATGATTAAGGACTTATTGATTCCAGTGGTCTAGTAGCCATAGCTAGAAATGTTATTACATGCAAGGAGGGCATCCCGGCCACTATAGATCTTCTTCCAGTGGTCTAGTAGCCATAGCTGGAAATGTTACTACATGCCAGGAAGGCATCAAGGCCACTTTTGAACGTTTTTACTGTATCCTTCATAACTACCTCCTCTGGCATCGAGTTCCATAGTCTCACTGCTCTTACAGAGAAGAATCCCCTCCTATGTCGGTGGAGAAAGCGCCTTTCCTCTAACCTTAGTGGATGCCCTTGGGTTATAGTTACACTCCGAGGTATAAATAGATTGTGGGACAGATCTTTGTATTGACCCCGAATATGTTTATACATAGTTATTAGATCGTCTTTTTTCTAAGCTAAATTAACCCAAATTTGACAATCTTTCAGGGTACTCTAGTCCCCGCACTCCTTTTATTAACTTTGTTGCCCTTCTTTGAACGTGCTCCAGTTCTGATATGTCCTTCTTAAGCACAGGTGCCCAGAACTGTACAAAGTACTCCATGTGGGGTCTGACCAGTGACTTGTGCAGGGGTAAAATGATGCTCTGGTCATGAGCACCTATGCCCCTCCTGATGCACCCCATGATCCTATTTGCTTTGGCAGCAGCTGCCTGGCATTGATTACTACAGTTGAGCTTATTGTCAACTAAAACCCCTAGGTCCTTTTCCATTGTTGTTTTACCAAGTGTTTGTTTATTTAGTGTGTAATCATGATACAGATTTCTCCTTCCCATGTGCATAACCTTACATTTATCTGTGTTAAACTTAATTTGCCATTTAACTGTCCATGCTTCCAATTTATCTAAATCTGTTTGTAGCTGCCCGCTGTCCTCTTTTGTTTTAATTACTTTACACAGCTTAGTATCATCTGCAAAGATTGAGACTTTACTGTTTAATCCATACCCAATGTCATTTATATATATATATATATATATATATTGAAGAGAATTGGTCCCAGAACTGCCCCCTGTGGTACTCCACTAGTAACAGTGACCTAATCTGAGTGTGTACCATTGATAACCACCCTCTGCTTCCGATCATTAAGCCAATTTCCCACCCATCTGCACACGTTTTCCCCTAGTCCAAGCATTCTCATCTTTTGTACCAGCCTTTTATGTGGCACAGTATCAAATGCTTTAGAAAAGTCAAGATATATGATATCCAATGACTCCCCCTGATCCAATCTTGAACTTACCTCCTCATAAAAGCTGATTAGGTTTGTCTGGCAGGAGCGATTCCTCATAAATCCATGCTGATATGGAGTAATAAGGTCATTTTCCCCAAGGTGCTCCAGGATAGTATCCCTTAAGAAACCTTCAAACAGCTTGCCCACCACAGCTTACCGGTCTGTAGTTCCCAGGTTCCCCCCTAGATCCCTTTTTGAATATTGGCACCACATTTGCCAAGCGCCAATCCCTCAGAACAGACCCTGCAGTTATTGAGTCCACACATATTAGAAATAATGGCTTGTCTATCACTGTACATGACTCCCGAGGATGTATGTCATCTGGTCCCGGTGATTTATCGATTTTTATCTGCTTGAGACGGTTTTGGACTTCTTCCTTGTTTAGACCAGTGACATTTAATGGAGGGTTTCGGTTATTCCCCTGCATTTCACTCGGCATGTCACATTCTTTTGTGAATATAGAAGCAGGGTATCCTGATTGTTGTGGAGAATCTTAATTATGCTATTGCAAATTTAAATATTCTGAACCTATTCATTGTGGCCCATGATCAGGTTCCAAATCATTTTAGTGGCTTGTGCTTATCAAAATGTTAAGCACCCATGCTCTAAAGCACTGTTTCTCAACCTGCAATACATGTTCCCATGGGGTACGCGGCAGTTTTCCAAGACAAGCCTTCAGGGGTTGTCTGACTGGTCTGGTATATTATTTTACGAGCGAAAACGATGTGCCTTCTTGCTTTAAATGTGCCATGAGGCCAGTGGTCTACATATTTTGGTACTATTTATAATTAATCACCCCATTTGGGGTCCATTTTTGGAACTGATTGTCGCTAGGGGTACGTGGCTTAAAAAGATTGAGAACCACTGCTCTGAAGCGTTTGAGTGAGTAACCTGGTGTAAAATGCAGTAAGTATTTTTAAACATTCATGTTTGCAGTCCAAAATTGCCTTAGCGTGTGCTTTTTTAAATCCTTATGTATGTTGCAAGGTGCCTTAATAAATCATTTGAAAGCAATGTACTTCATGCTTTTTTAGATTTATTCTGATATATTTATGTTTATGGGCTCTGCAAGAGTCTTGAAAAGATGCACATGCATTATGAAAACACTGGTGGCAATCAGAAAATGTGTTGGTGAGCCCTATAAGACCATAGATTCATCGCTTACTATCTATTAAGGATTCACCTGTGATGCTATCCTTCATCTCAGAAAAATATGCATGAAATTAAAGAAGATTATCCTATTAAGCCAAGGTTATAAGAAGGTTATCCTGCGCAGCTATCACTCTGCACCAGGCACTCCAATCAGAATTAGTTCTACCCGTTTACAGGCTAATTTTTCAATACATTTTCCACAGCAGATGTAGCAAACAACATCATTAAATGTTATCTAGCTGAAAATAACTGTATTTACAAGGCTCCTAAAACACTTGCTGGAATTATTTGGACATTTCAGTACCATCTGTAGGGTTTATGCATCATAAAATATAATTGGGAAAGGCTTGAAATAATATTTCAGAAGGTATTATTAGTGGAACCGATCTCTGTAGATGGGAAAAATAAATTGTAACAGCCAGGCACATTCTTTTCTGTGTTACTTTAAATAAGCAAGATAATGTTTGCATTCGTTTCTAGACATTTCTTTAAAATGGTTGAACAAGAGTAATCTCATATCTTGTTTATTTTCTCATTATAGTTATTGTTTTAGTGTATATAGTGATGTAGATGTGAGATGTTTCAGACATTATCATTTTCAGCACTAGTGTTGAGCGCAACTATTCCTAATAACTACATTCTGCAGGCTGAATTATCATGTTATTGCCATAAAAATTATGCAATCTAATCAGATTTAATTCATGCTGCAGTAAATAAGGATATAGACCAGTGCTTCCCAACCAGTGGTACATATACCACTGTCAGGTAGTACTCAGTGACACTAACCCAACTCAATTTGCTGTCATCTCAACTTTACCCTTAAATACTCCATGAGGACATTTTGTGTGTGCATTGGAAGTGGATTTTGACTATCCTGGGTTTTGGTCCCTGCCCCTAGGTCACCCTGATTCAGGATGCCCTGCTGTGTGAAACCTCCTAGGTCGTCCACTAAAACTCACCTTAATCCCCATGAGATGTGTTAAATGAGTCATTTCAAAGCATCTCAAAATCTCTTATCATAAGTAAATCTTATAAGTATAAATAAAGTATAAGTAAATCTTAAGCAAAGCTGCTTTCTTCACACATGGGACATGCATCGGGTGGGCTTTTCCACTGCCAACGCCACACCCGGCGGCACTTTTTGAGAGAGCCAATTGTCTCTCTCAAAGGTGCCTCTGTGACAAGGTTCAGTCGGCTGCCCGCATCCCTGGCACACTGTTTAGGCATGCTGTTCAGAAAGGCTGGGCACCGGAGAGCACACAGCCATCAAGTCAGAGATCGTACCTGATATAGGATGCCCCAGGGCAGGCTAGCAGCTGGGCCTGGAATCGTTTCGATTCCAGTGCCTGGCCACAAGGGTTTTGACCTGCCTTAAACCACCATGCACAATAGCCATTTACTCTACCCCTTTGCAATTATTTATTTCCTGCAGTCTTTAATGTGTTTTCCATAAGCTTGTGCAACTCATGTTGCTGGACATAATAAGCATTTATAAGCTGCTATTATTTTGCTGGTTTTATGAGGTGTGCCCATAATGACTTGTGTACAAGGGCAATGTTTTTTTAACTGACAACATTGCCTGGATTTTGAAATAAAAATGAATGTACGGTGCTCTAAGGTTCGATATTAAACCGGACCAACACCCATTATTACAATAATGGATGTTGATCCGGCTCTTTGCTGCTAGAAAGAAGCTCGAGGGGGCATCCAGAACACTGGAGCCCCCTCGCACCTAAATGCACAGGAAACGCAGAATACTCACATTCCTTACGAGCCAGCGCCGGGAAAGGAGTCCCGTGATTGGCCGCCTGCTGGTCACGTGGGCTGTAGTCGCGCTATCTGTGCCGGCCGCCGGCAGGAGCCGCCCCGCGGCCAATCGCGGGACTCCTTTCCCGGCGCTGGCTCGTTAGAAAGATGAGTATTCTACGTGTCCTGTTCATTTAGCAGCAAAGAGCTGGACCAACACTCGTTTATGTAATAACGGGTGTTGGTCCGGTTTAAGTTTACATAAAAGACTCTACGCTCAGATAGTACACACCCTGGAACCCTAGTGCAATGGGACCAAACGACACATTGAATACAGTCTATAATAAAAAATTATAGAAATCGGTGTGGAGCAGAAATTCAGTCTTCACATTAGTCTTTCACCAATAGTGGACAATATGCAAACCGAGTGATTAATTTGTAAAGACACGTTTCCTTTGCATAGACTTTCACTGAAGCCCCAGTGAAAGTCTTTGCAGATGAAACACATCGGCGTTGGTTAGTAGAAGCATATTCTAGGGTGGGTGAGCCCTGCTCATACTCTGATTTGACTTGACAGCCGCAAGTAGGACTGGGAGTGGAGTCTAATGCCACATCTTTGTATGATTTGGTTTATACGTGTAATAATCATTTGAATGTGAGTGCATTTCTTTTATTATTAAAAATACATTTTTTATACCTTGGGTATAAAGCTATATTTTATAGTTCTGTCCAACCTATCCCTTTACAAACCCTATTTTGTTTTAAGACATTAGGATGTTGTTTTAGAAGATTGAAGATCTGTTTTGAAAAGCCAGACATGGAAAATATTGTCTGGCTTTTATTGGTTTTGCACAGTGGGAGCATAGCTTGAAATTGATTTTTAGGTTCTCTTAATGCAATGTTTTACTTGCCCGAGCCTTTATGATGACCAAAGTTTGAGGTGGTGTCTTTCTAGATTACTGCAATGACCTTAAAGAGCGCTGTTTACTAACTGGGCATAGTATACATGATGCATGCCAACCTGACTGATAGACATCTGACCAATCTTTGGAGCCTTGCTTTTTTCAGGTGGACCTGCCAGAACTCTCAGCTGCCAAGAAAAAAGTAGCTCCTTTATATTTTTAATAGTGATTAGCTCATGCTAATGATCATCTTCACATTAAACATGCTTGCCAATGACATATGTTAATCATTGCTGGCTTGGAAGAATCCAAATGTCCCTGCAGCTCTCAGGGTCAGTACATTTAGGATGGGATTCACTTGGCGGAATACAGGGACGATATATATCAGAGTGACTCAAAGCTGAAGAAACATAATCAATCCCTGATTTTACAGAAGCCTGTCATGCTTGTTCAGTTTAAGATTCAAGACATGTTGCCATGACCACAAAATGGATAATCATTAACGTAACTATATACTAAGAATGGCAGCTATTGAAACAAACACTGCAAGTTGTTAGATTCTCTATCTACTGTGCCCTAGAAACATCAAGGTGCTCATGATCCAGGATTACAATTTCACTTAGTTGGCATCAGAAACTAACCATTGTCCCTATCATTTTAATGAAAGCCTCAGTATTGGCCAAAATGGCCCCACATGATCATAAAAGGCAGTGTTATCCCTGTTGGTTTATGAGATTAGTATTATAATTTGAAGTTTGGTCACTTTAGTGCCTTTTTAAAGAAGCTAGGCTCTAAGGTAAGAAATAAATATACTCTATAGAATACTTATTAATAAATTGCAGTATGGTGAAGGTAACGTAGCCTCTGAACATGAGGTCGCTTCATTTAAAGTGGAACAAAACCCGGGAACTTGACATTCCCAGGTTTTGTTCCGTTCCCCTGGGGCATCACTAATTGGGATGCCCTGCTATGTGAAACCCCTTAGAACACCACTGTTCACTCACCCCTTTCTTGGTCCAACGGCACATGCACCTATGTCATTCGGCAAATGACTCTCATTGACTTTTATGGGACGTGTGCACTAAATGGCTGGGGAGGGAGTGCACGCAAGCTGTGGGATGTGGCAATGCACGCTCCCTTTTGACAACAATGAGAATCGTTTGATGAATAACATAGGACGAGAGCCAGTGCATGTGCCGTTGGAGTGGGGATAGGTGAAAGGTGTTTTTTAAAGACACCACGCAGCAGGGCATCCTGATTTGGGATGTCCCAGAGGAAGGCCAGCGGCCGGCCCTGGGATCTTTTAGATTCCAGGACTGACCCATATGCGTTTTGTTTCGCTTAAACAAATGTCTGCTAGCCCCTGAACCATCAACATTTATCTACTAGGAAATATATAATCCCCTACAGCTATTTTCCGGATTCCAGAATCTAGATTCTGAGTTCCCTAGTTTTGAACCTGAGGGATGTGGGAGGAAAAGGACTCATTTTGCTTTTTTTTTTTTAGAAAGAACAAAGTGATGAAACCGGCCTTGTGTTGCCTATTTAAATTGGTCCAGCAGTTTTATACTTTAGTATCCAGCTGTGAAGAATTGCAAACTAACTCTCATCCATTCCTTGACTGATAACTCAGCTGCATAGATTTCTTTGTATGCTGCTTGGCAATGGGTTTGAGGACATTAGGATGTTGTGGGAGTATAGCTTGAAATGTTTAGGTTCCATTCACAAAATGTTTAATTCCCCGAGCCCTTATGGTGACCAAAGTTTGAGGTGGTGTCTTTCTAGCTTCTGTGGACTATCTTTGATCCAGCACAGCAGTTGATGTTTGCTACACTGTGCAATTTGTTGTACAGGTACAGTGTATATAGATTCCAAAAGGAGAGCAGCAGAGTCACTCACAAAGCTTTAACCTCAATAACTTTCACTACAAAGCTTTATTAGTATTTTCCCTCATTGGGGAGCCTACTCATTACTGTGTTCCAACAGACAAAAAAGTCGTGCCCGGATAATGGATGTTACATTTTAATGGCCGTTTTGTAGCATCGCTGAAGGCACAAAAATAGAAATACTTTGTCACGTCAACACAATGCTTCCTCTTCACATTTAGATGCAAATACCCATGTGCAGAGATAGTGGGCTCTTTGGTATGTAAATGAGATAATCACTGACTTGTTGAATTTGCCTTTTTATGAGACAGATTTTCACAATAGCCAGAAATGTCTAAAACTTTCAGCTAGCCTTAATGGAGTCTTCACATTAAGGCCATAGGTTTTGGCTAGTGATATGCTAATGAAGACATACTTCAGATCATAAAACAGGCAGTTTAAGATTTAATTATCAAAACAGGTTATTTGTTTAATCAGCTGTACACTTTTTTTATAACCGATTTTTATGATGCCGCAGACACATTTTTTGTTTAGACATTAGGCAAAATGCCATTCGCAGTTTGTGCTATTGTAAAACAGCTTTGCTGGAGTGCTAAAAACTGGGATAAAAGTTAAAGTTTAGAGCAAGATAAAAAAAATGCCAGTAGTTGCTATTTATACCATCATCTAGGTTAAAGATACCTACAGAGGAGACGATCTTCACAGAGTCTTTTTCATTCTACAGCTGTGATGCACACATCATAATTGCACTGTATGTTATCTAATTTACAATAGTAGGCCCCTGACTACTTTAGAAAGTATCACAGCTGATTAAAATAAAAATAATTAGGATAAGTGAAATTAATAATATAACACAACTGACCTCTCAGCAGGGAGCCTGCTGGCTTTTCAGAATGACTCATCTTGTTTATTATAGGTCAAGCAGGAGGGATATATAGCCCACCCCAAGATTTTAACCTTCCATCCCAATATATGGCTCTCTGAGCTCTGTTGCACCTGTAGTTAGGTCAAAGCAACATCAGAGTTCAACAGAGAGAAACCAACAGCTCACTTGCAGAAGTCAAAAGTGAGCAGGTGACTGGTTGACTTTTTGTTAATTTTGGTTCCAAAAAAAGATTCTTTATCTGTCTGTGAGTGAGTTCTAATTCATCCAGGTCATGGTATTTCCATTCAGGGTGACTTATTCAATGTCAGTGGCTAGAATTTGGCTAAGAGTATTTTTCTATGGAGGTCAGGAAAGGCAACAACCATATCGCTAGACACATTTTACAGTTTAAAATCTCTATAACTATTTTGCAAATTGCCAGTAAATGGCAAGTCTGGGAAAGAGTTAAGAATAAAGATGTATTTGTTTTTATATTTACTCTGTATTTTATCTCATATATTAAGCAATGAGGCTTAGCAAATGGTTTAGTGGACCATTAAGTTCTTGTACAAAACAAATAGTAAAATAACAGTTATGGGATGTAATTGACTGTGCTGTCAAGAGATATATTTATATGCGAGGCTATACATATTAAAATATCTAAACACTGTATTTACCAGTGCAGCCTTATTATTTATTATCTCTGTAGACTGGAGGGCAACTCCTTGTATACTATTCTGGAGACGACTAGAGCTGTCTGACAGATGCCAGCTATCTGTGTGCAGCGTTTTCCCGGTCATAGTGTCCAGCCCTTAAAGTCTACCTATGCCTATCAAAAGAAATACACAAATGCTATCTTCATCTTTTGTCCTCTGTAGCTTGCACACAAGTGATCGTACCCAAAAGTAAATACAGTTTCCATAAAGTTTCAGCCCTGTGCATATCCAATGGCCTCTTTTCAACAACTTAAAGCGGATCAAAACCCACTGAACTTGTGAAATACATTTGGCCAAAGCCCCTGCTGATACTCCATTCTTAGGGTGTAGAACTAGAAATGGATATTTTTGCTTTTTGAATAGTCCTGGAACACTTTTGCTGTCCCTCTCTGTAAGGTTGCAGGTGATCAATCATTGCATAGGTGTGGCAATTACATCATTGCTACACACAGCAGTGGAGGCGGAGCTTTACAGCTAAAACAGGCGCCATTATCTGTGATTAGAGTGAAACAGGAGCAGTGAAAATTGGCAAACGTCCTCTTCAGCGGATGCTAGTAAAAAATATGGGTTTTGGTCCACTTTAATGTTTTTCCACCTGCCTCTGACCTAAGCCTAGTATAGGTGGCAGTTATTGGTGATATTTGCAAATGATCTATCCTGTCCAAAACCTTGGACCCTACCTGGGTAGGTTGCTCCCGTACAAAGAGACCCTCCTCTCTTAACCCTTAACATTTTGGTTGTGTACCCCCAACTATCCTTATTCTTTTTGTTTCCTTAGACCAGATGCTAGAAACATGGCCCCAGGGCCAGGGGTAGGGATATGAGCTGGCATCATAGTCCAAGCAGGCTTTTCAACCATACACAAGTTAAAAGCTTTATTCTGGTCCCTTTACTGGTTATTTTGGTATTATGTCAACAGGATCTCAATGGACATTTATAATTAGCTCATAAATAATGTAACTGATGAATTCAGCATAAGAGACACTATAAAACCAGGTATAAAACCCTGAATATTATTTTGGGTGCATTGCCTGATCATCAAGTTAATCTTCAGCCAAGCTTTATTGCGTATAGCTGCAGCCACATTTATATACATATAAACAAATCTTTACACTTCCTAACACAAAACTTTCAAATGAACTCCTCAAATGTGGAAGTCTTTTAGTCCCATGTAATTTAATGAAGATCTAACATTTGATAAGCACTTAAGCCTTTGTAGAGAAACTGAATGACTGTTATTATATTGACTGTGCAGAATGTTGATTGTAAACCGACAAGATTTTTTTTTTCATTGTAACATTAGCATTATTATGGGTTGCAACTGGAGTTTTCCGTGTGCGGTGCAGGGAATATTGTACTTATGAACATCTGCTTAAAGCCTTTATCATTGCCTTGTTGCCAAGGACCCATTAATGAAGTGCCATTTAGAAATGTGATTAAGTGAGCATTTTTCTATCCAGGAAGGTTAGAGATTCCTTAATAAATTCCAATTGCCATGGATTTACAATTCCAATAAAGATGCAGCTGCAGCCTGCACAAATGGGCTCTGAAAAATTGATTTGAAAGAGAATTGGCTGGCATAGATGTCCATGTGCCAAAGTCTAGAAACGGGGGAGCTGCAAAATCTGTGTTACAATTCATGTATAACTGACATTATTTTAGCTAATGTTTTCCACAATGAGGAAGAAATCATTAGCAAATAATTTGATTGGCCTGCATGAAGCAGTATAAAAACACTTAGCTAAACCAGCACATCGGTCATTTGTCCAGAAGGCCAGTGATCAGTAATTATCAGTGTACATGACTTTGGAAGGAAGTCGAATAGAGAACTCAATCTATTATCCTGATGTTGTAGAGGGCAGATACATTTCCTTCTGATTTATTTGAAATATAGAACTCTGTAGTAACAGTGTTCTCTTGAAATGTAATATGAGAAATAAGCTAGTATGCAATATTTAAAGCAGGAGACGCCTTTCTTGTCTTCTTTGCGACTTATTTTCAAGTGCAGAGAGAAGTATGTACATTTTCTCTTTAGATCTTAGCTTCTTATGATACTTCACAGTGGGTAGGGAGAGGGGACAACACTTAGAGAACACCCCCAGCAACATTTTGTAATGTGGAAAAGTCCTCCATAATTCAGTAAATAATTCCCTTTTGTCCCCCGCACCTCTTAAGCCATAGCTGAGCATAATTTTCTCAATCAGGCTGTAGTGGGTAAGGTTAAGCGTGAACTCTTCCGTTGAATATTGCTGAGGGATTTCAGAAGGGACTAGACCCTACTTAGCTTGATAAGTAACTGGGTAGCTAGTCAGGAGAAATGCCCAAGAAGCAGAGCAACTAGTCTAACTTTGAGAAGGTGCTGATAGCGTAGCTAGAAATAGCTAGTGAAGGGATAAAGGTGTCAAGACTCTACAGGCAGTAGTTCCACTTAGAATTTTGGATTAGAATTACTACTGCTAAAATAGGTGAGACATTAAAGTGGTAGTCAGGATAGGAAAACTTAATTACAGAACATTTATTCAGCATTTTATCACTGCCCATTGGGAATGCCCCCCTGTGTGAACTCCCCATGGTGCTGCAAATCTTATCTTCTTCCTGGGTCCCTTGCCAATGTTAATATTAGCTGCCACATCCCAAACATCTTTGGGCTGTGCATGCACTCCCGCCCCCAGCTATTCAGACAGGCTGGGTGCAGGAGAGCACCCGTTGCTAGAGATGCACCCGCTCATGCTCCTATTGCCATAAACAGAGACGTTTAGAGGGCAATAATTTGCATGGGCTGGGGTTATTTCAAGGTTATTTTTTCTAGGCCATCTGGGGGATTACACACAGTGGGGTCATCTAGAAGCTGATGCAAGCTAGACCCAGTTAAGTCTAGAAGAACACAAGGTGAAAACATGTGAATTTGCTTGAGGTGAATATTATGCAAATGAGTGGGTTCTGCAGTAATACAGATGGAGGTAGCAGAGGCTATTTAAATAGGCATTTAGCTAATCAGAACTAGATTCCTGGTAGTGGAGAAGACATCTTGTGCAGGAGTAGGGAGAAGTATGTAGCCCATGCAGGAATTAATGGAACCAGACCAGAGAGTGAAGTCAGAAAGCAGCTCCAGGGAATAAAGTGGTCGTGTGACTTGTTATGTTTTGGGGTGGGGCCATAAAGTACTAGAGCAGATATGCTATAAGTGTAAAGAGGATGGTGTGTGATGCTATATGTACGTATATGTAAGTGCCACACAGAATATCTGATGGAGAGATCACTCTGAATTTCTGAGGTATTATACTTAGTTGGGCTGCTAAGTCAGTGCTCCAGCCAGAGCATTGTGGTAAAGCAGCTATACGCCTAGATGTGTCAGACTCCTAAAGAAAGACATACTGTAGTTGAGCATGAGTGTACCTAAAAAGATTGTCAAAATGAGGCTTATTTCATTTGGAAAAAATAATTAAATAATGATTTAATAACTATGTATGAATATATTAGGAGCAATACAAATATCTGCTCCAGTATCTATTATTACCCAACAATGTAACAGAGACAGTTCTTTCATCAATAGAGAAGAGATTTCTTTACTGAGATTGTGCAACTCTCTGCCACAGGAACAACAAGAAGTAAAGAGTTGATCCAGGGATTTTCTTTGGCTGAACTGGATAAAGTATGTTTCAGCTTAATAAACTATGTGGGAGCTGTAAAGAAACACATGTATCAATATTTCATTTGATTGACAGATAAACTGATTTAATTTAACAAAAAGGATTGTTTTAGATTGATCTTCAGTTGAATCCATTGTGTGGTTTTAACCATTTCTGATTAGAAGTGAATTTGTTTGAATAAATCAAAGTGTGTACAATCATATTGTTAAGTGCACAGTTCATGATTTAGGTTTATACCTGAAAAAGAGGCAAAACCCCACATGTCCATGTACCTACAGTACTTAACCTTAAACCGGACCAACAGCCTAGCACAGTTGGAAAATAAAGGCAGCAGCCATTTGCAGCTTCCTCTTCCACCTGACATAACTGAAATACACAGTAACAGGAAGCCCAGCACGACTTCCTGTTTTCAGGTGGCCTGCAAGCCCATGAGCAGCCATCTTGTTTTTAAAATTTATCCCAGTAGGTGTTAGAAAGAGGTAAACAATTTTTTATGTTCAGCAATCTAAATTGCCCTGGAGAGGGATGCATATATGGACTGTTTGTTGTGTTGGTTTGATTTAATTAATTTTGACTGGTGATCTGCTTTAATGATCAGACCTTTTAAAATAGACCCAAATCATCCCTGGCAACTCATGTAGGCTCATGTAGGGTCCTGGTCCTCAGGGTCCTAGAATAAAGCTAACCCACCCCCTCTCCATGCTCCTAAATCTGAATATGTCATGCCATGTTGGTGTCTGAACCCATTCTTCTCTATAGTTACAGTAGTTTGAAGGACAACATGGCCAAGGGCTAGGTCAGTGCAAAACTCCACCCTAATGGTAGGATTGCTTGCAAATTTACAGCAAGGGCTAGTGGAAAAGAAATGAATTCAATATTAATATTGAAGTGGACCAAAACTTGGGATTTTCACACTTCAGGGTCATGGTCCATACCCTTGGGGCATCCTGTATATGCAGTGTGTTCACTGGTGAGGTAAGACTATCGGGCGACTGGTGGAATTTCACAAATAAGGATGCCCCAGTGGTGCCTAGCGTCCGATAGATGCTAGGCCGTATTTTGGTACACTTGAAGGAACAAGCGTAAGTTTAACATAAATACACATCATACCTTACCTCCCCTGGAGTTGACCTGTCCAGGCGCTTCCTCAAAATGTATTAGTTTAGAAGATATGCATTCTATCCTTCAGCATGGCCCCCACTGTAAGTTTTTCGAGAAGTCTGATGCTTTTTATCTTAAGTCTACAAATGTACTTTTAAGGAGCTTTAAGGAAATGTCTTATGATAAAAATCTGTATGAAGTGTGACATAGCAAGCTTTCGTCTAATGAAACTAGGAGAAACTGGTTTCTAACACATTTATGTAGTCACAAGCCACTATGTGGAGAGACCCATGTTAGGCTTAATATAGGGGAGCTAAAGAGACCAAAAAACCCTCTACTCAAAGGTAAAGGAAAAGAGACGCTTTCCTAAAAATAATACTAATAAATACTTTCTGTTTTAGGAAAGGGCATTTTTTCAAGCACATTTATGTGAAAATTTTGCAACGATAACTGGCTTTCCTCTTAAGTCAGCCTGTGTAGCATGGGCCACTCTAATGTCTTCCTGAGGCATCGCATGATGGGTAAAAGTATCTACACACATCAGAATTGCAGTAGCAGTCAGTTATTATTCCAGCATAGGTTGCCTTAGGGGACCAACACCTCGGTGCTCATATGCATCCCGTATGCATCCCTCCCCAGAGCAATTCAGATTGCTGCACATAAAAACGTATTTACCTTCTTGTAACTCCTGCTGCGGTTGATTTCCCCTCTCAATGGTGTCCTAGGGACCTGCCAGTAGCAAAGATGAAGTGCTGCTGAGTTTCCTGCCGCTGTGCATTGTGGGCTATATTGTTAAATCCAGGCAGCAGCGCATCTGGGATGCTAGGAAAGGAAGCCTCGGGGGTGCTTCAAAATGGCTACAACCAGGAGAAAATTGTTGAGCCAGTATTTCAGCTTTGAGTGGATATAGGTGCAAATGTAGGTGCTGACAATGATTCAATTGAAACCTTTAAATATGTGAAAGAATTGAATAAGGTTCAGGAGGGAAGTGTTTTTAAGAAGAAACTTAATGATAGAACAAGGGGGCACAACCTGAAGCTAGTCGGGGGGAAGATCAGGAGCAATGTTAGAAAATATTATTTTACTGAAGGAGTAGTAGGTGCTTGGAACAAACTTCCAGCAGAGGTCGTTGAAAAATCAACAGTCACTGAATTTAAACATGCCTGGGATAAGCACACATCTATCCTAAGATAAAGAGTACATACAGTATACACATAAGGGCAGACTAGATGGACCGTATGGTCTCCTTCTGCCGTCAACCTTCTATGTTTCTATCATGCATGCAACTCTACAAGGCTGCTGATCTGGTTTAGCAGTCCTCCCCTGTAAAAGCAGGATAGAACTTTCGCAAACGTTTTACCCCATCTTCCTTTCAGGATATTATTATTATTATTATTATTAATAATAATAATAACATTAATATTACATTATTTGATTCAGGATATGTATGTTTCCCCTCTCTTATTATTTAGCATATGTATGTGAATTCTTATACCATTTTACACCCTAGAGCTCCTTTGCATTCATATTTTCTATTATCTAATATAAATGTGCTTTAAGCAGGATAGAAAACATATCACTGTATACTCTATTGCTTGTAAGGTCATTTTAATAAAACTGGCTTACCAAACAGTTTTTTTAGCAAATATATTTTTTAAAGAAAGTTTGGTTTGTGTTAGGCATAACCTGATTGTATATTATCCTAATGATAGCGGCAATAATAGACTACAGATAATACATTAAGCAATAGTATTATTGCTCCAGTAGGGGGAAGCGTCTCAGCTGCTGTTTTATACTGCATTTAATCACTTGCTGCTTTGCTACTGTAATTATTGGCAATATATATATATGAAAAAAAAAACATTTTAAGCAAAGCTCATCTTTTCAAAAAATATGCTGCACGGAAGCTCTCCAATAAAATGTAGTACATCATGTTTATTTTTAGCTGTTTATAGGAAATTTCTTTAATGCAAAGAAATTCATTTATCTAATAAAATAGCTTGCAATATAATCCAGGGATACAGCCTAGAGAATTGAAAATGCTAAACAACATACTTTATCTCAAAAAGGTTTTTCATTTGCATCATTTTTAATGGATATTTTTGCTAAATTACCTTAAAGGATTCAATAAATAGGTATAACATTTCCAGTAACTTCTGGTCTAGCTGGAAATAAAGTCTACTTGTCAATTTAAAGTAAGTATATTTAAACCGAACCTTCAGCATGATTTAATGAAAGGCTCAAACCCTCAAAAAACCCTCTAAAATGTATATATTTTAAGTTTTAGTCACTTATTATTCTTTCCCCCACCAGGCTGCAACTCTGTTCAGGACTCTAGGATACGGGTGCCGCCATCTTGACTAAGAAGCATCACATACTGAGGAGAGGAGAGGGGAATAAAGTACAGGGGGGCTAGTTATAGCTGTGCTTTGCACAGACAGAGCAGAGCTGGGGGTTGGGGAAAAGACAGCAACCCCAAAATTCAGAGCGGCACAGTCAGAAGACACTTCCTGTTTGGAGGCTGCCTGATGCTCCATGAGCCGCCGTCTTGGATGTTTAAAGGCTCATAACATGCAGTAGATGCAGGTAGGATGAAATTTAATGTGAGCAATCTGTATGTACAGGGTGTGGGAAACATATAAGTTATGCTCTTATTCAGGGTGAAGGTCTGCTTTAAGAGGAAAAACAACACCAGTTTTTTCACTATTCTGGGGTTTGTTTCTCTCAAGTGGGTCACCCCATCCAGATTTCTGCATTTGCTCAGCTTGTTAGTGGTACCATGGCACATGCATGGGTCGACAGTTACACCTTAGTGAAGCTAATAGCTGCTAGCCACTCCTCCATGGTACAGCTCCAGCCAGAGGGAAGCCAGTGTGGATTTCTCACAATGGGAATGGGGACTCTATTCTCCCTGGAGTCTTCTAGAATGTTGTCCAGACAAAAAAAAATGAATCTCACTGGCCATCCAGCCTGAAGGTTCAGTTCCTCGTAGGCCGTTATGGTTGCAGTGCTCTCAGTTCCGAAGCTTCCACCATGTCCCCTGCTGACAATCAATGAGATAACTCCAGACCATGTGGGAGCAGTGCTGTAACCAGACTGCAGCAGCCTGCAGGATTTCAAGGAATCAATACTGTGGGCTGGCAGGTAAGAGAAGCTTAGAAGTATTCAGCTCTTTAGTATTGATTATATTGCAAGGCAGTAGACTGAATCCCTTCTACTTAGCCCACAAACTGTTGTTAAAGAGGAATTGCAAAAGTAAAAAATATCTGGACTTCCTCTTATATCTTTTGCATGGTGTTTCTTAGCGTTTTTATTTTGCGAGGAGAGTCAAAGGTTTTGCTTTCACTTTCGTTTTGTGTACTTCCGGTTTTACACCTATGAGGATCCACCATGAGGCCAAGAGGACCTGCCAGACGGCTTCCCAGCTACTCCTCCGAATCTGACACCCCCCCACCCCCCCTGCCCCTTCAGCCTCCTCTGCCCCCCCTGACTCCCCAAAAGAAGACCAGGAAGAGGGTGGATCCTCGGGTCAATGGCCAAGTAGTGAAAGTGTTTATTTATTTCTTTTTTTAGTTTCTTCTTCTAACTTCTAAACCTAATTCTCTCTAATGTATTTTGATTTTTAAAGTGTGTTAGTATGTTCAGGGCAACCTTTATTTTTGTTTTTACATTTACATTATGATTGTATCTTTCTAATTGTATTTTTGGTCGTGTGTTTACCAAAAAACCTATATCCTTTGGTTTACCTTTTTTAACACATTTTTTACATTAACATAGTGACTTTCGCTAAAATGTATAAATTGTTGATTTGCATATTTCTGAATAAATATATATATATATTTTTACTTAGGATTTCTGCAGATTGGAGTACAACTATGCCCTGAGTGCCTAGAGCAGCATAGTGATGGAGGTGCAAGCCACAGTGTCCCGGCACTTCAATACTCCAGAAATGGTCAGACTTTAAGCGCCGGGACAATGAGGGCATATACTGGCTCTATGATGCCTACGCATCTGGTAAGTGAAACCTAACTAAATTCTTGTATTTTCTATAATGTGTGCAGAATAATGTATTTGAGTGTGATTTGTAAATTTTTGCCTTTTGTTTCCTCTCCACAGATAAGTGTCCTACCCTGGGGAAACACGGGAAGGGGGTCTTCCCCCGCTCACAAGTGTTGGAGTCTGCGGGGGAGGGTCCCACTCGTAGATCCCACCTTGAGGATCCAGGGGAGGAAGGGGATGACGCCCCAGTGGAGCATGCTGCTGAGGTGAGGGCAGTATGGAGCCTCAGCTCCTCACAATTGGACTGAGTCCCAAACCCCCTGTGGCCACTCTTAAGTGGTGAGTCTCAGAGGGGAGGAGGCAAGGGACTCGCCCACACTCTCTTAAGGATCAGGGAGTGAGAGGGAGGAGGGTGGCTCATCGGGTTTGGGATCTGCTGGGCCCATTGTGAGGAGTGGAGGATCCACGCCTCCACCTCATAGCCCTCCCTAGGATACCAGCAGCAGCTCATCCCCTGGTGAGTGCATTTCTTATTGTGGTTTTTAAGTCCCATGGTTACCTTGTTGTTACTTATATATTCCTTTCTACCTATAACTGTTTTACAGGGCATCATAGAGCCGACACCTCCACCAGCTATGCTGCAGATCAGGCACTAGGGCATAATCATGGTAAGTTATTTGTAAGAATATACTAAATTGTTTAGCAAATAAATATGTATTAGACCCAAATACATAATATGGTATTGAGGGGGCCATGTGGACTGTTTCACAGTAGCTGCTCAACTCTTGTACCGCTAAATACCATTCTAATGTGTTCAAACTATGTGTTAGACATTGTTTAGAAATTAAGCTAATACATGTGCTAATATCTAAAAACAATGCTTTTGTTGATATTTTTCCTAAAAAAACAGGTGGATGCCGATTAACAACATCCAAAAGATCTTATGAATGTGTCTTTTGTGTTTTTTACCAAACAGATGTTTCCACACAGACGGACCCAGTCGTTATACTCCCCACTCCAGCTCCAGGAACCCCCAGCAGCATGGTCCCTAGCCACAGCTGCAATGGTGAGTACATTAAAATTTCAAAAACACATACCTAACACAAATATGTCTGTCTCCATGACCAGGTATAAAGGTTAATGCCAGTCAGGGGTTTCTTATCAGACATGGAGATGCTATATTTGCAAGCCACATTCATAATTGCATGTATGCATGCTAGTTTGTTGGCTCGTCTTAGGTTAGGTTAAAATACATCAAACAGGCAGCCGGTGATTCTGTGGGGTAATTATAATAATACTTCTATTGTATATTCTAAAACTATAATTGTAATAGCTGAAGGATTGTTCAATAAAAATGGAAATGAGTAATTGAGCTATACAGGCTGTAAAGTCTTCCACTGCTTAAGTTGCCCTTATTTTATTTAAGGTAATTTATAAAGTGAGACTAGGGAGGATAATATAGAATGGTAGGCCAGAAATTAAACTAATTTTTATCTAATATTTTACAATACTAGACCAATGTTTAAGGGATAAAATAGTTTGAAGCAAGATTAATTAATCCTTAAAATTGTTGCCCTCTCATAGGTATCTAAAGATTTTTTGGAAGTGCAAAAATTAATTAAATTTCTTTCTCCCTACAGCTTGCAATATTGAGCATCGCAGGCTGTGGCAGTATGTCCGAAGGACCAGATTGATGCTTCTGGGGAAGAAGAAAAAGCCAGAGGGTGGGGGGGGGATTAGGATGGCCGCTATGCGGCCTTGGGTTCTGCACATGTTGGGCCTATTTTTTAAAAACAATTAAAAAAAAAATTATTTTTGCTAAAGTTTCATTAGATCAACACACACACATACACACACACGTAAAAAAAATTAAAAAATAATTTTATATTGCCTATGGGAGCATTGACAATATAACATTATTCTAAATGTCAGCATTAAATGCAACATTAAAACGGCCAGACAGCATGCAACATTAAAACGGCCAGACGCTATTAGATTTGGGTGAGCTAATGTACAGTGGCTTTATAGCGACTGAGAAACATCATATTCAACATTGGCGGCTAGGATAATATAGCGACTGAGGAGCTCTGTAATAGCGTCTGACGACTGATCGGGGCGCCCACTAGCGGGCGCTCATAGCGCCGCTATACAGACGCTCATCTGTCGCTACCTGGAGTTAGTAATGAATCAGCCTTTCTCTGCTCTTGTTCCATGACAGCCATTCATGTGACTGCTGGCAGCCTATCAATTCTGAAAACCTTCATAAAGACCTTAGAAAAGAATGGGGGCAGAGGGCACAGGACTCCCTGCTTATTTGTAACCTGGTTCTGCGCCCCTAATATCTCACACACAGCAATGGTATGGGAAGTCAGGTCAGCAGGTGATCGTTACCTGTGTAAAGCACATTGTTTAGTGTAGAACTTCAAACTGGGTGCTGAAACCCATGTTTGGATGCCAGAAGAAGTAAGGCCCTTATTCATCAAGCGATAGCGCCAGGTAGTGTCTGACGAGCGCCAGGTAGCGGCAGCTAACGGCGACTACCGACTCAAGTACGCCCGGCGGCGGTCACAATGACGCATTTATCAAGCAAAATGAGGCTAGCGCCGGCGAGAGCGACGGCTAGCGCGGCATTCATCATGAAGCCGCCTGGACCGAACAGCACCGCTGCAAATTCCCTCACAGCGCCAGGTATGAGCTGTCGCTCCCTGGCGATGTCCAATGCATTTCAATGGAGCAATCTATAATTATTCATGATTAATTGGTAATAATTTTTTTTTTAATTTTTTTAATGTCAAAAAATCGGAGAACACTTCTGCAATGTTAGGATTTATTTTTAAGTCAAAAAAAAAAAAAAATATGTGCAGAATTGATCTAACAGGTCTGAGATTAATGTATTCATATAACAAAATGATTCTAAAAACATGTATAATGTTACATTCAAAAAATATGGTTGTTTAGGGGTTAAAAACTAGTTAATACAGATCACCGCCAGCGCTCTGGGGTTTAAACAAGGAATGGACAGCGACAGCACATTCGGAGCGTGATTTTTTGATGAATATGAAGCTAGCCGTTCGCTCTGGCCATTCGTTGTCAGGCGCTCACATACAGCGCTGGACCTGTGAAACAGCGACCCCCAGCCCGTATTCAACATTACCGCACACCGACTGAGTCGCTGTCATCAAGCTAATGCCGGCCAAGCACAGCGAATACTGGCTGGCGCTGAAAAAATCACGCTACAGTCGCTCATCTGTTGCTACCTGGCGCTATTGATGAATCGGCCTCCCCGTCTTTCATGCTTTGCAGTGTGGAAGATGGGGTAGCTGCTCTAAGGTTAGAGGTGGTGGCTGACCTGATTCTTTTTTTCTAATAGGATTTCACATATTATCTATTATAAATAGAACATAATATTTGCCAATAGTTGAGCAATGTGTATTTTATACTGATTTCATGTTCCTTCAGAGAATGTGTCTCATATTTATCAGTATTGTATTTTTTGGGAGTCTCAACGTTACATACAAAACTGTTAAAACAAATATTTCACACCTGTCTGCTGGGTGTAGATATACAGCTTCTATAGCAGGGAAGGATGTTTATATGGGTGTCCTATATAACAGCCTTCTCCTTTCAAAAAACACATAAACCATGCTGTGTGAACAGCGCCGCTACCGCAAGGTTCATTCCCAAGAAATACACATGGTGACAAATGAACACTTATTTTCTGTTAAAGCGCATTGGCACAAATAGAAAAAAATCCCTGTATTTAACACTAGGTCTGCAGTTTAATAATACATTAGCCACCCAAGTGTAATAAATTCATGGAGTAAATTTGCAGTATTACGCTAGTAACAGGAATGAAACATATATTGGAAAATGATGTAGCTGGAGCTGGGAATGGGGATGTAGCTCCTGCTCTTGCTTGGCGCTATTAGAGTAGCAATATAATGTATTGACCAGCACAATAAAAGCTATGGACTTTTACATAAATATCTACCAAATTGGGGGAACCCTCATCCCCCCGGTAAGAGCCAAAGGGACTAACAATTGCACTCACTACATAAATTATGTCAAAATATAATTTTATTAATTCATATGCAGCATAATCCTTGTTAAAAACACATAAAAATATTTTTTACTTACAAAGTGTGCCAGCAGGGGGAGCCATTCAAAATATAATCTAATTACTCTACTATAAATGTATATCTTCTGTATTCCTTACCCTCTATTAATCATAATTACAAACTGCCTTAAAGTGCATGTGCCAATCAAAGTGCATCAGTATCCAATAGTTTATGTGCACAATATATCAATCCAAGAACTCAGCATGAAGTGCAGCAGAGGAAAACAACCAAAACAACACAAAAATCCTTCCTTACTGTGAGTAGAATGGTGGCCCCGACGGCAAATGAGAACCCACGCGTTCCGAGACCTCAAACGGGTCTCTTTCTCAAGGCTTGGTAAGTTGTCCGGGGGGGGGGCTCCAGCTCACCTTTATATACCCACCTCCCCACTCGCTCCCCCGCCTGGCTCATCATCTCCACGGGCAGGCGCACTCCGGCCGGAAGTGCGTCAGCCCGTTTGCAGGACGCGGCGGTCTGCGCTCCACCATGGAGCGCACTCACCTGCTGGTGACGTAAATCCTGCTGCGTGGCGCTGGTCCACAGCCAGGCAACAGCTGGGCATGGCAGAATTCATGTGACTGAAGGTGCGTTGCAAGACCGTGGGAAGTGCATGCTGAGACATGGGCTTGGGACTTGCAATCGCGTGAGTTGCTGGAACTTAGACCAATTGCTTGCATGCAACAAAGTAAGCACCCTTTTGGTTTTGTTGCATGGTCAATCACCTTACATGCTTGTCAGCAGTAAAGCAGTAACATAGCAAAGACTTTAGTCCATCCAGTTCGAGCCTAAGCCAATTTTAGGAACAAACCATCTACATCCACTGGTTTAGTAGCCATAGCTGATGAAGCATCGAGGCCATTTTAAAATCTTTCACAGTTGTTCAGGGAGTGGTATTTACAATTTGGGAAAACTATCTCTTCCTCATTGGAAAACAATTACTGTTTACCTATCTAGTAGGTGATTGAGCACCAAATGGAAATAGAAGACTTTTCATAAATGGTGCTGAATCAACCCCAGTATACTGGAAATTAGTTCAGAGACAGTGAACAGATATTGGTTCTATCCCTCACTCTATCTAACACTGAAAAATAAATAAAATATACCTTGCATTGGGATTTATCTTCTGCTTTATTGGAAATATTTTTTCATGATGGGTCAGTTTAAAAACCTGACAGTGTTGGTTTGGTGGACTTCAGTAGAGTAAGGTATTACCATATGTGTTGCATTTCTATTTAAAAGCTCTATGGAAGCAATAGATAGCATTGTACAACTCCTGTCTCTAAAGAGCTGAACGTTTCATCATCATGTCAATAGATAAACAGGCATTTCTGAAAAGCTCGCCCTACAGCATCTATTATTTACAGGCCACACAGGCCATTGATTTGTTTAAGTGATGGTTTCATTAGGAAAAAACAAGTGCGCGTCATGTAGAGAAGGGCCAATTTTTTTCTAAGGAACACTTCTGCTGATAAAACACACACACACACACACACACACACACACACACACACACATATAAATATATATATATATATATTTTTTTTTACAGGATAGGCAAGACATTATGAAGAGTCAATTTCCTTTACTGTCCATTACTGTCAAGATAACAAATCTATATGAAATTTGTTGGTTCCAGCGGTATATGGCTGGCTTTTAACCTCCCTGGCGTTCTGATTACATGTGCAATTTTGTTGTGTGTCACAAAGCGTTACCATGACTTTAAATCTGCCGCCCAGTTCCTCCCCCATGAGCCTCTGCGGCTCACAGAGACGGAACCAGGAAGTCAGACGGACGCATCTGCCGGGGCTCTCACCTGCGATCACAGCGGAGACATCCCTGGAGCGCAGGGAAAAGGTAAGGAGACCTCTGCCTAATCTACCCCGAGCGTGACTCGGGGTTACCGAGTTACCGCAGCGAAAATTAAACCCGAGTCACGCTCGGGAAGACCGCCAGGGAGGTTAATTTAACCTGTTCAAGTGCCAGCCTACTTAGAGATCACCTTCGGTTGCCAGACCATGGTTCTTTATTGTGTGCTATATATATTTAACTTTGATTTTTGCAGGAATTTCAAGGAATTACCAGGACAATTGTATATTGTTTGTTCCGCAGAGTTTGGGCTTTAACATAAACATGCCTTGTTCATAATCTTTCAGTGCTTTCTCAATATTTTTGGGTGAAATATGTGAGAAAAAAACTATTTTTTTAATTTTGAAGATTTTTTTTTAAATATACAAAGTTCTTTAAGAAAATCCTATTGCATGTAAAATCTCAGCTCCTCCGATTACAACGGTACAACATATGGGTCGGTAGACACCCGTGTCTGCCCAGGAGATACCCTAAACTGAAAAGAGCACTTTATGAGAGCTTCAAATAAATTACCAGGCCAGTCAAGCCCATGACACACTGATTTTTTCTTTCAGTTGGTCAAATGTGATTCAATATAACCAATTGAAAACTGCTCAATACATGCTTTCGTTTTGCATCAATTAATTTGAATCTAAATCTAATTAGATTGGTTGAACAAAAATACTGATGCAAGTGGATCATCCTTAAAGCGGACCTTCACCCTGAATAAGAGTCTATCTTTTATGTTTCCCACACCCTGTACATACAGATTGATCACATTAAAAATCATCCTACCTGCATCTACTGCATTTTATAAGCCTTTAAACATTCAAGATGGTGACTCATGGAGCATCAGGCAGCCTGCAAACAGGAAGTGCCTTCTGACTGTGTCGCTCTGCATTCTGGGATTGCTGTCCTTTCCCTGACCCCAGCTCTGCTCTGTCTGTGCAAAGCACAGCTGTAACCCGGCCCCTGTACGTTATCCTGCTCTCCTCCTCAGTATGTGTAATGCTACTGAGGCAAGATGGCGGCGCCCGTATCCTAGAGTCCTGAACAGAGTTGCAGCCTTGTGGGGGGGGGGGGGGGGGGAAGAAGTGACTACAAACTTAAAATATATTAATTTTAGATGCTGGGGAATAGTTTTTAAGGGTTTGGGGTTTTCATTAAATCATGCTGATGGTCCGGTTTAAGGAAAACTCCATTTATGGCAGATTTTTGGTGTTCCGCCTTATTGTTTTTGTCTTCTGAGATGTAAAATATAATATAAATCTTTGTTAGGATTCTGCCCCCAGACCTGTGATTTACTTACCAGCATGCTGCTTCCAAGTTTCCTATATTCCCTTGTGTCTGTGATCCTAAGATGGGAGTGTTTTTCTGGCATTGAGTAAAAACTACTGACTAAATATCCCAGAATCCTTCCACTGTAGGTGAACTCTTTAGCAACTTTGGCTCACACAGCAATAATGATGCTTCAAGCTGAGAAAACGGCCTGTAACCTTTTAGCTACTGAACACAAGATTGAGATCCTCCCTATCTGAATAAGTTGAATTACAGCAGAATGTGTTAAATCTATTGCCTCTTGCTTTGCCAATCAGATGATTAACAAACCAGAGTGAGGAAGGTTTGTGATCTGTACTTTTTTTTTTGTACCAGTTGATGTATACACAGTGTATATAGGTAAACACAGTGTTGCTAGGGAAAACAGTTTTCTTTTATAACACAGAATTGAAAAAGAATGGGAAAGAAAGAAAACAGATAAGCTTACACATTAATTAAATTATTTTGGCATAATAATGGAAACTTTTAAAAATGTATTCAAAAGTGGAATTACCCTCTAAAGGGTCCACAGCAGTGGGGCGGGGCCACAATCTTCCGGGGATTGTGGCACAAATAATCTGGGGCATACACTCACGGTGCCCCTTAGGTGGTTTCTGAGCAGCAGAACGGGCTGAGAACTGCTACAGGGGAGAGAATGTTTTTTCTTGGTTTACAGTCCCTTAAAAGCAGATGTATATCTTTGTGAGTTTTGGGGAAGTTAAACTGACTTTTGGGGAAGTCAGTTTAGCTATTGGTCCGGTTTATGTATCTCCTAGTATCTGGATTCATAGACAATGGGAGTAGGTCTGTAGGGAAGGGGGGTACCTGAGACCTGAATTCTACTTGACAAAGGGTGGCTACGGAGGGTTTCGGTCATATGAAAGTGTTTTAAAAGTGCTATTTTACATAGAACATAGTTTCAAGTGAAAAATAATAATATAATAGCTAGATGTCTGATCTGCTTAGAGCAGAGCCATGGGGAAGCACTGCTCCCTGTGATCACCATTTGCAGCTCTGTTTTGTCTCTATTTTCCCTGGCCATGCCCGGCAAACCACACTGGCCACTAAAGAATTATCTGTCCGATTTCAAGATCTTTAATTGAAGAAACGTCGCAAATTGAGTGGGGTCTATCTGGCCGAATAGACCCCACTGTCCAGCATACGGTATTCCCAAATGCTGGATATAATAGCTCTGGCTCCCACTACCCTGTGAACTGATACAGCAGTACCTCAGAGTCTGTACTAGTTCACATACAGTTAGAAAATACGTCTACAGTTGCAACAGTCGCTCCTAGGAAAATAAGGAAAATGGCAGCCTCTGGACCAGAGGTAGCCCCTAACTTTGCAGACCTGCAGAGCCTACGCTGTCTGTTGGGGACAGTTGAAGGAAGATTTGGCAATGGTGAGCTCTTTTGTTTTTTTTATATTGTTTTTATATTGTATTGTATTTTATTATTTTTTAACTGTTTGTAAACTGGTAAGGAGTCCAAGGGACCCCTATATCAGTTCATACATAGTGGTGCTGGATAATTTGACCTGGATTTTACCAAACCAAACTGGCAAGAACTGGGTTGTATCAAGCTTCGGCACAAATCCAAAGCCCATCACTAATTGAGATGCCCCAAGGGTGATTGTTACAATCAACCTAAAGTCATCTTAACTTTAGATCTGCTGTGTGGAAAACAGGGAGCACATGAAAGGATGCTGGTAATCCGAAGCAATTTAGGTAGATAGGTCCTCTTCAAAACGTGACATTCAAACCAGACCATTACCCTTACAAAACACAGTTCTCATATACATCCCTCCCTAGGAAAATTCAGACTGCTGCACATAAAAAAATAATTTACTCCTCCCTAGTCAATTTTAAAAAAGCCCCCTGCAAAAAGGACGTTTCCTACCGCTGTGCATTGTGGGGCTATGCCAGTTAAATTCAGTCATCAGCATGCCTGGGATGCTGGGAAAGGAAGCTTCAAAATGGCCGCTACCTGAAGAAAATCTGTGAGGTGGCGTTTCAGCTTCGAGTGGATACAGGAGCAAATGTAAATGCTGACAACAATTCAGTATCCTGCATGCAGACGGGCCACACTGAGTTTTGGGGAGTTTTATTTCCAAATCTGTTGGTCCAGTTTAATAGCAATTGTTAAAATACATACAGCAATTGCAACAGTACCCAGAAAATACATTTTTAAACATTACAGCCTGAAACATCGACTGGAAGGTGAGGTAAATGCTGTATGTTTTTTTTTGCCTTTTTAATCTTTACAAAGGCCTCGGCTTTATCGATGCTTGGCATTCTGGCAAAGCAGATTTGGGGCTGAGAAAATATGACACATTCCACTTTTGGCGTGTGGAGCAACTGAGAGGTACAGTATAACCCATCATCACACGCCACCAGTGAGCTGTGTCCCTGTAAAAGCAAACTGACTGATAGTGATTGCCTCTATTGATTCCTACTTGGGGATAACATAACAAAGATACTTTCTTTGATGTGTAGATATTAGGCTTAGGATTCCTCACATCTTCTTTATCTCCAAAGAACACTTGTTCAGTGTAAAATTGTAGATGGGAACCTCCTGGGGGCTGAGGAGAGCTTGGCTTAGACACTGCATTGATCTCTCCTTTAGTGTTTTTGGAAATAGAAACCCGAAATGGATAGACTGACATTGATGTTTACTGTGTGTAAAATGGAGGCACACATGCATGTCTAAAAAAAGATACAACAAAGAATATAATATCATTTAACATGGACCTAAAATTAAAGAGAAAAACATTTAAGTCCTCTCTCGATTTGGGATGCCCTACAGTTTGTAATGTCACCTAAAAACCTGAAATTGTGAAAATTACTTACTAGGCTCCTGGCTGTCTTGTGGCCCTTGTGGACAGAAGGATTCACTTTTTGTGCAGAGCTTCCCCTTTAATGAGATCCAGCAATGTACTGTTTTCAGGGAAGAATGTGTTGCTGCTGCAAAAGCAAGCTGTGGGATATTTAGGGTTTTAGGTTAGATATGTTAGATTAATTGTTAGGGGAGGTTTAGTGAACAGGGAGTCTGATTTATGTCTCGTCCGTGCCACACAGCGCCACTTTTTTGTAGATGTGGCCGCTGGCTAATGTCTGGCAGGCTGATTAATTACTAGCGCCAGGTAATGGCAGATGAGCGTCTGTACAGTGGTGGTCGCTCTGATCGGCTGTGAGTCGCTCTTACAGAGCACCTCAGTCGCTGTAGTAACATGGCCAGCATTGATGAATTTGATGTGTGAGTCGCTATAACACCAGTACAGCACAATATGGGAGTGAAACGGTGGCGACTGGTCAGTGTGAGCGACTCAAACCATATTCATTAAAAAAAAACAGCCTCACACAGCGCCGGCGCTCAAAATTGTGTCACTGTAGCCCAGAGAGCCAGAAGCTGTGTGATTAAAGTCCGTTTTTGATCACAAATCCACTAGTAACAAAGCGAAAACATATGGAATTACATTGTTATTACATTGTGACATTAACACTTTAATACCAGACCTGTAATGACAATTCTGCATAAAAATATAAAAAAACAAAAAAGTTTTCAAACATGTATTTAAATAGGCCAGGAGAGGTCACACGATTTGATACAAAATGATGATTTGTTACAAATCGAATGATTTGATACAAAACAAAAAATAATAAAAGAAAACCCTGTTTAAAGAGAAGAAAAGTAATGTCCATTGAAATGTATGGGAGAACTCTGAAAGCCAGAGCGCCGCCAGGATCCCCTGAGCCATCTGCGATGATAAATCGGTCGCTACGTGTCACTGTAAGAGGCGCTCACCAAGATCACCTTCATAAATGTGGTTTATGAATATAAATTATTTTTTTATGTGCAGCAATTTAAATTGCCCCGTAGAGGGGTGCATATGAGGACTGTTTGTTGTGTTGATCTGAATCAAATAATTTTTGACTGTTGGTCCGCTTTAATCCTTATAATTAATATTAAACACATTTATTTGAACAGAACTTGCATTGGCATTTGTCAATAATTGAAACGCAGGACCTAGATGGTGTAAAATGTTTTTTTTGTTTTGGGTTATTAAAATTTAATGGCTTCTTTTGCTTAGCAATGTGTAATTTGGACACCAAAACTAAAACCCAACCTAAATACACTGTAAAGTTTGTCCCCAGCAGTGATTTCTTGTAACTGTAATAAAGAAACGCTGACCTGCGCCAGAAAAATGCAGAACCCAAGATTTCAACGAGGAAAAAATGTTAAGTGCCGGAATAACAGCAATACAAAGTGGTGCTCACAGACGCTGGGATAATCAACCTGCTGGTCCAACAGGCGCTGACCAATACTGGCAATCAAAGCTAATTAGTAGCATTCCATGTAGCGACTGCTAATGCTAATGTAGTACACAGCACAGCACCAGATAAGATAGGAATATGCACAAAAATTATGCTAAAAGGCCCACATCCTGAATAAGGCCCTAAGTACTAGGTACTTACAAAATATATTTAAAATATGTGTAATTATTAGAGCTAATACCTTCCTAGATGTTGGACAAATGACTAGTCCTCTGTAAATCAGAAAATGTGGAATGATTATGATAGAGGCGACCTTAGCGAGATGCTTAGCCTACTTGTGGACATGTATTACGTGCTAGTAGCCCTCGCTAGCACAAGGCTAGGCATGATGGCTGTATGGCAGACGAGTATCAGGCACAAGTCTGCAACTGAAGCACAAACTATTTGAGGTTACAATACTGTTTATGACCTCTACAGAATACATTATTTATAGACACACTATTATGCTTGTAGATTTTTGTTCTTCCACTGGTTGGCTAATTCTCTGAGAATGTGTGATGAGTATAGAAAAGAAACTAGACAATGGGGCTGTAATTATAAAATATGTGGCAATTACCACATTGTTTTCTTTGCCATCCTGGGTACAAATCAAATCTGTAAAGGTTTATTTTGTTCAGGGGGAAATGCCAGGCACGTAGTTTCTACGTGCTTGGCACTTAACGGTAGGAGAAGCAACCACGTAGAAACTACGTGCTTGGCATTTAATGGGTTAAAGGGATTCAGCAGGGAATTCCTAACATTGGCCCATTGTGTAGGGCTACACCTAGTAAACTTTTTCAGTTTTTAAAAATAAACCTTTGTTTCTGAGATACTGTATACAGTTTACATTTGCTTTCTCCTTCCAACACAGAGAGTGGCCATGACCATGCAGAATAGGGGAAATGCAATGCTGTGCTTGTGCAAAAGCTGAGAGGGAGCTGGGGTGGCCCTTGGTCACAGGAGACAACGAATTTTTATTTGTTGACCATTAAATAGACTGGTGGGGTCAAATCATATTCCCACTATCTGCTACCTTCAATATGGAAGGAGGGCACCAAGATTACTACTTTTGCAGACCAGGGGAATTAGCTGCACCAGAGCTAAGGAAATTAACACTATTTTGTAGCCTTGGACCCAATACACCCTTTAAAGAAACCCTGGCAAATGTCAGGCTGTCAAATCTACAGATGGTATAAAAAACACTCCACCAGTGCCGTCTTGCTTTCTTGCTGCAGTACAGTTGTCAGACTACAGCTGACTGTCTCAGTATTTCCCCCTCCTGGCCATACAGGATGTCTCTATAGGCTGAAGTAGTCCCATATGATTGCGAAGAGGCATTACTTGTGATTGTTGGGCCACCAAAATGACATCTAACAAGCACTGAGTAGCAAAACATTGCTCCACCATAAGACTAGTGTGTTATTAAATATTAAAAAATGTATCATAGTTAATACAGTTGAAAAAGACACATGTCCATCAAATTCAACAAAGGGTTGTTTTTTTTTCTTACTGACAATAGCTAATAGTAAATGTTAATTTTATTTTCTTCTAAATAAGCTGTAGCAAGCTTCTGTGGCCATTCCACATATTTATAGTTCTTATGGTAAAAAAATGATCGTCATCTCCAGAGATTGACGGCCTTATTTATCAAGGGCTAGCGCCAGGTAGTGTATGACGAGCGCCAGGTACCGCCAGCTAACGGCGGCTACCGAATCAAGTACGCCCGGCGGCGGTCACAATGACGCATTTATCACGCTAAATGAGGCTAGCGCCGGCGAGAGCGTCAGCTAGCACGGGATTCATCATGTAGCCGACTGCAACGAACAGCGCCGCTGCTAATCCCATCACAGCGACAGGTATGACCTGGCGCTCCCTGGCGTGGTCCAATGCATTTCAATGGAGCAATCTTTAAATAATCATAATTAATTGCTATTAATGTTTTTTTTTTTTTTTTTTTTAATGTCAAAAATTCTGTGACCACTTCTGCAATGTTAGGATTTTTTTTTAAGTTAAAAAAAAAAAACAAAAAAAATTGTGCAGAATTGATATTACAGGTCTGATATTAATGTATTCATATTACAAAATGTTTAGAAAAACTTGTATAATTTTTACATATAAAAAAAAAGGTTGTTTGGGGGTTAAAAACTACTTTACACACATCGCCGCCAGCGCTCTGGGGTTTAAACAAGGAATTCACAGCGCGAGAAATTTTTGAGCGTGATTTGTTAATGAATCTGCAGCAAGCCGTTCGCTCTGGCCATTCGCTGTCAGGCGCACCCATACAAGCGGAACCTGTGAAACAGCGACCCCCCAGCCCGTATTCAACATTACCGCACACCGACTGAGTCGCTGACAACAAGCAAACCCCGGCCAAGCACAGCGAATACTAGCGGGCGCTGTGAAAATCACGCTACTGGCGCTCATCTGTCGCTACCTGGTGCTATTAATGAATCGGCCTCTGAATCTTTTTCTTTTCAGTAGAGGGGGAGGGGGGCTTGTCTTTAAAGAGGATTTTACCTAAAATAGTGTTTCCCCATATTTTTTGTATTGGCCATTTATATTTTCATACAAGTTAAGCATGACCCCCCCCCCCCCCCAGACGTCTCCTCTCAAGACTAAACAGATTTACTTAATCCATAATCCTAATCATCTCATAACTAAGATCCTTCATTCTGTTTATCAGTTTGGTTGCTCTCCTCTGCACCGTTTCCATAGTCCGAGCGTCCTTTTTAAGAACTGTTGCTCAGAACTGGACGGCATATTCCAGATGAGGCTGCGTCGGTGCCTTGTAAAGAGGCAAAATTACATCCCTATCCCGTGATTCCATGCCTGTTTCATGCATCATATTATCTTGGTGGCTTTGGAAGCAGTTCCTTGACATTACATACTGTTCCTTGCCCTGTGGTCTACTAGTACCCCCAGATCCTTCTCAATGAAGGAATCAAGAGCTGAACTAAACAAGATAGGGGCTTCTTATGACCTTTAAAGAAAAAGTCCACTTTCACAGATTTCTTCAAAAGACCTCAAATCAGCTGTTCCAACAGGCACAAGACAATCCACTTACCTACCACCCGCTTCTGCCTCACACAACATTCAGCATGAGTATAATCTCAGTCTGGAGCACTCCCATGGACTTTAATGGGTTTCAGTACACTAGGAATTTTCATCATACTAGGTATACTAGGTGATTTGGGGGTTTTCACCTGCGGGGGTAAAAGAACTATTTTAGACTGCCGGGCCAGCCAAAGAGGCTGACGTTCCTTTTTGTAGCTGACATGTGACCCACTCTCTCCTCACTACCAGAGCCATTGGCAGCCTGCCAGTTTTATTGACAGGCTACATCCTCGATGGGTCACCTTAGTCCAGATATTTAGCTTGTAACATCTGATTTCTCTTTATTTCTGCATTTATCTCTTTCAGGAAAGGCTTAGCTTTGATAGCTTCTTGGCAGTTGCTATGGCAATGGGGTCCACACAAACCCATGCTCCTATTCTCTTTTTTGACAGACTGCTTATTACAGATGGCCTGCTGGCCTCATGCTAAAAAAGCAGGAGATACAGCCTGACTATCTACTCATCTATCTACAGACCGTTTTATCTAGCAGCAACTACTGTAAATGGACTTTCTGACAAATAATGGTAAATTAACCATGACAACCCATGGGTCATGATAGTCATTATTTTAGGGACTACCTGCTCACATGATGATCAAAGTCCTATTTATCATCATTGTCAAAAAGAACTGTCTAACCAAGCAAGTCATTATATTCATATTTTAAAAGCATATTGTAATAAATAATCATGATTAATGAAAGAGATCATCTTGCAGCAACTAAATGAACTTTCTGACAAATAATAGTAAATTAACCATGACAACCCATGGGTCACGAATCTCACGATAGTCATTATTTTAGGGTCTACCTGCCGACATGATGATCATCATTGTCAAAAAGAACTGCCTAACCAAGCAAGTCATTTTATTCATATTTTAAAAGAAAATTGCAGTAAATAATCACGATGAACACACCACAGAAACAGATAATCTTGGTGCTAATCATTCTGAAACAGTCCAGGCAAAGCTTTTTTGGCGCAGTGAGCGAGGGTTACCATAGGTAATACTTATTTGGCGATACAGTATGTGATGATGTACTTATTACATTATTAGTGAGCTTCTCCACACTTTCATGTCAATGTTTCATGTCAATGTTTGGACATGGGGCAGGAGGAGGATCTGCTTGCTTTCTTCCTATTATATTTTGGGACCAAGAGTACATGTGCTTGCACTCTGATTTAAGGAGCTTGAATATTATGCTAACTTTCCTCAAAATGTCGGTTTTGTTCACACTCTGCTTATATACATTTTTTTTGGGCTGGGAAAGTTTGCTTTCACTAAGCCCTGGTCTACAGAGATTATACTGCCCATAACCCTGACACGTGTAAATGCAGAAAATGGTAAAATCATTTTTTGACACACAGTGTTGATTTAATAGTTTTTTTTGTGAGTAAGGCTGCTTTGGTGATCGGGGTTTGATGGTAAGTAATATTGTACTGTGCTTTCAACTGTTGTTGCAGCCTTAAAGAAGCACTATCGCGAAATTGTGTAATATTAAAAATACATAACACACATTGGCTAATGAGAGGAGGGGTCACTTATACACCCAAACTGAATAGAACTCCAGCCAAAGTTGTGGTTTTCTTCTCCTGGTAGGAATAAAATCAAGGGGTGACAGGTTTAGTGTATCAGGGGTGACAGAGCCTGTCACCCCAGATGTCCTTTTCCTTCCATTAAAAGATAGAAATACAAGTCTGGCTGGATAATTCTTGATGCCGGATAATTTATATGGATTTTTATCATTGAGCCATTTTTTGCGAAAATGCTCCTTAAAATTCCGAAGGTTTGGTGCTTGTTTGGGCTCCTCCCAGTATTCTTCTTAAACTCCCTCTCAGGACCGTAAATATACCATGACTGAAACTGCAAATATGGAGACCACAAATACAGAGGGATGGCTTTATTTAAAAGAACCTTTAAAAAATCTTTACCTCTTTGGAAAAAAATCTGCACCTCACCTGCAAAGGTGCCCCATTGCAAGTGCAAAGTCACCTTAAATTAACTTAGTTCACCCTAAGTTCACTTCACAGGTATCCAGAATCAGTCTTGAAGAGCATCCAAAGCACACTCAAAATGATCCTAGCCTCACCAAAGCTTTTTTACAGTGCCAGTATGAGAAGCCGGTGTGGCAGCTGGATGACTCATCACATCAGCTTCCCATACCGGCGCTGCAGGTGAAAGATGTGCATTGTGGGAGAAAGTATCAGGTAAGTGGGGTGTCTTGCAATGAATTGCATTGGAATTAAAGTCAAAACAGACTATAGGTCAATTCTTCCCCCAAACCCTGGGCATGCCAATTTTGGGTGCCTCTTTTTTTTAGAACATACTCCTCCTCTTGAAGCATCTCAGATGGTCATAAAAAGAGCAAATCAAGTCTTACTTTTTGGCTTTCCATAGGGATTTTTGCTTATGAGCATCCCAAATCCCAAATCAGGCTGACCCAGGAGTAGATGATGCAGTGCCCCCTCTCTGTGAAAAGTACATTGTGCGTCGGCTTTAGCTAATAGGCCTTCTTGTCCGCTTTGATGGAACAGTATTTTTTAAAAAAGCAAAACCAGGACAATAAGAGGGGATTTCACTGACAAACAAAAGCCCTCTGGTCCTATTGATTGATTTTTTTGTCTCCAGGGACCAATAAGAAGTACTGTTACATCTCTGCATCAGGGTAAAGAAAAATTCTAAGAGGCCGATTCATTAATAGCGCCAGGTAGCGACAGATGAGCGACTGTAGCGTGATTTTTTCAGCGCCAGCCAGTATTCGCTGTGCTTGGCCGGCGTTAGCTTGATGACAGCGACTCAGTCGGTGTGCGGTAATGTTGAATACGGGCTGGGGTTCGCTGTTTCACAGGTCCAGCGTTGTATGTGAGCGCCTGACAACGAATGGCCAGAGCGAACGGCTAGCTTCATATTCATCAAAAAATCACGCTCCGAATGTGCTGTCGCTGTCCATTCCTTGTTTAAACCCCAGAGCGCTGGCGGCGATGTGTATTAACTAGTTTTTAACCCCTAAACAACCATATTTTTTGAATGTAACATTATACATGTTTTTAGAATCATTTTGTAATATGAATACATTAATCTCAGACCTGTTAGATCAATTCTGCACATATTTTTTTTAATTTTTTTTTTTACTTAAAAATAAATCCTAACATTGCAGAAGTGGTCTCCGATTTTTTTACATTAAAAAAATCAGAAAAAAAATTAATACCAATTAATTAGGAATAATTATAGATTGCTCCATTGAAATGCATTGGACATCGCCAGGGAGCGACAGCTCATACCTGGCGCTGTGAGGGAATTTGCAGTGGCGCTGTTCGGTCCAGGCGGCTTCATGATGAATGCCGCGCTAGCCGTCGCTCTCGCCGGAGCTAGCCTCATTTTGCTTGATAAATGCGTCATTGTGACCGCCGCCGGGCGTACTTGAGTCGGTAGTCGCCGTTAGCTGCCGCTACCTGGCGCTCGTCAGACACTACCTGGCGCTATCGCTTGATGAATAAGGGCATAAGGCACATGTTATTACTCTTTCCAACTCAAAGTAAGTCGAGTAAATGAGTTGTAGAAAAAGGTTTAGTTAAAGAAAATTCTGTTAGAAAAACCTGATCCCAAACTGCTTACTGTGTTATGTATTGCAGAGTCAGTTTGCTTATCCAATCATTTTTTTTTCTGGAAATGAAAAAGCTATATTTCTTCCCATTAATCACAGCTTGGATTTTGGTGTTGTTGGTTTGGTAATTACTAACTGTATACATTTTTCTTTTCTGAACATCTTTGCACAGTTTACATTGTCCTCGCACTACTCCTTTATTACTTGTCACTTTTGTTTAGCAGCAATGTTTTAAACACAAAGTCTGTGTCTTCCAGTTCATGACTGGAACTGCTGGCTGAGCTACTGAGCTCTCAGGAACATAAAAAGCTTTCACTTTCTTAACATTAATTCACCAATCAATTTCTTTGCGGTTATTCTACATAACAGCAGTGCATAGTTGACCAACCTTGCATGGTCAGCATCTGCCACTTCCGTTTATTCAAGCTTATACTTTCCTTCTATAGATAAATAGAGAGCTACAATGAAAATCTAAGGCATATACAGCATGTTTTATAAAGAAGCTAAAACATATATTAAAATGATACTGCATAACCAGAATGGTAGCTGCCAAGCACTAATGAAGAGTTTGCTGGCTATAGCTAAAAATCTAGTTGATAGCCATAGCCAGGGGTTAAAGATACCAAAGCAGTATAGAAGCCAATCTGTATTCATTGTACACAAGGTTTATGTATAAGACCACCTTCATTTCACTGCAGCACTGGATTCTACTGTGAAATTCATGTTACTTAGGAGTGGGCTTTACAGGTCCCTTTGTTATCTTACCTTTGTTTTTTTAATGTTTGCTGTTTAGTGTATATCGTCCTTGGAATCTTTGGGATATATCTTCTGGTCATATAATTAATTAAATTACGGCTATACCATTTTAAAGTTGGTAGAGGCTTAAGTAGTTTGAAAGCCACATCATGGAGTTGTAAGGAACCTGTTCATTAGTTTGTTATAAAGAAAAAGGAACAAAGGCCACTGGGGGGAGCTGCACATTTGGTTGTGATCAACAATATGTTTATGGATCAACACTTATTAATATTGCAATTCTTTAAATTTGTGTGATTTTTTTCCCCATTATGCAATGCTTTGGGAAGAGGTAATGCTGCTGCTCCCCAGATGTTAGCCCAGGAAATGGGCATTGGACTGAAGCTGATCACCCCTGTAAGAAGGATTGTGTTCAAAAACTTGTCATCTCTGAATTTTATTTCTACCAGTAGAAAAAACACAAGCTTGGTGTGAATCCTTTCATTAGGGGTGTTTAAATTCCTTCTCCTTTCACTATCTGATCTAATATAAGCCTATTTCATGATACAGCTCCTTTAAGTATTCCTTGCTTTGACTTTTGCCATGTGAGTTATCAAGCCATCAAAAGAGCTTTGTTCATGACCAAGTTAATAGCTTATTAGGGGACCTCTCTCTTACTACATATGAGGTTTGAAACTGGAACATAAGAGCAGATGCTTGTTCAAATCCTATGGGTGTTAGAACTATTGGCTGGTGCCCCTAGTCGTTTGCAGCTAAGCATGTAATAGGCAAGTGCTATCTCCTGCAGGATTATCTCTTGAGGCCACTAAGAACATCAGGAGAGACCCATAGGTGGCCAGCTGCAGTATGTTAGGCGATGTGTCCCAAAGGATACACAGGTGATACATTCATGGAAACATATGTTTTGCTGTCTTAAAGCGGACCTTCACTCTGAATAAGAGTCTATCTTATATGTTTCCCACACCCTGTACATACAGATTGACAACATTAAAAATCATCCTACCTGCATCTACTGCATGTTATGAGCCTTTAAACATCCAAGATGGCGGCTTATGGAAGCCGCCATTTTATCAGGCAGCCTGCAAACAGGAAGTGCCTGCAAACAGGAAGTGACTGTGCTGCTCTGCATTCTGGGACTGCTGACCTTTCCCTGACCCCAGCTCTGCTCTGTCTGAGCAAAGCACAGCTATAACCTGCCCCCCTGTACCTTATCCCACTCTCCTCTCCTCAGTAAGTGTGATGCTTCTGAGTCAAAATGGCGGCGCCCGTATCCTAAATTCCTGAACAGAGTTTCAGCCCAGTGGGGGAAAGAATAATAAGTTAGTGACTAAAAACGTAATATATATTAATTTTAGATGCTGGGGAACCATTTTTTAAGAGTTTGGGCTTTTCATTAAATCACGCTGAAGGTCCGGTTTAAGAAATGTATTTAATTTTTTTGTATTTGCATTCAGTAAACAAAAATTGTTCCTTACCAGGACTGAAATTATGTTTTGTATTACAGAATGCAACAGCAAGAAACTTTGCAACTGTTTCCTATTAAATTTCAGTCTCCCACTGAAAATGTTGTTAGTAGCCATAGAAACTTGACACCATAAAGGACACATGAAATGGCTGCCTTCCCTAGCCTATAATTTTCTTGTTCCATAGTAAATATTCAGTTAGTTTTCTGGGTCCAGTCATTGAAAACATTCTTTCACAAGTCAAAAATCAGGAAATAACAGATTGCATTGAGTTGTTGGGACTATTTTATTAAAATATCAGCGAAAGGGTCTGTATGTTTGCTCAGCCCATTCTGTTTGTATTGCTTGCAGCAATCAATCACATGCAAGTACATTTTGACTATTGCCTTTATCTCACAATTGTGCATTAAAACTGGAAACCAACCATTATTTGGTTATGGTGAAAGGGTTAAAGCCAATGCATTTTTTGTTGGGGTAAGATATGGACTACATGTTGGGATTAGGTGCTTTTTTGTGTGAGACTTTAAGAGGCTTTGTAAAATAGTGGTCTCTATAGGTCTGCTCAAGTGTGTAGAGATCTGCAAAACTTGTGCTGTTGGTGTGCCTTGTGGAGATGTTTGGGGAACACTGTCCTATCAGGAAGGCTTACTTTTACTATAGCTGTTGCCAAAGGACAGGCAAGGGATTAAATCCTCTCAATGGGTAAAAGAGGGCTGTAAAACCCTGATCGAGTATCTAAATCCCTACTAGCTTTACTATGAGCCCTGTCATGTCCACTTCCACTGGACATGAGACCTAGCAGCCTAGTTTAGGTTTTGGAAACACTACAATGTAATTTTTAATGAAGCAGCCTGTTTATCTATGGGCTCACTGCTGTTGATACAACCATTTTCCAGGTGATCAAACCCTCTGATAAGCTTCTGTTCCTTTGCCAGTATCTTTCATAGTGAAGAGCACGTTGGGGACTTTATTCATCATATTCATCTATATAAACAGATTTTAGAGCCAAGCTGGATGTAATCTACAAGGTGGATAATTTTATTCACAATCTACCCATGAGTTTGACTATAGATGTTGGGTGTATATGTGCAAAGTGCACAAAATCACATACACCATGTTGTTTCCAGCAGGTCATGTTTTTTTTCTTTGTTTCTTCCCTCCTGTATTATGTTTTTCTTCTAAGATCTGACACATTCTGTCTCTAACCACCTGCTAACAAATATATTGACTGCCCTGTGACAGGGAAAGGTAATATATTAACCTCCATGGCGCTGTGACTTGCTGGCAAGATAAGCAGCCCAGGATTCCCTTTAGGTTAACTGTGTTTTATTCTCAAATCTCCTTTGTCCCAGTGGGCCAAGCTGTAGTATTTCCATTTGTCTTGGTAATAGCTGTGAATAACTTCCCTTGCAGATTGGTGCCAGGGCTGCTTTGTCTCCTATGCCTGTGATGTGGGAGTCAGATAAGCTTACAAAGAAATCAGTCTCACTAGGCACAGGGTGAAGATTAGATAGATGAAAGTCATCCAGCTTCATTTATGCCACTTGGAAAAAAAAAAGCTGCAGAGGAGTGATCGGGAAAGGAACATAGATTAACATTTACATGCTTCTTATCACGGAGACTAAATAATAATAAGAGATGAACAAAACAGCAACATGGATGCTGACTTGAAATATATATTTTTAGGGGAAGGGAATTTTCAGTTATGAATTGTGTAAATAAGCATACAGATGTAGCAATCATTCAGCACAGGAGCACAACTCTACTAATTAGGTCTCAGCACACAATCCATTGAACAGCATTGTAGAATGTAATATAATCGCTACCGCAACTCAATCTCCCTGTCCCGCTGATTTGCCATCATTTTAGGAATGACCACGAATGCAATCGATGTTTGCTATAGAGCGATTGCTAGTGCTAGCGCTCCCAAAATGCTTTATGCAGGACTTATATCCAGGACTAATACCCAGCAAAGTTTGCAGGGCGATTGCTGGGTGATAGAAATCGCCAACTCCCCACTACCTGCTTCTGCTGTTCAGTCCCACAGTAGGCAGGGGCTTTTTATAACTGCAGAGTGAGCTCCCTGAGGCTGAGAGCACTGTCAGAGGCTGGCTACAGAGTGGCGAGGGACAGACTGCGGTGATGGACAGACTGCGGCAGAGCCAAGCCATCACCACCCGCCCTGGACAGCGAGAGAGTTTTTGCATTTATTTTTTACGGATTTCAGGAAAAATTTGGTTGGCATGAATCACAAGGAGTCATTTGGCAGCCCATGACCTAATGTAGTGTTCAAAGCTACACAAACGGTTAAACTGCCAGCATACATTTCACAAACATCTTCAGTTACCACAAATAAAACTCACAGCTTCCTATAAGGAGCATTTTTATTATATTAATTGGAACAATAGTAAGATATAAATATAATGAGGACCCTGGAGTATACTGTGCAGGTAGAAAACAAGGTTACTCGGCATAGGTCACATGGGAAAAGCACACCTGTGTACTTATCAGTTCCCATTGCATGAATCTGTCTTATCACATTATTAGCTTGCTAAAACAGACTTTATATGTATATACTCTACATAAATTATATGCAAATCACATATTTCTGTACTCCTGCCATATGTATTCTTCTTTTTTGGAGTATTTTGTTTTTGGATAATCTTTTTCCTTTTGCAACTCAAAAGTATGCCAATAACTGTCTCTAACCTTCTTGTTTTAATTTTAAAGCAATCCCACACTCATTGTCTATGTCCATGTAAATTGATAATGCTCTGTACTTAATGTTTTTTTAATATATATATACCCACCTTTCTCAACATGAATTTGTATGTAGGCTTGGTCCAACCTACTTTTATGCACTGTACAGCGTGTTAAAGATGCTTGAAAAGATAATTGAAAAGAAAATGAATCATAAGAAAACAAAAGTGTCACTTTTGCCACCTATTAAACTCGTGACCACTATCACACCATCCCCCCTACCCTGTGCCACTATTCAGCCATTTAATCAGTCTTATGTGAACCCTTCCAAATATAAATAAAATTCATGCTTTGGTTGTTTTTTCTCAACTGTAATTAAAATGTTTTTTTTATGTGTAAATGTAGTGGTTTGTGCTGATCTTGCCCTGACTTGATCTGTCAGTTGCTATGGCTCCAGGCAGATACGCTATCTGGTTAAACATTAGGAAGCCATAAACATATAATAGGGGGCAACATATCTAACATACGGTATATGCAGCAGGTGAAATAAGGATTGAATTTATTTAATTCAGCAATTCATATCACTTGTGCAAATTAATTTCAGTTGGCTCAACTGGTGGCCTGTAAAAAGCTGTCTCATTTCCAGGGTGCCACACAGGAAACATATCATGATGGGTAAAACCAGCTCACTTTCTCAAGACCTTTGCAACGTTATTGATGCAAAACATACTGATGCCATTGGTATCGGAAGGATTGCTAAACTACTGAAGGTTACAGTCAGCACTGTTGGGGCCATAAGTAAAATGACATCATTTCAAATCCAATTGAAAATCTATGAGAGCAATAATGACCCTTACCCTTGAAGCAGCATGGGGGCTGCGTGCGCGGGTAGTTAATATCGAGGTTGGCCTGATCGTTTACCCTGGGTGACTCTATATGACGTGAGATTCATGTGTACATTGTCTGCCGGCACCTGAATTTAATTGCATACTTTTTTGTTCTCATTTGTGGTCTGGTTGGGATGGTTATCTTGTGCAATATTAGGTGTTTTGATAGCTTCATGTGATATTTGATATATATGCCCTTGCACTTTGACTATATATTTACAATGTTATTTGGTTGATGTATGTTTATATTGTAGATAGGGGTTAGTGATTGTCAGTTTAGTATCACTAGTAATTTGTTTTATTGCACTGTAGCACTTTTGTATATACACATATATATATATATTTTTTGTGGTTTATATATATGGATATGTACACATATATATATATATATATATATATATATATATACACATAGATTTTGTGCCGGCACAAAAGGATGGGTTTTAGGCATCAATACATGTAGCTTTGCACCCATGGGGTATGAATTGGATAGCCCTCTAGGGGCATCATTTATTGATTAAGGTCTTTTGGCCATACCGGTTGGTTTTAAATTTGTCTTGTGGTGTGTATATATGATTTTTTAACCTTTTTGTATCAATAAAGTATCACATTTTATGATTTTGATGATAGTTGTTGTGGTGCTTCCTTTTGGGAGGAAGGTGTGCCTATGGCACGGCCACTCCAGGTCTTGTAGAGTTTAAATTGTTGTAGGTGAGCACATAGACATATAGTATATTCATCTCTGGGCGGTGCATCCCTTTGCTAGTGAGGTATGAGAGCAATAAGCTTAGAGTTCAAAGAATGGAAACCACAGGACGTTTGTTTGTGTGGAAGAATAGGCTAAAATCACACCTAAGCAGTGCATGTAACTAGTTTCTCCATAGAGGAGGTGTTTTCAAGCTGTCATTACTAGAGATGAGCAAACTTCATGAAAGTTCGATTCGGGCGATTCGCCGAATTTCCCCAAGAAATTCTGGTTTGCCCGAATCGAGCTTTCACGAATCGCTCATCTGAAAAAAAAAATGCCGGCATGGTGGGAGCCGGCCTGCCCGCTGCCACCATGCCGGCATTTTTTTTTTAAGCCGGCATTTTTTTTTTTTTATTTCAGGGAAAATTCGATCGCCACGAACCAAAAAAAATTCGGGTTCGTGCCGAATCGAATTTTCCCTGAAATTCGGAGCGAATTCCGGTTCGTCCGAACCGCTTCGCTCATCCCTAGTCATTACCAACAAAGGCTTTTTTATGACGTATTGAATACATTTCAGTAAGCGTGTTCAATACCTTTACCCTGTGAGATTTTCCATTATTACACATAACTTAATTTATGAATATATATGGTTTGATTAGCACTTTTAGAAATGTATTTACTTAGAAAATTGGTGATTTGTTCAATTCGTATTTCACCTGTTGTGATTATAGAATGATAAATTGAATAAAAGCAAAAATAACATGTGACCTAAATGCAAAGAAGATAAGAACAAACAAACATTTTGGATATTGGAAGAGCTGTAAAGAAAAGAAGAGCAGGTACACTAAATAGAAGAGAAGAAAAATAAACAATAGTGTGAAAAAAACGTGAAGAGCAAGCAAAACAATAGAAAGAAAAATCAGAACATTCAAAAAGAGAAGAAATATAGTGAGAAAACATAAACAAGTTAAGAAAAAATTAAAAAGAAGAAGAAAGGATGATATAGTGGGCGAATGGGAGATATATTTGTTTTTTTTATAATTGTGAATAGTGGTTTGGATCCATCTTTAGACTTAAAATGTAGATGTGAGTGGATGTGTGCCGCACGCCAATGAGCATAGATCATACGCGAAGATGGACTTCAAATTAGATCAAAAGTGTTGCACGTTAATAAATCCTCAGAGCGATGTGAATCTGCAGGTAATTGGACTGTCCTGTTCATGAAGGGCATCAAGGGAGTTTATGGCTCTGCTTCTGTTTCCATAGCAATTAGGATCAGATTAGCGTGTGGTTCACAGTCAGTAAGCGAGGGAGACAGAGCCATGCTGCCATGCTCATTGCACAGAGAATCAGGCCTTATGCTAGGAAAAGTCTTTAATACCACTTAAACTATAGCTGCTGGGGGTGTTCTCTCCAAAAATGGGTCTTATTTTGTTCGGGAACACTGAAATTACAAGTGCTTAATTGCTTGCTCTGGAAGAAGTGCACACAGTACCATAAAATAAAAGCTAAGTTCAGGGAAACTTGCTTTGCAATAGGACTGTTTGGATTATTTCCAGAAGAGCAAAAAGGAAAAGAAGATTACACAGCTAAAATGGCATTATGCAGCTGCAGCCTGCACTGACCCAGTTGTCCTCAATAAAGATAGAGATGACCTGTTATCCAGGGACCAGTGGTTCTGAAATTCCGAAAGACAGTCGGAATCAGGCGTTACTGATTAGCTATTGCAGACTAAATGCTCAACAGTAAAGAAGACACGCGGATATTACCTGCCTATCCAGGTGGCAATAACAGTTTTCCATTGTATTCCTCTAATACATAAAGGTCAATGATTTGCATACAATTGCTGTAAAGCAATTATTATACTAAACTTTTATTGCTTTAGATCTCTGTTTTTATTGGTTTATCTTAATTTGCCTTTTACATGAGATGCTTGTTTACCAGCTTTGGCTGTTTAGGAAAAGTGCCTTCAAATTATGTGGACACTTTATTTTCATCTAAATGTATATACCGTATATACTCGACTACAAGCCGAGTTTTTCAGCCCACTTTTTGGGCTGAAAAAAGCCGCCTCGGCTTATACTCGAGTCAGTGCCGAAATGGAGGAGAAAAAGGGGCCAGGCGACATGCCCATTCATTTCCCGCCCCCGTGCCGGCTCCCGCACTCACCCTCTCACTTCCAGCTGTTCCTCCGCTGCCGCCCGCACCTCATGGACGGGATGCCGCTCAGCGTCTCGGGGGGGCCTCCCTTGGGCCAGCCTGGACGGTGGGGAGGGGGGCGGCGGTGCTCTGCGCCATTGTGCCGGTAGGGCGGGGACCGGAGCACACTGTGCAGCCCAGCGCCAAGCGCCGGGCCGGACGCGCAGCGACGGAGGGCAGAGCACGCCGGCCGGGGGCGGTGACGCACACGTTCTGGGCCGGCCTCTTAAGATGCTTCTGCGGACAGGCTGTGCAAACGAGAGGTAAGTGTGTATACCGTATATACTCGAGTATAAGCTGAAAAAAGCCGCCTCGGCTTATACTCGAGTCAATAACTTGTTCCATTTTTTTATGGTAAAATTAGGTGCCTCGGCTTATATTCGGGTCAACCTATACTCGAGTATATACGGTATTTTCTAATGGTATCTTATCATTTTAAATCATAAACTATCCTAGCTTACTTACTGTACTTCTTTCAAAATGATTTTATTTTCCTACATCATGCAATGAAACAGTATGTGCTTTAATTTTTCAAATTTGCTACTTGACCCTGTTGCCCCCACTATTCAGATGGCCCACTGCGTAAAATCCCCCAGGTCACCCAGTAAACTCACCTTTCCCTGGTCCAACGGCGCATGCCCGGGCGCTTGTCCAGTCTTGCCCTGGCTCGTCAAAATCGGACAAGTCTAGTAGGAAAGAGTCGAATGTAGCTGAGCACGCCAGTGGCCGCATCCCCACTACCCTCTAACAGGGTTCGTGCCCGCGCCGGACATTCACAAATGCCAAGTGCGCGCCCTGCTAAAGGTATAAATGTGTTGTTGGATCGGGGAGAAAGGACTCGAGGGGGGGTTTCACACAGCAGGGCAATCTAGAGGTCTACAGCAGGGGCAAATCCAGATACCCCGGAGGAGTGGTATCTCCAGGGACTCCAGGGTCGCTATTGATCCACTTTAACCTGGAACCAAGTAGTATTTTTTTTAGGTGACATTTTTGGTAATTTTTTTATAAAAACTATCTGTATTACCTGTAGTTAAATGTAGATAATAGGATAGTCACCAAAGGCTTGGCAAAGGTTTTCAGATTACTTACGTTGCTCTCCAAATATATAAAACAAAATAAGGACTTTAGGGCCTACTACTCACATCTTGGGGGTCATGCTTAAGATTTGGTATAGAAAATTAGTTTTAGGTGTGAATTGAAACTCACATCTGAGTGAACTTTTTAACTTAAACACAAACTTAAACAAAAAAGAACTATAAACATTCTTTGTTCTAATTTAACCCAATAAATCACATACCATTGTTTTTTTTTATTTTAAATTTGGAAACAACAGCAGTCTAATGGCTATGCAGAAAAATGTGATAAATTGTTTAGCATGTCCCATAGGATGCTGTTGTTTTCAGACATAGAAAAATGATGTACCTCACCTGTAGAAATGTCACATTGCATGGGTAGGTGGTTTTTGGGAAAAATTAGAAATAAGAACACCCAAAGGTAAATCTTTAGTATGACCCCCCCAATGCTTCCTTTCCTGGCAGCACTTATGTTACCAAACTGCTGCTGACATAACCATCACCATTATATTATATTCTGGAAAAGGAAAACAATAGGGGAGAAAACCTTAGAAAATTGAGTTTTCCTTTAAGCCAGGATAGACACAATGGCCGCATTAGAGAATGTTTTTCTTATAACAAAGTTTATATGCCTACTTCACGTCAGGTTCCCAGAAATGTATATCTCCCAGGACTTAAACCGAAGCATCACATAGTGAGGTAATAGCGGTGCTTTGCACAGACAGAGCTGAGCTGGGGTCAGGAAAAGGACAGCAATTCCAGAATGCAGAGCGGCACAGTCAGAAGATACTTCCTGTCTGCAGGCAGCCTGAAACTCCATGGGCCGCCATCTTGGATATTTGAAGGCTCATAAAATGCAGTAGATGCAGGTAGGATGATTTTCAATGTGGGCAATCTGTATGTACAGAGTGGGGGACACATATAAGATGGGCTCTTATTCAGGGTGAAGGTCCGGTTTAAAGCAGGAATATTAACTTAATTATATAGAAAGCTCAGCAAAGACTTAGAGGCTGATTTATTAATAGCGCCAGGTAGCGACAGTTGAGCAACTGTAGTGGTATTTTCAGAGCGCCCGCTAGTAGTCGCTGTGCTTGGCCGTTGTTCGGCTGCTGACAGCGACTCAGTCGGTGTGCAGTAATGTTGAATACAAGGTGATGAGTCGCTATTTGACAGGTTCCGCGCTGTATGGGAGCGCATGATAGCGAATGGCCATAGCGACCGGCTCCCACCATATTCATTAACAAATCACGCTCCAAAAATTCTCTCGCTGTGAAATGCATGTTTAAACCCCAGAGCGCTGGCGGCGATGGGTTAAAAGTAGTTTTTTAACCCCCAAACCACCATATTTTGGGAAACCAAAAAAAACAAGTTTATAAAAACATTTTGGAATATGAATACATTAATATCAGTCCTGTAATATCAATTCTGTTTTTACCTTAAAAAAATTATCTAACATGGCAGAAGTGGTAACAGAAATTTTCACATTAAAAAAAAAAAAAAAAATTATTAACAATTTATTATGAATATATAAAGATTGTTCCATTGAAATGCATTGGAGAGCGCCAGGTAGCGAGAGGTCATACCTGGCGCTGTTCAAGGTCAGACGCTGGCGCTGTGGGGTGAGGCTGGAATAATGATGAATGAGTCGCTATATGGCGCTATCTCAGTCGCTAAGCAGGATCGGCTTGATAAATGTGTGATTGCGGAGGGGAGCCGGCGTTCTCGTGGCGGGGCCCGTCATTACCGGTCGCTCACCAGTCGCAACCTGGCGCTGTCCCTTGTTAAATAAGGGCCTTATTTTCCTACATAACTGCACAATGGGCTCTTTCTAGTAAACAAGGAGTAACTGACGTTTGGTAAACTCACCCTTGACCTTTTTAATAACTCTATTTCTGGTGTTCTATATTATTGTTTTCCTCTTTTTAATTTTTGAATGTAAAATAAACATGTGCGTAGCTGCTGCTTCTAAATCTAGCAGCCTTCCACTGTCTAGGGTGAGCACAGCAGCACCCTCTCCTCCAAAAAAATTAGACAGCGGTAATGACAGGGACCCCTCCCCAGATGAGAACACTGGCAGTAACCCTTTAGCTACTGGAACACAAGATTGTTACCCCTGATCTGAAAAGGCTAGAGCTGAAGGGGTTGAACTTGAGCTCACAAGTGTGGCGCGTCGTCTCTACCAATCAGATACACTGAGCACACCACGTCGGTGTACAGTCGCTAAGGTAAACACATTGTTGCTAGAGAAAACATTTTTTTAAACACAGAGTTGCAAACAAATAGAAAAATAAATGAACAGATAAGCACAGTACTTTGAGGACATCATTTTGGCACACGATAATGGACACATTTAAAAATGTCATTGAATGTAGACTTGCTTTTTTAAGTTAAACAAAAATGTTTAGGCTTGAAGTTTTAGCCACCTGTTACTGATACAACACCAGACCATGGGGTCACAGGTAGGCCAGAAAATATCCCTAGAAATAAAACATGCAGGGTATATAAATAATAAGCTATGCTTCAATTAAAAAATATCACATGACATACACAAAAAAACACTTTAACTATAAATCGTCCAAGTTAAGAAAGAAGCTTCGGCTGTTAATTATAATTAACTCTATGATTTTGTATGCTCGTAGGTATACTGGGCCCTTTTGCTACTGTTCAGTGATTATATTGTTGTTACAAGGTAAATGTACATCCCTGCGTACGGGAGTTTTTTTCTATCTGCAGTCCTGAATACAGGGAGGCATTATTTGCTACTTATCGTGTTTTATCCGACATTCACTTTCAAATTCTGATTCATATCCGTTTTTATTCTTGCAAGCTCCTCTAAGTGAATAGTATATATAACTATAGAAATGACACTTTTACAGTAAAGATTGTAAAAAGAAAAACCTGCTTCTCATAGTGCGCAGGGCACAGTGCTTAGAGCCTTTTTTCAATTTCGCTGCAGCAGTGAGATTAGTGCTTAGCAAGAGTCTGCTAAAGGAACGAGACATTTACACTCCATTGATCCATGTTCCGGCTGCTAGCTAGAAGCCCTCCTGGAGCAGCAGCCAGAAAATGTTCATAAATTGGCATGATAAACAATTTTCCATTTCTATTAGTACATGCCCAGTGTTAATCAGCAACCACACAAAGTCAACATGAATTGGTGGCAGAATAGACTATTCTATAATAAACAAAAACCCTTCATATAATATGGAAGCCAAAATAAGCCATTGTTTTTGGGTACCTTAAACCGGCCTTTCAGCATCATTTAATGAAAAGCCCAAACCCTTAAAAAATTATTTCCCAGCATCTAAAATTAATATATTTTAAGTTTTTAGTCACTTACTTTTTATTCTTGCCCCCACTGGGCTGCAACTCTGTTCAGGACTATGGATGATATGGTCCTCAAAAGCATCACATAGTGAGGAGAGGAGAGGGGGGCAAAATGCAGGGGGGTGGTTTATAGCTGTGCACAGACAGAGCAGAGCCGGGGTCAGGAAAAGGACAGCAATCCCAGAATTCAGAGCGGCACAGCCAGAAGGCACTTCCTGTTTTCAGGAAACCTGAGACTCAATGTTCCACCATCGTGTTAAAGGCTCAGAAAATGCAGTATATACAGGTAGGGTGATTTTTAAAGGGTGGGGGAAACATATAAGATAGGCTCTTATTCAGGGTGAAGGTCCTATTTAAGTCCTCCATGAATATCCTTAAGGAGGTATTTCAATACAAAACATTGAAATCTTTCATTGTTAAATGTATGATGAGCCATTTTGCCAATGGAACGTAACAAAGTCAGATACCAGTTTTATACATTGTGATCAAAATCATTTTTGTGCCAAAATTCACTGATATTTGGAACTTTTTATAAACCCTTCCACTTTGAATAGAGCCCCAGTTCCAGCTGCAAACAGCCCCAAAACATACCGTAATTGTACTTTTACCATGCTTCTCTGTGTGTATGAAGTTCTTTTGGTGATACTCAATGTTGGCTGTGCGCTAAACATAGCTTTTTGAATTTTTGATTAACGTTCAGTTTTGGTATGTAGATTTTGTGAATATTTTTAACACCTGGACATTTTTTTCTGCTAAAGAAGACTCCACTCCAACTCTGCAGTCCAGATATATGAAGTATCCCAGAGAGTGTTTTCTTTGCTGTACAGAGCCAGTACGTGACATATGCTGAAGGGACAGTCCAGATAATGGTAGTTATAAGGCAGCAAGAAACTCTGCAGTCCAGACATATGAAGTATCCCAGAGAGTGTTTTCTTTGCTGTACAGAGCCAGTACGTGACATATGCTGAAGGGACAGTCCAGATAATGGTAGTTATAAGGCAGCAAGAAACTCTGCAGTCCAGACATATGAAGTATCCCGGAGAGTGTTTTCTTTGCTGTACAGAGCCAGTACGTGACATATGCTGAAGGGACAGTCCAGATAATGGTAGTTATAAGGCAGCAAGAAACTCTGGTGCCTGACCCTTGTGCCTCTCCTACATTTCCTGCTGTGCATTGTAGATGCTGTAGCAGCTGCCCCTCTTGTAAATTCCATTCCTTCATGATAGCACAAATGTGGTAGTAGCATAAGTGTCCTTGTCTCTAAGTTACCCTAGTGTGAGTGAGCCTGGAAAATGGAAAGTAAAGGTGGAGCTTTGGAGACCTTCTATGGCTTCTATACAGAGCGATGCAGGAAATGTAGTAGATCCACATGGGACAAGCCAATGTCTGGACTGTCTCCTCAATGTTGCTGTAGGCCTCTTGGATCAATTTTATTCTTGACATTAAATTAGTGTTTGAGGGTTGTCCAGTTCTTGGGAATGGTGTCACTAATGTGCCAAACTTTAGCCACTTATATTCACTGTGTTTCATGGTATTTCTAATGTCCTGGAAATGTTCTTTTATCTTGTCTCCTGACTGATACCTTTCAACAATGAGATCCATTTGAAGTGTTGTAAGCTATTTCCAGACTCTGGCTTTTGCTGCAACTAAGAGATTTACAGGAAAATCCTACAAGAACATTGGAATTAGGAACATAGGAATTAGATGGGGTAACCAGAATTACTTTAAACTAGCTGTCTACTGACTACTAGTTACCATGAGTTTACCATGTGATTGTTGATCTTGATCACAACCGCACACCCAATTATAAGAGGGTGTTCACACTTATGCACCCACATTAATTGCATAATATTTTCACCCCCTTCCAAATGATTTCAGTTTGTTTTTCAAAGGAGTGGTACAGATTATGTGTTACATCGAAGGTGTAAACAGTTCTGCAATTATTCTTTTTGGTCTGTATGTTTACATGACAAAAAGCTGCCATTTTAACAAGGGTGTGCTGACTTTTTATATACACTGTAAATTGGCTATAGGAGTAGAAATAGTGCTCATAAATTAGATGGCTCATTACAATGCATAAAACCATCTGATAGCTTCCTCCCCCACCTGAATCCTGATGATGCCTGTTTACTGTAATCCCCACAAAGCATTAAAACCGGGCAGAAACTTTTACCCACCCTATGCTACAGCATCCAGCAAGTGTCACACCTGACCACGGAGACCAGGGGGATTCTACACCTGGCATGTGGACACTTAGTAGGAGAAAGCTGTTGGTCACAACAAAGGAATGTACAGATGCAGCTGCTTTGACTGCAGGAATTAGGAAGGCTGTGTGCCTTGCCCAATTTGGAGCTATGGGCCCTTTTCATTTTCTTTAGCCTTCTTTAAACAGCCAATATGTTGCAGAAGAACTGATTGAATCTGTCCGCTATGCAACACAGGGACATCCAGATTTTGGTGGAAGTCCTGTACCAAGCAACCACTAAATTTGTCTTCTGTGTCCTAAGGTGCTTTGCTTGATCACCCACGAACCCATCTGGCTGCCATCATCACATGGGATCTAATGCAGAAAAGGTGGATATCCAACCAGAAACGAGGTTCAGGAGAATCAGGATGCTCCATTGCTGTAAAGGGAATAGAAGGGGCAGTTAGCTATGACTGGGTGTAATGGGTATTCATACTGGGTGTAATATTCTTTGTAAATAACCCCTAATGGTTTTAAATGAAATTACAGGCAAATATATTTGTTACAGAGCTAATTCCACTGAATGCTAAAATAGTTATTGCAGAGAATAGGAATTCAGAGTACACTGTTAGGCGCTTTTGATATAATAATGTTAACAAATCTAAAAATGGCATCTTGTTCTGCTACACTTTGTCTGTCTCCCCTCTCTTCCACTTAATATGTGCAATTAAGCGACAATATGGCACTGCACAGATTATCAAAGCCTAACGACTCATTCTGTTTCCCCTTCATAATCTCTTTTTGTTTCAATGAACACTGAAATGCACTTTATTATATTTTCATCTAAGAAAAGTCTTGATCTGAAATGCCGAATTAAAGAATTGTATGGCTTGCTAAAACAACAGCATGCCTACAAATATCCACGGTTCTCCTTCTTCTTGCTTTATTTCAGTATCTCTACCAAAGATAACAACACAGATTTATTAGCATTCATGTACAGACATCAATCAAACTAACATATTAACATGGCTGCTCACTCTAATTCTGATCAGAAATGTTAAGCCTATAATCCAATAGATACAGGAAGGTTAGATGAATGTACATCTATGATACTCTGTTTGATTTGGGATTATATTTTCTTAGAAAATATGTCTTGACAATGCATCCCTGACACTGATATATGCACTTGAACTATCTTTTTTGTTGGTAAATCAATATATTTAATAAGAAAGTTTTTTGTGCGCTTGACACATTACATTCTGCAATGATTTTTAACAGTCTTGTTTGCTATTATTAATATTTTATTGTTGTTGTTTATTTAGACAGCGCCAACTTTTTCCGTAGCCTTGTACATTGTATTACTTACCGTCAGAGTAAAACATACAGTACATAGAGTATTACTAATGAAATGCTTAAAAGTGGAAAGATATTGCTATAAAAACAAGATACAAGTTCAGAGACAGCCCTGCCCTGATGAGCTTACAGTCTAAAAGATAAGGGGTGGAGGCAAAAGGGGAAGATGCTACAATAGTTACTTAAACCAGGTTAAATGCGTTTTTTAAAGAGGTGAATTGGGAGGGCACTTTTGAAAGTTTGAATTGTTTGGGGAGTGTTCACGAAACTAGCTGATGGTTGATGGAGCGAATGGGTACCACATCCCATTCAGCATTCACGAAAGTGAGAGGAAGTGTTCAGGGTGGAAGACAATAAAAGAGGCAGAGCAAATGTTGTGTTTGGGTTGCTATATCTGGATTAGAGATAAAATGTAGGGAGATGCCTGGTTGGAGTTTGGTAAGTTGGTGCTAGAATTTGAAGCTGCATTCTCTATATTACTGGCAGCCTGTGGAGTGACTGACAGAGGGTAGCAGCACTAAAAAAGCAAGAGCAGAGGTAAGTGAGACAAGCACCAGAGAAAGAGAGGTATATATAGATGCAGTATAAGTGTCATATGGAACAATAGGATGGGGCTATGGGTGGGAGCTATGTTAGCTCAGAGTAACTTACTTGTGTCATAACCAGAGTTCTGGTAGAGAAGCAAAGAGAGAAGATGCCGTCTAGAGGGTGTTAGTGTGGTAGAAGTCCTTGCTTTGCAGTCGAAAAAGCATCCTGCTGTATTGCTGTCCTTGTGTAGGAGGATGTGGTTGCTCTGTGTGTGTCAAGGGCTGCAATGGTGTTTTTATAGTGTGTGTCTCTGACGTGTGCCAGGGGAGGGGGCGGACAGCAGCGTTACCACTCAGGGGGTTGCTGTTCTCTCCACTTTAGTGGCCATGGGGAGGAGGATGGCCGGGGAAGCTTGGCTTCGACCTGCTCCTTTGACGCAGTTGCAAGGAGGAAAGACGGTAATATCCCGGGGGAGAGGGGAATGGGGGAGGCATAGCGATGTGATGTGGTGGTCAGTGATAGGTTGGCTGCTTTGTTGTAGTGGCTTTGGATTGGTGGAGGCGAGGCGTGGCCAGGCTCAGGAAAGCCAAGTGCAGGTCATGTCTCCCCTGTCTCTTGTTAGTAGCCAAAGACATACAAACCCTACCTATCCCAACAGAGTACTCTGGCAACCTAACCCCAACTCCATAAGAAAAACCAGATGACAAACAGTAAGAGAGACCCGTTAGTTAGGAAGGCAAGATAGGAGGGAAGAGAGATTAAGACCAGAGAGGTATGTTTGAGTTTTGTCTGCATAAAAGTGATATTGGAAACCAAGTGAGGTTATTGGTTTGCCAAAAATGGACGAGCAGATGGAACTGTGTTTGTATAAGACATTTATTTATCAGTAAGAGGGATAGAAGGAGATATGATTGGACGTTGAGAGCTGAAAGTAGTGAACAGTTGCTTGGGATTCCAGGTGTGTGCAGATTTGAGGGAAGAGAATTTTGCCTGTTTGCGGGATTAAAAGGAAGTCCTGAGTTCCTATAGGGCTTGTTTATATAATGGGAAGCCCTCATTAGCTTTGGTTTTCCTCTATTGCCATTCAACAACAACATTTTAGTTTGCAGTGAATTAAATCCTGGTTGAATGAGGGCAAGGTCTGAAGAGGTAGTAGAGAGATGGAAAAAAAGCGATATTGTAAGAAAGCCCAGGAAAAGGTTTCAGAAAAAATGTGACACAGCTCACCAATAAAAATATATTAGTTATTTATTGACACACAAAACAATTAACATCAATCACCATGAAAACAACCCTTAAAAACAAACCTCCTGGCTGCAACCCAAAAGGTAATACATGTAAATGATCTGGCATTTAATATGTAAATACAAGCAGGGTTTAAATTAAAGGGATCAAGTGCTATAACTAGAATAAGTTATTGTCCTAAGTAAATACATAGTATATACAGTTAATCTATAAAATGTTCAAACATAATAACTAGCGCCAATAACATTGAGGAGTATAGGTGACTAGGTCTAAGACCCACCCAGCCAAATGACAATCAAACTTTAATCCAAAAAAAAAATATGAAACAGACATTATTAAGTGAAACAATGACCTATATACACTATTAAGGAGACCATGAGAAAAAAATAAGAGACTGCCCTGCATAGAAGATAAAAAAGGGTCTATCTGCCGTGGATAGCCTTCCCTGCGCCTCCTTGCTGTTTGCAACTCATTTTTCATTTTGAGTGTTATAGTAATCATTTGTTTTTACTGTTGTAATTTTACTTTAGATGTAAAATGAAATACACAGACAGAAAAGTAAAGGATATGATCACCATAATTTACAGAACCTCTGTAAATAATAATTCCATCTTTTTTAGGACCTAAATGAACCCCCCCCCCCATAGCCTTCAGTGTATACCAGTATTCTATGATTCATTGTGAGCTAGGAAGTACTGATAAACTATAAAAACATGTCTAAATAACTGCCTATGTCTTCGTGGATGACTGCATTCATAAAGGCCAAACAAGGTACGCAATCAATATACTATGTCTGTTCCTGTTATTAAATCCATGTGGTGTTACATGAGTTGATACATTGAAGTAAGTCACTGTAAAAGGCAAGTCTGAGATTTAGCGGTAAAAAGTAACTTATTAATTTATTCTTTCTTTAAAATTTGAAATATTTCCCCTCTAACCAGTAAAGGCATCATTTATTGTTGTGGAACCTATGATATGTTTATAAATGATGCATTAAGATACCTACATTCTAACAGTATCCTTGGTTCTTTGCCATTTCTAAGAATCAAATGCATCAGCTATAGAGATGGGCGAACCTGAACCGCAAAAGTCGGGTTTGTACCACACTTTGCGAGTTTGGGTTTCCAAACGAAGTCCGGCAAAAACATAAGATTGCAGCAGCAGGAAGCTCACCTGAGCCCTGATACAAAAAGATGACCTCCGGCTCTCATGAGTGAGGAAACTAGTGCTGGCACTGAATAGATATATGTTTTAGTTGTCAGCTATTTTCTTTCTTAAGGCATTTGCATGAAAATGAAGCTAAACATAAATACATCATCACGATGCACCCCAACTATGATATATCTTAGTACTTGTACATATATATATATATATATATATATATATATATATATATATATATACCATAGGTTCCTATTGCTAAATTGTTATATGGCTGATTAACCTTTAACCAATCTGGCCTCTTATTATAATAATTCTTATATTTATCAATTAAAAATAGATACCGTAGATAATAAATAGATATTAAATAAAAATATATTTTAGAGCATGTTATACAGTTGAATTTATTTTACTTTAAAATGATTTGAAAGTTATTATTAAAGTGGACCCAACCCAGTGCTTACCCAGTGTATAGTGAACTTTGATTAGAGGAACAGCCTCTCCTACTTTAGCTTACTAGAATTATTATAGCTTTTTTATTACTATAGCTGAGCTAAGTGTTAGGGCGAGCGCTGCGTCTTCCCCGCGCAGCGCCCCCCTCCGTGCCTCTCCTCGGGCGAGCGCTGCGTCCCCTTCCTGCAGCGCTCCCCGCTTCACCGCCATCCGGGCGTCTGCTGCTGGCCCCCCTGGCTGCGGTTCCCCCTTACCTGGTCCCCGCGCTTCCTCCTCTGACCGGCATGGCCGCCGGCTTCCTCCTTCTGTGTCTGTTCCGTCTTCCCTGCGCGCACGTCCCCGGCCACTAGGGGGCGCGCGCGTCAACCTCCTCAGATTTAAAGGGCCAAGGCCCTGTTAATTGGTCTCTGCCATCCAATCCCTTTTTGGCGCTTCCTATAAATTAAACCCTGCCTTACTTCCTGTGCCGGATCTTCGGTGTTGTTCCCTGAATGATTATCGCTGTATTGCTTGATTCCTCGTGTATGACCTCGGCTCTCCTATTGACCTTCGAACCTGTGCTGCCCGTCCCGACCTCGGCTTGTCTCACCGCTATTGAACCCGCGCTGCCAGTCCCGACCTCGGCTTGTCTCACCGCTACTGAACCCGCGCTGCCAGTCCTGACCTCGGCCTTCTCCTCCGACCACTGTTTGTCTCTGCTGCACGTCACTTCAGCAGTTTGTGGAACTGTGCCGCTGTTGGGGGGTAGCGACCTGGGAGTCACCTGCCGCACAAGACCATCCCGCCTTGCGGTGGGCTCTGGTGAAAACCAGTGGCTCCTTAGACTCCGCTCCCCTGACGCGGTATCTGCCAAAACAGTTCTGCAGACCCTGCGGGTCCACTTCTTCGCACCCGGTGCGTAACAGTAAGATCCGGCCATGGATCCCGCTGAGGTGCCCTTGCCGGAGACTTCCAAACTCCCAGCGCTGGTGGCTTTGCAGTCTCGGCAGATTAATCAGCTTACCGCTATGATGCAGCAACTCTTGACCCAGCAGCTGTCGCCTTCTCCACCGCCACCGGTGCCGCCACCGCAGTCTCCAGCAGTTTCCCCATCCAGAATCCGCCTCTCCTTACCAGCAAAATATGAGGGGGACGCGAAGTTGTGCAGAGGCTTTCTAGCCCAGTGCTCTATGCACCTGGAATTTTTGTTTGATCAATTTCCCACCGAACGCTCTAAAGTGGCCTTCATCATTAGTTTGCTCTCCGGAAAAGCCTTGGCTTGGGCCACTCCCTTGTGGGACCGTAATGATCCTCTCACCTTCACCGTCCAGGCCTTTGTTACTGAATTCCGTCAGGTTTTTGAAGAACCCACTCGGGCCTCATCTGCCGAGTCCGCTCTATTGAATTTAACGCAAGGCGATCTTTCTGTTGGTGAATATGCTATTCGATTCCGTACTTTGGCCTCCGAGTTAGCATGGAATAATGAGGCCCTCTGCGCTTGTTTTAAGAAAGGTCTTTCTAGCAAGATCAAAGATGTTCTAGCGGCCCGAGAGATACCTGACTCCCTTTCTGAACTCATTCATCTCGTCACTCGCATTGACATACGCTTTGCTGAGAGGCGTGAGGAACTTCGCCTGGAGAGAGATTCCCAACGTGACAGGAGGATGTTCCGTTTGGCTCCCACCTTTCAGAAACCTTTGTCTGTACCATCTTCTCCAGAGGTGGAAGCCATGCAGGTCGGCCGCTCTCGCCTAACCCCCGTGGAGAGGTCTCGCAGGAGAAATGAAAATCTCTGTCTATATTGCGCCAGTCCTGATCATTTTCTAAGAGATTGCCCCATTCGTCCTTCTCGACTGGGAAACGGGCGCACCTAGACTCGGTGGGAGAGGCGTCTCTGGGTGTGTGTGCTTCCTCTCCAAGATTTACCGTACCTGCACAGCTTTGTCTCTCATCTGCCTCTGTGCTTAATTTGCCGGTCTTCCTGGATTCTGGTTCGGCGGGCAATTTCATAGAGGCCTCCCTGATCAAGAAATACGACATAGCAGTTAACCGCTTGGCCAAACCGTTATTCATCGCCTCAGTTAATGGAGATAGACTGAATTGTATGGTGCAGTACCGTACCAAGCCTTTGCTCCTTAAGATTGGCCTCTTTCACCAGGAATACTTGGAACTCTTTGTGTTACCCCATTGTACTTCCCCAATCCTATTGGGTCTTCCTTGGCTTCAGCTTCATAATCCTACCCTAGACTGGGTCACTGGGGACATCAAGGCGTGGGGTACAACCTGCTTCAAGAATTGCTTGAAAGCCTTACCAGTCCGAACCGATCATCCTACCACATCTCTACCGGGCCTACCCGAAGTTTACCGGGCTTACGCTGATGTCTTCTGTAAGAAGCAAGCTGAGACTCTTCCGCCTCATCGCCCTTATGACTGCCCGATCGACCTCCTGCCTGGGACAACTCCTCCTCGTGGCCGTATCTACCCACTATCCGTCCCCGAAACTCAAGCAATGGCTACTTACATACAAGAAAATCTGCAGAGGGGCTTCATCCGGAAGTCCTCTTCTCCCGCTGGGGCTGGCTTTTTTTTTGTACAGAAAAAAGACGGTTCTCTCCGACCCTGTATCGACTATCGGGGTCTTAACAAGATCACGGTAAAGAACCGATACCCCTTACCCTTAATTCCAGAACTCCTCGACCGTCTTCGTGGCTCCAGGATCTTTTCCAAACTGGATCTCCGAGGAGCCTACAATCTGATCCGCATCCGCAAGGGAGACGAATGGAAGACTGCCTTTAATACCCGTGACGGTCATTTCGAGTATTTGGTGATGCCCTTCGGGCTTTGTAATGCCCCTGCCGTATTTCAAGAGTTCGTCAATGACATCTTCCGGGACTTGTTGTACTCCTGTGTCGTGGTCTATTTAGATGATATCCTCATCTTCTCTTCTTCCCTCGAAGAGCATCACCGGCACGTTCGTCTGGTACTATCCCGCCTTCGGCAGCATCATCTTTATGCCAAATTAGAAAAGTGTCTCTTTCACCAAACCGCTCTGCCCTTTTTGGGTTATACTGTTTCAGCCCAAGGACTACAAATGGACCCTAGCAAATTGAGAGCGGTTTTAGATTGGCCTCGGCCTGTTGGTCTGCGTTCCATTCAACGATTTCTGGGCTTCGCCAACTATTACCGTCAATTCATACCCCATTTTTCCACTATCGTGGCCCCCATTGTGGCTCTCACCAAAAAGGGAGCCAACCCCAAGTCATGGCCTCCACAGGCGGAGGCAGCCTTTTTAACTTTGAAAAAGACCTTCTCTATGGCCCCGGTGCTCACCAGACCAGACCCTTCTCGTCCTTTTTCTCTAGAGGTTGACGCTTCTTCCATCGGAGCAGGAGCTGTTCTCACACAGAGGTCTCCTTCAGGGAAAAATCATACTTGTGGGTTCTTTTCTAGGACTTTTTCTTCCGCGGAGCGAAATTATTCTATTGGGGATCGTGAACTCCTGGCTATCAAATTAGCTCTTGAAGAGTGGAGACATCTTCTAGAAGGGTCGCTTCACCCCATATCTATTTTTACCGACCATAAGAACCTTTTGTATCTTCAAACTGCTCAACGCTTGAATCCTCGCCAAGCTCGTTGGTCACTATTCTTCGCGCGGTTTAATTTCCGCATTCATTTTCGACCTGCCTCTAAGAACATCAGGGCAGATGCTCTATCTCGCTCCTCGGACGTCACAGACGTGGACGCTGCTCCTCAGTTCATTATATCTCCTGATCATTTGGTTCATTCCGCTCCTGCCTCCCTAGTGCAGGCTCCGCCTGGGAAAACCTTTGTCCCGGTTCGCCGACGCCTCCAAATATTAAAATGGGGTCATGCTTCCCGTATTGCCGGTCATGCTGGTATCAAAAAGTCTAACGCAATTATTGCCAGATATTATTGGTGGCCCTCCATTGAGAAGGATGTGGCAGAATTCGTGCAAGCTTGTACCACCTGTGCACGTAATAAAACGCCTCGCCAAAGACCGGCGGGTCTTCTTCATCCTCTTCCTATTCCTGAAATCCCTTGGTCTCACATCGCTATGGACTTTATCACGGATCTTCCTCCATCTCAAGGCAATACAGTGATCTGGGTTGTTGTGGATCGTTTTTCAAAAATGGCGCACTTCGTTCCGCTTCCAGGACTCCCATCCGCTCCTCAGTTGGCTAAGAACTTTTTTAAACATATTTTTCGGCTCCATGGACTTCCTTCCCACATTGTCTCCGACAGGGGAGTTCAGTTTGTTTCAAAATTCTGGAGGGCTCTCTGTACTCAGTTAAAGGTGAAATTAGATTTTTCCTCGGCTTACCACCCCCAGTCCAACGGCCAAGTGGAGAGGGTCAATCAGGTTCTAGGACAATATCTACGTCACTTTGTTTCGGCCCGACAAGACGACTGGGTCGATCTCTTGCCATGGGCGGAGTTCTCTTATAATTTCAAAGATTCTGAAGCCACAAAGAAATCCCCATTCTTCATTGTTTATGGCCGCCAACCTTTGCCTCCTCTACCCTTACCTACACAGTCGGGGGTACCCGCCGTGGATGACTTAACACAGTTTTTTTCCTCTATCTGGCGTGAAACACGACATTCTCTTGTTCTAGCCTCTACCCGCATGAAGAGCAGCGCTAATAAAAGAAGAAGAATCGCTCCTGTTTTCTCTCCTGGAGACAAAGTTTGGCTTTCAGCCAAGTACATTCGTTTCAAGATACCCAGTTATAAATTGGGCCCTCGCTATTTAGGGCCGTACAGGATCAAGCAACAAATTAATCCGGTCTGTTACAAACTTCATTTGCCAGCCTCCTTACGTATTCCCAACTCTTTTCATGTTTCTTTATTAAAACCTCTGACGACTAATCGATTCTCTTCTAAAACGTTGGAGCCACTTCCGGTCGCGGGTACCGAAGATGCCTTCTCGGTGAGAGAGATTCTGGCTTCCAAAACATCCAGAGGGAGACGATACTTTCTAGTGGATTGGGAGAATTGCGGTCCTGAAGAGAGGTCCTGGGAGCCTGAGGAGAATATCCTCGATCGGAGCCTTATTTCAAACTTCCTCGGTCCCAAAAAGAGGGGGAGACCTAAGGGGGGGGGTACTGTTAGGGCGAGCGCTGCGTCTTCCCCGCGCAGCGCCCCCCTCCGTGCCTCTCCTCGGGCGAGCGCTGCGTCCCCTTCCTGCAGCGCTCCCCGCTTCACCGCCATCCGGGCGTCTGCTGCTGGCCCCCCTGGCTGCGGTTCCCCCTTACCTGGTCCCCGCGCTTCCTCCTCTGACCGGCATGGCCGCCGGCTTCCTCCTTCTGTGTCTGTTCCGTCTTCCCTGCGCGCACGTCCCCGGCCACTAGGGGGCGCGCGCGTCAACCTCCTCAGATTTAAAGGGCCAAGGCCCTGTTAATTGGTCTCTGCCATCCAATCCCTTTTTGGCGCTTCCTATAAATTAAACCCTGCCTTACTTCCTGTGCCGGATCTTCGGTGTTGTTCCCTGAATGATTATCGCTGTATTGCTTGATTCCTCGTGTATGACCTCGGCTCTCCTATTGACCTTCGAACCTGTGCTGCCCGTCCCGACCTCGGCTTGTCTCACCGCTATTGAACCCGCGCTGCCAGTCCCGACCTCGGCTTGTCTCACCGCTACTGAACCCGCGCTGCCAGTCCTGACCTCGGCCTTCTCCTCCGACCACTGTTTGTCTCTGCTGCACGTCACTTCAGCAGTTTGTGGAACTGTGCCGCTGTTGGGGGGTAGCGACCTGGGAGTCACCTGCCGCACAAGACCATCCCGCCTTGCGGTGGGCTCTGGTGAAAACCAGTGGCTCCTTAGACTCTGCTCCCCTGACGCGGTATCTGCCAAAACAGTTCTGCAGACCCTGCGGGTCCACTTCTTCGCACCCGGTGCGTAACACTAAGTTTCCTTCCTGACCTGTTTTGTAAGTCGCAAACTCTCTTACATGCATCTATTCCTAGATAGTTCTTTGTATTGCTCTTATTTGAAATGACAGTCTACCAATGACAAACTGTAACAACACATGCTTACATTGTATACTTTATACAATGTTTAGTGCCACGTAAAGAGACAAAGAATTGTTTCCCTCACCTTTGCAATGTTCTGCAACTAAAATGAAAGGAGCTGTTATGATTCCAAGGTGTTCTACATGATATTTTATCAAAGGGCACCTGTAGACAAAATAAAGATAATGCTTACTTACCTTTACTCGCCACAAGCACATCCCTTTTGGTCCAGCTGTTCAAGCCCATGAGAAGATCCAGGCATGCAATGCACTACCGGCAATCCAAGTACTGTTCCCTGACAACCTTATATAGACACGTGCACTGTTTGCAGAGGTGGTGGATGTGAGAGGCACTGCTTCAGAATGTGCTGAGGCCTTGGCTAGAGAGCATGGATGGCAGGCCTTTATGTGTATTCAAGTGTTGGAATGGAGGAATGTGCTACCAAGAAGTAAAGGTAGGCAACCTCTCTATTTATTTTGCCCCAGAGGGCATTTAAGGTCTAGTTATTCCTAATCTTCCTTAATTTCCCAGAAAGGCCACAAACTCATTTGCAGTTAGTGGGAGAACCTATAACAGACAGTGTAAAGCATTTTGGGTTGTGGGTCTTACAGTATAGGTGTGAACAGCTCCACCTATAGGTGGTTCTTCTCCAAAACAGAATTTTCTCCAGGTTCAGACAGAGTGAATCAGGAGACAGACATACCATAAAAGCGTATGTCGCTATTCTGGGCTGACAAAGGATAGGAGAATGCAGGAGCTCGGGTGAGTATGGAGGTATGCTTCCCATATTATAATAATTCTTATATTTATCAATTAAAAATAGATACCGTAGATAATAAATAGATATTAAATAAAAATATATTTTAGAGCATGTAATACAGTTGAATTTATTTTACTTTAAAATGATTTGAAAGTTATTATTAAAGTGGACCCAACCCAGTGCTTACCCAGTGTATAGTGAACTTTGATTAGAGGAACAGCCTCTCCTACTTTAGCTTACTAGAATTATTATAGCTTTTTTATTACTATAGCTGAGCTAAGTTTCCTTCCTGACCTGTTTTGTAAGTCGCAAACTCTCTTACATGCATCTATTCCTAGATAGTTCTTTGTATTGCTCTTATTTGAAATGACAGTCTACCAATGACAAACTGTAACAACACATGCTTACATTGTATACTTTATACAATGTTTAGTGCCACGTAAAGAGACAAAGAATTGTTTCCCTCACCTTTGCAATGTTCTGCAACTAAAATGAAAGGAGCTGTTATGATTCCAAGGTGTTCCACATGATATTTTATCAAAGAGCACCTGTAGACAAAATAAAGATAATGCTTACTTACCTTTACTCGCCACAAGCACATCCCTTTTGGTCCAGCTGTTCAAGCCCATGAGAAGATCCAGGCATGCAATGCACTACCGGCAATCCAAGTACTGTTCCCTGACAACCTTATATAGACACGTGCACTGTTTGCAGAGGTGGTGGATGTGAGAGGCACTGCTTCAGAATGTGCTGAGGCCTTGGCTAGAGAGCATGGATGGCAGGCCTTTATGTGTATTCAAGTGTTGGAATGGAGGAATGTGCTACCAAGAAGTAAAGGTAGGCAACCTCTCTATTTATTTTGCCCCAGAGGGCATTTAAGGACTAGTTATTCCTTAATTACCCAGAAAGGCCACAAACTCATTTGCTGAAAAGGTTATTCCTTACAGTTAGTGGGAGAACCTATGACAGACAGTGTAAAGCATTTTGGGCTGTGGGTCTTACAGTATAGGTGTGAACAGCACCACCTATAGGTCCCATGTTCTTCTCCAAAACAAAGAATTTTCTCCAGGTTCAGACGGAGTGAATCAGGAGACAGGCATACCATAAAAGCATATGTCGCTATTCTGGACTGACAAAGGATAGGAGAATGCAGGAGCCCGGGTGAGTATGGAGGTATGCTTCCCAACCACGCTTTTCCCTGTCAGTGCCATCCCCCTTTCCAGGACATGGCAGGGGTGTTTAAAGTTCCAATGAGGTGCACTCAGAGCCAGAAGGCAAGACTCAGCGGTCAGCTTGCCTTTTTGGAACTCCTTGTGACGGCATTGCTCACCTAAGCCTAGAAAAAGCCCTGCCTTTTGATATGTCCATTTGGATTGCCTTTTTGCTTAACATGCCCTAAGAAATGTGGTGAATGACATTAACAGTCCACATTCTGATGCTTTACTGCAGTGTGAAATCTGCTCTGGTGCCCAAGTTACAGCCAGCTGGCAGTTGGCTTTAATGAGATTGTACTCATACACGTTGGTAATCAACTGTGTACTATATCCCTGACCAGGCAGCATGGCTCACTGTAGTAGTTTCTTCCTCCCTCTCTTTTATATTTTAGAAAAATTCTACTTGAGGGGGTGGGGGAAGGGACGGTGGGGGGGGGGGGGGGGGTTTGGGTCTAGGTTTGGAAATCCAGGAAGGTATTTGTCGGGGGACAGGCGCTCCCGACTGGTCGTCGGGGAAACTATATGTGAAATTGGGGTTGGTTCTCCCCCTGTGAGGGGAAAATGCAGGGTGCGCCTGTTTGTTTCCCCCTTAGGGAATAGTTTTTTGTTGTTATGCGGTAGTTACCATACAATGTGTGGTTCACACTATTTTATTCATGCAAGTATGCAGGTATATGTTTCATCACATATATATCATACATACAAGTTTTTTTTCACATTTTTACAAAACACTTTGGTCATACATACAAGTTTCTTTTCACATTTTTTACAGAACAATCTCTTCAGCCTATGTTCAGTATAGTGACATGTAGTCCATTGGTGTGGCTTGGAGATTGTATATTAGGAAAGGGGGGCTAAAAAAATGCCTCACCCCTCCTTTTAAGTCCTTTCTTAAATGATGTTGGGGAGACCCCGTTTGTAGCAAGAAATTCAGTGTTGGGTTTAGTACCCCTTGTTCTGTAGCAAGTGCATACGCGTTTCGCTTGGCTTAGCTTCTTCAGTGCATTGCTGTAGGTGGGGGTCAGGTAAGAGAAGAGGTAGTTGAGTAATGGCTTCCCCTTGGGTTTGGGAAGAAAACATAATACATGTTCCACTTACTTTTCGTTTATAGAATTGGCTTTTGCCCGCTATTCCTTGCTGGGGTAGTGTCAGGGGTTGTTTTGCCTCCTAAAAGGAAGGAAGGAAATATCCTTATATAGTCTCTAATGTGTGGGGGGTAGGGGGTATAGGGGTTGGAGGACGCGCAGGTATGAATTTACCTTCAATAATCCAGGTCCCGGTGTGCCGTCCGTACCGCCTGGTGTCCTATACTGACTCCGGGGTATCAGCTGGCCAGTGTTTCTGCGGAGCCCTGGCGTGGTCTATCCTTTAGCTGGCCTCTCTGTTTGCAGGCCTTGTAGCTCAGGGCTCCCTCCGCGCCCACACATTAGAGACTATATAAGGATATTTCCTTCCTTCCTTTTAGGAGGCAAAACAACCCCTGACACTACCCCAGCAAGGAATAGCGGGCAAAAGCCAATTCTATAAACGAAAAGTAAGTGGAACATGTATTATGTTTTCTTCCCAAACCCAAGGGGAAGCCATTACTCAACTACCTCTTCTCTTACCTGACCCCCACCTACAGCAATGCACTGAAGAAGCTAAGCCAAGCGAAACGCGTATGCACTTGCTACAGAACAAGGGGTACTAAACCCAACACTGAATTTCTTGCTACAAACGGGGTCTCCCCAACATCATTTAAGAAAGGACTTAAAAGGAGGGGTGAGGCATTTTTTTAGCCCCCCTTTCCTAATATACAATCTCCAAGCCACACCAATGGACTACATGTCACTATACTGAACATAGGCTGAAGAGATTGTTCTGTAAAAAATGTGAAAAGAAACTTGTATGTATGACCAAAGTGTTTTGTAAAAATGTGAAAAAAAACTTGTATGTATGATATATATGTGATGAAACATATACCTGCATACTTGCATGAATAAAATAGTGTGAACCACACATTGTATGGTAACTACCGCATAACAACAAAAAACTATTCCCTAAGGGGGAAACAAACAGGCTATATTAGAAAAACAAGATGTCCCATGCACCTCTGCATTTATTGGTCAGTCAATACGAAGGCAGAGTGGAATGTGTTCCTATGTTTCCAAGGTATTGAAAAATGTATAGCCAAAGCCTCTGGCTGTACAATTCCCTTTGCATTAGTAAATAAATGCATAGGAATTATTCTGCTTGCTGTAGTAAATGCAGCTTTGCGTGGCCAATTGTCACTGATAGAATGTGTCAAATCTGCTTATGCATACCTGTAATATGTCGTGACACAGTCTAAATCATGTATCGCTTGCTTCATAGGAAGGATTGAGTGGTATAATACAGAAAAATACATTGATTTATCAGAAGAGTATTCAGGATTACATTTTGCAATACAGGTTGTAACATACCCCAGATACGTTGGGACTCATAGGCATATCTACAAATGATGAGACATATATGTACATATTTGCAGCTATGTGAGTATCCGCATCATGGTGTTCCTACAAAAGTTGAGTTTGATCTCAGTACATCTCATCTGAGAATTGGAAGAACACATATTAAGTTTACCAAAGACCCTGATTTATTAAAGTGAAAGGAATATGCAATCTATATATATCCAAGAAAGATGAGGTATAAAGGTTCGCATTAATAACTGGCATTGGACAAGAATCTTGTGGGTAGTGGTGATAAAGATGTAGCACCACAGATATGGACATACTGTATGACCTGTCCTTGGGTAATACCAACCAGCCAATCAGGGCTTAGAGGGATAAGACATTTACAATATGAAAAAATCACTATTATCGTGTTTTTTTTTTTACTAAATTACTATACCATCTTTCCATGGGCACCAAGATAAAATACCAAATGAATAGTATTTGGTGAATAAAACATGGTTTCTTCTGTGTAACATTACAAACAACTGTTATGCTTTGTTCTCACTGTTGGGGGTGCATTTGGTTATATAGCCAACATGGGGCTTACATACATGTGATGTTAGAGTGGTGTTTACACATTCAAACCTCTTGCAGTTTGAGATTAAGCGGCCATCATCCGGCCTCTGGTGTTGAGCGCCTGAGCACCCTCTGGGAATAGCAGCTTTTTGGGGCTCCCAAGGTGGCAATGAGCATGTTTGGGTGACTCACAGTCACAAAGTCACTTCAACCTCTGGGTGAAGTCCTACGGGAATGGGATAGCAGGTCATATGACCTTTCTGATAGGTGAGACCTATGCAATGCATCTCTTAGTGAACCAGAGTTGCTCCATGGAGCATCTCCTGGTTTTATCTATAGACAATCAATGCATCCCAATTAAAGTTATTGACCACCATGTAAAAAACAAAAGGGTACTCACCTGTTGCCCCCGGCAGCTGATTGATCCGACTCTGGCGGTCAGCAACTCAGCTAATTGCACGTCAGGCTTTGGCACACTCCCTCCATTGCAATGAATGGAGAGGGCTTTTCCATGCTCCTGTGACTGAAGACGGGGCAAAAGCCAGACAGGGATTAATTTCCATGACTGCCGTTCAAGGCCCATGACTGCCCCACTATGCATACACTAGCCTGATAGTTGGCAGACCTTCCCACCAGACTTACCTACCCACTTCTTTTTATTTTTGTATTTTTTTTTCCCCATTCAGTGTTAATCTTGGTTTAGTAGCTCAACAATCATTTCTTATCATAAGCTTCCAAGATCATGGTGTTTGGAACATCATAATGGGAAGAAGCCTGATTACGAAAAGATTTATAGTCGGTGTATGTACATTCTCTTCCCTTTCCTTAATGTTACCAAGTCGAAAAATCTATCTACCTACCCACTTCTGTGTTCCCTTGCTTCCCCAGTGGCATCACCAGCGGCCACTCGGGGTGGGTGCATAGCACTGTGCAAGCCCACCTCTCTAACCCGATTGGCACCATTGGTAAGCAGGAATCTGGACTGGACATGCCATGCTGTGGGAGGGGGTAACAAACTTGTAGGCAGTTTTGACCACTGAATAGGGAATATCCTAGATAGGTAATAGTCATTAGCAGGCATCTTTGGAACTACTGACTAAGACATATTAACTTAGTGTAATTTGTTGCTGAGAAGATTTACACTTTTCCAGAATGAATTTGCCCTTTTTATACCTAGAAAATGTAAAACAAGAATTCTCCCATGAGATCAATTTCTGAAGGAAAACTGCAGAAAACATGCAAATAGTCTCTTGGATCTGATCATGGTTTTCTTCCCATGACAGTTATTAATCAGTTTTTTAATCATGCCTGAGAAGGTTATTATTATTATCATTTCTATGCCTTTGTACAATCGTTCCCAATTATCTAGGTCGTTGAATATTTGTAGTAATAAATCAAGGTAACTAGACTTTCTATACTGTTCTTGAATATTTTTTTTCAGTCATCCGATTGCCTTTTACACATTGTCTTGTAATTGACTAATCTCCAGCAATAAATATTGTTGTTTTAACACCTCTCAATATATTTTGCTGTAAAAGTAATTCTAAATTCTGAAAGCCATTCAGGCAGGGCCGGATTATGAGAGGGGTGCAAAGGGCACGAGCCCCGGGCCTCCACCACTTACCCTGCAAAGGGGGCCTCCACCAACCTTTGGCTTATGGTCTGGTTCAGGAGGATTTTCAGTCTTTGGTCTGACGGGCCGCAGGACCGGCATAGAAGCTACCGGCGGCAGTGGGGGCCCCCCTGCTCCTGGGCAGCCAAAGCCACCACAGGGCAGGAAGGAGAGTCTAGAGCAGCAAAGCTGACATCAGCAATGCTACAGTGATGGGTACGTGCAGAGCTGTCACTGCACTTAAGCCACAAAGCACAGCCGCTGGCAGCTCAATGCAGGGAACTGTTTTCTGCTGGACCAGCTGGGCGACTACACTACCCCCCCACCCAGACTGGCAAAGCAGGAGTTCCAAGCAGCACACACCAGCACAAGGGTGGCACAAGGGACTCGATCTGATGTTCCAGTAAGTGGGCAGGTGCCAGACAACCACCAATGAGTTACTTGGTTGTACTATTATTTAAAGGAAAAAAAATACTGTATCTGGGACCTCCACCAGATTTTGTGCCCAGGGGCCTCCACCACACTTAATCCGGCCCTGCATTCAGGTGTTTGGTGAAATGCCTTTAGTAAAAAAAATATAGCGTTTGCCTAACTCCCAGCTACTCCCCAGACTAGTGCAGCTCACCCCTTACTGCCCCCTAGTGTGTTCACTGGTGTGGTTCATTCGTGTGTTGTATTCACTGCACAGATGCATTAAAAGCTGAATGCAAGCTTCTATATATGTGTAAGCATACAATGCTAGAATGCGCACATTATATATCTTAATTAAGGAGGAGTATGACCGCCCTACAGGGATGTTTTATCTAGATTCCGGAAGGTGACAGATAATCTATTTTCTGTTATGTCAAGAAACCAGACCATCCAAGCTGGGGATGAAACTTCAAAATGAGTACAAATTAACTTTCTACCCAAATCATGGGATCAAAGATCGTAGAACCCATGTTCCATAAGTCACGATATTTACAGGAAAATTAGGTCTCCTATGAACATTAAAATGATCCTATACCCAGAAAGTACATTATGTCACCTTCTATGCCCAGTCAAGTGTCCCAATATAGCCTGTGTTTCATTTTCTACTAAAGATTTTGCTCAATATTTAAAAATAAATCAGTGCCCCCCTGGTGCTTTCCAGCAATGATCCATTCCATTAAACACAGCTCAGCATTGAGGGTCAGCCTTACTAGTTATAATAATTGCAATAAATCCAAAGCACTTTTCAGCCATTATGTGGCAGTTTAGCTTGTAACTGAATAAATAAGCATATGGCTGCAATTCAGATATCATACTGCTTCCTGTTAGTGTTTTTATGAATATCAGGCAAAGGCTTTAGTAAAAAAAAAACACGGATTGTTTTGGGTACAGTGGGCTGGGGATAGAAGGTAACAGCATAAACTTCCTTTCTGGGTATAGGATCACTTTAATGTTCATTCTAATCAAATCTCTATAATCAACATGCCTTGTGGAACATGAGTTCTAAGATCTTTGCTCCCGGGATTTTTGTCCTTTTTTTGTTTCTACAATGTCATTGGATCCCAAGACCTTAATTTTCATACCCGGTCTGGATAGCCTGCTTTCTGGGTATGGAATCACTTTAAAAGAAAAAAGGGGATGTAAAATATCATTTTGCTTCATAAATAGCCCAGAGCATGTGCATACACTTTTTTACTAGGTCATGTGATGTGTCTTACTGGCCAGGATCTATTGCCAGAAATCTTTATCAAAGCTCGTGTGTCACTGTGTAGATGCTGCGATCCATGCTGGTAACAAAAAGAGCAGTAAATTGTGAAATGTCAAATGACCTTGGAAGAGTGGGAAGCCATTATTACTAGTTTTAAATGGTCGTTTACGCATGCAATGCAGCCTTTTCTTTACAATACTGTACACATAGCAATGCAGAAATAGCGTCAGTGTGGCATTTTTACAGTGGGCATTGCTGACATACTGTTTTCTACTATTCACCAAATTGCATCTCAGCTGCCATGACAATAGCCAAGGGTCCAAAGTTAAATAATAAGTGTATTCATCTGCAAGATATAATGCATTCAGTCTGCACTGCAGAAAATGTGAGTTATGAGCGCACGTATAAATGGTTTTAAATAAATACACAATGGCTTATCATTTTCCAGCATGGATGCAAATTGGTGATGAAAGGAATGATCTGTAACAGCACGCATGGGGTTCCGTTTGCTGGTACAAAAAAAGAAGCATATTGTCTAAAAAGCAGTGTGTGTTTGGATTTGTAGGAAAATAAATAGCCATACTGTGAAACTTAAATGCTTCACTGACTAGAAACTATAGCAGCAGCCCTCATAGTGATCTATTGTGTTGTGATACCATGCTGGACCTGCATTCTAAATGAACAAACCCTGAAGAAGAAACCATAGTGTACTCATATCAGCTGCTGTGTCAGTTTGAAATGTTTTTTCTTAAGAGACATGGTCATGGTCCAGGCTAGATTCAGTCATCCATGTATTTCCTTTTGAATCCAGTCAATGTCTTCCTTCTTTGTTTTTCTGTATCACCTTTTGATTTTCTAGTGTACTCCCCCTGTTTACGTGTCTATCATCTGGCTAAGGCTATTTAGATTCTAAATTTTTTTTAGAGTTTACTGGAATACTAGTGCATAGTAGTAGTAGTTTGCTACTTACGTTACCATCTGCATAATATTGTACTTGGCTGATATATCTTGGCCTACCAGTGTAGGTTAGTAATAACTCTCTTAACCTCAGTCTGGCTACCACCCTGCTCCTCTGCCTCTTCACCAGGAGCCTCCTGATATGTCATGTGCATGACCCAGGTAGAACCAGTGACATGAGCCATTCCCATCCTCAGGGGCTTAGGGTGAAGACCTGGCCTATCGGTAGGTAAACTCCAGCCCATTTGTCAGTAAGTGTTCCTTGTTTAGGCACCTCCCACGATTGGAGCTCCACCACAGTCATGACATTGGTGCATGGTTTAGCAGAAGTATTAGCCAACATTCCCTTGCTGTTTAAGGAACCTTTACGGTAAAGGGAAGCTAATATGCAGGCCTGATTATTCTGGAAGCAGTGGGGGCTGCAGCACCACATGCCCTAAATTAGTAAATTTGTTACTGCCCCTTCTGTGTGCAACTATATAAGGTTCCTACACAATATGCTCTGGAGTAAAGGAAAGTTAAGCATCTCCTAAATTTGGGATTTTGAGGGGTGAAAGCCTCATGAACCATTACCATATCTGGCACAGAGTTGCCTATATGATAAAGATTAAGGATAAGTTAAGCATCTCCTAAATTTGAGACTTGGAGGGGTGAAAGCCTCATGAACCATTACCCTATCTGGCACAGAGTTGCCTATATGCTAAAGGTTAAGGATAAGTTAAGCATCTTCTAAATTTGAGACTTGGAGGGGTGGAAGCCTCATGAACAATTACCTTATCTGGCACAGAGTTGCCTATGTGCTAAAGGTTAAGGATATGTTAAGCATCTCCTAAATTTGGGGCTTGGAGGGGTGGAAGCCTCTTGAACCATTACCCTATCTGGTACAGAGTTGCCGATATACTAAAGGTTAAGTTAAATTATAACCATATTTTGTTCTTGAAAAATGCTGATTTATAAATCTTTACAACCAAATACATTGACCACATTTTACACTTAGCTGAATTGTTTTAAATGTAAAGCAACATTTTGGGAAAAAATACACACAATGCATTTGGGAACGTAAAAAAAACGCATTCTTTTAGTGCAGGTAAAAAATAAGATTTACCCGTGTTTATGTTGCTGTGTCTGTGGCTGTTAAAATGTTATTTCAGAAAGACTTCAGTGCCAGCTGTCTGTTATCATTCATTGCAAATGTAAAAACGCACCAAACAGCAACTGCAGTACTGTCAGAAATATGGACAATCTGTATTCAGCAAGGAATATTAAAATGTGCCTTATGAACGTACTCAGGAAACAGTTTAAAGGACTGAAGTGGGCTGAGGCCTCTTGAAGCTCACAGAAGTTCAACAGAAAATAAAACTCCAGCAATGAATTAGACTTTTTCAAAGGTACTTACAATGCAGTGTTTTAAAACACTAGACTCATTTTAACACCAGGCTTTCTTTGATAACTACTATATAGTATATGTATTCCTTTCAAAAATACTACTTGCCCTTTATATCTACAGATGTGTTCTTGGCTAACATGTTACTGAAAACATCCTGCTTGCCTTTGATCTCCTAAATCTACTACAGGTGTAAATAAGCCGGCATTGATATTGACTGAAGGAATACATGCTTGAGTGGTGGGGGTGTCCTACTTAAGTGGTTCAACTGTCAACTTCTTAAGAACTTGACCTGCTGGACCCCTAAAGACTGGTGCCTATATATATATATATATATATATATATATATATATATATATATATATTACACCATGTAGAAGACAGGAAGGCTGCAGGCAGACTTGCCAAAGGTGTGCCCAGAACACAGAGCAGGTCACTAGTACCCCTGATTGTGTTGATGGACTTAATCTTGCCTCACAACTAGCAATCATGGCCATAATGTTGGAGCACAGAAGACAGAGAGCATATTTAAAGAAGTAAGGAGGGTGAGATTGTAGGTAGCAAAAGAAAGTCAACCAGATAGGTACTGCAGACTGTTGCATTTATAGGTATGAGCTGTTGAGGAAAGAAATTACAGCCCCACTTTTATGCAATGCATAAAATGTAGCCTTTAAGGTAATACAGTAAAGCGGATCCATGGACCCTTCTGTGGCACGTGAGACTCCAGCAATGGGTTTTGGGTAAATAAAACCCTTAAACATTCTACTGTATAGACTGCGGCACAACTATTATTTGGGTTGTTAACCTCCTAACTGTTACTTCCAAAAATGTCACCTCTATTAGCAGAGGCAACTCCAGTTTTGGGTCAAATCAACTGGGAGTTTTTTACAATAATTAAAAACAAAATGTGTGTCCCATTTCCACCATGGGCTACTAGTCCAGCGCACCAAGCATTGGACCTGGTAACCCTAGCATCCTGGCCCTGCCAGTTTTTCCCCACTTTTTCCCTTTGGGCACCCCCTGTGCCTGTTTCTTACCAGTTCACAAGATGTTTAATCAAAAGGCAACACACAAAAAACATTTATTAAACATAATTTAACAGTACCTCTTCTTTCCTCTTTCCTCTGCCTGGCAGCCTCCTCTCCGCTGGACTGCCAGGTAAAGGGCTACCTTTTCGTCCGGCAGGTGAGGGTCTTCTAAATTCAGCAGCAAAAAATGTTGGTGGTCTCACCTATACCAGTTCAAAGGGTGAGGGCAAGTCACTTATAGTCCAAGGGGCACTATTTTCAGCAGTAGTGAATGCCAGATCCTGGGGAAAGCACAAACATGTGTAAATAGGGGCCTTTAATGGATGATGTCTATATTTTGATGGACACCTGAAATGCCTTGGAGAAGAAAAACATTTATATTATGTAATCATTTTTTTCAGATGAAGCAGGATTTTGTGCAGTGTTAAGAATTTACTTTCAAATACTCTATACAATGGAGCGTTAAAGTGAATAGTTAAAGCGGCACACTGGTAACGCTCTGTAACAGCAGTGTGGCAGGCTGACTGGGTAAACCAACCCCCTCAGTAAAAATCCAGTGTGCTCTTCTGGCAGTGTCATCTGGGAGGCAGGAAACAGCCATACACAATACTACTGCAGCCTCACAGTGGAGTGTTGGCTGCTAGTGTATTCTGCATTGTCCAGTTCCCTGTCTGACGGAGCTCGGCTGGGAAAGAGAAAGTGTAGGTAGTGTCAGACTTGGAAGCCTGGGCCCACCAGTAGAGCTGACTCTGGGGGCCCACCCCACATTTAGATGCAAGTATTACTGGCTTACATTAAGGTCCCATGGACAGAAACATTATGCCAAACTGTATTGTCTGTGTGTATGTGTGTGTGCACTTGGGATGCCACAAATAAGTTATACATAGTTCATATTTGGTGAAGTTTTTTGGAACCTTTAGAGTGGACCAAAACCAGACCTGGTGGCCAAAAGACAGCAGGTCCAGTTAAATACCCAGTTTTGGAGCATTTGGGATGCCCTGATGTGTGAAACCTCCCCACTTGTCCAATATTCTTACATCACTAACAAACACACACCACATCCACAACCAGTGGCTGGTGAGGTTAGTATATTGAACAGCGAGGCATTCCAAATCGGGATGCCCCAAGGGTACAGACCAAAACTTGGGATAGTAAAAAAATCACGGTTTCTGTTCCACTATTTAGAATGAACATGTATTTTCCCAGTGGTGTAGGTCCATTATATGGAGCCCCATTATTGCTCATACACTAACTCTTTCCCCTTGCAAAATAACAAAGATAAGAGGATGCTTGCTATCCTTACACAAGGCCATGATAAATAAGCTAGAAAGGCAACAACCATGGGGACCCCTGACTTAATGGGTCTCAATGCCCCCTGTATTTACGCCCCTCTATTTGGGGTACATTATTGTTATGTCTAAGAATTATTTTGCAGTTATGTCTGTTATCAATATTCCTGTGCATATTAATTTAAATGAGCTGGCAATGTCTTTTCATTTTTCAGCAGTAAAGTTTCTTTCTAATTTTATTTGGTGGTTTATTAAAACAAGAAAAAAATCACATTCTGTCACATTGGCTGCTACCTTTCATGGCGTCTGGTTGTAAACTGTTATGAGCGTAGAATTGGCAGCTAGCAAATAAATGCAGGACTGCAGCTAATTATTGTTTGGAAATGTATTAACATTACACCAGTTGACATAGGTTTGTTATTCTAGATTTCACTGGAAGAGATGACAGTTATTATGTACAAGCTGTCCATGGTATCCTTCTTAGTGAGAGGGGGAGCTAGCAGAACAGTAAACTCATTTGGCAGTAAAGGGACTAACAGTATGTCATTATCAAACAGAAATAATTTCTTGAGAGTAGTGCTGCTGTTTGGATTTGGGTGAAAATTTCATTTGACCAGATTGCTGATTCGGTTCAGGTACATCAGAATAGAATTTTGACAATATTCAGATAAAGTATGTTAATTAAAATAAAGCTTTATTGCCAGTAATTCATCTTTAGATAATGGCAAATACATGCAATAATAACAAATATTAATCTAGCACTCAAGTCTAAGAAGATTAATTACACCAGCATTTATAGATCAGGTACTGCACCCTTAACCCTTTAAGTGCCAAGCACGTAACACCTACGTGCTTGACTTCCCCCCCTGCTAGTTAAAAAAAAAAAAAAAAAAAAAATCACCTGACCCCTCGTTGGATCCGGCCGGGTCTCCTCTTTAATCTGGTGCCATCCGATCCCCCGTGGGGGCTCGAATGGCTCCAGGAAATCCCCCGGAATAGGCACCCTTCCCGCTTCAGCAGCAGCTGCTAAATGTAAAAATAAATAAATAAAAATGACATTTACTTACCTGCAGTCGCGCTGCCTCCCTCCGGGTCTCCTCTTCACTGGGGGGGGGGGGGGGGTTGCCTCAGATCGCCCCCAGGCTGCTTAGTCTTCAGGAGAGGGCTCAAAATGCCCTCTCCCCCTGCCTTCCGATGGGCGCCGCCATCTTGACGACTAGCCCCCCTTAGGGGTGGGGCTTATGACGTTACTCCCGGGTATCGTCCCGGCTCTCCTAGGCTCAGCTGTCAGATGCCCTGGTGATCGCTGGGCAGAGCAGTGGAGGGGATTCTCTGATCCCCTGCCCCCCTCCTCTGGCCAGCGATCACCAGGGCATCTGACAGCTGATCGACACAGGAGCTGACAATCAGGTAAGGTGAGTAAAGAAAGAAAAACATTTTTTTTTAATAAATGACATTTTTGTGTGTGTGTGTGTTAACCCTTTGTGAACTGGTAAGGGGTCCATGAGACCCCTATAACAGTTCACAAGGCTGGGGGCTGGCAAGTCACCTGCAACTAGCGGGTGACTTTCCATTAACCCTCGCACCCCCAATTACCTGCCTCCCCAAAGCCCAGGGGGGCGCAGAAGAGCCCCCATAGCTGGTCCCGGGCTGGTTATGACGGGTAGGGGGGACCCTACGTCATTTTTGGGGGGATTTTTAAGGGATAGGGTTAGCCTAAGATGGGGTCCCCCCCCCTGCTAGGCAGACCTTGCCCTTTCAGATTTAGCTTGTTTTTTCTTGTTTGCATATTTATATTTTGGGAAAACATGTTATTTATTCATTTTTTTTTAGGGAAACCCTGTGCAACCTAAGAATTCTTCGAGGGATTACTTCCGGAAAGGGGAGCCTACTACAACAATCTGGGTACTCTTAGAAAGCTTAACATGTGTACTTTCAGGGAATATATGATTTATCTGGGATATTCCAAATGTAAGGGGTTGTTTTAGTTGAAAAATTGCAAGGTGCGCACTTTGTCTGCAGAGCTGAAATTTTTATTTTATAAGTAAAATTACTTATATTCACACACTTTACTTTGTGGTGTTTGTCAACTCTTCCCTTGACAGTAGCTATGCATGTTGGGTATCGTTCTGTTCGGGGCATGTTGCTTTTTGAGATTTCATTTTTTTCTTGTTTGCATATAGTTTGTTTAGGAAAATGTGGCTTGATTCTTCCTTTTTATTCTTTTTTAAGGAAACTTTGTGCAACCAAAGAATACATTGAGGGATTACTTCCAGAAAACTAAGCCCACATAAACAAGCTTGGTACGCCTAGAAAGCTTGAGGCGTGTACTTCCAGAGAATATATAGTTTGTGGGGGGTATTTCAAATGTAAAGCGTTGTTTTTCTGGAAAAACTGCAAGGTGCGCATAGCGCATAGCGCAGTTGTATTTTATCTGAAAATCTCCTAAAACTCTGTTTCAGTTTGGGGGAGTCTCCTGGGCTGGAAAGGGTGTCTACCAATACATATGTGGTATTGCTGTGACCAGGAGAAATTGGGGTTTCGCATGCAATAAAATTTTATTGAAAAACTTAAATTCTTTATTACAAAAAAACACTACAAATTGCAAAAAAATAAATTTTATTTTTTTGCACATATATTACCAACAAGTATTGAGAATACACTAAAAAAGGCCAAACAAGACATTTAATGTTGAAGCCCAGACTCTTTTGAAAAAAACAATATATAATTTTCCTGGAAAATCCCTGGTAATCCTTTCAAAAATCACAGTTGAACATGTGTAGCGCAAAATAGTGAAACATGGTCTGGCAACAGAGGGTGACAAAAGCTGCAGCGAAAGGGTTAAACATACAAGGCGTTCATCCAAAACCTTTAAATCGAAATATTAAAGAACAAAATATAAGTTGCGCACACAACGGACACCATATTAATGCAGAACGAAAACACCATGAACTAGCAGCATAATGGAAAATCTCTCTGAGAATGGCAGCATGTCATAAGATTTCTCCAGCTCCGGTCATAGATAGTAAATTACATAGTAAAATACATCTCTGCACCCAGCCTCCACAGGACAATGGAATAAATATGCAATACACAACACAACATAAAACCAACATCCATTTTGGATCTAACCGACCCTTCATCATAGGTATGCTAGCTTGCATAGGCTCTATTTAAATATACTGCGTTCTCCTCCCGGTGTCATGTGAGGGAAAGTGACGTCTTCCGGCAACTTCAAGGAACAGCAATGGGGTCCAGTGTGGCCCCCTCCTATCCTAATTTATTTATAGCTTCATTTAAAGAGAAGTTTGTCAGAAATACTGTCGTACCCCCCGTGGGGGCTCGGATGGCTCCAGGAAATCCCCCGGAATAGGCACCCTCCCCGCTTCAGCAGCAGCTGCTAACTGTAAAAAAAAAAATAAAAATGACATTTACTTACCTGCAGTCGCGCTGCCTCCCTCCGGGTCTCCTCTTCACTGGGGAGGGGGGGCCTCAGATCGCCCCCAGGCTGCTTAGTCTTCAGGAGAGGGCTCAAAATGCCCTCTCCCCCTGCCTTGCGATGGGCGCCGCCATCTTGACGACTAGCCCCCCTTGGGGGTGGGGCTTATGACGTTACTCCCGGGTATCATCCCGGCTCTCCTAGGCTCAGCTGTCAGATGCCCTGGTGATCGCTGGGCAGAGCAGTGGAGGGGATTCTCTGATCCCCTGCTCCCCCTCCTCTGGCCAGCGATCACCAGGGCATCTGACAGCTGATCGACACAGGAGCTGACAATCAGGTAAGGTGAGTAAAGAAAAAAAAACATTTTTTTTTTATAAATTACATTTTTGTGTGTGTGTGTGTTAACCCTTTGTGAACTGGTAAGGGGTCCATGAGACCCCTATAACAGTTCACAAGGCTGGGGGCTGGCAAGTCACCTGCAACTAGCGGGTGACTTTCCATTAACCCTCGCACCCCCAATTACCTGCCTCCCCAAAGCCCAGGGGGGCGCAGAAGAGCCTGGGCCCACACAGGCTATGTGGGCTTGTAGGCTGCAGGGTGGGGGGCCACAAAAGCTGGCCCCTCCACTCTGTTCCTACAAGCCCCCATAGCTGGTCCCGGGCTGGTTATGACAGGTAGGGGGGACCCTACATCATTTTTTGGGGGATTTTTAAGGGATAGGGTTAGCCTAACCCTAACCCTTAAAATTCCCCCAAAAGATGGGGTCCCCCCCCCCCTGCTCGGCAAACCTTGCCCTTTCAGATTTAGCTTGTTTTTTCTTGTTTGCATATTTATATTTTGGGAAAACATGTTATTTATTCATTTTTTTTTTAGGGAAACCCTGTGCAACCTAAGAATTCTTCGAGGGATTACTTCCGGAAAGGGGAGCCTACTACAACAATCTGGGTACTCTTAGAAAGCTTAACATGTGTACTTTCAGGGAATATATGATTTATCTGGGATATTCCAAATGTAAGGGGTTGTTTTAGTTGAAAAATTGCAAGGTGCGCACTTTGTCTGCAGAGCTGAAATTTTCAAGTAAAATTACTTATATGCACACACTTTACTTTGTGGTGTTTGCCAACTCTTCCCTTGACAGTAGCTATGCATGTTGGGTATCGTTCTGTTCGGGGCATGTTGCTTTTTGAGATTTCATTTTTTTCTTGTTTGCATATAGTTTGTTTAGGAAAATGTGGCTTGATTCTTCCTTTTTATTCTTTTTTAGGGAAACTTTGTGCAACCAAAGAATACATTGAGGGATTACTTCCAGAAAACGAAGCCCACATAAACAATCTTGGTACGCCTAGAAAGCTTGAGGCGTGTACTTCCAGAGAATATATAGATTGTGGGGGGTATTTCAAATGTAAAGCGTTGTTTTTCTGGAAAAACTGCAAGGTGCGCATAGCGCATAGCGCAGTTGTATTTTATCTGAAAATCTCCTAAAACTCTGTTTCAGTTTGGGGGAGTCTCCTGGGCTGGAAAGGGTGTCTACCAATACATATGTGGTATTGCTGTGACCGGGAGAAATTGGGGTTTCGCATGCAATAAAATTTTATTGAAAAACTTAAATTCTTTATTACAAAAAAATACTACAAATTGCAAAAAAAAATTTTTATTTTTTTGCACATATATTACCAACAAGTATTGAGAATACACTAAAAAAGGCCAAACAAGACATTTAATGTTGAAGCCCAGACTCTTTTGAAAAAAACAATATATAATTTTCCTGGAAAATCCCTGGTAATCCTTTCAAAAATCACAGTTGAACATGTGTAGCGCAAAATAGTGAAACATGGTCTGGCAACAAAGGGTGACAAAAGCTGCAGCGAAAGGGTTAAACATACAAGGCGTTCATCCAAAACCTTTAAATTGAAATATTAAAGAACAAAATATAAGTTGCACACACTACCTATAATGCAAAAAAAAATAATTTTAATGTCAAATTATTCATGAAAATAAATCAATACATATCCCCTAAACACATAAATACAAAAAAGATAATAAAATAGACAATATACCAAAAAATGAACACAATATTAGTGCAGAATAAAAACACAATTTATCAGCAGCATAATGGAAAATCTCTCTGAGAATGGCAGCGTAACATAAGGACTCTCCTGCATCGGGCATAGATAGTAGATTACAATGTAATAACAGCAGTTACTATAACATTAATGGCAACATCCATAAATCAATCCATATACTATTGTACTTGTAAATGCTCAGTGAATAGTCATGGCCGTAAATGTTGGTACCCCTGAAATATTTCAAGAAAATGAAGTATTTCTCACACAAAATGATTGCAGTAACACATCTTTTGCTATACACATGTCTTCTCCCTTTGTGTGTTTTGGAACTAAACTAAAAAAAAAGAAGAAAAAAAGCAAATTGGACATAACTCCAAAAATGGGCTGGACAAAATTATTGCCACCCTTAACTTAATATTTTGTTGCACACCCTTTGGAATAAATAACTTCCATCAATAAGCTTCTTACACCTCTCAGCCGAAATGTTGGACCACTCTTCCTTTGCAAACTGCTCCAGGTCTCTCTTATTGGAAGGGCGCCTATTCCCAAAAGCAATTTAAGATCTCTCCACAGGTGTTCAATCGGATTTAGATCTGAACTCATTGATGGCCACTTCAGAACTCTCCAGCACTTGGTTGTCATACATTTTTGGGTGCTTTTTGATATATGTTTGGGGTTATTGTCCTACTGGAAGACCCAAGATCTTGGATGCAAACCCAGCTTTCTGACACTGGACTGTACAGTGCGACCTAAAAATCCGTTGGTAATCCTCAGATTTCATGATGCCTTGCACACATTCAAGGCACAAAGTGCTTGATGCAGCAAAACAACCCCAAAACATCATTGAACCTCCACCATATTTCACTGTAGGTGCTGTGTTCTTTTCTTTGTAGGCCTTGTTTTTCGGAAAACAGTAGAATGATGTGCTTTCCAAAAGGCTCTATCTTGGTCTCATCTGTCCACAAGACATTTTTCCAGAAGGATTTTGGCTAAAGCACTTAACTCTTAAATCCAAAACATCTCAAGTTGAGAAAGTCTCTGTCTAGTATCTCCTCCCCATTTCATGGACTTAATTCTCTGTATCACTATAAATCTTAGTTGGTCAAAGTTGTGTCCTGCCCCCCAAAAATGTTGTGCTACTGTCGATGTCATATACCTTCTTCTTATATTGCTCCTATGTTCTGATATCTGTTGCCTTACTTCATGTGTCATTTGGCCCATCAAGGCCATGCCACAAGGGCATTTCAACAGATATACCACAAAGACTGACGAGCAATTCACAAAATCTTTAACCTCATACTTTTTCACGTTAATTGCATGACTACGCTGTGCACAATGTCCACAGCTATGAATGCCTTTGGGTTTGGGAGAATTGGAGAGCCAATTCTTGTGGCCCCAAATGACTACTAAGTTCATTATCAGCTCTAATATTATGGCTAAAATGTGAACAATGGATGGGATGAAAACACATCTGCAAAAACACCTGTCATTTGTTAAAATAGTCCAGTGTTTTTATGATCCTTTTCACTTGGTTACTGTAGCGTGTGTTATGACTATAGGTATCCTATTTTGGATATCTTTTAAATTGTAGCTTAATTATGATTCCCTCGTTACAGCAAATGATTTTCTCTTAGTCTTTTTTACTAGGATCTCAGATATCCTCTCTCTTTAAAATCCCTGACCATCTTTTCTGCCCGAGCATGTCTTATCATCATCTATAATTCTGCGTAGTCAGCCATGGGATGAAATCTATCATAAATAAGTATTCCTGTTCATTGATTTCTGTAACACATCAGAAGTCAAGTCATTATCTTTAATGCCAACAATCTAAAAAAATGTTCTTCATAGTCAATGAGTAAATAGATAAGTAAATAAGATACATGGTAAACAATTGTCTAAATTTGACTTGATTTCAGTAAGTGTTTCGAGGGGAACCCTTCCACACCTGAAACACATAATCAATATACCGATACCAGTAGGGCATATCGAATGTACAGAGGGTAGGTATAGACAAACTTCTCTTTAAATGAAGCTATAAATAAATTAGGATAGGATGGGGCCACACTGGACCCCATTGCTGTTCCTTGAAGTTGCCGGAAGACGTCACTTTCCCTCACATGACACCGGGAGGAGAACGCAGTATATTTAAATAGAGCCTATGCAAGCTAGCATACCTATGATGAAGGGTCGGTTAGATCCAAAACGGATGTTGGTTTTATGTTGTGTTGTGTATTGCATATTTATTCCATTGTCCTGTGGAGGCTGGGTGCAGAGATGTATTTTACTATGTAATTTACTATCTATGACCGGAGCTGGAGAAATCTTATGACATGCTACCATTCTCAGAGAGATTTTCCATTATGCTGCTAGTTCATGGTGTTTTCGTTCTGCATTAATATAGTGTCCGTTTTTTGGTATATTGTATATTATATCTTATATTTATGTGTTTAGGGGATATGTATTGATTTTATTTTCATGAATAATTTGATATAAAAATGAATCTTTTTTTGTTTTATTTAAATAAATGCAATCTCTCAATATGTAATGTTGTTCTATTTTAAAGCAACTTTAGTTTCTGAGGGATTCCTGTAGAAAAAAATAGAGTGCCCTGGTTGTGGCAGTCAGAGAGGAAAAATACTGTATGCGGAAAAGGAATGCTGGGCACCTATACTGTGGAGGAGTAAGTGCTCCCACTGACTTCAATGGGTGCCTCCGTGCACAAGTAACTGCTATGTTCAGAGATACCTATTGAAGTCAATGGGAGCACTCTTTACTGAGGTCGTGCTCCACTCTATTCCTGCTTCTCATATTGCTGCTGCATGTGAGGAAGTAGTAGCACAGGTAAGTGGGGAGTCTCATGTCAACTGGCACCCAGATCTTGAGGTTTGAAGTCCATGAAAGAGGACCAACAGCTGCTACCTTGAAGCACCCGAAAGGCTTTTTTCTGTTCCAGCACCCCAGCCATGTTACTGCATATACTTAACCTGGACCAACAGCATTGCACAGTTGGAAAAGAAAACTCTCCAAAACTCACTTGCCCCATGTGCATGCATGATACAGAAAAATTGTCAGCACTTACATTTTCTACTGCACCCACTCAAAGCTAAAATGGTGCCTCACCGAATTTCTCCTGGTAGTGGCCATTTTGGAGCTTCCTTTCCCAGCATCCCAGCCATGCTGCCGCCTGGATTCAGCTGAAATAATCCACAATGCACAGCAACAGGAAACCCATCAACACTTCCACTTCCACTTGGCAGGTGGCCTGCAGCTCCATGGGTTGCCATTTTGTTTGTAAAGTTGACCAAAGCAGGAGTTACAAAAACATTTTTATGTACAGCAATTTGAATTGCCCTGGAGGGAGTAATGGGGAGGGATGCATATGAGCACTGTTTAGTAAGGATATTGGACCGGTTTGCTTCCCTTACCTTGCTGTTTACCAGTTGCCTTCTTGCTGAAACAAATTCCTAGTACATATAACGTATGTGTAGTCGGCAAAATAAACCACACTTGATTTTCGAAGTGCTTTTAACCCTGTTGCTGAATCTATGCCTAGATAGAAAATAAAAAGGAATGACACATTTTACTCAGTTCACTTTTTACACCTGTTGCTGAATTGAACTCTATGTGTCAGTCCTCTCCATCATATTAACACCATTGATGCTGCTAGTTCCTAATTGAGTTATCTATTAATGTAGAGAGATTTATGTTTTTACTTGCAGAATTTTTCCACCTCACTTGGAAAACTTCTCTGTTACGTGCCAAGTTAATACAATTACCGCCCAACAGGCAGATGCCCTCTTTGTTGCCTCCCCCATTGCCCCAGTCTTTCATCACCTCCCCAAGATACACAAGCCCCAACGTCCACCTGTTGGGAGGCCCATTGTGGCAGGTATTGGGGGGCTGAATGAGAGACTGGGGCAATGGGTGGATGCACATCTCCTTCCGCTGGTCCGCAGACTTCCTGGGTTTTTACAGGATTCCCGGGATATTATTTGTCAACTGGAGAACTTTCAATGGGAATCCAACTTTTTCTGGCTTACATGTGATGTATCTTCACTATATTCTTATGATAGGGCTCTAGAAGCTGTCCAATATCATTTGGATAATTATTCACTGTACTCCACAGAACTAAAAATTTTTCTTGTATTGGCCATACAGTACCTGTTACATCATAACTATTTTTTGTTCTCTGGCCAATATTTTTTGCAACGATGCGGGGCTTCAATGGGAGCCCCGTTTTCTCCCTCTCTCGCCAACCTATATATGGGTTGGTGGGAGAGGGAGAGTATTTATGGCCATGATAATCCATATATTGGAAATATTAAGTTATATGGCAGATACATAGATGATTTGATTCTGGTGTGGGCAGGACAAGAAGACACAATTGCTGAATTTGTGGAATATCTCAATAACAATAGTCTGAACCTTAAGTTCACTGCAGAGCACAGTGCTTATTCTATAGCATTTTTGGATTTAAGGTTAGAGACTATAGAAGGTACAAACCAAGTGAGTACTAGGACTTTCAGGAAAGATACGGCAGGGAACATGACACTTAGAGCCGAAAGCTGTCATCCCCCCCACACAATCAGAGCCATCCCGGTAGGGGAGATGGTAAGGGCTCAACGTAACTGTTCACAACAGGAAATTTTTGAGGAAGAATTAAATTCAATTTCTGACAGACTCACTGAACGAGGTTATTCCCCTGATCTACTGTCACGAGCTAGGGACATTGCTAGTTCCAGAGATAGGAAAAAGATGTTTAATACAACAGCTCACAGGAAAGGTAAGCGTTTTCAGGGTATGAGCAATACAAATGAAGTTTGTGACAGAGAGAGTGATACTAAAAAGACAAGAGGAATCACGTTTGTTACCTCTTATAGCAAAGAATTTAACCAGATAGGTGCTATTATTAGGAAACATCTTCCCTTCCTCAATTGCGATCCCCAACTCAGAGAAATTATAAGCAATGGATGAAAATAGTAAGCCATAGATCCCCCACTCTGGGACAGAGATTATCGCCCAGCTTAATTAATAAACGATCAGAGAGTTCCCAGACATGGTTGAGCCATTTGGGCTCTTTTAAATGTGGGGGCAACAGATGTGGCACGTGTAAATATATGCAAACAGGTCCAGATTTTGTCTCTACATTTACACACCAGGAATTTAAAATTAAGAACTTCATTAATTGCAACTCTACCAATGTAATATATCTAATAACTTGTACATGCTGCAATTTGCAATATGTTGGGTATACCACCCGGCCTCTAAAGAAACGTATTGCGGAGCATATTTCTGCGTCTTCTCCAGACCGCCCTACATGTACATCAAATGTAGGTAAACATTTCAGGGATTATCATGAGAGTAATTTATCGAGCTTTAGATGCAGGCCCATAGAAAAAGTGACATTGGGTCCTAGGGGTGGAAATCTTCTAGATAAATTGCTCCAACGGGAGGTGTTCTGGATCTTCAGGTTGGACACTCGCATCCCTAAGGGTCTTAATTCCCGTTGGGATGTCGATTTGTTTCTTAAAACCTAGTATCACTTTTAAATCAGGTACAGAATAGGACAAGGAAGGGTCCTTTATCTCTATTAGAACTGGGTTTGGGATACCCATTTGTGGGGTTACTTTGGATATAAGGCCTGGGGAGAGTATTTCCTCTCTATTTTACCTCTAATAGATTTGCCTAATTTATATAATTTCCCTCCCTTTAATTGATTAGGGACTTGGAAAGAAAAGAAATACATGCAAGTATTTAATGTTAGGAGGAGGCTCCCTAAATAACTTTTTGCAGAGATAGGGCTAATTAACATATGCTTCCTTAATAATATATCCTTGTTTATATTTGTGAAGCAACCTTTTTCCTTAGATATCAACAGGTTTCTGAATCTGCGTTGGATACTATATTATGTTAATTATGTCTGTGTATATACATACTTGTGTCCATGAATTTTATTAATATGGTTTCTCACCTGGGAGCAACATGACTTGGTGCATTATTTTTATTTTTCCTCTGGATTGAACATTGCAATCCTAAATTTAGGGGCTGTTTTTGCCTTAATAGTGAGTTCTATATTGGATGGGATTAATTTATTAGGATTTTGGGGCCGCGGGATTTATATGATACTAATTTTGTTTTATGATCTTGCTTCAATTATTGCTTATGTTTTTTCTAGTTTGCCTAGTTTAAATATAGGGCAGATATAATTAATGTTATTCCATTTAGTCCTATCCCCCTGGTCTTCCTATGTTCCCCTTTAATGTATTTGCCTATTGGTTTAACTTGGATTTTAGCTATTATGGTATCCGCCCTTAATGGCCGCCAATATGGAGTTCCGCCCTGCCAGTACTATGACGCTGACGTCTATCTGACCTATTAACAGCGTCAACGTATACTGATCTAATATGATTGGCTGGCTTTTGTCTTCCAATGCGGAAGTGTTTATCCTCTCGCTCACCGCTTGTGATGGTGCATGCAGCGTGTTCCGGAGCAGAATTTGGCGGCGTCTGAATGGAATACTCAGGTAGGCCATGCCTTGTAATTAATTATTTGCGCCGGTTCATGGTTTTCTCCCAGGTGATGCCAACCACGAATAATTTGTATGTCTATTTCATTGATTCTGATACAACTGCCCCACTGTCATGATTAAGAGCCTTCGCTCGAAACGCGTAGACGCGGGGTCTACCTTTTACATGTGCTTTATGTCTTGCCTGCTGTAATGGCTTTTTATCACGGAACGAAATAAAGGACTGATGATTTTACCCTCCAAACTATGTGACTGGCGCTCCTTTACTACGAACATTGATTGAATTAAGAGGTGAGTACTCTTTGCCGGTTGCCCATTGTTTGGATGTTGTTGCAGTATTACGTGGTCTGAGGCTGGCAACTAAGATATCTTTCATGGAATAATAATACAAGAGCCTCTTTAATGTTTAATGGATACATGTGCACTAAGCTTTGGAAGCCTTTCTAGCTTAACGCCTTAGACTCGGCTCCTTAGACAAGCCTAGACAAGATTGCATCAGCACAGTCGAGCACGCTGATTGGACGGGATTATGCACATGCGCCGTAGGACCAGGGAAAGGTGAGTTAGTTCAGATGACCTGGGAGGTTTCAGACAACGGAGCATCCACACAGCTGATCAGGGTGCCTTGGGGTCAAGGACCATAACCCAGGACAGTCAGAGAAGGAAAAAAGTCCAGTCTTTCAATGCCGTACCTCTTTCTTAGCAGCAAGCAGTGCCCCCTGCCATGACTGAGCCCAATATGGTGAAATGAGGAACCTGTCTCATAGCCTGCACCATTAACAGTGGTCCGGACTCATCTGCAGAAAACAAGATGGTTGGGATAAAGATGCCCCAATGGCCTTGGAACCCACAAATGGCCCTGCCCTAGAAACAGCCCTACTGATAAGAAGCATTCCAGACCCTGGTATTTGTAGTGAGGGGGGGAATAGTTCCCCCCTCCTCCTTCTTTGGCATCTCGCCAAGCTAATCCTGGCCTGCCAGGGCACAGAGGCTTTAATACCTCAGAGAAGGAGCCTCTGTGGAATCCCCCATGTGACAAATGATGTCACTGGAGGGGGGCATGAAATGGGATTCCAGGTAAGGAAAAATCTGCAGTGGTGAGAAAAACTCACTTTTTGTCATGTTTTTGGTGATAGTTATTGCTCCCCTCTTCTGGGATGTAAAATACACATTTGTGTTAGGATTGTGCCCCCAAATCTGTGATTTTACTTGTCAGCATGCTTTGTCCATATTTCTTATATTCCAGTGGATCTGACTGGTAAAGTAGAAGTGGCTTTCTTGCCATTCATTAAAGGTCCTAGTATCCTAATCTCACTACAAATCAGGTTACAGATTAGAAGCTTTGGCTAAACAAAGCAGCAGCAATCACACTTTTCACCTGAGAACGCTGCTAGTAACCCTTTAGCACAAGACTGATTGCCCCTATCTGAAGAGATTGAAATAATGTAGATGGGGTTAAATTTGTCATGTCTGACTCGGCCAATCAGATGTTTAGCAAGCTAAAGTGAGGACGCTTCGGAAATGTACATCTGAAGAACAGTTTGATGTACGATTCTAAGGTAAACACATTGTTGCTATGGAGAACTGTTTTCTTTTATAACATGGAGTTGAAAAATCATAGAAAAGTAACACAATACCAGATAAACTCAGCACCTTGAGCTAATGGAAACTTTTAAAAATGTCATCGAATTACCCTTTAAAATGTCGTCATGGAATTACCCTTTAAGGGACCTCTGTAACACATTGTAAGATTGTCAAATATTTTTTTTGCAGTAAGTTTATTCCTGTAGACTGTTTAGGTACATTGCATTATTGGTAACACTTGTTGCTTAATTCATTGGAGAACAAATGATATAGTAAATGCAGAGGGCTTGCAGTGAATGTTGTATATCATTGTAGTCACGTACACAAGGGAACATGTTCCTCTGTGCTTTGAAGACTGTGATGAACTGCTTACATCAATCCCTACTCCAAAGCTGATGAAAGGCTGTGATTTAGTACTCAGAAAATATTATAGCGTGCTTTTTAATTATCCCATGAATAAAATGTCTTTTTCTAAGACATTCGGCCTGATTCAGAGCCTCTTTTGCTCGCATTCCCCCAAGCGGGAATGATTTCAAAGGACCGTATTTGGTCTATTTTCTGTGTCGGGTGATTCAGAGCCTTGTTTTTGTGGCTGAGTTGTCCTTTTTGCAGGGATTTAAGGTGTGCATATGCCAAACCGAGTGTTCGCCTTATAAATACGGCTCAAGACATCCGTGCATCTGTAACTTTAGTGGTATAGGCTGTGCTTGCTCATGATTCAGAGCCCTAATTTGTGAGTTTTCGGACCTATAAAAGCTGTAGCTTTCCGGTTTCTTACACCATCTTTTTGCCAGCGGGAAGACTAGCAGTCTTTTGTTGCTAGTGAAAATACAGCCTACATCCTCTGCACCTACGATGGAGACCCTTGACAAGTTCTGTGAAGAGTACGAGTGCTACAGCGGCGGGGGCTGTTAACCACGTGCCTTCCAGAGCTTAGACATACCCACCATCACCTGGATATTGATTAGCAGGTGTTAGAATTGACCTGACTGAACGGCTTTCTCTTGAGAAGCTTTACTCAGAGTTGCGCCCATGGTTGGCCCCAGCCACAAGAAAGGGGCATGCAATTGGAGGTATGACCAAATTGATTGGCAATTTTCAGTGAATGGCTCCTTCCAGAGGCTAGGGGCACTGTCAGTTGGCATGTCCCAGCCTTCACTGAGCCACGCCCTGACTAAATTTCTCAATGGCATGGCTGTCCTGCAGGAGAAATACATCTCTTTCCCTGACAGCATGACAGTCTGGAACGTGGTGAGGTTGGGTTTTTTCAACTTTGCAAATATGCCAACTGTCATGGGCACCATCGATTGTATGCATGTGGTCCTGGTTCCCCCAACTGCTCAGGAATATATGTTTCGGTATGTTTACTGCCACATCCTACACAAAACAATATATTCCCTCATTGCTTAGAACAATGATCTGGTACTGGATGCTGGCTGAACAGGGGCAATGGCCACCCATAGAAGGTGGTACACAGTAACAAGAAATGTGCGGACTACCAGTCAGACCGCTTACACCCTGTGAGAGTGATAGCAGCAAGGCTCCAGGTACACGAGGCAGGCTTAAATTGAATAGCAACAAATGTGAATGAAATGTTACCTGTAATCCCGTCTGGGTCCACCTGAGCTACCCGTCCTAGCACCACCACCGGCGAGTTGCGTGGCGTCACGCTCGCGCCACTTCTTCAGGGTGTGAAGCCTGCCTCGTGTACCTGGAGCCTTGCTGCTATCACTCTTGATGCACTTTGCACTTTTTTACTCTGCGCAGAGCACTTTTTTATGCACTTTCAGCACTTTTTGTGAGACCCCTATGGAGGTCTCAACCTCACTTTCTATTTTTCTCTTTGCACAAAGCCTAATTTGCACACTAGTTTAAACACGTTTATATATCTTTATGCCAACATCCTTTTTCAGGCACTTTCTTCAAGCGGGGGACCCATTTACACCTGGCAGCATATGATATATTATTATAAATCTAATCAATCATTGTTTATTATGAATTATAAGTCTGATTAGGCCCACCTGACATCCGTTATTGAGTTTTAATTGTTTTTAATTGTCTTTTTTGTAGGACCTGCCGTGTATGTATTAACTTTAAATAAAGTATTAATTAATTTAATCCAATCTGTTCACTGTAGTGCGGCTATTTTCTCACAGGGTGTAAGCAGTCTGAGTGGTAGTCCGCACATTTCTTGTTTAGGGCCATATCCTCCTTGTAGCCCACTCTACTCTCTTGAGGTCCCCCCCCCCCCCAGACAGTTGCCCTGTGTCCTGTTTGGCCCTTGTTTTACTTTATTTTTGCTGTTCATTTGTTGTTGCCAGTCTAGTGGCCCTTTTTATTTGTGGCTTCTTTTCAGCAACTGCAAGATGGGCCTCTCTCTTAACGTCTAATGTGTCGTAGAGCCGGATCTTCGCTTTTTCAGCTTTTAGACCAGCTTCCCTGACTCATCTCAAGATGAATTTTTTTATAGGAGTTTGGGTTTAGCGAGTGGTAAGCCAACTGAAGGTTGGCTTGCTGGTTGGAGGCAGCTCCAGCTTCTTTCTGCCAGTAGCAGCCCCACCAGCTTCACAGAGTGCCCAGAGGAAAGACAGCCCCAGTTTGGAGCCAGGCATCACCTGTCTTTGGTAAGGAGATGCTAAATCATGGAGGCAAACTCATGCCAATAGATATTTTAAAGTTGTGCGATGGCTGCCAGTTTTCTCTATGAAGACCTGAAGCCTCAGTGGATGTAGAGCAGCAGCACCACCCCCAACAGATTGAGACTCTGGCTGGGGCTCTGGTGGAGGCCAACCTGGTTGCCCTTCAAAGGCTGGAGGCCAACCAAGTTGCCCTTTAAACACTGGAGAGGCTTGAGGCACAGCAAGCTGCAAACACCCAAAGCCGGGCAATATCCTCCTAACATGCCATGCTGGACTTTGGGTTGTTTTAGTTACACCGGACAGGCATATATTTATTGATCAATTTTCTGTTGACCTGTATCCACAGTTGTGCAATAACCCAACAATTTATGACAATTAACATGTAAATAACATGTAAATAAGAATACATGAGAATAAATACCAAAAAACAGAACTTTGTTTGGATGTTAAAAAATCATAATAAATCCATAATAAAATAATAAATGAAATACAGATGTCCAAGAAGCAGGGGCTGTCTCTTCCAAATATACTGCCACTCTCTCACTCAGGGCAAAGTTGTGAAGGCTGATGCATGCCATAATAATTTGCACGATCTTCTCTGGCTTGTATTAAAGGGCGCCCCCTGTGTGGTCCAGGCAGCGAAATATGGCCTTCAACAGCTGTAAGGCAAGCTCAACTATAGCCTGTGTGCGGCAGTGGGCCCCATTATAAGCCTCCTGGCCAGGAGTCTGGTTTCCTTAAGAAGGGCGTCAGGAGCCAGGACAGCAAGAGATAACCTAAATCACCTAAAAAAGAGGTGTCCAGATTATATTGGGGGTCTGGTTACAACAACAAAAAGGTGTGCACCGGAAAGCCGCGCAAGGACATGGCACGCCGAGGATAATGGCATCCACAGCAAGTTACATCCGAAAACAGGTAAAAACTCGGCTTCTGAAACTACCTTGCCTGCAGATACCGTACATGCTCGGCTAAACAGTATGCGTACGAAAGCAAATACGCCCGCTTGCGCATGAACAAGCTTTTCTTGTAACGCGGCTGTGAATAATATGCGCATTCGCAATTTCACGGTTACAGAAATCAGTTCCCGAAGAAAAAACGAGCATTCATGGGCAACTCTGGATCAGGCCATATGTCCAGGAAAATAAACAGTTAGAGATCAATACAGGTTTTATGTTTGAACAGAATACAGATTGCATTTACACATAAAAAGCTTTGGCCCAGCCATTCATAAACATTCTGTATTTGAATGATCTCCCTTGCGTTTGTATTGGTCATTGTTAGTCAGTAAGAGCTTCTGAGACAACTTGGAGACATTTTGAAATGGACAACAAAGATGAATAAAATGGTATGTTTGCTTTATATTTCATCAGGTAGTTAACATGCATTTTAATGTCCACACGCAAATGTGGGCATTAAAATGCCCCTTAAAATGTGGTTATTAACACCCCTCATAATGCCTGTGACCACTGGTGGCCAATACTGTTCACTTGGACTGTGCACAGCACTGGACATGCCCAAACCCCATTGTCACATAAGCCAGTGGAGCTGCATGAGCATGTAGATAGTGAGTAATATTACCTGATTTCAAGGATTTACAGTTTGGGATTGCCAGGGGTAGGATAAATGCTGTAGAAATATAGGATTGCTTTAACCCCCTAGTGGCAGAAAACTCTTCCAAAAATGAGGATGAACACTAAAACCTAAAAACCTAAGAAAACCTTGTGTTTTAAGTCTGGTAAATTATTAATATGATTATTGGTTCCTAACCCTGTCCTTTGGTTGAACTTGATTGACTGATGTCTTTTTTCAACCCTAATAACTATGTGATTTCATTTCTTGTATTATATAGCTATGGGTGCAACTTACTGTATCTGGTTGAGAACCAGACTGTGAATGTTCTTTTCAAAACGTAAAAGTGGGAAAAGTTCCATGTTCCTACATGTTTTTGTATATGTGTCTCCTTTTCACTCTCTCCCCAGCATAATTACTGAGTTTTTTCTTTACTGTTGCCAGTAGATTTCATAAAGGTAGATAGGCAGAGAACAAGAAGAAACATGAGACAGTGTGTCCAACACAGTCTGATGCAAGAGATGTGGGAATACAACTATCTATAAGGGTAAAAAAAAATCTGGAGCTGGATCACAGCAACAACAGCTTTATTCAGCAGTGACCTAGGGTGACTCCTCTGCTTGGCATGTAAGCAAACAATGACTTGTTTTTACATTAAGCTTTACAGTCACTCTAGGAGTAGATGTTTTATTCTTTACAAATCTCTGATTTAGACAGCTCTCTCCCTCTACACATCTAATATTGTTTAGATTTTTGTTCACTTGTATCCTGCTGTGACAGTTTCTGTCCTCTCTGCAGCACAGATTGTGATAAGGTCGCACAGGGCATAAGTCAACTTAATTGTTACATGACATACTTAGACATAGGAAAACACTGTAAATCTCTGTAGGATAAACATGCTGCAATACAGTTTAGGTTTATTTTAGTATCTTAGTTGATGGCTGCTGCAGAGCAAGTCAACCCCTATAGTTCCAGCTAATGCAATGGCATCTGATAGTGGGGGCAGGATGTGGCATCATAGGCTAAGGACTCATTCATATCAGGTACCTGTTAGTTACCGCATAAATAAATGACACGGTGGATCCTCTATGGCCAAATGACCATGCAAAGGACATTTCTACAGTGCTGTAGCCGTCCTGGATGAAGCATGCAGGACTTTTTTGGTGGTGGTAATTGTAACCACTTCTTCTGTTACGTATCCCGCCACCTTCTACTTCATACCAACAATGCTGATCACAAAGGTCTTAGCACTGCCAGTCTGAACATCGGCTCCTTCCATCAATCAGCAAGTTAAGCTATACTAAGAGATGGGGTGCATGCAGAAGTCTTCCAGGTTATGCACTTGCTCCAGTAGATTTGGGATGCTCCAAAATTCATGGGGATAAAAGGAATAAGGAATAAGAAAAAGGAATTCAAAATCTAACCGTGGCTAATCTTCTGCAGTGTATAAAAATGTCCCTACCATTTCATTAAATTGGCTGGGCATATGAAGGGGTGGATTACCATCTTGGTGGAGGTGGCCGTTCCCCTGCACCTTGTCTGTGAAAGCAGACTGGCGTTCAAAGGCGGGAAGCACATTCTCAGGATCTGGTAAGTTTTCACACTGCTGGAACATCTGCTGTTGCCTGAATGGGGAATCTAATCCAACCCAAGCAACTTGGGTGGCACAGACCATTACAGCATAGGTACTGGTCTGTACTTAACCAGCCCCAGCTACCACAATTATGTGCAGCCATTGCCAGGTCCAGATCTATGAATAAAAAGGTGAATCTCTTTATTAGGAAAACAGACATTAGCTTTGATCAGAGTCCCTGTATAGTACAGTCCAGTTGCCATAGAGGGTTTAGATCCACTTTAAAAGATTAAATAGATGAAACCTGCCATAAAGTGATACGGAAATTAACTTACCTTTATGTTAGAAGGCATACCGTTGTTATTTTGTTCACACTGAGTTTTCCTTACATTGATCAGGTTATTATTTAGTTTAAAAGACTAATGGGAATTTTCGAATGACTTCCATCTAGCAGTGCCAGCAGTCAGATCTACGGGCGGGTCAGCAAAGCAAAGTCAGGAAGGAGGTTTTCTTGTTAGAACTGTTGCCAGTGTGAGTTTGGCAATATATCACATTTTGTACAGAAATCAGACTGCCAGAAATATTCACTAGCTCATTAGTTGAGGATGGGAGTCAAAGTGAAGGTCATTTGCCTGAGTGCCATTCTGTCCTTATTGGAAGGTGTTGCAGAAATGGATTTTAACAAGTAAACAAACTGCTCTACTGCTCACATGTCTACATTCAACTGCTCTGCAAATAATACATTGATTTATAAAAACCCAATAAAATTGTAATAACATTTCTTTATTATGTCCAGCTTCTGGCATCCCAATTGCGACAGCTTGATAACAATGCTTCCCATTCAACAGTTGCTCTATTAAATACAAAGACGACTTAGATGCTAAATATTTCAGTCTCTTCCCCAGTTTACATTCTCACTTTTAAAGTGAAAAAAGTGAAATAAAATATGGTGGGGGGGGGGGGGGGGGTCCAAGTATGCTCATTTGGATTTCTTTTTTTCAAAAGGTGTTATGGGGAGAACTTCTTATACCCATGTAAAGCAGGCCTTATTACTTGCCCTTAGGAAAGGCAGGACATGACCCAGCTGGTTCTTTAGCTGGCATAGGGTACAGTATGGGGTATAACTTAACCAGACACTATAAGAGGGGGAAATAAGTAGTGAAAAGAGGGGAACTAGAAGAAGCTGCTGTGGGAGAAAAATAAGTACTATTTTTTTTTACTTGCCTGGCCAACCCCTTTAAATACTTAGTGGACCCAAAAATGTACATATCAGCCTGGACTACAGGAGTAACTTTCAGTCACATCTAATTTTTGTTTTTTAGGTTATTCACTTTGTAAACAAGCCACTTGAACCTAGAGTATGTATTTTTTCCTTAAAGAAATGTAAAATATTGAAATACTGTGCATGTGTATTTGATCCTTATTATCATGAAATTAGGAATAGGGAAAATGTAGATCTAAAATTCACCAGGCATTAGGATTTTGATATGGACGGCCAAAGACAGTCCACTGGACTCTGCTGACGATAACCCCCTGCCCCCCACTCCCTGCCCTGTACTGACCTAGATCTGAACATTTATAATAACAAACAAAGCTTACCTTAGCCGTAGAAGCTGCCCCTTTCCTCTAGCGGGAGCAGTTCTTCCATTTTCTGGACTTCTCCAGCAATAACTGAGTGCCTAGTCAGCCATTCAGTATGCAGCAGCCCCATTCCAGTGGCTTCCTCTGCTCAGCAGGAGAGCAAGCAACCAGCGCCGGTAAGTTAAGGTTAATTTGTTATTTTAAATACACAGCAGAGGCTGGACTTCAGCTTTAATGTGCTTCTAATTGCTTGCTCACTGCATATGTAAATCCTCACGTATAAGAGCCTTAAGGTAGACCACTCCCCCCCTTACCCTCTTTCTCATATCTCTATTTAAAAAGAAAGAAACTGAAGAACATATAAGTTAATTTGTAATTTCCTTATTTTGGTCCACATGTTATTTCACAATGAGAAAAAAATGAAAATTTAGGCTTATTTATGAAGGAATAGCGACAGGTAGCGACTGGTGAGCGACCGGTAATGACGGGCCCCGCCACGAGAACGCCGGCTCCCCACCACAATCACACATTTATCAAGCCAATCCTGCTTAGCGACTGAGATAGCGCCATATAGCGACTCATTCATCATTATTCCAGCCTCAGACCACAGCGCCAGCGTCCGACCTTGAACAGCGACAGGTATGACCTCTCGCTACCTGGCGCGCTCCAATGCATTTCAATGGAACAATCTTTAAATATTAATATTTAATTGTTGTTAATGTTTTTGTTTTATTTTTTTTTTTAATGTGAAAAATTCTGTGCCCACTTCTGCCATTTTATAAATAAAAATAAAAATTGTACAGAATTGATATTACAGGTCTGATATTAATGTATTCATATTACTCAATTATTTAAAATACTTTTTTTTTTGGTCTCTAAAAATATGGTGGTTTGGGGGTTAAAAAACTACTTTTCACACATCGCCTCCAGCGCTCTGGGGTTTAAACATGCATTTCACAGCGCTTGAATTTTTTGAGCGTGATTTTTGGATGAATATGGTGGAAGCCGGTCGCTTTGACCAGTCGCTATCATGCGCACCCATACATTGCGGAACCTGTCAAATAGTGACTCGTAACCTTGTATTCAACATTACGCTACACCGACTGAGTCGCTGTCAACAACCGAACAACGGCCAAGCACAGCGACTACTAGTGGGCGCTGTGAAAATACCGCTACAGTCGCTCAACTGTCGCTACATGTAGCTATTAATTAATCTGCCTCCCCGTATTGTGTGTAATTAATCAGCTTTGTTTATGGTAGCTATCTAATGATGCTTTGTAACTATGTATTTTCTTAGTAAAAAAAAAAGTATTGAAAAAAAATAAATAAAATGTCTGCACAAACCTGCGGTGAAGGGGTCCAAGTTTTGGGTGCCCCACCATGCTGAGACTAAAAGAATGCCAGAGACCAGGCATCACTACTCACAGCTCATGGCCACTGGGTTTCCCGAGGTGGGCTTACACAGTACTATGTGCATACCGGCCCTGCACACCAGATTGGCCACCAGCAGTCTTGTGGGGTGTCAGAAAGTGAAGGAATGCAGAAGCGGATAAATGGAGATATCAAGTCTAAAGCATGTCCTTCATTTCAGCACATTGGTGTAGTCAATATTCTAGTAATTTTTGGCTGGAGTTGGGGTTTAACTGAATAGTCCCTTCAAATCTTAATGTATTTGTTTCTATACAATTTTATAGCATGACTGCAATGACAGCATTATTGTTTATAGTCAGCTCTAGTCTAAAAAGTCAGTATGTCTGGTGCTCTTTCTGTGCCTAAACTTTTATATCCTTGTCCTGTGTGTAGACTCCTTTGTGGCATTCTTCCACTTACTCTCGGAAGCATTGTAATTCCTGTCACTCATCACTTAAATCTGTCCGCGTCTAAGCTGAAGTTGAAGCAGCTGACCTTGTCATTTTACATTCTCCAGCGCAATGCTGCAATACAGGATTAACAACCCAGGGACAGTTATCATAACAGTAATAATAGGGTATCTTAGCTGTGTGAACAAATTTAATTAACCATACGCAGAGTGTTGCCTTCGCTTTTGCTTGCAGTGGCAGTCTTTGGTTACAATCTATGTATCCTGTGTATGATACTGAAAACTACAGTGACCTAGCACAATATACTTTTAGCTTAGGTTCATATGCAAATGCTATTGGGCACTGCAACTCAGTCCATTCCATGTATGCGAAACCTCATTTTGCATGGATGCCAAAGTGTGCTTACATGCGAAAAAGTGGTGACATCCGCATGCAGAACGGCAAGAAATGTCCGCGCAAAAGGTAGATATGTGTGAATATTTAATTATATGCAAGGATGCTTGTGGGTGCTTATCTGCTTAGGGAGGAAAGAAAGTATCTGTATACCGATACATGCTTTCGCCCCTAAGCAGAAAAGCATCCATAAGCTTCATAGACAAAAAGCAAAGTTATTAACTGCTTTTAGATTTAATTATTTCTATTTTGTCTTTATTTTTTTAATTGTAATGTATGTTATATAAATCAAATCATACTTGCCCCCTTTTCATATTTCATCAATTATTGTTAACTGCTTATGTGTAGAGATGAGCGAGTAGTGAAATATTCGAAATTTCGAATTTCGATTCGAATAGACCGCGTTACTCGACTACTCGACCGAATATCGAATCCCATTATAGTCTATGGGAAAAAAATGCTCGACACTTGGAAATCTCAATTCGACCACTTGGAGGTCACCAAGTCCACCCTGAAACATCAGAAAATGATGCCAACACTGCTGGAATGCAACTGGGACAGCAGGGGAAGCATGTCTGGGTGCATATAACGCGCCCAAGTCGCACTATTACGCCACTATCACAGCCACTCAACAATACACTCCAAACACAATATAACTTCTACGTAAAGTGAGACAAGACAAGGAAACCTTCTTTCCTCTACATTGCCATGGACCCCAAGCCAAACTGTACAAAAAAGAAGAACAAAATTCTGCACCCCTTAAAATCACGTTGCCTAATGACAACCACAGATGGCATAGGCAAGGGGGAAAATAAATAGACCCCACCCCTAATTGTCATTGTGTGTGTGTGTGTGTGTGTGTGTGTGTGTGTGTGTGTGTGTGTGTGAGATGTGGTCAGACATGTCCTCTTGTGTCATTGTGTCACCCCAGCAGTAAGGGAAGCTTAAAGGAGGAGGTTTGTTACAGTGTGTCACCCCAGCAGTAAGGGAAGCTTACAGGAGGAGGTTTGTTACAGTGTGTCACCCCAGCAGTCAGGGAAGCTTACAGGAGGAGGTTTGTTACAGTGTGTCACCCCAGCAGTAAGGGAAGCTTAGAGCTGAGACCTCTTAAAAATTGTGTGGAGGCCCAAGAGCTGAGACCTCTCAAACATTGTGTGGAGTCCCAAGAGCTGAGACCTTTTAAAAATTGTGTGGAGGCCCAAGAGCTGAGACCTTTTAAAAAATTGTGTGGAGGCCCAAGAGCTGAGACCTCTCAAACATTGTGTGGAGTCCCACGAGCTGAGACCTCTTAAAAATTGTGTGGAGGCCCAAGAGCTGAGACCTTTTAAAAATTGTGTGGAGGCCCAAGAGCTGAGACCTCTCAAACATTGTGTGGAGTCCCACGAGCTGAGACCTCTTAAAAATTGTGTGGAGGCCCAAGAGCTGAGACCTTTTAAAAATTGTGTGGAGGCCCAAGAGCTGAGACCTTTTAAAAATTGTGTGGAGGCCCAAGAGCTGAGACCTTTTAAAAATTGTGTGGAGGCCCAAGAGCTGAGACCTTTTAAAAATTGTGTGGAGGCCCAAGAGCTGAGACCTCTTAAAAATTGTGTGGAGGCCCAAGAGCTGAGACCTTTTAAAAATTGTGTGGAGGCCCAAGAGCTGAGACCTTTTAAAAATTGTGTGGAGGCCCAAGAGCTGAGACCTCTCAAACATTGTGTGGAGTCCCACGAGCTGAGACCTCTTAAAAATTGTGTGGAGGCCCAAGAGCTGAGACCTTTTAAAAATTGTGTGGAGGCCCAAGAGCTGAGACCTTTTAAAAATTGTGTGGAGGCCCAAGAGCTGAGACCTCTTAAAAATTGTGTGGAGGCCCAAGAGCTGAGACCTCTCAAACATTGTGTGGAGGCCCAAGAGCTGAGCACTTATTTGTGCTGCAGCTACGGCTGCTTTAGTGAGGGGTAGCTGCTGCTGCTGGAATAGGGACAGAATGACTTCAGTGGTGTATTACCACCTATATACAAAACTATATACACTCTGCTCAAAACGGCTGCTTTAGTGAGGGGTAGCTGCTGATGCTGGAATAGGGACAGAAAGACTTCAGTGGTGTATTAGCACCTATATACAAAACTATATTTTGCACTACTGTTTTGTGTCCTCTGTGCCAACAAAACACTGTTTTATACACGGTGCGTATAGGCACCATTTCACCTTCTGGCAGTATACGGCTGTATAGCCAGGTGTTTTTCTTAAAAATATTTTTTATATTTGGCACTACTGTTTTGTGTCCTCTTTACCAACAAAACCTTGTTATATACCCGGTGCGTATAGGCACCATTTCACCTTCTGGCAGTATACGGCTGTATAGCCAGGTGTTCTTCTTAAAAATATTTTTATATTTGGCATAACGCGTGGCCAAAAAAGTAAAACGTCTGAAATGCGGAGGGCTAGCGCAAAGGGACGTGGACGAGGACGGGGGCGCGGAAATGCTGGTGGGGGCACAAACCGCGTTGAAGCCAGTGGGGATACAATGCGTGCTGATGAGGGGCAGCCAGCATTACGCTCATCCAGCTTCCCTGCCTTTATGGGACAGTTATGCGGGGGGCGGGGTACACCTCTGTTAAAGCCTGAGCAGCGTGAACAGGTGGTGCAATGGATGGCCGATAACGCTTCCAGTCACTTGTCCACCACCCAGTCATCCACACAGTCTCACTCTGACCCTCCTTCCTCCCAACCTGGCCAACAGAGTCAGCCCACCCTTGACCCCTCCCAGGACCTCTTTTCGGGTCCTTTTCCAGATGTGCTGCAAGAATCCCAGGAGCTAGCAGAGGAATTTGTTTGTAGTGATGCCCAAACACTTGAGCATCCGCCATCTGCTAGTGATGTGGACCCGGAACCAGCATCTGCTATCATGAGCGATGATGATGATGAGACGCAGTTGCCATCAAGGGAGGCTGTTGGAATGTCCAGTGGGCAGGAGGAGGAGCAGAGAGAGGAAGTGGAAGAGGAGGTGGTGGACGACGAAATGACCGACCCCACTTGGACAGGGGTGATGTCCAGCGGGGAAAGCAGTGGAGATGCGGTCTGCGCATCACCGAATAAGGCAGCAAGAGGCAGAGGACAGTCCAGAGGCAGAGGACAGTCCAGACAGAGAAGGCAGGCCACAGCCAGCAGGGCCGAAGCTCTTCCCGGCAGCAGGCAGTCGCGCGAAGCTCCCCCATCGAGGCCTCGTACTTCTGTGGTGTGGAGATTTTTTAATGTTTGCGCGGATGACAAACTGAGCGCGGTTTGCGCAATCTGCCACTCAAAACTGAGTAGGGGCTCTGAGAAGAGCAATCTGACCACCTCAGGCATGCACCGTCACTTGGAATTCAAGCACTGGGCTGAGTGGGAGAGAGCAAACGCAATACAACCTGCGCCCCGTCTTGCTGCCACTGCCTCTTCCCCTTTGTTGTGTGCTGCCACTGCGGTCCAGACCTCCAGCCAGGACACCTCCACATCTGCCTCTGCCTCGGCTACTTTGGGGCCTTCTCCTTCAGCCCCCCCTTCCCCCGCATCTTCGTCTGCACCTTCCATCTCCTCGTCCCATCAACTGTCCATCTCGCAGGCGTTCAACCGCAGGCGGAAGTACGCCTCCAGTCACCCCCAAGCCCAAGCCTTAACCTGCCTCATTTCCAAACTGCTGGCCCTGGAGATGTTGCCGTTTTGGCTTGTGGAGACGCAGGCCTTCCGCGACCTGATGGCGGCTGCCGCACCTCGCTATTCCGTCCCTAGCCGCCACTATTTTTCCCGGTGTGGCGTCCCCGCCCTGCACCAGCACGTGTCGCGTAACATCAGGCGGACCCTGAGGTACGCAGTCAGCGCAAAGGTCCACTTGACCACCGACTCGTGGACAAGCGCTTGCGGCCAAGGACGCTACATCTCTTTGACGGCACACTGGGTGAATGTTGTGGAAGCGGGGACGGGGTCGCAAACAGGGACGGCCTACATACCACCCCCGCCCAAGATTGCCAGCACAGGTTCTGATAGACCCCCCTCCTCTTCCTTCTTCTCCTCCTCCTCCTCCTCTGCCTTAACATCGCCCTCAGCCCCTAGTTGGAAGCGTTGCAGCACTGGCACGGGGAGACGTCAGCAGGCGGTGCTTAAGCTCATCAGCTTGGGCGACAGGAAGCACAGCGCCGCAGAGGTGAGGCACGCCATATTGCAGCAGACAGAGATGTGGCTGTCGCCGCTGCAGCTAGGACCAGGCATGGTCGTGTGCGATAACGGCCGTAACCTGGTGGCGGCTCTGGAGCTTGCAGAACTCAATCACGTACCATGCCTGGCCCACGTTTTTAATTTGGTAGTACAAAAGTTTCTAAAGACTTACCCCAACCTGGCAGAGCTACTGGTCAAAGTGCGGCGCTTGTGCGCTCACTTTCGGAAGTCAACTGTAGCTGCTGCTAGCTTAAAAAAAAAACCAGCAACGCCTCCATTTGCCTCAACATCGGCTGTTGTGCGACCTGCCCACTCGCTGGAATTCCACCTATTGCATGTTGGCCAGGGTGTGTGAGCAGCAGAAAGCATTGATGGAGTACCAGATGATGCATCCACGCGTGCCTCCAACTCAGCTCCCTCAGTTTGCCAACCACGAGTGGCCATGGATGGCAGACATATGCGATGTATTGCGTATCTTTGAGGAGTCCACTAAGAAGGTCAGCAGCGAGGACGCTATAGTGAGCGTAACCATCCCGCTCCTAGGCGTCCTTAAAGAATCGCTCATCGCAATAAGGGAGAACGCATTGCACACAGAGGAGACGGGGGTAGGAGGAGACGCAACGCAGGTAGACAGTCAGACCACGCTTTTGTCTGCTGCTCAGTGGCAGTTGCAGGAGGAGGAGGATGAGGAGGAGGAGGACAACGTGGAGGTGGCTGTGGAAGAGGATGCTGGCGGCGAGGGTAGCAGTCAGGCTGTGTGCGTCCCATTGGTTCAGCGCGGATGGGGCGGAGAGGAGGAGGAAGAGAAGGAAATGGAAAATGATCCTTCTGGTGGGGGCAGTGAGGTCATGCCTACTCAGAGTCTGGCACACATGGCTGACTTCATGCTGGGCTGCTTTTCCCGGGACATACGTGTTGTCCGGATATTGGAGAACAAACTATACTGGGTCTTCGCACTCCTGGACCCCCGGTATAAAGATAACTTCTCCTCTTTTATTCCGGTAGAGGAGAGGACGAATCGATTACTGGAATACCAGAGGGAACTCTTGCAGAACATGATGCAGATTTTCCCACCCAGCATCGCTGGCGGCAGAGAGGAGAGTGTCTCCCAGAGTCTGACAACATCGATCAGGCCCACAGCCACCAGGGGAACACTCTCCAAGATGTGGGACACGTTCATGTCACCCCCTCGTGCAACTTCCATCACTGCGGGGGCCCGCTATCAGCAGGAGGGACAAGTATCGGCGGATGTTGCGGGACTACCTGGCAGACCACACCCCTGTCCTCCCCGATCCCTCGGCGACCTACACTTACTGGGTCTCCAAGTTGGACACGTGGCTGGAACTGTCCCTGTACGCCTTGGAGGTGCTTGCCTGCCCTGCCGCCAGCGTGCTATCAGAAAGGGTGTTCAGCGCAGCCGGGGGCATTATAACCGATAAGCGCAGCCGCCTGTCAACCGACAGTGCCGACAGGCTGACGCTAATCAAAATGAACAGCAAGTGGATTGACCCGGACTTTGCTTGTACAACAGTGGAAAGCAGCCAAGAGTGAAGTGCCATCTGTATGAAGTGCCATTTCCTCCTCCTCCTCCTTAACCGCCGTAGAATTGCTGTATTAATGGAAAAAATTATGGCTCACCTCTTAGGCTTAATACAATCAATTTTTAAGAGGTCTCAACTCTTGGGCCTCCACACAATTTTTAAAAGGTCTCAGCTCTTGGGCCTCCACACAATTTTTAAGAGGTCTCAGCTCTTGGGCCTCCACACAATTTTTAAGAGGTCTCAGCTCGTGGGACTCCACACAATGTTTGAGAGGTCTCAGCTCTTGGGCCTCCACACAATTTTTAAAAGGTCTCAGCTCTTGGGCCTCCACACAATTTTTAAAAGGTCTCAGCTCTTGGGCCTCCACACAATTTTTAAGAGGTCTCAGCTCGTGGGACTCCACACAATGTTTGAGAGGTCTCAGCTCTTGGGCCTCCACACAATTTTTAAAAGGTCTCAGCTCTTGGGCCTCCACACAATTTTTAAAACATAGCAGCCCTAATAAGGACTCTCAATGACTCTCTTGTCTTCTGGTAGCTGGTATATATGGTGGTAAAAGCGATATTCTGAGCTTCTGGGGCCCTGCCTGCCTACATATGAGCTATATACTGTTCAGCATAGTAGCTGTCACGCTCCGGGAACTACAGCTATCCACTTAGATAACTCCAGTCCTCTCAGTAAGACCTCAACCCCCAATCTCCGCAGCCAGCTTCACCTTTAGGAGCCCCCGCTTGCCGGGACGCAGAGCACGCCTGCCCGGGATCGGTTGCCCCCAGGACTTCAATGGCTCAAAGATTGGAGTCTTACTGTACAGAGGCCTGGAGAACCCGCGGCTGGAAGTGGTGCCGAGCAGCCCGATCGCTGAGCGTATAACGGAAGTCCAACAGGCTAGGGGTCAGCAACAGAAGTTCCGAGATGGCAGCGGTACAAAGGATTGGACAAGACGTGGTCGAGGATCAAGCAGAGGTCGGCAACAGGAGATCAGATCGGGGGTGGTCAAACCAGGCGAAGGTCGGCAGCAGGAGATCAGATCGGGGGTAGTCAAGACGGGCGGTGGTCGGCAACGGGAGATCAAAAATATACTTTAGAGACAAGCTACAAACAGGGTACAAGGCACTATCACAGGCGCTGAGCAACTGACTGAGCGAACCTTATATAGGGACAGACATGATGGGAGGTGAGTGTGTGATTGGTGCAACTGGGATCTGAATACACATTGGGGCAGAACCTGAAAAGGGCGTGTAGCCCAGAACCTCTCGCTTGGGCTCATTGGCCCAAACAAGGAGGGCTCATAGGCCCTTCAAACCGAACCAGGGGGCGTGCCAGTGTCCCCTGGCTAATCTACAGCCTCCGGCGGGCGCGCTGAGCACAGCGCCGCCGGAGGGAAAACAGACCTCGGGCACGCGCGCGCGCCCGGGAACAGATGACGCGCGCGCGAGGAGGGAGAGGGGCCGTGCTCGGCGCCGCCCGAGCAGACGCCGCACGGCGCGGCCGCCGGGCCGGAGCTGCTGGGGCCGGCCGGCCGCCAACGCTGGACCGGGGCCCAGGTAAGTGCCGATTGCTGACACTACCCCCCCCTTCACGAGGGGCCTCCGGACCCTCACCCGGTTTTTCCGGATTATCACGATGGAATTTCCGTACAAGAGCTTTGGCATGAACATCCCTTGCAGCCACCCAACATCTTTCTTCTGGACCATAGCCAACCCAGTCCACCAAGTATTGTAAAGAATTGCGCATCCTACGAGAATCCAAGATCTTATTTACTTCGTACTCGGGCTCATTATCCACAAGAATAGGTGCAGGACCAGCAAGAGGCGTATTCTTCGCCGGTTTTAACAGTGAAACGTGAAAAGAGTTGGGTATTTTCATAGTTGGCGGGAGTTGAACTTTAAAAGACACATTATTCAACCTTTTAATTATAGGAAAGGGGCCAATGAATTTTGGACCCAACTTGCAAGACGGTTGACGGAGCGCAATATTTTTAGTGGAGACCCAAACTAGATCGCCTACTCGAAGAGTAGGTTCCCGTGATCTACGGCGATCAGCAAATTTCTTATATCTTAAACTAGTGGTTTTAAGAGTTTCCTGAACATGTGTCCAGATATTCTTCCGTTCTTGAAGCCACTCCTCCAACGCCGGCAAGTTGGAGGGTGACCCTGAAAGGGAAGAGGCTCTAGGATTTTTCCCTAGGTTACAATAAAAAGGCGATATCTTGGTACTCTCACTAGGCGCATTATTGTAAGCAAATTCGGCGAAATCAATAAATTCTGCCCATTGTTCTTGGGCATCAGAGACATAACACCTTAAGTACTGTTCCAGAGTTTGATTAGTTCTTTCCGTCTGCCCATTGGACTGGGGATGGTAGGCAGACGAAAGAGAGATCTGTATACCCAGCCGCGAACAGAAACATTTCCAAAAACGGGAAGTAAATTGGACGCCCCGATCGGAGACTATATTGGACGGAATACCATGAATACGAAAAATGTGTGAAGTAAATAGACGAGAAAGCTCTGGTGCAGAAGGAAGCTTAGCCAAAGGAATGAAGTGTGCCATTTTACTGAAGCGATCTACGACCACCCAAATAACAGTATTCCCGTGTGATAAAGGCAAATCTACAATAAAATCCATAGAAATATGAGTCCAAGGTTCGGCAGGGATTTCAAGAGGAACCAAACCTCCACTGGGAGCCTTATGAACCCCTTTACTTCGAGCGCAAACAGCACAAGCGTCAATAAAGGCAGTAATATCGCGTCTCATGGTTGGCCACCATACATGGCGACGGGCAAGCATAAAGGTTTTTCGGTTACCCACATGACCAGCAGTTTTAGCATCGTGGAACTCGCGAATTACATCTGAACGCAAATGTGGCGGTACAAACTGGCATCCCAAGGGAACATCACTAGGAGACTGGTCTTGAAACGGCGCCAAGGTGTTAGAGAGATCAGGAAGTAATGCCCCGACCACACAACCCATGGGTAGAATCGGGTCACCAGTATCACCCCGATCCTTACATTCACCGAACATGCGAGATAGAGCATCCGCTTTAGTATTTTTTACACCCGGCTTGAACGTAATAATAAAATTAAAACGCGAGAAGAATAATGCCCAACGTGCTTGACGAGAGTTCAATCTCTTGGCAGACCCAATGTATTCAAGATTTTTGTGATCGGTATACACAGTTATAGGATGTAATGAACCCTCCAGCCAGTGTCGCCATTCATCAAAAGCCAGTTTAATAGCTAATAGTTCCCTATTACCGACATCATAATTTTGCTCCGCGGTACTGAATTTACATGAAAAATAAGCGCATGGATGAAGACGCTCAGGGTTACCAGAATATTGCGACAAAACTGCACCCACTCCCAGCTCTGAAGCGTCCACTTCTACAATGAAGGCCTTACGAATATCTGGGTGAATTAACACTGGTGCCGAAGTGAAGGCCCGTTTCAAGGTCAGGAAGGCCTCACAGACAGAGGGAGACCAGTTGGCAGTAAAGGCCCCCTTGCGGGTAAGATTGGTAAGAGGTGCAACAACATGAGAGAAGCCTTTGATGAACCGCCGATAAAAATTAGCAAAACCTAGAAAACGCTGCAATTCTTTCAAGGTCTTGGGTTGGACCCAATCCTGAACCGCTGAAACTTTCCCCGCATCCATCTCTAGACCCTGGTTGGTAATAATGTACCCTAAGAAAGGAACTGTGGTGACTTCAAACACGCATTTAGAAAGTTTAGCAAATAAATTGTTCTCTCTTAATTTTTGTAGTACCAACTTTACATGGCGTCTGTGCTCCAACAAGGAATTAGAAAAAATGAGAATGTCGTCTAAGTATATGACCACAAATCTACCGAGATACTCTCTGAAAATATCGTTAACAAAATCTTGAAAAACGGCTGGCGCGTTACAAAGACCAAAAGGCATGACCAGGTACTCGTAATGGCCGTCTTTCACATTAAATGCGGTTTTCCACTCGTCCCCCTGTCGGATGCGAATAAGATTGTAAGCCCCTCTTAAATCTAACTTGGAAAAAATTTGGGACCCAGTGACTTGATTGAACAGATCCCCGATCAAGGGCAAGGGGTATCGGTTCTTTACAGTGATTTTATTCAAGGCTCGATAATCTATGCATGGTCTCAAGCCGCCATCTTTTTTCTCTACAAAAAAGAATCCAGCCCCGGCAGGTGAGGTAGAGGGGCGAATAAATCCCTTCTTTAAATTTTCGGTGATGTACTCCCTCATTGCTTGCTCTTCAGGCAGGGTAAGATTATAAATTTTTCCCCTCGGGGGAATCGTGCCAGGCAGCAAGTCAATAGGGCAGTCATAAGACCGATGTGGAGGAAGGGTATCCGCAGAACGTTCAGAAAAGACATCAACCCAGTCTGCGTATGGTTGAGGTAATCCCTGAGGTAAAACTTGCATACTTCTAAGGCCTGTAGTAAAGCAGTGACTTTTACAATGGTCACTCCACTTGATCAATTCTCCAACCCGCCAATCTATCACCGGGTTGTGGAGTTGTAACCAGGGGTATCCCAAAACCACCGGAGTCTCTGGACAGTCGAAGATGAAAAATTCTAAGAACTCAGAGTGAGAAGAGCCAACAATTAACCGGAGAGGTGGGGTCTTGGTGTTTATAGGTCCCCCCTGGATGGCCTTCCCATTGATGGCCAATACTTGTAGGGATCTTTCAAGAGGAACTAACGGAATACCTAAAAGGGAGATCATGCTCCTATCCAGAAAGTTTCCCGCCGCACCGCTGTCGATAAAGGCGGAAACTGTTTGCTTGGAAGAACCCCAAGATAGGTCAATGGGTACTAACATTTTATTTTGGCGAGAGTTGCAAACTGACTCACCCAGATCAGTACTCTCTACCTGGTCTGGGTGCGGAAGTTTTCCGCCGGTCTCCCCTTGTTGGGACAGGACCCTGCGAAATGTCCCAAGTTCCCACAATATAGGCATAACCCATTGGACCGCCTACGCTGCTTTTCCTCTTGGGATAACCGGGTTCTCCCTAATTGCATGGGTTCTTCCTGGGAAGGAGATGAGGTATTTTCCCCACGGGTAGCGGGGAAACTAAGACTCTGGGAAGACCTGAAGGACGTGGGAGCCCTGGCTCTCTCCCTAGCCCTCTCTCTAAGACGCCTGTCTATTTTAATGGAGACCTGCATTAATTGGTCTAGGTCTGCGGGTGGAGGAAAATTTACCAAAGCATCCTTGATGCTTTCCGACAGCCCCACCCTGAACTGACTACACAAAGCGGGATCATTCCACCTCGATTCGACGGCCCAGCGGCGGAATTCAGCACTATAATCTTCAGCCGAATTCCGTCCTTGTCTTAAGGCCCGAAGCCTATTTTCAGCCGTAGATTGTTGATCAGGATCAGCATATAAGACGCCCATAGCAGTAAAGAATGCTGTAACGGATTGTAAGGCAGAGTCATGAGATGGCAAACTGAACGCCCAGGACTGCGGGTCTCCTTGAAGCAAAGAAATGATTAGGCCTACTCGTTGGGACTCTGTGCCTGAGGAGATGGGTCTCAGCTTGAAATACAGTTCGCAGGCATTCTTAAAATTGGAGAATTTAGCTCGTTCTCCAAAAAACTTTTCCGGCAATGGAATCTTTGGTTCTGAGATATGAGGTGGTACAGAGGATGCCGGTAACTGTCGAGACTCTTGAGTGGCCACTCTTTGAGCGAGCTGGTTTATCGCCGTAGCCATAGCTTGTACCTGCTGTACCAGGTCATCCATCTTTGGGCCTGTGATAATGTCACGCTCCGGGAACTACAGCTATCCACTTAGATAACTCCAGTCCTCTCAGTAAGACCTCAACCCCCAATCTCCGCAGCCAGCTTCACCTTTAGGAGCCCCCGCTTGCCGGGACGCAGAGCACGCCTGCCCGGGATCGGTTGCCCCCAGGACTTCAATGGCTCAAAGATTGGAGTCTTACTGTACAGAGGCCTGGAGAACCCGCGGCTGGAAGTGGTGCCGAGCAGCCCGATCGCTGAGCGTATAACGGAAGTCCAACAGGCTAGGGGTCAGCAACAGAAGTTCTGAGATGGCAGCGGTACAAAGGATTGGACAAGACGTGGTCGAGGATCAAGCAGAGGTCGGCAACAGGAGATCAGATCGGGGGTGGTCAAACCAGGCGAAGGTCGGCAGCAGGAGATCAGATCGGGGGTAGTCAAGACGGGCGGTGGTCGGCAACGGGAGATCAAAAATATACTTTAGAGACAAGCTACAAACAGGGTACAAGGCACTATCACAGGCGCTGAGCAACTGACTGAGCGAACCTTATATAGGGACAGACATGATGGGAGGTGAGTGTGTGATTGGTGCAACTGGGATCTGAATACACATTGGGGCAGAACCTGAAAAGGGCGTGTAGCCCAGAACCTCTCGCTTGGGCTCATTGGCCCAAACAAGGAGGGCTCATAGGCCCTTCAAACCGAACCAGGGGGCGTGCCAGTGTCCCCTGGCTAATCTACAGCCTCCGGCGGGCGCGCTGAGCACAGCGCCGCCGGAGGGAAAACAGACCTCGGGCACGCGCGCGCGCCCGGGAACAGATGACGCGCGCGCGAGGAGGGAGAGAGGCCGTGCTCGGCGCCGCCCGAGCAGACGCCGCACGGCGCGGCCGCCGGGCCGGAGCTGCTGGGGCCGGCCGGCCGCCAACGCTGGACCGGGGCCCAGGTAAGTGCCGATTGCTGACAGTAGCCCTAATAAGGGCTCTCAATGACTCTCTTGTCTTCTGGTAGCTGGTATATATGGTGGTAAATGCGATATTCTGAGCTTCTGGGGCCCTGCCTGACTACATAGAATATGAGCTATATACTGTTCAGCATAGTAGCCCTAATAAGGGCTCTCAATGACTCTCTTGTCTTCTGGTAGCTGGTATATATGGTGGTAAAAGCTATATTCTGAGCTTCTGGGGCCCTGCCTGACTACATAGAATATGAGCTATATACTGTTCAGCGTAGTAGCCCTAATAAGGGCTCTTAAGGACTCTCTTGTCTTCTGGTAGCTGGTATATATGGTGGTAAAAGCTATATTCTGAGCTTCTGGGGCCCTGCCTGACTACATAGAATATGAGCTATATACTGTTCAGCGTAGTAGCCCTAATAAGGGCTCTTAATGACTCTCTTGTCTTCTGGTAGCTGGTATATATGGTGGTAAAAGCGATATTCTGAGCTTCTGGGGCCCTGCCTGACTACATAGGATATGAGCTATATACTGTTCAACATAGCAGCACTAATAAGGGATTACGGACTCTCTTGTCTTCTGGTAGCTGGTATATATGGTGGTAAAAGCGATATTCTGAGCTTCTGGGGCCCTGCCTGCCTACATATGAGCTATATACTGTTCAGCATAGTAGCCCTAATAAGGGCTCTCAATGACTCTCTTGTCTTCTGGTAGCTGGTATATATGGTGGTAAATGCGATATTCTGAGCTTCTGGGGCCCTGCCTGACTACATAGAATATGAGCTATATACTGTTCAGCATAGTAGCCCTAATAAGGGCTCTCAATGACTCTCTTGTCTTCTGGTAGCTGGTATATATGGTGGTAAATCGATATTCTGAGCTTCTGGGGCCCTGCCTGACTACATAGAATATGAGCTATATACTGTTCAGCGTAGTAGCCCTAATAAGGGCTCTTAAGGACTCTCTTGTCTTCTGGTAGCTGGTATATATGGTGGTAAATGCGATATTCTGAGCTTCTGGGGCCCTGCCTGCCTACATAAGAGCTATATACTGTTCAGCATCGTAGCCCTAATAAGGGCTCTTAATGACTCTCTTGTCTTCTGGTAGCTGGTATATATGGTGGTAAATGCGATATTCTGAGCTTCTGGGGCCCTGCCTGCCTACATATGAGCTATATACTGTTCAGCATAGTAGCCCTAATAAGGGCTCTTAATGACTCTCTTGTCTTCTGGTAGCTGGTATATATGGTGGTAAAAGCTATATTCTGAGCTTCTGGGGCCCTGCCTGACTACATAGAATATGAGCTATATACTGTTCAGCGTAGTAGCCCTAATAAGGGCTCTTAAGGACTCTCTTGTCTTCTGGTAGCTGGTATATATGGTGGTAAAAGCTATATTCTGAGCTTCTGGGGCCCTGCCTGACTACATAGAATATGAGCTATATACTGTTCAGCGTAGTAGCCCTAATAAGGGCTCTTAAGGACTCTCTTGTCTTCTGGTAGCTGGTATATATGGTGGTAAAAGCTATATTCTGAGCTTCTGGGGCCCTGCCTGCCTACATAGGATATGAGCTATATACTGTTCAGCGTAGTAGCCCTAATAAGGGCTCTTAAGGACTCTCTTGTCTTCTGGTAGCTGGTATATATGGTGGTAAAAGCTATATTCTGAGCTTCTGGGGCCCTGCCTGACTACATAGAATATGAGCTATATACTGTTCAGCGTAGTAGCCCTAATAAGGGCTCTTAATGACTCTCTTGTCTTCTGGTAGCTGGTATATATGGTGGTAAAAGCTATATTCTGAGCTTCTGGAGCCCTGCCTGCCTACATAGGATATGAGCTATATACTGTTCAGCGTAGTAGCCCTAATAAGGGCTCTTAAGGACTCTCTTGTCTTCTGGTAGCTGGTATATATGGTGGTAAAAGCTATATTCTGAGCTTCTGGGGCCCTGCCTGACTACATAGAATATGAGCTATATACTGTTCAGCGTAGTAGCCCTAATAAGGGCTCTTAAGGACTCTCTTGTCTTCTGGTAGCTGGTATATATGGTGGTAAAAGCTATATTCTGAGCTTCTGGGGCCCTGCCTGACTACATAGAATATGAGCTATATACTGTTCAGCGTAGTAGCCCTAATAAGGGCTCTTAAGGACTCTCTTGTCTTCTGGTAGCTGGTATATATGGTGGTAAAAGCTATATTCTGAGCTTCTGGGGCCCTGCCTGCCTACATAGGATATGAGCTATATACTGTTCAGCGTAGTAGCCCTAATAAGGGCTCTTAAGGACTCTCTTGTCTTCTGGTAGCTGGTATATATGGTGGTAAAAGCTATATTCTGAGCTTCTGGGGCCCTGCCTGCCTACATAGGATATGAGCTATATACTGTTCAGCGTAGTAGCCCTAATAAGGGCTCTTAAGGACTCTCTTGTCTTCTGGTAGCTGGTATATATGGTGGTAAAAGCTATATTCTGAGCTTCTGGGGCCCTGCCTGCCTACATATGAGCTATATACTGTTCAGCATAGTAGCCCTAATAAGGGCTCTTAATGACTCTCTTGTCTTCTGGTAGCTGGTATATATGGTGGTAAAAGCTATATTCTGAGCTTCTGGGGCCCTGCCTGACTACATAGAATATGAGCTATATACTGTTCAGCGTAGTAGCCCTAATAAGGGCTCTTAAGGACTCTCTTGTCTTCTGGTAGCTGGTATATATGGTGGTAAAAGCTATATTCTGAGCTTCTGGGGCCCTGCCTGCCTACATAGGATATGAGCTATATACTGTTCAGCGTAGTAGCCCTAATAAGGGCTCTTAAGGACTCTCTTGTCTTCTGGTAGCTGGTATATATGGTGGTAAAAGCTATATTCTGAGCTTCTGGGGCCCTGCCTGCCTACATAGGATATGAGCTATATACTGTTCAGCGTAGTAGCCCTAATAAGGGCTCTTAAGGACTCTCTTGTCTTCTGGTAGCTGGTATATATGGTGGTAAAAGCTATATTCTGAGCTTCTGGGGCCCTGCCTGCCTACATAGGATATGAGCTATATACTGTTCAGCGTAGTAGCCCTAATAAGGGCTCTTAAGGACTCTCTTGTCTTCTGGTAGCTGGTATATATGGTGGTAAAAGCGATATTCTGAGCTTCTGGGGCCCTGCCTGCCTACATATGAGCCATATACCGTTCAGCGTAGTAGCCCTAATAAGGGCTCTTAATGACTCTCTTGTCTTCTGGTAGCTGGTATAGATGGTGGTAAATGCGATATTCCGAGCTTCTGGGGCCCTGCCAGCGACAGCCTGTCTTTCCCTGTTGTGAGCGTCTGTCCCTCACTAAGTTCAAGCTGCTAATGCTGACGAAGAGGAAGTGCTGAGTTTTGTATATTCGAGGTCACATGGTTTTTCCAGCCAATGCGTGTAGACGCCGTTTTCGCGATGCCAGCGTCCTCCCAGGACCTGTCCCACCCCCCCTGCATGGTGATTGGTGTAAAAAACGCGCCAGGGAAGGTGGGAGGGGAAACGAATTGTGAGTGCGCCATCGCCGCTGTACTCGATCGAAATCGAGTATGACGAACAGCGTAGTATTTGATCGAATACCGGCTCGGTCGAATACTACTCGCTCATCACTACTTATGTGTAATGTTTATTCTTATTTGTTTCATAGAAATTATTATTTTGTTGTTGTTTCTGGTAGTATTTTAAAATTCTATTGTTTGTTACATTTTTCACTACTCACCCCTCTGTGTTCTTCCTGTAGTCAACCAGGAGTCGTTCTCAACTTATCCAACATTCCCCCTGGAATATGCCCAGCTACCCTATGCCCCCCACCCCGCACTTCCCTGGCAATAGAGTGTATTCTGCACCAGGTCAAAAGGTGCACTCCTTCTTTCTTATAAAGTAGCACACTTTCAGTCGACCCCCTTATGGACAAAATAAATAAAATATAAGAATAAATAGAACTATTTCCTCGCACACAAAAAGGTGGTTGGGTGGGTGGTAAATATTATTCTTCCTTGCAATACGTGTCTAGCCTAAGTACATTAGGTTGTCATTTTGAAGGTTGTTTGTTCCGTAGACACCTAATAGGTCATTTGAGAGCGGCAGCACAACTGATGTGTGGAAGACTATTTTCACATTGGAAAAGGCTTAAATTGCCGGGTAAATAATGCAGAGCAATTTTTGCATACCTTGGCACATTTTTATTGCTTGGGAAAGGCCAGTTGAATTATGGAAATGGATTTGCTTAATAAGCCCTATATGGCTCAGTTTGGTGCATGAGCTTCTGACCTGATCTATAAAATCTATGGAGGAAAGATTTGGGTAGTGTGTTCTTGTCTCTGGAAAGCAACCAAAGTAGTCAAAAAATGCGGTGAAAGTCTTTACTGGGTCATCTACCTTGTATTCTACCACCTGCTTCCTTGTGAGCTACCTCAATGCTACAGCACTATTGCTAGTTTTTATCTGGAATGTTTCTTGTTTAGAGATAAATCCTATACTTGCTTAGACATGGAATGTTGAGGGGTGACCAGTGACCACACACATTGACCTACCCCGCTCTCCCTTAGCTGGTTCTTCTTCTCACCCTTTTAGTGTAAAGGAATCTCCTGGAAATGTATCTGATATAATAATATATAGCTACACCTCTGCTCACACCAACGTATTACTCATGCTGACTCATGCCGTCTCATTTTTCCTGGATTCTATTTAAACATGGAAAACTGTGGTTTGAAGATAATTTATTTATTGAACTTGGAAAAACCATTGACATCAGGCAGCATTCATGTAAACGAATAGGCAAGCAATTATAAAGAAACATTTGAGCCTTACTACCAACATAAAAACATTAAATTATATTCTAATAAGTGAAGGAGGCAAAGGGCCTTATTTATTAAGGGATAGCACCAGGTAGTGTCTCACTAGCGCCAGGTAGCGCCAGCTATCGGCGGCTACCGACTCCAGAACGCCAGGCTGCGAACACAATCACGCATTTATCACGCTAAATGAGGCTAGCGCCGGCGAGAGCGTCAGCTAGCGCGGGATTCATCATGTTGCAGACTTCAGCGAACAGCGCCGCTGCTAATCCCGTCACAGCGCCAGGTATGACCTCTCGCTACCTGGCGCTCTCCAATGCATTTCAATGGAGCAATCTTTAAATATTCATAATTAATTGATATTAATGTTTTTTTTTTTTTTTTTAAATGTCAAAAATTCGGTGACCACTTCTGCAATGTTATTTTTTTTTTTTAAGGTAAAAAAAAAAAAAAAATATTTGTGCAGAATTGATATTACAGGTCTGATATTAATGTATTCATATTACAAAATGTTTATAAAAACATGTTTATTATTTTTTTCCAAAAATAAGGTTGTTTGGGGGTTAAAAAACTACTTTTAACACATCGCCGCCAGCGCTCTGGGGTTTAAACATGCATTTTACAGCGCAAGAATTTTTTGAGAGTTATTTGTTAATGAATATGCTGGGAGCCGTTCGCTATGGCCATTCGTTGTCATGCGCTCCCATACAGCGCGGAACCTGTCAAACAGCGACTCCTAACCCCGTATTCAACATTACCGCACACCGACTGAGCCGCTGTCAACAACCGAACAACGGCCAAGCACAGCGAATACTAGCCGGCGCTGTGAAAATCACGCTACTGTCGCTCATCTGTCGCTACCTGGCGCTATTAATAAATCAGCCTCTAAATCAATAATGGAAAGTCTGACATAGGGTCCCAGAGCATAAAAGGCCCAAAAAATGATCCATTACTTTCAAATGTTAATGAAACAACATAGCAAAGCAACACCTTCCACATTTCCTCTTGACTCAAACTAATACGAAAATGGTTCATAGAGGCAGTTGACTTTTAAGATACTTTAACATGGTGTGTCTGTAAAATAAAATTCATAAATTTAACATTGTATTGGCTGCTTTATATGTCTGCAGCATACTGCTTTATGTGTGTGCTCCCGCTCTGTAACAATGTTAATGATGTTTGGCAGGGTGTACTTTCCACAAAACCTTGACACAGAGCATTTGATTAATTTCTCTTGGCAGCATCCTGCATCATTCCATGTCCTGTGTTCCATTCACACAATCCCTACCAGCTGCTCAGGACTCCCTTACTAGCTGCAGCAATATTGAGCTTTGTCCTTTCCTTTGTTTTGGCATCAGCTAGTCAATTAAAGAAATATTTTACGAATCAAAATTGTATCCAGAGCAAAATTAGAAACAATTGTGTTATTGGCACCTAAAAATGCAGCACTTGTAGGATCTAGGATATTTTTTTTTAGACTTATACTCCATGTTCTTCTATGTTGGACTGTTGCATTTTTTTTTCAGCAAACATATCCTTGCATACTGAAACAATCTTAGGTTTCCCTGTTGGGATTACTATGTACCTTTACAGCCTCAAAAAAGGCACAGGAATCTTACTGCTTCCACCAGCACGGCACAGTTCCCTAATTAACTAAGGAATAGTCAGTTGTGAGAGAATGTCTGACCACCTTCAATAGAGGGTCTGAATGTCCAAAATACATTTAGTAATTTTGATTAGCAATAGCTTTGTAAGTCTACTATCTATAATCTTTTGCACATTTTTTGGATAAGCATTTATTTGGGGGGGGGGGGGGGGGCAGGCTTCTGCTTTTCACATAGAAAATGCTCCCAGTCCCACCAGCCCAGCAGTTAGAGGTTGCTCCCTGATCCAGTACCTGATGCAGTGAGGGACCAGAAGAGCATCACAGATTGGCTCAGTCATGTGTGTTGAGCTTTTTTGTTTCTTTGTCACATATATGGCTAGCTGTTTTTGCCAGGGGAAGGGAATTCATTAATGTCCCTCTCCAGACAAACACTAACTTTATCCCTCCTGGGAACAGTGTGAAATAAGCCATTTCCAAGTGCCTGAAAATATCTGATTGTGTGTACTGTAGATACCTGATGTATTCTAGGAGAAAAAAGATTGTTTGCTTCAATTTCTGGGTGGGGCATGTCATGGAGCAGATTTATAAGTGTTGAGCATGCTCTGATGTGTTCAGATACAGCTGTGGGACCACTGTGCTTGTTCATGCTGAGAGCTCCAAGGGACAGAGTAGCTGCTGGACCACTTTTTTGGGTGGTCCTAGACAGATACAATTTAAAAAATGGCAAAGTTTGAAGGCCTTTTACTGTTTACCCTGCACTACAGAAAATTGGAGAGAGACACATGGGACAAGCATCGGATGAGCTTCTTGATGGATAATTATTGCTGTTGGGTTTAGAGTCCCTTTACCACCCCCTTTGTTTTTAGGAACAATTATTAACAGGGTTTCTTATTAAAAAAGGTGTTTGTTAGGAATAATTTATAATAAGGTTATATCAAGAACCGATGCACCCATGCTCAATGACAGATTAAAAATGGATGTAAATTAGCATAATCCTGGCCATAATGAGGCCCAGTTCAGTTCAATCAATTGACAGTGGTTGGGTGGGAAGAGATTAAAAGCCACACATTACAAAAGTTGTTTCTTAGCCTTGTGTTATTCTCCTTTTTAAATATTAGGAGCTAAGCCATTTTTATTGTTTGTTGTAATAATTACATTTGATGAAAACAGATATCATGACAGCATTTTAATAAGTATACTAAACATCTGCTTTTTTCTTGAATAAGATCCCACATTTAGTATATTTAAATAAATGCCCTGACTCTGAAGAAAAGTGACACCAGCCAATTGATACCAAGTGCCTACCTGCTGTCATGTGCACAAAAGCCTGTAATTCACATTCTGATCCTCCTAGGTTTAAAGGGTAATTCCACTTTTGATGGAATTTATAAACGTTTCTAATCTATTGCCAGTATATCTTTGAGGTAAAAGGGAGATTGCTCCCTCTTTTCAACAATAGACAACAAATATAGCTATAAAGAGATATAGCAAGAATATTAGCTGAATATACAAGGGCTGTTCATCCTGATTTGCAGCGAGACTCCATATAGTAGAGAGGAATGAAATTTGAAAAACATGAAGAAGACATATAATCCCAAAAGACATAAAATGATATGGAATTACATTAAAGATGGATTATCCCTGAGGAAGCCAGTTGAGTGAAATGCGACACTATTTTAAAGCCTAACCAAATCTGCCAACATAGATTGAACACTTGCTTAATGTATTATGTGGAGGAAAGTGCAATTTTAATGCTTTATATGTAATGAAGGTTTTCATAGTAAAATTGATTAATTTATTTGAAACCTTTCTGATGTGATGTCTGGTTGAGGGGGTCAGTAATCTGACTAGTGCAGTAAAAGTGGGAGACCCCACTCTTTTGAGATAGTGTGCCAATACGATGTGCTCAGGGTGCTGAGTTTATCTATTCTTTTTTTTACTTTTCTATGTTTTTGCATCTCCATGTTATAAAAGAAACAGTTCTCCATAGCAACAATGTGTTTACCATAGAAACGGTCTTCAGATGGTCTTCAGATGTACATTTCAGAAGCTTCCTCACTCTGGCTTGCTAATCATCTAATTGGCTGAGGCAGACACAACTAATGTAACCCCATCCGCATTAATTCAATCTCTTCAGATAGGGGGGATAAGTTGTGTGTTCAAGGAGCTAAAGGGTTACCTCTGTGAAGCACGTACCCGCACCTGGCAATTGTGAATGGCTGGCATGGGTACGTAGGGCAGCATTCCCAAGTGACAAGGGTGATTGTTGCTGCTTTGTTTAGCCAAAGCTGCTAATAAAGACACCTGTTACAGTTGGAGGATTCTGGCATTTGTAGTGAGCAAAGGATACTAGGAGCTTTAATAAAGGGCAAGAAAGCCACTCCTACTTTACCAAGACAGACCCACTGGAATATAAGAAACGTATACAACAGCATGCTGATAAATAAATCACAGGTCTGGGGGCACAATCCTAACACACAGGTTTATTTTACATCCCAGAAGAAGAGAGCAATAAATAACACCAAAAAACTGACAAAAAGAGAATTTCCTTTAACTTCCTAATAGCAATAACAAGGCAGCAAGGTGCCCACCTGATGATGTCCCATGTGCCTCCAAAGATTGTCCCTCCTTTCAATTTAATTCCTCTCCCTTGGAGCTCTCAGCATAAGTGAGCATGGCAAGTCACAGTGCTTGGACAGCTGGTTTTGGCCACAGCAGAGCATGCACATGACTCAAAAAGCTGCACCAAGCTGCTTCCAAGCTTAAAAATTGAAGCAAACAGCTTTATTTAGAGCACATAAGTTATACCTTCCAACTTTTTAAGATAGGAAAGAGGGACATATAAATAGGCACGCATAGCGCAATAAAGCCATGCCCCACAGCCATGTCACACCCCCAACCACAACAAATTTCCCACCCATTTACAGCAATTTACACCCAGCCTTCTCCAATATGAGTATAGTCCCACAACTGATCACATTACCATTTCAGGTATATTGATCTATGTAGACTATTAGCATAGGGTATGGGAACCGAGAAGCCAGTCAGACAACTAGCAAAACATCTTATTACAGACTCTAGGGAGGCTGATGTCCTCATCACCTGGGCATCCTACGGTAGGATGTCCCACTGTGCAAAACCCCCTGGATGGCTTGCGAATGAACGTGCCGCATCCCAGCATATCTCTGTGAAGCACGTACCCGCACCTGGCATTTGTGAATGGCTGGCATGGGTACGCAGGGCAGCAAGAGTTTGAATGGATTGTAACGTGCTGGTTTACAACTTTGCCTGTAAACCTATGTTAATACACACTCCCATGGTGCATGCACCACCACCCCCAGTGCCATTCCCAGCCGGCAACTTTTCATCCAATGCACACACACAAGGATATCAAAACAGGTGGGAGCAAGTGCATGCAGCCAGAGCAAGCAGCCATTCACAATACATGTAGGTTGCTGAGCATGAATATGCTCTGCAATCTATTCTGATTGGTGGAAGCCTGAACATGTGCCATTGGAGCGTAGAGCATGGTAAGAGATCTGGGGATCCTGGGGGGGTTTACAAACAGGGAAATCCTGATTTATGATGCTAGGCAGACCAAAACCCAGGGGAATGGAAAAAATGGGATTTGGTCTGTTATAATTCCATCAAATAAATATACACACACCTTGATGCAGGGAGGGAGGGAGTCATCTTCTAAAACGAATACAATATATAGGTGGCAGGCAAAGTGTCCCCAGTGCTGGAGGCATCCATCTTGCTGGGGGCCCATCCTGAAATGGGGAAGGGGGCATCACAGCCTAGCAGTCCTTGGACCCCATTACCTCCCAACCCTTCCATAGTTACCTACCACAGGGCAAGAGGGTTACCCTGCGGGCCGGCAGGAGCACAGTTCTATCTTGGGATTGTCCTGTCTGATTCAGAGTGCTTGGAAGGTGTGCATAAGGTATATACATATGATCTCAGCTTTTGAGATAATTTGAAATGGATATGTTTCCACTGGGGAAAAGGGGGGGGGGGGAATTAGCATATGCTCACGACTACTTTAACTACATAGTTTGAATTTCTGGAAAGCTCCAGAACTGTTTAGGCAGCTTGTAAATTCTGAAGAGTGACTCCATAGCCATACTGACATGTAAATGAAGTCAGCTTCCATTTCCCTATGCTGTCTATGAATCATATAGAAATAGGCAAATAGCTGTATATTATTGCCTATGTAAATAGATGACTGGCCTCAGCTGTCCAATTTACAGTAGGAATCAGTGTGGCATTTGACAAATTGGATGTCAGTCCCGGAAAAGAATAGATGGATTGCAATGTTCACTTGAAATGCAATTACAGGCTCTAGTTTTCATAGAGCACTTTCTTGAATGCTCTTTAAAATTCTGATCATTGTATCCATCCCATTTAGTGCTTAACAGCTGAAATTTGTAGCACGTGTTCAGCAGAGGAGAAAATATGTATTTCTTCAACTGAGGGTAAAGGATTGTGTGTTTATATAGTTGTAGGGAACGATTGATGGATGAATGGATGGATCAATAGATAGATTGTTTTCCACTTTTCATTTATGAAGGTCTAAATATGAATTCTGATTTAAAAACATATCTTGTAAAAAAACATCCATTTCATGTTTTACTTAAAAAATCCTGGTTTGAAGTGACCAATCACTGTAGCACAAGGGCTGCACCTGTAATAAGGCCAGGTAAGATGGCCATCTCAGGCAGCACCATCTTGAGCAGTGTTCCCCAAATTTCTCCTCGAGAGCCACCAGCAGGTCAACCTGGCTTCTTGGTGGCTCTCGAGGAAAGGGTTGGGAAACACTGATGTGGAGGAAAGTTCACTGGTGGTTTAGTGGGGATGGGGGAACTGCTGCATGCTTTCAAGGTATTTTCAAATACATTTAAAGTGGACCAACACCCAGGATTTTGACTATCCTGGGTTTTGGTTCACTTCGGTGGGGCACCCCGATCGGGGGTGCCCCGCTGTCTGAAACCCCCCCGAAAGCCCAGAAACACTCACCTCACCACGCTCCCACGTGACCGCTCCAGCCAATCACAGCGCTCAGAGCCGCTGTGTTATGCGCGTCCAAGGCCGCGTCCAACGCCCTGCTAGAGGGAAGTGCGAGCCGCGGCCTCCAGCGCTCAGAGCCACTGAGCTGCTATGCGCGTCCAAGCAGCCTTGGACACGCATACCATGCATGCGCCGATGGAACGGGGCTGAGGTAAGGTTTGTGGGCCTCCTGGGGGGTTCCTCCCCGCGGGACATCCTGATTTCGGATGCCCCGCGGGGAGGGATCTGATCGGTCTGGGAATCTTATAGATTCCCGGGCCGATCCCCCCTGGGTGTTGGTCCACTTTAATTATTGGTGTCTCAGACGCCCCGCCCCTGACAGGTTAGTGCTTTTTTACTGCCTGGAGTATCCATTTAAGTTAAGCAAACCTCCATTTCCTTAGAGTAAGGGAAACAAATGATTTCACAAGTGTAGTCTGTATATTTGACTGTTTCTACAGCTCTGAACCACATCATTTTCTCCCTACCTATGAGTCCTGCGGAAATCACACATTTTCTGTCATAGTCCTTAATTTTTTTTTATTTTTGTGAAGTTTGATTTTAATTGTCTGCCTTTTCTTGCTTGTGAAAAAACATTCTTTCAAACATGAGCGATAACCTTTAGATAATTAGTCAATAAATTGTCAGGTTCTAGAAGCTGCCAACCTCTTCAGTGATTTAGTGGAAACAGCCTTTTCTTTTGCATTCACAGCGAAAGTCTTCCTTAATTATTTATGATTACAAATAAACGCTGGCACAGTGACACTTCATACAGAGATAGGTCGTCGTGCCAGTGCAATGTAATTAAACCATTGCAATTCCTTCATTGTTCCATTACATTAATAGAAGTACAGCTGTCGTGCTCTGAATAATAGAGTGGAAGCATAATCTACTGGGGGAGAAAATGTATTGTGCAACCCTTGATGGACATGCCTAAAAAGCTCACCAGGCAAAACACCTGAAAGGATCAGCGATGTTCATTATATAGGATGATAAAGGAAATATTAGTGCCGTCGTTTCTATTATCTGCTCCTTCTATGATCACAATGGAATGCTGTGCATGGTTTGGTGGCTTTAGTCTTCTACCCAGTGGTATAAAAGATGTCATCGCAAACTGGGAATTGATAGGGGGTGCGTTTTTGTTCAGTGATTCTCAAGATACTCTGGATTATCGAGATCTAATTCACAGCAAGTACAGATGTGCCCACTCATTGGTTTAATTAACTTAATTTCTCATGACATCCATTTAACACAAAATCAAATCAAATTCAACAAAAAAAGGCTTAGAGATTAGCACACCAGATGGACTCGTAGACTTACATTGTGGACTACACTAGATAACATCTCATGATGGAGTATCACAAAAACACAATGTTGAGAAAAGCTGATCATCTTGCCATGCATATCATACATCAGGAAATGATTATCCAGCCATTATAGAGGGAAAGCTCAGCAACGTACACAGATCATAGCAGGAAGGAATCAGACAGTCATTATAGAGGGCTGCTTAATATCCACAGGGACCCCAAAGAAGAACACAGAATATACCGTATTTTTCTCCCTATAAGGTGCCCCTGCGAGGGAAATAAGTAGCGGTATCCCACATTAAAGGTAGTGATGTGGATCCCAATTACAGGCACTGTGAGAGGCATTTGCCCCCACAAAATATTTATACTTACATTCCTGGGACTCACACACACACACCTTACCAGCCTCTGCCCATCTGCGCAATCACCATGCCTCTGCTGCCGCCTGTGCTCCCCAAGCTGCCACTGCCATCTGCTGATCTTTGTGGCACTGGAAGCTGCCGCCCCACACGTTCCAGGCGTTGACTTCGGACCATAAGTGGAAGTAGCCTGTGACTCAGGCCAGTGACGCTGGTCCTATCCAGGCCACACCCACCCATGGGCATAGAACCAGCGCAGGGAACGTGTGTGGTGGCAGGCGGTGTTGGGCAGCGGTGCCGCTGTGATCAGCGCGGCTCGGGGGTTCAGTAGTGTTGGCGCAGAGATCATGGCTGGCATTGCACAATATATATGTGTGTGTGTGTCTATGGCCCTTATTTAAGAAGGGATAGCATCAGGTAGTGGCTGGTTAATGACAGGTAGCGACAAATAGCGACTGGTGAACGCCGGACACGGCACGCAATTACACATTTATCAAGCAGAATCTGTTTAGTGACTGGGATAGCGCCATGTAGCGTCCGATTCATAATTTTCACAGCCTCAGCGAACAGCGCCAGCGTTCAGCCTTGCACAGCGCCAGGTATGACCTCTCGCTACCTGTCGCTCTCCCATACATTTCAATGGACGATACTTTTCTTCTCTTTAAACGGGTTATTTTTTTTTTTTTTTTTATATATTTCTTCAGAAATGACAATACAGGTCTGCCATTAAAGTGTTCATGTTACAATGTTGTTACAATGTAATTTCATATGTTTTCACTTTGTTACTAGTGGATAGATGCTTGAAAACACACTTTAAACACACTGCCTCCTGCGCTCTGGGCTTCAAACAAGCATTTTTCAGCGCCAGAGATTTGTGAGGCTGTTTTTTTCCTGAATAAGGTGGGAGTCGGTCGCTATGAGCAGTCGCTAACATGCGCTCCCATACAGCGCTGTACTGGTCAAATAGCGACTTCTCACAATGTATTCAACATTACTGAACAGCGACTGAGTCTCTATAAAGTAGCGACTCACGGCCGAGCACTGCGACTACTAGCGGGCGCTCTAAAAATGCCTGCTACAGACGCTCATCTGTCGCTACCTGCCGCTAATGATGAATCAGCCTCTTTGTCTCATGTCGGTGGGAGACTGGCTGCTGCAGAGCGCAGGCCAGCAGTGTGGGAGCATTAGGAATGTTTTATTCTTTTTAGTCCCCTGATAAGACACAGTGAGATTTTCCCTCCATTTTGGGGGGGAAATGCGTTGTATATGGCAAAAAATAGGTAAGGTCCTTTATTTATTACAATGTTATTGTGTGTACAAGTGGAGCTACAGAAGAGATAAATGAATGATAAGCCCATTTAACGCTTGAAGTTGGTAAGTGTGTATTACCTATCGGTGCTTGGTGAAGGTATAAGAACATGATCAGCTTGTGACCATGATGTCTTTTAGTTTTAAATACCAGCAGTTGGTATTTAAACTGTTTAATGACTGATTGTTAGCTACATACTCTGTTCTCTATATTGTTGTACATATCTCACAACATATCTAACTCGCTAAGGAAAAACGCTAAGGAAGACACATCTGTGCAATGCATGAGGCTCTTAATGCTCTGCTAAACTGTTGTATAATGTTGATTCTCAATGTAAGTAAAAAACTGAAATGAAGGTACAGATGAAGCAATCCTTACCTTTACAAGCATAACTTATCAACTTAACTGGGAACATAAGCCATTAAAAAGCTCTGTAGATTTCAAGATACCAATCCGTAGCATTCATTATTTAAAGAAGACCAAAACCTGTTATACCTAGCCCTAGCATTTAAAAAGACTCCTGGGACTGGTGATTCCCTTTTCTAGGGGCACGCCAAATTTGGAGGCTTATACAGCTCGAGGGGAAAATTTGTTCACAGGTCAACTATTATGTACTTCACAAATCTGGCATTTATGGAAAAGGGGCAAGAAGTAGACCATAACAAGGCCTGTTGCAGTTTGCCTCAAGTTATGTAGGAGACACATGGGGAGGCTGATTCATCATTAGCGGCAGGTAGCGACAGATGAGCGTCTGTAGCAGGCATTTTCACAGCGCCCGCTAGTAGTCGCAGTGCTCAGCCGTGGGTCGCTACTTTATAGCGACTCAGTCGCTGTTCAGTAATGTTGAATACATTGTGAGGAGTCGCTATTTGACCAGTACAGCGCTGTATGGGAGCGCATGTTAGCGACTGCTCATAGCGACCGACTCACACCATATTCAGCAAAAAAACAGCCTCACAAATCCCTGGTGCTGAAAAATACTTGTTTGAAGCCCAGAGCGCAGGAGGCGGTGTGTTTAAAGTGTGTTTTAAAGCATCTATCAACTAGTAACAAAGCGAAAACATATGGAATTACATTGTAACAACATTGTAACATGAACACATTAATGCCAGACCTGTAATGTCATTTCTGAGGAAATATATAAAAAATGAAAAAAATTATGAAAAAACTGCTATTTCAATGCCAGAAGAGGTCACAGAATTATTTGTGATTTTTTGAAAAAAAAAAAAAACCTGTTTAAAGAGAAGAAAAGGATCGTCCATTAAAATGTATGGGAGAGCGTCAGGTAGCGAGAGGTCATACCTGGCGCTGTGCAAGGCTGAACGCCGGGGCTGTTCGCTGAGGCTGTGAAAATGATGAATCAGACGCTACATGGCGCTATCCCAGTCGCTAAACAGATTCTGCTTGATAAATGTGTAATTGCGTGCTGTGTCCGGCGTTCACCAGTCGCTACATGACGCTACCTGTCATTAACCAGCCACTACCTGACACTATCCCTTCTTAAATAAGTGCCTAAGCATGTGGAAGAAAGTGCTTTGGTCAGAAGCTGAACTTTTTGGCCTAAATGACAAATGCTATGTGTGAAGGAAAGCTAACACTGCATATCACTTACAGAATAAAATTATAATTATGTCTGCCCCTGATCAGCAAGACTACTTTCCTGTGTCCCTCAGCCAAATTAACTTGGGCCCTTATTTATCAAGGGCTAGCGCCAGGTAGTGTTTGACGAGTGCCAGGTACCGCCAGCTAACGGCGGCTACCGACTCAAGTACGCCAGGCGGCGGTCACAATGACGCATTTATCACGCTAAATGAGGCTAGCGCCGGCGAGAGCGTCAGCTAGCGCGGGATTCATCATGTAGCCGACTGCAACGAACAGCGCCGCTGCTAATCCCATCACAGCGCCAGGTATGACCTGTCGCTCCCTGGCGATGTCCAATGCATTTCAATGGAGCAATCTTTAATTAATCATAATTAATTCCTATTAATGTTTTTTTTTTTTTTTTTTTTTAATGTCAAAAATTCTGTGACCACTTCTGCAATGTTAGGATTTTTTTTTAAGGTAAAAAAAAAAAAATAATTGTGCAGAATTGATATTACAGGTCTGATATTAATGTATTCATATTACAAAATGTTTATAAAAACTTGTATAATTTTACAATCAAAAAATATGGTTGTTTGGGGGTTAAAAACTATTTTACACCCATCGCCGCCAGCGCTCTGGGGTTTAAACAAGGAATTCACAGCGCGAATAAATTCGGAGCGTGTTTTGTTAATGAATCTGCAGCAAGCCGTTCGCTCTGGCCATTCGCTGTCAGGCGCATCCATACAACGCTGAACCTGTGAAACAGCGACCCCCCAGCCCGTATTCAACATTACCGCACACCGACTGAGTCGCTGTCAACAAGCAAACCCCGGCCAAGCACAGCGAATACTAGCTGGCACTGTGAAAATCACGCTACTGGCGCTCATCTGTCGCTACCTGGCGCTATTAATGAATCGGCCTCTTAGTAGAACACACTTATTTAAAACCGTGCCACATATGCACATACAGTCTCATATATGTAAGGTTAAAAAATGGCTTCCCAAAAACAAAACAGGAAAGGAAAACCAAATGGTGCAATACATTTTAAAAGATTGCGCAGCCTGCTCCTTTATTAAATACACTCACTTCATTGCCACTATATTCTGTATTTAGAGTGTTTTTTAATTGTTTATAAATTTGGAAAAACATGAATCAATTTCTTTACACTTAATACATACTCAATACACTGGCCTTGATTCCGTAAGAGTATAAAAAAATGTTCATGGTAGTAAACAATTCACTTTAGGTGAAAAAAGCAATTCACTGTAGCTGAATAGCCAACTAGGACAACAATGAAAGTCAATGACACTTTTTACTACAGTGTAAAAAGGAGTAAAAAGGTTCACTACTTTTCTTAGGAGTAAAAAAGTTCCGTTAACTTTCATTGTCACAGCAACAATGATATTCTCACGCTTTTTTCTCATAAAGCCAATTTTTTACTACGGCAAGATTTTTTTTTTCAACACTTACTCTTGAATCGTGGCTGTAACATGTAAAAATATGGAAAAGTTCAAGGGGTCTGAGAACTTTTTCAATTTAAATATTATAATTCTTCCATGAAAGTAGTCATATCTATATGCACAAATGTCAAGTTCCGTGTCACTGCTGGCGTAACACCTGCATGATGAAGCCTGTGGCACTGCTGGATTCTGGAGGCTTGAAAAGTTTGTTCAACTGACTAAGCCTTGATTCATCAAAGCAGCAGCACGCAATTATAAAACATTACAATTTTATCCCAATGTGGAATGAATACAGATGATGTTTTAAATACTAATATCCACGTACCCAAAGCTCTCTTCTTTTGAGCTATAGAAATGTCCAAAAGCTAGTGATGGGATGACATTGCTAAGATTACACCCCAGGAGTGACATGTCAGCACAGTGATTTTTAGATCATGTCAAGCAGAAGCTAATTGCACGTGGAAGTTATGACAGCTTGATATGATGTGTTCTCTAACCTGAAAATGACACTGACAGGTCTACTGCAGTAGACCTAGGAATAAGAAATAAATTATCACAACTCCGGTGTAGGTAATGCTACATTCTAAAGAAAGTAAACAGGAAATATAAAATGATATGGCATTGTTCTTTGCCTTCGTGTTATGTCACATTGCCCTGAAAACACTGTCATGGAATAGTCATAGACAGCTAGCTGAGCAATACTCCAAAGTTTACTTACTTTTAAAGTTCATGAAAAACGTAGGCGGCATTCTCTTCTGTTCCAGCTATATCCAACATCTTGTTTTTAGCCATCAATATTTACAGAGACAAGTAGCCAGGGGGTAATTCACACAACTCGGTCACCAACAGTAATAAAAAGATGACAATGGGCCGTTCCTGTCTGCAATACTAAAAACATGTTTTGGGTAAACTTGTGACGTAAGGTGGTCAGATTGCCCCCCCTTAACTGCTTCTGATGTTAGTGGCTTATTTTGTTTATAATCAAGTTGGAAGAATGTTTTTCTAATGGAAAAAGTGAGTGTATTAAAATTCATACACATCAGAATAACAAAATGTATATACAAAAAAAGGATACAAGGCAACAAATGGTAAGGTAATATACTTTGTCGCCAGGATGGTCATAAACCCCACTATAAGAAATACAGTTGAAATTAATGTAGCTAGTAATCCAGTATCAGTATATATGAGAAAAGGGGTAAAATATTATAAAAATGTATATTTTATTATAAAATACAGAGAACAAAAGTGATCATCTGAGTTAGCTCACGTCAATCGTATCCTTGAGTAAGGAGCTTCATGAGTTAGCACAGGTGTTCCGTAGGCGGTCCTTTATCTTCACCGCCGCAGCACAGGTTTTCCTTGGGCCTGGTGGTGTGGCTGTTCTAAGATGGCTGGTACAGTACACAATATCTTATATTGCAGGGCATTTTATAACAATGGCACTTTTTGATACCTATGTCCAAAGCTGAAATGCCATGTTATATAAACATTATAACACTCAATGCCATTGCTTTATTTTGATTAATGTTATGACCTAAACACCACTATGACCTAACCTCTAGCAGACTGACCAGATAACTGGCCACTTATTCTGCCTGCCAAGAGAAATTTTTGTCAAGGTAGGGGGGTCAGCACTAGACATTGAAAGAAGACTCCTTTTGGCCTACAGCCGGCTCAATCTGGCTTAATGTCACTAAAAGGGACAGTCCTGGCAGGCTAAATAAAACACACACTCATCTTTCATACCTTGCAGAGCTCCCATCCTAGAACAGTAGTTGTCAGGGATTTCTCAGTGGATAAATCCCAATTGTAATAAGTGACCAGAAATTGAGACTGAGAGACAGAGGTGGATATGTGCAAACCGTGTTTAATAGTGATAAACAGTGACAAGGCAACAGAGCACACTTCAACCAGACTGCTGTACAGATTACAAGTGAAACATATAACATATGTGTACGGAAACTACACAAGAATACAGGTGATCACAGCTGCTATGCAGAAATATAGGTAAATTGGAAAACATAAACACGCTCTGGCTGTACATACACAAGATGGAGTCCGCAACAAGCACGCAAAAATCCAAGGCAGAAACACGGCTGAGATAGGGGAAGCAAAACACAATAGCTGAGGCAGGAGTCCTGAGTTCAGGGTTCAGATTTCAGGGTTCCTGTGATCTGGGTACAGCATTCTGGGTTCAAGGTGACAATCCAATGCCTGAATGAGTAGATCAGCTTATATAGGCTAAGAAGTCACAGGTGCTGGCTGATTATCAGCACCTCTGCAGGACAGAGCCATCTGCTGATGGAGCAGCATATTGCAGGGGAAAGTTCCAGAAAAGGAGCCAGCCAGAAGCAGTATTAAACAGAGGCACGCTCTGAAGCTGTGGAGGAACTCCACACCTGACAGTAGTATAGAACTTATCAGGCTTATCAAATTGAGTCATCTGGAGTCCCACAGCAACCTACGTGATGACTGCCTGCCCCGGCATCAGTCACAATGACTCCAGCCCGGGCTTCTTAGAGGTTGCCGGTGAGTGCGGTTTGGAGAATCTTGGCCTGGTGACTGTTTTGGTTGGCTAAAGAAATGTAATTATTGGAAAATAAAAAGTCTTTACTGGTCAAAAAGAAAGTTCAGATGTTTTAATAACTAGATCCTGACAGACACAATCTGCAACTATAGACTGAACTATAGTCTGAACAAAAGAATTTTCTTTTTTTCTTATACTTGACTGGACGAATTATTTTCCAATTACTATAGGTACTTAGGTTTGTGTCAGGCACTTAAAGTGATTCCATGCATGCCAGCTCCTGAGAATCACTTATTGTGAATGCATGTAAAGCTGAATACTCACAGTACTAACATTCTGCCAGTAGTTTTCTGTACTCTAAAGAACTTGAGAAATTGGAGACACAAATAAACCTGCTTACAAAAGATTTCTCAAAGCCTTTGTTTAGCATTTCCATTTAGCTTATAAAATAGGAAAAGCTGGGGATTTGAGAAATCCAAATAATTCTTTAATGTACGTGGCACAACTAAACCCAACTAAACTAAAGCCTATTGTGAGGGTGATTTATAATCAACAGACCAATTGAATGATTGGTGGAAACAACAATGCATTTCATGTAATGACAGGCAGATGAAAGTAGATGTCTAAAGAACTGTATTATTATCTAAGAGGCATGTGACAAGGCCTAATGATCTTCAGAAAGGGATTTCTGGACAGATCTGCTGCGTAGGAGCTAAGGTAAGTATCCATTTATGTTATTTCTACAGATCCCCGTAAAAATGTAAACAATTTAAATATGCAATGTAAAAAAGCCAAAACAAGACACTGTTCCTATAGGGATAAGGTGGGAGGAAGTGGGAGAGACTTTAAAGTCATTGTCCAGGCACACACTAATTTCCTCTTACCTCATCCTCCTTGGCAGCAACTCTAAATGTCTGATTATATGTAAATATTGTATATATCCAAGGAAAGAAAAGGAGTCCCACCACTCCCAAACCTATCCCAGATCAGAAACAATGGCACCACTACTGGGTATCAAAAATGTATACAATTTTATTAATCAATTACATCTACAAACACATACACTTGGACACATTAAAAACAGTCTAAAACACATTGACATTGGGTTCACTGAGCCTTTAATTAAACCAGACCAACACCTGCTATTACATTAAGGGGTGTTGGTCCCTCTCTTTCCTGCTAGCAAGAAGCCTAGGAAGGCATCCAGAATGCTGGAGCCCCCTCGCACCTAACTGCACGGGACGCTTAGAATACTCACCTTCCTTACGAGCCAGTCCCACGATTGGAAAACAGTTCCGGGAATATGAAAATCATGGAAACAGCATGCACAGATATGGGGCACAATCCTAACACAAAAGAGGAAAACATGCCAAAAGGGAGTTTTCACACTAAATAGTCACGTGCGGTCATGTTTCAATGTTTCTTTGAAACAATAGACATGATTCCTTCTTTTCTCTGTCGTGCTACCTTTAGATAGGTGGCAGTATGGTTTTCTACTTGTCAATCATATGTCTACTCTGTTGCTTAAAGTAAACCTGTTCTCAGTAGAGTTGACACTGCCAGTTAAAGTTTAAAGGTAGGACTAAGGGGTAGCTAAAACCCCGAAGCGTAACCTTTTTCTGGGGGGCAGTACGGATTTACACTACCGCACAGGACATGTATCTTTTAATTAATCAATAAATGTTACGTTTTAAAGGGAGCTGTTGAGCTGGATTCACAATACGCCAGTTACAGTTTGTCATACTTGGGCTGCCAGTAAAACCCCAAAGAGATTTCAGTCACTATATAAAGTTACACTGGTGTCTTTGAAAGTCAGATTTAGTGACAATACATTACTCCCGCCTTTGATTCATTGAGCAGGATTTACAGGTAGCATGTCTGGAAGCATCTCAACTACTCTAGGTTCCAGTCTAGTGACCAGTATCCTTGGAAGCCCATGGTGCAATTGCACAGGATACATGTAAGGAAATGCAGGCTGTGGAGCTATTCAGGAGCCTGATGTGCCCTATTGTATTTACTTACTAACTCCTAGTAACCTGGACACTGAAACCCTCAGTGCTTTTTTCTTCTCTGAAATCCAAATAGTGGAGAAGGGGAGGCTTTTTTTTATCTCTTATCTCTCTCTATTCTCCACACAAGAGTGAACACAGTCTCTCACCATCCAGCAATGGGGTCACATCATTGGCCACAAAGTGTGCATCTAAACCTCTTTTTGTGGTGCTCACAGAAAGCTGTCACATGAAGCTCCCAGAAGCCAACATATAATCAACTACAGGGTATCTACTGGTATTTTCTAGGCAATCCTCACTCAAGTCAATGTTTTATTTGGATTATAAACCTGAACCCATTGCAACCAGTTACAAGAATTCCATATCACGATCAGTGTAGTGCAGTAATTTGTTTAGACAAGTGGGAAAGAGGTAGTGGGTGTATAGAACAGAACACATAAAATAAAGGAAAAGTCCACTGAGACAATGAGCAATGTCGGGGGATAGATGATCTGCTTACCTGACCACCTCTCTCACAACTCTAGGTTTGTGAAGCCAGTAGCTGCCCTTTTGCTTCTGATGGGTGGCTTGGTCTGTCTATGGCTGCCACTGAAAATAATGGGGGTCTCCGTATACCCACACTTCTGTCTATGAAAGCACTATTTTTTCTATAGAAGTTGGCCATACACTGGCCATGTGCACCCATCACCTGGAACCAGGAACACAGCTTCAGGCTTCACAAACTGTGGGACACCAATCAGTGTCATAGAAGTGGCTGTCAGGTCAGCATATCATCTATCCATCCCGGGCAATGCCCTATAGTCCCTATTGGGAAAAGTCCACGAAATTGTGCTTTTCCTTTAAATTGACACTAGTGTTACAAAAAATAACAGTAAAGTTTACAATATTTACATACATTTTACTGGATTTACATTACAGTCATCAAGATAACTTTACTCATTTCCACATCACACAAAGTTCAAGGCAACTTATTGTATAATGGAGTCTACAGTAAGGTGGGCTTATACAGACCTGAACAATTTTATGGGTATTGGGTGGTAGCTGTTCCATTGGTGCCACATAAATATAAGCACTATACATATACATTCAAAATCCTCTAAAAACTGAATGAACCCTAATGTAGTAAAGGATGTGCCCTCCTGTGTTACTTTGTGCAGAGGTCAGGCTCCCTGCTGTTACAATGTAAAAAGCTGGACGGCTAATTTACAGCTGACTCATGCTGTTAAAAATGCTGTATCTGTATGTGACACACAGTCTGGCCCAGCTCCAGAAACTTCTACATTATTTCACATTTGGAAGCTTTTTTAAACTACCCTTATGTTTTATGATGGGGCAGTGTTGTAATTCATGTAGTGTATTATAATAACACATGAATGCATTGATTTTCCAAAATATTTTGCTTACATTTTTTCTGGCCGCACTTAGAGGCTGATTCATTACTAATGCCAGGTATCGGCAGATAACCGTGTGTATAGCGGCGCTTAGAGCGACCGTTAGCAGACGCTGTAAGCGGGTATCGGGCGCTATAACAGAGCGCCTCAGTCACTCTAGTAACCTGGCCCGCATTGATGAATGTGATGTATGTTGGGCGCTCTAACACCAGTACAGCGCTGCAGGGAGCGGGAGGTAGCGCCAGCTCAGTGTGCCCGACTCTCGACACTCCACACCATATTTATCAAAAAAGGACACACACAGCGTCGGCGCTCTAAATCTAGTCGCCAAACGCTGTGTGATTAAATATACACCTGTAACAAAGCAAAAACACTTGGAATTTGTTTGCAGCCAGGAGAGGTCACACAAATCTATGGGAGAGCGACAGTGAGCGAAAGGTAATACCTCGTGCTCTGGAAGCTAGAGCACTGGCGCTATACGCTGAGCCACCTGTAATAATACATTGGACGCTACATGGCGCTGTTAGAGTCGCTCATAAATGTGTTTTTGCGTACTGCGCCCGGCGTTCACCAGGCGCTGCCTGCCGCTACCAGACACTACCTGGCGCTATCCCTTCATGAATAACCCCCTTAGTGTTCAAAATGAGATAAGACTGTTACATTGACATGAAATTTTATTTAAGGATGATATTGCTCATATTCTTACGTATCATTAAATAGTACATGGTATATCGTTTGTGGCTGCAATATAACCAGTGATTGCTTGTTTTGCTGAAATTTTCCCTTGTTTTTCAGGTCCTCCTGTCTGGATTGATTGGTGTTGTTGCTTGGAAACGGCCACTCTCGCTTGTGGTAAGTAACTGTTTAATTATATCTGTTTGTTTTTGTTTAATCGCTAAGTGGTGGCAATGGAAAACATTCTAGTAACATTGTTTGTATTGTACAATGGGCAGTTTACTATTCATGGTGTATCCATCAAGCTTTTGGCATCTCCACATGCTCTTTTAGAGACTTGTAATAAACCTGCAATTTTATTTAAATCTGGATCTTGGAATTGTGTGCACTTGTTTGAATCATTGATGTGCAACTGGCTGTTCAGTAATGACATGCTGCTGAACATGTTCACAAAAAGTCTGGTTCCCCATCACACAGCACCCACAGCTTATTATACTGTATGATAGTAGAGACGATCACTAGAATGTACACTGTTGCAGTTGTATAGCATGTCATTATGTCCAGTAATAACGTGTCAAGCCAGGAAAGAAAAATAAATGCCTGTTTCTCATCAACTAGGATTCTAAAATGTAGGTGGATATTCTAAAAAGGTTCTTCTAGTGCACACAGAACATTGTTAAAGATGGCGTTTTGGTAATGCTTGTTTTTGTGGCCAGACTGGAAACATAGAGAGTCGTGTGTGCCAAGGGAACCATGCACAATCTTTAATGGATTATTGTTGTGATCCCTCATAAACGTAGCGTATAGATGTATCTCTGGCATAAAAGCTTTCCATTTTCACAGGTTTAAACCTTTCAGCCCCCATTTACCCCTGCAGATTGTCTGTTAAAGAAGAACTGTAAAAATCCTTAATTATAATAAGCCCCTTCATTGTAGTTTGTCATAGTAAGAGTAGTAGTAGTAATGATTTTATTTTCTAAGCTTTTTCTGATAATCTCAGCTAGTGCTCCCCTACTGGGCAAAATCAGGCCATGTCTTAACATCCTCATTGTGACCCACATTGGTTATCTAATGATTCAATGGGGGTAGGGGTACACCACGCAAAATATGTTAGAAATGATCAAATATTTATTGACAGAATCAAACAGTACAGATGAAGAGAAGCTAAAGATGAGTAAAACTGTACCAACAACAATGAGAGTATTCTTTTTAATACAAATGTGGCTCCTAGGGAGAGCAGTAGCAAAGTAACACATCTAAAAATTGAAGTGAGAAAACAAAAATATATTACTTTTTTAAGCTATAAGAAAGAGTTGGGGGTGCTTTTTTAAATGCAGGATTTTACTTTATGCCTACAGTTGTCCTTTAAATAAACTCTTTAAAATGAACCAAACCCATGTCCATCGATTCCCTATCCCCAGGGCATCCAGAATCAGGATGCCCCGCTGTTTAAAACCCCAAAGTTGCCCGCTTTAATCACCTTCTCTCCCAGTCCAATGGTGCATGCGTGTGTTGTGCTGCATCCCTGCTATCCCTTTAGCAGAGAGCATGTCCACACCAGGTATTAGTGAATGAGCTCCCTTTTAGAGTATAGTGGGGATGTGGTGTGTTCGGCGGAGCTCGGCTAGTCTCGGCTCCTAAAACGAGCCAAGCGCAGTCGAGTCAGATTGGGCGACCTGGGGGATTTCACACAGCTGGTCATTGCGAATCAAGGTGCCCCGGGGGCAAGGACCGAAACCCAGGATAGTCAAAATCTTGGGTTTTGGTCCACCTTAATCCTCTTTAGCTCTCTTCAACAGGATCACAAAATAGGCATAAAATGGCCACACCTCCTACCAATTCTACAGTCAGTATAAAATATAACTGATATTAATGAGGAGATAGGAAAGTGATAGCCTCCATCTTGACTGCCTTTCTCAACTCTCTCCATGCCTTTCATTGTTTCAGAATAATGTAGCAAATCTGTATTTGTGCATTGCTCTTTAGTATTTAGCAAAATACTACACTGATGATTTTGTTGACTGAAGTGACATGAATATTCTTACCTCATTGAAAAAATGCACCTCACCTGTAAAATGCCCCATCACATGTTCAGGTGATTATTTTAGGAAAAAAAATGTTTTTTATTGCACATGTTATGTCATTATGTTGTTATTAAAATGTTCACCGAGATGCAGTGGGCAATTCACACCCAGATTTGAACCTGCTTCACCAAAACTTTAGCATGACCCCTATGTTCTTCCCAATTGGTCAAGGCTGAGGTTATAGCATTGCAGGGACACATTATGCGCAAGGGTGGATAGAGCTCTTAAAACAATGGAAGCTTTAGTATTGTGGGGGCAGTATTGTGTAGCACTGTGTTGGTCCCCTACAGTGAGGCTATAAAAATAAGGGTGGAACATGAGCTGGGGTGTCTTGAATAGGGGTGGGGTAGACTAGAAGGTCAGGGATTGAATGGGATGTTAGCTTAGAAGCAGTTGCCCAAGCTCCCCAAAAGCAGTGCAGCCCGCCTATGGTCAGTACGCTCCTTTTTCCAAAAAATAAATAACCCTTCAAATGTGGAAAAATGCTTCCTGTGGAAAAAACAGTTTAATAGCTAATTCTAAAATATACATTCTGATTTTTAAAGTTGAACAACCCCCCGGAGCCTATGAGACTCCAGGGCAGGCATACTCCCTCCCCCCAGGGCAGCAGGGATGTGGCCGCCGGTGTGCTTGGCTGGACACGTTTATATCAGTGCAGTCGAGCATGCTGATTAGACGGGAGGCTGCGCATGTGTCGTAGGACCAGAGAAAGGTGAGTTGGATTGGGCGATCTGGGGGGTTTCATACAGTAGGGCAGCCCACATAGAGGTGCCCGGGGTGCGAGGACCAAAACTCAGGATAGTCAGAATCCGTTTTGGTCCACTTTAAGCCCTCAGATCTTACAGGGTGTTAGGGGGAGGAAGAAAGCTCACCAACTGAGCTAAAGAAGCTCTCCATACTTCAGTAAACATTGTGCATAATAATTCCAGGGCTTTAAGAGGCCCAGTTCTCCTATCTCGGGAAGGAAAAGGGAGAAATACTGTATTCCATAATCACTATCTCATATTCCATTCATAGATCAGTAGAAATGGCAACAATAGCATTACATGATCTAAACAAAAGGTGACTGTACTCTAGCTATGATATGTATTGATGATCCAACATATTTATGTACAAATTACACAGCATGCATTTTATTTCTAGAGATATGCGGCGCACTGGAGTAAAATGTCCCCATCTTTCTTTCTATTTTGCTTGTTGTGTCTTGGTTGTCTCCCTGCTCTAGTTTCAGCCAGGTTTGTGCAGCATGTGACAAAAAAAAAACATTTGAATTCTGTTCACATCCATTGAATCCTTATCTCTCTCATTTCATCTGCCATTGCAATAATGCGCTATCCTGATTGGCCCAAACTCCCAATAAATATATAACACATGTGTTCCTATTGCCATGACTTCCACTTGTCTTCTAGAACAGCAAAAGATCAAAACAATGAAAAAATAAGAAAAAGCTTTAACAATCACAGCACTTTCATACATCATTACTAGGATTATAATTTGCCTGGCTTCAAATATTAGACACAATTAAATGAAATAGAATATTTTATTCTATTATAACACATTATTATATCAATAGTTTCCTGTTAACTATTTAATTATAAATAGTTTATGCACACCTTAACTTCGAATCTTTGTACTACTTGTAATTCTAGTTAAATAGGGGCTTATTCTAGACTGTCCAAATGTTTTACACTCCCCTATTCTTAAAGCGGACCTTCACTCTAAATAAGAGTCTATCTTATATGTTTCCCACACCCTGTACATACAGATTGCTCACATTAAAAATCATCCTACCTGCATCTACTGCATTTTATAAGCCTTTAAACATCCAAGATGGCGGCTTATGGAAGCTGCCATTTTTGCAGGCAGCCTGCAAACAGGAAATGCCTGCAAACAGGAAGTGACTGTGCTGCTCTGCATTCTGGGACTGCTGACCTTTCCCTGACCCCAGCTCTGCTCTGTCTGAGCAAAGCACAGCTATAACCCGCCCCCCTGTACCTTATCCCACTCTCCTCTCCTCAGTAAGTGTGATGCTTCTGAGTCAAGATGGCGGCGCCCGTATCCTAAATTCCCGAACAGAGTTGCAGCCCAGTGGGGGAAAGTATAATAAATTAGTGACTAAACATGTAAAATATATTAATTTTAGATGCTGAGGAATTGTTTTTTAAGAGTTTGGGCTTTTCATTAAATCATGGTGAAGGTCCGGTTTAAGTTCCATCCCTACAGTCTAGGTGCAGCTACTCTTCTGGTGCGCTCCCATGGTTTTTGAGAACACACTTTCAATGTGCAACTAAACTGATTTGAACCTTTCTTACCCACTTATGTTACTATACCCCTAATTTTTAAAGATTCTCTAGAAGCTTGTCTGGTGGCAATGGATTGGTGCAAATTTGGTGGCTATTTAAAAAAAAAAGATTCAAGATCTTCTCTGAGTAATAAAAGATATGTGAGGTCATCAACATCCATTTTGGAAAAAATGCTTTATAGGCATTAAAGTGGACCAAAGCACAAGATTTTCACCCTCCTGGGTTTTGGTCCCTATCCGACTCAACAGTGTTCCAGTGGTGTATGACAGGCTCTCGTCCAATCAGTATTCTATGCTGTGCATATTAATACGTGGCATAGAACTTTTCACAGAACAGGGAGTGGCCAGCATCCCTTGGGCTGCTCCTTCTACTAGCTGGAGGAAAGCCAGGAATTCCTCAGTGACTCCAGCATGCATCGGGGGATCACTGAATACGGGGAGGTCGATTCATTAATAGTGCCAGGTAGCGACAGATGAGCGACAGTAGCGGCATTTTCAGAGCGCCCGCTAGTAGTCGCTGTGCTTGGCTGTTGTTCTGTAGTTGATAGCGACTCAGTCGGTTTGCCGTAATGTTGAATATTGGGTGAGGAGTCGCTATTTGACAGGTTCCGCGCTGTATGGGAGCGCATGACAGCGAATGGCCATAGCGAACGGCTCCCAGCATATTCATTAACAAATCACGCTCAAAAAATTCTCGCGCTGTGAAATGCTTGTTTAAACCCCAGAGCGCTGGCGGCGATGGGTTAAAAGTAGTTTTTTAACCCCCAAACAACCATATTTTTGGATAAAAAAAAACAAGTTTTTCAAAACATTTTGTAATATGAATACATTAATATCAGACCTGTAATATCAATTCTGCACAAATGTTTTTTTTTCTTAAAAAAAATATCTAACATTGCAGAAGTGGTCACAGAATTTTTGACATTTAAAAAAAAAAAAAACATTAATAGCAATTAATTAAGAATATTTAAAGATTGCTCCATTGAAATGCATTGGAGAGCGCCAGGTAGTGAGAGGTCATACCTGTCGCTGTTCAAGGTCGCTCGCTGGCGCTGTGGGGTGAGGCTGGAATAATGATGAATGATTCGCTATCTGGCGCTCTGTCAGTCGCTAAGCAGGATCGGCTTGATAAATGTGTGATTGCGGAGGGGAGCCGGCGTTCTCGTGGCGGTGACCGTCATTACCGTTCGCTCACCATTCGCTACCTGGCGCTGTCCCTTGTTAAATAAGGGCCCAAGCAATCTAGGGCGTGTCACACAGCAGGGCCTCCCAAATTGGGACACTTGAAACTAGACTACAGAGAGTTGGGGTTAATGATTCATACATAAGCAGTGTACCCCAAAATTCATTGGTCTACTTTTATTCAACTTTTAAAGTTATTTAGAATATAGCCCTGTCTATAATATATATATATATATATATATATATATATATATATATATATATATATATATATATTTTGCAGATTACACAGATGCTCCTTGATTCAATAGGAGTTGAAAATATATCTCATGGTAGTAAAAAAAATACTTCAAGAGAAAAAGCTTGAGAATTTCACTGTTACTGAATTACCAGCTAGGAAGACAATGAAAGTCAATGCAAAGTAGTTTACACCTTTTTACGCTGTGCTAAAAAGTACCATTGCCTTTATCTACTGTCTTCCTAGCTGGTGATTCAGCAGCAGTGAGATTTTCATGATTTTTTTACTACCATGAGATTTTTTTCATCTCTTATTGAATCCCATTTGAACAGTGTGGGATCCTAGGAATCGGTGTGTGTAGTAATTGGCTGGGGAATTCTATTATGGTTTACACTGTGGGGCATCCCTAAGTGGCCCATAGGAACCATGGAAACCTGACCAAAAGTCTATTTAGAAATGTCAGAAATTCGCCTGCATACCTCAGTGGGGGCCGGCTGCTGTGATCCGGAACATGCATTTGCACCTTCCTGATTCTTGTGAAAATAAAAATATAGCCTGCAGTACAATAATAGTTGGCTAGCATGCAATCACTCAGATTAAGGATTAGTTCTGACCACAGAGAACAGCCGCATTTGCATTTCATTGATTTGCCACTTACTAGTATACTAGGCCTGTACTATTTTCAGCCTTTTCTTTACAAAGTTTTTTATTGAAGTTTGCACGTGATGTACAGCATATTTTTAAAGACAGGCGTACTGAACAAGTAGTAATGCAAAAAGCGTACATAGTTGAATGCATAATGGAATGCAGATAAACAGTAAAGATAAGTCAACAAAATGCTCACAGTATCTTTTGGTGTCAGCAACAGTAGCTCGCAAAATCAGACAGTGTCTAACCAAGGGATATGCGTCTTGTGGAACTTAAGTAGTATAAATTGAGATTACGAATTCTCATTAAAATTATTTTGAGAGCTATTTGTATATTCACTTTTGGGTGTCCAGCACCCTGGCTGACCTTGGGCAAACTTCTAACTATGATAAACGAACATTGGACTGGTGTAGATATTTTCAGCCTTTTCAATAATATCTAATACTGGTTTTCTGGTCCAAAATATTTTATTATGTGTGATATGCTGTATGCCAGGATGCAGACAAATAGACCTTTCTGAGTAAAATGCTGGACTGGGCTGGACTTCAGGAGAATGCTGTGTTACCCCTTTAGGGAGCAGCAGTAAGGTGTTCCATAGGGTCCTGGTGTCCGGCCAATTAGAGAAGCTGGGTGGGTCCTGCCAGCCGAGTAGCCCAGTCCAGCCCTTATCTATGGAAACGCTAGATGGTGGCTTCTGATGTTGAATAGACTTTGTAGAGAGCCATGCGGATTGACCAGGAGGAGGAGGCACCTAGTATTGGCTGTGAAGAGGCCTGCAGCCAGCTAGGCTTGTATGCACAAGTTGATGCCAGAACAGAGGGAAACATTCAGCGACTTGGAGCAAGGGGCATGGAGGCTGATTCCCTACTAACGTCAGGTATTGCCAGATGAGCGTCTGTAAAGCAGCGCTTAGAGCGACCACTAGTAGACGATGTAGGCGGGTATCAGGCGCTGTAACAGAGCGTCTCAGTCGCTCTAGTAACCTGGCTGGCGTTGATGAATGTGATATGTGTTGGGCGCTGTAACAACAGTATAGCGCTGAAGCCAGCGACAGGTAGCTCAGTGCATCCGGCACTCGGCGCTCAACACCATATTTAACAAAACACTAGACGCACAGAGCATCAATGCTCTAAAGCTGGCCAGACACTGTGTGATTAAATTCCAGATGGTGCCTGCCGCTACGAGGCACTACCTGGCGCTATCCCTTCCTAAATAACCCCCTCAGCTGACAAGGAAGCCTGAGAGGCCTGCTTTAGAGCCCACTATATTGGGCCAAGAGGCTGTTATTCATTTAATGGATGTTATAATGAAATTATATTCTGAAAAAAGCCTTTCTGTTTAATGTGTGAATAAATAAACAGTTTATCCCCATGTATGTCAGTGATTCCCAAAAGATCTCCGAGTCTTACACAGGATAAATGTGTATATAGTACATGCATATAGTGGTTGGATTTTATTGATGAGATGCATTGCACATTAATAGTGTTTACATCTGTGGAGTACTCTGGGGGAATGTAAATAGTTTTGTTGCTCAGCTAAGTATGCACATTAACCGTCCTCCCCTGCATTTGGACAGCTTTAATTTGTTGATGCTAAATGACTATAACATGATTGCTTATTACGTGTGATCTCATACAATGCTCCACTGGTCTTTACTCGCTTTATTAGATAAAGAGTTTTCAACAAGCACCATGAAATAATAAACAGATGATGTTTATTTTTAAAATACATGTTAAAAATCATTATTAGCACCATGTTTCCGCTGTTGTAAGCATTAGACAGTTGTCTTTTGGTTAGGATCAATGTAAATGACCCTTAAATTATGATTATTTTGTGAATCTTCATTCTTTCCAGACAAAGCTGTTGCCATAAAAAATAAAAACAGAGCTGTGCAAAATAATACTTGTCTTTGTATCAGACATTCACCTTCAATGCAGAATGACTAATGATACCTTATGGCTGTTTTCCAGTGAACAGCACTTCACAAATCAAAGGTTCTGAAGCCCACAGAGTGAAAGTAATAGCAAAAAATCATATTTTATGTTGGATATCATATTCTTCTGCTCAATGAACTTTGAGGCACACCCGGAACTGTTGTTTAAATTTCCTTAAAAATATACAGGATTGTTCAGTGATGATTACAGAAACTGGCCTTACATCATTTGATGGCAAAGTGCAAACAATGTGGCCATGTAATAAAGCACAGACATATAATTAGCATAGTAAACCTTATTATCAGCAGGGGCACACCCAGGAATCCAGAGGATGCAATATCTCTCCATCCTTTTGAGAATATAACAAACCCAGTTAGTCGTTGTGTTACATTGTTACAGGCAAGGAGCAGTTAGTTTATCTTAATGGTTTCTATTGTAATCAGTTGTAAAGCAGTCATTAGCCTGCTATAGGAATTTGAATAGCTTACAGTTATTAATTACAGCTTACAATTCAACGTGACTTGTGCATTGCATTGCATGTGAGATAGATATATAGATAGACAGATAGATAGATAGATAGATAGATAGATAGATAGATAGATAGATAGGAGGGAGGAGAATCCTGTGAGCATCTCCATGCTTTTCAGTGCTCTTCATTAACCCTTTATGCTCCCAGGCCACTCTGGAGTCCCAATATTAGCACCCACAGGAGTGAAAAAGAATCACACCGCTGCAACCATCAGATTCTAAATTGAGAAACATGGTGACTACACAGGGTAATAGTGACCCTAATTACTCATAGTGTTGTGGTTCCGTAAATGTAAGGGGTCACCCAGATAGCTGTCTGGCAGAATTTGTGAATACAGCAACACCACAGTGGGTGCTTACAAACAGGAAGAGTAATATTTTAGAAGAAAAGACCAAAGCCTGTCTGAAATGTTGGTTTCGTCTGGATCTGTTTTTTTGCGTGGTCCGGTGGAATGAAATTGAAAGGAGGGCAAATGTTGGAGCCCTGCTACAGCTAATGCCCTGCACTGCAGTAAATGGAGGAGAGGCATGTGGGACAGCCATCAGGTGAGCTGCTTGCTGATGCCTTATTATTGCTATTGGGTTTATCGATCGTGTACCCACCTTGATCGAGGAGGTATTAGTTATGATTTCACTGTGATTTCACAGTTCTACTCTTCAATTCATCCTAACAGAAATCTGATCTGTCTTTCTTTAGCTATACAAAAAGTTCATTAATAAACGTGTTCCTTTTATAAGCATCATTAAAAGTGGACCTACAGTAAAAACAATTACCTGCACATCACCCCTGGGTCATTTTGGAACAACAAAATGGTCAGGATTAATCACTCGTGTTATTGGGTCCCAGGTGATAGTTGATGGCCAATAAGATCTGCCAATCAAATGTGTGCATGGTGCATATTTACATGTCCAGCAAACCCTAGTGGTTTAGATGGGTGCCACCGTTTTTTTTAACCCAGGTGGTTGATGTAAACCTGTAAATCCGAATGAATAAATAACAGCATTTACTTGAACTTACCACTAAGTCATGTGGCATAATGATAGCTAAATAATAAAATGAAAAAAATACATATAGGCCCTTATTTAAAGTGGACCAACACCCAGGATTTTGACTATCCTGGGTCTTGGTCCACTTCGGTGGGGCACCCCCGATCGGGGTGCCCCGCTATGTGAAACCCCCCCGAACCCCCCGAAAAACTCACCTCTCCTCGCTCCCAGCGCCGACGGACAAGCCTTTTCACAGCCGCGGACAAGCGGCTCCTCCGCCGCCGCCTCCCGCGCATCACTCTTGACGCGCACGCGCTGGCCATTCGCAGACGGCCGGCGCGGGCGCGCGCACATCTGGAGGGGCGCGAGGGAGGCGGCGCCGGCCGGCCGCCGCCGGAGACAAGGTAAGGGGATTTGGGGTGTTTGGGGGGGTTTCACCCCGCGGGACATCCCAATCTCGGATGTCCCGCGGGGAGGGTGGTGATCGGCCCGGGAATCTTATAGATTCCCGGGCCGATCACGGGAGGGTGACAGTCCATTTTAACAAGGGATAGCGCCAGGTAGCGAATGGTGAGCGAACGGTAATGACCGCCACGAGAACGCCGGCTCCCCTCCGCAATCACACATTTATCAAGCCGATCCTGCTTAGCGACTGACAGAGCGCCAGATAGCGAATCATTCATCATTATTCCAGCCTCACCCCACAGCGCCGGCGAGCGACCTTGAACAGCGACAGGTATGACCTCTCGCTACCTGGCGCTCTCCAATGCATTTCAATGGAACAATCTTTAAATATTCTTAAATAATTGCTATTAATGTTTTTTTTTTTTTTTTTTAATGTCAAAAATTCTGTGACCACTTCTGCAATGTTAGATTTTTTTTAAGGTAAAAAAAAAAAAAAAAAATTGTGCAGAATTGATATTACAGGTCTGATATTAATGTATTCATATTACAAAATGTTTGGAAAAACATGTTTTTTTTTTTCCAAAAATATGGTTGTTTGGGGGTTAAAAAACTACTTTTAACCCATCGCCGCCAGCGCTCTGGGGTTTAAACAAGCATTTCACAGCGCGAGAATTTTTGGAGCGTGATTTGTTAATGAATATGCTGGGAGCCGTTCGCTATGGCCGTTCGCTGTCATGCGCTCCCATGCAGCGCGCAACCTGTCAAACAGCGACTCCTAACCCCGTATTCAACATTACCGCACACCGACTGAGTCGCTGTCAACAGCCGAACAACGGCCAAGCACAGCGAATACTAGCGTGCGCTGTGAAAATAACGCTACTGTCGCTCATCTGTCGCTACCTGGCGCTATTAATGAATCGGCCTCATAGTCTTTTTTTGGCTTCAGGCTGCCAGCGCTGTTAGCTGTAGCATTTCCAGCCAGGCAGTGCTCGCAGCGCACGACTTATATTAGCCTATGCTCTAGCGACACCTAACGCCAGCCGAGAGCACCGCAAGATGACATAAATTAATGCGATGTGCTCCTAGAGGCGCTCAAAAAAAGGGAGTTTAGGCACACGGCACCTGTTGGATTTTTAATTAAAAATGGGAATTACATTAGGGACATTAGACAAACACACATAGCTTTCTCACAGCCCAAATCACAAGTTTGTAGCACAAAAAAAATCTAAAAATGCATATAAAAATAATCCCAACCAGCACAGGGGTCCCATGGCACATGCACCAGCCAAAAAAAATCTACTAAATTGTTTAAATAATTATAACCATGCAAGGCCATTGAAATGTATAGGATAATGACACACAGTACAGGGTGAGTGCCTGGTCCTATCTGACTCAGCGCCGGCACTCATCCCATCGCCGGTGCTGTTGATAGATAGGACACTACCTGGCACTATCACAGGCGCTGTGGATTTTTTACTTGATAAATACACCTTTTTGACTGGGACCAGACACTCATCTGGCACTACTTGGTTTCAGCCTTTCTTAAATAACCACCTGAATATCTCATATATATTACATATAACAAATAGTAAATGATAGAGTTCTGGTTTGATTTCAAACACCTAGCTATCTAAGAAGATTATATTTTTTATGCAAGTAAAAGCATGTCCTTGTGAGAGCTGTCTTCTAAGTAAAACCCCCAAAAAGTGTTTTTTTACACAAATGTTGGCCAATGCCTAATACTCAGCAATGCAAACATAAAGAGGTTCTGTCTTTGTGTGCCAGCGAGATATTGCATTCATTCTCCCCAATGTAGTATAATCCAGCATTAATTCCAATACTATCTATTTACTTTCATCTGCTGTGAATTTCCTTACAATAGTCATTGCAGGGAAGCCTACAGCTCACACCAATCACCAAAAAGAAAGCCCAATTCCCCATTATTTGAAATTATGTAAATTTACTTGTTATTCTTAGGCCTCAATACAATGTCTCCAAATAGGATTGAGCTTCTATGCTGGCAATCCCAGGTATGCTTGATAAAATACAGCCTTCCTCTGTGGCAGGCAAGTAAATTACATTTTACCAATAAAGAAGCCATCATTGTGGCATGGTAATTTAATATACTGCTACATAGTAATTGAATAGACCACAGTATCTTTAGTGTCAACTTTGCTAGACTCTCGGTGAATGAGCGTGTACAAATGACTGCGGCAGAAAGAAAACAATTAGGCTACATGCAAATGATCCCTCAGGTAAATGTGTGCTGGTTATCCATCTCTCAGCCCTTTATGCTGTGTCTTGTTCAAAGAGGTTTTGTTGGTAAACAGGGAAGATAAATCATGCAAAGCAAATGCAGTTTCATTTCCCCCAACAGTCTGCTAGGAAGCAGCTATTTTATATAGTAAAAGATATAGAAAGCTAATAGAACAGTAAAATAATAGTAAAGGCAGAGGGACAAAATGACAGTTCCCATTGTAAGCCTGTATTTGTCTGGGGTGGATTGGCGTGGAGCATTTTCTCTTGAAAAGTTCTAGCAGAGTATCATATGTAAAGTTTATTGCTATTTGCTGTGTACTTATTGGTCCCACCTCTGTAAATACCAAAGTCCTAAAAGCGTTTGATGTTTCTCTAATTAACATGCACTATAGCACCAAGTAAAGAATCAAAAGTATAGACCTAGGGCCTAATTCATGAAGGGATAGCGTCAGGTAGTGCCTTGGAAATGAGAGGTAGCGACAGGTAGCGGCAGGTGAACACTGGACATGGCATGCAATTACACATTTATCATGCAGATTCTGTTGAGCGACTGGGAGAACGCCATGTAGCGTCCGATTCATCATTATCTCAGCCTCAGCGTACAGCGCCGGAGGTGTGTGAGGCTGTTTTTATTAATGAATATGTTGTGAGTCAGTCGCACTGACCAGTCGCTAACATGCGCTCCCATACAGCGCTGTACTGGTCAAATAGCGACTCCCCACAATGTATTCATTATTGCTGCACAGCGATTGAGTCGCTATGAACTAGCGACCCACAGCCGAGTACAGGGACTACTAGCGGTCGCTCTGAAATGCCTGCTACAGATGCTCATCTGTCGCTACCTGGCGTTAGTGATGAATCAGCCTGCCAGAGTATCAGAAGAGAGTAGAGTTTGTTGCGCGAGTGAGCAGTCGTACAACTCGTATGCAAGTGGATAACTTGCATTCATATACCAATGGTTTGTCAGCAAATATTTGTTTTAAGTGGATGTAATTAAGATTGCATTTAAGGTATTTGTATAGTCCTATTTGCAGGCTATTTCTGTTTCCATATGCCAATGTTAGCCCAACAAACAAGAAATTATGGGCCTTATTTATGATGTGCACGCATCCTTCTGGCTATAGCACCCGTTTTGTAATGCCGGCATTTTTGTTTTTTCTGGCTCTGCGATGTGGACTACAATGGCAATTGAAGTCGTAGCACCCAATGCTAGAGTTGCTTTGATAGTTGCACTAGGTAATGGCTGGTCTTCAGCGCTGTGCATCATATTTATAAATTATTTTCTCCTTGCAATCTTTGGCGCTCTATTTCTCCAGCACTGGTCAGCATTTCATCTTTACAGTTATAAGAAATCACTGATGGGGACCAAGGGGACAAACTTTACAGTGCATTTAGGCTGCGTTTTAGTTGTGGTCCAAATTGCACATTGGTAAAAGAAAGAACCCTAAATACAAAAAAATAAAAAATGACATTTGGTGACATCTAGGTTCTATGTTTCAGTTACCTAATGTAAGTTCTGTACAAATAAATGTTTATAATATTAATTAGAAGCATAAACACTTAAATCCAGTTCTTACCATTGTACTCTATGGGGTCTTGACCTACAGTGCCACTATCAATTAGCACCCGGCGCTGCGACATTTTGGCCACCAGAGTTAAATGAGACGCTAGACGTTTTTTGTTTCGTAAATTGCATTCTGAGTGCCACTGAAGCAGAAATGTGTCGCTGACCCTTCATAAATAAGGCTCTTTATGTCAGCCGAATCTATTCAATGATCGACCAAAGTGCAAATTCCTGTTGATCGCTTGATTGCAGCAGCCATTGCCATGGATCAATTACTGTTTGATTGCGTTCACTTTAGCGATTATTCATTCGCTAATCGTTCTGTGGAAATGGGGCTTAAGACAATGGGAAGATAACCCCAGCTCAGACCACTTTGGGAGTGCTTTTCTGATATTTTTTGGATACCTTTGAACTAACTGGAGCGTCGTTCCCACTCAACACAAACGAAAGAGCAAAAAAATGTAAAGGGTTCTCCAATATCAGAAAAATACCCCTGTCTTAAAATGGAGAAGGCCTTACTACCTTCTACATCATTTTAACTGATCGCTTATAGGGAGCTTTCTTTACCTCATTGGGTTGACTTACCTAATTAGGTGAAGAAGAATATTATTTTATTTTTTTTTTGTGCTGAATGAGAAAGGCTCTTTATATGCCTTGCTTCTCCAAATCTTTGAGATTACCATTAACAGTATGTAAAGAGGATACTGAGAACAGACAAGAGAGGACTATTGTTAAGGTTCAGCCAGTAGCAAAACAATGTTTCTGTACCCCTCATCCACCCATCTCTCCTGCTGTGCTAAGTTTGATTTGGGCATAATAAAACAACTCACATGGTCGCCACTGAAAGTCATAAACTTGAGTGACAGACCATTACAGTCACATTACTGTTACGGGATTGGGTGATTGACCTGTCACTCCAGACCCCAGCTTCTGCTTCCATGCAGATTCCCCACCTCCCAGTTAGTTGTTTTTTGTTATTTTCTAAATTAAGCTTAGCACAGGGGAGCAGGGCAGTTTCTAGGAAAAAATAGCGCTCAGTGTGGAAAAGAAAATGCTCCCTCCTTACCCATCCTATGATTCTGTTGCTGTCCTATACTAGTGTGTTTCATGTTACACCTCTATCTTAGCAGCAGACAGCTCCCCCTCCCCATGGCTGAGCCCAATATGAGGGATGAGGGGCTTGTCTTATGGCCTGCACCATTACCCATAGCCCTGACTCATCTGCAGAAAACAGGATGGCTGGGATAGAGCTTGCACACCCATCGAAAAGCCCTGCAGGGAAGTGAGGTGTGGCTGGAGTGTTCTTAAATGCTTGGACTTCCTCTTTAACCCTTCTAGTGCCAGCTACGAAAAATTCATGTAGCTGCCTCTCCTGTCGTTAAACGCCAGCTACATAAATTTTACGTACCTGGCATTCCCCCCTGCTAGCGGGCAAACAAAAAAAAAGCCACTCACCTGACCCCTCTATCGAACCGTCCGGGTCTCCTCTTCATCAGGGGGGGCTTCGATCCCTCACCCAGGCCCCCCCCGGCTGCAGGGGAGTGCCCGGAATAGGTGCCCCCCCGCTTACGAGCTGCCCGTATTACATGTAAAAAAAATGACATTTACTAACCTTGGTGTCCGATCGCTCCCGCCGGCTCTCCTCTTCTTCGGGGGGGGGGGCTCCGATCACCCCCCCTGGCTCTTGAGTCTTGAGGAGGGCGGCCAACAGTGTTGTGTGTTTTTTTTTTACTGTCAACTTGCCATTAACCCTCTGAGCCCTCTCATTACCTGCCTCCCCAAAGCCCAGGGGGGGGGGGCAGAAGAAGAGCCCATGGCCATAGGCTATGCCGGCTTGTAGCCTGCAGGGCCAGGGGCCACCAAAGCTGCCCCTTGCACCCTGTTGTACAAGACCCCATAGCTGGTCCCGGGCTGGTTATGCTGGGTAAGGGGGACCTCACGCCATTTTTTTTTATTTTTAAGGGTTTTTAACCCTTAAAATTCCCAAAAAATGGGGTCCCCTTCCCCAGTTCGACACCATATTCAGCAAAAAAACAGCCTCACAAATCTCTTGCACTGAAAAATGCTTGTTTGAAGCACAGAGCGCAGGAGGCGGTGTGTTTAAAGTGTGTTTTTCAGCATCTATCCACTAGTAACAAAGCGAAAACATATGGAATTACATTGTAGCAACATTGTAACATGAACACTTTAATGGCAGACCTGTAATGTCATTTCTGAAGAAATATATAAAAAATGAAAAAAAGAGGTCACAGAATTATTTGTGATTTAAAAAAAAAACCCAGTTTAAAGAGAAGAAAAGGATCATCCATTGAAATGTATGAGAGAGTGACAGGTAGAGAGAGGTCATACCTGGCGCTGTGCAAGGCTGAACGCCGGCGCTGTTCGCAGAGGCTGTGATAATGATGAATCGGATGCTACATGGCGTTATCCCAGTCGCTAAACAGATTCTGCTTGATAAATGTGTAATTGCGTGCCGCGTCCTGCGTTCACCAGTCGCTACCTGTCATTAACCAGCCACTACCCGACGCTATCCCTTCTTAAATAAGGGCATAGGTCTTCATTCAAGAAAGAATGGCTCCCTCCTTCAAAAGGAATGGCCACCCCTCCGCACACCAACATTATTAATTATATGGAGGGGGATGTGCCAAGCTCTCTCCTTTGCAATTATTGAAGGCAATTGGCAATAGGTACCTTTTTATAAACCCGGACGGTAGTGAAAAACTATAGATTAATGCAAGTATAACAACTGATAAATAAAGAGGTAGGACAGTACTGGTGGACTGCCTGGCCTCGCTAGCTGGCTTCCTCTGCATTCTGCATAGCAATGATCTCAGCTACTCACATGCGTGTTACAGTAACATGGGTGTTACAGTTTAACCATGGAATTGATTGAAATGTAATTTCATGCCCTGTATTGCTCAGCCAGTGAGTAACAAATATGGGCTTACTATAAACTGTGCAACAGCATAGAGCTGCATACAGGTTAATGACATTAAATAGAGGTTGCATATAGTTGTGTTTGTGTGAATTGTATCCATTACCTTTCCTCCACAACTCAAAACATACAGATCGGTAAATTGATGTCTGGCTAAAATGACCATCATTTTTGCCAAAGAAAATAGGGAAGGACTAAAATTCTGTTAGGATTTCCTAAAATGATGTTCCAAAATGGCATGGGGCCCTCCCTCTCAGAACTGCCAGCTTGGTACACCCAACCACATGGGCTGCTATCTACATAAAAGTCAAATTGGTCCATGATAATTAATACCTTTCTTTGTATTCCTTGTGCTTTACAGTTTAAAAACATGGTTGCTGCCCTTTCCTATCACATTAACAGCAGTATATCCCTATGAACAGGGAATAGGAGAGTTGCAGATTTTTTTACCTTTGACCATTATTGACACATATGGCTGTAGGCTACTCATCAACATATTTGACTGTCAGTATTAACGTGCACAAATAACCCATCCTCTCTGTTAAGTCATGTTATTTTTACATCCTACAGAGAAAACATAACTGCTTTCATCTTCGTATTTTCTCTGCCCAACAAATCACACAATTTTTTAGCTTGATTTAAAAAAATTGGCACAACTATAGTGCCAGTAGAACAAATAATGGATTCTTCCTCTTTAAATCTCAAATACAATTCTACACATAACCTCCTTTTGAATCACTTTTTCACATGGTTGCAGGGTGTTTCCTGTACATTTGACCTGTTTTAGTTCATGGCTGAATAAAAACAATAGTCCCGTAATTTACTTCCTATAAGGCAACACACAACACTTTGTCACCATGAATGATGAAGTTGAACAGAGAAAAAGCATAGTCCTAATTGACTGTTTTACAATAGTGGTTTAGAATATTATCTAGTCTTTTCTCAATTGAATTGCAAATATGTTCAGTAGCTGAAGACCTACATGTCAGCTTCCTGATTATCCCTTCAGTGTTGTCATTGATGTCTTGTGACCTTACAACCCCATGGGAAGGGGTGCTGCCAGCATACTAATGAGCCCCATTTCTGCAGGTCTTCCACAATAAATCAGAATGTTATTAAACATTACTGTATGCTGTCTTTTCATCATTATTATCACAGGAGATGTTTCATACTGAGAATATTAAAAGCCGTCTGGTGGTGAGTCCCCCCCCCCCCCCCCACAATACCAGGATCAGCGGTATTGCTTTGAAAGCCATATTCTTTGTTAGGCTACCTAGATTAAAGTTAAAAAAACGGGGCTTGCTACAATATACTGGGATTTTGCTGCCCTCCATTTTACTGTATTATGAGGAAATCCTAGGAACATACAATAACAGGCCAAATAAGTACTTTATTTTATTTTAATACTTAACCTGGGCTATAACCAGACTCATCTAGTAATCCTGAGATATCTCTGCTGTCCACTTTTCTTTTTTTCACATTAGACTAATAAAAGCAGGGTCTCAATAATACAACTTCTATTCTTAATATATATATATATATATATATATATATATATATATATATATATATATATTGGTGGTTCAGGGACATTTAGCTACATGGCAACTTCCAAAAACCTTATTACATGAAAATTAATTTAGGGTTTGTGTAGTATAAGTATAGTATACCTTGGACCAAACTGCAAAGAGACAGACTATTGTAGGGGCCTATGTACCAACCTCATCGCTTCAGCACCAATGTTGAGCAATTCACTAATTTACAGTAATTGGCTATTGCTTGTTTCCGGTGGCCTATGCATTCTCTAGTGTAAGGACTAAAACTTGAACAGCTCCATAATAGTAATAAAGATATACATGGCTTTAATGTCAGGGCCATACTCACTCTGAAAATGCAAAAAGATTAATGACCTGATTCATCAACCTCCTTGTCCATCTTTGCTGGCATTACTGAGTGTTTTCCCTAGTTTTACCGTTTTTACAAAACAAAATCAGCTTTGTTCACATGTGTTTGCTGTATTTACCACTATGCATTTATTAGCATAGGTGGACAAAGACCTGCTAACACTTGAGCAGTACTCCCGATTTACAGCGAACACCATTGGAATAAATGGTTGCTCTTACATGATTGTCTTTTTAGCTCATTTTTGCATTAAAACCTGAGCTTTAGTGTCAGAACTAGCTAAAACTAGCGAATGTTGTAAATCAGGCCTTACCTTGCTCTATGGAAAACTCCTACAGTGACAAATTTGGTTTAAGTTCCTGTCCAGGCACACACTAATTTTCTCTCCCCTTACCCCCTTGGGAACAGTATAAAATAAGCTTTTTTAGAGCACCTGAAAATCTTTGATTGTATGTAAATAGCTTATGTATCCTAGTAGGGAAAGACATGTCATGGTGTAGTTTTATGATCCTCAACATGCTCTGCTGTGTTCAAAGACAGCTGCTGGTGTGCTGTGGCTTGCTGTGTTCACTCCCAGTCAGAGCAACAAGGGGGCAGAGTAGCTGTAGGACCATTTTTTGGTGTGGCCCTGGAGGAATAAAATTGAAAAAAGGAGAGCCTTATGAGATGGGCATCAGGTCAGCTGCTCGCTGAAAACCTATTGGATCACAGTCCCTTTAAACATCTATTGCTACCTCTTTTTTCCTCACTGGAACTATCTACACATGTGTCCTTGGCTAGTTGTCAGGCCACACTAACCTTTACTGGGCCCGTCATGCCCATTCCTGTACCAGTATGCCCTAAGGAGAAAGCTGAAATGCCTTGCTGATTAGTCCCACTGCTTGTGCAGCTAGAGCTGATGTCCAGGCAGACATGGATGACTCCAATCAAGGAAGAAGATGTTTGGTTGAAGGACATCACAGTCCCACGGGTTAGGTTATCCCTTTTCAAATCGTGTCCTCTAGCAGCAATAACTTTTCTGCTTTATCTTTTATCTTTATCCAACACTCAGCTTTAACCAACAATTGTATTTATCAGCACATAATTCTGTATGAATGAACACATCAGGTTTACAAATAGAATATATGAAAGAATATAAGCATGTAAAATATAAGCATGCAAAATTGGAGTGTTACGTATAACCTTATTTCCAGGTCCGATGTCTCAGCTGATTGGGGACAGCTAGTTATCTCTAGGAACAGCATGATACTGTATTGTTTGGCCACTCCAGGCATGTCAATTTGTCACATTGGATCCTTTTTGCCAACCATTGCCACATGTGCCACATCCGTTGATGCTGTTCTTCTTGGCCATGCTCATTGCTGCTGTTCCTTGTTACCAACCATTGCCAGTCACAAGGTTGTTTGTTGCCAACCCTCACCACTTTTGACCACATCCTGCATGGCTCATTAACAATTTTAGATGCTCTAGGGTTTTTTACTTCAGGCCCACATTAGTTAGCAGAATTAAACACATACATCACACTGGGAAACAGTGTGTGGCACAGTAAGCTGATTAGATAGGTAGGCTGGTGTGCTTCTGCTCCTCCCTAACTCAACTTTAACAACATGCACAGTGGTGACAATGACCAGCCACAGGCACCAAATACCCTTCCCTAGCTATCTGATAAATCTCTGAGCACTTTCGGGTCTAGCAGCTTGAGGGCAACACAGCAGGGGACTGCAAGCACCATGTGGCCCTGAGCTACAGGTTTGTGACCCCTGATCTCGAGGTAAAGTCCCCTACTAACACCTAGCATGTTTTTATTGTTAGCTTATTTATGCAACGGTTTTCTTGTAACCAATGGCAATGTATAAGTGAAGAAAGCCCCAGGCATTCAATCTACTCACTTTTTTTACCTAAAAATCATTAGTCTATTAATTTTCCTGTCTTTTAACTTACAGAAGTGTGACATATAAAATGTATAGTGGGATCTACTCCTTCTCTTTTTATAGTTGTAATTATTTAAAATATTCAACTTACTAACCTGCTTTGTTTATTATTGCAGTTTTATTTTTGTCTGAGAGTTCAATTTTGTAGATTTATAGTACAATCTCATGTTGTTTAGTTCGGTTTATTGTAGTCGAGTCTCATTTTGTACTGAGACAGTCGATTCTAAGAATTAATTACACAAAGTAGAGGAAAAACTATGAACTCACACAATAAACACAAGAAATTATGCTCTGTGTTGCCATGTAAGTTTAATGTTCTATCAAGCCAAGTGTTATTCATAATGTCTCTGTTTTGTAATTCTCAACATATATATAGCAAATGAGAATAAAAAATTTGAACATAGCTGCAGGTTTTTTCTATTCATACTGTACATGAAATCACTAGTAGAGATGAGCGAACTTTTGAAAAATTCGATTCGACTGATTCGCCGAATTTTCCGACAAAAATCGTTTCGACCCGAATAAATTCGCGACGGATCGCTATTAAAAACGGCTATTTCTGAGCCTCCTACAGCCTCAATAGGGTTGTAAACCATTCAGCCTTGCTGTAACACGCACAGGATGCGTGCTGGGTTTGTTAAATAATACTTTGAAGAAATATCACATGCAGATCAGAGGCATCGCTAATAGAATCGCAGAGCGGCACAATTGCAGAGAGTTGAAGTGGCATCACTATGAGGGGCAGAAGGAGCCCAAATATACACTGGAGTTGGCCTCAGGAGCCCAAAAATTGGATGAATCACACCCTGGAGTTGGCAGAAGTTGGCAGCAGCAGCAGGAGCCCAAATATACACTGGAGTTGGCTTCAGGAGCCCAAAAATTGGATGAATCACACCCTGGAGTTGGCAGAAGTTGGCAGCAGCAGCAGCAGCAGGAGCCCAAATATACACTGGAGTTGGCTTCAGGAGCCCAAAAATTGGATGAATCACACCCTGGAGTTGGCAGAAGTTGGCAGCAGCAGCAGCAGCAGGAGCCCAAATATACACTGGAGTTGGCTTCAGGAGCCCAAAAATTGGATGAATCACACCCTGGAGTTGGCAGAAGTTGGCAGCAGCAGCAGCAGGAGCCCAAATATACACTGGAGTTGGCTTCAGGAGCCCAAAAATTGGATGAATCACACCCTGGAGTTGGCAGAAGTTGGCAGCAGCAGCAGCAGGAGCCCAAATATACACTGGAGTTGGCTTCAGGAGCCCAAAAATTGGATGAATCACACCCTGGAGTTGGCAGAAGTTGGCAGCAGCAGGAGCAGGAGCCCAAATATACACTGGAGTTGGCCTCAGGAGCCCAAAAATTGGATGAATCACACCCTGGAGTTGGCAGAAGTTGGCAGCAGCAGCAGCAGGAGCCCAAATATACACTGGAGTTGGCCTCAGGAGCCCAAAAATTGGATGAATCACACCCTGGAGTTGGCAGGAGTTGACAGTAGTAGCAGCAGGAGCCCAAATATACACTGGAGTTGGCTTCAGGAGCCCAAAAATTGGATGAATCACACCCTGGAGTTGGCAGAAGTTGGCAGCAGCAGCAGCAGGAGCCCAAATATACACTGGAGTTGGCCTCAGGAGCCCAAAAATTGGATGAATCACACCCTGGAGTTGGCAGAAGTTGGCAGTAGTAGCAGCAGGAGCCCAAATATACACTGGAGTTGGCTTCAGGAGCCCAAAAATTGGATGAATCACACCCTGGAGTTGGCAGAAGTTGGCAGTAGCAGCAGCAGGAGCCCAAATATACACTGGAGTTGGCTTCAGGAGCCCAAAAATTGGATGAATCACACCCTGGAGTTGGCAGGAGTTGACAGTAGCAGCAGCAGGAGCCCAAATATACACTGGAGTTGGCTTCAGGAGCCCAAAAATTGGATGAATCACACCCTGGAGTTGGCAGAAGTTGGCAGTAGTAGCAGCAGGAGCCCAAATATACACTGGAGTTGGCTTCAGGAGCCCAAAAATTGGATGAATCACACCCTGGAGTTGGCAGGAGTTGACAGTAGCAGCAGCAGGAGCCCAAATATACACTGGAGTTGGCTTCAGGAGCCCAAAAATTGGATGAATCACACCCTGGAGTTGGCAGAAGTTGGCAGCAGCAGCAGCAGCAGGAGCCCAAATATACACTGGAGTTGGCTTCAGGAGCCCAAAAATTGGATGAATCACACCCTGGAGTTGGCAGAAGTTGGCAGTAGCAGCAGCAGGAGCCCAAATATACACTGGAGTTGGCTTCAGGAGCCCAAAAATTGGATGAATCACACCCTGGAGTTGGCAGGAGTTGACAGTAGCAGCAGCAGGAGCCCAAATATACACTGGAGTTGGCTTCAGGAGCCCAAAAATTGGATGAATCACACCCTGGAGTTGGCAGAAGTTGGCAGTAGTAGCAGCAGGAGCCCAAATATACACTGGAGTTGGCTTCAGGAGCCCAAAAATTGGATGAATCACACCCTGGAGTTGGCAGAAGTTGGCAGTAGCAGCAGCAGGAGCCCAAATATACACTGGAGTTGGCTTCAGGAGCCCAAAAATTGGATGAATCACACCCTGGAGTTGGCAGGAGTTGACAGTAGCAGCAGCAGGAGCCCAAATATACACTGGAGTTGGCTTCAGGAGCCCAAAAATTGGATGAATCACACCCTGGAGTTGGCAGGAGTTGACAGTAGCAGCAGCAGGAGCCCAAATATACACTGGAGTTGGCTTCAGGAGCCCAAAAATTGGATGAATCACACCCTGGAGTTGGCAGGAGTTGACAGTAGTAGCAGCAGGAGCCCAAATATACACTGGAGTTGGCCTCAGGAGCCCAAAAATTGGATGAATCACACCCTGGAGTTGGCAGGAGTTGACAGTAGTAGCAGCAGGAGCCCAAATATACACTGGAGTTGGCTTCAGGAGCCCAAAAATTGGATGAATCACACCCTGGAGTTGGCAGAAGTTGGCAGTAGCAGCAGCAGGAGCCCAAAAAATGGCCTAAAGACATAAATATGTTTTGCACCATTTGTAAAGTGTAAAACGTGGCACCATGCTGAATCTAGTCGCATGCATCAGGCATTGGTGGGTGGAAATCCTGGCTGATCCATCCCTGATTCATTTTGACAAAGGTGAGTCTCTCCACATTTTTAGTTGACAGACGAGTTCTCCTCGCCGTAACTATGGCCCCCGCCGCACTAAACACCCGCTCAGATGGCACGCTACTTGCCGGGCAGGACAGCTTTTCCAGGGCAAACTCTGCTAGTTGCGGCCACAAATCAAGTTTGGCTGCCCAGAAGTCCAGCGGATCCTCAAGGTGTGTTGGCATGGTCATGTCAAAGTATGACATGACCTGCTGGTTCAGGTCCTGCTCCAGGTCTTCCTGCTGCTCATGAGTAGCCTCACTATGCGGGTGTAGAAAGCTACTCATTAGCGACTGAAGACTGAGGCTGCTGCTGCTGATGGAGCTTCTGCTGCTGCTGCTGCCAACCCCCCCAGCGGCCATGGCAGTGGAAGGTGAGCGCAGAGGTCCCCTCGAGTCAGACCTGCGAGAGTATGGACCATGGCGCAGATAGGCATCGGCCAACTGCCTACGTAGAATGTCTTTGTAGTAGTTGAGTTTGTCCTCCCTCTCGGTGGGTTTAAAAAATGCCCCCATTTTGTGCCGGAAGCGAGGGTCCAATAAGGTGGACAGCCAGAAGTCATCCCGCCGACAGATGGAAACAATTCTGGGGTCACTACGCAAGCATGTGAGCATGCTTCGTGCCATTTGCGCAAGTGACTCGGATGGACTACCTGTCTCCATCTCCACTGCATACTGCCACGGTGTGCCCGGGTCCTCTGTCTCTCCTTCCTCAAAAACCTCTAGCTCCTCTGGCTGCTCCTGCTCCTCCTCTCCTGTCCGCTGACTAGATAAACCAGCCATTTCGCCAAGCCTAAACTGTGTTTCGCTGGGCAACTCCTCCTCCTCCTCTTCCTCCTCCTCCTCCTCCAGTTCAGCTCCAACGGGGTTCATGTGGCCGTAAGATGTAAACGCCATGTCTCCAGTGCCCTGACCAGCCATGGTTTCCAACATGTGCTGTAGTACATGAAGCAGTGGAATCACGTCGTTCATCCCGTAATCCTGCCGACTGACAAATAAAGTGGCTTCCTCAAAGGGCCTGAGCAAACGGCAGGTGTCACGTATGAGCTGCCACTGGTTGACATTGAAGTTACACAGGGGAGTCCCCCTATCTGCTTGGATCATCAGGAAATCCGTGATGGCTTTTCTCTGTTCATATAATCGGTCCAACATGTGAAGGGTGGAATTCCAACGGGTGGAAACATCGCAAATCAGACTATGTTGGGGGATACCATTCTGACGCTGTAGCTCAAGAAGGGTGTGTTTGGCGGTGTAGGAGTGGCTGAAGTGCATGCAAAGTTTCCGTGAAGTTGTTAGGATGTCCTGCAGATGGGGGGAACACTTCAGAAACCGCTTGACAACCAGATTGAAGACGTGAGCCATGCAGGGGGCATGGGTCAGGCTTCCTTGGCGCAGCGCAGACAAAATGTTCTTCCCATTGTCGGTAACCATGATTCCCATTTTAAGTTTTCTCGGAGTAAGCCATGTTTGGATTTCCTGATGAATACATTTAAGCAGTTCCTCCCCTGTGTGACTCCGTTCGCCAAGACAAACCATGTGAAGCACTGCGTGACACCTCCGTGCCCTGCACACATGGTAGACTGGAGGGGCACTGAGACTTGAGCCTACAGTGGAGGGTGAGGAGATGGCAGAGGATGAGGAGGCCGAGTCGCACGGTGTCACAGGCCCAATGGGCAGAGAGCGCGGAGGCCGAAGCGGCGTGACCTGTCCAAGTTGCTGCTGCAAAGGGACCACATTCACCCAGTGGGCCGTAAACGACATGTACTGCCCCTGACCGTAGTTACAGCTCCAGATGTCGGCGCTGCCATGTATTTTGCTACACACCGACAGGCTCAAGGACTGGCCCACCTTCTGTTCAACAAAAGTGTGCAGCGCTGGTACTGCCTTCTTGGCAAAGAAATGACGGCTTGGGACTCTCCACCTCAGCTCGGCACAAGCCATCAGTTCTCTGAAAGGTGCAGATTCCACCACCTGAAAAGGGAGCGACTGCAGCACCAGCAACTTGGACAGGAGCACATTCAGCTTCTGCGCCGTAGGATGAGTGGGCGCATACTGCTGTCTCTTGGACATGGCTTCGCTGATGGATTGCTGGCGGGATGCATGACTTGGAGGAGGAGGAGGAGGAGCAGGAGCGACAGAGGATGGGTGTGACGCACAGCTGCCTTCGGCTGAGGTGCTGGAGCCTTGGCTGGCAGAAATTGGGAGCTCACTTGGTGAGGAAGCAGACTGGACCACCCCTTGGGAGCCTCGGTTCTCCCAGGTCGTTTTATGGTGACGCATCATATGTTGACGCAGGGCCGTGGTGCCAACATTTGGACCCTGGCCACGCTTCACCTTTTGCCTACATATCTTGCATGTGGCCATGTTACCCTCCTGCGGATGCCTCAGGAAAAACTGCCACACTGCCGAGTAGCTACTTTTCCCACCCCCTGGCCTCACTGATTCACTGCTGCTGTTGCCAACTCCAGGAACCCCTGCTCCACTACCTCCCGATAAGGTAGACTGCCGCACAGCAGGTGCTCTACCCCGGCCCCGGCCCCGGCCGGCTCCAGCCTTTGGAATTGTGCCCCCATGCTGACTGCTACCACCTTGCTGCCTCAGCTGCTGACTCCGGGGCAACCTGCGCCCCTCTTCTTCTGATGATGACGATGAAGCCCCTTCATCACCCGGCTCCCAAGTGCGATCGGCTTCATCGTCATCATCATCATCATCACCGGGTTGTGGCTGTACGTCACTGATGTTCGTGGATTCGTCAACAGTGTCTGGCGCAGGAGCTGGAACGCTCGCAGCACCCACGACACTGTCCACATCACTATTTGTCTGCCTAGCTAAAGAAGCCACCTCCATTTCTTGGCTGGGCAGTAGCTGCTGACTGTCCTCCTGTATCTGATCGTCCTCCTCACTAAAGAGTGGAGCTGAACCCAAAGCATAGGATACGTCGCTGGGGGAGGGAACGGCGTAGGACAGAGGCAATGGGAGGACAGGGACTGCTCTCGGGGCATGCCAACTCAGGGTTGTGTCAGAGGAACCTACCGACCCTAGACTGGGGGTCTCAGATGTAAGTTGTGATGATGTTGTTGATGAGCGCGTCAGCCAATCTACCACGGCAGATGCGTTACTGGTGGAGACCCGACCGCTAGCAGATACTGGCAGATTAGGTCTCTCAGCGTGACTCCTGCTGCTACTGGCCCCCAGTCTGATGCGAGCTCTGCCTGCGGAATCTTGGCCTCTGCCACTCCTCTTTTCACTTCCAGGCACTTGTCTGCCCGACATAGTCTAACTGGCGTGGTAGTAGGTGATATTTTAAGAACCCCCAGGCAGCAGTGGGTCTATATAAAACAGAATATAATGCACACCAAAAGTGAGCAGTAACACTCAGCCTCCAACAGGCCTGCTTAGTGTAAATAAGAGAGCTGCTTAGTGTAAATAAAGAGGGGTATGCTATGTTACAGAATGGGATGCCTCAACAGAAGTGCACCTGGCAGGCAGCAGTAAGCCTATGCCCAGCAAAAGTGTCTTATAATATAAATATAATAAGAGCAAATGCTTATATGGTCTTAAACAGAGGCTGCTTTAGTCACAGAATGGGATGCCCTGGGCAGGAATGGACCTGGCAGGGTCCAGTAGGGCTTTGGCCAGCAAAAGTGTCTTTATCAGGCTAATTTCAAATATGATAAGAGCAAATGCTTATATGGTCTTAAACAGAGGCTGCTGTAGTCACAGAATGGGATGCCCCGGGCAGGAATCGACCTGGCAGGGTCCAGTAGGGCTTTGGCCAGCAAAAGTGTCTTTATCAGGCCTGATTTCTATGAGAATAAGTGCAAATGTTTATTATGCTATTAAATAGAGGCTGCTTTAGTCACAGAATGGGATGCCAGTGCCACAAAAACCAGAGAGCATGCACAGCAAAAGTGTCTTTATCAGGCCTGATTTCTATGAGAATAAGTGCAAATGTTTATTATGCTATTAAATAGAGGCTGCTTTAGTCACAGAATGGGATGCCAGTGCCACAAAAACCAGAGAGCATGCACAGCAAAAGTGTCTTTATCAGGCCTGATTTCTATGAGAATAAGTGCAAATGTTTATTATGCTATTAAATAGAGGCTGCTTTAGTCACAGAATGGGATGCCAGTGCCACAAAAACCAGAGAGCATGCACAGCAAAAGTGTCTTTATCAGGCCTGATTTCTATGAGAATAAGTGCAAATGTTTATTATGCTATTAAATAGAGGCTGCTTTAGTCACAGAATGGGATGCCAGTGCCACAAAAACCAGAGAGCATGCACAGCAAAAGTGTCTTTATCAGGCCTGATTTCTATGAGAATAAGTGCAAATGTTTATTATGCTATTAAATAGAGGCTGCTTTAGTCACAGAATGGGATGCCAGTGCCACAAAAACCAGAGAGCATGCACAGCAAAAGTGTCTTTATCGGGCCTGATTTCTATGAGAATAAGTGCAAATGTTTATTATGCTATTAAATAGAGGCTGCTTTAGTCACAGAATGGGATGCCAGTGCCACAAAAACCAGAGAGCATGCACAGCAAAAGTGTCTTTATCAGGCCTGATTTCTATGAGAATAAGTGCAAATGTTTATTATGCTATTAAATAGAGGCTGCTTTAGTCACAGAATGGGATGCCAGTGCCACAAAAACCAGAGAGCATGCACAGCAAAAGTGTCTTTATCAGGCCTGATTTCTATGAGAATAAGTGCAAATGTTTATTATGCTATTAAATAGAGGCTGCTTTAGTCACAGAATGGGATGCCAGTGCCACAAAAACCAGAGAGCATGCACAGCAAAAGTGTCTTTATCAGGCCTGATTTCTATGAGAATAAGTGCAAATGTTTATTATGCTATTAAATAGAGGCTGCTTTAGTCACAGAATGGGATGCCAGTGCCACAAAAACCAGAGAGCATGCACAGCAAAAGTGTCTTTATCAGGCCTGATTTCTATGAGAATAAGTGCAAATGTTTATTATGCTATTAAATAGAGGCTGCTTTAGTCACAGAATGGGATGCCAGTGCCACAAAAACCAGAGAGCATGCACAGCAAAAGTGTCTTTATCAGGCCTGATTTCTATGAGAATAAGTGCAAATGTTTATTATGCTATTAAATAGAGGCTGCTTTAGTCACAGAATGGGATGCCAGTGCCACAAAAACCAGAGAGCATGCACAGCAAAAGTGTCTTTATCAGGCCTGATTTCTATGAGAATAAGTGCAAATGTTTATTATGCTATTAAATAGAGGCTGCTTTAGTCACAGAATGGGATGCCAGTGCCACAAAAACCAGAGAGCATGCACAGCAAAAGTGTCTTTATCAGGCCTGATTTCTATGAGAATAAGTGCAAATGTTTATTATGCTATTAAATAGAGGCTGCTTTAGTCACAGAATGGGATGCCAGTGCCACAAAAACCAGAGAGCATGCACAGCAAAAGTGTCTTTATCAGGCCTGATTTCTATGAGAATAAGTGCAAATGTTTATTATGCTATTAAATAGAGGCTGCTTTAGTCACAGAATGGGATGCCAGTGCCACAAAAACCAGAGAGCATGCACAGCAAAAGTGTCTTTATCAGGCCTGATTTCTATGAGAATAAGTGCAAATGTTTATTATGCTATTAAATAGAGGCTGCTTTAGTCACAGAATGGGATGCCAGTGCCACAAAAACCAGAGAGCATGCACAGCAAAAGTGTCTTTATCAGGCCTGATTTCTATGAGAATAAGTGCAAATGTTTATTATGCTATTAAATAGAGGCTGCTTTAGTCACAGAATGGGATGCCAGTGCCACAAAAACCAGAGAGCATGCACAGCAAAAGTGTCTTTATCAGGCCTGATTTCTATGAGAATAAGTGCAAATGTTTATTATGCTATTAAATAGAGGCTGCTTTAGTCACAGAATGGGATGCCAGTGCCACAAAAACCAGAGAGCATGCACAGCAAAAGTGTCTTTATCAGGCCTGATTTCTATGAGAATAAGTGCAAATGTTTATTATGCTATTAAATAGAGGCTGCTTTAGTCACAGAATGGGATGCCAGTGCCACAAAAACCAGAGAGCATGCACAGCAAAAGTGTCTTTATCAGGCCTGATTTCTATGAGAATAAGTGCAAATGTTTATTATGCTATTAAATAGAGGCTGCTTTAGTCACAGAATGGGATGCCAGTGCCACAAAAACCAGAGAGCATGCACAGCAAAAGTGTCTTTATCAGGCCTGATTTCTATGAGAATAAGTGCAAATGTTTATTATGCTATTAAATAGAGGCTGCTTTAGTCACAGAATGGGATGCCAGTGCCACAAAAACCAGAGAGCATGCACAGCAAAAGTGTCTTTATCAGGCCTGATTTCTATGAGAATAAGTGCAAATGTTTATTATGCTATTAAATAGAGGCTGCTTTAGTCACAGAATGGGATGCCAGTGCCACAAAAACCAGAGAGCATGCACAGCAAAAGTGTCTTTATCAGGCCTGATTTCTATGAGAATAAGTGCAAATGTTTATTATGCTATTAAATAGAGGCTGCTTTAGTCACAGAATGGGATGCCAGTGCCACAAAAACCAGAGAGCATGCACAGCAAAAGTGTCTTTATCAGGCCTGATTTCTATGAGAATAAGTGCAAATGTTTATTATGCTATTAAATAGAGGCTGCTTTAGTCACAGAATGGGATGCCAGTGCCACAAAAACCAGAGAGCATGCACAGCAAAAGTGTCTTTATCAGGCCTGATTTCTATGAGAATAAGTGCAAATGTTTATTATGCTATTAAATAGAGGCTGCTTTAGTCACAGAATGGGATGCCAGTGCCACAAAAACCAGAGAGCATGCACAGCAAAAGTGTCTTTATCAGGCCTGATTTCTATGAGAATAAGTGCAAATGTTTATTATGCTATTAAATAGAGGCTGCTTTAGTCACAGAATGGGATGCCAGTGCCACAAAAACCAGAGAGCATGCACAGCAAAAGTGTCTTTATCAGGCCTGATTTCTATGAGAATAAGTGCAAATGTTTATTATGCTATTAAATAGAGGCTGCTTTAGTCACAGAATGGGATGCCAGTGCCACAAAAACCAGAGAGCATGCACAGCAAAAGTGTCTTTATCAGGCCTGATTTCTATGAGAATAAGTGCAAATGTTTATTATGCTATTAAATAGAGGCTGCTTTAGTCACAGAATGGGATGCCAGTGCCACAAAAACCAGAGAGCATGCACAGCAAAAGTGTCTTTATCAGGCCTGATTTCTATGAGAATAAGTGCAAATGTTTATTATGCTATTAAATAGAGGCTGCTTTAGTCACAGAATGGGATGCCAGTGCCACAAAAACCAGAGAGCATGCACAGCAAAAGTGTCTTTATCAGGCCTGATTTCTATGAGAATAAGTGCAAATGTTTATTATGCTATTAAATAGAGGCTGCTTTAGTCACAGAATGGGATGCCAGTGCCACAAAAACCAGAGAGCATGCACAGCAAAAGTGTCTTTATCAGGCCTGATTTCTATGAGAATAAGTGCAAATGTTTATTATGCTATTAAATAGAGGCTGCTTTAGTCACAGAATGGGATGCCAGTGCCACAAAAACCAGAGAGCATGCACAGCAAAAGTGTCTTTATCAGGCCTGATTTCTATGAGAATAAGTGCAAATGTTTATTATGCTATTAAATAGAGGCTGCTTTAGTCACAGAATGGGATGCCAGTGCCACAAAAACCAGAGAGCATGCACAGCAAAAGTGTCTTTATCAGGCCTGATTTCTATGAGAATAAGTGCAAATGTTTATTATGCTATTAAATAGAGGCTGCTTTAGTCACAGAATGGGATGCCAGTGCCACAAAAACCAGAGAGCATGCACAGCAAAAGTGTCTTTATCAGGCCTGATTTCTATGAGAATAAGTGCAAATGTTTATTATGCTATTAAATAGAGGCTGCTTTAGTCACAGAATGGGATGCCAGTGCCACAAAAACCAGAGAGCATGCACAGCAAAAGTGTCTTTATCAGGCCTGATTTCTATGAGAATAAGTGCAAATGTTTATTATGCTATTAAATAGAGGCTGCTTTAGTCACAGAATGGGATGCCAGTGCCACAAAAACCAGAGAGCATGCACAGCAAAAGTGTCTTTATCAGGCCTGATTTCTATGAGAATAAGTGCAAATGTTTATTATGCTATTAAATAGAGGCTGCTTTAGTCACAGAATGGGATGCCAGTGCCACAAAAACCAGAGAGCATGCACAGCAAAAGTGTCTTTATCAGGCCTGATTTCTATGAGAATAAGTGCAAATGTTTATTATGCTATTAAATAGAGGCTGCTTTAGTCACAGAATGGGATGCCAGTGCCACAAAAACCAGAGAGCATGCACAGCAAAAGTGTCTTTATCAGGCCTGATTTCTATGAGAATAAGTGCAAATGTTTATTATGCTATTAAATAGAGGCTGCTTTAGTCACAGAATGGGATGCCAGTGCCACAAAAACCAGAGAGCATGCACAGCAAAAGTGTCTTTATCAGGCCTGATTTCTATGAGAATAAGTGCAAATGTTTATTATGCTATTAAATAGAGGCTGCTTTAGTCACAGAATGGGATGCCAGTGCCACAAAAACCAGAGAGCATGCACAGCAAAAGTGTCTTTATCAGGCCTGATTTCTATGAGAATAAGTGCAAATGTTTATTATGCTATTAAATAGAGGCTGCTTTAGTCACAGAATGGGATGCCAGTGCCACAAAAACCAGAGAGCATGCACAGCAAAAGTGTCTTTATCAGGCCTGATTTCTATGAGAATAAGTGCAAATGTTTATTATGCTATTAAATAGAGGCTGCTTTAGTCACAGAATGGGATGCCAGTGCCACAAAAACCAGAGAGCATGCACAGCAAAAGTGTCTTTATCAGGCCTGATTTCTATGAGAATAAGTGCAAATGTTTATTATGCTATTAAATAGAGGCTGCTTTAGTCACAGAATGGGATGCCAGTGCCACAAAAACCAGAGAGCATGCACAGCAAAAGTGTCTTTATCAGGCCTGATTTCTATGAGAATAAGTGCAAATGTTTATTATGCTATTAAATAGAGGCTGCTTTAGTCACAGAATGGGATGCCAGTGCCACAAAAACCAGAGAGCATGCACAGCAAAAGTGTCTTTATCAGGCCTGATTTCTATGAGAATAAGTGCAAATGTTTATTATGCTATTAAATAGAGGCTGCTTTAGTCACAGAATGGGATGCCAGTGCCACAAAAACCAGAGAGCATGCACAGCAAAAGTGTCTTTATCAGGCCTGATTTCTATGAGAATAAGTGCAAATGTTTATTATGCTATTAAATAGAGGCTGCTTTAGTCACAGAATGGGATGCCAGTGCCACAAAAACCAGAGAGCATGCACAGCAAAAGTGTCTTTATCAGGCCTGATTTCTATGAGAATAAGTGCAAATGTTTATTATGCTATTAAATAGAGGCTGCTTTAGTCACAGAATGGGATGCCAGTGCCACAAAAACCAGAGAGCATGCACAGCAAAAGTGTCTTTATCAGGCCTGATTTCTATGAGAATAAGTGCAAATGTTTATTATGCTATTAAATAGAGGCTGCTTTAGTCACAGAATGGGATGCCTCACAGCAGACTTAAGATCAGTTCAGTATATATGCACAGTTAGTATAAGCAGCCTGAAAACGCTAACAAAGCCTGTCAGGCTGGATGAAAAAAAAAAAAAAAACTGACAGCCTCCGATTTTCCCTTCCTTTCCCTGTTTTTCGCTGACTTTCTGTCTATCTCCTGTCTGTCTCCTGCCTGTCTCCAGCCTGTCCCTGTCTGTCCCTGCCTGTCTCCAGCCTGTCCCTGTCTGTCCCTCAGCTACACAGCGTTCTGTCTCTCACGAATGCAATAGAGAAATGAGGAAAAGCAAGATGGCCGCCGTTAAATACCGCTGTGTGACGTCACCGGGCTTGCTGGCTGCTGATAGGCTGCATGTGACTGCCCCAGCTTGCACTGGCGCGGGATACATGTCCAGACATGTCCCGCCCGCCATCTTAGAATGCCTGTAATGTAAATGAATGGATGTTAAAGGAAAACTTCGAGTGATCGAATCGCGGGGAAATTCGGATTCGATCCGAATCGAATTTTTCCTGAAATTCGGATCGAATCCGGGTTCGTCCGGATTGATTCGCTCATCCCTAATCACTAGCATTGATGTTGGGTGATGGAGTCTGGTTAACCATTAGTGCTGATTTATCCTAAAGTTTCAGACACAAACAAATATACTACTCCTTTGGCCTTGCATTGTGAATGAACTATTGCCATGCTAAAAGCGAAAATAATTAATTAGGTAGCATCCACATCTATAGTCTGCACATTTCCTGCATAGCACTGATGCTATAGAGTTACTCCAGTAATACAGCAAACCCAAATATCCAGGTCGGGGACATGGCAGCATCCCTTGTGGTCCAAATACTGAACCTGGAGTAAGGCTACCAAGCCTTAGTCGTGGCAGAGCCATTTACCTTCCTTCCCCTGTAGCTCCTGATCCAATTGCTGCTCAGAGCTTCAATGGAAGTTTGGCAGGGGCTACTGCCCCACCATCTCAACTTTTACAAACCAACATAAAGACTTGATCCACAGCTTCCAATGGAAGAGGACATCTCCCCGGTCTAAGGGCTGCTTTGGAACATACCTTCCTTGCCTGGGGAAGAACTGTCTGCCCCACTACAAGTGGGGCTTCTGTCAATGTAGGAAACATGAATGATGATTCTGGCCCATCAACCAGCACAGGCCCCCCACCAGCTAAGCTAATGCAAAGAAGCAGCTAGACAGAGTGCAGCAGCTACACAGGATGAAGCAGTTAGCCTTGGAGCCTCAGGTACCCAGGTTAAAATAAGATTTTCACTTGCTGAAAATATGCAGCTGTGTGATTTTGTTATAGTTAAATGGCGTGACCTCTATAGTGACTGTGCACGCTTGTATGGCAAATATGGGAAGGACCAGTTGTGACAGGAAATTGCAGTTCTGGTGAATGCTGTTGCTAAAAAAAGACTCACTGTGGGCCCTCTTATGTAGAAATAATGTCCAAAGTTCTGGCCGACACTCATGATAAATTCCTCTCGATATGGGAGCCCTGGATGAGATTTGCTTGGCCTGGCGAACCCCCGTGGAGGCTGTAGCATCCAGGTACGTAGGCTGGTGGAGTGCGGGAGCCCCTCGATCCTTTCCCCCCCCCCCCGACCTCTTCCCCCTCTCGAACTTCTTCCCTTCCCCCTAGTTTTTATTTTTTCCTCCCTTCAGACTGCGATACGCTGTCGTTTATTTCTTTAACTCATATGCATTGCAAATCATTGGAATACCAACATGATCTATGTGTAATCTTATGCACTGTCAGCTTTTCCTTCTCACCTCCCCTGCGTGGGATGGTATGATAATGCATACATTTCGTATGTCTGTAATGTTGGAAACTCAAAGCCTTAATAAAAATATTGAAACAAAAAAGAAATAATGTCCAAAGACAGTGACATTACAGTGTGAGTGGGTCCCCAACACACTGTGTCAAATCTATTTTTTTCTAGATGATGGGTTCAATACTTATATTTTTGTGCCAATTTTTATAGTTACATAGTTAGTATGGTTAACAAAATACATATATCCATCAAGTTCAACCAAGGGACTAGGTTGGGGAAAGTTATTTTTAATTTTTCTTAACTGATAACAGCTAATAGTAACTGTTAATGCTAATTTCTGCTAGAAAAGCATCTAATCCTTTTTTGAAGCTGTCAGCTGAAGCTGTTGATGCCGTGACAAGCTTTAGCGGGAGTCTATTTCACAGATTTATAGTTCTTACGGTAATAAATGATTGTTGCCTCTGGTGATTGAATCTTTTTTTTTCAGACAGAGGAAATGCCTCCTTATCTTTACAGAGGATTTTAGTTGAAATAATTTTTTCCAATATTTTTGTATTGGCCATTTATATATTTACACAAGTCCCCCTTGAGACGTCTCCTCTCAGGACTAAGCAGATTTAATTCCCATAAGCTTTCCTCTAAACTGAGATACCCTTTTCCCCTTATTAGTTTGTTGGCTCTCCTCTGCACCCTTTCTGAAATCAGGGTGTCCTTTCTATGAATGGTTGCCTAGAACTGGACAACATATTACCGGTGAGGGAGCACCAGTGCCTTGTAAAGAGGCAAAATTACATCTCTGTCTCATGATTCCATGCCTCTTTTAATGCATGATAGTATCTTGGTGGTCTTTGAAGCAGCTGCTTGGCATTGCATACTGTTATTTAGCCTGTGATCTACCAGTACCCCCAGATCCTTCTCAACTAGTGACTCTCCCAGTTTTGCTCCCCCAAAGACATATGTGGCCTTCAGGTTATTAGACCCCAAGTGCATCATTTTACACTTATCCCCATTGAACGTCATTTGCCAAGTGGATGCCCAGACACTCAAAGTGTCCAAGTCAGCCTGAAGCTTGTAGTACACCGCTTACAAACGGTAAGCATTTAGAGTAGGTATCATTAACCGCAACTCTCTGCACACAATCCTTCAGCCAGTTTTCAATCTACTCACAAACTATATTTTTTAACCCTGAAGACCTCAATTTCCCAAATAAGCTATAAGGATCAGTGTCAAATGCTTTTGCAAAATCCAGAAAAACAATATCTACTGTCCAAGCTTCTACTCACCTCCTCATAGAGGCCAATCAGGTTAGTCTGCCAGCTTCTGCCCTTAGTAAAACCGTGCTAGCTCTCACCTAGATGCATTGTTACATAATCCTGTATATAGTCTCTTAGGAGTCCCTCAAGCAGTTTTCCCGCAATGGATGGTAAGCTTACAGGTCTGTAATTACCTGGAGAAAACCTAGAATGCTTTTTAAAAATGGACACCATATTTGCCTTGCACCAACCCATTGGCACTATACCTGTTGTTAGTGAGGCTTTAAAGATCAAAAGCAGAGGTGCTAATAACTGAGCTGAGTTTTTTAAGAACTCTTGGGTGATGTCCATCTTGTCCTGGAGTCTTATTCACATTAATATTTAATCTTTCTTGGATGATATCCATGTTGTTTAGCCAGTTATACTTGGGGTATTGTTTGCAGTGGCCACGCCTAAATTGGTACCTTGTGCCTCATTTGTGGAGAGCTTATAGCAACTCTGCCCCAATGACCAATTAGGGTATCTACCATTTCTGATTTTGGTTTCTTTGAGTTTATATATAAAATAAATGTTTAGGGTTGGTTTTGCTCTCTTTTGCCGCATCTCTTTTTGCAAACTCTATTATTTGTTTACATGATTTATTTACTGTTTTATACTTTTCAAAGGTTACTGCTGAGAGATCAGAGTTGTAATTTTTAAATGCCCGCTTCTTGTTTTGTTATTGCCCGTTTAACTGCAGGCGTCGACCGATAGGGATTTCCCTGAAAGTTGACAATTCTGTGTTGGCTTTCTGACAGCATTTAGAAATGTTAGGATACTCTCCACTTCTACCCTTCTCGTGTGCTGTTTAGCTGTTAAATGGGATCCTCTAGATTGTGTCCCAACAGATCTATTGCCCTGCCGTTGTGTCCTTTCAATGTCAGACTTAGTCGCCACACCCTTAGGCACTTTGTGCATGAACTGACTCATATGTTATATAACTCACTGCAAGATTGAATTCTTGCATGCCTAAGACTCATCACTATTTAATGTAGCTCATGCCCATCGTGAGAATGTTATGCCTCTGTTGTGTCCACCAACTGCCATATTTAACCCTTGCCTTGTAATCCTCTCAGTGCTGGACAGTGTATTCCATCACTTGTTGAACTATTTTTTGTTCTGCATAATTTAATTCTTTAGCTGCTTAAAGCATCATTTGGAGCCCGGGTGCCCTTCCAGTAGGATATGCCAACCCAAGTCTATCATGGGTTAGCTGGCCTGGCCCCATGACTTGAAGTGAGCATACAGTAGTTCCTCTTTAACAGCTTATTACACATTAGAATACACAGATTGAGGGCGAACCCTGGGTAAATTGCATTCGAAGGTACTTAACACTGAAATGCATAATTAGTAATATATACCAATATTTAAAGTACTCTTAGAAAAGTAACAACACAAGTAATTCAGGTGATTAGTAATGCTTAAGATTGACCTCCTAATTGCATGAGCATCTTCCGCTTGACTTCTGTTAATCATTGTGTCACAATAGTAATGGATGCAAAGAGGCTTTCTGCTTAATACAGTCTGGCACATACTTGCTGGCACTCTGTATTTTCAGCTAAGATACTTGTATTGACAGATCAGATGCATAGTTAAAATAAAATAGGAGGCGAACTATTCTGGGCCAAGTAAGCCAATTTATCTCATTATTTAAAGCTATTTAAGCATAATAGAATATCCTTTAGAAAAATTACTGTATATTTCACCCTATAAGAAGTCCCAACAGTGGGGGGGAAATGTCAGTGCATCTGACAAGGTGAATGTTAAAAAAAATAAACTTACATTAATAGTCACCCTGCACCGCAGCCACGCAATGGAGGAGCAAAAGGACAGACAGGAATAGTCCCCATTCTGGACGGCACCAGCGCCGCCACTTCTGGTGCGCTCGCCCACACATACACTCGGGTCTGTGCAATGGGTCACACGAACACTCAGGTCCCTGCAGTGGGTGGGGGTGGCATGTGCAAACCGACCAGGCCTAAATGGGGACTCTCCCTGCCCCTCCTCCATTCAAGTTTGTTTTTTTGTTTTTTTCTCCAGCGTCCGGGGGAGGGGGGTGCCTCATTGCCTATAGGATGGGGGAAAGCCTCACTGCCTATGGGATAAGGGTGCCTCACTGCTTATGGGATAGGGAAATGTCTCACTGCCTATGTGATAGGGGATGCCTCACTGCCTATGGGATGTGAAGTGCCCTTACAGCTTATGGGATGGGGGATGCCTTCACTTCCTACAGGATAAGGGAAAGTCTCAATGGCTATGGGATGTGGGATGCCCTCAATGCCTATGGGATGCACAATGCTCTCACTGCCTATGGGATGTGGGATGCCCTCATGGCCTAAGGGATGGGGGAATGCTTCAATGCCTATGGGATTATGGGAATGCCTTACTTCTTATGGGATGGGGGAAGGTCTCACTGCCTATGGGTTGGGGGATGCCTCCTTGCCTATGGGATGGGGGATGCTCCACTGCCTATGTGATGGGGGATGCCTCACTGCCTATGGGATGTGGGGAATGCCTCACTGCCTATGGGATGGGGGAATGCCTCACTGTCTATGGGGATTGGGAGAGGGGGAATACCCCATTGCCAATAACGGGGGGATGGAGGGAGAATTACCATGTCTCTAATGGGGGAATTCTATACCTTTCATATTATTTGGTTCTTAGGTGACAGTGTTTTGGTACAACATTTGGTTCTGAATATATTTTTTCTTATTTCCCCCCTTCAAATTCTAGGTGTGTCTTATTAATTGTCTTATTAAATTCTGCTGTTATTAGCCAGAGCTTTCATTTGGATAATTTAGCTTAATGCACAGTTATTCTCCATGTATGTAAATATTTTGGAAGTTAAAGGGAAGTGGTTACCTATGAGCTTAAATTAAGAAATGGTAAAATGTTTTTATCTGTAATTTAATTTCCATGCAGGTCTTGGTATACATGTCATGAGTAGTGTTCTCTTGTCTTCTGCTATCTGTGCAGAATAGTAGCAGCCATCAGAATATCTTTGATTTATGTTTTGTGTTTGTCGTTCCTGGTCAAGTTCATATCTTTTTTAACATTAAGGAACTTTATACAACGTTAACTGTAACTAGACTATTGTTTATATATAGGTTATCCAGACAATTGTACCAATGAACATTTGATGGTAACAGTACCCTCTTTTAACCTATTAAGAATGTGACTTTAGTCGACATAGACTGTTCTATACTCTGTCGGTATATATCATGGATCCTCACTTGAGGCTTTGATTCCTATTATACAGAGGAGACAATCCTCGCTGTGTTCTCTCCATCACACAACGCAATGCATTCATCACAGAAAGCCATAAGCTATCTGTGAGCTATATAACTTTTAATTGCAGGCCCATGACTGCTTTACAATGTATTGCAGTTATTACAATAGTAACAAATATGATACATCAGCTGCTCCTTGTCTATACCAATGTAACACAATGTAACTTTCAGTAGGAAGCTGGCAGTATTTTTAGAATGACTCATCTTGTTTGTTTTAGCCACAGGAGGGAGATATAATGCACCCCGATTTTTTTAAACCCCCTTCCCAATATATGGCACTGTGAGATCTGTCACCTCTGTATTCGATACAGTATTCCAGATAGAAATTAAGCTATCTGTCAGGAGTACAGATATACAAATTGTATTCATCAGCATTGCCATACTACTGAGCAAATTTAAATGATGTAATACGAAAAAAACTAAAAATTTATGATTGTTGATATTCCCAGGAATTATTGGCCAGACAGTTGGTAAACCCTGTTTTTTTATTCAACTAGACTAGACTGACTAATCCCCAATTCCCTTTACCAATTGCTTTACGTTAGCATGCCTTGGATATGTAATAATTCTCATGACCGGAAAATGTATCTATGCTTTAACAAGGGACCCTATTATTTCTGTTTTGTCATTGTGTTACAGACAGAGTCTGTCTGTTTTTTTTTTATATTTCCTGTTTAGCCAAAGTTCTGGTTTCCCCAGTATGGAGGAGCAGGCTCAGGAATGATTATATTGGCAAAGAATGCAAGTTAGGGGGACAGATTGCCTATCCTACCTCTTACCCCTACTGATACACATAATGGCCTTGATTCACGGGGAGGCCGATTCATTAATAGCGCCAGGTAGCGACAGATGAGCGACTGTAGCGTGATTTTTTCAGCGCCAGCCAGTATTCGCTGTGCTTGGCCGGCGTTTGCTTGATGACAGCGACTCAGTCGGTGTGCGGTAATGTTGAATACGGGCTTAGGGGTCGCTGTTTCACAGGTTCAGCGTTGTATGTGAGCGCCTGACAACGAATGGCCAGAGCGAACGGCTAGCTTCATATTCATTAACAAATCACGCTTCCGAATTTGCTGTCGCTGTCCATTCCTTGTTTAAACCCCAGAGCGCTGGCGGCGATGGGTGTTAACTAGTTTTTAACCCCTAAACAACCATATTTTTTTATTGTAACATTATACATGTTTTTAGAATCATTTTGTAATATGAATACATTAATATCAGACCTGTTAGATCAATTCTGCACAAATGTTTTTTTAAAATTTTTTTTACTTAAAAATAAATCCTAACATTGCAGAAGCGGTCTCCGAATTTTTGACATTAAAAAAAAAAAAAAAAAAAAAAAAATGAATACCAATTATTTATGATTAATTATAGATTGCTCCATTGAAATGCATTGGACATCGCCAGGGAGCGACAGCTCATACCTGGCGCTGTGAAGGAATTTGCAGCGGCGCTGTTCGGTCCAGGCGGCTTCATGATGAATGCCGCGCTAGCCGGCGCTAGCCTCATTTTGCTTGATAAATGCGTCATTGTGACCGCCGCCGGGCGTACTTGAGTCGGTAGCCGCCGATAGCTGCCGGTACCTGGCGCTCGTCAGACACTACCTGGTGCTAGCCCGTGATAAATAAGGCCCTAAGAGTTGAAAAAAATTCTCATGGTAGTAAAATATTCAATTCATGAGAAAAAAGCCTGAGGATTTCACTGTTAGTGAATCACCAGATAAAAGGACAATGAAAGTCAATGGCACTGTTTTTACTCCTGGAAAAGGTATTGAACTTTTTACCCCTTTTTACCTGTAGTAAAAACTGCCATTGACTTTCATTGTCTTCATATCTTGGGAGTGTTTTTCAACTCTTAGTGAATCAAGGCCATTGTAGTGAAATAGGACCTGGTCTCCTAGTAATTCAAGCTTCAAGATTTCTGAGGAAGACTGGACACACAAATCAATTCCTGGCTCACCCTATGGTGAGCCATTCACTGCCCTGCTGGCTATTGTAATCGTGTATTTGGCTTTGGGTGTACCAGCTTTGGGTTTTAATTCCCAACTACAGGGCAATAAAAAAAAATTCTACCCCGCCTTCACCAACACCAGAATTGTTGGATTCCTGTACTTAAGCCTTGTTCAAATGCTGCACCAACTATAGTATAACGCCAATTCTCACTGCCATAGCAGGGATCTGGTCTAAGTGAAGTGATTGGGAGCGGCACCAGACGACACCAAGGTACAATATCTATTCCAGAGTTTAGATTTTGGGCTTTAAATGTGAGGTTTTATTTTTTCTTATTTTTACCCTAATGGGTGACAGTAACAGCATAGTGTTTCATATATGTACATATATGCATAATCTATAAACATAATTGGTGCTAATATATGTATTACACACGACACACTGCATTTAAAACTAGAATTTGTTTCATTTTGCTCACTAATATAAAGCTTTTACAAAATGCATTTGCCAACAATGATGGCTATAGTAAAATACAAGACAACATATAGTTTCAGTATATAAGATGTAATAAAGACATCTCTTTGAAATCCTGTCTGTTTAAATATCTTTAATACGCGGTGCCCTTGGAGTTTGTCCTAGAATAGCTTGTTCAACTTTGCAACACTGACATGGAAAAATTGGTTCCAAAAATAATGTGTCGCTTCCCCTCTGCAGCTTTCTGCATACAAATAAATGCTATCTAAATGAATTAGTTTTCTGCAAAGCTGGAATTTCCAGTCTCCTAAAATAATATTCCTCAAAGTAACTGCTGAGCTGTCATTGCGCACTGCTAAATGAATAAAATGATAGGATATTGAAAAAGTAGAAGCACTTCCTAAATGTTAAAGTTGTCAGAGCCTTTGATTTGTTGTGTAAAACTCCATTTAAATCCATTATACCATTAACATGGCTATTTTAATGATCAAGGTATTTTCTGCTTAATTTCCTTTACTGCTTAGGTATTTAAAAAAACCATTATGTGGAAAAGATCATGAAATAGTAAAAATACTTGTGGGAAATGTAAAAAAGTTCAACATAGCAAAAGCTTTTACTTGCCATTTATTTATATTGCATAGTACTGTTCTTCCTGATTTAAAATATTAAGGTGAAAAATGGTTAAAACGATTCAATGTGACCAAATAATTTTTACTTTAATAGTGTAGTGGCGGCAAGCTGGAATAGTGATACTGGGACAACCTTTCCTGTACTGTACATGGCAAGCTACTGCAGAAAAGCCTGTATGCCAATGTGTGATCCTCACCAAAAAGCCAAAAGTGGACCTCCCTGGGAAAAGTGCATTGATTCCCAGGGTTACCAACTTTGAAGCCCTGGATCTTCAGACTTAGGGGGGCTAGCAACCAATTGGATGCGCCAAGGACAGTGCAGAGAGGTGGTGAGGACTGGAGCCAGCAGAGGCAAGTGGTGGACAGTGACGAGGACAGCACACAAGGAGGATTCTCCAGCCCAGATCAGCTGTGATGTCAGTCACCTACCTATCTACCTACACACCTACCTGCTTACTGACCCACCCACCAATTTACCCACCTACCCACTGCCCCTCCTAGCTATCTACCTGCCTACTGACCAACCTACCTACCTACCTATCCAACTGCCTACAGCCCCACCCACCTACCTAGGTATCTGCCCACTCGCCTCCCTACCCAGGACCTGGAGGGGCAGCAGGCAGCCCGGGCGCAAAGGCAAACTCGTCAGACCCTAGAGTTGAGGGGTAGTTGCCCACCTACCTACTCTCCCACTTGCCTGCCTCCCTACCTGCCCTCCCACCTACCTACTCACCTATTTGCCTAACCACCCACCTTCTTACCTACTCACTTACTTTCCCAACTATATAACTGCCTGCTTACCCACCGACCTACCTACTGACCTCTGTATCCACATGTCTACCCACCCACCTGCCTACCTATCGTAAATTCCTATCTAGTAGGAATTTCTATCTAAATTCCCCAAAACTCCTCTACCTGACTAACCCATACCTGTCCATCTTAGTGCCTACCCACCTGCCTGCATGCTCACCCACCTACCTACCCATCTTTCTACCTGCCTACCCACCTAAATGCCCACTTACCTACCTGCTTGCTCACCAATATGGGCTTGGGATACCCCGGGTCATGCACTCTGCCATAGCTTCATAAATCGGTGTGCATTTATTTGCTCTTATTTTGCTCACCAATATGCCTGCCTGCTCACCTACCTACCTTCCTAACATACCGTACCTACCTTAAATACAGGGAGGTTGAAATTTTTTGGTGAGTGGCATCCACACACAGCTCAGATGCACATCACTAGGTAGAGTGGTTCTAAACTTGAGCACAGCTTACCCACTCATAGTAGAAATTGACTTGTGTTTTGTTTCTTAGTGGCGTTGGTTACTGACATGTGTATGTATTGGTCTAAGCGTGCAGTGTTGTGATCATAAGAGTAATTGGAGCAAGGAGCATTGATTGGTTTTGCAGTTTTCCAGGGGAGGAGCATGGTTTATCCACTCAGTGTGTGAAGGGAGGGGGTGGGTAACCAGTTTCTACATATATGCAAAGCCCCATCATGACCCCTCCATCGCAGTGAATAGAGTGGGCGTGACAGCATCACTGTGACAGATGACAGGGGGGTTGTCACAGAGGCTGCCTGGAGATGATAAGGCAAGGATGGCACAGGGGGCTGGTTCTGAAATAACGTTTAGTGTGCAAGCGAAGGCGAGAATTTTATTTTGTTATGTTACTTGGCTAGACTATTACTTTAAATAGAATGTCCAGTGCCTTCATAACTACCCACGGCCCCCCAGATGCTGAGACAGGGAAGTTACAAAAAAAAAAAAAAGCCTTTCCTCTACCGTAATTTAGCACTGTGGCCTGGGCACAAGCAGCGACTGCACAGAGTGGCATCCCTCCCGCTGTGCACGAACCTGCACACCCATGTAAGGATGGGGTTATGAAGACAGTGGACTGTAATAGAAAAAAAATACTGAATCAGGGGCCTCCACCAGATTTTTGCCCAGGGGTCTCCACCACACATTATCCGGCCCTGGGTAAAGGTTCAAGGGGGTGTTTTTCAATTATATATTATAATATATAATTATATACAATTATATATTTATATATATATATATATATCATACATTGTATATACACGCACAATGAAATAACCTTGAATACTTCATATTGGAAGCTAAAAACCGGCACAAGCAAATCTTTCACCCTGGAAACCTCTCCAGAGTGGTTGGTTTATTATTGCATTGAGGGTTAGGGAATACCCCAGTGTTGCCAGCAAGCCATGCAGTAAATTAAAAGTGATGATGAAAAAAAGGCTGCAATTCACATCGTTTTGTCAGTAGACAAAGTCACATGTGATTGACCCAATGCTTTTTTAAGGTAATTTTTGATGGGTGTGTTTTGCATAAAGGGAAAAAATTTGTACTCAGTCCTGAGAATAGGCTTTTGCAAGAGCAAATCATTGGGGTTGATTCAGAGGCTCTGATTCGACCCCAGCGTGGCACGTTTAGGGCTCATTAAAGTAATCTTTGCACTTACGTTATCTAGGCTCCCCAGTAGCCCACACACTGTTTTGTGTTACATTGTCAAGAATCATTTACCAGGACTTATGCAGTAGGGCTAAATCCTAGAAGCACTGGTGGCACCCATAATCGCACATATTGGATTTTATGGGTTTATTTAGCAGCATTTATGACAAATTTATATAGGTGAAAAATAAAATAGCAGTGTTCTATTTCCACCTGGTGCTGAATCACTTCCTAGGTAGACAATGAAAGTGAATGGTACTTTTTATTTTAATAAAATTGCGCACTTTTTATACCCAGTGTTAAATCGAATGGGTGATACAGTACCAGATGAAAAAGTGCACTAGTAGTAAAAATTGCCATTCAATTTCTTTTTATCTAAAGTGCACTTTTACCCCAACGTGTATCACCTGGGTTAGTTTGTCTGGGCCAATCAGAGATCACCTGCGCTATTTCAAATGAAACAAATGGCTCAGCCTGGGAAAAAGAGCTGGCTGGTGAGAGACAGGGAGATTCGCTCGGGCAGCTGAAGGACACACACACAGTCGCGTTTTGAATAGAGACGGGTGATGATGAGATGTGCTTTGGGATGGAGAGACCTGCTTTGTGAACTTACAGCAGCCATCTTTGTTGGATGAGGCCTGCTAATTTCTGCCTGGACTATATAGATTAAACATTTGAGTAATCCATTTAAATATATGCTTTTGCCCTGTTAGGCTTTCTGTGTTGTAACAGTGCTTGTAGCGTTTTTGTATTTGTACATTTTTTGCAAGAAAGGTATAGAAAATAACTCTTTAATGTGCATCATCTAGCCTTTCCTTGGGAGTTACTGACAAATGAACTTATTAGACAATGTGATTTAATTTAAAAAATATACATATATTTGAGCATTTAAATTGCCTTATACATTTAAGGGCTGCAAATATACTTGTGAATTTTAGCAAAATTATACCCAAGCATAACTGTAAGGTGGCGCCGGACACCCTTCTCTCTTAAGCCAGGTAATCCCCAATCTCCACCGCCTCTTCTGCCTATAGACAAGTCCCCGCTCGCAGGAGACGCGGATTATGCCTCTCCAGACTCGGTTACCCCCAGGACTTAGTTGGCGCAAAGATTACTGGCTTAAGGTGGAGACGGATGAACGGCAGGGTATCCCGAATATGGATGCCGGGATGAAGATTGGTTTGAAGGTGGGAAACCAATCAGAAAGGTCCAAAACAAGCCGAGGTCAAGCCGGGTGGTCACAGAGCGCGGTATCCAAGGGGTTAACGAAGAAGTGTCAAAAACGAGCCGAGGTCAAACCAGAAGAGCACCAAAACGCGGTATCAGAGGGATCAGGCAAAAACGTAGTCAGACAGGCGAAAGGTCAGGGCGGGCAGCAGACAAGGATGGTCAGAGACGAAGCCGAGTAATAACTATTAGAACAGACTAGAAGCACACCCTATTAACCAAAGGCTATAACGGGCACTGGACAATGGGGCAGCATGGTAATAAAGGGAAGACTGGCCAATGGGAAGGGGGACCTGGTGAAAGAGAGGGAAGTGTGCTGATTGGTGCAACTGAAACTACCCAATAGGAGCGGTCCCAGGGACTGGACCGCCCAGGCCAGATGGACTATCCAGTCCCTGGGCCCGTATCCCACCAGGACAGCAGGAATAATTAACTTTACACTCGCCCCGGCAGATGCGCTGGGAGCAGCGCCGCCGGGGGGCATAAACTGAGCGTGCTCGCGCGCGCGAGCACGTGGTTGGCCGGGCGCGCTCCCAGCCGGGAGAGACGCAACCGCGCCGGCAGGGGAAACCACAGGGCCGTCTGCCCCCACCGCACGACCCGCAGCGAGGCCGCCCCGCCGCCGCCGCACCCAGCACCTCAGAGCGGCGCACGGGACCAGCAGACCGACGGGGCCGCCAGATGACAGGCGGCCGGGACTCGCCGGAGGACGCGCCGCGGGACCGAGGACGGGAGGCAGGTAAGATTCTTACAATAACAGTGTACTTTTTGTGCTTGGTGTTGTATTGACCTCAAAATGTGCATGTGTGTTTAATCCGAGATGCGTGTTGGATCTGATATGTGACCCTGACAGGCTTAACACCACTTTTGAAGAGGAAATATAGTGAGCCTAACACGGGTCTCTCCCTAAGGTTGGCTTCACACCAGTGCAAGCTCCCCGTAATCGCTGTGTTCAGCATCTGGAGGACGTTAGCATTCTTCACTCAATGAAGTGAAATCGCAAGCGCTGCGGCCTCAAGATGCTGTTGGCAGAGCTTTTGTGGAGCGCTAAGAGTGCATAAAGGAAAGCGCCCATAGATTACTCAGGGGCATCTTTTCACAAGTGGCTGTGGGGCAGTCGCCCAAGAGCAAGAACTTCCCGCATGTGCAGTTGTGTGAAACCAGCCTCAATGACTTGTCCCTTGAAGAGTTACTCTTGTTTTACATGTCAACTCCTCTTGCTTAAAAAAAGCCTCCATATTGGTGTTCTGGAGTGGATATAGAAGCCTATGTGCGTGCCATCTCAGAACCAACGTGTCTTGGTTGTGCAGATAATTTTAGACAGACGAAGTGTAGAAACCGACAACACAGTGATTTGGTTTATTTGAAATGTTAAAAACAAAGAACAAAAGTTTTGCTGCTTTATAGGAAATGTCAGCCAGGTTTCTTGTCTATTTTAAAATAAATTCATAATCCTTAGACAATTTCAAGTCTCTCCACTGCTGAGTAAAAATAGGAAAATCATTTTCTTACTACCCTAAGAATAAAAAGCAAAATGTAGCATTATATGAATATGTATAGCAGGACTGGCATGGAAACCGTACGTGTACTGAAGGAAAAGTAGGAAGCTAAATTGAAAAGCTTCTGTTTATTTAAACTGTTGTTGCGCCCCCTCTAATATTAAATCCAGAGGTCCTTCCGACTGACAGGAGGATCTAAGAGGAAAATGACTGACTGCTCTTCATACTGGAATGGGGGGGGGGGGCATACAGACTTTCTGCATGTTCACCAAAATGGCTCAATGCAATCAAAAACAATTTTTGTAATGAAAAGCGAAAATACTTTTTTTTTATATTAATAGACTACTTTGATGAATTTTTTAAACAGACCCCCAGATAAGATCTGACATCACCATTCAAGGTTCCTTGATCACCTACCACTGCCCCTGTGAAATGTACTGTTCTCCCAGGGGGATACTGGTGCTGGGTCCTGCTTCTGTAGTGCTAGAAATATGTGGCCATGTACGAGACTAGAGAGGGGACCCTTAGAGAATAATTTATCACGCTTGTTTTGTACACCCTCTTGAGGCTGAAAGCTATATTCAGCACTGAGATCACTATACCCAATGAGGGTGGTAGACAGCCATGGAACTTTGGGAGTAGTGGAGGGAGAGCAAATCAACCTTCACCAGCAACAACATTTCTAATCTAGGGTCTGTTTAAAATGTCCACCAAAGCAGACTTTTACTTCAAGAAAAAAATGTAATTTAAGTTTGCTAGGCTATTTTTTTGTTAAGCTAGAAAAAAACTGTAGTATATATCTGGGTTTTATCAAGTTTTTTGTAAAATAAATCGCCTGACAGTGAATGAATTTGGGCTTGGCAGCCCTGAATTCACAGAAAAAACAAACAGGAGATGAGATGCACAACTTTACATATGAGGCCATTCCCAGGGGAGCGGTACTAAACCAGACCAACACCTATTTTTCCTTTAATGGGTGTTGGTTCCGCAGCTCCCCTTAATAATCACCTTCATTAGGAGCCAGCGACGGGAACAAAGTCCTGCGTTTGGCCGCTGGGCAGTCACAGGGGCAGGTTGTTCAGGACACGACCATGGCACACATAAGCACTTGGCACTGACTCGTAGTGAAGGTGAGGATTACACGCATTCTGGGGGGTTATGTGCGTAGGGGACTCCAGCATTCTGAATGCCCCCAAGCTAGTTTTGATTAGCTGTCTGCAGAACCAACTCCCATTAAAGAAAATATGGGTGTTGGTCTGGTTAACTGTTCTAAAGAGATGGTCAACAAATTGGACAAAAAGTCTGAAAAGAGATCCCCCAGTGGTCAAATGCAGCATATTGCAGTGCACAAAAAAAGCAGCACCATCCCTGCCTGTCCGCTCTGCATGTCCTTACTGTCAGACCCTCAGGCTCGGTGTGCAGAGAGGAGGGAGGACATATGCCGGTGCTCAGCAGTGCACTCTTCTCTGTGAGAACTCAGAGGTATGCAGACCAGTCTTGGGCTTTCACTAAATTTACTCACTGAGGGGACATTCAAATCCAAGTTGCTCCCCTTTTTAATTGGACCACTTTAATTGGGGAGGTACATCAAAGGCTTATCTAAAAAGATTCATATACAATACATTTGTCATATTGGCTGGTGAATTTAATGCTAGACTGGTTTCCCCACTAGGCCCATGGGAATCTGACATCTAAAATATGGAAGGTAAACAGTTGTAAACTGAAAGTAAATATATTAGGTGAACTGTTTGCTTCGTTCTACATATGGTTTCTTCTTTGTCCTTGTAAAGGCTATGTATGGCAGGAATCTGACTGGCACTTGATCAGGAATCTACCCACAGTTTAATCCTGACAGCTAACAAAAACAAAGTGTGGGGGTTATCGCCTACCATTTTGTGGAATGGAAATCTGTCTTGCATCTTAGCAATGTAATTGTTTATTAAGACCCTGAGATATTTATGGTGGGTTCTTTCTTTCATGCTGGCATATTTACAGATAAGGTTTGCTTTCTGCTATTTTTACAGTGTTCTTGACCAGTGTCCCAACACACTTTTTCATGTGTTTAGTCTATTCTAAAATGTTTTCCATATTCTATGAATTCCAATTGCAATATTACATTATCTTAAATTTAAAATTATAACCCTTTTCAAATATATTTTCTGTGAGCATAGAGGTTCTGGGGGCCCAATGATCATTGTAAGAGTAAAATTATTACTTAGATAATAACCACAACAGTTCTGTCTGATGAGGGTCATTCTACAGCATTTCACACTCCTTTTAGACCATTGTTGGTTTCACTGTCTAGGGTCTCAATATTGCAATATATTTTGTAGCAAGTCATGTCAATGGTGCTTGGGTTCGGTATAATATGGCTCTTGAGAAAACAAAACATTGGTGTTGGGCTAGGGAAACTGAGAATTTTCATATGAAATAAATGATTTCAAATGAATGAATGCCTTGAGCAGATTTATCTAAGTCAGTGCAAAAAATTTAGCATGGATTTGCCCAATGGTGAGTCTGAAAGAAACAAAATAATATACTGTGGCTTTCCCTGAACAGGAGCAAAAACAATATTGATGATGGGGGAAATCAATAATAGAGTTTCCAATATTATGGTGAATGAAAAGCTTTCGGCCCTCACAATAGACATGCATGCATGATAAGTTCCTCAATAGAGTTGATTCATGGTCGGTGTGCAACTAGGAGCATGATTCATGGCTGTGTGCCCACTTTGGGCCCATGTGCGAAGCACACCAAATAGCAAGTGCTCATGAGAAGTGCAATTTGCGCCTTCCGCAAGGTAAATTTGCTGTTTTGAAGCACAAATGGCAGTGTGCATTTGGCCAACGGGGAGGCCGATTCATTAATAGCGCTAGGTAGCGACAGTTGAGCGACTGTATTGGCATTTTCAGAGCGCCCACTAGTAGTTGCTGTGCTTGGCGGCTGTTGTTCGGTAGTTCATAGCGACTCAGTCGGTTTGCCGTAATGTTGAATATTGGGTGAGGAGTAGCTATTTGACAGGTTCCGCGCTGTATGGGAGCGCATGATAGCGACTGGCCCTAGCGACCGGCTCCCACCATATTCATTAAAAAATCACGCTCAAAAAATTCTTGCCCTGTAAAATGCATGTTTAAACCCCAGAGCGCTGGCGGCGATGGGTTAAAAGTAGTTTTTTAACCCCCAAACAACCATATTTTTGGAAACCAAAAAATACAAGTTTTTTAAATAATTTTGTAATATGAATACATTAATATCAGACCTGTAATATCAATTCTGTAAATTTTTTTTTTTTTACCTTAAAAAAATTATCTAAAATGGCAGTGGTCACAGAATTTTTCACATTTAAAAAAAAAAAAAATCATAACAATTAATTATGAAATTTTAAAGATTGTTCCATTGAAATGCATTGGAGAGCGCCAGGTAGCTAGAGGTCATTCGCTGTTCAAGGTCGCTCGCTGGCGCTGTGGGCTGAGGCTGGAATAATGATGAATGAGTGGCTATATGGCGCTATCTCAGTCGCTAAGCAGGATTGGCTTCATAAATGTGTGATTGTGGTGGGGAGCCGGCGTTCTCGTGGCGGGGCCCGTCATTACCGGCCGCTCACCAGTCGCTACCTGTCGCTATCCCTTGTTAAATAAGGGCCTAAGCTCTTAAATGCTCCCGATGGTCTCCCATGTTTCTCCGCTTTCCCTTACTGTTTCTCCATAGCAATTTGATTTTTCCAGGTTTCTGCGAAGCTTTTCACCATTTTGAAGTATATTCCCTAAAGAACCTGTGTTCTCCATTTTTTGTTTTTGGGGGGGAGATATTCTGATTCCAGAAAACCCTTAACTTTTTTGCCCAGTGTTTTAGTCCAGCTGATCTCTTTTATCCCCTCTGTCTGTTTTGCATGTTAGTGCTTAATAATTTAACTATAATTTTGTTTTTGCTAAACTTCGGGGCACAATATTCACATTTTTGGTGTTTTTTCCTTCAGTTTTGTGTTTTTTGAAAACTTTTTTTGTAACCAAAAAAAGTGCGGTTTACACTTTCATTGTTCATAAACATGCAGGCCACTGCCGGCATGTATTTTTGGAATGAAATGAGGCTGTTACTCATTGAAATCGGCAATTTCCTCCACCTATTTGCTGGAGGAAATTCACTCTTCAAATTGACACAATTGCGCACACTTTGCTGCCCTTTAAACACACCATAAATCAGGCGCCGGAGGCAGTTTGGTGTGCAAAAAGGACACTAGCAGAAAATTTCAGGTGCAAATGGTGAATGCAAATGGTGAATGAACTCTAATGTTTGGGAAACATAGCTTAAATATATTTTAAAAAGAGGCAATTCCCCCTTCTCTCATTTTGAGGGCTTCAGCTGTGACTGATTCTGACCCTTCCTGTCTTTTAAATATTTGTATTCTCTTTTCCTCTCATGTATATTTTATTTTCATTTTTTACATTTACAGTTATAGGTTACACAGCTACAGTAGGCATGCTCCCAACTAGTACTTTTGCGTTTTATATTGCTATTCCTATTCCTATATTCCTATTCCTTCCTAAGTGTAAAAATAATAAATCACATATGGAAAGACTTCAGCAATAACTATTGTGCCATAGGGAAGTGCAGCATTTGTCAACCCAAAATGATTTTTTCAGTTTAACAGTGGGAGGCAGATTGTCCGGAGACACATTATGGTGCAGAAAATGTGGGCTTTAATTAGCTTTATCATACTATATGTATAGGCACTGCAATGTGGACCATGCATTAGTCATTGTGCATCCCGACCCACACTAATTAGCATGTCTAAAGGGTCGTGTTCTTTTCCCTATTGTGGATTCAAGTGCATGTGGAGGCTGATTCACTACTAATGCCAAGTATTGCCAGATGAGCGCCTGTATAGCAGCACTTAGAACCAGGGTGGATAAAAATCGATGTTTTTTTAAAAAAAATCAAAAAAATCGGATTTTTTTTATTTAAATCGGATTTTTTTGATTTAAATCGGATTTTTTTTCAATAAACTGCTTTTTGAGGAAAATATTTTACCATCCAAAGGTTCTTCCATCATGAGATAAAGCTGAGTTGTTTAACTCAGTAGAATAAAGGCTGTATATGTGTAACATTCACAATGCCATGCTCTTCCAGAGGTTTCTGTAGGATTAGTGGGCAGTTTCTCTCCTATATTATCACAGACGCTCGCTTTACTTACGCAGTTCTCAAAACTGAATTTGACTCCGCAGAGGTCCCAGCCTCTTCTTCACAGCAAAAATGTTACAACATGAACAGAGTTGAGAAAAAGACCTTAATCCTATTGTTCTACAAACCTATGACTAGTGAGCTACAGAGGACAGCAGGGACAGTAGTATTTAAGTTTTTCATGTGTCGGCTGGGCTGACAGTCTAAGTTTCTTAAAATATATATATATATTTTGTTTAGCCAAATTAGTTAACAAAACATGGATGTTTGTTTAAGCAAATAACTTATGCTGTAATGTTATTGTTTCAGTTGAATAAATCTATTTAAATTGTTATTAAGGTCAGGATTATTTTTCTCCTTCCTAAGTACAACAGAACAGTGGTGTCCAAATATGAATGATTAACCCATTAAACTGGGGAGAAAAAAGTAATATAAAAAGCGATTCTAAAAATCTTCATCTACTTCCATGTTAAAATAGCAAGAACTAGTTTAGGTAGAAACTTTGATTTAAATCACTGATTTAAATCAAGCCTTACTGACTAGTGATTTAAATCGTGATTTAAATCGTGATTTAAATCAGTTAGATTTAAATCAAATCCACCCTGCTTAGAACGGCCGCTAGTAGACGCTGTAAGCGAGTATTGGGTGCTGTAACAGAGCGTCTCAGTCGCTCTAGTAACCTGGCCAGCATTGATGAATGTGATGTGTGCTTGACACTGTAACAACAGTACAGCACTGCAGCGAGCAAGAGGTAGCGCCAGCTCAGTGCGTCTGGCACTCGGCGATCCACATCATATTTAACAAAACACTAGACAAGTCGGCGCTCTAAAGCTGGGCGCTGTAGCACAGAGTGCCAGACTCTGTGTGATTAAAGTCTGTTTTAGAACACATATCCAGCAGTAACACAGAGAAAACACATGAAATGACATTGTTTTAACACTGTGACAATAATACTTTAGTGCCAGACCTGTAAATGCAATTCTGCATAAAAATATTAAAAGTCCAAAAAGTGGGGCATGGCCGGGACCCACCTTAAGTCTGGCCGGAGGAGTGGGGCCCGAGCTGGTGAAACAGCGCGCCGCCGCAGCAAGAAGACTGGCTTCCGGGGCGGCGTCAGGAGGAGAAGCTGGCCGGGAGGTGCGGAGGAGCAGCGCAGAGTGGGGGCGGCCGTCCGCTGATGTGTCCCGGAGCGGTTCGGAGGAGGACACCTCGGGGGATGACGTCGGCGTCTGCTCGAAGGTGAGCTGCAGGAGCGAGACCGGGGACCGTAGTGCAGGAGGCAGCGAGGGGGAGACACTGACAGCCGCCCTGCTGGAGCACAGTGCAGGAGGCTGTGTGCCCCTATGTGAACTCACACACACGCAGGGAGAGGGAGATGGGGGCAGAATGGCAGCCCCAGTGGAGGACTCCCTAGCGGGCCACAGCCCAATGAGCTCCTGGCAGGTGTCATCCCACAATGAGCCCCAATCACCAGCCTCAAATAGGAACTCCCCTGCTAATGTTATACACCAAAACAGAATGAATGTGGGGGCAGCAGCCTTTACCCTAACAAACAGCATGGGGCATGTGGACGTCCACCCTACCCTGGCCACCACCAGTACCGCCAATAGTCCTCATCCAGGACGCCTGCAGAACCCTAATTCCATCGACCTGGAGTGGTCGCCTGGGTCCAGCGTCAATCGTATGAGCAGCACCAGTCCTGGACAGGGGGGTGGAGGGGCCCCAGGGAGCATTGATTTGAGTCTCCCCCGACACGTGGATGCTTCCTTTGCTGATTCCCCTCCGGGATACCCCCCTGGTGGCCATCGGTCCACAACTCCAGCCATCGACCCCAGCCTCCGTGCCATCCTACAATACCTGCCAACAAAAACAGAGCTTAAAGCAGACCTGGAGGCAGTGGTGATCAGAATTGAGAGAGCGCTACGCAGGGAAATTGAGGATATTCAACAGAAGTCATCTGCCTTGGAAACCAAAGTTGCCACCCTTGAGGACTCCCGTACTGATCACGAGACTCGGTTGTTAAACCTGGAAAGAATGCAAGAAGTGCATCGCCAACAGATGACGGAACTCCGGCTCCAAGTAGACGACCAAGAGAATAGGAACATGCGCAACAACCTGAAGATACGGGGTGTTCCTGAGTCGGTCCGAGCGGAGGCATTGCGTTCTTCAGCAATAGAGTTATTTAACTCCCTGTTGGGGAGACCTCAAGACGCAGAAGTGACTATCGACCGGATTCACAGGGTGGTGGGACGCCCGGCCGGAGACCCACAGGCCCCTAGGGACGTCCTATGTGGGATTCACTTTTTCACTGTCAAAGAGGATATCCTGCGAAGGGCCTGGGAGAGAGACAGGTTCGAATGGAGGGGTTTGCAGATCACCATACTACCTGATGTTTCGCGCCGCACCCTGCAGATGAGAAGAGTACTCCGACCCCTACTCGACAGGCTGCGGGAGGTGGGGGCCTCCTATAAGTGGGGTCACCCATTCCACCTCATAATCCGCAAGGACAATTCGGTTTTTGCCGTACGAAGTAAGGCGGACTTGGCCAGCATGTTTTTATTCTTGGGTATGGAGGCCTTCCCGATCCCGGACTGGCTGGACTTTAACATGCCCCCACCGCTGCCACAGAGGGCTCCTGGACGCCCTCGGTAGGCACGTGGGCGGGGTAGGGGTGCCCCCAGGAGGATCCCAGATCAGCACCGCGAGCGGGACGGGGGCGGGCCCCGGAGGAATTTGGATCACTAGACGCGACCCGGGTCCTGCCCCTCGTCTCTCCGTCCCTTCCCCCTCCCCATTTGTATCTTCACTAGGGGCCACCATACACGCTTGGTCCCCCTCGGCCACTGTGGCGGGGGTGGGTTTGCGGTGTGAGAGATGTATTAAGCTGTGTCGAATCTGATGTTGCTCGGAGGGGTGTTCTCGGATTCGAGGGTTGGGCTCGGGTTCACGCTCTGTGTCCCATGCCTTGGCCAATCATTACCTTGATCTGGACTGGGGTGGTCGCCGGTGGGGTCCTTCCTCTCTCTTCGATCCGTTGATTAGCGGGTCGGAGGGTGGGGGGGGTCTACTCCCCACGGATGGGGGGCGGGGGATTGGGGACATGTAAGCCCCGGGGACTGGTGCCTCCCCGGTGATCGTCATTGGGGTGGGGGTGTCGGGTGTTAACGTTCTTTAAGTTTAACATTGTGCTATGTAACAGTTGTTTATATATTGAGAGTTGAGTAGGCACACGCGTATTTTGGTTATAATTTAGTGCATACTAGGCTAGTGCTGCCCAGTTAGCTTGTCTACTGTCTGTTTCTAATTGCCCTATATATTGAGAGTTGTTACTACCTTGGGAGGGGGGTGTTGGCGGGGAGAGGTAGGCTGCGCACAGTGCGAGAGTGTGGACCAGCAGAAGTGTTGCTCGCCCACGTACCTGTCTGGTCGGGAAGGGTGTATACCCGTGATCCAGCAATGGGCTGGTGGGAGCGCGCTGTCGTAGCGAAGCCGCTTCCCCCAATAGGTTGCCGCGCCATCCTGTAGGGTCTAGACCCGTCAGGATCCGCAAGGGCAAGGGGCTTTAGCCCCTGTTAGTCTCATTTGCCTCCTCTATAGGGAAGGCTTTTTTGAGTTCAGGTCTTCCTTGGCTTAGACCGGGGGAGACAATTTATTCCTTTTTTATCTTTCTGTCGTCTCTTTATCTTTTCTTTCCCCTCTCTTTCTCTACCCACTCCCTCTCCTGCTAGAGGCCCCGGCCCCGAGAAATTAGCTGCCGTAGTTTTGTCTGGGGCGTCATCGTCCCATATAGTCGAGTAACCACCTCATACACTGCCCAGCCCCGATGGCCGACCTAAGAATATGCACGTTCAATGCCAAGGGGCTTAATATACCCGAGAAGAGGGCGAAAATCATGTACGGTTTTCATAAGGAAAGGGTGGATGTGGTTATGCTCCAGGAGACTCACTTCTGTACGGGAAAAATGCCGGAGATCAAAAACAGATACTATGACAGATGGTTCCACAGCCTCAATCCCGAAAATAAGTCCAAGGGGGTATCTATCGCTGTGCATAGGAACGTTCTCCTGGAACAACCGGAGGTCAAAGTGGACCCGAAGGGTAGATTCTTATTTCTTTGTTATGCGAAGCGAGATACACCTTAGCCAACCTGTATCTACCCAACCAGGGGCAAGTGGAGTCAGGTTTGGGGATGCTACGAGCGTTAGAGGAGTTCGTTGAGGGTACCTTGATTGTGGGGGGTGATTTCAATATGACACTTGACCCCAGGATAGATTCCTCTCAGGGCAAATCGGTGATCTCCCACTCCGGGCTCAACCGGTTCCGCAGGGCCCTCCAAGCCCTGCAGGTAGTAGATGTCTGGAGAGTTCTACACGGAGGCGAGAGGGATTATACCTTTTTCTCACACACCCACAACACCTATAGTCATCTGGACTATCTTTTCCTCAGCCACCATGCCCTCGCATGGGACCCGGTGGCCTCCATTGGACAGATTCTTTGGTCCGACCATGCGCCCGTCTTCCTGACCCTCCCGATCCTAGAGGCAATACACTTGGCGCCTCAACGACAATCTACTAAAAGACGTCACTTGTTTGGAGGAAATCAAGGCTAATATGGCTGGTTTCCATCTAGACCAGCGCTGTGACAGCACTCCGTTGCCAATACAGTGGGAGGCACTCAAGTGTGTGCTTCGGGGGGTCCCTTTCGGGATCGTTTAACATTAGGAATGGCTCACGGCAGGGGTGCCCCTTGTCCCCTTTACTGTATGTCCTCGTCATGGAACATCTCGCTAATGCATTATGGGCTAACCCATCCATTAAGGGAATAACCTGTGGCAAAGGGGAGTACAAGCTCTCCCTATTTGCCAATGACCTGCTCCTATATATCACCTCGACTCACACCTCCCTACCCTCTATCATAGCGGAGTTCGACCGCTTTAGTAAAACAAGTAACTTTAAGGTTAACCTGTCCAAAACAGAGGTACTGAACATATCTCTGAAAACCCAGACCCGGCATCTACTGGAGGCAAACTTCCCTTTTAAATGGCAGTTGGAATCAATAAAATACCTAGGGGTTAGGCTGCCTACGGATCTGGGGAGGTTATTTAGGCTCAATTATGCTCCGCTCCTGAACGCCACACTAAGTAGCTTGCAAGCCTATGGGAAGAAACAATAATCGTGGTTGGGGCGAATCAATATCTTGAAAATGGATGTACTACCCCGGTTCTTTTATGTGTTCCAGGCTCTGCCAATCGTCCCAGAGCGAGGGTTCTTTAAGATGCTACAGGAGGCCTTTTTTAAGTTCATTTGGTGCAGCAAGAGACCCAGGGTGAGAAGAGACACATTATGTAGACCCAAGTCCGAGGGGAGGCTGGGAGTCCCGGATCTTAAGAAATATCACGCGTCGGCGGTCCTGGTGCGGCTCTCAGACTGGTTTCACCATAAAGAGAGTAAGCAGTGGGTTGTCCTTGAGAGGGACATCTCCCCACTCAGTCTGACAGCTTTGCCTTGGGTGGAGCCTTCTCGTCGTCCTAGGAAACAAGAGCTCCCATACCTGGTGAGCCCCTTGCTGACCCTGTGGGATAGGCTTATAAAGCGTGATAACATCTCACACAGACCGGGTCCCCTCACCCCACTATTTTACAACCCGGCATTCCCCGCCGGGGTGGGTGTTCCAGCATTCCTTATTTGGAATGCTTCCCAGGATACAAGACTGGGAGAAGTGGTTTCTGGGTCCGGTGTTCCCACCCTTGCAGAACTCCGGGAGCGTGGCGGTAGTGGGCGTGGACAGTCCTGGTTTTTGCATGCTCAGCTGCTGGCCTTTATTAACTCGTTTTCCCCCAGGACGATGTTGACTCGCCCCCTTACAGAGTTAGAGAGGATTTTAAAAGCTCCAAGCCCCCCCCCCCCACACGTGCAATCTCTGGGCTCTATAAGATCCTCCGGGAAGGGGGGGAGCTCCCTCTGTTCTGTAGGAGGTGGGAGGAAGAACTGGGACAACAATTTGAGGCGAGTGAATGGAGGAAATCCTTTGCCCTAACTCATAAATTCTCTATGGCTTGCAGGGCTCAGGAGAAGAACTACAAAATTTTGTCCAGATGGTACAAATGTCCAGCGGACCTGGTGAGGTTTGGGGGCTCGGAGTCCGGGGAATGCTGGAGATGTAACCAGGCCCCGGGGACCCTTACACATATCTGGTGGGAATGCCCAGCGGTCAGGACTTTTTGGGGACGGGTGTTGGCAATCTTTGAGTTCTTGGTGCTCGAGAGCGTCCCCAATCTTCCACAGGTGACCCTTCTGTCAATGCTCCCGGGATCAGTGGCAGCGGGGGGGAGGGGCCTATTGAGACACCTACTCACAGCAGCCAGGACTGTGATTCCTCGCCATTGGCGGACTAATATCACCCCCTCCTTATTGGAATGGTAGAGAGAGGTAGAGAATATAAGGAGGATGGAGGAACTGGCACTGGAGAGGATGGATGGGGGGACTCAGAGGTACCTTGGAGTCTGGACAGTCTGGGAGGTCTCTAGGGGTTCTCCAGGCCTATAGGATCTCTTACAGGACGTGTAGGTTGGTAGACGGGCGATGGGTCAGAGGGTAGTGGTGGTCGCCGGGGGTCTGGGGCCCAGACATGGGATGTGGGTTCCTTCTCTTCTTATACTCTTAGCTTCTTTCTTTTTCTATTTTTGTCTCTCTCTTCTCGGGGCAAGCTTGCCCCCTCTCTCTCTTCTCATCCACGGGGTGGCCGTGGCAGTATAGAGCAGGGGCAGCCCACCGGGTTCGCCCGGGGGTGAGTTGAGGACATGTTCCCCTGGTTAGCCCATGGGACTGGCATCATCTGCAGCTGACAATTCTATATTGATGACCCACTTGCAAAAGCGCAACTTGCCTCTTGTTTACTATTAGACAGGTCGCTTTATAGTGGGTTTCGGCCCCTTGAATGTTGAACACGGTTAATAATGTCTTATATTGCTGTCACGTACGCCCTGCTTGCATCCTTGTACCAGTTTTTTCCCTTTTTTCTTTGTGAACTTCTTATGTATATTCGTTTAAAACTCAATAAAGATATATTGCACAAAAAAAAAAAAAAGTCAAAAAAGTTTCTAAAAGTGTTTGTTTGCAGCCAGGAGAGGTCACACAATGATTTGAGCAAAAAAAAAAAAAAAAAATTACATTGCCAAACACGCTATTTATACACAACTAGTGAGGCACCATTGAAATGTATGAGAGAACGCTACAGAGTGACAGGTACTACATGGTGCTCTGGAACCTAGAGCGCCGGCGCTATACGCTGAGCCGCCTGTATTAATACATGTGACGCTACATGGTGCTGTTAGAGGCACTCACCAGATTCGTATTCTTAAATGTGGTTTTGCGTACAGAGCCTGGCGTTCACCAGACGCTGACTGGTGCTATGAGGCACTACCTGGTGCTATCCGTTCTTAAATAACCCCCATAGTTGATTGCAATTCAATGCACGTTCCAGTAGATGTACACTATTTTCTGTGGATCGCAGAATGAACCATGTGCACATATGCTAAAGCAAGCCACAATCGGCATTGGGATGTAAGCTTTGTAGTTTTCTGTGCACCTCAATCTGCTCCGAGTTTTGCACAAAGTCTTATGTTATTTCGCTCTTGGATATACACACACACATGTGCACCAGACACTCTACATGCACTGGAAGCTGAGCTTGCAGACACCCCTGAGGGGAAATTGTCTGATTTGAAAGTTGGTGCACATGTGCTTTTTTCATTGCACTTTCTTTAGCATGACCCTCACCATTGCTCATCTTTCTATGAAATGCTAAAAATAGAATTTTACTGCTTCTTCCTCTAATTTTTGGACACGCTCACTCATGCTAGGATTGGCTAAAAAAAATACATCTAAAGGACTCTCATTTCATGACAGTCAATTTCTCATCTTAGATACAAAATTGGTTAGTTCAAAACCAGTGTGGAAGGAGCAGTTTACATTTAAATAGAGGAGCCAAGCTTAAATAGGCTGATAACTATTGTTTTCCACTTACAATGCTGAGACTCCAGGCCAGGCATACTTGCTCCCCCCAATCAGGGTGCCCCGCTGTGTGAAACTTCCCAGATCACCCAAAAACTCACCTTCGTTCCAGGTCCAACAGAGCATGTGCAAGCAGCGGCCTTATCCCTGCTATTCCCTTAGCAGGGTGCATACCCGCGCCAGGCATTTTGTGAATAACCGGCGCGGGCATGCTCCCTGTTGAAGGGTAGCAGGGGATGCGGCCGCCAGCATGCATTAGACGAGCTCCTGGATGAATGGGCTAAAGTCGATCTGAGCATGTTGATTGGACGAGAGAGCTGCGCATGTGCCGTGGATCCGGGGAAGGGTGAGATTGGGAAACCTGAGGGGGTTTCACACAGCACCTGGGCCCCAGGGGGGCAAAGACCAAAACCCAGGATAGTTGAAATCCTGGGTTTTGGTCCACTTTAAAAACACCTCTTAGCAAACCGCAGGTTCTGTTTCTTAGATGTATTCCTCCAGATATACGTACCATGGCATGGAAGAATGAGAACCTTCACAGACACTTTATTTACAAGCCAGCATAAGAATAAGACGGTCCTTGAGCTGTTAAATATGTCTTTTAATTTATAAAGCTTTCCCTTTAAGGCCCTGTGGCATCAGGTGGGAATCCCACAGGTTCTCTTTAGCCTATCAACACTTCTGTTTTATATGTGTTGTGCTTTTTTGGACCTAGACCCCAGAATGTCTGTAAATTTATTTGTTGTGCTTTCCCTTATTAGGTTGCAGTTGAGTTTTGGCCAACATACAACCATAACACATGGGCTCTTATTTAACAAGGGATAGCGCCAGGTAGCGAATGGTGAGCGAACGGTAATGACGGTCACCGCCACGAGTACGCCGGCTCCCCTCCGCAATCACACATTTATCAAGCCGATCCTGCTTAGCGACTGACAGAGCGCCAGATAGCGAATCATTCATCATTATTCCAGCCTCACCCCACAGCGCCAGCGAGCGACCTTGAACAGCGACAGGTATGACCTCTCGCTACCTGGCGCTCTCCAATGCATTTCAATGGAACAATCTTTAAATATTCATAATTAATTGCTATTAATGTTTTTTTTTTTTTTTTTTTTTTAAATGTCAAAAATTCTGTGACCACTTCTGCAATGTTAGATATTTTTTTTAAGGTTAAAACAAAAAAAAAAAATTGTGCAGAATTGATATTACAGGTCTGATATTAATGTATTCATATTACAAAATGTTTTGAAAAACATGTTTTTGTTTTTTTTTTAAATATGGTTGTTTGGGGGTTAAAAAACTACTTTTAACCCATCGCCGCCAGCGCTCTGGGGTTTAAACAAGCATTTCACAGCGCGAGAATTTTTTGAGCGTGATTTGTTAATGAATATGCTGGGAGCCGTTCGCTATGGCCATTCGCTGTCATGCGCTCCCATACAGCGCGGAACCTGTCAAACAGCGACTCCTAACCCCGTATTCAACATTACCGCACACCGACTGAGTCGCTGTCAACAACCGAACAACGGCCAAGCACAGTGAATACTAGCGTGCGCTGTGAAAATAACGCTACTGTCGCTCATCTGTCGCTACCTGGCGCTATTAATGAATCGGCCTCATGGTGTGAAGCGCTACCTCGGCCTTTGCACATGAATTATAAAGAATTACTATGTAGTATGGGATTGATGTTTACATTGTTATTTTAGCAGTTGCATCTGTTTTATCATAGTTTTTTATTAATTTGATATACATATGGGGTTCATGCTATAATCACAACTTACAACTATCTATGCAGCCATTAAAATAAATGCAGATGTTTAATTTTACCTTGGAGATTAAGTCATGTCTAGCTCAATGGCAGCCAACTCTTTATTCACTTCATATATTAACCCTGTAACCTTTTTAGCTTTTAACATCTCCTTATAGAGCAGCCACCATGATAAGTTATTACCACTTCACAGAAATGGAGAGCTTCCTCCATAATCATTATGATGTGTAGCAAATATTAAAAAGATAATGAAAGGAAGTAATATTTGCATGGACACTGTCAAAAACACTCCACGTATAAATACAGCCAGGGGAGTGGAGATGTCCTTGCTTTTTATATCTGTACTCCAGCCATGTCTACAGTTTGCTCGGTGTGCTCATTTTACAGCAATTTCCACAGAGTTATCAGACTTTTATGTACTAGGCTTCTGAGGAACTAGGTAAATGCCACATAATGGTAAGTCATATTTCTGGATTGCTTGGGACGCATAATGTCTGAGCCTTTTGCCCTTTCCTGGGCGTCTATGATTATTCTCTCTCTGCGCGCTATTGTCAGCGGACCTATGTAGTCCCTCTATACATGTATTTTTCAGATCCCATGTCACTGGGGATTGAAAGCAGAAAAGATCGCTTCTAAAGCTACTGAACAGCTATAAAAAAGAAAGATAACTTTTAAAACCTGTCAATTTTTTAAAATAAAATAAATATTTATAAAAATATTTTTGAAATGCAGCTTTGAGCTGTAAAGCAGTATGCAAAAATTATAATTTCATATATATATATATATATATATATATATATATATATATATATATTGCTTCTCTATAGAAAATGACATTGGTAAAATGTGAAACCTTACAAAAGGAAGGTAAAAAAAAATGAGGAGGGAAAAATGGGAATAGAATAAAATGGCATCTCTAACATGGAGTGACCGCTATTGCTTAATTAGGAACTATGATGCTGATTCATTACTAGCTGAGATGAGCGTCTTAGCAACGCTTAGAGCGACCGTTAGTATACAATGTGATCGGCTATCGGGCGCTGTAATAGAACGCCTCATTCGCTGTAGTAACCTGGTCGGCATTGATGAATGAGATGTATGTTGGGCGTTCTGACACCAGTACAGCGTTGCAGCGAGCAAATGCAGCGCCAGCTCAGTGCGACCGACTCTCAGCGACTCACGCCATATTCAACAAAAAAACACACACACAGCGTAGGCGCTCTGGATCTGGTCGCTATAGCATAGAGCGGCAGGAGCTGTTTGATTAAAGCCTGTTTTTTAACACATATCCACCAGTAACAAAGCGAAAACACATGGAATTACATTGTTGTAACATTGTGACATTAATACTTTAATGCCAGACCTGTAATGACAATTTTGCATAAAAATATAAAAAATCCAAAAAGTTTTCAAAAATGACTTTTTCTAGACCAGGAGAGGTGACACAATTATTTGAGAGAAAAAAAAATAAAAACAAAATACCCTGTTTAAACTGAAGAAATGGAACGTCCATTGAAATGTATGAGAGAGCGACAGGTAATACCTGGCGCTCTGGAAGCGAGAGCGCCGGCGCTATGCGTTGAGCCACCTGTAATGATGAATCATACTCTAGATGGTGCTGTTAGAGTCGCTCACCAGAATCGCCTTCATAAATGTGGTTTTGCGTACAGTGCCCAATATTCAGCAGATGCTGCCTGCCGCTACGAGGCACTACCTGCCACTATCCATTGATGAAAACCCTATGAGCAAGTCTCCACTTTCTCATTCATGGTGTATGGCACAAACTGGCAATTAATCATGTGACCAAGGGATACTCTTCTGGTTGAATGTGCAAGCCCACTGGGAAATTCAGATTTGTAACCAACAGTCAAGCGATTAACTGTCATTTTGTGCCATAGACCATGAATGGTGACTTGCTCATAGTTCCTCTTTAACAGTATACATTTGAGGCAATAAAACCATTTTTTTCATTCCCTTAAAGAAGACCTTTAGTCAAGATAAATTGAGATGCCTATTAGTTAAAAATCCCCCTGAAGCTCGAAATTGGCCTCAGCTATTATCTGTGCTATGGTCCTACACACATGAGCCATGGAGTTTGCCGGCATGGGAGGCACGGAATGCAAAGCACCACACACACTGCATGCAGGCTTGCCCATGAAATGCTATTGGTCTGCAAGCAGTCACTTCCATATCAGCAGAACAGAGACTTTTACTGTTCTGCTTGATTTTGGCCTTCAATCTAATTTTTTTTCTGCTGCAGTTTTAGTCCGATTTTGGAATGCCCCTGGATATAAAAAGTCCTCAGTTCATCTGGTACCTTAATCCCCGCTCCCTAGATGTATGGAACAAACATTTTGCAGTTACAGTTGATAAATCATCAGTAAGGGAATTTAAACATGCCTGAGATAAGCATGCATCTACCTTAAAGTGGACCAGTTGGTATTTGTTTCCCCCGGCTGGTATTGGTAAATTCTGGCGGCTATTTTTAACAGAGGCGGGTGGTCAGGGCCAGAGTTCATGCAATCAAAGAGCTCTCTATTCCACCTGCTTCTCCCTCCTCTCCTGTCGTATTGTCAGCCGTGCCCATCCCCAAACCCTCCCTCGCTCCCTTCCTCTCTCCCTTATCTGTGTTCTCCTCCGTGCTTCGCATTGATTGCAGAAGGCTGGTGTGCGCATGCTCTGCTGCATATAATGGAGCTACTTCAATCAAAGAAAAAAAACATTGCCATATATGTATATATATATATTAAAGCAGACCAAAAGTAGCCCTGGAGTCTCATAGGCAGTCTGATCCCTTCTCCATTGGGCATCATGATTTGGGATGCCCCCAGTCACCCTCTATAATTACCTCACCAACAAGCCCACTGCGTATTCACGGTGTACTCCTGCTTAGTCAAGGGGGAGCTGCCACATCACCATAGTTCCTTTCTTCCATTTTCTCTCTCTTTCGCGCTCCACTTTCCTCTCCATTTTCTGCTTTTCACTTCACCTGTTCCCTTCCTCCTCCCTCCTCCTCCTCCTCTCTTTGCTTTCTGTTGTTTGTCTTCTCTCTCTCAATTTCTTTTTTCTCTGTTCCCCATCCTCTGCCACTCTCTCTATCCCCCTTCTTTATTTACTTCTCCCTCTCTTTTATTCTACTTTTATCTATAATTAAAGACCAAACCCCCCACAAGACCACGTCCCCCAAGTTGGTTGGTATTTTCTGTTGGAAAAGGTGGCAACCCTACTCCGAACAACAAGTCTGTGCTGTTATGAGACTTGTGGGGGAGCACGGGGTTGTGACGTGGTGATATGTGCCGGCTGATTGCTTGATAGACGACAGCACTGCCCATACAGTTGCTTGAACCAGAAACAGCTGTTTCTGCACAAGGTTTGCTGTGTCCCAGGGGAAACTGGGAGATAACTGAACTGATTAAGATGGCGCAACAGTGGAAAAATGTCCGGATTACCAGGTAAGTACTGTTTTGACAACAATTTAGGGGTTTGAAGAACGGATAGCGCCAGGTAGAGCCTCGTAGCGGCAGGCAGCGTCTAGTGAATGCTGGGCACTGTACACAAAACCACATTTAAGAAAGCGAATCTGGTGAGCGACTCTAACAGCGTCATGTAGCGGCACATGTATTACTAGAGGCGGCTCAGCATATAGCTCTAGGTTCCAGAGCGTCATGTAGTACCTGTCGCTCTGTAGCGCTCTCCCATACATTTCAATGGGCTTTCATTAGTTGTGTATGAATAGCGTGTTTGGCAATTTATTTATTTTTTTTCGCTCAAATCATTGTGTGACCTCTCCTGGCTGCAAACAAACACTTTTATACATTTTTGGACTTTTTATATTTTTAGGCAGAATTATCATTACAGGTCTGGCACTAAAGTGTTAATGTCACAGTGGTAAAACAATATCATTCCATGTGTTTTCGCTTTGTTACAGGTAGATATGTGTTCAAAAACAGACTTTAATCACACAGCGTCTGGTGCTCTATTCTATAGCGACCAGCTTTAGAGCGCCAACACTGTGTGTGTCTAGTGTTTTGTTAAATATGGTGTGGAGCACCAAGTGCCAGACTCACTGAGCTGGCGCTACCTCCCACTCGCTGCAGCGCTATACTGTTGTTACTCACAACACACATCACATTCATCAATGCCGGCCAGGTTACTAGAGCGACTGAGACGCTCTGTTACAGCGCCCGATACCCGCTTACAGTGTCTACTAGCAGTCGCTCTAAGCGGCACTATACAGACACTCATCTGCCGGTACCTGGCGTTAGAAATGAATCAGCCTCCTTTTTTCTATGTTCTTCACACTGTTGGTCTACTTTAAGATCAAGAGGACATACAGTAAACACAAAAGAGCAGACTAGAGGGTCTCCCTCTGCTTTAACCCTTTTATGTTTCTAGGGTGAAACACTTTTTTCTCACTTTTATTTTTTAACCATTTTATCTGAGAAATCTGAGAGGCCAGATTGTAACTATGAGAGATAATATATGCATCTTATCTGTAATAACACATTAAACACAAGCATGTCTGTCTAGATAGCCTTCAAAGATTCTGAATTATTGTACAACATATCACATAAAGTGACACACGTTGCTGTTCCAGATGAGGTAAATCTGCAATATAGTAAATCTATCCTCCTACAGAAACACTTAGGACAGTCACTTAAAGTGGACCAAAACCCAGGATTTTGACTATCCTGGGTTTTGGTCCTCTCACCGGGGGGCACCCCGATTTGGGGTGCCCCGCTGTGTGAAACCCCTCAGGACACCGAGACCAGCTCACCTCTTCCTGGTCCCGCGGTGCGTTTAAGTGCAGCAGCTCTGACGGCCGCATCCTCCGCTTCCCTCTAACAGGGAGTGTGCCTGCGCCAAGCATTTGTGAACAGTGTAGTCATTACACACAGGGTAGAAACATACAGTACATAGATTATTACAAATGCAGTGTTACAGAGTTTACAATGAATATTCTGAATACAAGAAACAGTAGAAAAGAGAGCCCTGTCCTTGCAAGCTTACAGTCTAAAAAATAAAGGGTGGAGATGAAAGGGAGAGAACCCCAAACAGTCAGTATTGAGCTTAGTACCCTTTCGAGAATTGCTGAAGCCAGATTGTATGCTTGTCTGAATAGGTGGGTTTTAAGAGCACCTTTAAAAGCTTTGAGGGTTTGGGAGTGACAGATTGGGTTGGGGAGAACATTCCAGTAGATTGGAGTAGCACAGTCCTGGAGGCGAGTATGGGAGGAGGTGACCAGGGTGGAGGACGGGAGAAGGTCGACAGCAGAGCGAGGCTGCGTCTAGGTCGATATTGTTGGATTAGAGATGAGATGTAGGGAGGGGCCTGGTTGGAGAGAACTTTGTAGGTGGGAGTTAGTGTTTTGAATAGTATTCACTATGGGACTGGCAGCCAGTGTAGGGATTGGCAGAGAGGCGCAGAGCTGGAGGAGCGAGAGGAGAGATGGATGAGGCAAGCAGCTGAGTTTAGGATAGATTGGAGGGGTGCCAGTCTATTAGTTGGTAAGCTACACAGATGGATGTTGCAGTAGTCTAGCCATGATATGACCAGGGCGTGCACTAGCATTTTAGTGATGTCAGGTGAGAGGAAGGAACGGATGAGTGAGATGTTTTTAGGTTGGAGGCGACATGAAGTGGCTAGGGAGTGAATATGTGGTTTGAGTCCAGAATGACTCTCAGGCACCGAGCTTGGGGAGTTGCAGTTATTGTACAACTGTTGACAGAAATAGACGTGTTAGAGAGGGGAGGGGAGTTAGATGGTGGGAAAATGACCAGTTCTGTCTTGTCCATGTTTAGTTTAAGATTAGCGAGATGACATGAATGAAGACATAGCTGCAAGGCAGTTGGGGAGGCGAGATATGTATGTATATATAGGTGATTAGAACAAACAGGGCTGGCTCCAGGTTGGTGTGGCCCCCGGACAAGAAAATCGAAGTGAGCCCCTTGGTGGTATTCCATGTTATAGGCCATGTCACAATGTTCTCCAGTGATTATGGTACACTGATACGAATACTTTATTGGTCGCCAAGTATGTACAGAATACAAACAAGGAATACTTTTTGGAAGGGGGGTTCTCCATAGAGCTTGAACATTTGCTATACGCACAGCTATATACATCAACACACTATATACACAACTATATACATCAACACACATGCTATATACTTAATGGGGGTATAAACTTTTGTTTGTTTTAGCTAGTTGTACATATTTACAAAGGATTTTGTTACATGCGTTATTCCTTAAAATAACTGGTGATGCGTCGGGGATCGGAAGTTTCCTGGGATTCTTAGAGTTTATTATTTAGTGCTTTAACTGCAAGTGGGAAGAAACTGTTTTTATACCGAGAGGTTCTGGACGAGATAGCCCGATACCTTCGTCCAGACGGTAGTAGATTGAAGAATGGGTGACCTGGGTGTGTGGGGTCACCTACTATTCTTTTGCCCTAGAGCGGATCCTTCCCTTGAATTGTTCATCTAGGTCAGGTAGGGAACATCCTATGATCCGCTCAGCGGTCCTGGTGATCCTCTTCAGCCTGATCTTGTCTTTGGCTGTGATCCCACAATACCAAGTAGTGAAGGAGGAGCTCAGGAGTGAGCCTACTGCGCCGATGTAGAAGGTCTTCAGGATCCTTTTAGACATTCCGAACTTCGCTAGTTGTCGTAGGAAATACAGTCTCTGTTGAGCCTTCTTTAGGACAACGGTGGCTTGCCCACTCCACCTCAAGTCATTAGTTATTACTGTGCCCAGGAATTTTGCGCTGGTAGCGATATTGACCTCATCCTTACCCATGGTGATGGGACGGTGCGCTGGGTGGGACCGCCTGAAGTCGACAATCAGCTCGACCGTTTTCTGGGTGTTCAGGATGAGGTTATTCTCCTCGCACCAGGTTACCAGGCTATTTATTTGTGTTCTGTATGGAGTCTCGTCTGTGTTGTTGATAAGGCCTACTAGAGTTGTGTCGTCCGCAAACTTGATGATTTTGATTGATGGGTCTGTTGACTTGAAGTCATTTGTGTATATGGAGAAGAGGAGGGGGGACAGAACGCAGCCTTGTGGTGCGCCTATATTGGTAGTTCTGGATGAAGAGATAAAGGGGCCTAGTTTGACTCTCTGGGTTCTGTTTGTGAGGAAGTTGGTGATCCAGTCAGAGAGATCCGGTGAGATGCCCAGTGAGAGCAGTTTCCTATTCAGAATTTGGGGATCTATAGTGTTGAAGGCTGAAGAGAAGTCTACAAATAAGAGTCTGGCGTATGAGCTGGGTTGATCCACATGGTTTAATGTAAGTTGTAATGCATGGTTGACCGCGTCTTCTGCAGATCTGTTGGCTTTATACGCGAACTGCAGTGGATCCCACTTTGAGCCGATAGCCTCATTCAGGACTGGTATTATTAGTCGCTCAAAGACTTTCATCACCACTGGGGTCAGAGCGATGGGTCTGTGGTCGTTCAGGGCTGTGGCAGATGACGTTTTAGGAACTGGGATGATGACTGAGTTCTTCAGGCAGTCAGGTACTATACCCGCCTTCAGTGAGCCCTTGAAGATTGTGGTAAGGATTGGGGCCAGTTGATCCGCACACATTTTTAGGCATGTTGGGGAGATCCCATCAGGGCCAGAGGCTTTCTTGGTGTTGAGCGTGAGTAGGATCTTCCTTGTGTCTGACGCTTCAAAGTTTAGTTCAGGCGTACCCATCATGTGCGATGTACTACTTGACATTGGAGGGGGGCTCACTGGACTTTTGTTTAGCTTCATTTTGTCGAATCTGCAATAGAACTGGTTCAGTTCTTCAGCGAGATCCATGCTTGCGTTGATGGTAGGGGCGGAGCCTTTGAAGTTCGTTACTTGCTTGACGCCCGCCCACAGTGCTCTGGAGTTGGATTTCGAGAATGTATTCTCTAATTTGTGTGAGTATGATCTTTTTGCAGCTTTTATCTCCTTAGTGAGGAGATTCCTATATTTCCTGTACTCAGTGAGGTTACCCTGTTTGTGTGCTGTCTCTTTTTTCTTCCTTAGGTTTTTAATCGTGTTGTTGAACCATGGTTTGTTCTGTGGTTGTTTCTTATAGGTCCTGGTCGGGATCAACATGTCCTCGCAGAATTTAATGTATGACATGACCTTATCAGTCCAGTCATTGATGTTCCCGGCGTTCTCAAAGATCTCCCAGTTTGTTGTGTCGAAGCATGCTTGTAGATCGGATATCGCTTCAGCTGTCCATCTTTTAGTGGTGATAAGGGAGGGTCTGCAGGATTTCAGTCGCTGCCTGTATGCAGGGACTAGATGTATGAGGGCGTGATCTGAATGGCCAAGAGCGGCTTTGACTACAGGTTTGTAGGCACCTTTGATGGTGGTGTAGCAGTGGTCTAAGGAGTTAGTTCCTCTGGTGGGGCAGGTGATGTGCTGAAAGAACTGTGGGAGTTCTGAGTTTAGTTTTGCCTGGTTGAAGTCGCCCAGTATGATGATGAGGGCCTGGGGATGTTTCTTTTCGCATTCCAGAATGCAGTCAACCAGACCGTCTAAAGCGGGTTTTGCGGATCCATGTGGTGGGATGTAAACACCAATCAGTATGAACGAGGAGAATTCCCGTGGGGCGTAGAAGGGTCTGCAGTTGATTGCTAGTATTTCTAGGTATGTGGAGCAACTCTGAGCCAGGATGTTTGTGTCTTTACACCAATTGGAGTTCACAAAGAAACAGACGCCGCCTCCTCGCGACTTTTGTGCTAGGACATAGTTCCTGTCTGCGCGGATGATGTTGAAGTTTGGGAGTTCCAGGGCTGTATCTGGGATGCGATCATTGAGCCAAGTCTCAGTGAAGCAGAGGATAGCTGAGTTCGAGAATTCTGTATAATTCCTGCATAAAATGTGTAATTCTTCCATTTTATTTGGAAGTGAACGCAGGTTTGCCAGGTGTATCGACGGGAGTGCCGAACGCAGACCTCTCCTTTTTAGTCTTACCAAGACACCTGCCCTTCTTCCCCTCCGTCTCCGTTTGGCACTATGCTTGTTAACCTTGGCAATGTGGTCTGTAACAAGGATTCTTAGGGCAAAAAAGGATGGGCATCCGGGAACAGATGTATTTAGAAGCGTTTCCCTGGAGTATGTGAGGCACATTTTGGTTGTGAACAGGACGCCGGTGTAAAGGAATTGTAGGTTGAGCTAGATGGAGAATACTTGTGGTTCAGAGATTGGAAGTGTGTCCCAGTGGGGGTGGGCGTATTGAGTTTGTTGCTTGGATTGGACTGATTGGGGGGATTGTGGCGGTTGTGGGTATATGAATGGGGGTGAGTGTTGGGGATGGATGGGGAAGAGTGTTAGTGAGGGTTGTGGGTGGTGACTGAGTGGATGGAGGATGTGGGTAAGTGACCGGGGGGGTGTTAGTGATTAATTGAGTGCTGGAGGTTGGTGATCGGGGGCTTGCGAGGGTCTTGTGTTGTTTGCGGGCGGGCCGGTGGGGGTCTTCAGTTGGTGTATAATGTTCGGTAGATCAGGGACTAGCCTCTTTAATTTTCTTTGCTTGGTTTGGTGTGCCTTAGTATGTTGGTGTTGCTCATGTTCAACGTAGTAGATGTGCGAATTTGCGTACGGAATGTTCGCTTAAGTCGTTGTGCGCAAGTTTGCGTGAGGGATGTTCTCCTTAAGTAGTTGTGTAGGCCAGCGTAGATGTGATCAGAAGTGCTTACTGGTTGTGTGACAGTCAGGGATGTCTGCCCAGTAGTTGTGATTGAGGATGTTTGTTGCACCTGGAGAAATTGCTGGTTTGTGATCAGTCAGGGATGTGTGCCCAGTTGTTATTCATGCCAACGTGATGTGTTAAGTGCTTGCTGGTGTGTAGGACATTATTTGAATTTAGTCATAGGCTGGGTCTCCCTGGATACTGATGACGCTGTTGTTGGAAGGCCAGCATGATTGTCAGAATATAAATCAGTCATGATTGGCCGAAGCTCACCTGGTTACTGATGACGCTTGTGCTGACACAGCAATATTGCTTGGAAGAGAGGAGATTCATAAGCCGCTGCTGCTGCTGCTGAGACAGAGGAACAGATGGGAGCGCCGCGCCGCCGAGTAGGTACCCTGCTTCAGCCCCGGGTGGGCCCGCTCTCACGCCGCGGAGTGCCCCTTCTTGCAGGAGCCGGGGGGTTCACAGGGCCGACGCACCGCTATTGCCGCCGCCGCCTGCTGCAGACCTGGGTGGGCCCGCTCTCACGTCGCAGGAGTGCTTCTTCTTTCCGGAGCCGGGGGTCCGCACTGCCGACACTCCGCTGTTCCGCCGCCTGCTGCAGCTCTGGGAGGGCCCGCTCACAAGCCGCTGGAGCACAGCACACCACCTTCAGCTCCGGTGAAGCTGTCTGCTCCGTCAGGACCTGCGTTCTCCTCCAGATGTTAGTGCTGGAGGGGAGATACGGTCACAACAATCACAGGCCTACCCACGTGTTGAGACGTCCGCCACCGCCATTTCCCGAGCTTGCCGGCCGCCGCACCTTCTCCTCCTCGTGGCGTCTCCTCGGTGAAGTTGTCATTCACGGATCAGGTATGCTAGGGGTAGTTTGTTAAACTAACAGGAGAAAAAATAACTCTAAATGACAGAATGGGGAGAAAAACAGGGAAAAAACTTAGTGTCTATGGGAGAGCTCCTTCCGTGGCTGCCATGCTCGGCGCCATCTTGGATCTTTTTTGATCTTGATGTGTCTTGATGTGTCCTCCTCTGCCATCTTTCAGTCCTCCTTGCCTCACCCACAAATCTGCTACTTATCTTTTCCAACGTCTTGGCTGCTGTTGATAAATCTATCCTTGTCACCTTCTTCACTGCTGTCGATTGTCCTCTAGTCCCTACTGCTTCCTCTACTGCTGCTGATCCCCTCAAAGTCCTTGTTGCCTTCTTCACTGCCACTCAAGGGTCTGTTCTACTTTTGGAATCTGACCCCAGTTTTTCTCCATTCCTCGTCACCTTCTCTATAGTCACTGACAGGGCCGGCTCCAGGTTCATGCGGGCCCTTGGGCCATAAGAGTCTCAATGGGCTCCCGGCGGTGTGGTAAGATACTCCATACTTGATGAAAAAGTAGCATGTATAGTGAATACTCCTGAAGAAAAGAAAGAGAAATAAAGAAAAGAATAGAATAAAAGAAACAAAGAACTGAAGAACTGACCGAAAGAAAGAAAGGCTCTTCCAATGTCCAATCTGTCCCTAGTCCTGACTACTGAATGACCCTGCATCCTGCATGGGGGCTGCCCAGGGTAGAAGGAATGAGGTGAGCCCTCCCAAGGAGCAGGAGCCCTGGGTACGCCCAGAACTGACGCCATCCCTGGTCACGGAAAATCCTCTGTTGACTTCTCAGAAAAAATACTGTTCTGTTATGGCATGTCAGTATCTACAAGCTGAGCTTTAAAAGGACTAGGAATATACTAATAATAACAGGGCCTCCACACATATAAAGCAGCATAAAAGCAGTCAGCTTTGAAAGTCTGTGACTATTCATATAAATAAAAGTATTATTTTGTTTGACTTAATGCCTTGATGTGCCTTTATGTGCTAGCTTCCACTTATCATGCTTTAAATGTACACAGATCATCTGTTTTCTATTTCCCAGCTCAAAGAATCTAAAACAGCATTTTCATCTCAAGATGCAATCATTTATTTGAGGTATTTCTGCACTGGTTACTGTATTTACAAAAAAAAAAAGGGATGGCTAAAATTTCAGGCTCACTCACGCACATTGTGGCGGCTATACAGCAGCGGGCGGCTATCAGAAGCCATAAAGCGAGGGTTTGCATATTCTCCTCAGCTTGTTGTCTGACACAAATGAAGTATTGAGCATGGCTGGTAAACAGCAATCCATCATTAGTGCTTGACAGTGCAGTGAGTTAAGAATGATTCTCAAAGAAACACTGGAGCTTAAATAATGTCATTTATTTCCATCTGTTCTATGAGGCTTTACAATTTTTAAGTGCCATTTTTGTTTCTGCATTGTTGTTTTTGCCATGCAACGTAATGTAAAATAGAACACTAATTTTCCACATGAGAGGAAGAGATTTGCTGAGCAAATGTGTGAACAAGTATCAGAGTCACTTCTTCTTGTCTGCAATAGCGGGGACTTCTAACTTTTGGCTAAAATAATATATCACAGTGTTTTACTGTATAATACCTCTTCCTTGCTATTGTTTTCCTTTGTCTTAAGTAAAATATCTTACAAATCACTAGGAACTCAAGACAAACAGTCATTACTGTAGGACGCGCAGCTGCAGGTGAAGTACAGGGAATGGTACCACTGTTGATACCACTGCAGTACCACTGTTTCTGGCTTACTACAAACTTTAACTAGGAACTTTTTATTTTAATTATTTTATTTTAAAAATATTATAATTAAAACCCACTGTATACTTTGGTAAATGTGGATTGTGTCTTATCTGCTAGTTTGCCCTCCCCTCCTTTTATTATCATTACTAAGAGGCCGATTCATTAATAGCGGCAGGTAGTGACAGTTGAGCGACTGTAGCAGTATTTTCAGAGCGCCCGCTAGTAGTCGCTGTGCTTGGCCGTTGTTCGGTTGTTGACAGCGAATCAGTCGGTGTGCAGTAATGTTGAATATTGGGTGAGGAGTCACTATTTGACAGGTTCTGCTCTGTATGGGAGCGCATGATAACGACTGGCCATAGCGACCGGCTCCCACCATATTCATTAACAAATCACGCTCAAAAAATTATTGCGCTGTGAAATACATGTTTAAACCCCAGAGCGCTGGCGGCGATGGGTTAAAAGTAGTTTTTTAACCCCCAAACAACCATATTTTTGGAAACCAAAAAAAACAAGTTTTTAATTACATTTTGTAATATTAACACATTAATATCAGACCTGTAATATCAATTCTGCACAATGTTTTTTTTTTTTTACCTTAAAAAAAAATATAACATGGCAGAAGTGGTCACATAATTTTTCACATTAAAAAAAAAAAAAAAAAAAAAAACATTAATATGAATTAATTATGAATATTTAAAGATTGTTCCATTGAAATGCATTGGAGAGCGCCAGGTAGCGAGAGGTCATACCTGTCGCTGTTCAAGGTCAGACGCTGGCGCTGTGGGCTGAGACTGAATGAATGAGTCGCTATATGGCGCTATCTCAGTCGGTAAGCAGGATCGGCTTGATAAATGTGTGATTGTGGTGGGGAGCCGGCGTTCTCGTGGCGGTGCCTGTCGTTACCGGTCGCTCACCAGGCGCTACCTGTCGCTATCCCTTGTTAAATAAGGGCCTAAATCTTTGCTAAATTGACACCTCAGACAGAGGGAGCTACCATTTATACTGGATTTCCTGTTATTCACTTTGTAATCCATTGGATGTAACAGTAAAAAAGAGCCTCCCTAAAAACTTATTGTGCCACTCATTATGCTATGCACCATTTAAAGTGGATCAAAACCCAAAAAGACAGAGGGAAATTCATGACCAACTTATCTTATTATGATGTTCATTTTGGAATGCACTCTCCACTCCAAGATCATGTTGTGCCCTACTTCCACAGGTTTGCCTTCCCATCACTGCACTGCTTTGTCTTGAACCTCACTCTCTGAAAGCCACTTCAGGTCAAAACCCACAGGAAGGCCACCCCTGCTCTTAAGTGGCAACAATTTCTTCAGAGTCAGATAATGTGTGGCTCTTGCTTAAGCATTTCAAATATAATATAAAAAGTGTATGCAGCAAGATTCAGAGAGCACTCAGTATGGCAGTTTGGACCCTACTATGTGTCCCTTCTTAATCTTGCACATCTGGGTTTACCTTTGTGGATGAATATGAATTAGCATCTCATATGTAATCCTTCATCAGAGATGTTCTCCAGTAGTGGTTCCTTATATGGGTTTGGCCCTGAAGAACATTCTTGGGTTTGAATTAAAGATCTTTATTTAGTGACTTAGCTCTACATACTTGGAAAGCCTTTTTGAGGAAGGGTTTATATAATTATCAAGCCACAGAAGCTACTTCATATTTCCTGGCCAGCATTTCCTAGTAACCACCGTAGTACTGTTACTTCCCATATCAGTAGGCTGCTGTCAAACTGACGTCCTATTGCAACACAACCTTTGACTGTACAGCCCTCATTGGCTGCTGAGATACAGCTACATTGGAAAAGGACCATTCCCAGACCTTGTGTTGGACTATTTTTGCCGATCTTTTGTTATTACGTATAGGTTGGGTTTATGTAGTTACATTTAAGGGGAAAAAAATGGTGGCGGAAAAAATGGAGAGGACTAGTCAACCCTGTCAGGCCCCGTGGGACACCCACCTTCAAGGTAAGCACACAACCCTTAATCTCCGCTGCTAGCTTCACCTTTAGTCAAGCCCCCATTTGCTGGGACGCTATACACGCCTCGCCAGACACGGTTGCCTCCAGGACTGTAGCACAAAGGATGTGAGCTTACAGGGGGTGAAGGCCAAACTGAGCAATGTCGAGAAGCCAGGGTCATACACAAGTAGTCGATCTTTATATATCGCGACACCAAGGGAGAGACAAATAGAAGTGTCAAGGTCAAGCCAAGGTCAATCCGGGAGGTCACTGGTTCGCGGTACAAGGGGTAAGACAGAAGCATGGTCAGGGTTTAAGCAAGGGTCGGTCCAGGCGGCAGTCACAGAATGGGCAAACTAAGCAGGGTCAGCAACGGGATCAAACAAACGTAATAAAGATCAAGAGAGGCACACTCAGCTAAACGCTATCATGGGCACCGGAGTCCTGAAGGGGTAAAACCTTTATAGGGCTGAGTACTACCAGGGTGTCCAATCAGCCTTTGAGGGGCGTTATGCCCTCTTAACACCTAATAGGGATTGATCCCGTTAATCAGCCTCCGGAGGGCATATGAGGAACGTGCCCGCGCACAAGCACGTGTGAGGACGCGGGGACGCGCCGAGGAGGGGGAGGCGGCAGCCGTGCACGGCGCAGCTCGAGCCGATGCTCGCTGCGGCTGACAGACAGGAAGTGTCCCAGCTCGGCGCCCGGAGAAGCCGTGGGACCGGTACCCAGGTGAGTTTGACAAACCCCTGCTTTTTCCCATGCTTCTTCTGCAGTTTACAACTTTATTCCTATGATCTAGCATACAGAATATGTACCCTGAATATGAAGGTGCCACAGTAGTTGTCTTAGATTGCAAGCAGTAGTTCTGTATGTGTTTTTTAACTATACATAACATCTGGTACAATTTCTTAGGTATACATCTCACCTCTGTGTTAAGTGAAAATGTTACATGAAGAATTATAAAGAAAATACTGTACATTTAATCAAGAAAAGTCAGAAGATTTGAGTGGATTTGTTGCTCTATGAGATGCATTTCACTTGTTGCTTCTGCAGTATATATAGTGGGTATATATATATGTGTGTGTGTGTGTATGAACGTTAGCTACCCATCTATATATACATTTAGTGGGTACATGTTTAATTTTACATATGCATAGTGGTGTGTACCTGTGCACTATGTTAGGGGCATCAAGATAGCTCAGAGATGAAAATACTGGGGTATAGGAGCCTGCGGAATGAGTAAGTAAGTGGATAAGAAATGTAATTGTTTTAGTGGTAATACCTTTGAGGTGTGCTTGTAGGTGATGCAAACTATATGGTGTGTATAGTCAGGCTTACCTTATCTGATGGGGACTTGAACGAAAGTAAGGCCCCTTTTGTTTTAGTTGGGTAGAGGCTATAAGGGGTTATTAATACCTACAGCCATGTAGCAATGCAGCTTGTTAACAAGTAATTCCCTCAGTATTGCAGCAAGGGGGAGATTTATAGGCAGGAATAGTAGTGTTATTAGTCTTTAGTGTAATGTGTTATGTGGAGATTTTAAGCAGGTGCTGCTAGTTGGGGAGTTATGGGCTTACCTCAGATTGGTGAGGTCTGGTCCGGTGGAAGCTAAATGTGAGAGTGTCAGTGGTACTTGTACCGGGAACTACGGTGTCTGCCCCGTCTGTTGCAAGGGGCTGATTACCAGTCTATGGGCTGGTTTTCTCACACCTTGATTCCAGCTGAATGTGTCAGATGTGCAACCATGAATTCCACCCCTACGTCACTACCCCTTTCTAGGGAGGGTATGGGAGAGTCAGGGGGGCTAGATCATTTAGTTGTTCGCCCATCGCTGGATGTTTTGTTGGTTGGGGAATTGCTGCCTTTTGTAGTTTTTGAGGTTTCCTATTCACCCAGCATAGTCATCTCTGTTTACATCACATCATAGTTTTAGGTAATATATTATTTGCAATATATACAACTGTTCTTAGTAACACAGTCAATGTAGGAATTAACCAAGATATTACCTGAACAAAATTAATTAAAGATACGCAAAGATATAATCACAATCCTCTGCAGTAATTATAGAAATTATAGTGTTGGAATACATTTGGAGGTTTATTTACTATGTTGTATTTTCACTGGGAGAATGGAGCATCTACTTGAACCTAGAGGGACCTAGATTGTATGTGGTGAGGGCATATGGCTTACATTAGAAGATAAAACTATGTATGTGGGCAGGGGCAGACTGGGATTGAAAAACGGCTCTGGACTTTTTTGGTCACACCGGCCCTTCTGTACTGTGCCCGGCCCCATAAAGTATGTTACATTACATGCAGGCAGCGCCACTTCTAGCCGGCCCCGTCACCGCAATGTTTCTATTAGTACCGAGTGATGTGGTGTTACGCTGCTTACAAGGGTTGGCACCAGCCGGGGCAACTTTGAGACCGGGAAGAGGTGAGCTGGTTTTGGCGACCTGGGGAGTTTCACACAGTGAGACACCCCCGATTGGGGTGCCCCCAGAGGGAAAGGACCAAAACCCAGGATAGTCAAAACTTTAAAGTGAACCAGGATTTTGTCTATCCTTGTCATTAGTTTTTGCCCCAGGGGTATCCCAATTTGGGATGCCCAGCTGTGTGAAACCCCCAGATCTCCTACTCCACTCACCTTTCAGCCATTCCTGTTTGTCCAATCAGAGCTTTAGGCCGGTGTTTTGGCCTGTGTGTTGGTATATGAATCAGTAGCAGCTGCATCCCCGGTTTCCTTGTGGAGTGCTCCCGCGTACCCGGCTGATCTGAATGGCTAGGAGCAGGAGCGTGCACAGCTGCAGGGATTAAGCAAGGGAAATATGGAAAGGTATGGAAAGGTAAGGGGTTCCCGGACGATCTGGAAGGGTTCACACAGTAGGGCATCCCAAATCCCCACCTAAATCACCTATTTGGCCAGCCGTGGAGGTGATTGGTCCATGAGAGTGCATGCCCCCCGCCATGCCAGAGCCCAGAGATGTCAGTGCCACAAAAAAAAAAAAAAATAAAGAATATGGTACTTACCAGAGATGTCGCCTCTTGCCTCCTCCTCAACTGTACTGTGTCCCACAACCCCGCTAAGCTGAACACGCTGCTAAGATCATGCCCAGAGCAGCAGCAGCTTCTCTCCCCGCCTGGTCGGGGCCAGCGTGTGTGGGAACCTAGATGGTGCAGCGCTGTCCCCGCCCGGCAGGGAAAAGTAGTTTCACACAGGCCACACGCCTCGCTGCCCGTGTCAGGCACATGAAGCGGCCGGCCAGGGGGGAAAGGAGGCAGGAGAGGGGCCGCAGAGACAAGGAGGTCAGTGAGGGGCCACGGGACTTTGCAGCAGTGGCCGGCGAGCCGCAGTGACGCGGTGTGGCGGCCCAGTGGCCATGGAAAGCAGCGACCTACCGGGATTTGTCCCGGTATGCCCTACGGTCAGTCCGCCCCTGTATGTGGGGTAGAAGTACCTTGATTTAGTTAAGTGGTTATCTGGCTGGTTGGAATATGATGCCGGGTACCCTTGTCTATACCTTGCATCACCTACAAGCATTCCTGAAAGGTAGTACCACTAATAAAATTAAATTTTCTACCTCACTGACTTACCAACTCCACAGGATCCCATACCCCAGCACTTCCATCTCTGGGCTACTGAGCTACACCTAACATAGTGCACATATATGTACATCTATAAATATGTATATGTAAAAGCATGTACCCACTAAATGTATAGATAGACAGATGGATAGCTGACATGCGCATTTATATACCCACAGGAGTTTATGAGTGCTGAAGAAGCAACAAGCGAAACGCATGTACTCATAACTCACAACAAGCACTATCTAAACTTCTGACTTTTCTTGATTTTATTTATTTTTTCATGTAAGGTTTTCAGCTAACACTGTGATTTGTTACCTTTGAAATTTTACCAGATATTGTGTATGGTAAAAACAATACAAACGCATACATAATTACTGTCTGCAAACAATTACTGTGCTACCTTCATATTTAGGTTACATTTGAGATAGATAATAAGAATAAGCTGTAAACTGGAGAAGACGGAAGAGAACCAGCAGGGGTTGACTGATCCCCTCCCTTTCTCTCCGCCACCATTTTTCGTCTTAGGCTAAATTGTCATTTAAAGCCGCTAGTGTTTCCCAATATTAAATTTATGGGCACATTTACTGTAACAATGTAATAAAAATATTTAGAGCAATTAATAGATCATTTAATTCAAAATATTTATCTAAATTGGCCTGCTTCCATATATTACATTATGCCTTTAATTGCCAGACTTGCTTTTATCTACAATTGCCTGAAGAGCTAAATAAAGTCAATTAATAAGTGGTGTAAAATCAATATAATCCAGTATTTACTGGTCTCATTTATTTTGAGTGTATGGAAGGGTGGTGAGGCTTCTTTTAAAGAAAGTTATATTTAAGACTAGAAGGTCTGGAGGTTATAGGCATGCTCTGCCTATTTTGCCCCAACATCTAAATAATGTAATAGAATAATTCAAGACAAATTGTTTAATGTGGCAACCATGTGTTGTGAACCAGCACTAGCCATACCAGTATCCTGCTTCTTGCAAATATAGAGCTCCCATTGGCAAACATGCTAAGCTTAATGTTTTATAACTGAAGGTATTCATTCTATTTATATCGTTCCACAAATTCCAACTCGATTTTAAGCAACACAAACCCCGCCCATCCCCCTTGGCTTGGATCAATGCTATTCTGACTAGAATTTGCCTGTATGGATTTATATCATGCTCTATAAAGAAAAGCATCCACCTTCATTCGCCGTGATTCAGAATGGGTTTAAAAAAAAATTAGTAAAAAATTTGTTGCTGAATTTCCAGCTTGGAAGACAATAAGGGTCAAGGCCACTTTTTATCCCTAAGACAATTAGTGAAATTTTTATACTCTTCTTTACACTGTAGTACAGTGTGTAAATTTGTTCATGGAGTAAGATTTCATGCACAAATTTACTCCCAAGAGTATATTTGTGCATGATTCATGGATTGGTTTACGGGCTGAAACATGTGTGCAAATGTGTTTCCAGCAAAAAGCAAGAGAAAACTGATGACTGCACTAACGGGCAGGCTGATTCATCACTAACGCCAGGTAGCGACAGATGGGCGTCTGTAGTAGGCATTTTCAGAGCGCCCGCGATTAGTCACTGTGCTCGGCCGTGGGTCGCTGTGCAGTAATGTTGAATACATTGTGAGGAGTCGCTATTTGACCAGTACAGCGCAGTATGGGAGCGTATGTTAGCTACTGGTCATAGCGACTGACTCACAACATATTCATGAAAAAAAAAACGCCCCACACAACTCTGGCTCAGAAAAATGCTTCTCTGAAGCCCAGAGCGCCGGAGGCTGTGTGTTTAAAGTCTGTTTTTCAGCATCTATCCACTAGGAACAAAGCAAAAACATATGGAATTACATTGTAATAACATTGTAAGATGAACACTTTAATGCCAGACCTGTAATGTCATTTCTACAGAAATATCTAAAAAATTAAAAATGTGGGGAAAAACTGCTTTTTCTATGCCACACAATATTATTTGAGATTTTTCCCTCCCAAAAACCAAACATAAACCCTGTTTAAAGAGAAGAAAAGTATCGTCCATTGAAATGTATGGGAGAGCGACAGGTAGCGAGAGGTCATACCTGGCGCTGTGCAAGGCTGAACGCCGGCGCTGTTCGCTGAGGCTGTGAAAATGATGAATCGGATGCTACATGGCGTTATCCCAGTCGCTAAACAGATTCTGCTTGATAAATGTGTAATTGCGTTGTCACGGGCCGGGTGAGGCGGCACAGGTGTGGATCCGCTGTGACCGTGTTACTGATAGCAAGTGCCGTGTCAGGGGAGCGGAGTCTAAGAGGCCACCGGTATTCACCAGAGCCCGCCGCAAAGCAGGTTGGTCTTGCAGCGGCGAGTGACCCCCAGGTCGCCACCCCCCAACGGCAGCTCAGCCACACAGTCAGCCGAGGTAATGCGTCGTACAAAGAAGGCAGGCAAAAGGCGATGTAAAAGTTCAAGCAGAGGTCAGGGCTGGCAGCACAGGTTCCGAGTCGGGGACAGGCAAAGGTAGGTACATGGGTGAGCAATACTGAAAACAACAGACTTTCTGCATACAAAGGAAGACCAAGATCCGGCATTGATGGAAAATGAAGTGCCCCTTAAATAGGGGAAGTGGATGCAGGATTGGATGACCAGGCACCAATAAGTAGTGTACAGGCCCTTTAAATTTCAGGAATCCGGCGCACGCGCCCTCTAGTGGACGGGGGCGTGCGCGCACCGAACCATGCAAGGAAGCAGCACGAGGGGGAGGAGGAAGACGGCAGGGAGCAGGTAAGGAGAGGGACTGGGGAGTGCTGCAAGATGGGTGCGCAACGCTCCCCAGGGCAGCGGGAGCAGTAACGGAAGTGAGGGGAGTGCTGCGAGATGGGCCTGCAGCGCTCGCCCTAACATGCCGTGTCCGGCGTACACCAGTCGCTACCTGTCGCTACCTCTCATTAACCAGCCACTACCTGACGCTATCCCTTCTTAAATAAGGCCCTAACATAACTAACTAACATGCTTATATCATTCCTAAAACACAAGAGAAAACTGATGACTGCACTAACTAACATAACTAACTAACATGCTTATTTCATTCCTAAAACACATGCCTGCAATAGCCGGCATGTGTTTTAGGAATGAAAATGTCAAATGTCAACAAGTTATTTTTCTTTTTTCGTAACTATTTTTTAAAATTTTAGAAAAAATCAAAAATTGTAATAAGTTGTAAAAGTTTACAAACTTAATAATTAGTTTTAACTCATGACCATGAGTAATTTTTAACTCCCTTTTTTTAGTGTAAACTGTTATTCTTTTGATTTTTTTCCTAAATGAAGTTTAGCACCATATTTTGTTGTGCATTTTTTTTAAACAATATACACAGCTAAATTCTGTTCCTGTGTGCCTCTCTTGCATTACCTGCAGTGCCAGAAAGAAGCTGTAGCAGGGCCCCAATGTTTGGTCTGTCAGATACGGGCAGGCTGATTCATTACTAGCTCCAGGTACCGACAGATTAGCGTCTGTAGCGAGGCATTGAGAGAGACCGCTAGTAGTCGATGTGCTCGGCCATGGTTCGTTGTTTCAGAGCGTCTCAGTCGCCGGCCGGCATTGATGAATATGACTTACACAGTGCCGGCGCTCAAAATCGGGTTGTTGTTGCCCAGAGCACCAGAAGCTGTGTGATTAAAGTCTGCTTTTGAACATGTATCCACTAGTAACAAAACGAAAACATATGGAATTACATTGTTATTGCATTGTAACATGACCACTTTAATACCAGACATGTAAGGACAATTCTGCATAAAAATATTATAAATCAAAAAAGGTTTCAAAAATTACTTTTTCTAGGCCATGAGAGGTGATACAATTATTTGATAATTTATAAAAAAAAAATAAAATAAACCCATGTTTAAAGAGAATAAAAGGTTCGTCCATTGAAATGTATGGGAGAGCGACAGGCGGTATAGGGTGAGCCGTCTGTGATGATGAATCGGTCGCTACATGTCGCTGTTAGAGTCACTCACCATATTCCCTTTATTAAATGTGGTATTGCGTACAGCGCCCGGCGGTCACCGTTCGCTACCTGTCCTTACCTGTCGCTGCCAGTCGTTACCTGGCGCTATGGCTTGATGAATAAAACCTATGTTTCTTGGAGATCTGAGCATGAGAGAATACAGCAAGCCACAGTGGTTCCACAGCTGTCTCTGGCCACAGCAGAACATGCTCAAGACATGAAGCCCCCTTCCCAGCTCAAACACAACCCAGGAATTATAGGTGAAAAAAGCAACTTGATTTAGAATTCGTAAAGGTATTTAAAGCGGTCCTTCACTCTGAATAAGAGTCTATCTTATATGTTTCCCCCACACTGTACATACAGATTGCTCACATTAAAAATCATCCTACCTGCATCTACTGCATGTTATGAGCCTTTAAACATCCAAGATGGCGGCTTATGGAAGCCGCCATCTTATCAGGCAGCCTGCAAACAGGAAGTGCCTGCAAACAGGAAGTGACTGTGCTACTCTGCATTCTGGGACTGCTGACCTTTCCCTGACCCCAGCTCTGCTCTGTCTGAGCAAAGCACAGCTATAACCCGCCCCCCTGTACCTTATCCCACTCTCCTCTCCTCAGTAAGTGTGATGCTTCTGAGTCAAGATGGCGGCGCCCGTATCCTAAATTCCTGAACAGAGTTGCAGCCCAGTGGGGGAAAGAATAATAAGTTAGTGACTAAAAATGTAAAATATATTAATTTTAGATGCTGGGGAATCGTTTTTTAAGAGTTTGGGCTTTTCATTAAATCATGGTGAAGGTCCGGTTTAAGTATAATCAGAGATTTTAAGATGCCTTGAAATGGCTCATTTTACACTGTTTCCAAGGAAGATGTGGTGGGTGAAAGATAATGTTTACCTAGACAAAATCTATTGCAAGGCCCATTATGTGGTAAGTAGGTGTTTTGCTGACTCAGCCGCTCTTTCTGGGGAATGCAGCTAAATTGTGTGGCAATGAAAAGAAAAGAAAAGTGGCACACAATATGATAATATGCAGAAAAGAACAATGCCAGTATTCCTCTTACATTGCAGCTGCTTTTAATATGTTTCTGGGGTATCATTTTTTTTGCTGTGGACTCTAACTTGTATGTCAGAACGTACAGTCCCAGCCAATATAATGTAGTTTCTTGTTAGCTTAATACCTTCATCTTCCTGTAGAGTTTACTGTATTGATATGAAATTATTACACGAGCAGATCAAGAACTAATTAAAACACATCATTGTACATATCTCATCACTCAGTGGCCAGGCAGCATTGTGGCCCCTTCTTTATTTGCTGTGCTAAACCTAAGGGTATCCAAAAAGCATTCATGTTTATTCAAAAAGCAAACATCTGCGCTCCTGCTGCTTTGTTTAACCAGTGGTCTCTTGTGATCATTATTTTTAGTGGAAAAACTAAGGCTCAAATTATTAACAATGGGGATTTTTTTGTTCTTTGCCTTTTGTTTGTGACATATTGTATTGTTTAATGTAATCCTCCTAAGAATATCTCCTTATTATTCACATCGCATACAAAATATTGGAACAGCATAAGGTCCTGTGCATTGTCTGCCATTCTGGAAGACTTATAAACTAGTAAATATGAAGGAAAGAAAGGAGACATATTTGTATGGAAAAATCATGCAGGCAGATTTTATGAGTAATCAGTTAATAAGTAAGTAGGAGGATGGAATGCGCTTATCCAACACATTAAAGAGGAACTGCAGCAGAAGTTTTGGATTATATTTCTATATTTTGTCTTTGCTTTTTTATTGCTACATACTTTTCATGGAGATGCACAATTTTTTTGTTCTTGTGATATCCATATTGCATAGGGTGGCTCCCTGAGCCTGTCACCATGCTGCACCACACCAGTTAGTTAGAAAACGGGTTAAGGACCGCTTTAATGCACTAGCACAATGTGCTTTCTTGAATACTTCAATGTTTTTCAATGGCTTGTTTTTCACCGATCTGCTGCCTCCTCCGATTTTACAGGCAGCCATACCAATGGGGGCATGCTGTCATCTGGTCCATAGGCTGCTTGCATACCATCCAAGGAGGTAGGGGAAAACGACCAATTGAGACATGCCTGTTCCAGTCCGGTGATTGGTGAGAGGTGTTCACATGGATTGCATGGATGGGAGGTTTTCCCATGTGCAATCGTCTGTGCTGTGTGGTGGGACAGGTAGGGTCTACCCTGTCTCCTTTGGGAGGTGGGGTGTTCTGTGTTCATAATGGTGATTGGCCTTGCATTCATTGCAGTATGCATTGCTTGTGGATGACGCCATGCCTTCCATCCCAATTGCCACTTTTCCTCTATCTTCTTGTATGGTATGGCAGCAGCATATGGACTTGATAACCTATATCAGGAGAGGAACATTTTATCACAAAAAAATCACAAAAAGTTTGAATTCATTCCGCAAAATGTATCCTTGAAATTTGGAGTGGATCCCTTTTCGATCAAAAAACAGTCTAATCTTATGATAGCAGATTTTCTTGTCTTCAAGTCGTATAGACTTACTGACAATGCATGGATATAGATGCAGATGTATTAGATGTCAGTCCTCTGTACTTCTACTCTGCATCCCAGCATCCATATTAGCAAGACACAGTGATAATAGAAAGCTATTGTAAGAATAATATGGGAGCAAATATTCCTGTGGGACTTTTTCCCTGCATTATTGCTTGCCAAATACTGCTTAGAGTTATTGACCCTGAATAAGCAATCTGCCAGTCAAGTTAAAGCCAGTAACCTTCACACCTGTTCCAGGTCATGGCACATTTTTTTTTTAATCTTGGGAGACCAATGACAGGTGACTAGCTTTTCATAAGGACAATTGTGGGCTTTCTAAAAAATGTTAATAACATTTTTGCAAGTAAAACTAAAGATCAAACACTTTTGTACAATATTTTAATATCTGAATGCCTTTGCTACCTTTTTATTCCCTTTATCTTTCTTTGTGTTTTGCTTGCTAGTGAAAGGTGGAAATTAATTGATTAAGCAACCTTGCATTGTTAAAAAGCTGTAGCTTTGAGAGTAAAGTACATGAGAGGCAATTAAAGTCTCTTTTAGTACATATTAAACTGAACAATTCCTTTACACCTGTGGCTCATTGATTCTTTAGTGTTGTAATTGACTTGAAATCTCTATCTATATACATTTTTCCTTTCTTCCAAACTTATGCTTTCTAGTCTAAATGCTCTGAGGATGTAGGAGTAAACAACTGAAGGGATGGCTTCCCTAGAAACCTCTCCTGAGGGAGAAGACACCCAGCTAGAGAGAATTTTAATAGGACAGTAGTAGTGACTGGGTATTTTGCTAAGGCTAGAATAAGGAAGAGGGGGGAAACATTGATTTAAGTTTACATTAAATTAAGTCTAAACAAGTGAATCTGTCACTGGGGAGGCTTCTGATGACAGTTGGGGGCTTCTGTGTATGTGGCAGAAGGTACACCACTTTTGGACTAGGCCGACATTTTCCAGAGAAGGTCTAGATAATCATTTAAATGTGTAATTGGTGTTTGCGGTGGATGTATTAGGATATACGAGGATATATATCCAGATGATTAGATGTGAATACAGTCTTCTTCAGACCGCAGCTGTGCAGAGTGAATACAGCGGATGTTTCTTGCTTGCTTTCACCTGTGGTATTACATGTGGTTGGTAGGCGCAGTCATGAGTAGGGAAAGGTGGTGGACCTGCTTAAAAGACCACAGTAGACATAAGAAGTTGTCTGAATTTACTGTATATTGGACATATTGGACAGGAAAAACTTTTATCTACAATATTGATTAGTGTTCCATGGTATTTGTACCGTTTTTTTTTTTTTTTTGGTATGTACAAGCATTTAGTTAACATCTAAAAGTTTAGCTAGCGTGTTATCTTATTTATAATAATTTAAATTTACTGAGTTAGTGAGGCCATAAGTAGTGATGAGCAGGAAAGGGGAAAGTCTGGTTCAGAGACTCTGCGGCCAGATAGTCCCCAGTATCCGGCATTCGGTACTCCCCAGTGCCAGATACAATAGCTTTGACCATGACAATGTGTGAACTTGTATGTGTGACCCCTTACCAGTTCACAAACTGTTAAAAAAGTAAAAGATACAGTTTTAAAATAAAATGTAAAAACTCACCATTGTCTTGTCTCCTTAAATCTGTCATGGCCAGACGGATAACCGCAGCAGATAACATGGCACCCCAAACACTCATTGGAAACTTCACACTGGACATTTAACAACTTGGACTGAGCAACAGTTCAGTCTTTTTTTCCCTAAGCCTAGGAAAGGTACTTCTGAAGGTTTTCTCTGGTTAAAGGGAAACAACACCCTCAAGGCATGTCCCTGGAATCTAAAACATTCCAGGGCCCACTGTTGGCCTTCCCTGAGGGCATCCAAAATCTGGATACCCCACTGTGTGAATGCCCTCTGGGGTGCCACAACACTTAACTGCTTCCAGGCTCCCTCACCAAATGTAAACTCCAGCAGCTGCATCTTCTGCATGTGCGCACCCGCACCCAGCCATTCAGATAGGCTGGTATAGGGATCACTTGCCCTGCATGGTGTGTGGCCTCTCTCACTCCGATTGCAACAAACAAGAGCAAAGGTTTCTGAGAGCCTGCACATACGTTGTAGGACCAGGAAGAGGTGGGTTGTTCTGGGCGATCTGGGGGATTTCACTTGGTGGGGCATTTCAATTCAAGATACTCCCAGAGCAGTAAACAAAACCTGGTATATTCAAATACTCTTTAAGGAAGTGCTTGACACAAGGAATGCAACTGCTGTAGCTAATGGCGTTAAATTGTCAATTTTGAGTGGTCTTATCTTTTTATTCTTACTGCTACCTTTTCTAATGCATTTCCTTTCACTCAAATGTCTATTAATATGCTCTTTAGCAATAACCTTTTGTGGTTTACCGTCCTTGTGGTGTCAATGAATGAATAACTCTGAACTGTAAAACAGGTCTGTACACCAATATCCACAAAAAGAAAGACGTGAGACGTGAGCTAAGGAGAGGGAGCTCACTGAACTTCCAACTTGGTGTACAGTTACCAATAGCATAGGATTGTGTGAGTAATGAAAACTGCTTGAATTAAACACACATTTCCTAGGAAACATTTCGAGCACAATATAGAACAAGTAAACCTTTTGTCATTGATTTTATTTGGAGCTTAGCTAACTTAGGAAAACCCATTACTAGGAACCAAAAATGGTGCATATCTCAGAGGACATTATCCCTGTATTGCTAGGATATGCAGTCCCCCCCCTTCCAACACAATATTATTTTATTTATAGAAAGTGGCAAAACTGGGTCGAGTGCATTTATATGGTGATGCACATAAAATAATGTATTTCTTTAAGATGTGATTTATGGCCAACAAATAAATGGTATGTGGTCAGTGTTGTTATGTTTTCATGGCAGCAACAAGAGAACAGCTTTTGAGCTATGGCAGAATGTGAGCTGCTTTCTGCATAGCAATTGGTTCATTACCCTTCACAAGGGCCTGTATTATGTATTAAATTAAGAAAAGATAGACAGAAGTCAATGTCCAGTTTATAGCTGGAAGATCAGACATCTATATATGATGAACAGACAACTAAAAGGTTGAAAAGGTTGACTTTGGTGGCTGCAACAATCTGTTTTTCTTTGTAGAGTTTGTGTGGGCTGCAAAGTAGAATGATTTAGTTAGCGAAAGGTGTTTGGCTATGTGGCTGTATACAGGTTCATCCTGTATCAGGACTATGATCATGACCAGCCTTTGGGGTGTTCAGATGAAGCAGCTTTCGAGGACACCATCATCCTAGGGACATCAAATGGGACTTCAGATGTTTTTCTTATCTGGTAATGTTTTTTTTTAATGAAAATAGACAAGTACCGTTGGGTCTGTGTGGTGGCAAGGGGGAGGCAAGCTTAGCTTAGGCTGTGCCACCTACGAACCTAAGGCCAGTCCTGACTATGAAAGCAATTCATTTTACTTGTCTGTATTATATTACCTTCTTCTGCTGCTTTCCTCTCCTCAGGCTAACAGAAAATAATCTTGGGTAATTAGAGTTATTTAACCCAACTTACTAAAGTCACTCTGCTAAATAGAATATATTACTATGATGACACAAATAAACCAAGGATAGAACTGTCCTTTCCTGTTTCCTGGAGAGAGGATGCAGCTGTCAAAAAGAATAGCACAACACAGATTGATATAATGAAAATGCATTTCTCTAATAACAATAGCACTCTTAAAAGTTTAATTTAAAGAATTTAACAACGGTTTATTGACAATAAGTCGGGGGAGAATGGCCGACATGTCAGCAATGCATCAGCTCTCTCCTGTTAACAGATGTTTAGTGGCTTAATAATCTAATACACACAGAAAGCTTGTTAATGTGTTTTGCAGAAAGATGTTGAAGCGCTGTTTGTTTAGACCATATTTCCTGACAGTTGGGATACACAGAGCTCTGATAAGAGGTAGATGAGCAGGGCTTAGGCCTATAAGTCACTGGACTCTTGACAGTAAACAGGTAAGTATGGCTAACTGCAAGGTTAGAGGGGTAAGATGGAGTTGGGTGCCAGAATGAAGCCTGTTCCTCATCAGCCCGGCACACACTATGTACTGCATTTTGAGCTCTATCCTTTACAATGAGGATCTGGTAGCACTTGTGTATTAAGTTTCCTTGACTGATCTTTATAACAGATATGCACTCGGTAATAAAATGTAACTTTTACAAAAACTCAAAATGTGTGCGTTCTCTATTTAAAGCGGGTCTGCTGAGGTGACTCAGAACTTGCGACACATAGTTTCCTGGTCACTGTGGATTCAGGCTACTTTCTGTTCATTCATGCTTTTAGGGGGCATTCAGCTAGTCATATTAAACATGGCATTGTGGCATATATGCTCAGTGAAAAGTACACTTTAGCTAAAAAGAGAACTAAAGAGATAAAAACTTGATGTGACCATAAGTATAATAAGCACAAAGACAGAGAATGCAAAGAATGACAAAAATATAAGAACAGCAGAGCTAAACTTTCAAAGTGGAGCAGCAGTTAAAAAATGACTGTTGTTCTGCTAAGCCCAACAGCAAGGGGTACCTTGATTTGCCACCCCTCCAAATGCCTGCAAAGAGGAAGCACTGCTAGACTTCCTGTTACTGTGCATTGTGGGGGTTTGTCAGTTGAATCCAGGCAGCAGCATGGCTGGGATGTTGGGATAGGAAGCTCCAAAATGGCCACTACTAGGAGAAAATCTGTGAGGTGGCGTTTCAGCTTTCAGTGGATGCAGGGGCAAATGTAAAGGCTGACACTGGTTCGGTATCATCCATGTAGATGGAGCAAGTGTGTACTAGGATTTTTTTTCCAACTGGTCTGGTTTATTTGCAAGCACAATATCAGGTAGAATGACTTACTTCCCTTGCTTGCCACTCCAGTGAACACACATAGGGTAGCAAGCTAGTGGCTGGTGAGAAGGGAATGCAGGAAAGCATGAGCACCACAATCGGTTATCGGTGTTTACAGGGAGAAGACTTACCATATTAGGATGACCCCGTTTTGCTTGGCTTAGTGGACCAATAGTTATATTTGACTGTTGGTCTGCATTAACCCTCGCCTTCCTGGAATTGGACAGCTAGGAAGGAGCAAGAGCCATTTTTTTAATTAACATCCAAACTGGGAGCTACAATGTTTGCAAGCCCAAGTGATTGTTGACATGTTTATGAATATTTGGGTCAGAAGATGGAATCAGTTTGCCTTAAGACGTTATGCAAAACTGTAAAAAAGTTTTTTAAAAAAGGACAAATACAAAAAGCAAAAATGATAAATATACAAACAAAAACATGGTGAAAATTTTATTCTTTTTCTAAAATAAAAAGGATTACGCTAGCTAAAAAAAAGCTAATGTATGGCCTAAAATCAAAGAACACTTCCCAACCATGAAAATACAATAAATCATAAACTACACTTGAAAATCCTCTAGTAAATATAATGTTAAATGTACCCCTGAGTTTACACTTTATTGAGCATATAGAAGTTATTACCTCATTTTGGAGAGGGCATTATCTTTATTACCTAAAATTATGGCTTTAGGTTATCTTTAATAATATTCACTTTTTCCAATCAACTAAATGCAATATATTGTTACCTTAACACCAGTTGGATATTACTGTAACACTGTTTCATGTTTCCATCGAGCCACAATCCTGGGCAAGACGGGAAAGTGCAGGCGCAAAATAAAGAATGCTCATTGCTTCCTGTGCAAATGGCAATATTTCTACCAGAAGTATGGGATTTGGAATTACTTGTGGCGGGAAAAAAATGTACAATGATTTTTTAAATCTCTGCTTGTTCTAGTGTAAAATTCGCCAATGTTCTGCACAGAATCTTCTGCATACCTCCGTTTTTGTTCTCTCCATCTTGAACGGTTTGTTCACACAGAGAGGGCCCCAACACCATGGAATATCCCAAAGCTGCCCCTAGGGACTTTTTATGTCAATAATTTTTTGGTGCAGTATAAATACTGCTAGGCTAGCACCAAAACATCAGAGAGTAACTAGCACATGAAAGTGTAAGGTACAGTACTGTAAAAATTAATGACAGTAGTAGAGTGAGCAGAAATAGGTTCAGATATTATATTCGCAGGGATGTAATCCTAACTCATTCACGCAGGGTGATTTTTCTCTAGCCCTACATCATGTTCACAATTTTCTTTGCATTCTCTATAGACCAGGGGTGTCAAACCCCCTTCTCAAGAGGCGTGTTTTGCAGATCTCCACCCATATACACTGCTATGGACACTGAAATACATACAAAAAGTTACATATACAGCTTTTTAAATTCTAATATGTACATAATCTCAATACTGAGATTCCATTCCATTTTGGTGGAAATGGCATTGAGTTTGACTAAAACTCAGTGCATAGATGTGAAGTTGCCCAGGGTCTGCCTTGTCACCCTGTCCAAGATTTTACAATGGTGTCCCCCTATACACACCTACACACTTAAAGTGGACCAACACCCAGGATTTTGACTATCCTGGGTCTTGGTCCACTTCGGTGGGGCACCCCCGATCGGGGTGCCCCGCTGTGTGAAACCCCCCCGAACCCCCCGAACAACTCACCTCTCCCCGCTCCCAGCGCCGACGGACAAGCCGCGGACAAGCGGCTCCTCCGCCGCCGCCTCCCGCGCGTCCCTCTTGACATGGCCGGCGCGGGCGCGCGCATGTCTAGAGGGGCGCGAGGGAGGCGGCGGCGGAGGAGCCGCTTGTCCGCGGCTTGTCCGTCGGCGCTGGGAGCGGGGAGAGGAGAAGATAAGGTAGGGAGTTTGGGGTGTTTGGGGGGGTTTCACCCCGCGGGACATCCCGATCTCGGATGTCCCACGGGGAGAGAGGTGATCGGCCCGGGAATCTTATAGATTCCCGGGCCGATCACCCGTGGGTGTTGGCCCACTTTAAAGCAAAAGAGCAAAGATAGAGAGAAAGAGATAACATGCTGCATTAGAGGCAACAGTGGCAGTGACCTCTGAAAAAAAACGTGATCTTTGTAAATCAGGCCCTATATGGCTTAATAGGTATAAATGCTAATTTGCTTTAATAGGCTCTATCATTAGAAGTAGTCCTCCATTATTAATATTCATGTTCTTTTTCAGGTTTAAGCAAGGCCATTAAAAAACTTTAGAATAAACATGTTGTTCCATTTACAAGTCATGCCTGAGAATGCTATTTGTTTGCATACCTATGAATGTAATTTTCCTAAGAATGGAAAACCAGTCAACCCTGAAACTAATTAAAATTTACACATATACAAATATAAATAGGAATACATTTGTCATGGAAAATGAATATTTAATTCCCAAGTTTTGATTTCAATTAGTTTAAGGTCCACTGGGTTTTCCTTCCTGGGCATAGTAATCTGTAAAATGAAGTTATTAAATGAACAGCGAGGACTAATATGCATGGAGCAGGATATAACCAGCAGGCTTAAGACTCCAGCCTGAGTGACTGCTGAAAACCTGGAAGCCAAGCTACCAAGAAAACTCAAAATACCCAATCAAGCTGTCAAAGTGATAATTACGATTTGGTTAATTGGCAATTATGACTTATGAAGATATTAAATGCTGTGACTAGTTACCCCCTAAGGACTGATTGTGAAAGTCTGCATTAATGTGACATTCTCTGGCACTAGTACACACATACTGTAAATACTAAATTGCTACATAATATTATTTGTAATCGTGTGCCTCTAGTGTAGAATGGAATCTGATGCTGCCATATTATATGACCTGTCTTTATAATATCCACAGGCACCACTAACATTACAAGAACACAGTGCACATACAGAATGTATTATGAAACAGTACAACATTTGCAACATTGTTGATTTGATTTGCACAATGAGATATGTCTTGTTGTAAACTGTCCTATTACCTGTAGGGTAAGTGTAAAATCAAAGTAATCTTAGTCTACTATCTGAGAACTGCGTGAACTGGTGTAACTGCAGAGGTCTAACTCCTGTTACGTAGCCAAACATTTGACTGTATTTTCAGCCCCTAAGAGCCTGTGCCTAGGGCAGCACAATGCTCCCAGGCAGTAACCTAAATATTGATCCTTTTTGGGGAAGATTTACATTGAAATCCGGAGGCAAGTTGGGGGTGGGTGCAGGGGTATATGGCAAACAGCCGATCCATTGTAGTAAGTGGATGTCCAGTCTGCTAATCAACCTGCTTCCCACCCTGGGACTGAGGCAGGGTGGGGGTGTTACATGAAAAAAAGCCTACCTTGCCTGGATCAAACAATGGTACAGCTGAATTAATGGGAGGAGTTTTAAAACTCTCTCCCTCACGCTGTGCAAACAAGGTAGGCTCGGAGACTACCACCTAAAACCCAAAACTCATGGAATAACCTGGACTTTATTACAGCACCCCCAAGGAGGGACAGGCTAATCTAGGTGGTAAGCCCTGGGTTGTGCCACAGGGAATCGAGAGTCCAAAAAGGCAAACAGTGAGCCCCTGCTTCAGGTAGCCTAGCAACTTAGTGAGCAGTCAGTGGTTCTTGCTCAGCTACTTAAATAGTTAAATAGTTTGTGAAGGCATCAAAGGTTGGAAATTCATGCTCACAGGCAATGATCTGCAGTTACATGGACTAGTAAGAGGTGAGACTGGCCTAGTTTGTTACCTTTAACCTCCTTAGCAGAGCTCTGACCCCTTACCCTGAGCAATCTCTGACTCAGGCTTCACAGAAAGTCCATGGCTGCTATGTAAGAATACTGCAGTGATCAAAGGAATATTGCTGTGATAAGGTATTTTCTTTCCAAAGATATGTGAATCAGCCAGGGAGACTGGAGGTCCTCTTTAAAGTGGACCAACACCCAGGATTTTGACTATCCTGGGTTTTGGTCCACTTCGGCGGGGCACCCCGATCGGGGTGCCCGCTGTGTGAAACCCCCCAGAAACCCCCCCACAAAACTCACCTCTCCTTGCTCCCACGTGACCGCCGCTGCCAATCCCTGCTGATGGACAAGTGGGAGGCAGCGACGGACAAGAGAGCGTGCCCGCCGCCGCCTCCCGCGCGTCACTCTTACAGGGCGCGCGCCCGCGCCAGCCATTCACAAACGGCCGGCGCGGGTGCGCGTCCTGCTAGAGGGACACGCGGGAGGCGGCGGCGGCCGCCGCTGGATCGTGGATAAGGTAGGGATTTAGGGGTTTCTGGGGGGTTTCACATAGCGGGGCACCTCCGATCGGGGTGCCCCGCAGTCAGGGGACTGATCGGTCCGGGGATCTTATAGATTCCCGGGCCGATCATGGGAGGGTGTTGGTCCACTTTAACATCAGGGTGTACAGTAGACAAGGGATGACGTTTAGTTTGGGGCATATGCTGATGTATAGGGTAAAATGTCTTTGTAAAAAAAAGTCCTGCTAGCCAGAGAATGAGCTGGTTCTGCTACATAGCCCAGAAGTATATGTCACTGTAATAGCAGTTTCTAATTGTTACTCAAGGCTCAGTAAAACTATTTCAAATACATGTTGACAGCTTCATAAGGAAAGTTCAAAAGTCAATGTAACCCTAAGCAAAGCACATCTTAAATAGGAATAGTATGATAAATTATCGAGATTTTCTCACTAGATTAACAAGGAGATCTCACCTCATAAAATCATAGAACTGCCAGTTTGAGCAGTTTTCCTTCACCCTTCCCATCAAAAGATAGCAAATGCTGCATGATATAGTAGCTGACATATTCCCTTTACTTTTTATAGATTCCTTAAAGAGCGGTTGTAGATGGAAAATAATGTTTTCATATCATTAGCCCGTGAAAGAGAACAGCGAGGTCCAGTTCATTTAGATACATCAGCTTTACGGTATCTTTACAATCTTCATTTTGAAAAATGATGATGGATAGAATAAAGGGCTCATGTTTCTCACTCTTAATGTGGAAATAAAACTTCTCCTTGGCATGACTGAACAACGCAATCTTCCCAGCTCGCAGAATGTCACCTTGCGGCTGGCAGAAAATAGCAAGGCGAAAAATGTAATGGAACATTTGTATTTTCTGCTTCCGAACCTGAATATAATCAGAGCGATGTAACTAAATCTTCCTTCTGATTATACACTCTTCAGGAAATTAGTTTTCAGTTTAGGAAACACTGGGTCACTATGGAGAAGGATCTGGGGAATAATGGCATATTAATTGCATATGCAGGTAATATTAATTATGTGCGTTGTTTTTAAAGTTATCCATGATTAAATCAATGAGAACTTCAAAACCAAGAATCATGTAATATATTTAAAGGCATGCCATGACGGAATAGAGTTAGCTGTGAGCTGGTAAATCTAATATAACTCTTGGCTAAAATTGAAAGTGTACAACGAATACTGATTCTTCAAATATGAAGTACTATTTTGTCCTATTCAAGGGGTCTCCGCTATCAGTCTGAAGGTAGGTCTACTTCCATAAAATACAGTATTAGCTTTTTATTATATCCAAGTAAATAACTCTTATAGCCTAAGTTACAAATGTAATCAATGCCTTACCTTCTTCAGGTTCTTGACATTGTGCTGATTATGGGCAGCAGATAGAAGGTAGGTTAGGGCCCTTAGTGTATATGGTAATATATAGACATTGCACCATGTTTTGGTCTACGTATTATTATTATGCTGCCTAAATGCACATCACTGTCCCCACTATGCCGCCTGTGTAAAAAGAGTTCTTAAAAGGACTACTCTAAACAGCTGAATTCTACCCTTTTGCCCCTGTAGATGATCAGTACTACTCTAGAAGTAACAAGCTTACCCGTTCATGTCTCACACAGTGCAAACTAGTCACCAGCTTATCCACTTAGCGCCATCCAGTAACTGCTGCCAGTGTAACAGATAGTCTCCACTGCTATCAGTTGGTGACTCTAGCATGCCAACTCTATTCACTGCAAGGGGAGTGTGCCAGTCTTCAGCATAGGCTCCGCATGTCCCCTCAATTGCAGTGAATGGCTTGGGCATGATAGAGTCAATGTGACTGATGGTGAGGGGGGTGAATGTTTGTCACGGTGATGCCAGTGTCTGGAGTTTAGGCCTTTATTGTGAGGGACTCAATCTTGTAAGTTGCTGACCAATCGGGAACAAAAGTCAGTGCCTGGTAACGTCTTCCAGGTGGTGCCACTGGCTGACAGGAAGCGAGAGGGCAGCCATGATTTGTTTATACCATTTGCCTGGATAGTCCATTTAACACTATTGATAGTGATAACAAGTTGATAAAATGTCACAGCGGTCTGAAGCCCTTCTGTTTCAAGGCTGTTGGCACTAACAGCAAACTTTAATCCCAGCTTTAATTTTAATTCAGAGTAGGATGCTCATGAGCTGTCCCATAAGGAACCCCTTCTACCTATATAGGAGGGAGCTCCTCGTAAGCATTTAAAATCAGTGCAGGCCGCTGATAACCATAGTGCTATGTCCGGAAGGCTGCAGTCCATAGCACCCCATGAGATGATGCCTGCAGTCTGGAACTTGTACGACACATTTTACATTTATTTTCATCTGTGTAGTGGAACAAATAAAAACCAATGAAGCCATCACTGAACCACACAAGGGAGCAGTGAGTGCACAAGTGCCTGCAACAGTGGGCTTCCCAAACCACAGTGTCTGGGGAGCAGTTGGGGGGTTGGGTGTCTTACTCAAAAGCACTTAAACCGGACCAATGACCTGGTACAGCTGGAAAAGAAAGAGAGCAGCCATTTTGGAGCTTCCTCTCCCAACTGACATAACTGAAATGAACAGTAACAGGAAGCCCAGCACAACTTTCTGTTTGCAGGTGGCCTGCAAGCCCATGAGCAGCCATCCTGTGGCATTAGAAAAAGGTAAATGAATGTTTTTGTGCAGCAATCTAAATTGCCCTGGGGAGGGATGCATATGAGCATGGTTTGTTGTGCTGGTCTGGTTTAAGTCACAGACGGAAATTGAGCCTACAACACCATGGTCACAATTAGAGATGAGCGAACTTTTGAAAAGTTCGATTCGGCCGATTCGCCGAATTTCACAAAGAAATTCGGGTTCGGCCGAATCGAACTTTTACGAAGTTCCCCATAAAAAATGCCGGCATGGTGACAGCGGAGCCGGCCGGCGGGCCGGTAAAGCCGGCCGGCCCGCTCCCACCATGCCGGCATTTAAAAAAAAAAAAAGCATTTTTGCCGGCATGGTGGGAGCGGGCCGGCCGGTTCCGCGCTGACAGCGGAACCGGCCGGCGGGCCGGTAAAGCCGGCCGGCCCGCTCCCACCATGCCGGCATTTAAAAAACAAAACAAAAGAAAAAAGCATTTTTGCCGGCATGGTGGGAGCGGGCCGGCCGGTTCCGCGCTGACAGCGGAACCGGCCGGCCCGCTCCCACCATGCCGGCATTTAAAAAAAAAGCAAACACTTACCTGCAGGTCCGGAGCGTGGAGGCCGGCGCCGCTCTCAGCTGTCATCTGAGGGCGCGTCATCAGAGGGCGCCTCTGATGACGCGCCCTCAGATGACAGCTGAGAGCGGCGCCGGCCTCCACGCTCCGGACCTGCAGGTAAGTGTTTGCTTTTTTTAAAAATGCCGGCATGGTGGGAGCGGGCCGGCCGGTTCCGCTGACAGCGGAGCGGGCCGGATAGTTCCACTGTCAGCGCGGAACCGGCCGGCCCGCTCCCACCATGCCGGCAAAAATGCTTTTTTTTTTGTTTGTTTGTTTTTTAAATGCCGGCATGGTGGGAGCGGGCCGGTCGGCTTTACCGGCCCGCCGGCTGGCTCCGCTGACAGCGGAACCAGCCGGCCCGCTCCCACCATGCCGGCATTTTTTTTTTTTTTATTTCAGGAAAAATTCGATCGGCACGAACCACAAAATATTCGGGTTCGTGCCGAATCGAATTTTTCCTGAAATTCGGAGCGAATTCCGGTTCGTCCGAACCGGTTCGCTCATCTCTAGTCACAATTATTGATTCCTCGGCTTTGTAAAGGGGACAATTTTGTACATCCTGTTGAACCTGACATTATTCTTATTAACTTGTTTCTCTTAAAAAATATAAAGCAAGCTGAATGGAGGTTGAATGAAATATGCAGCCATACAGAGCCATATGAAGCAGAGCAGAAAGCAGGCCAATTTACCATTTTGCCTGGAATGTCCCTTCAGATTAGAAAGTATTTGCACTGAACATACAGACCAGTTATAACAGGTTATACTTTATTGCTAGTGAGTCAGCAGGGCCATGCGAATCATCTCTTTTTGCAACTCGTCCTCTCTGATTTGCTCAGAAAGAATCTGCATGCAATGCTTGATTATAGTTTACTTCCACTACCTAAGGGCCTCCACCACTAGGACAGCAGTGTATCTAGAGTTACTTATGGAGCCTTTCAATAGACTTTTTGCCTGGGGCCTTCACCACACATAATTCCCTCCTGATCGCGTATACTATTTACAAAGCCATTGTCTCCCATTTGGGGACATGTGTTTCTGGCATGTGGTCCTCTACAGCACAAGTCTAGAAGTTGATGTTGCCTGTTTTAATACACTACCTCTAGTGTAAGTCTAATCAGAATAGATTACATGCTTTGTTTGCGCTGTAAACAGTTAAAAAGCCATGGGGTTTAGTGTACAATAAGACTCAAGACATACTGAACAATATCATTGGGTAAATGGTTGCTAGGGCTTGTCACTAGGCTTCATAATATGCCAGACAGACAGAAATGTGGCTCTCCAAATTTCTCTGTCCTTATAACAACTTACTAAGCAAGATCTAGATGTAATTTAATCATAATTGGAAACTGAGAGGAAATATTTGGCCGAAGGCAGTGTTTTTTTAATTATAGTAGGCTTATCATAACCTTAGGTGGAATAAAACCTTGTTATGTCTGGTGCTGCAGTGTTAGACATATTATGTTGTCAATTTTAAGTGCAATTATTATGCTTCAAAAATGAAAAAATCTGAATCTTCCTATTGCGAAATTAAGAAAAGTTCTCGAAATAAGCATCACATTATGTCTTTTTATGCGTTTGTCATAAAACTATTGGTAAATGATATTGACAGTTAGATCGCTCACAAATAGCTTTACTGTGTGGGCTCAAAAAAAAGAATACAGAGGAGACATCCTTTAGAGAGTCCTTCCCATCCCACTGTGCAATGCACACATTACATTACAATGTAAGCTATCTATCTTGCATTACTAGGCTCATGACTGCTTTAGAAAGTATCACAGCTGATTGCAATAAAATCATAAAGATAAATAAATTGCTATTTGGCTTAAATAATGTAACACAATAGACCCCTAGCAGGCTTTTCAGAATGACTCATCTTGTTTGTTATAGTCACAATTAGAGGGTGAGATAGCCCATCTCAAGGTTTTACCTCTCATCTCAATATATGGCTCTCTGAACTTTGTGGCCTCTGTATTATATTAGAAAAGTTCTTTTTCAAAAATGTCCCTGCACCCAAAATTATTGTTCATGTGCACAGTTAAGCAGATGCATTGCTGATGTGTTTTAATGCCAGCATCCCAACAGTGTGGTGTGTGCAATGATGCACAGAAGAAAGGTTTTGAACACTTTTGAGCATGTAAGAATGACAGAGGCAACAGTAAAATGCCAGTTGATCATTTATGATGCCCACCTTTGTGTTACCCTATTCAGTTGTGCAGGATCCAGTGAGCCTCTGATCTTATTCCTTCTCCATTCTCGCATATGACCCAGCTGTAAATAACTACATGCTTCTGTTTATAACCCAGCTTGACTTACTGAGCATAACTTGAGTTGCTCCATATTGGACAACTCAAGCAAGTGCTGCTTCAACCTGACTTTTCTGTAACTCGATGCTTGCAGCAGAAATCCATCCACATGATCAGTGGTATAAGGAAAGAAGTCCTTGTCCTTATGTTTTATCAGTTAGATACAACCAGGTATGTGGCATAACCGTGGCACTCTGTTAACCAGTTAGCTGATAGTGATCCAGATTAGAGCATGGTTATCACTGCTCAGAACGTTTGACAGGAATGTCTTAACAGCAACATCAACAGCACAGTATAGTAGAGGGTTTGAATAAAACCTCATTCTGCATACTTGACTATCCTGGGTTTTGGTCCTTTCCCCCGTGAGAAACCCCCCAGAACACCCGAAGAAACTCACCTCATCCCAGTCCTACAGTGCATGCGCAGCCGCTCCTCCAATCAGTGCGTTCAGAGACACTGACATCACACCATATAAGACGGTGTATATAGCCAGCGGCTCCGAGACCACTGGTGGCCACATCCCCCACTTCCCTCTAACAGGGAGCTGCCCGCGCTGGACATTCACAAATGCCTGGCCCGGGCACGCGCCCTGCTAAAGAAGGAATGTGGCCGCGGCCCGTGCATGCGACGTTGGATCGAGAAGAATGGGGCGATCTGGGGGGTTTCACACAGTGGGGCATTGCGATTTTGGATGCCATAGGGGAGGGAATAGATCGGCTTGAGAATCCTATAGATTGCCAGATTGATCGAGCTGGGTTCTGAGCCACTTTAAAGGGGCCCTAAACCCTAAACAGCTGGCTCTGAGCACAGCAGACCTCACACATGACTCATAAAGTGGTGCACTTCCCAGCTCTGCCACATCCAGACATGGAAGTAACACTAGCGGGTTTACTTGGAATACATAAGGCATTTACTGTACCTATAATCTTGTTCCCAAGGGGATTACAGGGGGGAGTTGGAATGTTCCTAGACAGGAAATGTGTAGGCCATGTTTCAGCTGTAAAGCAGTGTGCGCTAAGCTGTTACATTTATTATCAAAATTGAATCATAACGATACAAAGAAAATCCACTTTCCCTGATGACTTTATTGTTGGGTATGTTTCATAATGATCTCTTGAGGCACAGTCATTTACACTGAAACTTGCTATACCAACTAATTACTTTTTGCATTATTTTGATATTACCGGTACTTCAAGGGTAGGAGAAACAATGCAATCTTTTACATTTATAACAGAAACATTTGTTCTACAGTTACAAAATACGGATATCTTTTTTTTTTTTAAGCCATAATCTGTACAGTAAGGGGTAATCTGCATTAATAGGACAAAAAATCACAATAAAGGAAGTCAGTAGTATTGTGAACTATGCAGCTGTATTACAATCCTTATACATTGGGAGCATGGCTCCCTTTACTTCTCAGTCTAAATCTACTGTTGGTGGGGGGCAACAAATCCAGACCTATTATGAAGTGCTTAAAGGCTCAGAAACTTAAAGGCTTAAAGGCTTCATATACTGGGGGGTTTCTGAGTGTTGGATGGGTTTGGAGGTACCTTTTTGTTTTTTAATGTGGTTTTACAGACCATTTAAATTGTTAACTAGTGTTTGTGTTGACTTTATTTAGGTACTGGTTGGTAAATTGACTTTGGTCTAAATTAGCCTTACTGTGCAGAATTGCAGTAAAGCCATTAAACTGTAATAGTTTCAAGGTAAAGTGTAAGGGAATTTATTGAAGTAATTTAAACTGATGGCTTTTATCATAGAATATTAATGACAAACTCCACTAGGAAACATTTACATCTTAACTGGTCACATAAAAAAGCTCAAAACTAATTTCAGAAAATCAGCAATTCTTTCTGGAATGAACTATGAGATTGGTAAAACAAAAAGAAGACAAAAATATTTGCTGTATATTACCCATAAGACGCACCTAGGTTTTTAGAGAAGGAATATAAGAAAAAAAATATTCTGAACCAAATGCCATGCTAAAATACCCCACTCTCAATCACCCCATAACAGGCAGTGTGCAGAATCTCCCCCCAATCACCCCATAATAGGAATTATGCACAATTCCCCTATTAAAGGCAGTATGCAGATTCCAACCATTACAGGCAGTGTGCAGAATCCCCCCTCATTACAGGTAGAATTCAGAATCAGCCCTCATTATAGGCAGCGTGCAGGATCCCCCCATTACTGGCAGTGTGCAGAATCCCCCTTTATAGGCAGCATGCAGAATCACCCACCTTTTAGGCTGCTTTCAGAATCCCCCCTATTACAGGAAGTGCGTAGACTTCCCCCACATTACAGGCAGTGTGTAGACCCCCCATTACAGGCAGTGTACAGAATCCCCCCATTACAGACAGCATGCAGAATCCCCCCCCCCCCTCCATTTCAGGTAGCATGCAGAATCCCCCTTACAGGTAGTGTGCAGAATCTCCCCTCCCCCCATTCCCCCATTACAGGCTGTGTGACAGAATTTCACCCCTACCCCCATTAGAGGCAGTGTGTCAGAATACCCCAAATCTCCCAATACAGGCACCTGTGGCAGAATGCCCCCCCCCCCCAATTATTTAATTTCAGGCAGCAAATAATACACACATGTTAAAAATAACTAAAACAATATAAATTTAACCACATTTTTTTTTTTGCTTGAAATGTATAATGTTAGTGAAAAATTATTCCAGCCACTAGAGACAAAAGGTTAAAGAAATTGTTTCATGGAACATCCTGCTTTTTATCATTACTGCTATCATATGACATAAGCTGTCTGTGTCTGTGCGACAAACAGGCAATTTGTTTTTTATATTTAATAAACTGCCTAAAAGACAGACAGGGAGTCTATGCTTTTACTGATGCAGGTTCAGATTGCCTTTTATTTTCTGGCTTCTACCAGTTTTCTACTTTTTCTACCAGTTCCCATGTTGAGCTGCCCAGAGCTATTGTATCGGGCATGCGGGAGTACTGAATGCATATACTGGGAACTATCCAGACAGGGGGCTGCCAAATAGGATTCTTAAAGACAAGATATGTGTGAAAATAAAAACCTATATAAAATATAAAAATTGCATATTTGCATAACATTACACGAAAACAGGCAACAGATACCAGCTCATTACCAAGACAGTTCTTGGTGGTATGTGCTCTGTAAACACTTTCTGTTTTAGGAAAGTGTTCTTTACCTGGTACCCTTTAATACAGGGTTTTGTGTCTCTTTTTGTCCACTGTTTTAAGCCTAACATGGATCTTAAAGTAAAAATCTTATACCCCAAACAGCCTTGTGTTGAAGAGAAAGCCAGAAACAGCCAGAAACACATAGGACGTCATGGCTGTGTAAATATTAGAAGTTTTTTTTCCACTTCAATGGATGTTAAAGGTGAAGAGCTCTCCAAATTAAAGTAATGAACTCTCCACATGAGTCAAATAGTGTAGCTTTCCACTATCTCCACTAAATAAACTCACTAAAGTATGTGACTAAACTGTGGTCAGATAACCCCATGACTGGCAGCATTTTGGGTTAATCCAAAATACACAATTACTATTCAAATTCCAAAAGTGCCATAAAATATCCCTATCCATTAGAATACTGACCAGGCAGGAGGGTTCTGTATTGGAAGCTCCTGCTGTTTGGTATGGGTAATTTTTCACATTTTCAGTGTTTTGGGCTTTGATAAATAAAAAAACAGGTCGTCCCTGACTATTCTGCTGGTCACCACCTTTCATCTCAATATCTCTCATGGATTTTCTGTAAAAAAAAACTTCCAGGTTTTATCATTTTATAATATTTTCTTATCCTTCCCAGTAACAACCATAGCATTGAAATTGTAGCTTAACTTACACCGGCATGTTAATAATTCTGTTGTGTGGCAGAAACATAATGTGAGAAAGACATAGACCATGATGGATACCTGGCAGCCTCTTCCCAACCTTTTAAAGAGCTAAACAAGCTATTCACCACTAGGTGCCTCCATCTTGTTTAATGCTGTAGCATTAGCAGCAAGGGGGGGGGGTCTGAAATGCTTGTCTAGTTATGATGTTTAGGCAATTGGTTGGAAAATCTCAGCAAAATTATGCCATTAGAAGAACCTGGTAAGCCCATAGTGACTAAACGGATTATTTATTTAATTTTTTGTGTTAATATAGATTGGGAAAATCAGGCAATGGTGAGGCTATAGTAAATAGACTAAATTCATGCTAATATCTAAATAAATTAGCATTACAGTGACGAGTTGATTATTCTGAATATTACAATAATTATAATTATAATAACATAATATGTGAAGAACAGAACTTGTCATTTTTATCATTCTCAAATTAGCAAAGTCCTGTCAAGCTTGCAATCTGGTGATTGCACTTGGTGACAAATGTCGAATCCTCCGAGCTATTCTGCAATGCATAGCAGCCATAATGAATGTTCTCAGGTGAAACTTTCTAGTGAAGGTTATTCATTCCAATGCGTATTGTTTCTGAGGTTTGTTGAGACTTGGCTCAGCGGCTTTATGACCAAATAAATGTGAAAAAATGGAAATGTAAGAAAGCTAGCTGAATGAAATTAGAGTGAAAAGTAAAAATATGATAGAAGATGAGAAAAAGACAAAATGTTGATATGTTCCACATATATTTATCAGACAAGTGCATAAATAAGGCACTAGCAAAAAAAAAGGATAAAGGTATTCTCTGGTTGCCTGTGCTATGAATGTATTAAAGCAACACTTCTTTTTCTTTGGAGTCAAAAGTTACATTTTCTTTCATATTGTTTGTAGAGGTCAATTCAGCACCAGATGTTGAACTTCAATTTATTTTTTTTTTATCTATGACGCACTTTTTACTTCTCAGTGGACTTGTTGCACCTGGTGCTGAATCAACCCCAGGCATACAGACAAGGACAAGAGATGAGCCTGGCTGATTCGATTTGCAGGCTTTTACAGTTTTGTTACATCTGCATGACTAGATACATTGTTGATATTTCATTAAAATAAGCCACATCCTAACACAAGTGATTGTCACGGAGAACTCACCTGTGTCCCGGTCCCGCTGCGTCCAAGCGCCAAGCCGGGGCACTTACGGGTGCTCGGCCGCCCCGAGCATCAGATCGAGTGGTGCCGCCCCCGTCGCCTTTCCTCTCCCGGTGCGTTCTCGCCGGGCATCCAGCCCAGATTATCAAGTACACCAATCACAGCACACACGCCTTGTAGTGCTCAGCCCTATAAAAGGTTTACCCCTCCAGTACACCAGTGCCCGTGATAGCGTTTGCTGAGTGTGCCTTGGATTGTCTTTAAGCCCGTTTGTTGCCATCTTGTTGCCGACTTTGCTCCGTTTGACCATTCTTGATTGCCTCCTAGACCGACCATTGCCTGTACCCCGACCACGCTTCCGTCTCACCCTCTGTACTGCGAACCTGTGACCTTCTGGATTGACCTTTGGCCTGACCTCAACTCTTCTGTTTACCCCTTCCTGTCGGGCCCTTGGTTCATCTGCCTCCACTCTCCAGTAAGCTCACATCCTTTGTGCTATCAAGTCCTGGGGGCAACCGTGTCTGGCAAGGCGTATAAAGCGTCCCGGCAAACGGGGGCTTGTCTAAAGGTGAAGCTAGCAGCAGAGATTGGGGCTTGTGGGCTTACTCTGAAGGCGGGTGTCCCATGGGGCCTTACAGTGATTACATATCATCAAGAGTAGTTAAAAAAACTCATATTACCCAACGCTTAGTCAATTTCAAGTAGTCTAATTAAGAATAAATATGGATTTATTGTTGACTTACAAGTGACAACATAAGAGCAGGATAATTAATGAAACTACTTGAATTGAATACATTTATCAATAAGGAGAGTTCAAGCTGCTATCTGCACAATGCTTCTATTCACAATAAATATGGTTTCGTAGTGTGTAACCTAGTTTCTATGCGATAATGGCGCTTTTCAGGGACATTTCATTTGATACATTGTGTTTTTTTCAGAAAACCAAGCAATTTATTATTTTGTAATAAAATAGCTTTGAAAACAAACATCTCAACATACAGACAAGCCAGTTTGTTAGATTTTTTCATACTGGCAACCTCAGGTCAATCTTGCGGCAGCTTCAGATGTTTATTTGCAAGTTACAAAACAACTCTGAGGTTAAATGACATAAATTCATTACCATAAATGATGCTACAGCGTTAAGGTTTGTAAGAAGCTTGTATTACATCTAGAGGATATATCAAAGGCATGCATGTATCACTTGGGCACATCAAGTCTAGCCATTCAAAGGCAGGCTTTCAATAAGACTCATCAATGTCTTAGTTGTTTAATCTATATCAGGACTGAGGAGCAGCTAAGCTGATTACTTGACGAGGCTCATTAAAATATTTTCACTACTGATCTTTTTAAGGGCCAATTTGTAGAAGTTAAAGAATGATCAAAACAACTCTACAGTACTTGTCCAACTAAGTACTGTATTAGATATTTTATTTCTTTTAGTTTGAATATGCCACATTTCATTTTATATTTTGTATATTTCATATATATTCATATATTATTTATAGTACATTTGTTGCCTAAAGTTTGATTACCCGTGGTGATCTACCCAATGTATTTTTTACTCTATTCCACTGTTTAATCGATGGGGGTTTTCTTGCAATGATAAGCATAAGCTCACTTAGGTTTATAGGTCTAGAAGTGGCCAGCTTCAGAATGATAAAAATTATAAAAATGAAAATACTCCATTAAAGTTATTGATTTGTCGTATAGGTGCTAAAATAGTCCAAAACCCTCCCTGGCAATTTTGATGGAGAAACCTGGTTCACAGGGACACTAAACCCCTCATTGCATTGGTTGCCCATCCATTAGAGAGATAACTACTGTTTCCACATAGTCACTGATGATAAAGACATATCGGATAGCTCAGCCACGCGCCTGATGATTCACATTTATTCTGATTCAAGCTGTTATTCTCTTAGGTTCTTAGGAAACCTATTTTCTAGTTGCAGTACCTGGTCACTGCTAACAGTGACATAATGTACCTTGTTGTTAGGCAACAAGGTGTTGTGTTTAATGTATGCAGTCACTCAATTCTTGTTTTTTCTTATATTATAAGGGCAAATTATATTTTTTCTGACAGCTATGCACTTTCCAAGAACACAACCTACACAAGACAGTTTTGTTGGAAGCCCAGCATCAATAACTAAAATCTGGGCACTCCAGGACCTACGGTATTATTGGATTATTAGGATTAAGAGTGCCCGGGTCGAGCACTGTAACAGCTGGTGATAGAGCATTATCCTCTTTTCCCTGTACATTAGGGGGTGACAAACCATAACCACAATCGAGGTGATATTTGAGATATGGAAAGTGGTACATGATGAAAAAGGTTTGGAAACCCTTGGTCTAAGCCATTGAGCTTAGGAGTGACCCCCTCATGAAGCCTGTATAAATTAGCCTACACCTTTGCTGGAATTTGGATAGGGTTTGATAGTGTACCAATACTCAAATTATTCATGTCTAAACCAAAATAATGGAAGTACTACAGATCCAACAGTTGAAGATCTCCAACCAATTTTACCTGGTGTGTGTGTTTTTGTAGTAGAGTTACTAAAATATTTTTTTATGTACTTACAGTAAGTCAACCCAAGTGGTCGTGCCTCTTCCTTAGCAAAGTCTCAACTATAGACATTATGCAAGATTCTATGCTATGCTAGAGCAGTGATCCTCAACTCTGTCCTCAAGGCCTACAAACAGGTCATGTTCTTTGGATCTCTACATAGCCAGATCTATAGCTCTGCTGCTGCTCTAATTACTCCACCTGTGCATCTGTTTGGAGATCTTCAAAACCTGACCCGTTGGTGTCCATTGATGAGGATAATTGAGCACCTATGCTGTAGAGCCAAATTATAATATTATTAACATTTTATGTACATGTGAGAAGGGTTCAAAAGACCGGTTACTTGATTCTACACCAGTATATACTGGTATTTGTTTTTACATTTCAGAAAGGAAGCATAAATTTACCTGGACAAATGGAAGAGGGAGGAGGGGGGGATTTAGTGTGTGCCTAAAAAAAACATTGCCCCACTCAAGGGTTTTTAGAATGAATTGCAGATGTTTAGTTATTTATAATATCTAATTGACATTGTCATTGCAACATTAACTTATAATTTAAGGGGCCCAGCAAGTGATTATTCCACACTACATATTAACAATTACAAATTCAAAAGTGTCTTTCACTTAATTCAATGTCCTATATTGACCATGTTTGTACTTATAAACGAATTCAAAAGCTTCTGTTATCCTTTCCATATTATGAGAGCCTACTGTTATACTGCATGACATAGGACCCTTTGCATCATGAACAATTTCAGGCATCTTGACTTGAGATGCCAATTCAAAACACCTTGTAAAATATAAAATAAATACTCACCGGCCCACATTTCTGCTGGTTGGCAGCTGCACCATTTAATGCAACAATACCGACCGATAATTATTATGGTTATTATTATGCCCACCCTGTGAAACCCGATAAGCTGGCAACTTTGGGCATGAGAGCTGTGTAAGAAAGAAACTAGAGACATATTTCTACCCAACTTTCATGCACCCTTTAGAGATTTTGACAGATGCACATCCTGAATGAAGATTCCTAGAGCCACTGTGATAAACATAAATGTAAGGTTCACAAGTATACACATTACTTAAATGTTCTTTTTTTCTCTTATGTTATAGTGCATGTATTTGACTGAACATTTTAGACAAAATGTGCTAATGCCTTCCGCCCAGTTATACTGGTTTGGGATGGGATTGTGAATTTGCAAATGGTTTTCAGGTGAACAGCATCCCAAATCCCAAATCATGATGCTGATATGGTGGGAGATGCAGCTGTCGGAGGATTACTGTAGAACTAGTGTCTGTCCACTTTAAAGTGGACCAAAACCCGTGATTTTCACTATCAAGGGTTTTTGTCTGTCCCTCTGGGCACTCCGATTTGGAATTCCCCACTGTGGGAAACCCTACTGTTCACACAGTAAATTCACCTCTTCCCGGTCCAATTTTACATGTGCGGCCTCCTGTCCAATCTGCTTTTCTGGTTTTAATGGAAGGAAAAGGAAATCAGGGGTGATGGAATCTGTCACCCCTGATACACTAAACCTGTCACCCCTGGATTTTATTTCTAGCAGGAGAGAACAAACCACAAGCTTGGTGGGAGTTTTATTCAGCTCGGGAGTATAACAGTTCCCGGGCTGATCGATTCCCTCCTTCTAGCAGGACACAGGCCCGCACCAGGTATTTTTGAATGCAGCCGTCAGCGCGCTCAGAGCTGCTGGCTTTAGACGAAGCCTTAGATGGCATGATGTCAGCTGCTCCAAGCGCGCTGTTTTGAGAAGCGGGAAGGACCGGGAAGAGGTGAGTTGGCTTCGGCGAGCTGGGGTGTTTCACACAGCGGGGCACCCCGGATCGGGGTGCCCCAGGGGAAAGGACCAAAACCCAGGATAGTCAAAATCCTGGGTTTTGGTCCACTTTAAGCTAAAAGGACCCACCCTGAAATGCATTATTCTATCTAGCAGAAAATCTCAGTCTGAAAGATAGTGTTGTTTCTTCTATTAAGCGCATTGATTTTCTCCCAAAAGCATTGGTAAACTGTGCTTTGTAGAAGCAGGTTAATCGTTGCTTGCTATTTGTCTGCACAGATAAGCTTTAGAAAGAACAGAGACTGTAAATCACACTTTTGTTGATATGACTTCTACTGTTAGACATTGCATTTAAGCCGTGTTAACGATTTTTGCCCTGCTGCTGCCCTTGCTAATACACATCTATATGGATATTGCCTCTGTCACTATTAGTCTGCTGGTTTTAAGCAAGATCACTTAACCAACTGCTGTGGCTCCAGTGATTTGACACAAATTCAATAATGCCGCAATCTGATTGTATTGTAAAAAATAAGAGACATCTTTGATCTAGGCCACTGCAGCTTGCACTAGCATTTGTCAAATGGTTTATTCACTTATCTTAATAATAAGTGTAATTTCATATACAGTTTCCCCTCCATATCTGCAGCAATGTTTCTCTTTTCTGGTTTTGGGTCATCACCAGCAGCGTATACAGAAACTTAGCTGTCACTACTGCAGCCATTGTAATTGTAACCATTGCCGGCAGCTGAGGAGTCAGTACAGCCGAGGGATCATTTAAATGATAGTTTTCAAATGAAAGACATGACGCTGACAAGTAATTACCACTGCCTCACCTTCCCCCTTTACTGGTGTTAATTTCAAATTTCATGTTAAGGTCTCACCCAGTAATTCTCTTCTAGGCACAAGCAGTTACTTCAATCTGTCAAAATGAAAGCCAACTACACAATTTGCTTTACGTTTGCCCACAGATGCCAGTGGAAGCAGCAGGTAGCGACAGTTGAGCGACTGTAGAAGTATTTTCACAGCGCCCGCTAGTAGTCGCTGTGCTTGGCCATTGTTCGGTTGTTGATAGCGACTGAGTCGGTGTGCAGTAATGTTGAATACGGGGTGACGAGTCGCTATTTGACAGGTTCCGCGATGTATGGGTGCGCATGATAGCGACTGGCCCTAGCGACCGGCTCCCACCATATTCATCAAAAAATCACGCTGGCGGCGATGTGTTAAAAGTAGTTTTTTAACCCCCAAACCACCATATTTTTGGAAACCCCCCAAAAAAATTTTTTTAAAGAATTTAGTAATATGAATACAATATCATAGTATGTATGTATGTATGTAAGGCTGAATAAAGACTTTAGTCCATCCAGTTCAGCCTGTTTAACTCCTTCCAGTGGTCTAGTAGCCATAGTCGGAAGTGTTATTACATGCCAGGAAGGCATCAAGGCCACTTTTGAGCATTTTTAATGTATCCCTCATTACTACCTCCTCTGGCAGCGAGTTCCATAGTCTCACTGCTCTTACAGAGAAGAATCCCCTCCTATGTCGGTGGAGAAAGCACCTTTCCTCTAACCTTAGTGGATGCCCCCGGGTTATGGTTACACTCCGGGGTATAAATAGATTGTGGGACAGATCCTTGTATTGACCCCGAATATATTTATACATAGTTATTAGATCACCCCTCAATCGTCTTTTTTCTAGACTAAATAAGCCTAAATTGGACAATCTTTCCGGGTACTCTAGCCCCCGCACTCCTTTTATTAACTTTGTTGCCCTTCTTTGAACGTGCTCCAGTTCTGATATGTCCTTCTTAAGCACAGGTGCCCAGAACTGTACACAGTATTCCATATGGGGTCTGACCAGTGCCTTGTACAGGGGTAAAATGATGCTCTGGTCATGAGCACCTATGCCCCTCCTGATGCACCTCATGATCCTGTTTGCCTTGGCAGCAGCTGCCTGGCATTGATTACTACAGTTGAGCGTATTGTCAACTAAAACCCCTAGGTCCTTTTCCATTGTTGTTTTACCAAGTGTTTCTTTATTTAGTGTGTAATCATGACACAGATTTCTCCTTCCCATGTGCATAACCTTACATTTATCTGTGTTAAATTTCATTTGCCATTTAACTGCCCATGCTTCCAATTTATCTAAATCTGTTTGTAGTTGCCTGTTGTCCTCCTTTGTTTTAATTACTTTACTCAGCTTAGTATCATCTGCAAAGATTGAGACTTTACTGTTTATTCCATACCCAATGTTATTTATATATATATTGAAGAGAATTGGTCCCAGAACTGACCCTTGTGGTACTCCACTAGTAACAGTGACCCAATCTGAGTGTGTACCATTGATAACCACCCTCTGCTTCCGATCACTAAGCCAATTTCCCACCCATCTGCACACGTTTTCCCCCAGTCCAAGCATTCTCATCTTTTGTACCAGCCTTTTATGTGGCACAGTATCAAATGCTTTAGAAAAGTCAAGATATATGATATCCAATGACTCCCCCTGATCCAATCTTGAACTTACCTCCTCATAAAAGCTGATCAGGTTTGTCTGGCAGGAGCAATTCCCCATAAATCCATGCTGATATGGAGTAATAAGGTAATTTTCCCCAAGGTGCTCCAGGATAGTATCCCTTAAGAAACCTTCAAACAGCTTGCCCACCACAGATGTTAAGCTTACCGGTCTGTAGTTCCCAGGTTCCCCCCTAGATCCCTTTTTGAATATTGGCACCACATCTGCCAAGCGCCAATCCCTCGAAACAGAACCTGTAGTTATTGAGTCCACAAATATTAGAAATAATGGCTTGTCTATTACTGTACATAACTCCCTTAAAACACGAGGATGTATGTCATCTGGTCCCGGTGATTTATCGATTTTCATCTGCTTGAGACGGTGCCGGACTTCTTCCTTGGTCAGACCAGTGACATTTAATGGAGGGTTTCGGTTATTCCCCTGCATTTCACTCGGCATGTCAAATTCTTTTGTGAATATAGAAGCAAAGAAGTTGTTAAGCAAATTAACTTTCTTCTCATTTCCCTCTATAGGGGTCCCCTCCTTGCTTTTCAGGGGGCCCACACCCTCAGGTTTGTACCTTTTACGGTTTATGTAGCTAAAGAATAATTTGGGGTTAGTTTTACTCTCTTTCGCGACCAGTCTTTCTGTCTCCAGCTTAGCTGCCCTTATCTGTTGTTTACATTGTTTATTTTCTTCTTTATAGTTTTTTAACATTTCCGCTGTCCCTTCCTGCTTTAAACGTTTAAATGCCTTTTTTTTGTTGTTTATTGCCCCCTTAACCTTTTTATTTAGCCACATCGGTTTACATGTGTGTCTAATAGTTTTATTCCTGCATGGTATATATATGTCACACTGAAAATTAAGTATTCCTTTGAAAGTATCCCATTTAGCATCCATGCTTTTGTTTTTAAGGACATTTTCCCAGTCAATGCAGTGTAGGGCATCTCTAAGTTGGTCAAACTTTGCCTTTTTGAAGTCCCGCGTTTTTGTGGCTCCTTGATAAGGCACCCTAGTGACTGCTAATTGGAAATTAATGATATTATGATCACTGCTTCCAAGGTGTCCCCCAACCTGTACCTTTATTACTTTGTCTGGTACATTGCTTAGTATTAGGTCCAATATGGCTTTCCCCCTTGTTGGAGCTTGTACTTGTTGGGAAAGGTAGCCATCTTTTGTTTTAGATAAAAAACTATTACTTTTTTGCGAAACACATGTTTCAGCATCCCAGTCTATATCTGGGTAGTTAAAGTCCCCCATAATCACTGCCTCATTTAGTTTAGCGGCTATATCTATTTGCCTTAGCATCATATTTTCTATGGATTCGGATATATCTGGAGGTTTATAGCAAACCCCCATCAGTATTTTATTTTTGTTTCTCCCTCCATGTATTTCTACCCATACAGACTCTACATGGTCATTCCCCTCACATATATCCCCCCGCAGAGCAGGCTGTAGAGAGGATTTTACAATTAAGCAGACTCCACCCCCTTTGCGTTTGTTACGGTCCCTCCTAAACACACAGTATCCCTGTAAATTTACTGCCCAGTCATAGCTTTTATCCAGCCAGGTCTCTGTTACCCCCACTATGTCATATTTTTCTTCTGTTATTATCAGTTCTAGTTCATCCATTTTATTAGTCAAGCTTCTAACATTTGTAAGCATGCATTTCAAATGCTTATGACAATTTTGATAATTTTGTATATTGCACTTATTCCTGCTAGATGTGCTAACCCTTCCTCCCTCTCCACCCCCAGTTTCATGTCTACACCCACTGTCACTTTCTTTCCTAACTTCCCCTTTGTAATAGCTTTTACCCTCCCCCCCAATGCTCAGTTTAAACACTCCTCTAACCTTTTAGCCATCTTCTCCCCCAGAACAGATGCACCCTCCCCATTGAGGTGCAACCCATCCCTGCCAAAGAACCTGTAGCCCACTGTGAAGTCGGCCCAGTTCTCTAAGAACCCAAACCCCTCCTTTTTACTCCAATTTTTGAGCCACCTGTTTACATCTCTAATCTCCCGCTGCCTCTCTGATGTGGCTCTTGGTACTGGTAGTATTTCTGAGAATACTACAGTTGAGGTCCTTGCCTTAAGCTTACGGCCTAAGTCCCTGAAATCATTTTTTAGGACCTTCCACCTACTTCTTCCTATGTCATTTGTGCCAATATGCACCATGACCGCTGGGTTCACGCCAGCCCCTCCCAACAATCTGTCAGCCCGCTCCGCTACATGCCGTACTCTTGCCCCAGGAAGGCAACACACTGTTCGGCAATCCCGGTCTTTGTGACAGATTGCCCTGTCTGTTCCCCTAATAATGGAGTCACCCACTACCAGCACCTGTCTTGCCTGCCCTGTTCTCCCATTTCCCCTCCCTTCCTTACTGGAGCCGACAGATGTGTCTTGTTGCAGCTGTTCCATCCCTGAGCTAACATCCTCCTCATCTGCCAACCGGGCAAACTTGTTTGGAGGTGCCTGTTCAGGGCTAGCCTCCCTGTAACTTTTACCCCTACCCCCCCCCCTTCTAACTGTTATCCAGCTAGCTGCCTCATTTTCCTGCTTTTCCTCTCCCCCCATACTACCACCCTCCCCTGACCCTGAGCCATGTAGTGCCAGATCAGTGAGATCCAGACTCTTTTGCATGATAACAATTTCTCTCAGTGTTGCCAATCGCTTATTTAGATCGTGAATCACGGCTTCCAAATCAGAGATTCGCAGGCATCCGGGGCATATATATTCACCATCGACCGATTGATCAAGAAGTGCATACAAAGCACAAGATGTACACTGAACAGCATTGTTAGGCATGGAATCCATTGTATGAATTTGTGGGAACACCAAGTGTAGAATTTACAACACTTAAAATAACAATATGAAATCAAAGGCAGATACTTACAGCTTCAGCACTTCTGCTTGTAACTTCTTCTTTTAACTCCTGCTTTAACTCACCACTTCCAAGCAGCCACTTACAGAGTCAGCCAAAAGAGACCTGTAATATCAATTCTGCACACATTTTTTTTTTTACCTTAAAAAAATAATCTAACATGGCAGAAGTGGTCACAGAATTTTTCACATTAAAAAAAAACAAAAAAAAAAAACATTAAGAACAATTAATTATGAATATTTAAAGATTGTTCCATTGAAATGCATTGGAGAGCGCCAGGTAGCGAGAGGTCATACCTGTCGCTGTTCAAGGTCGGACACTGGCGCTGTGGGCTGAGGCTGGAATAATGATGAATGAGTCGCTATCTGGCGTTATCTCAGTCGCTAAGCAGGATCGGCTTGATAAATGTGTGATTGTGGTGGGGAGCCGGCGTTCTCGTGGCGGTGCTCGTCATTACCGGTCGCTCACCAGTCGCTACCTGTCGCTATTCCTTCATAAATAAGGGCCTAAGTCGCCCACAGCTGCCATGCAGATGCCTGCCTCACCAGCATCAGGCAGGTATCACAGTGATCAGGTAAGTTGTTTTATTATTTTCGGGTTTAGCACAAGGGGAGAGTGGGGTTGGCCTACGGGATGCAAAACACTTGGACTTTCTTTTAATTATATGTCCCTCTATAACAATAAATATTCAAAACCTTTAATCAGTTTAATCATAATGTGTTCAGTTATTTCTTGTACCCTCTACAACTTTTATTCAAGCTGTGTGACCAACACCAGATTAGGAGGCTTATTTAAGAAACGCTAACAGGTGAACGCCACGCGCAGTATGTGAAAACCATATATATGAAAGTCAATCTGGTGAGCGTCTAATAGCGTCATGTAGCGTCACATGTATCACTAGCAGTGGCTCAGTGTAAAGTACCGGAGCTGTGTGCTCAGCAGCCACGTAGTACCTGTCGCTCAGCAGTGTTATCCTATACATAGTATAGTATATGTATAAATAGCATTTTAATATTTTTTTTTTCTCAATTCTTTTTTATATGCAGAATTGTATGTGCAGATCTTCCATTGCAGTGTCATTGTTACAGTGTTAAAACAATGTCATTGCATATGTTTTCACCCTGGTGCTGATGTACGTGTTGAGAAACAGACTCTTTTCATATATCGTCCGGCGCTCGTCGCTAGAGCACCTGGTTTTATAGCGCCAACGCTGGCTTTGTGTTTTTTTTCTAAAATACGGCTTCAGCGCAGAGCGTTGGACACACTTAACTGATGCTACCTATCGTTCTCCACAGCGTTGTCCTGCTGTTATATGTAGCATCGCCTTGGGTGGCTTTCCCACTACCTATGCATTAATTAAGGGAGAGACCTGTGTTTCTACAGCGCCCTCCAGACATCACATTTATCAATGCTGAACAGGATACTACAGTATCACTTGTCCAGCGCCAAAGCTACGTTATAGCGCCAGATACCCATTTGTATCTTACTCTTGCGGTTCTAAGTGTCACTACATAGACACACAAATGGCAATATAGTCTTGAATCAGCCTCCACATCTCACAACGCTGTCTGTCTCAACCATCAAGAATGTCCAATAATTACTTAATAGTCTAAATACACACATCATTCAGTTAAATGACTGCCTTTTATTAAGAATGTCCCCATGGTTATCAATTGGATTTAAATATGTCAACCTAATATTGATTAAAAGAAAAGTAGATCTGCTTCCCTGTAAAATCCTATGCTTATTTTAATCATTACTACCAGAGGAGGTAGTAATGATGGATACAGTAAAAGCATTCAAAAGTGGCCTTGATGCCTTCCTGGCTACTAGACCACTGGAAGGAGTTAAACAGGCTGAACTGGATGGACTAAAGTCTTTATTCAGCCTTACATACTATGTTACTATGTTACTATGTAATATGCTCACAAAGAAGCTCAAGGAGAAATCGTTGGTTAGTAGTCTAATATAAAATTGAGGGGTATCTATATTGGAACCTTACAGTGACTGCCTATGTGGCACTTCACTGAGGATTTCCCATCTACCCCCTTATCCTGTATTTATTCTTTTACATGGAATTTTTGTCCCCTAGCCATGCATAATAAAACTTGCAGAGTCAAAGATGAATTATCCTAGTGTGCAGACCCGCACTCCATTCACTAGCAACATTAAAGACTCCATATTGGGTTAGCAATGGAGGGGCATGCCAGACCCCCTTTTGTGCTGAAAATGCAGTAGGTGTGCTCGAGTCACTGTGACTGATGCAGGGCTGTACTGTTCTTGCAAATGTCTATGTATATACATTACAGACATTACAGTAAATATAGTCTGTGGCAATTATTCTCTCTTCATTTGGTACACCTGATTCACCGATTCACTCACCTTCCTGTCATTGCCACGGTGCGCTGTTTGGTGCCCTGCTCAGCCAATCAGCACGCTCGATTTCATTCACCTCCCTTCGGCTCTGTCAGTGGCTGAGAAGCCGAAACAGCTAAGCAGCCGAGCAGATCCAAAGGGAGCCACACCGGCTGCATCCCCCACTCATCTTCCTTCAGTGTGGCGTGCCCTTGCTTGCCATTGAGAAAGGCCCGGTGCGGGTGCGTACATAGCTAAAGGTGAGCGAAGATGCAGCTGCGGCAGCGAGACATGATTATCGCTTCAGGAGAAGGTGAGTGGAACGGGGGATTGGGGGGTTTCACACAATGGTCATCTCAAGGACTGGAACTCGGAAGTTCCTCTTTAAGAAATATTCTATTGAGGCCTGTTATTTACTAAGTTGTACAAAATATAAATAAATAAATAAATAAATAAATAAATAAAACATAATCACTACCTTGCTACCTACACCTCATATAGAAAACATCACTGCTAAATCAGATCAAGGCAAGTTGCATGAACCCAGACAGCTCGATCTTTATTGTGTTTTGCTGAGCCACTCAAATATTTAGTGACTACTGTTGCACTGAAGATAGAGGGGTTTTAAAATATAATGGAGATCATCTCCAGATTTTAATCAGTTACCCCTAAATGTGCCAGGCTATGGCAAGGCCACTATGCTCAGTAACAAATGATGAACACTTTTCTCTCCTTACCAAAGTCTTTTTGTAATTAATGTGGATCTGTTGGTGCTGATATTATTCCTCGTGCTACCTTAAGGAAACATTTTACTGAAGTGGAAATTCTAATTATACTGATTGTTCAGAGCACATTGACAGTGATTGTTTGCTTCCTGATAAAAAGGTCATTTCTGCAGCTTGTACCTTCTGAGAGGTAGCTGTTTTCTATGACGCTAGCTAGGAACAAATGTCAACGAGGCAAAGTATTGTAGGTAGAGCGATCAAGAGCAATCAGTGGTTAGAAGGAACTAAAGAAAACATCACTCTAGAGAAAAAACAATTTCAAATGAAAGCCTCCCAGGTGCTGCTTGTTTTTTTATACTATATATATTGTCTGAAAGCATTGAACAAGATGCAGCTGCACAGGTTACATTGAATAGGTGACTATTACTTGCTTGATTAAATGCTTGTTATTAAGCTATAACATTTGGAATTAAACAGGTTATTTACTGGAAAGACATATTTTTAGGAGCAAGGCTGGCTAAGGGGGAAACTCAAGTAGGGACAAACTACCATATTTTTCGCCCTATAAGACGCCCCTAGGGATTTGGGGGAGGAAAATAAGAAAAAAAATATTTTAAACCAAAAACGCACCATTACAGACACTGTGGCATTCCCCTGTCCCATTCCTATAGGCCGTGTGGGATGCCCCCATTCCATAGACAGTGTAGCATCCCCCATCCCATTCCCCGTATACCCAGTGTGGCATTCCCTCCTCCCATTCCCCATATAGGCAGTGTGGCATTCTCCCCCCTCCCATTCCCCGTATACCCAGTGTGGCATCCCCCCTCCCATTCCCATATAGGCAGTGTGGCATTCTTTCCCCTCCCATTCCCTGTATACCCAGTGTGGCATCCCCCCTCCCATTCCCATATAGGCAGTGTGCACCCCATTATCATAAGCAGTGTGGCATTCCCCCCTCCTATTCCCCATATAGGCAGTGTGCCCCCCAATTCCCATAGGCAGTGTGGCATCCCCCTCCCCCCGTTATCCTAGGTTGTGTGGCATCCCCCTCCCCCCATTATCATAGGCTGTGTGGCATCCCCCTTTCCCATTCCCATTGGCATTGTGGCATCCCCCTCCCCCATTATCATAGGCTGTGTGGCATCCCTCTCCCCCCATTCCCATTGGCAGTGTGCCATTGCCTCCCCCCATTCCCACTGGCTATGTGGCATCCCCCTCCCCCCATTCCCATTGGCAGTGTGGCATCCCCCTCCCCCCATTATCATAGGTTGTGTGGCATCCCCCTCCCCCATTCCCATTGGCATTGTGGCATCCCCCTCCCCCCATTATCATAGGCCGTGTGGCATCCCCCTCCCCCCATTCCCATTGGCAGTGTGCCATCCCCCCCATTCCCATTGGCTGTGTGGCATCCCCTCCCCCCATTCCCATTGGCTGTGTGGCATCCCCCTCCCCCCATTACCATTGGAAGTGTGCCATCCCCCTCCTCCCATTCCCATTGGCAGTGTGCCATCCCCCTCCCCCCATTCCCATTGGCTGTGTGGCATCCCCTCCCCCCATTCCCATTGGCAGTGTGGCATCCCCCTCCCCCCATTATCATAGGCTGTGTGGCATCCCTCTCCCCCCATTCCCATTGGCAGTGTGGCATCCCCCTCCCCCCATTACCATTGGAAGTGTGCCATCCCCCTCCTCCCATTCCCATTGGCAGTGTGCCATCCCCCTCCCCCCATTCCCATTGGCTGTGTGGCATCCCCCCCCCCCATTCACATTGGCTGTGTGGCATCCCCCTCCCCCATTCCCATTGGCAGTGTGGCATCCCCCTCCCCCCATTATCATAGGCTGTGTGACATCCCCCTCCCCCATTCCCATAGGCTGTGTGGCATCCCCCTCCCCCCATTCCCATTGGCAGTGTGCCATCCCCCCATTCCCATTGGCTGTGTGGCATCCCCTCCCCCCATTCCCATTGGCTGTGTGGCATCCCCCTCCCCCCATTCCCATTGGCAGTGTGGCATCCCCCTCCCCCCATTACCATTGGCAGTATGCCATCCCCCTCCCCCCATTCCCATTGGCTGTGTGGCATCCCCCTCCCCCATTATCATAGGCTGTGTGGCATCCCTCTCCCCCCATTCCCATTGGCTGTGTGGCATCCCCCTCCCCCCATTCCCATTGGCTGTGTGGCATCCCCCTCCCCCCATTATCATAGGCTGTGTGGCATCCCTCTCCCCCCATTCCCATTGGCTGTGTGGCATCCCCCTCTCCCCATTACCATTGGCTGTGTGGCATCCCTCTCCCCCATTTCCATAGGCTGTGTGGCATCCCTCTCCCTCCATTTCGATAGGCAGGGCGGCATAAGTAAGAAAAAACCCACCTGTCCACTGACACCGCTCCGTTGAGCGGCCGACAACATGAACAGCCAAAGACAGTACCTGCTGCACGGACCTGGGTGCTCGCATGTGCCCCAGGCGAAAGAGGTAGCTGATGGAGGAGCGGCGGGCGCTGTCTCTGGCCCCGCCGCTGCTATTGCTGCCTGAAAAGACAGCGATGGCAGTGTCGGGGCCGGGACAGAGCCCGCCTCTCCTCTGTCTTCTTCTGAGGCAGGCAACGCGAGAGCACCGGGATTGTTTTTTTTTTTTTTTTTTTTTTTACATTCTCCCGATAAGGTGCACAGACATCCGACCCCCCCCCCCCCCACCCCACCCCCTTTTGGGGAAAAATAAGTGCGTCTTAAATGTCGAAAAAAAATTGATGGCGCTAAACACCAAAAGGCATTTTCCACACGGGGTATTTAAAAATTATAATTTAATAAGCAATTTTTGTAACACTCAAAACACTTGGTAAGTCCAAGCTGTATCACAAAAGCCAAATAAAAATTCATCAAAACCTTCAACTTGTTTATAAATGGCATAGAAGATGGGATTAGAAGCACGGTCACTATTTTTGCAGATGACGCAAAGATATGTAGCACAGTGCAGTCTATTGAAGATGTTCACAAGCTTCAGGCTGACTTGGACACTTTGAGTGTCTGGGCATCCACTGAGCAAATGAAGTTCAATGTGGAGAAATGTAAAGTCATGCACTTGGAGTCTAACAACTTGAAGGTCACATATGTCTTCAGGGGAGTAAAACTGGGAGAAACACTTGTTGAAAAGGATCTGGAGGTACTGGTAAACCACAGGCTAAATAACAGCATGCAATGTCAAGCAGCTGCTTTCAAGGCCACAAATTTACTATCATGCATTAAAAGAGGCATGGAATCACAGGATAGAGATGTAATTTTGCCTCTTTACAAGGCACTGGTACGGCCTCACCTGGAATATGCCACCCAGTTCTGGGCACCCATTCATAGAAAGGACGCTCTGACTATGGAAAGGGTGCAGTGGAGAGCCACCAAACTAATAAGAAGAATGAAAGATCTTTGTTATGAGGAAAGATTACAAGAATTAAAGCTGTTTAGTCTTGAGAGGAGACGACTGAGTGGGGACATGATTAACTTGTATAAATATATAAATGGCCAATACAAAAAAAAATATGGGAAAACACTATTTCAGGTAAAATCCTCTCTAAAGACAAGGGGGAACTACCTTCGAATGAAAAAAAAGAAATTCAGTCTCTGGAGGCGACAATCATTCTTTACCATAAGAATTATAAATCTATGGAACAGCCTCTCACAGAAGCTTGTTACAGCATCAACCGCTGACGGATTAAAAAAAGAATTAGAGGCCGATTCATTAATAGCGCCAGGTAGCGACAGATGAGCGACTGTAGCGTGATTTTTACAGCGCCAGCCAGTATTCGCTGTGCTTGGCCGGCGTTTGCTTGATGACAGCGACTCAGTCGGTGTGCGGTAATGTTGAATACGGGCTTAGGGGTCGCTGTTTCACAGGTTCAGCGTTGTATGTGAGCGCCTGACAACGAATGGCCAGAGCGAACGGCTTGCTTCATATTCATTAACAAATCACGCTCCGAATTTGCTGGCGCTGTCCATTCCTTGTTTAAACCCCAGTGCGCTGGCGGCGATGGGTGTTAACTAGTTTTTAACCCCTAAACAACCATATTTTTTTATTGTAACATTATACATGTTTTTTGAATCATTTTGTAATATGAATACATTAATATCAGACCTGTAAGATCAATTCTGCACAATTTTTTTTTTTTAATTTTTTTTACATAAAAAAAAAACCTAACATTGAAGAAGTGGTCTCAGAATTTTTTACATTAAAAAAAAAAAAAAAAAATATACCAATTAATTATGATTAATTAAAGATTGCTCCATTGAAATGCATTGGACAACGCCAGGGAGCGACAGGTCATACCTGGCGCTGTGAAGGAATTTGCAGCGGTTCTGTTCGTTCCAGGCGGCTTCATGATGAATCCCGCGCTAGCCGTCGCTCTCGCCGGCGCTAGCCTCATTTAGCTTGATAAATGCGTCATTGGGACCGCCGCCGGGCGTACTTGAGTCGGTAGCCGCCGATAGCTGGCGGTACCTGGCGCTCGTCAGACACTACCTGGCGCTAGCCCGTGATAAATAAGGCCCTTAGATGCTTATTTAGAAGAAAATAACATTAACAGTTACTATTAGCTTTTATCAGTAAAAAAATAAATAAATAAAAACAAAATAAAATAAAAAATAACTTTCCCTATCCCAACACCCTCAGTTGAACTTGATGGACATATGTCTTATTTCAACCTTATTAACTATGTAACTAAAACTGTCCTAATATTAGAACAGAAATGAAGCCTTCCCGTGGAGTAAAAACACCAAAGGACATTACATATATACTAAGAATTAATTGTGACAGAAAGACTGTAAGGATACAATAGTGGGGGGTGACCAACACTTTCCAGGGTATGGGAGTGACACAAAGGAAGGGAGGAAGAAGGTATAACAAGAGCGTTCTGTGAATATACAAGGGTTAAGTTCATTTAATTCTGCAGGGTATCTGGGTGAGATGTTGCGAGGGGGCATATCCATGGGGCAAAAGTAGATGGGACATTGGCAAAGGATGGGGGATGTCGTATTAGTGGGCATTGGGGGACATATCCATGGGGCACATGGGGCAGGGGGTTCAGGACACATTGTGGATGGGGAATGTGCAGGGACTAAGGGACCTAAGGAGGGCAACATATAGAATGGAGGATGGGGGATTAAGACCTATGAAGGGCAACATGGAGGATGGGGGAGGGGAGTGGGAATGAAAGAGCTAAAGAAGGGCAGCATGGGGCATGGGGGGATGAGCTCTACTGAGGGGGAGGATGGGGGTGATGGGACCTATGAGAGGGCAGCATGGAGTATAGGAGGGTGGGACCTGTGAAGGGCCAGCATGGAGGTAGTGGGACCTATGGAGGGGTAGCATGAGCATAGGGCAGAGGTACCCATGGAGGGAGAGCATGGGTGGGAGAAGCCTGTGGGGGAGCAGGGCCTGTGAAGAGGCAGCATGGGGGGATGGGAACAATGAGGGGGAGAATGTAGCAAAGGACCTGTGGAGGGGGGTGAGACCTGTGGAGGGACAATGTGGGGCATGAGGGAGATGGGCCCCTCCTTGGGAGATCCTGTGGAGTGAAGACGGTGTATGATGGAGGAGGAAGCAAGGGACACAGGGGGCATGAATGGGAATGAGGGGAGATCCCCTGGGATCCAGAGCTCAGCACGGGGCACTCCTTGGAAGCAGGGAAGCAGTTGGCATTGTCCTCTGCCACCGGCTGCGCACATTAGATCCACATGATGCTGGTCTGCCATTGTTGTTGCTGTTGATCCTGCTTCTCCAGCTCTCTTTCAGGGCCTCAAATGTGGTCAATCCTCCATCGCCAAAACCACTGCCCTGGACGCCTGCAGAAGCTGCCCACTGCCCACCCACCGCATCCGATGTTCCCTGTCGCCATTGATGCCGCTGATCTTTCACCTCTGCCCAGCCGAATCTCCACCACTGAATTCCAATGCCACTGCACCAGCAGTCACTCCCAGCAACAGCCATCCACGCAGCAGGTCTCATTGCCGGCAGGTCATCCCAACTTGGTTCACATCCCTCACGTGACAAAACAAAAATACATTTGTATTTGCACTGATCAAACAAGTCCAAGCTGTAGAAAGAAATTTCCTAACTCCTGGGGTGGGGCTGGCCAACCAGATATTCACTTTACTTCTGGAAGCCCCAACTTTGTTTCCTGTTTAATCACTGTGGGAAAAAATGATTTAATAGAAAATTAATGGTAGAAACCAAGGCTAAATAACTTCTTATGCAAGTCACTTGCCCCTGCCCCTTCTCCAAACACCTATAAACTTCTTTTTACCAACACCCTACGGCCTTACAAAAGGAAATATAGAAGTGATTTCATCCTTTCCCCCACTCCATCCAAAACTGCAAAAAGAATTAGCACTGGAGCTTTAAGGAAAATCCAATCTGCTTGTTTTTCTTGAGACTTGGGGATTTAATTGGCAACAGCACACTTGGAATACATTGAACATGTGTTTTGGCTTTTTGATGTTTATTTATATACAGTATTGTTCCTGATAATTGTTCTTGTTTTTCTGGCAATTAATCTCTATGAAGAAAGTACTTGCTAAAAAGAAACCAACAGTTATCCAAGCAGCAGTCATCACTAACTTTGAGGGAAATGGTTTGGAGAAAGGCATCCAAGAGAAATGGTGCCTTCACGCTGTGGTAACTCCCCAATAATTTATGTCTAGGGAAAAGATTGAAACAATAGATTGCTGATATTGTTCACTGCTGAAAATAAACGGCCTGTTTCTGTAGAATTTACAGAGGAGAGATAAGTTCATTCATTGTGCAGTTTGAGAGCGTGCCATGTAGTCCTGCCGAAGCATTGTGCTCTCTTTTGTGTAGTTATCACAGAACATGACATTTTTATGTGATTGATTGAAGTGAGGATTGAAAAGCATGATTGATTGGCAAGAGGGATATTGAGTTTTTCAATGCGCCTATCACATCCAACAAGTGCACAGGTTTTTATGTGCTGTTCAAAGGGCTCATGATATGAATGTTCTCTGCTCCCACCAAGTGCACCACCGAGGGTGCTTGTCTCGCTTTAAACACATCTGACAGTAGCTTTACACAAATGCGTCATTTATAGGGAAAGCAGCACATAGGGGAATTGTGCTAATATGTATTCATTATGTCTGTTTTTACTAAGCCTCCCTTTTATCCCTGTTCTGTGAAACACACCTACACACCACACAGCACTACATTGCCATTGTGATATTTGTTAAAGCAATTCGAACATAAAATTAAGCTTATGGCATTAGCCCAAAAGCACATTAAATGTTTCTCATCAAAAATGCACAGCAAAAGAAAATTCTGAAATTGTCAGTAAAACAGTTGTTAAATCAGTGGTGCCACACACTATTTATTGATAGAACAAAGAAAGGGTTGCCATCTATCATCTTATCTTGGGAAAGAGTCAGTGTAAATTTGTCCTGAAAGGGCAATTGAAGAGGACCAAAACCCAGGATGATCTAGCCTAGGGACATCCCAATTTGGGATGCTTTTCAGTGTGAGCCCCCTAATGCCCCTGTAAACTCACCTCTCCCCATGATCCCATTGTACATGTTTGGCTCTACTCCAGCATCCCTGCTCCATGTGTCCTGTCTACCTGGCAGACATTCAAGGGGGCAAGGATGAGGGAGTGGAGATTAGCTCATGAGCAGTCAAATTAAAACCAAGCAGTGGCAAAATCCAGATGTCTCCTGCCAGCATAAATACAGGCAGGCAGCAACCATGTCAGTTGCTGGTGAGTAGAGATGAGCGAATCGATTCCGACGAACCCGAATTCGTTACGAATTTCATGAAATATTCGATTCGTTGCGATTCCAAATATCAACGCGATCCGATTGCTTCCTTAAAACTCCATTTACTGCTATACAGTCCATCTAAAATGATGGATCCACATGTCAGGACATGTCCCATGGGGCAAGGAATGCTGGGTAGGTGTCACATGCTACCTATCAGCAGACAGGCTTACAGATGATATCACAGCCCCATATAAACGGCGGCCATCTTGCGGAAGATCATTCTGACACTGTATTGCGGCCAGAGCAGATCAGGCTGGGAGACAGTGAGAGATAGATAGATAGATAGATAGATAGATAGAACAGAAGAAGCAGAGCGAGGTACAGATAGTGAAGGAGAGAGCCTGTGACAGTGACAGATAAAGACTGGGACAGTTTAAACTGTTTGCATTAGCTTTCAAGCCTATTTAGTGTTAATAATATAACACTCCTGCCTATTTAGCTTTTCCTTTACCTGGTGTCATTCTTTAAAAAGCATGCTAGCATTAATATTTCAAGACTACCTGTGTAATAACTGCTTGCATTTTATAATTAACGTCACTTTTCCACAATCAAGGGAGGCCACCTCTGTATGTGAGCAGGGGGCATCCCAAACACTAGCATAAATATTTCAAGACTACCTGTCTAATAACTACTTGCATTTTATAATTAACGTCACTTTTCCTAAAATCAAGGGAGGCCTTCTCTGTATGTGAGGAGGGGGCATCCCAAACACTAGCATTAATATTTCAAGACTACCTGTCTAATAACTGCTTGCATTTTATAAGCAAAGTCACTTTTCCACAATCAAAGGAGGCCTGCTCTGTATGTGAGGAGGGGGCATCCCAAACACTAGTATAAATATTTCAAGACTACCTGTCTAATAACTGCTTGCATTTTATAAGCAAAGTCACTTTTCCACAATCAAGGAAGGCCTGCTCTGTATGTGAGGAGGGGGCACCCCAAACACTAGCATAAATATTTCAATACTACCTGTCTAATAACTGCTTGCATTTTATAAGCAAAGTCACTTTTCTACAATCAAAGGAGGCCTGCTCTGTATGTGAGGAGGGGGCACCCCAAACACTAGCATAAATATTTCAAGACTACCTGTCTAATAACTGCTTGCATTTTATAAGCAAAGTCACTTTTCCACAATCAAAGGAGGCCTGCTCTGTATGTGAGGAGGGGGCATCCCAAACACTAGCATACATATTTCAAGACTACCTGTCTAATAACTGCTTGCATTTTATAAGCAAAGTCACTTTTCCACAATCAAGGAAGGCCTGCTCTGTATGTGAGGAGGGGGCATCCCAAACACTAGCATAAATATTTCAATACTACCTGTCTAATAACTGCTTGCATTTTATAAGCAAAGTCACTTTCCCACAATAAAGGGAGGCCTCCTCTGTATGTGAGGAGGGGGCATCCCAAACACTAGCATAAATATTTCAAGACTACCTGTCTAATAACTGCTTGCATTTTATAAGCAAAGTCACTTTTCCACAATCAAGGAAGGCCTGCTCTGTATGTGAGGAGGGGGCACCCCAAACACTAGCATAAATATTTCAATACTACCTGTCTAATAACTGCTTGCATTTTATAAGCAAAGTCACTTTCCCACAATAAAGGGAGGCCTCCTCTGTATGTGAGGAGGGGGCATCCCAAACACTAGCATAAATATTTCAAGACTACCTGTCTAATAACTGCTTGCATTTTATAAGCAAAGTCACTTTTCCACAATCAAGGGTGGCCTACTCTGTATGTGAGGAGGGGGCATCCCAAACACTAGCATAAATATTTCAAGACTACCTGTCTAATAACTGCTTGCATTTTATAATTAATGTCACTTTCCCACAATCAAGGGAGGCCTCCTCTGTATGTGAGGAGGGGGTATCCCAAGCACTAGCATAAATATTTTAAGACTTCCAGTCTAATAACTGCTTGCATTTTATAATTAACGTCACTTTTCCACAATCAAGGGAGGCCTGCTCTGTATGTGAGGAGGGGGCATCCCAAACACTAGCATAAATATTTCAAGACTACCTGTCTAATAACTGCTTGCATTTTATAAGCAAAGTCACTTTTCCACAATCAAAGGAGGCAACCTCTGTACGTGAGAAGGGGGCATCCCAAATACTAGCTTGTGTCTTTTAAGAGTACCTGCCTACTAACCTTTTGCCTTTTGTATAAAACAAGTCTGGTTTACAAGTTTAAAGCACCCATTGCCTTTCACCGGGGGCCATTGTCAGTGTTAGCACTTATCTTTTAAGAATACCTGCCTCCTAACCTTTTGCCTTTTGTATAAAAAAAAGTCTGGTTTACATGTTTAAAGCACCCATTGCCTTTCACCGGGGGCCATTGTCAGTGTTAGCACTTATCTTTTAAGAATACCTGCCTCCTAACCTTTTGCCTTTTGCATAAAAAAGTCTGGTTTACAAGTTTAAAGCACCCATTGCCTTTCACTGGGGGCCATTGTCAGTGCTAGCACTTATCTTTTAAGAGTACCTGCCTACTAACCTTTTGCCTTTTGTTTAAAACAAGTCTGGTTTACAAGTTTAAAGCACCCATTGCCTTTCACCGGGGGCCATTGTCAGTGCTAGCACTTATCCTTTAAGACTACCTGCCTCCTAACCTTTTGCCTTTTGTATAAACAAGTCTGGTTTACATGTTTAAAGCACCCATTGCCTTTCACCGGGGGCCATTGTCAGTGCTAGCACTTATCCTTTAAGACTACCTGCCTCCTGTATGTGAGGAGGGGGCATCCCAAACACTAGCATTAATATTTCAAGACTACCTGTCTAATAACTGCTTGCATTTTATAAGCAAAGTCACTTTTCCACAATCAAAGGAGGCCTGCTCTGTATGTGAGGAGGGGGCATCCCAAACACTAGTATAAATATTTCAAGACTACCTGTCTAATAACTGCTTGCATTTTATAAGCAAAGTCACTTTTCCACAATCAAGGAAGGCCTGCTCTGTATGTGAGGAGGGGGCACCCCAAACACTAGCATAAATATTTCAATACTACCTGTCTAATAACTGCTTGCATTTTATAAGCAAAGTCACTTTTCTACAATCAAAGGAGGCCTGCTCTGTATGTGAGGAGGGGGCACCCCAAACACTAGCATAAATATTTCAAGACTACCTGTCTAATAACTGCTTGCATTTTATAAGCAAAGTCACTTTTCCACAATCAAAGGAGGCCTGCTCTGTATGTGAGGAGGGGGCATCCCAAACACTAGCATACATATTTCAAGACTACCTGTCTAATAACTGCTTGCATTTTATAAGCAAAGTCACTTTTCCACAATCAAGGAAGGCCTGCTCTGTATGTGAGGAGGGGGCACCCCAAACACTAGCATAAATATTTCAATACTACCTGTCTAATAACTGCTTGCATTTTATAAGCAAAGTCACTTTCCCACAATAAAGGGAGGCCTCCTCTGTATGTGAGGAGGGGGCATCCCAAACACTAGCATAAATATTTCAAGACTACCTGTCTAATAACTGCTTGCATTTTATAAGCAAAGTCACTTTTCCACAATCAAGGGTGGCCTACTCTGTATGTGAGGAGGGGGCATCCCAAACACTAGCATAAATATTTCAAGACTACCTGTCTAATAACTGCTTGCATTTTATAATTAATGTCACTTTCCCACAATCAAGGGAGGCCTCCTCTGTATGTGAGGAGGGGGTATCCCAAGCACTAGCATAAATATTTTAAGACTTCCAGTCTAATAACTGCTTGCATTTTATAATTAACGTCACTTTTCCACAATCAAGGGAGGCCTGCTCTGTATGTGAGGAGGGGGCATCCCAAACACTAGCATAAATATTTCAAGACTACCTGTCTAATAACTGCTTGCATTTTATAAGCAAAGTCACTTTTCCACAATCAAAGGAGGCAACCTCTGTACGTGAGAAGGGGGCATCCCAAATACTAGCTTGTGTCTTTTAAGAGTACCTGCCTACTAACCTTTTGCCTTTTGTATAAAACAAGTCTGGTTTACAAGTTTAAAGCACCCATTGCCTTTCACCGGGGGCCATTGTCAGTGTTAGCACTTATCTTTTAAGAATACCTGCCTCCTAACCTTTTGCCTTTTGTATAAAAAAAAGTCTGGTTTACATGTTTAAAGCACCCATTGCCTTTCACCGGGGGCCATTGTCAGTGTTATCACTTATCTTTTAAGAATACCTGCCTCCTAACCTTTTGCCTTTTGCATAAAAAAGTCTGGTTTACAAGTTTAAAGCACCCATTGCCTTTCACTGGGGGCCATTGTCAGTGCTAGCACTTATCTTTTAAGAGTACCTGCCTACTAACCTTTTGCCTTTTGTTTAAAACAAGTCTGGTTTACAAGTTTAAAGCACCCATTGCCTTTCACCGGGGGCCATTGTCAGTGCTAGCACTTATCCTTTAAGACTACCTGCCTCCTAACCTTTTGCCTTTTGTATAAACAAGTCTGGTTTACATGTTTAAAGCACCCATTGCCTTTCACCGGGGGCCATTGTCAGTGCTAGCACTTATCCTTTAAGACTACCTGCCTCCTAACCTTTTGCCTTTTGTATAAATAAAGTCTGGTTTACATGTTTAAAGCACCCATTGCCTTTCACCGGGGGCCATTGTCAGTGCTAGCACTTATCCTTTAAGAGTACCTGCGTCCTAACCTTTTGCCTTTTGTATAAAAAAAAAGTCTGGTTTACATGTTTAAGGCACCCATTGCCTTTCACCAGGGGCCATTGTCAGTGTTAGCACTTATCTTTTAAGAATACCTGCCTCCTAACCTTTTGCCTTTTGCATAAAAAAGTCTGGTTTACAACTTTAAAGCACCCATTGCCTTTCACTGGGGGCCACTGTCAGTGCTAGCACTTATCTTTTAAGAGTACCTGCCTACTAACCTTTTGCCTTTTGTTTAAAACAAGTCTGGTTTACAAGTTTAAAGCACCCATTGCCTTTCACTGGGGGCCATTGTCAGTGCTAGCACTTATCCTTTAAGACTACCTGCCTCCTAACCTTTTGCCTTTTGTATAAATAAAGTCTGGTTTACATGTTTAAAGCACCCATTGCCTTTCACCGGGGGCCATTGTCAGTGCTAGCACTTATCCTTTAAGAGTACCTGCGTCCTAACCTTTTGCCTTTTGTATAAAAAAGTCTGGTTTACAAGTTTAAAGCACCCATTGCCTTTCACCAGGGGCCACTGTCAGTGCTAGCACTTATCTTTTAAGAGTACCTGCCTACTAACCTTTTGCCTTTTGTATAAAACAAGTCTGGTTTACAAGTATAAAGCACCCATTGCCTTTCACCAGGGGCCATTGTCAGTGCTAGCACTTATCTTTTAAGAATACCTGCCTCCTAACCTTTTGCCTTTTGCATAAAAAAGTCTGGTTTACAACTTTAAAGCACCCATTGCCTTTCACTGGGGGCCATTGTCAATGCTAGCACTTATCTTTTAAGAGTACCTGCCTACTAACCTTTTGCCTTTTGTTTAAAACAAGTCTGGTTTACAAGTTTAAAGCACCCATTGCCTTTCACTGGGGGCCATTGTCAGTGCTAGCACTTATCCTTTAAGACTACCTGCCTCCTAACCTTTTGCCTTTTGTATAAATAAAGTCTGGTTTACATGTTTAAAGCACCCATTGCCTTTCACCGGGGGCCATTGTCAGTGCTAGCACTTATCTTTTAAGAGTACCTGCCTACTAACCTTTTGCCTTTTGTATAAAACAAGTCTGGTTTACAAGTATAAAGCACCCATTGCCTTTCACCAGGGGCCATTGTCAGTGCTAGCACTTATCTTTTAAGAATACCTGCCTACTTACCTTTTGCCTTTTGTATAAAACAAGTCTGGTTTACAAGTTTAAAGCACCCATTGCCTTTCACCGGGGGGCCATTGTCAGTGCTAGCACTTATCTTTTAAGAGTACCTGCCTACTAACCTTTTGCCTTTTGTATAATAAAGTCTGGTTTTAAAGTTTAAAGCATCCATTGCCTTTCACCGGGGGGGGGGGGCATCCCGAATACTAGCACTTTTCATAGTACCTGCATCTTTACCTTTTTTACATTTTGAACAAAAAACATGTTTTAAGACTGCCTGTGGTGCATTTAACTCTGACCAGGGGCATCCTGTGTAAGACCATCTGACAGTATCTTTTTGCATTAGCTTTTAGCTACAGTGTCTGCCTATTTTGATCTAACTTTTCTACAAACTTGCTGTTACAAAAATACTGTTGTAGGTGTAGTGTAGTATATTGCTTTAACCTCCTAAACGCAGTAAAAATGTCAGGCAGAGATGTGCCAGGATGTGCACCGAGGAGAGGCCTAGATTCATCTGGCAGAGGTCCCAGCAGACTAGGGGCGAGTGGCAGCTGGAGTCGCGGTGAGAGGCCTGATCTCCTGGTATCTGCTAGCGGTCGTGTCTCGACCAGCAACGCATCTGCCATCATCGATTGGTTAACGCGGTCATCAACCTCATCACAAGTGACATCTGACACCCCCAGTCAACAGTCTGTAGGTTCCTCGGACACAACCCTGAATTGGCATGGCCCGGGAGCAGCCCCTGTCTTTCCATTGCCTCTGTCCTACGCCCGCCCCCCTCCAGCCGCCGTATCTTATGCTTTGGGTTCAGCTCCACTATTCAGTGAGGACGATGTGTTAGAGGATGTGTTAGGCAGACAAACACTGAGGAGGATAGTGGCGTGGGAGGTGGTGTGGGAGGTGGTGTGGTGAGCATTCCATCTCCTGCAGCACACGCTCTTGTGGAAACCGAGGAGGACATCTGTGACGTGCAAGCACAACTCAATGATGATGATGATGAAGCCGATCGCACTTGGGAGCCCGGTGCAGAAGGGACTTCATCATCATCAGGAGAAGAGAGTCCCAGGTTGCCCCAGATTCAGCAGCTGAGGCAGCAAGGTAGCAGTAGGGTTGGCAGTCAGCATGGTGGCAGTAGGGTTGGCAGTCAGCATGGTGGCAGAATTGGGATGTCTGGAGCCACACGTGGCCGGGGGCGGGGTAGACCACCTGCTGCGCGGCAGGCTGCCTTCTCGGGAGGTAGTAGAGCAGGGGTTCTTGGAGTTGGCAGCAGTAGCAGTGAATTAGTGCGGACTGTTGGAGGGAAAATTAGCTACTCGGCAGTGTGGCACTTTTTCCTCAAGCATCCGCAGGAGGGTAACCTGGCCACATGCAAGATGTGTAGACAGAAGTTCAAGCGTGGACAGGGCCCCAATGTTGGTACCACGGCTCTGCTGCAACACATACAGCGTCACCATAAAGCGGCCTGGGAGAAGCGAGGCTCCGAAGTGGGGGTCCAGCCTGCTGCGTCAGCCAGTGCCACGGCGCTTCCAATTTCACCCAGCCAAGGCTCCAGCACCTCAGCCGAAGGTAGCTGTGCGTCATACCCATCCTCTGCCGCTCCAGATGCTCCTGCTTCTCCTACTAAAAGTCACTCATCCCACCAGCAATCCATCAGCGAAGTATGCGCCGACTCATCCTACGGCACAGAAGCTAAATGTGCTCCTGTCCAAGTTGCTAGTGCTGCAGTCCCTCCCTTTTCAGGTGGTGGACTCTGCACCTTTCAGATAGCTGATGGCTTGTGCCGAGCCGAGGTGGAGAGTCCCAAGCCGTCATTTCTTTGCAAATAAGGCAGTACCAGCCCTGCACAAATTTGTTGAGCAGAAGGTGGGCCAGTCCTTGAGCCTGTCAGTGTGCACCAAAGTGCACGGCAGTGCCGACATCTGGAGCTGTAACTACGGTCAGGGACAATACATGTCCTTTACGGCCCACTGGGTGAATGTGGTTCCTGCACAGCAACTTGGACAGGTCACACCGCTTCGGCCTCCACGCTCCCAGGCCATTTTGCCTGTCACAGTGTGCGACTCTGCCTCCTCATCCTCCGCCATCTCATTTTTAAACCCGCCGAGAGGGAGAACAAACGGACCTACTACAAAGACATTCTACGTTGTCAGTTGGCCGATGCCTATCTGCGCCATGGTCCATACTCTCGCAGGTCTGACTCGGGGGGGACCTCTGCGCTCACCTTCCACTGCCATGGCTGCCGGGGGGGTAGCAGGAGCAGCAGCTCCATCAGTAGCAGCCTCAGTCTTCAGTCGCTAATGAGTAGCTTTCTGCTACCGCATAGTGAGGCTACTCAGCAGCAGGAAGACCTGGAGCAGGGCCTGAACCAGCAGGTCGTGTCATACCTTGAAATGACCATGCCAACGCACCTTGAGGATCCGCTGGACTTCTGGGCAGCCAAACTTGACTTGTGGCCGCAACTGGCAGAGTTTGCCCTGGGAAAGCTGTCCTGCCCGGCCAGTAGTGTGCCATCTGAGTGGGTTTTTAGTGCTGCGGAGGCCATAGTAATGCCAAGGAGAACTCGTCTGTCCACGAAAAATGTGGAGAGACTCACCTTTGTGAAGATGAATCAGGCATGGATCAGCCAGGATTTCCACCCACCAATAGCTGATGCATGCAAGTAGCTGATGCATGGTAGCTCCTTCTGCTGCTGCCATCTCCTGGGTGTGTCTTTCAGGCAATACATGAGCTCCCTATGCTGCTGCCAACTCCAATATGTTTTTCAGGCAATATATGGGCTCCCTATGCTGCTGCCAACTCCTTGGTGTGTCTTTCAGGCAATATATGTGCTCCTAATGCTGCTGCCAACTTCTGGGTGTGTCATTCAGGCAATATATGGGCTCCTAATGCTGCTGCCTACTCCAATGTGTTTTTCAGGCAATATATGAGCTCCCTATGCTGCTGCCAACTCCTGGATGTGTTTTTCGTGCAATATATGTGCTCCCTATGCTGCTGCCAAGTCCAGAGTGTGTCTTTCAGGCAATATATGAGCTCCTAATGCTGCTGCTGCTGCTGACAACTCCTGGGTGTGTCTTTCAGGCAATATATGGGCTCCTAATGCTGCTACCAACTCCAATGTGTTTTTCAGGCAATATATGGGCTCCTAATGCTGCTGTCAACTCCAATGTGTTTTTCAGGCAATATATGGGCTCCTAATGCTGCTGCCAACTCCAATGTGTTTTTCAGGCAATATATGAGCTCCCTATGCTGCTGCCAACTCCTAGGTGTGTTTTTCGTGCAATATATGTGCTCCCTATGCTACTGCCAAGTCCAGAGTGTGTCTTTCAGGCAATATATGGGCTCCTAATGCTGCTGCTGCCAACTCCTGGGTGTGTCTTTCAGGCAATATATGGGCTCCTAATGCTGCTGCCAACTCCAATGTGTTTTTCAGGCAATATATGGGCTCCTAATGCTGCTGCCAACTCCAATGTGTTTTTCAGGCAATATATGGGCTCCTAATGCTGCTTCTGCTGCTGCCAACTCCTGGGTGTGTCTTTCAGGCAATATATGGGCTTCCTATGCTGCTGCTGCTGCCAACTCCTGGGTGTGTCTTTCAGGCAATTTATGGGCTCCTAATGCTGCTGCCAACTCCAATGTGTGTCTTTCAGGCAATATATGGGCTCCTAATGCTGCTGCCAACTCCAATGTGTTTTCAGGCAATATATGAGCTCCCTATGCTGCTGCCAACTCCTAGGTGTGTTTTTCGTGCAATATATGTGCTCCCTATGCTACTGCCAAGTCCAGAGTGTGTCTTTCAGGCAATATATGGGCTCCTAATGCTGCTGCTGCCAACTCCTGGGTGTGTCTTTCAGGCAATATATGGGCTCCTAATGCTGCTGCCAACTCCAATGTGTTTTTCAGGCAATATATGGGCTCCTAATGCTGCTGCCAACTCCAATGTGTTTTTCAGGCAATATATGGGCTCCTAATGCTGCTTCTGCTGCTGCCAACTCCTGGGTGTGTCTTTCAGGCAATATATGGGCTTCCTATGCTGCTGCTGCTGCCAACTCCTGGGTGTGTCTTTCAGGCAATTTATGGGCTCCTAATGCTGCTGCCAACTCCAATGTGTGTCTTTCAGGCAATATATGGGCTCCTAATGCGGCTGCCAACTCCAATGTGTTTTCAGGCAATATATGAGCTCCCTATGCTGCTGCCAACTCCTGGATGTGTCTTTCAGGCAATATATGGGCTTCTAATGCTTCTGCCAACTCTTGGGTGTGTCTTTCAGGCAATATATGGGCTCCAAATGCTGCTGCCAACTCCAATGTGTTTTTCAGGCAATATATGGGCTCCCAATGCTGCTGCTGCCGCCAACTCCTGGGTGTGTCTTTCAGGCAATATATGAGCTCCCTATGCTGCTGCCAACTACAATGTATTTTTCAGGCAATATATGGGCTCCCTATGCTGCTGCCAAGTCCAGAGTGTGTCTTTCAGGCCATATTTGGGCTCCCTATGCTGCTGCCAAATTCAGGGTGTGTTTTCTAGGCAATATATGGGCTCCCTATGCTGCTGCCAGCTCCACTGTGTGTCTTTCAGGCAATATATGGGCTCATCATGCTGATGCCACCTCAAGGCTCTGTAATTGTGCCGCTCTGCGTCCCAGCCAGTAGGGCCAGTTTGTGGTGTCTCTGTGCTGGATTAGCCCACACACCACAGATTGCTTGATTAAACAGATGTAAATGATTAATTTTGTGACACATGTTCACACTACTCCTATGGTCCATGTGACAGCCAGTGGCAAAAGGTGGCTCAGCAAGAAGGCGTGGCACCACGTATGGCACATGCATGTCAGCGTGTAGGTGAGGGTATTAGTGCTCCTAAAGTCTTTTTTAACTTAGGTCGTTTTGAAGGACTTATGGAGCCATTGTTTTATTCTCTGAACAGAGCTCGGTACTTAAAGCAGACCAAAACCCACCGAGTTTGTGAAATACATTTAGACCTAGCAATGGCCTACAGAATTGTCCTGAAACACTGACTTTTTGCTGTCCCTCTATGTAAGATTGCAGACTATCAGTCATTGCATAAGTGTGACAATGACATCATTGCCACTCACTACAGTGACAATGAATGGAGGATGAGCTTTACAGCTAAAACAAACAGCATTAGCAGGAAGCAGAGTGAAGCAGAAGCAGGGAAAATTGCCAAAAGGTGCTCCTCATGGGAGGAGCAATTCAGGGAATGCTAGTTAAAAATTTGGGTTTTGGTCCATTTTAAGGCAAAATTAAGCTTTATCTAAGCCCCCAGAAATAGCACTGTTAGTATACACCTTAATATCTGTATTCTAGGACATATTTTTTTCAAATGACTTTTGCTTTTAGATACTGTTGTGCCAAGCCTAAACAAAGCTTCAAGTTCATTTCAATCTGTTTAATTGACTAGAAATGCTTTTGATTGCGCTTTTTTTATACATTTTGGTATATATCCAATATTAGTGCCACTTCTGCAATTCTTAGAACCCTTTTTACATGTAAAACTTTTAAGCATGATAAGCAAAATTTCAGTGTAACTAGCACAGATACATAAGGAAACCAAGAACGAAAGTTTGTGCAGTTGCTTTAAACTAGGGTATTTCCAATCCATTTAACATGTCCAATGTTTTTCACGTACTCTGCTCTGCTGGATACCACACATTACTTGGGAGATGCTTTATTGCTTATTGATAATCACTTACCGTTCACGTGTCTTGCGCACTTCTTCCACAGTTAGTGAAAGGAAAGAGGTTGGGTTCTAATGAAAACGCTTCCTTGTATTTGACCAGGAACATGTGCTGCCACAGTGTGAAAGCAAAAGCTAATACAATAATTAAATGGATATGGAGAGATGTTTTCCTACTCACTACATGATTGCAGAACTCTGATCTGTGCATCTGCACTGGGCATAATAGAGGTAATCCACACTAATCTAACCTGTGATATTATGTGTAATGACAGCCCCACACCAGACACTGGCACTACGAGTTACCAAAATATAAATAGTAGAAGCACATTCAGAAAATATTTCTAATTATATTTAGTCAGGATGAATATCTTTTATGACAGTTGCACCATAACGCTGTATGGTGTATATGCAAGAGGCACCCCAATATATGGAATAAAGATCATTTTTGTTTGCCAGTTGCCACAGTTTGCAAGTTACCTAAATTAACAGGACTTAAATATCATTTTAATGACATTTGATGGGCTGCAGAGTAAAAAAACATCTACAGAAGTGATTTTTTTTTTTTATAAATGCCTAAGAAAAAAATCTGAAGAAAACGAACATCTAATGAGCAAGTAAACTCACACTATGGGGGCAACCCAATGTTGCATGATGTGCTTATCCCCCTGCCACATTTTCTAGTCTAGATTGAGCATCTCCATATATACTACTTGTGAGTATAAATGCTGTACCTCTTCCTGCCAGCGATTCTGCCAGCGATTCTGAATCACCCGGTGTGCCCCTCCCACAAAGTTGTGGGCAGTTACTGGCATGATGCCATACCAATGGAATGCAAAAGTGTACATATGCCACTGCTCAGTACAGGACATCTTAGACCCTGAATCTGTGGGGCAGTCATGGCCTAGAGGTAAATATGTGGCCTTGTTCGAATTTCGGTCATGGGGCATGACTCAAGTGCCCTTCAGCAAGGCACCTAACCCCCAATTGCTCCCTGGAAACTAAGTTTAGGGCTGCCCACCACGCACTGATTATTCACTGATGTGTAATTCACTTGTGTGTAGTCACTAATATAGTGTTTATTCACTGGTGGGTTCATGGAAGCGTGCTGTTCACAAGTGCATGTATGGGAAAATGTGGAGGTAAAAATCCATGTGTGCGTAAGTGCCCAATGGCCACTGTTAGCATTATTAGCATTTTTATTATTACTGCGGCGGCAGAGGAATTATGTATTTTGAGAGTTTAATATCTCTTAAAAAAGCACCTGGATCCTAATTTGGATTTCCCCAAACTGTGGATTCCTCAAAACTTTCCCTGGATTTCTCAAACTGTGAAACCCCTGGTTTCTCTCTATACACTCCTCTTGTTTCGCCTCTGCAATTTTAGTTCTCATCGGACTTGAATGTCCTTTTTTTCTCCCCTGCATGCCATTTATCTGTGTAGAGAATAAGCACCATTGTACAGTATGTGAACTGACGCCGGCAGACCAGGCTGTTACTGACTGGGAGGAGCTAAACCCCCCAGAAATCAGAGGACTAGTGAGAGCTGCTGTGTGAATCCCACTTTGGCTAGATATAGAGAGAGATTACACTAATTGTCACTAATACACTTCTCCCTAATACAGTATATACCTTCAGGGTAAACTAATTATTTAAACAATTTCACAATAAGCACCATACAAGATTAGTTATCAGGCCAGCATTCTGCTCTGTCTCCCATAAGACTGGATTCTGCAAATTTTTATAACAATAAAGTAGAAGATATTGATCACTTATCTTTTTTTTCTATAGATGCTGAAGCAAATTGCTTCATAAAGGATTCCCTGTTTGCTTTTCTTGGTGGCCTAAAAAAGAAAGTCAAAGCAAAACTTGAGCTGCATACTTTATAGTAAATTGATAAGTGGTCCAAAGCACCCATTCACCCATCTACTTGCTGAGATGACAAATTGCTTTGCCAAAACTCACAGAATACCATACAAAAAATAACCAGGCCAGGCAATAACACATTATAGCAGCCATGTACTGTATTCTAGCTAAATCGCTAAGCAGTGACATTTGTTAAGCAGGTAACTAGATTATTCGCAGTTTTATGCATACTGTAAGAGAAACTACTTTAGCTTTCCCTCATTCCCACTGCGTTTTATGGCCATGTACCAGCTTGCCCACTTGAGTCCCAGCACTCAGAGGTATTTTTTTCCCCGGGGGCATGCATATCTACCATCAAGCAAAAGAGGGGTGAAGCAAGGGTGAAGATTGGGCGGCAAGATTGGGCAATATACACTGAACTGGGTTCTGCACACCGGTGAGCCTTACACATACCTTTTTATCCTAAAAACGTAGGTATGAAATATTTGCAAAGTAACCTACGTTAATCTTTATAATGGTGGTTTTTGGTTAGAATTATTTTGCTACGTATAGTAAAACTAGCGAGGGATATACAAAATGGCTGCCTAAAATCATATTAAGCATACAAAATTCTGGTCTGGCGCCATTTTAGTTTGAAATAACACATGATTAAGCATACAAAATGGCTGTCTGTCCAGAACCATTAATAACCTTTAGCTGACCCATCACATCAGTTTGTGCATAAACACAATGTATGTATGTTTGTATGTGCTTCGCAAAAAATACAAAACACAGAGCAACATCCTGTTATGACATTAATATATCCTATTGTTCCTCTTTGTGATGCCTTCATCCTGGGTAGAGACATATCTTTGATTTGCTGGTCAGGGGGTGGCCACTCCTGATCAGCAAATAGGATAGGAACTGGTTCCTGCTGTAGTAGAAGTAGTTCCAGCTAACAATAAATGGAGATGCCTTCGGTATCTGATCAGCCCTCTCAATGCAAAGATGGGATGCTGTGGATTTGCCCATCGGCTTGTTCTCAGATCTGGTACATTTCACTTCTGCGGGTGACAGTTTCATAATATGACTCACAAAAAACATGATTAAAAACGGTGCGGAATCAACCTCTATATTGTATGTTGGAGTAACTGCTGTTTTATTGAGTGTACCCGTCTAGGCATTGGACACTGCACTTCATTGCATACACAATGTCATTCTTCTTGTGGCTTGGTGTTGGGTCATTTCGATGAACTTCAGCATGAACAGTTTTTAAAGCAGAAAAAGATACACTACTTATTTCTCCTTTTCATTTATTCAGACACTCCAGTGACATAGCGGATGACCATAATCTTTCCCATGTCCTGTTTCCCGCCTTCAAGTCAGTTATTCCTTTTTCTCTTGCTGTTTTCTTTTTTTTTTTTTTTTTTTTTTTTTTTACAAAAGTCCAACACCTGGGTACCCACAGTTTTTACTGGCCTCTCTGAAGAGATTTACTTCCTTTGTCCTGACTTTGATCTTCTTTGCCCCTGTAATGGGAGATCCTACAGCCAGGGCCCACCACCAAGAGAACATTGAGTACAAACGAGGTTTATTTGAACAAAACCTGCATTAATAATAAACAAAAACTACCTTACAGCAGGTATGAAAACAGGACAGGGGTACCACAAAGTGCTCAGCTGGGCACTAACCTCTGAGCAGGATAAAGAAGAATGGCTGAAGTTGGCACCCACCACTCATGTGGGTCACCAGCGACAGGACAGGAATCTAAGCATACAGGAACATCCAGTAAAGACAAGGTGAATCGACAATATCCCAGTTACACTGCTGTAGAGCTTATCCTCCTTTTAAGCCTCAGCAGTCAGGTGTCTCCGGTGTGGGGGTAATTTGGAGCTGCTGGTTAGGCAGCTCCACAGCAAACCTGCTGGCAGCTACTAAAACAGCAACTGTGCTGAAAATAGCACACAGCCACTAGCAGGATGGCTGCAGAACTACCTTACTGTTACACTAAATACTTTCTAGGAAAAAGAAGTTACAACTGAGAAACCGCAAAGGAAGGTATCAACTATAAATAATACCATTATAAGTAGGTCACAAGCCGTGTAACACTTTTAAAATGAGAAAGAATAATGTTTTACTGTTAAATTAAGATACCAGACCCCTGAACAACCACTTGTTGGTGAGCCCCTTAACATTGCTGAGTAGCTCTTCAAACTTTGGCATTAACCCACTGGGTTATTTGTACAGCAGGTTGAGAAACAGTGTTGTAGAGTTCTAAAGAGCACCAGTTTCTAGCAGCATGTAACGGTCTATGTCAGTTACTGTAAACTTCTGTTTTCAGGTTTTCCCCTACCTGACCAACTGTCCAAGACAGTTTGTTATTTTGCACATCTTCTAGTGTGAACCTAATGCTGCCACAAACTGTGCTAATGTGCTCAGTAAAGCTGTCATCAGCCATATGTCATCCACATATCTGAACCAATCACCAGATGTTGTAGAACCAAGGCTGTTCCTCTTGTTGCCCAGCAGCAAAGAGATTACAGTTTTGACTCTGATGACCTCAGTGGGGTATGTCTTGGGTTGGATATCGAACAGCACAATGACCGGAAACGACTGCGTCCCCAGAAAAACTTTCAGGCGAAGGTATGCGGGTTCCAACGTACTGGATGCAGAGCCGGAGTTGTCGGCAGCCACAGGCATGACAGAAGCTGATAGCGGGACAGGGTTAGTAGCAGCAGGAAGGCTGGCTTCAAGTGTATCCAAGGGAGACTCAAGCTGTAAAAATCCCCCATGTAAATTGCCCACTGCCTGCATCAGAGCGATCATCTGCTGGACCAAGACATCAAAAGCCGGGTGATCTCCGCCAGAGCTCATAATTGGCCAGTTGGTACTGTCAGGTTACCGAGTGTGAACCCTGAGTGTGGAGACTAAGAACCGGCTCACTTCTCGACCAGGAAGACTGGAATCTAAGGACAGACTGGGCTGCAGGAAGGCCCCCAGGTCAGGCAACCTAGGAGTGGGTTTTGCCAAGTTCTGGGTAGAAGACAGACCAGAACTGGAACGTAGAACAAGCCGGAGTTGTGGGCAGGCAGATCAGAATCGGAGTCGTAAACAGGCCGAGGTCGTTAGGAGAACAGGAGAGTAGTCAGGATCAAGCCGGGTCGGTACACAGGATTGGACGACTGAAACCCAGGAACAAGCAGGAGAAATTACCAACTGGCAATGGAGCTCAGGGCTCGCCAGTATTTAAAGACCCTTACGCGTGCGCAAAAGCGAGCGCATTTTTGCACGTTTGCAATGCGCATGCCCGCCCATAATCGCACATGCGCATGAATGATTGAACCACACATTTCTCAAATGCGCGCGCATAATCGCGCGCTTACTGGCCCTAGTGTGAAAATGCGAGCGCACGGGAAACCTTGGCGCCCTCTGCTGCGGAACAAGAGGAACAGCCCTGGTTCTACGACACCAGGTGCAAGCCTTTGGAAGTGGATGAAGCATTTTTACCACTTCCTTCATGTAAAGGTTACTGCAATGGGTATACCTTTTGACCCCCTGGCCCAGCTATGTTTTTTCCTGTAAAACTTAAACCGGACCGGACAGCCTGGCACAATTGAAAGAAACCTCCCTGGCACTCCCATGCCCACTCTACATGTATGATATAAATCATTGTCAGCTTTTACATTTGCTCCTCCACGCAAATCTAAAATACCACCTCACTGATTTTCTAGTGGTAGCTGCCATTTCAGAGCTTCCTTTCCCAGCATCTCAGCCTTCCTGCTGCCTGGATTTAACTGACATAACTGACAATGCACAGTGACAGAAACCCCAGCAGCACTTCCTGTTTGCAGGTGACCTGCAGATCCAGGGTATGCCTTTACTTTTAAAATTGACCACAGCAGAACTTAGATAAAGGTAAATTAATTTTTATGAACAGCAAACTGAATTGCCCTGGGGAGGGATGCATAGGGACTGTTGTTGTTTGTTGTAAGGGTGTTGGTCCGGTTTAATATTGTACTTTAAATAAGCGTTATTCTGGCATAGCTCCAGCAAGGAGCAAACCTGATATAGGTTAAGCTCCCGTCTACTTACCTGAGACTTCAGGAAACATATTTTGACTCTGTTAGATATTTAATAGAAACATCCATGTTTCTTTGCAGATTGTACATTTACGTACCAAGCTAACTACTGCCAGGAATTCTGAGTGATGTCACCATACACACTTTAACAACATTCATGTTTTATACCATTTTGTACATTGCTTTTATCCATAGGAAATATTGCATTGCAGGGGGCTAGCTAGTTATTCTGGGACTGCTCATTATCTGCAAAGCATAAAGCTATTAGCACATGAATAGCACACAACTGTATGTCTAAATTCATAGAGGAATGAGATGTCAATGTTAACATTGTATTCAGCAATATGAATTTTACCACAGGTTCTAGAATTCTAGTATGCCATGTTAGCATTATATTTAAAAAGTACTTTAAATACCTGTCTTTTTTGTACTATTAAATTTAGGCTGCTGTAGTGGAGCCAGTAAATTCAATAAAAGACGTATTACTTCTTTCAGCAGCTAGCCATTGTTAACAACCAAAACTAGAAAGATATTAAAAAAATCTTCTCCAAGTGCTTATTGCTGTTCAAAAAATGTGTCTAGTCAACAACATCTTACCGCTAACAGTTACAGAGACTGGCTAATAATGCTTTGGCAGGCAGGGTTTAGAACCATGCCGTCTTCATTCATGTGACAGATGCACAGTGCGCCACTTATAGGATGTGTTCTAGCTTAGTTCCAAATAATAATACAACTATATCCAATTTTCCAGATGGCTCTGCCTGTGCCATTATTTCTCTGATTTTAATGTTTGCTAGTTTAAGTTCCAGAAGATTTTAGGACTAAAGTGGAACAGTAGCCTTTGTAGTGGAGTTGTGGTCTTTGTAAAGTTTTTTGTAAGTACCATTTAACCCAATATTTTATGTACTGTTATAATGCTCCATCTGTTTATTTCTCTGTGGACTGCAGCTGGAATGCACTTACTTTAGTATCTATGCCAGGAAGCTAAAGGTCCACAATATCAACATCTGGAAATGCCGAAATATGTAGCAGCAATGAGATGTCCATATGGTTTGTGGATATTGACTTGCATATAAATAAATCCAAAGGCTTATTTAAAAGGTTTTTGGATTGAGATTGTGACATACGATATGACTGATCCAAGCAGCAATTTTTGTGGAACTTTAAAATCAATGGCTTCCATTTCAATCTCCTGGGCTCAAAATGTAGTTACCATTATTGTAGAAATTGTTATGCTCCTGTTTATGTAAAGGAAAATGTTCAAATATTGATTTTTTATCCAAGGGCAGCCTTATATACAATTATTATATACAATTATTTGCCTTCGCATTCTGAAAAAGAATCTATTGGCCATTACTAATCAACAACAAAATAACAGCTCATTTATTTGAATGTGTTTTGCAAATTTAACAAGAGGTGTAGGTTTTACCTACGTATTTAGAACAACAGTCATGTAGGGTTGTTGCTGAATATAGTGACTATATTATTTATTGTAAATTATACCATTGGTCATGCAACAATTGGAAGTATTTACCATGCATCCTAGGGGAGTCTTCCTCCTGGAGAATCTCCCTTCATGTCCCTTCCCTCCAGTCATGTTATTAGTCAAATAGGGGGATTCCATGGAGGCTCCTCCTCTGTAGGATAAAAGGTTCCCTGCCTGGTGTGCCGGCATTAGCTTCGGGGAACACAAAAGTAGGAGGAAAGGGGACCTGTGTCCCCCTTCTCTACAAAGGCTGGTGGAGGGCTGCAAAATAAACTCCCCGTCATCACAACACCAGTGTCCTGTCAACCAGGAGGGAACCTCAGACCCGGTGGAGATGATGCCATTCAGCAGGGGGACAGGAGAAAAGATGCCAAGCTTTGAGTCTTTATTTTTTTGTCCAAGGGAACCCCTATATCAATACATTTACCAGCATGCCACCTGTCTTCACCAGTGAGTGGCATGCCAGATGATTTGACCTTGTTCTTGTCGCTATCTGGAATGGGTCAAACCAGACCAAATCAGCAAGATCCCGGTTGAACCAAGAAATGTTTTTAAAAATGTGTGAGCAATATTGGTTTCTGATTATTGGTTGCACAAGCAAGTCCAATGGTTTTATATTTAATTATTTATATGCAATAAGTAATTGTTCTAATTGTTTCTGCTGTTTGTATGTAATAGTACATACTGTTATTTATCGGTAGTATATTGTGTTTATTAGGCTGGTACAGCAATAGATGAGTTTGGATTAATGGGTTGGATTCACTTTATCTAGTGGAAAATGTGCAGCTTGCTTTGCCTGACCAAAACAACTTTTTTGACTCCTGGTCAGTTTTAGGGAATGATTACATTAAGGGCCTTATTTATCACGGGCTAGCGCCAGGTAGTGTCTGATGAGCGCCAGGTACCGCCAGCTATCGGCAGCTACCGACTCAAGTACGCCCGGCGGCGGTCACAATGACGCATTTATCAAGCTAGATGAGGCTAGCGCCGGCGAGAGCGTCAGCTAGCGCGGGATTCATCATGAAGCCACCTGGAACGAACAGCGCCGCTGCAAATTCCTTCACAGCGCCAGGTATGACCTGTCGCTCCCTGGCATTGTCCAATGCATTTCAATGGAGCAATGTTTAATTAATCATAATTAATTGTTCGTTTTTTTTTTTAAGTAAAGTAAAGTAACAAAAAATTTGTGCAGAATTGATCTTACATGTCTGATATTAATGTATTCATATTACAAAATGATTCAAAAAACATGTATAATGTTACAATCAAAAAATATGGTTGTTTAGGGGTTAAAAACTAGTTAACACACATCGCCGCCAGCGCACTGGGGTTTAAACAAGGAATGGACAGCGCCAGCAAATTCGGAGCGTGATTTTTTAATGAATATGAAGCAAGCCGTTCGCTCTGGCCATTCGTTGTCAGGCGCTCACATACAACGCTGAACCTGTGAAACAGCGACCCCTAAGCCCGTATTCAACATTACCGCACACCGACTGAGTCGCTGTCATCAAGAAAACGCCGGCCAAGCACAGCGAATACTGGCTGGCGCTGTAAAAATCACGCTACAGTCGCTCATCTGTCGCTACCTGGCGCTATTAATGAATCGGCCTCCCCGTAGAGATCATTAGTCTGAAGTAATGTTCCTTTCCTCACATTTCTTGCAACCTTCCTATGTAATTTGAATAAATACTATTTTGATAGTATTTGGGATCAGGTGCTGCAGAATCCAAAAACTGTGCCAATCTAGCAGCTATGTCTGTCAGGACAGAGCAAAACAGAGGCTCTATTTGGCCACAACCAATTAAGCTGTACTAAGAAGCAGAGGTGTTACGATACATAAATCGGTCCCTACTGCGTTACTGAGGCCTGCGCTATTCTAGAATGGTAAACATTTCAGCTATTACAGCTCTGCAGCAGTTTCGAGCTTACCTGTGTTTGCAAACTATTCACAGTATTTAGAATGTGCCTTTGCTAATCCTTCTTTCTGAGGAATATCCATTGATTCCTAAAATCTTTTCCTGAAGGTGTCATTAAAACTAGGTATAAATCACAATGGTTTTCAGGATAGCCGCTTACTTATTAATTAAGCTTAAGATGTGTCTCGTTTTTCATAAACTGAATATTTGAGTGGCTAGGTCTTCAGTATGCACATATCAACATTCCCGAGGGTTCTGCAAACAGATGATTGAGATGATGAAGATCATTCTCTGACAGCATTTCTATGTGCAATACATCTCTAGAGGTAAGCCTGTGGGAAACAGCATAGTAAAGACAAAGCTCATGCTGGTCCTCCAGCGAAAAATAGTCCCAACCCACTTCCCTTCCACCATCCCACTTTTACCATTTGAGGGTATTAAAAAAACACACCTGCTTGGTGTCTGATAGCATAGTGGAACCTGGGAAATAGAGCTTGGCTTTTGATAGGCTAAAATGACAGTTACGGTGGGCAATCCAATACAAGTATAAACTCAAGTTTCATTTTACTTTTGAAACCAGCTGGGAAGGGTAACAACAATGTAATTTTTTTTTGACCGAACAGGAAGTTCAAAGAACAGAAAATTCAAGATTGGGACCATAGAGTTGTTGCTGGCACAGGCAATCCATTTTTTATATTGGTCACCATTGAGGCTTGAAGGCACCTGTATATCAGTAGAATATTGAAGTGTTCTTACATCTTTCAGAAGATGCTTCTTAGAATAAGAAGTTGTTCTATAAGCCAGCTAATCTAATATTTCAAAGCAAGTAAAATCCCTCTACAGGCACACACTAACTTTGTCTCACCTTATCCACCTTGGGAACAGTAAATTATAAGCCATTTGAAAGCACCTGCAAATCTGTATATAAATACCTCACCTAATCTAAGCAAAACTGATTTCTTTGTTTCAATTGCTGTATCATGGCTGAACTGGAAAATACATGGTATGGTGCAGTTTTACCAGTCCTGTGCATGCTCTGCTGTGATAGGAGACAGTTGTGGAACCACTTTGGCTTGCCATGTTCGCTCACACTGAGAGCCCCAAGGGACAGAGTGGCTGTAGGACCACTTTTTATGGTTCCCTTGCTACTGCTTCTGCCCAGTGCTGCCAGAAATGGAGGAGAGGCACATGTGACAAGTATCAGGTCAGCTGCTTGCTGGCTAATTATTGTCGTTGGGTTTAGAGTCACTTTAAAGATAATTTTGCTGCCCATAAGTATATTCCATATATTTCATGCGTTGCTTGGGTTTGATGGTATTTCACTATCTATAGCATTGGGGATATCCCATGTCTGGTAATGGCAGAATCATATCCCAGGTAAATGGGCTTTGTACATGTGTAACTGCTCATTCTTAATGCTTTGAGAATCTAGCTTTTAACAGGACTTCTACACGTGCTGTTAATTTACCAAGCCATGTAAAACATTCTCTAAATGCATATGTTAAATAACCCCTCTGTTCCCCAGTGAAAGTCCCTACATATCTGTTCTCCATCACAGTGAAATACAGCGGTGTTCCAGCTTGCTGCTGTAGGTGGCTTAAAGTAAATTAGAGCTCATTTGTAACTTTCCTTTACAAAGACGCCTTTGCAAATGAAAAAGATACATTAACATGGGCACCTTTTATAATTCAATTCAGATTGACATAGAACTCTGACATTACCTTCTTTTATTATAATGCGCAAATGTACTGCTTTGGAAGCCGAATGAATGACAAAGTGATCCTTGCATTGGACGCCTGCCACATGGTTTATGGCTGCCTCCATCAAAGCCATAAATGAAAGAAAATCCCGCAAAAAAGGAGGAATGTTTGTTCCTAATTACATGACTGGTATGTAACAAAAATGGGGAGCCTGATTTATCAAGCGGCACTCAACAAGCAATTTTAGAAACAAAAAACAGGCTGCAGTGATGAGGCCGTCTGCTAGTGTCTTAGAGTCTAATTTATCTTTTTTTTTGTGTGGGTGCTAGATGAGACAGGCAGTGCTCAGTGTTCGCTAGCTCCCAGCTGTTCTGCAGGCGCTAGCACAGGCCCGTTAAAAGCCGATACTCTAGCAACGTCTAGCTGGGAACGCAGGAAAAGCACCAAATTCATTACTAAAAAACACAGCGCCTGGACAGGCACTGTGAAAACTGTGAAAACCGCCTGTTGCAACCCCCAATAATTTTACTTTGGGGGGATGGCAGCCCAGTAATTAAAAAAAACAGTAATTGCATTGGGGACACTTGAAAGACATGCCAAGGGTTATGCATGGCCCTGGTGCTAAAAATGCATACAAACAGCCCAGGGATTCCATGGCACATGCAACCCCCCAAAAATAACGAAAAAGCCCAAAAAATTATAACCAGCCCAGCCCACTGACATCTACGGGATAAGGCCACATGTGCAGTGCAGGATGAGCGCCTGGTCTTATCTGGCACTGTAGGGATCTCATCCCATCGCCGGTGTTGGTGATAGATGGGACAGTACCTGGAACTATCAGAGGCGCTGTGGATTTTTGACTTTTGCACTGGGACCTGTCATTTATCTGCTCATATAGCACTACCTGGAACTAGCACTTCTTAAATATACCCCTTTATTAACGCTACTCCCGAAAAGGTTGCAGTGTCGGGCACTCAGGTTGAAGCAGGGCCAGTCGAGACCTGGTGCTGTAGGTCAAGGTTCGATGGAGCACAATGGGCAGAACTGGATTAAAGTGTTTTAGGTTTATAATTAATATTACACACATTTATTTGTACAGAACTTACATTGGGACTTGTCAATAGTGGAAACGCAGGCCCTAGATGTCCCCAAATGACATTTTAATTTCCTAGAAAAATCAATTTTCATGGCTTCTTTTGATTACAAATGTGTAATTTGGACAACAACAATTAAAACGCAGCCTAAATACACTGTAATGTTTGTCCCCAGCTGTGGTGATTTCTTGTAACTGTAATGATGAAACCCTGACCAACGGAAAAATACAGCACCAATCTTTACAAAGAGGAAGAAAATCATAAATAGGCTGTGCAGTGCTCAAAAGACACCGGTACAAAGTGATGCTCACTTGCGCTGGGATAATCAGCAGTCGGGTCCAACATGCTCTGACACAGGCTGCCCAATACCTAGTACAACAATCAAAGCAAATTAGTTAGCATCCGGCGCAGCCACGTTAGTGGCATTGTACTCTACGGTGCAGCACCAGAAAAGACAAAAATACCGAAAACTGGTGCTATAGCCACCAGAAAGATGCTAAATGGTGCATATCATAAATAAGATCCATAATTTCAAAGAGTACACAGTATAGTATAGTATGTTACCTGGTAGACCAAGGCTTAGAAATATTTGCAACCACTACTACATCCCCCTCAAGTTAAATGGATATGATCGTCTACCACAATGATATAGGTTTCTGGCTTTTAAATTCTAGCTTTCTTATATATTTATTGTACACCAATTATTGACCCTGATCATAACTAAGCATTACACTTGTTGTGTTGTAACATTGTAACATGTAGTACATATGTCTTGAGAACATTCAACATATTTGGTTATTGTACCTTCATTATTTGACCATGGGATGGGTTGGAATTCACCATACCAATCAATTGACAGCAGAAATATATTGGATGGTAATTGAGAATTCACTGCAAGTTATTGTGTCTGTTATGAACACATATCAGCACTCCCATAGGAGTTAGTCAGGGAAGAAGTCAAAGAATTGAGCAGGGGCTTTTCTACTCAAATATAGGAATACTGCACAGGATATATTAAGGGTACTAAAGCTTGTCATACTGCTAAAATAAAACTCATGTTATAAACCTTCTGTCTCCCAAATTATTATGGATTTATTTTATTAGTTTGTTAGTTAGAAAGTGGTCCTGCAGTTATTGAGAAACATTGTTGAAGATCTAATAACATTTAAGCCATAAGGTGGTATACAGCATTGAAAATCTAGAGCTCTCTTCTCAAAACTGCTGTACATTAATGGTGGCTTCTATCTTAGAAAAGAATGCAAGGCATTATGAATGTCCATATACCTGCTATTGGAGCCCTCAAATTGCTTCAAGAGAGAGTTGTTTTGATGGTTGACCCCAAACATTACTTAAAGTGGACCAATGCCCATTTTGGTTCTATTGGGAGGAGGATAAGAATATCAGGCTTTCTGGGAGGTGATGCAAGAGTACCCTGCACCTAAAAGCGGGAAAACGGGTTCCTAAGACCACTTTTTTTGTTTAGGGGGGGGGGGGGGGTTTGCTCTCAACATTTTATCAAACACCTCCGCCCATAGGGAGCTCTTACAAATTTGTTACAATGTCTTTCTCATTGGAAATTTCTGCCCCTCACCTGTAGAACTGCCCCATTTCAATAACCAATTAGATGCTGGGATTTAATTTAAAACAAGATTTGTTTTTGTACTTTATTGTGTTGGAAAGTTTCTCTAAACTAATTTTACTGTCAATTCAATAAATTGATGGTACATTTATAGGGCCTCACCACATTTTAATCATTTTTTTCCAAAGGTGGTTGTAATAATAACCCAACCATTAATAAATATCTATCATGTGGGGAAGAAGTGAACTCTTCCTCAATCCTGGCTTGTTCAAATGACTCTTAAGCAGCTTGGTAAATCAGTTTATATGAAAATTGTTTTTATACAAGGGCAGCAGTAACGGAAGTGTTGCTCCCTTGACTATCCATGGCATATGCTGATTGAGAGGGCTTAACCACATTAAGATGTTGTGGAATAGCTGTGCTTCTAGAATTACATAAGAGGGGCCATCTTGGATCACATACAATTAACTGGGTTGAATAGGAGTTCTAAATGGTAATTTTGAAGTACAGGACTGGAGGAAAATCACCCTGCAGGAATGGGTCAGGTTGACATCTCTGCAAACAGAGAGAGATCAGCATGTCTGTCATGTTGCACACACTCTGAATCAATAGCTGCTGGATTCTAACTATGTATCAATGTAAGTCAATGGTGGCATTTGTTTACAATGTTGATACAATGATTTAAGAGCTTTAGGAGCAGTGATGAGTCATTACAGCTACAGTTTCCTTCTGGCTAGAGCTAAATCATTATTTCAATGAAATTTAAGGTAATTTTGACTCTGACTGGCTTTTTTAGAAGCAAGCCTGTTGTGGCAGGATGTCTACTCACATGCAGTTCAGGAGCATAGAACATCTGCATGGAGTTAAAGTGGAACAAAACTCACTGTGACCAGCCCTGGAAATAGGATACCCTTTTGTGTAACCCCCCCTCCCCCTGGTGCCGCAAAACTAACCTGCTTTCTGACACCCTTGGCAAACATACAGAGGTCACATCCTCACATCTTTTGGCTGTTAGCATGCTCCCGTCCCCAGCCATTCAGGCTAGAGTGCGCATGCTGCTGGGAATCTACTACCGAATGAGCTCCCAATCACCGAAGCTCTGCATGTAAACAGCCATTTCCCAAGCATTATGGGGAAATTTGTATGGGTCTCCTGGGGGGGGGGGGGTGCTATACAGCAGAGCAACCCAATTTGGGATACCTCCATGGCACGGAATTTGCGTGAGTGGGGTTTAGAGGAGCAAATGGGGGTTCCGCTTAAGAAACAATATTATAATAATAAACCACCCACTTAAACATTGTGTCCCTTTTAGAAATAATAATCTAATTACAAAGAAATGTAGCACCACTGTAAAAACCTAAGAATACAACGTTTAGTGATGGCCTTATGTTGAGGTCTTCTGACTGCTGTGTAGAAAAAAAAACATATAAATGAGTAATACATACTGAGCTAATGCAAAACATTTAAACCATCTTTTTTATTTGAGAGATGCTTGAAACAGCATCCCATACATTACAGATACATACAAACAGAGTCCCATACATTAATGTATAGAAGACCACGTTTCCTTTCCATTGTATCTTTCCAAACTATTGCCATTAAATTAACTAAAAGCAGATGTCCTGTTCATAAATACTACTTACAGCAGTAATGCCTGGATTCTGTTCACAGCGGGGCACAAGTCACATCTGTAGCTCGATAGTGAACAGGCGATTTAGCATTGCCTCTGCTTGCTGAAATGGGTGTAGGTTAAGGTGGTTCCAGGAGATATGCGTAGGCTACAAGTGCTCTGGCATTAGGAAGGCATTTAGAAGACTTAGATGCAAATTCAGACATTTTCCCTCCTTAGAAATGAATATAGAGTTGCTAGAACCAGATTTATAATATGGCCTAGATGACATTTTTATACCTGGTAAATGCCAGCTGAAGAATAATGGAAGGAACAAACAATGTGTCACAGTACATTAGCTCTGCATATACTGTAGAATTGTAGAAAAGGTTTAGCTCCATTATATATTATGTTTCTAAATGTATGTGTATGGATCATCCACCCTTACTTGTGTTTTGCATTTAAAGGTCATCTTAAAGGATATTTGAAAAACCAAGCTTAGCTTAGCAACACTGCATGTACCCCCGGTTTTCTGTTCAAAAAGAGTTGGAGGAATGATATATTTACCTAGGCCATGTCTACTACATTCCTTTGTTGCCATAGCTCTATCAAAGTTTGTAGGCAACTGGGTTGACCGTGGGAAGGGAGTACAAGGGAAATACAGAAGGCAGTTTTTGGAATGGGTTTCCATGTGTTGTGTGCTTTTACACTGTTATGAAGGTCGAAGCAGTGATTCTGTTGACAGGTAAGCATTTAACAGAGCACAGCAGAGCATGCTAGGAGGGCATGGGCTAAAGTTACAATTTCTCAGTTTTCACCCCTTTTCTTTAAAATTTGACCAGAACAACCAGAAAATATCAGCAGTACTTGAGCTATATTAAGTATTCTTCACTTTTATAGATGCCTTTGTACTTCACTTACTTACATGTTCTTGTTTAACACCTGAAGGTTATTTGTTCGACAAATATGTTTTTGTAATGGCAGCTGGAACTGGACAGCTTTAAAGGATACCTGTTTAGCCCACCAACAGGTAATGTTTTGCAGATCTCCACACACAATTAGTGCTTAAACAGAGCTATAAAGATAGCTACGTGGAGGTCCACAATACATGACCTGTTGGTGGACCTTGAGGAGAGGGTTTTGGATTGCTGTCCTAGGTGATATGCCCATTAAAGTCTATGAAGTCTATGTGGTAGCATTTGGGAACAGCAAATAATAGTCTTTCAACTTTTAAGGCTCTTTGCAATAGAGTTACACAAACATTATTTAGAACATTTGCTAGTTTTTATTGGTTTCCTATAGTTTCAGTTTGCCTTGTTGCTTGGTTGTTTGGAAAGCTTTATAAAATGAATTAAACAAAAAATGTGAAAAGTAATGTGAAAACTGTTTTATTGGTTGTATGTCAAATACTATTTAACTATCTGATGTTCAAGCTCAGAATATCTGGTACTTTGAAAACAACCTTTCCTTTCCTATTATGTTATCCCATATTCTCAATGACTCCTTTAGGATTACGAATCTTAGGTCTATTTTTCTATGTAGATCTAGGCAGTGTTTGGGCGGGGTGGATGTAAGACTGGCCTGTTCAGGGAGACAGTTTGCTCTCCCTTGCAGCATAGAAATAACATATAAATAGAAATAAGATAAAGAACATCAATTCCAAAGTATCTTATCTTTTATAGAGAGGTGGATACTTTATTTTATGTAAACACTCTGGGGTAGATTCAGAACCAGGTAAAAAATCCTCTATTTTAGGAGAGAAAACTGTCATTCACCTTCATTGTCCACCTTGGGGCTGATTCGGAGGCAGGTGAAAATTTACACCAAGTAGACAATGTCAAGTGAATGGCGGTTTATTCTCCTATAAAAGGAGTGAGAATTCTCACCTGGCTCTGAATCGACCCCTCTATGTCAGTGGAAATCTATACTCCTTAACAGGGGATGCTTTTATCAGCCCATTTGAGACTCAGCATCTCTCAGGGTTCCAGGCCTATGACGAACTCAATTGTCTTTTTCTTGTTTACTTCTAGCCCCGGGATACGTGAGAATTCCTCAGGTATTTCCCAGGCTATTGTCAAAGAAGTGGAGGAGTTCATGGTGAGAAGGAGCAGAACGCACACACTTCCACCCTAGAACACCCCCTGAAAACCTTTATTTGCTCTAATCTTAATTGTCAAAGCCTCGATCACCAGGAGATCACCTGCCTTGTGCCTCTATGGATCTCTATGGCATTTTAGCAAAATCACCCAATTACCACTTTCGCCTTTGGGCTTGAATATAAGCTTTTGATTATGTTCACAAATCCGCTCCCAATTTTTCTAGTATGTATAACAAGAAGCTCCCATTTACTGAGTCAAATGCCTTGTGGAGGTCTATAGACAGGAGTCCCACATAATACCCCCCGTTAATTATTTCCATAACATCCAGGACCTGCCTTATCTGTGAGGGCCCCTGTCTTTCTGGGATGAAGCCTACCTGGTCCATATGGACTAACTCAGCAAAAACATTGTTTAGATGATTACCCATCATTTTGGTAAATAATTTAAAATAATTATTAAAGAGAAGGGTCCATAGTCTTCACAATAAGTAGTGTCCATATTATTTTTGGGATTAAGACTATATTTGTTGTAGTGCTTCTGGTAAGATGTTTCCCCCTTGTTTGATATTATTGTACCATGATCTAAGATAGGGGATAAGCGTTGAAGAGATTTTTTTGTAATACATAGTCGATAGTCCATCTGAACCAGGTGGACTCGATAATTTCGCCTCCTAGTTTTGGATTTCTTCCTTTGTTATCTCTCTCTCCAGGTTGTTTTTTGATGGCTGATCTAACAATTTCACCAGATCCACCCCCTGCATCTATTGTTCCACAAGCTCCTCTGGAATATCTGGGGTTTTGCATACAGTGATTCATAAAACCCAGCAAATTATTTAACCTTCTTTTCTGGAGGTAATTCCCATCTTTCGTTTATGTCTTTGAAAAAGCTGCTCTCTATCTATGGTTAATATGTATGGCCAGCAACTTGCCTGCTTTATCCTGGAAAGTGTAGTATCTCGATCTCTTCCATTTTAAGCTGTTCTCCGCACTTATATTCATGAGTAGGTTTAATTCTGTCCTTAAGTCCTCTATCTGTGCTAAGAGTGGTCATTGAGGGGCTCCTTTAGGTTCTTTAATTAGGTCATTGTATTTTTTTTATATTTTTCTCCTCAGTCTCTCTCAATCTCTCCTTTTTCAGGTGAGAGGCAATTTTGATAAAGCGTCCCCTTATCTCTGCCTTATGAGTCAATTTATGGCTGAAGACATATCTCGCTCTAAGTTTACCTCAAATTATCGAATACGTTCTTGTTGTATCTCTTTTCTTTATTCTATTATCCCCCAGTATTGCCTAATTTAATCTCCGCAAGTATTTATTAGATTTAAAAGATCAGACAATTCCATACAGATACCCCTGTGATCTGACCAAGGAATTTCTATGATCCTGCGGGGCAGGAACCAGAACATGGTCAATCCTTTAGTAGGATTAATGCAAGGGGGGGAAATAGGTGTAATCCCTGAGATTTGAATTGCACTTCCTCCAAGCATCTATAAGATCATTTTCCATCAGTGATTTAGCTAGGCTTCTTCCTGCTTTCGGTGAAGCTCTCTTCATGAATTAGAAGTTTTATCTACTGAAGGGTCGAATGTCAAGTTTGTGTCCCTGCCCCAGATCATTACTCCTTCCATGTGTCAAACATTTGCTGAAAAAACTGTACCTCTCTAGTGTTTGGGGTGTAATAACTTTGAGACCTCTGAGACCTTTTACCAAGAGGAACCGGCCCTCAATATCTTCTGCTTGATCCTCAAAAATGAAGGGAACTCTTTTACTCATTATTAAACAATATGTATTATTAAACAGATAGCAGCCTTGTTTTTCTTCTTATTCTTTGCACACGATAGATAGAAATGAAGGAAACTAGAGTGTAAAAATGTAGGGGTGTGAAAGTGGGTTTCCTGCAGCAGTAACATATCAGACCATCATGGAGTTGTAACCTCTAAAAGCTTTATGTGTTTTTACCTGGGAGATAAGACCATGGATATTGTGAAAGTCAATATTCATGGTAGTGTAATCTCTAAGGGAGATAAGGCTTTATAATTTTCCAGATGTTCTAAGAGGGTAAGGTATAAAGAGAAACCTCTCCAGGAGTGGTGCACGAGAACCAAGGAGCACCACAAGAAAAAACAGGGGAAAGAAGAAGAGAACAGTATTACCATCTCTTGCCTTACCATTTACCCCCCCCCCCCCTCCATCCCTCCATAGTTCCTTCCTTCAGTATGTGCCTGGTTTTCATGATACTATTACAACAGTCTATTTAGTTTGGGTAAATTATTGAATATCTTGATCATTCTAATCCTGTGCAAAAGAGACTGAACATTATTTAAAAAAAGTGATTCTGGTCAACCATTTTGGCATGTTTTGCATCTATTACAGTCTAATATATTTTAAAGAAAAGTGGTATTCTTGTTATCCAATACAATGCATTTCCATCCATATATTTATAAGATTTTATAAGACTGTATACAATATTTGTCTCAGTTTTCAGTTGCAGATCTGTTTTTGTTCAAGTTATGTTAGATAGAATAATGGAATGTAATTTCATTTTGCCATTTATGATTTTTTTTCCAGATAACCTTTTTTATGCTGCTGTCTGCCGTGTGTGTCATGCTCAACTTGGCGGGTTCCATTCTCTCCTGTCAAAATGCTCAGCTAGTCAGTTCTCTTGAAGGCTGTCGTCTGGTAAGTGCCTGCAGTGTAACCCATGTTGACCTGCATATTGGATATATTTCCTGCTCTATTAACTTTTGAATCTGAAGAAACTGATAAAATAGAGTACTATTTACCAAATTTACAGTATGTGTAGGACTGCAACTAGAGAACAAAGAAACATATTCTTTTTTAGAAGAAATAAACATTTTTTACTACATAACAAATTGGTTTCAGAATATGTTTTCATAGTTTTGAAAAGTAATACACTATATATACTGAGATGGATTTACTAAGTAAGTCAACAGAGACACAAAAGTCACCTTACTAGCTAGGTCACATTGGCAAGTGCATAGATGCATTATGGTTCACTTAGGCATATGTGGGCTGATTTCCACCATTTGCACCCTGCACTGCATTATAGCATCACCAAATCTTAGCATCGGGGCTGCCATAAAGGTAATTCAGGTAGGACTCCTTTATGGAGCCCTGATGGTAGCCCTCCCCACCTACCTGTTGCATTCTGCCGGAGACCACCTCTTTGCTTCTTGGGTTCTGTGTAAAATTCCTAAAAAAATCTAAAAACAGGTCTATAGGTCTCTTGAAGACATTGTTCTTATTAATATCAGTGCTAAGACATGTATGTGCTGGCCTTTGTTCAGAGCCGCTCCTAACTGAAACTGGAAATCCACTATATCAGAATGAGAAAAACTATATCAGAAGTGGGCATGCGTGGGCCCTGACAATGAAGTTTTATGGGCCAACAATTTCTAATGGCAGCATCGTTTAGCATAGTCAAGCCCAGTGTGCAGAACCCACGGCATGGAACGTGTTATACCTCCACCACAGAGCCACTGTGTGCCGCTGATCACAGGTTCTCCAAATTATAGCAAGGCTGCATAAGGTGGTTACTTAAAGGCTATGTCAGATTTTTTAATATCCTGCAAGATAGAATCAGTCCAGTATACATATTGATTTAATGCAAAAATGCATAGAATAAATAAAAATGCCTCACTTAAGGACATATATAATACTTTTAATTATGTATCTTTGATTTAATTCCAAAACTAGGTTGGCTGAACTAATTTAGGACATTGAGATTCATCACACGTATAGCAATGCAATATTCTTTAGTGATTTTGTACAGTAAGGTTTTTAGGTGCTTCTGAAATATTCTTCTAGTGGAGTTACTGAACATTTATAACCCCACTGGAGAGCCTTTGTGACTATTTGAAAAGATGAATTACCCGAAACACTCATGTAATCCTGAAGACAACAAGTTAACTACAGAAATATAACATGCACTGCCAGCAGAATCCCAAGTATCAGCCCCTTGTGAGTTAAGTCAGGTGAATTTGTCGCATTTCTCGGCATGCTAGAATAACTGTGTCCAGCAGACAAATGAGGTAAGAAACCCGTAGGCCTCCTCGTTTTATATTTAGCAAAGTGTATTGGCCAGCACCCAAATTCTAATATATTTGAAGAACTTTAAACAGTAGGTTAACCTTCATTCTGTGCACATTTTCCTTTTCTCTATAACATTCTTTATAGCACACATTTGTGACAAAAAATGTTTTATTGCTTTTAGATCCCTTAGGGTTCTGTCTATCTGAAACATATTTTAATGTGAAATAGTTTAAAGAGTCATTTATTGCATGGGATTTAGTATTTTGAAAGCAATTCGGAATGTTACAGATGTCGATAGGTTGGATAAGGAAAAAAGGCCTATATTAGACCCCGATAAGGCTTGAAGAACTGTAATATTTTCCATCAATTGATCAATAAAGTCAGAAGCTTAGGCAGCCAGTCTTTCACAATTCTATTGTTTATCATTGTTAGATAAATGTAGATACATGTAGATAAATTCTCTGATTAAAAAGTTTTATATCCAACATCAAGTGCAAAAAACAAATTGTACATGCCTTCATGATCCATGTTGGAAAAAATGCCCAGAGGAGGGGCAGGCTTTTTAAAAGTTCAGTTCAAGCGATTACTGAATTTCACCATGAATTTCCGGTTCAGGCTATTGCTGAATTCCTTCAAGAGTTGTGGGTTTGTCCAAACTGAACTTTTAACAAACTTGCTTAGTAATAAAAAGCTTACCTCCATTCCAGTGCTGGCCAAGTCCTCATCTCCTGGTCTGGCTCACGCCACTCTCCACAGAATCCACCAGCCCTGCCTGGGCTCCCAGCATCTTGCACGACAACGCAGGTATGGGCTATTTATAAGGGGAGTGAGCTGAAAATAGGTCGCTCTGCCTGTATTATAATAATCCCCCCCCATTGGAAGCCGGGCACTTTTGCTGCCAGTGACAGCAGCGGTGGATGGTGCAGGACACCAGGTGAGTTTTTTTGTTTTTTTACACCTTTTGTACACCTTTAACGGGAATTCCCAACACCCAATAACCTTATTGGCTTATTGTTCTCTTTTTGTCTATGCTTAAAGGAGCAGTATCACAAATTTTTCTTGGTGACTTATATTTAAATGGTCCTTTGAATGTAGGTAAGTGTTGGAGTAAGAATTACAAATTTAGAAAAAAATGATGTCTGTGTTGTGCAGCTGGAGACTAATAGCTCATGTTTACGTCTGCTGAGTGCCGGGGCCCGACACTCTGGCCTGTTCCACGCTGAGGAGAGGGGGAAACAATGTAACAAAGTAATCAGCTGTTCAGTACTGGCAGCCGTCCAGCATAAGATAATATTGCAACATTGCCTGGCCAGAACTCCTATCTAAAACAGAAAGAAAAGCTCATTGGTAAATTCAACGTCAGTTTGAACCAGAGAGTCACTGGTTCGAATCTCAGACTCACCAGTTTTTTTTTTTGGGAGGGGGTAATTTTATTTCAGAATTGGATTTTTATGTTTACATCCTGTTTTTTTGCTCTAAACATTTTTTATTTTGACAGTTTTCCCTTCATGTTGGCTCTGCTGCAGAATCTTTCAGTTTACCATTTTCTCTTTCATATTCTTATTTTTCATTTTTCCATATGATCTTTCTTTCAGCGTTGTGTGTTTTGAGCAAAGCCCAACCCAGGATTTTCACTATCTGGAGTTTTGTTTTGTGCCTCTCGGGGCATCCCGACTTGGGATGCCCTGATATGTGAAATCCCCAAGTTCGCCTCTGAAAACGTACCTTTCCCTGTCCCACAGCGCATGCGCGGGCTCTCATCCAATCAGCTCTGTTTGCACGCAGATGGGGAGCCTGAGCAGTAACCTTCCTGGCCGGCCGGCCTGTCTAAATGACTATCTGCGTGAGCGCGCCAGAAAAATGGGAGGATCTGTGGTTATCCAGGGGTCGTTTCACACAGTGGGGCATCCTGATTTAGGATGCCCAAGGGGGAAGGTCAATGGCCAGGTCTTATAGACTTCAGGGTCGGCCACTCAGTGTTTTAATACCACTTTAATACCTTTAGATTTTCCTGCACAGTTATTCAAAGAAGAATTTCAGTTATTTTCAGTCAGTTTAGTTTATTTTACACATTTGAGTCACCTGGTCTCATAACAAAAGCAGCACCTCACACACACAGCCGTTACCACTGATTACAGTGTCAGCCTCTGAGGTAAAGTGTTGCTAGGAGATCAGTGGGCTAAATGAAGCAGCTCACTAAATACAACCCAGCAGATCCCCCTATTCAGCAAATGGACTGAGCCATTGGCATTATACAATTTAAAAGAAAGGCAGATATTTTTTCCTTTTTCTATCGCCACATTATTTATACACATGTTAGAAGCTATTGTGTGGCTATTTAATTATTTAGCTTTTTTAATGCAAATTTCGCGATACTGCTCCTTTAATTTTCTATTTAAATTTAAATGAACAGCTGCTGTGACTTTTGGAGCTGATGTTACCTTGAGTAGAAAAGGGCAACACGTGAGAGACAATTGCATTTGGGGAAGTGCTCAGCTTTGCAGAAAATATCTGCTGCTCGCAATTGTGGCTTTACTGTGGAGGAGGCATTGGGAACTGGGAAGCCAAATGCAATGGCTTGCTACTAGAGGAGTAGAGGGACACTGTCCTTTATAAAGGATGGTATGGCCAGTCAGATTATTACCCAACAATTTGCTTACATAGTAAACAGGTCAGTGGAGGACCCCATAAGCTTAGCTCTCCTTCTTATCACGGAACACACAGAGCATAACATTCACATGCTAGGATACTACAGTATTTGTTGATAGTTTGAAAGTGTAGCTATCATGTTGAATAAACTCATCTAAAAAAACATTTAAGTTTTCATTTTGACAGATCACAGCAAGTGATATTAGGACCATTTGTATCATGATGAAGGACCATCAATACTGGGGCACTACAAGGTTGTGTTTTTTCCACTATGTTTTTTCACACTGTTCAACAAATGATTGCACTTGTCATTAAATTCTGTCATGCTACTGAAATTTTCAGGTGACACCACACCATCATTATTGGGGGTGTAGTAAAATGCTGCAGTCCCTGTTTCTGAGCAAATCTGCTATTTCTTCAGTAATGAAAGCATAGTCTAAAAACTTTCACCATTAACTCTCCTTAACCTTCTCCCTCTGAGGACATGCTGTCTATGCAAAACAAACAAAAGAAAACTCTGCTCACATGGTAAACAGTTCATACCCAGGTTAATGTCAGTGTGATTCTTCAGAAAAAGACTTTTGTATTGTCCTTCCAGCCCCCCCCGAAGACCATCAGTTTCCTCTGATTCAGCTACATGTGTCCTAGAGAAGTGGCTCCCATCTTGCTTTTGTTTCTCCAGTACCATAGACTGTTACCCAAGTATATGATTATTTCTTAATTGGTGAGCACTTTTTTACTTTCTTCTGACCACATTAGACCCTGGGATCGTGGTAGAACACTTCCAATGTCAGGAATACTGACCTCTCCCTGATCCTGTAATGACTACTGCAGTGCTGTGACCTGTGACTCCAGGGTAGTAACCTGCATATTAGACTTTGTCCAGCCTGTCTTCTGTTTCCATTCATTTTCCAGTGTCCAGCATTTAATTGCACTTCTATTTGTTCCTGTGTCCAGCCATTTTCCTGCATCTAGTCCTGCTCCTGAATACCACCAGTTTACTGTTTAAATATATAAACTTAAGCCCTAATCTGGGCTATCTGCCACATCTATACCATAAGGTCCTGCATTTCTGAGAAGATGTGTACATGCCTCGTTTGTCCTGAGAACAGTAGCTATCTAGGCCCACCAGCACACCATAGAGAAGAGAAGAGAAGTTTCTGGGTCTTGACATGTGGTCAGTCTGTAGCAGAAATACTCTTTTGGGGGTTAGAAATCAGACGACTCAGACTAGGTATTACAGAAGATCAACTACCCCTGGGGTATGTTCACATTAAGCCCCATGACAGTACCCATACAGTTTTCAGTATATATATATATATATATATATATATATATATATATATATATATTATATATATATTTTTCTTTGCCCACCTACATACCCTCTGTCACAATCAAATCCTTGTATTTGTGTATATTATACACTTGGCAATACTAAGGATTCGGATATAGTTATCATTTTCTGTATATGAACATCCTGTATTAGTATATTTGAGAGGACAAAAAAATCAAATGTAATCTAAGATATCTTTGCATGTGGCACTTCATTTTTTCATTATTTCTTTGTTTCCACTTAATCAGTATCATGCTGTTTTCAATTTCAGCCTCCTCTATTTTACATCTCTTGGTATTCCCTATATTACAGCTGATGAATCCATTTTCATTTACCGTTAGTAGCCATCCTATATCATGCATAAAATAGTTCATTTAAATTCACAGTATTCACTAATCCTTGGAATTGTCTGAATCTGACACGAGCTGAGACTAGGCTTTATTATTAGGGCAGAGAGAGCTATCAAAACTATGGCAATTTAATCCAGGTCTCGACCTTAACTTAATCTCTACATAAAATATGCATTTCAATACGACACACTATTTGCAGCTGTCAGGATTAGGACTCATTAGCAATTACCGTAATAAGAAAAACACCAAACAAAACAGATTTATCTGACTAGACATGAGCATCATGGTCTCCCTGTGCACTTCAACAGCAATCAAACTAACAGCTATTAAACATGGTAAGCTGAAGATTCAGAGACATAAAAAACACACACTATTCTCTTGATGGTCACTGTCCTTTTATACAAAATTGCCTAATGCACAGGCTTTAACCACCCTCCTCATCCTAATGTCTCCTGATGCTGGCCTAGCTCTCCTGTAGGGTCACAAGCATTAAAAATAGGGGGTTATTCAAGATGGTAGTGGCTCATAGCGTCAGGCAGCATCTGGTGAACGCCGGGCGCTGTAGGCAAAACCACATTTATGAAAGCGAATCTGGTGGGTGCCTCTAACTGCGCCATGTAGCGTCCGATTCATCATTACAGGTGGCTCAGCGTATAGCGCCGGCGCTCCAGGTATAGCTTCCAGAGCGCCACGTATTACCTTTCACTCACTGTCACTCTCCCATACATTTCAATGGCCATTCATTTGCTTGTGTTTAAACAGCGTGTTTGACTATTTTTTTTGTTTTTGTTGCTCAAATCATGGTGTGACCTCTCCTGACTGCAAACAAACACTTTTAGAAACTTTTTTGACTTTTTATATTTTTATGCAGAATTGTCATTACAGGTATAGCCTACTGGGAGAAACACCAGAATGTGGTGTAACTGCAGCAGCCCGCAGTTGTCTCTTCACAGCTTGCTCGAAGTTTTCAGAAACTGAAAACTGGTGGGCGGGAAATAGCAACAGGAGCTGCTGAAGAGAGCAATGCTATCAAAGCCTGTGCATTAGGTACATTTTTTGGACTATAACACAATTATACCAAAATAATTTTAACTGTGCCTCCCAACCTTGAAGGAGTCTGCAGCACTGGTGGCGGCAATGTGACTCCGACGGAGGAGGTGAAAACAGCACTGCTGGCATTGGAGCCCCAGATTAAATGTGAAGAATGGATAGGCATGACCCCCATGGCGAAAGTGGAGGAGGCGGCAATGGACTAGTTTCTTTTAAACTCAAATTGGTGCATCGTGCTATTTTGATATCTTAAATGATTCTCAATAGCTTCTTTGTTAGATATCACAATGGGCTGAGCTGTGATGGATCAGTAAACATTTGCGACATTTGAATATGGTCAAGGGGCAGTTGCCTAAGCAGTGGTTATTGCTCAACAAAATCTCTTGTCTGATGTACACTACTAGGGTTTGACAGACGATATGCTGTTTAGGATAAGAGGGTTGATTCAGAGCCCCTTTCTCATCATTTTTATGGAGGCCTTGCTACCAAACGAAAAAAATCATGCAAAAATGAAAACATTTCACACTAAAGTTCTCACAGAAAATAGGCTCTGCTGAATCAGACGAGGAGAAAAAATGAACGAGAATGGAATGGGAAACGCAAAAAAAAAGGGGAGAAAGTGGCTCTGAATCAACTCTAATGTTTGAAAAAAGTGAGGCATTTCTAATTTTCAAACTTGACATACATTTTGAAGAAGGAAACTTCAGAATATGTGTTGGATGCTGTATTTACAGCAGTTGTTGAAATTTGACAAGTCATCATTTTTGTTTGTCTACTTCTCTGTAACTTTTATTGTGCCCAGTATGGTGCCCATGTAATTTCTGAGTATGTGCCACTCTTCTATGATAACATCCAGTATTTTTTAAAAATCCATTAAAAACTTGTACACATCATAATATTGTGTACAGGAACCGATGTTAGCAGTTTTGGCCTTGAAATCATGCACCTTACCATGCTAATAAAAAAATAGGTAAACCCACATGCATGGAAGTGTGAAGGGTGTAAGGGATTAAGAAAAGGTAAAAAAGGTAAATAAGTACAAAAAAGTAACCTCTTTAATATTATCAAGAAAACACCCTGGACCCTTGGAGTGACTTAATATAATTAGATTGTATAGGTAGCCACTTTGACTTTCAGAAGTTTTCACATCGGTAAAGCATGCTTCTAATCTCTGTATTCTTAAAGGAATTACCACCCAAACAGTTTTTTTTCAGCCCAGCCTGTTTCTTACCTGGTGGTAGATGTAAAGCAGCAGTTCCTATGTTTTCAGGCTTCGGTTGTGCCTGTTTTGTGGCTACAGAAATATTTATCTTTCCTCTGCCTCAGAAGAGTCTGTCCCCCAATGTAACAATATGCTACTTGACATTCTCTGAGCCCTCTTTCTCCCTCCCTACTTCTCCTTTGAATTTCCTCCTCCTGGTCTCAGAATTAAGGCATAGGCTGTCAGTAACATGCAGGCTCATAAATAAAATCACCTATATAGTAAGTAACATTTTATTTGAGGATATATATATATATATATATATATTTTTTTTTATTATTATTATTTTTTTCTATTTTTGAAATTTTCAATATAGTTTCTCTCAGGCTGGGAACAGGCTGACTTACTTCTCTGTAACTTTTATTGTGCCCAGTATGGTGCCCATGTAATTTCTGAATAGGTGCCACTCTTCTATGATAACATCCAGTATTTTTTAAAAATCCATTAAAAACTTGTACACATCATAATATTGTGTACAGGAACCGATGTTAGCAGTTTTGACCTTGAAATCATGCACCTTACCATGCTAATAAAAAAATAGGTAAACCCACATGCGTGGAAGTGTGAAGGGTGTAAGGGATTAAGAAAAGGTAAAAAAGGTAAATAAGTACAAAAAAGTAACCTCTTTAATATTATCAAGAAAAGATAATTGGTGTGCACCCTGGACCCTTGGAGTGACTTAATATATTTAGATTGTATAGGTAACCACTGGTCATTATGACTTTCAGAAGTTTTCACATCGGTAAAGCATGCTTCTAATCTCTGTATTCTTAAAGGAATTACCACCCAAACAGTTTTTTTTCAGCCCAGCCTGTTTCTTACCTGGTGGTAGATGTAAAGCAGCAGTTCCTATGTTTTCAGGCTTCGATTTGTGCCTGTTTTGTGGCTACAGAAATATTTATCTTTCCTCTGCCCCAGAAGAGTCTATACCCCAATGTAACAATATGCTACTTGACATTCTCTAAGCCCTCTTTCTCCCTCCCTACTTCTCATTTGAATTTCCTCCTCCTGGTCTCAGAGTTAAGGCATAGGCTGTCAGTAACATGCAGGCTAATAAATAAAATCACCCATATAGTAAGTAACATTTTATTTGAGGATATATATATATATATATATATATATATATATATTTTTTTTTTTTTTTCTATTTTTGTAATTTTCAATATAGTTTCTCTCAGGCTGAGAACAGGCTGACTTAAGTTATAGACTGCATATAGAGGGGAATACAATTTAATAAATTGTAAGGTCAGGTTGAGATAGAAGTATCTCTGCTTGCTGTTGCTGGTATGATAGAAAAACACATACAAATTGCATATGGGAGGGTTTATAGCCCTGCGGAGAGTGGGTTGTGAACTCACTAAGAAGGGGGGTGTCCTTGGGGTTTGACAACAGGATTTTCTGAAACCTAGCACAAAGTAAAAATTCATTTTCTTAGATTTGGATGCTCCACAAAATGTAAAAAATCCGGATTTGGGGCTCCGCTTTCAGAGTTTTAGGCCAATCTGATTATTTAGTTTATTTATGTACCTGGAATACTATTTTACATTTTCAGTTTATTACTATTTGTAGCATTGTCGATTTGGCATCTATTTTCCCTGTCTTTTCCCTCTGACTGGCTGCCCCCTGTATGTGATCCTAACAATAGGAGCTCAGTCAAGTATGGAAGCTGTCTAAATTCAGCAAGATGACAAGGGGCATGCTCAATGCACAAACCTGTATAACCTTGTGTTTTTGCGGCATGAAATGCCCTCCATTCAGTCTTTGTTAAATGGAAAAGAGGCAAATGAAAAAGAAGGAAGGATATTATGTCCATGCCTTTACATTCATATTTGTCTTCTTTCAGTGCTTTTCCTACCTGCTTGGAATTCCGAGTCTTTCCTGATATACACTGGTAAATGTCAGCTCTTTGATTAAAACCATTTTTCATGTTAGTATGATTTATTTTACATCTAAGTCCCTTGCACAACTTTTTCACATTTCCAAAAGTAGACAGCATACAGTAGTATAAGTTTTTATATATATTCTGATCCATAATTCAGATGATGCATATATTTTAGGATCCGGTTTATCTATTAAACAATAAATAACTATTTCTCATTTGGAAATGAAAATTGGTTACTTGCTATGAAAAACAAGAGCATAGCTGTAGTAATGACAAGAAGCTGGGCTTACTGTGTTATCCTGAAAGATGTTCCTTAAGGCCCCGAACCGTCTTTCTCAATTCAGAATTGTACATTAATAGCCAACATTTGATAATCTCAAGTTGACAGCAGTGGTCCCACCCCCATTAAAGCATGATTTCTCTATTTTAACTGTCAATGACAATTTTTGTATTAAAATGATGTATTTATTAAAGTAACTCTGTGGGCTCTTACCCACCCTCCTGTTGTGTTTCCTGTTGAGTAGGAATACTTTTTCACACCTTTGCATTGAAATGGCAGGTAAATCACATTTATTGATACTCACTGCTGCATCCTGATCCATTGACAGTGCCTACTGGATTCTTCATTTTTGCTAGCACCTCAGGCAGCCACCCTTGCCTCTTCTTCCACCATTAGGTCCTGCCAGGTTCTTCTGCCACTGGTACCTCCTGCTGCTATAGCTACATCCATCTACCAGATTGAAACTGCTGCAAAGATTGTGGGAGACCTTCGGTGGCCTCACTGTTACAATTAAAGTCAGTCACACTTAGTGTAGCGGCTTTGCTGGCAGCAGACTGAATGACTACTGATGGATAAAGTGCCTGGCACCAGTCAGGTAAGTTTTTTTAACCTTCACAGCAGGGTCTTCATTGGTCTACACACTACACAAACTAAGAACATATGCATAACTATACTGTGGAACAAAAGACCTGGGTGTGCTCTAGAAAAAGGAAATGATGGAAATGTTAGAACCCCTCTCATCCGCATTGATTTATTGTACATTCAGGTATTTGAAAAAAACAATCATTTGCTATTTCCATCTATTTAATAGTCAGAATGGAAAGAGTTTGTTTTCAACCACATAATGGATTCCCCTTTTATTTTACTTTCTTAGGCCCTGTGTGACACTATTGTTTATTCTCTGACAGTTCTCTGACAGTTGAGATGACTCAGATCAGATTGCTGCCAATTTACGATTACTATTTATTTCCTGTGATCACTCAGTCTAGTCATCCTCGGACAGACAGTTTTCACCTTTGCATAAACTTTGGGAATAAATAAACTATGCACCATACAGAAGCCAGCTATAAGTAACAAATTATCTATACCTAAAGGTGACCTAAATCCCTTTCTACCCTCTATGTGAGAGCGTTGACACAATTTGTTAGCCTATTATTTTGACATTGTAATGAATACTGCATATAGTGCTGTTAAAATGGGTTAAGTTGAAAATGTCTCAATGCCCAAGTATGCATTAACATTTAGAGAGTCTTTTATTACCATGTGTATGTTACATACACTTGTCCTTAAACTGGATTTATTTGGGATAGCCCACAGTTGGAATCGCTATATTATTACCCACCCAACCCAAGCTGAGAAGGAAGTGCACACATCAGCATCACCCGGTCCCTCCACTGTCTGCGCCCCTTGGTCTGCCTGCAACCCAGAGTGTGGGTGTTGCTGCACAAGCCTCTGTGCTGATTTTGTCTACAACGATGGATTGCGGTGAGGTAACGCACACCTGTATAAATAAATACATTAGATACATTACATATCTTTATTCTAACAGATGTGTTACAGGCTCCAATCCCCCTCTGTAAAAGAACCATCCAAATTAGCCTGAAGGGTCCCTGTACTAGTTAACAGGGTCCCTCATTGGGATTTTCCATTCTACATACCAGCACTGACAGTATCAACCTCTGCCCCGGTACTTACTGACTTCCAGGTTTCCGTGCAGCATCGTAGCACATGACCATCACCAAGGATCACAGCATAGACTTATAAAATACTGCATATCCAGGTCAGTGTTTTTAGGCGGAGCTGTTATCCAACAGCTGAAATAGAAAATTGTATAAGTAGCTACTGCAAGGTACTGTAAGTACTGCACCCTGCATCCTACAGTAGTTAATTCTGCATGTAGTAAAATAAAAAATGCTATACTCACCTTTAATCCCCCAAGGTGATCACTGATAGTCCGGTGCTCAGACACGCACCAGATTGACTGATCCCAGTTCCATCATCACATCACAGGAACATATGGCAAGCCATACGTTCCTGTGACAGATGGCACAGGGAAGTCTATTGGCATTTGCTCATATGAGAATGACGGGACAAGAGCAGCACTGGACTAGAACTGGGCGATCTGATGAGTGTCTGAGTGCCAAACTATTAGCAATCACCTGTGGGGGATTAAAGGTGAGTATAGCATTTTTTTATTGTGTTGCCTGTAGAATGTCTTTAAGAGACATTAACTGATATGGCCTGATTTAATGAAGCTGAGCCAGGAAGCATCGAATGGCAATGGCCTTGCAAAATGTGCCCCCCACACAGCAGAATTTCACTAAAATGTTTCTCTCTTGGCTCACTTGTTTAAAACAGGAAATTTATAACTACTATTGTGCTATGGGCCCTTAAGAAACTGCAAACATCTGTAGCTACAGTAGACTCGTTTTAGCAGGTGCAGGTATGGTCTACCCCATAGAAGAAGAACAGGCCGCTGTGAGGTCAAATGAGACAAAACTGTTAAGGATTCCAGTTATGCTTTGTCTCCTATTATTTAATTAAATATAATCACTTCTCTTTTTCAAAAAAAATATATATATACTTTTTACCTGTTGTATTCTGCAGATAATTGTTGGTACTTTGGCTCTCTGCATCTTACCTGAGAGTGAGTTCAAGTGATGCACTTTATCTTAAGTAATAAACATACTAGGTATTCAGCTCACTCCAAAAAAAAAAATCAGATTTCTAAAAATGTATTATTCTGCACATGAGGTTTATCCATTTTTGAATAATGCATGAGGCATTGTACACATAAAAATGATATATTTAGATCTGTTTTAACAGGGCAAGACTAAATATCAATGGTGGTCTTCCTAAAAATCAGATTAAGTTCCCTGCTGGGACAAAATGCAATATAAAAAAAATCATATACTCACCATGTCCTACCTGAAGCAGCTTCTTCTGGTCTGGAGCTATAAGAATGACCCCTCTTGGAAAATAGGTGACCCACTGTGGGGGTTATTTAAGAAGGGATAGCGGCAGGTAGTGCCTCGTAGCGGCAGGCAGCATCTGGTGAACGCTGGGCGCTGTACGCAAAACCACATTTATGAAAGCAAATCTGGTGAGCCCCTCTAAAAGCACCATGTAGCATCCAATGTATTATTACAGGCAGCTCAGTGTATAGCGCCAGCGCTCTAGCTTCCAGAGCGCCAGGTATTACCTTTCGCTCAGTGTCGCTCTCCCATACATTTTAATGGCCGTTCAATTGCTTGTGCTTAAACAGTGTATTTGACAATTTTTCTCTCAAATCATAGTGTGACCTCTCCTGGCTGCAAACAAACACTTTTAGAAACTTTTTTGACTTTATATTTTTATGCAGAATTGTCATTACAGGTCTGGAACTAAAGTGTTAAGGTCACAGTGGTAAAACAATTCCATGAGGTTTTTCCATTTTTTAATAATGCATGAGGCATTGTACACATAAAAACGGTATATTTAGATCTGTTTTAACAGGTCAAGACTTTTTTGACTTTTTATACAGCACCAAATACTCGCTTACAAACGCTCATCTGCCAATACCTGGCGTTAGTAATGAATCAGCCTCCGCATATCAATGGTGGTCTTCCTAAAAATCAGATTAGATTCCCTGCTGGGACTAAATACAATATAAAAAAATCATTTATTCACCACGTCTTACCTGAAGCAGCTTCTTCTGGTCTGGAGCTATAAGAATGACCCTCAATGTGCCCCGCAGTGTCTGGCACACCCCCTGTTATAGAGAAGGGGGCAACATGCTTTATTTCTCGTGGAAGGGAAGGTGGACAAAATAACATTTAACCCTTCTAGTGCCAGCTACATGAGTCTCACATAGCTAGCTTTATACCCCCACAGTAAAAAAAAAAAAAGTTAAAAACTCACCTGACCCCTCGTTATATTAGGCTGGGTCTTCTCTTCACCTGGGGGCTGGCAAGTCACCTGCGGCTAGCAAGTGACTTGCCATTAACCCCTCGGCACCCCAATTACCTGCCCTCCCAAAGCCCGGGGGGCAGAAGAGCCAGGGCCCACACAGGGTATGTGGGCTTGTAGGCTGCAGGGTGGGTCTTACCTGAAGCAGCTTCTTCTGGTCTGGAGCTATAAGAATGACCCTCAATGTGCCCCGCAGTGTCTGGCACACCCCCTGTTATAGAGAAGGGGGCAACATGCTTTATTTCTCGTGGAAGGGAAGGTGGACAAAATAACATTTAACCCTTCTAGTGCCAGCTACATGAGTCTCACATAGCTAGCTTTATACCCCCACAGTAAAAAAAAAAAAAGTTAAAAACTCACCTGACCCCTCGTTATATTAGGCTGGGTCTTCTCTTCACCTGGGGGCTGGCAAGTCACCTGCGGCTAGCAAGTGACTTGCCATTAACCCCTCGGCACCCCAATTACCTGCCCTCCCAAAGCCCGGGGGGCAGAAGAGCCAGGGCCCACACAGGGTATGTGGGCTTGTAGGCTGCAGGGTGGGGGGGCCACAAAAGCTGGCCCCTCCACTCTGTTCCTACAAGCCCCCATAGCTGGTCCCGGGCTGGTTATTTCGGGTAGGGGGGACCCTATGTCATTTTTTTTTAAATTAACCCCTTATGTTTATAGTGTGGATAGTAGTATTTTATTTGTAAATGTGATAAAGTGCTCTTTTCAGTTTGGGGGGTCTCCTGGGCAAGAATGGGGGGGCTATCGACACATATGTGGTACCGTTGTAATCAGGAGAAATGGGGCTTTCACATGCAATATGGTTTTCATTAATAAAACAAATGATATATTTAATTCTGTTTTAATAGGGCAAGACTAAATATCAATGGTGGTCTTCCTAAAAATCAGATTAAGTTCCCTGCTGGGACAAAATGCAATATAAAAAAAATCATATACTCACCATGTCCTACCTGAAGCAGCTTCTTCTGGTCTGGAGCTATAACAATGACCCCTCTTGGAAAATAGGTGACCCACTGTGGGGGTTATTTAAGAAGGGATAGCGGCAGGTAGTGCCTCATAGCGGCAGGCAGCGTCTGGTGAACGCTGGGCGCTGTACGCAAAACCACATTTATGAAAGCGAATCTGGTGAGCGCCTCTAAAAGCACCATGTAGCATCCAATGTATTATTATTATTCTGCTTTTTTATCATTTTTTTAGGGAAACCCTGTGCAACCTAAGAATTCTTCAAGGTATTACTTTGTGAAAGATGAGCCCACTACAACAAGCTCAGTACACTTAGAAAGCTTAACGTGTGTACTTTCAGGGAATATATGGTTTATGGGGGATATTCCAAATGTAAAGGGTATTTTTTTTTTTTAATTGCAAGGTGCGCACTTTGTCAGCAGAGCTGAAAATTTCAAGTAAAATTACAGTTACGCACATGCTTTACTTTGTGGTGTTTGGCAACTCTTCCCTTGACAGTAGCTATGCATGTTGGGTACTGTTCTGTTCGGGGGATGTTGCTTTTTCACTTTTTACTTGTTTTTTCTTGTTTGCATATAGTTTTTTTTAGGAAAATGTGGCTTTGATTCTTCTTTTTTATTCATTTTTAGGGAAACTCTGTGCAACCAAAGAATTGATTGAGGGATTACTTCCACAAAACTACACCCACATAAACAAGTCTGGTACGCCTAGAAAGCTTGAGGTGTGTACTTCCAGAGAATATATAGTTTGTGTTCGTATTTCAAATGTAAAGGGTTGTTTTTCTGGAAAAACTGTAAGGTGCGCCTAGCGCGTAGCACAGTTGTATTTTATCTGAAAATCTCCTAAAGCGCTTTTTCAGTTTGGGGGTTTATCTTCTGGTCAGGAAAGGGTGTCTACCAATACATATGTGGTACCGCTGTGACCAGAAGAAATTTGGATTTCACACGCAATAAGATTTTATTGACGAACTTGAATTTTTTATTAGAAAAAACACTACAAATTGCAAAAAATAGATTTTTTTTAATTTTTTTGCACATATTTCACCCAAAAGTATTGAGAATACACCTAAAAAATGACAAAAAAGACATTTCATGTTAAAGCCGATTCTGCTGAAAAAAAAATATATAATTCCCTGGGAAATCCCTTCAAAAATCACAGTTGAACATGTGAAGCGCAAAATAGTGCAAAAGGGTCTGGCAACAGAGAATGAAGAATGCTCCAGGTAGGCTGCCACTTAAAGGGTTAAAAACCAACTGAGGTACCTGAAACAACAGCTGAATCTGCATAGAGTATAATTTGCTTGCTAACAGTGGACAGATTTAAAATTAAAATGTTGAGATTGAAACAAACCTGTTTAGCAAAAGTTTGGCTGAATTTAACCAGAAACTGAATATAAACGAACCCGTCATAGTGAACTTTTTTAAAATATATATTTCAGTTGTTTAATTTTGACAGACAATAAATGTTATATGTTTTACCTAAGATAAAGCAATTAGTGGGGAGAGACTGTAGAGCTATTTCTGTAGTAAATAGACAGTAGTAGTAGTAACAAAGTATATCATTTTGTAATCTGTTTGTATATAAGCTCATGCTTTACTATGAAAGTCCCTTTGATTTTAACATGCCATCACTATTTTTCAGAAAAGTGAAAGGCTATTAAAAAAAATTGTCAATTAATTTGCAGCGATAAAATTGTGAACTGCCAACCATATCAATAAATGATTACCATCAAACTGAATTTTAGCTGGCCAAAAAAGTAAGGCTAGTCCACATTAGCTATTTGTGTGTAAATGACATGTCACTCAAGTTGTGCCTAGGGGTTTTTTGTATAATTTAAAAAAAATCATGTAGGTAATACATTACTGAAATAAAGTCTACTGAGACTGTAAGCTGCTCTACTATGCATAACTTTGAAACTCAATAAAAGCAATACAATTCAAAGAGAAAGAAGAGCTGAATCAAAATGGACATGTTTATAATTTTTTTAGACTTTCAGCTTTCTGATGAATGTATCTTGATGGCTGTATGAATTATCATCATATATGACTGATCGTTATGCCTTACTTTAGGGAAAAAATGGTCAGATTCAAAGCACAGAACAAAAGTAGGTAAAATAATAAAATAAAATAATAAAATAATGTCTGGTACCCCTGTGTTACTAAGAACACTAGCGAAGTTACATTAACCTTTTTGAGAAGGGGCGTTGAATGTCCTTTTATAGACTCAAAAATGACCCCGCCAAGGGCAATGTACAGATGTGTCCTTCCATGCCTTTTCCCTACACAATACATTGTGAGAAGTATGTAATTTGCTTTAATCAGCAGAATATATAGTGACTGCATACAAACCGCTTTTGCTAGCTGCACAGTAAAAACATTGATAACATTAGGTTCTTACAATTAATGGACTATCATTTTGAGCAATAGATTTGATAAGATGAGATGTGTGTCTCAAAATGTGTTTTGTGATACTGATGTTATTTATTTTATTCTGTTGTAACACAGCTAGTGATTGCATTTAGTTAGCCTATTGTGATATTATTCTGTATGGAGATCATAAGCATGCAAGGGGGGCTTTTATAAAAAATGCATGCCTTGTACATGATTAGAAATGTCCTTGTCCAGGCACAAGCTAACATTCCCTACCCTTATCCCGGTGGGAACAGTGTCAAATGAACAATTTCAAAGCACCCCAAACCTTAGATTTTAAAGCAGATTGTGTGGCTTGTCATGCTCACCTGTGCTTAGAGCTCCAATGGAAAGACTTTTTTGCACGGTCCAGGAGACAGGGAATTGAATGGAGGGCCCAAGTACAAATACCATTGGAGTAGTTTGGATAGTGTGTTTTGTCTCTGAAATGCATACAATAATGCAATAATACAATAATGAGTAACATTATTAAACTTCTGTAGGCACCTTTAACAAATATGGTGCATTTGTAGAGTGAAAGAAGAATTCCACTTTAGATCCTACTTTTAAACCTTTCTCTGTAATGCTAGATGCCTGCTTTAGTGAAATAAAGCACCTTTAAAGAGGACCAAAACCCACCCTGGAGTTTATGAGACTTCATACTCGCTCCCCCAGGGGCATCCAGATTCAGGTTGCCCTGCTGTGTCAAACCCCCTCAGAATGCCTCCCCTGAAAACTCACCTTCTTTCCCATTCCAACAGCACATGCACGAGCAGCAGCCGCATCCCCGCTACCCTTTTAGCAGGGCGCGTGCCGTGGGGGAACTCTCACCAGTGCACTCGAATACGCTCGCTTTAGACAAGCTCTTAGACAAAGAGGTGGGAGCGGATCCAAGCGTGCTGACTGGATGAGGAACCGAGGACCGAGGAAGGGTGAGTGAGAATGGGCGACCTGAGGGGTTTCACACAGGAAATTTTTAACCTGGGTTTCGGTCACATTTAAAGCAAACAAAGCCTTCTGACTTCCCCTCCCACATGCCACCACCCACCTCCCTGCCCAAGTACCTTAAGCAATGATGCCGGCTTATAGGTGGCCTGTTTTTTTAGTATGGGCAGTACTCCCGCCCCCACTCTATCTGAATGGATGGGCATGGCAGTGTGTCTGAGCTAAAGGGAAGCGAGGGTGCAATCCACTTTCAAACATTTTTCTAGCTTTTGTCAGATGTCTGTCTTACCCAAACAATGCACAATGCACTTCCAGTAGATATTTCAATATTTTAATTCTTAAGGTGAGCCTTAAAGTCAACCTTAGACGGGACGTTCAGCATCATTTAATGAAAAGCCTATGCCCTTAAAAAACTATTCCCCAGCATCTAAGATTAATATATTTTAAGTCTTATGTCACTTATTATTTCTTACCCCACTGGGCTGCAACTCTGTTCAGGACTCCAGGATACGGACGCTGCATCTTGCCTCAGAAGCATCACATATTGAGGAAATATATAGCTGTGCTTTGCTAAGACAGACTAGAGCTGGGGTCAGGAAAAGGACAGCAATCCCAGAATGCAGAGCGGCATAGTCAGAAGATACTAGACTCCATAGGCCACCATCTTGGATGTCTAGGCTCAGAAAATGCAGTAGATGCAGGTAGGATGATTTTTGATGTGGCCAATCTGTATGTACAGAGTGGGGGAAACATACAAGATATGCTCTTATTCATGGTGAAGATCTGATTTAAAGTGGTCTGCTTAATATATATCTCAGCGTCAGAATGTCAGCAAACAGTCAAATTAAAGGGGGCATATGTTCTGTAAGAAAATAAGGAAAATGACATTTAAGCACATGATAGTGACAGGGGAGTGGGTGGTAAAGAAGTATACACTGAATCTATTTTTATCAACGTTGGTCCTCTTTAATAAATGAAAGGGTTTGTCCATTTAAAAAAAGAACATACTTACCTATACTCCAGGTTTGCATTCAGAAGGCTGAAGCTATCTGGTTTCTATGCTATCAGCTCCAAAACTGACAGCACCTTCCTGACTGGTCCCCTGATGTTCACCACTGACACAATATCTGATATACAGTAGATGCTGCATGTGGGTCCCAGATCTGCATGTAGGTCCCTGACTCACATGCCACCACTCCTGCGGCATCTCTCAATGTGTTTGGAGCACCAGCATTTTGAGAAGCTACCTGATCAGTCCCACACTTCTGGTTAGGGGTGTATGGTGGTGTACAAGACCAGCCTGAGGTGCCCATGTAGAATAATCTGCTTGTACTACGTACACTTCCACCTACAGCCATAAGCTGGCACCACTTGGGGAGGGTCATCAGGGCAACAAACACAGCTATGGAAGATGCAGCTGGGGAACCTTGTCTCAGGGGCAAATCTGATCTGATGTTTGCTGGGAAATGCCACAAAAGTTAAAACATTATTTGGCTAAATGGAAACCTAACATTTTTATCCAGATGCTTTATAGCTAAAGAGGGTTTCTTCTATGTTCTTTCCTGCTATAACATATATCATTATGTCTATATAGGGGACCTCTGCCATTATTTGCAGTTTACCTAAAGCGGATCTTAAAAAGGGCCCCGTGTCTTGCCACCCTACCCTGGCGCTGAGGCAGGATGGGGGGCTTACAAAGAAAAAAAACCCATACCTTAGCCAGACACCTGTGACGCTCTTCCAGCACTCTGGATCCTGGGCGCCGCCATCTTGGATGAAAGACACAGGTGGATGGCGTGGGCGCATGGGGTTTTTTCTTTGTAAGCCCCTCCGTCCTGCCTAGGGTGTCAGGGTGGATTGTCCTTTTTAACTGAAGTTCTGCTTTAATAGAGTAAAAAAAATGTTGTAATAAAACTAGAGATGGTCGAATTTCATGCAATTTGTGTCATAATTAGATACTTATTGAACACAAAAAGTGGCCAAAGACACTAGTAAGCAGGGCCGGATTAAGTGTGGTGAAAGCCCCTGGGGACAAAATCCGGTGGAGGCCCCAGATACTGTATTTTTTCCCTTAAAATAATAGTCCAGTCAAGTAACTGATTGGTGGTTGTCTGGCACCCGCCCGCTTACTGGAACATCAGATCGAGTCCCTTGTGCCACTCTTGTGTGGGTGCTTGCTGCTCCTGCTTTGCCATTCTGGGTGGGGGGTTAGTGTAGTCACCCAGTTGTCCAGCAGACAAGTTCCCTGCTTTAAGCCGCCAGCTGCTGTGCTTGGTGGCCTATGTGCAGTGAGCGGCCGCGGACTGACAGCTCTGCATGCACCCATCACTGTAGCATTGGTGACAGCGGCTTTGCTGCTCAAGACTCTCTGTCCTGCCCTGTGGTGGCTTTGGCTGTAGGTTTTCTAAAACAAAAAAGACTTGCCCAGGTGTGGGGGGGGCCACTGCCACCGATAACTTTGTTGCCAGCCTGCAGCCCATCAGACCAAAGACTGAAAAGCCTCCTAGACCAGACCATAACTCCCAAGTTTCGTGGAGGCCTCCTTTGCAGGGCAAGTGGTGGATGCCCCGGGGCGCGAGCCCCTTGCGTCCCTCTCATAATCCGGCTCTGCTAATAAGGCAGCTCATTTTAAGGTGCCTGCCCTATGTGCTTCTGCTTCATTTCCTGCAGAGTCCAGTAGATGCAGTAGCAGATCTTCTATCAGATCTCTATTTTCTTTGCATATGTTTGCTGGCAATGTGGAATAAATTAGGATTAGATCATAATTGGCTTCCCTCTGCCCAAGTGGATAGTATTGACAGAGACAGTTTTACAGACTTGTAGTTACTCTTTCGAGAGAGAGCTGGCTCGAGAGATCAATGATCTACCAATACCCCTTCACTTCTCTGTGAATAATATTACTAAAATACTTCCCAGCTGGAAATTCTGAGGCTTTGGACAGGCTGTAGTTGAGATTAATGAGAAGCTCTGATTGCCGCTGTATATCCTAACTTTACCTCTGTAGAAATAGGCTGGACTGTGTTCTTCTGTAACCTAATTTTCCTGAATGTTATTAATGAGCGGAATACATGGTGTCAACTTACAAACCGCTTTTGCTGGCTGCACAGTAATAGCATTGATAACACAAGGTTCTTATAATTAATGGACTCCCAAGTTTAAAAGATTTAGCACCATTTTTTACCCTGGGAAGTTTTTCATAAAACTTTATTTTTTTTTGCTTAACTTCTTAAAGTAGAAATGGCAGCAGAACGGTTCTTAATTTTATATTGAGTAGCTAACTAAGGGTTAGACACTAATTCAGTTTTTGGAGAGGCTGAGTTTGGAGGTGTTTTTTTTTTATAAATTTACAATCAGCCCTATAATGTATATATAATATAATTATATAAAATAATATCATTGCATTTAGCGTTGTCATAAGAAAATGTGTTAGAATACCTAATAGGACTCAAAAGTGAAGTGTATCTTTTAAATTAAAGGAAATAAAATTGTACATAAAATCCCTGGGGGGGGGGGTAATAATAAATAATAAATAAACAAAAAGGGGGGAAAATGGCCAGATCCTTTGGGCAACTTTTCCTCCATAGACTTCAAGGTGTCTGGCTTTGCATTTATAAAAGAACTCGATAGTCTGATACATTCAGCCAAATCGGGGGGGGGGGGGGGGGGGGGGGGTGTATAGTTGCCATTTGAGCTTAAAGGAGCACTATCGTTAAATTGTGTAATATTAAAAATCCTTATAAACATATTAGCTAATGAGAGGAGGGGTCACTTATACACCCGAACTGAATAAAACTCCTGCCAAGCTTGTGGTTTATTCTCTCATGATAGGAATAAAATCCAGGGTTGACAGGTTTAGTCTATCAGAGGTGACAGGAGTTTGTCCTTCCTTCCATTAAAAAACAAAAGACAAGCCTGATTGCCTAAATTAACCCCAAAGTCTAAAATAGACCAAATAGTGGAGCAAATTGTTTTTCGGAATAGTAGCTTTTCAGCATTGGGACCTCCATGCCCTTTTCTATAGGCTTAAACATTGTTCTTCTGGGGACCCGGGGCTTTCACCCCCCCCCCCCCCCCCCCAGTTTTTTGGATTTTTTAAAACATAAATCAGAATGGTACATTAGTTCTCCAATTATGTTTTTGGCTTGCATGTTCCACACCCTTAATATTCCCACCTCGTCTTATGTATATAGCTAAAGGGTCAACAATGAGGAAGAAAAAGAAAGGTGACCTGACCTATAGCAAATGTTAGAGAAATCTACCCAAAGTATTCAATCCTAGCTCTGCAATTGAAATGCAAGGGACAACATACACGAATATGTAACTATCCATAATATTATAAGTGACAACCAACACGGTTTTACTAAGAACAGAAGCTGCCAGACTAACTTGATTGGCTTCATTGAGGAGGTGTGTAGAAGCCTGGACAGAGGGGCAGCTGTAGATATAGTTTTTCTGGATTTTGCAAAAGCATTTGACACTGTCCCCCATAGACGCTTATTGGGGAAATTGAGATCTTCAGGATTAGAAAACGCAGTTTGTAACTGGATGGAAAACTGGCTGAAGGATTGTGTGCAGAGAGTTGTGGTTAATGATACCTACTGTGAATGGTTACCGGCTGTAAGTGGTGTACCCCAGGGTTCAGTGCTGGGCCCACTATTATTCAACTTGTTTATAAATGACATAGAAGATGGGATTAGAAGCACTGTCTCTATTTTGCAGATGACACAAAGATATGTAGCACAGTGCAGTCTATTGAAGATGTTCACAAGCTTCAGGCTGACTTGGACACTTTGAGTGTCTGGGCAACCACTGGGCAAATGAAGTTCAATGTGGAGAAATGAAAAGTCATGCACTCGGGGTCTAACAACCTGAAGGCCACATATATCCTCGGGGGAGTAAAACTGGGAGAGTCACTTGTTGAGAAGGATCTGGGGGTACTAGTAGATCACAGACTAAATAACAGCATGCAATGCCAAGCAGCTGCTCCCAAGGCCACCAAGATACTATCGTGCATTATAAGAGGCATGGAATCACAGGATAGAGATGTAATTTTGCCTCTTTACAAGGCACTGGTGCGCCCTCAACTGGAATATGCCATTGAGTTCTGGGCACCCATTCATAGAAAGGACGCTCTGACTCTGGAAAGGGTGCAGAGGAGAGCCACCAAACTAATAAAGGGAATGAAAGATTAGTTATGAGGAAAGATTACGAGAATTAAATCTGTTTAGTCTTGAGAGGAGGCGATTGAGGGGGGGACATGATTAACTTGTATAAATATATAAATGGACCATACAAAGAATATGGGGGAACACTATTTCATGTAAAATCCTCTCTAAGGACAAGGGGGCACTGCCTTTGATTGGAAAAAAAGAAATTTAGTCTCCGGAGGGGACAATCATTTTTTACCATAAGAACTATAAATCTATGGAATAGCCTCCCACAGCATCAACCGCTGACAGCTTCAAAAAAGGATTAGATGCTTATTTAGAAGAAAATAACATTAACAGTTAATTAATAAATAAATAGCTTCCCCTATAAAAGAAAAAATAACGTCCCCCTACCCCAACACCCTTGGTTGAAATTGATGGACATATGCATTTTTTCAACCGTATTAACTATGTAACTATGTAACTATGTAAGGCACTAATCCATGTTCCTAGCCTCTCACCATGGGTGGACTGGCCATAGGGAGACCCGAGACAATTCCTGGTGGGCTGCTGCTTTTAACACCCACCTTCAATCCCTGCCCCCCATGTCTCCCTCTCATCCCCTTGTACCCACCCACACTGTATCCACAAGCCAAGGAACCTCAGGCCCAGTGCTATAGCTTTTATTGTTGGGGGGGCCTCATCAGAGATGTTTTGGGTCGGCCATGGTCTGGCAAAATCCAGGGCTAATTTTTGGCCCCAGTCCGCCACTGACTCTCACCAATGTTCAGTTTCTGCAGGGCAGGGATATGGCATCAAATGTCTTCCTTACAACATGTCAAGTAAAGCAAAGGCATTTCCAGAAGCTGTGAGATGGCAAGATTTGGGATCATTTAAAGGGTGCTAGTGATATTTTTTTCACCAATGATAATTGACAGCAGGTTTAAGTGAAAAGCGTTTACCTAAAGGATTAGCAGCAAGACACTTGCTGCCAAAACAAAATGCTGAGGTGCCGGAATAAGTGCAATGCTACACCTCAGGCTCGGGTGTTCTGCTTTCTTGCCTCTCTCCGGTTTCTCCCTTTGCTCTGTCATTTACAAAATGTCATGCCCTAAGATAATACATAAATTGCAGCAAATTCAGCATAGCTGAATGATTTTGTATCAAATTCATGTCTGATTACTTTTTTAAGATACAGGTTCACGGTCTATAAAAATCCATATTCTGCAATATTCCAAGAAGCACTAGGCAGACCCCCCTGGAGATGGCAAAGTTCTAAGGTGCCATCTCCGGAGAAATGGATGTTGACTACAGCCAATCTCCGGCATTTTGTTAGCTGTCACAAAGAACGAGCCACTTTTAAAACTTAAAATGAATTATCCTCCCATCTTACTTTCTGAAATGTTTCTGTCCTCAGAAGATGCCATGAATAACATGCACCGGATTTTCTGCAAATGTTTACTAGTATACAGATTTATAGACTGGATTTGTTTAAATTGAAAAGGAGCCAAAAAATAGCAGTCAGAAGCAAATTGTTTTGGGTATTTTGCCATATTGAAAAATAATCTCAAAGGATGTAAAAAGAAAAAAAAAAAAGCTCTGCTCTGTCTGTGTAATACCCAGAGTGTAAAATGTGCTACCACAAAACAACACTTCATAAACAGCAGCCTTCAGTTTCAGCACTCCAGATTCTTGCAATATAATGAAATTAAAATTGAAGTACAAGGAGCAGCTTTTGGATAAGAAAAGCATTATCACACTTCACAATGCGCCTCTTTTACAGACTTTCAGTTTATTTATAAGTCTATCTTTTATTGATTTACAGAGGTGCATAATGTATTTTCCTCTAAGAAATACTTGGACATTTGCCAACAAATACCATTCTTAAGCATTTTTTTGTTATTGTACCCTATTAAAATAGCAGTTCAGTTCAGTTTGAAAGCTTGTGTTGAAATGTAATAGGATTTGGAGTGCCTTGCCAAACTTTAATGGATGCCTTGCCCTGAGCTTGGAGGGCCTTTCCAACTCAACAGACACAAACACAAAGAAAAGTACATTACCTAAATCTGATTTGAGGGCAGTTCTGTAGGTGAGCAGCAAATGATTTCCAATGATGTAGAGCAAGCTTTCTTATCCACTGGTACTAGTACCACTGGTTGTACTTAAAGTGGACCAACACCCAGGATTCTGACTTTCCTGGGTTTTGGTGCACTTCGGCTGGGCACCCCGAACGCCCCGCTGTGTGAAACCCCCCAGAAACCCCGAAAAACTCACCTCTCCTCGCTCCCACGTGACCGCCGCTGCCAATCCCCGTCGACGGACAAGCGGGAGGCAGCGACGGACAAGAGAGTGCGCCAGCTGCCGCCTCCCGCGCGTCACTCTTACAGGGCGCGTGCCCGCGCTGGCCATTCACAAACGGCCGGCGCGGGTGCGCGTCCTGCTAGAGGGACGCGCGGGAGGCAGCAGCAGGCGCCGCTGGATCGAGGATAAGGTAGGGATTTAGGGGTTTCTGGGGGGTTTCACACAGCGGGGCACCCCCGATCGGGGTGCCCCGCAGTCAGGGGTCTGATCGGTCCGGGAATCTTATAGATTCCCGGGCCGATCATGGGAGGGTGTTGGTACACTTTAAGCTCTCCTCTGGTGGTACTCATGGCTACATTGAGTGAAAGTCGGGGGACATGAAGTGTCTAGCCTCTGCTCTTAAAGGATGTGCCAGGCACTGAGTCAACCAACTGCAGGGGTGTAGCATCTTGGGATGACAGCATTCATCCCAAGATGTTTAGCAGGATCAAGATGGCCATGCCCAGTGATTTCAGTGCTGGGCATGGCCATCTTGATCCTGCTAAACAGAGCGGCAGCCCCTTCTCTGTATGAGCGTCCGTATGTGCACAGAGGGAGGGGTGCTGTTCTGTGCAGCCTGATTAAGATGGCCATGCCCAGCACTGAAATTGCTGGGGGGAAAGCGCTGCATACCGGGCGTTGTGCCAGTGGCAGCTCTGGATTACCAGGACAGGTAAGGTGTTGCATTTTTTTAACCCCCCAGTCCTGTCTCAACAGTGAGAGAACAGGGGGTGGGACTGGAAAGACTGGACTTCCACTCTGGCACATGGAGCTGGCTTCAGTTGGAATCTGCGGTACATGTAGCAGCAGTTTGACCACTATTAAAATCAATAGGCCAGTCTGAATTATTCTGAAAAAGAAAATATGATGCATATGATATTTATGCAAATGTTTACATATGTACTGAAGATCAGATTTAGTGACCCAAGAGTCTCAGCCTGAGTAGCAATTTCCCCATCTGGAGTAGAGAAACACAGAAGCCATGGAAAGTCTGTTTCACTGATACTTTATCTTTAGGAATCACAAACACATGATTTGCTGTAAAACTGTAGCAAAGAATATTTTCTAAAAATCATTGTACCAAAACTAATATTTGTGCTCTCATGATAAATAAAACACTGGCCAAAATGTCTGTACTTTGTGATTTGTTCAGACATTATCTCCCCGGGACAGGAATATGCTATTACAGGAGTCATTTTAAATATATAATAATTCTTATCCAGCTTATTTGGGTCAAACAAACTTTATTGTATGTGTGGCTCAGAAACGGGGCTTGTTTCTTGCAAATCTGTTTATGTACTGATATAAAGTATGCATACATTGACTCATACTCAGCTGAGCTGCTAATTGCCATTTTAGGCAATGGCTCCAATGAAATTATCGCCATTTTTAGCATATTCATTTAATACCACTTTTTTTGTTCATTTAAGTTTACAGACCCTTCATGCAGATTATCCCTACAACCTATATTGCTGCTCCAGTAGTGACTGGTTAATAATGATTTGATGATTGGAACATGGATCCTTAAAGACAGCCTACACCCACAGTGACCTCCCACCCACTCAAACTATAAGCATGTTAGCACCAGAAAATGCCCAACATGGGGCTTGTATAGTCTCTGCTTCAGACTTCTACCACTTCGCTGGGGCAGTCATGTGACCTGCCAGCAGTCATTTCTTCCCTGTACCAGCTTCTAACTGGTATGGTACTAAGAAGCCTTCTAGTTTCTGAAATCGGGTCTTACGGTGTTACTGACACCCCCACATCACCCCCAGTGATTGCGCATTCCCCCTCCATTGCAATGAATAGAGCTGGGCAAGCACAGGCACTGTGACTAATGATGACAGAAGATAGGGGCATGAGTGTTGACCATGTGCCGAAAGAATTTTGGAGTGCATGCTCACCACAAGACTTGTTCCCAGTAACCTGGAGGACTTGACATACCGGGACCTACTGTGGAAGAGAAAGGTTGAGTACTTTTTTCCCAATAGTAACTTTTTAATGATGACAGGAACACAGAGCCTTAAAGACAGTCTATAACCACTATGACCTCACACACATCCATCTTAGCCCCAGGAAATGCCCAAAATGAGAATAGTCTACTTTCTGCTCCAGACTCCTACCACTCCACTGGTATATCCACGTGACTTACCATGAGCAACTAGGTTTTCCTACATCAGTATGAAAAGGAATGAGCAAAGCAGAGCATGTCCTGCTGGTGAGCCCATTTGTCACCCCAGGAGATGTGCAAATGCTAAGCAGTCAGTAGAGCAACCTAATGTAATTTTCAGGTGCTAACAAATAGAAAGTGAAGATCAAGAACAATGTATTTGTTGGTGAGCTTTTGAGTGTTCACATGAGCTCACCTTCAAATATAATCAGTCTGCCTTTAAAAGATATTACCTCATTTCTTCACTTTCTGTTGCTCTTAATGGATACCATGGTACACACATTGGTGGAGCTTTGTGATGGATCTGCCTATAAAACTCCTTGAGGTACCTGCCATGGGTGCTTGTAATAAGAACCTTGCAAAATAAATGTACATGTTCACCAATGCACTAGCTCAGCCTAGGAGCCAACCACGCTTCTTGCTTTCTACTTGCAGAACTGGCTCAAACTAACCCAGCTCCAGACAGAAACTGTGACCTCTTCACTATAGTGGGAACTGGGAATTTTACCAGTATATTGGTTAGATGAACGTTTTACAGTAGAGTCATAGGACCAAAAAAGACAGAGGCTCAAGAGAACCTCTCTGAGATAACTTTTTTAAAATCTGACCTGCAGAGAAGAGGACATTTACGATACTATATGAGGTTGATTCAGAGCCTGGTGAGAAAACTCACTTCTTTTTTCGGAAAGAAAACTTGCCATTAACCGTACTTTTATTGTGTAACAGATGTAAATTCACCTGGCTCTGAATCAGCCCCAGGGACAATGAAAGTGGATGGCAGTTTTCTCTCCTAGAAAAAGTTTTCTCACCAGGCTCTAAATTGACCCCTATATGAGTATTGCCAACACATAATATGTATATTAAAATCTTCATCCTAATCTTATACAAATCTTCTTTAGATTATATTGTAAGATCTTGTGTGTTACAGCCTTGAAAGGCAAGATAAAATTTCCAGATCAAATTGCTAATAATCTGTTTTATTCCTCCAAAGTCAGTGATGAAATATAATTATGCCAAGAGGAATGAAATGAACAATTCTGGCTTTATTATTACTACATCCAGATATATGACATAATTGCTTAAGACAAATTACATATACAATATCTTTTATTTTACCCATCAGTATGAATATTTAACTGCTAATAAAACCACAGCTTTTAGTGACAAGTCTAGCACTTCTGTCAGATAACCCAAGTAGAGTTTCTTGGAATGCTGGGTCACTTAAAATTGCCATTTCTATATTTAATAATGACCGTTACAGGAAATGCCCAGAACCTACATGAAAGTTTTACTTTTATGAGGGTTATAGTTACAAAATTGCATAAAAGTTTTATTTTTTCTCCTGTGTAAGTTATTTTTAGTGAATCTTTACAAAGCAGCTTTTTTTTTTTTACAGTTTTCAATGTGGGTCTAACTAGCTGCTATTTTTTTAATAACCAAATGTAAATATTTACATGTGTACAAATATTTACATATGTTCTGCAAGACACCCCTTTAAGTATTCATTTAATTAGAAACCAAGTTGAAGTCTATCATTAAATAAGCTTTTATACTGATTAAGAATATCAGCGTGGAGCTGAGTAAATGGTACTAAATCTATAATTATTTTGAAATATGACAATTTATAAGATTATTTTGTCTGATTAGATGTATTATCAAACAACAATTAGAATAATACTGCAAACATAAGCAACTGCCCAGCAAATCCACATTTTTAAAATTACTTATTCTGATTAATTTCTAACATTAAACCGTATCTTCACCATGATTTATCGAAAAGCCCAAACCCTTAAAAAACGATTCCCCAACTGGGCTGCAACTCTGTTAAGGACTTTAGGATATGGGCACCGCCATCTTGACTCGGAAGCATCACACTTACTGAGGATAGGAGAGTGGGATAAAGTACAGGGGCCAGGGTTATAGCTGTGCTTTGCTCAGACAGAGCAGAGCTGGGGTCAGGAAAAGGTCAGCAGTCCCAGAATGCAGAGCAGCACAGTCAGAAGGCACTTCCTGTTTGAAGGCTGCCTGATGTTCCATCTTGGAAGATCTCCTGCCTCCCCCTTCTCTGGATGCCGATCACCGGCATCTGTCATCAGAGCTTACAATCGCAGGTAAGTACAGTAAAACATTTTTTTTTTTTTAATAAAATACTTTTATTACTTGTGTGGTGTTTTTTTTTCACAGTTAACCCTTTGTGAGCTGGTAAGGGGTCCATGAGACCCCTTATACCAGTTCACAAGGCTCTGGGTCTGGCAAGTCACCTGCGGCTAGTGGGTGACTTGCCATTAACCCCCAGCCCCCCATTACCTGCCTCCCCAACGGCCAGGGGGGGGCAGAAGGGCCCGGGCCACTTAGTGGCTATGTGGGCTAATAGCCTGCAGGGCCAGGGGCCACCAACGCTGGCCCCTGCGCCCTGTTCTACAAGCCCCATAGCTGGCCCGGGTCGGTAATGCTGGGTAGGGGGGACCCTACGTCATTTTTTGGGGGGATTTTTAAGGGTTTTTAACCCTTAAAATTCCCCAAAAAATGGGGTCCCCCCCCCGGGAGGGGGGATCCTATGTCATTTTTTTTTTAATTAACCATTTTGGGTTCTGTCATCCAGCAGCTATAAAAGGCTTCTAGCAAGTGAGCAGAAGCCAGTGATCGCTGAGGGACAGGGTGCTCCAGTATGGATGGGAGGTAAGTATTAAAAAAAAAATAATAAAATATTTTTTCTCTGTGTGGTGTGTTTTTTTTACATTTAACCCTTTGTGAACTGGTAAGGGGTCCATGAGACCCCTATTCCAGTTCTCAAGGCTGGGGGGATGGCAAGTCACCTGCGCTAGCCGGTGACTTGCCATCCGGTTGCTGACTGATTCAGCAACCGGATGTGCATCAGCCCCAAGGTAGACAAAGAAAGTGAATGGCAGTTTTTTTCTGCCTTTTTTAACTGGTGCTGAATTGATCATATTGAGCTGTGTGTCAGTGTCATTAAAAAAGATTGCCAGTGTACCAAACATAGGCGCTGTATGTCCAAGGATTCAAAGTCCCCCTGCCCTTTAATTAGTAAGTAAAGTCAGAGTAAATTTCACCTCCACCATCCGCTATTCACCATTATTAGATAACAGGGAAATCAATCCAATTAAAGCTGTATTTTAGCTTCATTCTGAAGTTGTTTCCCACATTGTGTTTTGATTGTAGGCTTTATGGGAAGTTCTTGTCTGGATCTGTATATTCTCGTTTGTTTCCCTGGCATTTCCCCCTCAGCTGCAAAAAATGTGCCTGATCGCATCCTCTATGGTGTTTAGGTGCCAAAAATGTCCCCTGTTGCACCTCTCTGTAACCACAAAGGATACCAAGAGAGGGATATACCTGCCCCCCGGGTGTTAGAATGAAGTAACTATGACATCAGGAAACTCCAGCAGAAGCACCCTTATTATACTTGTTATTATAATGCTACATAACCCTTTGTTTCTATTCCAAGATTAACTCCCCCCCCCCCCTTACTGGGTCAACCTTTCCTCCCATATCTGGATTATTTGAGGTAACAGATCAAATACAACATAATGGGCCTGATTTTCTAAAGTGAGATATTAACATACTGAATAGACATATTAATTTAATAAACCAGTCCAAACCATTAGGGAATCAGTGAAAACATATATAGTAGCACCTGTACCTCTTCTCAGTTTCCCTATGAAAAATAGATTTCATGTACAGTCAATAGGTATCCTGTGTTCTAGCTGAAATACCTATACATGCTTTTGCTAATCAGGAGGAGGAAAGTGTGGTTATTGATTATTGTGTTCTTATTTGATAAGAAAGTTCTCAAAACATCCAAATATGTGCAAATAATAAATAACTGTATCTGATTGGTTGTCTGAAGCTTGCAGAGTGAGTGTTCTCTTGGGAAATTACCTAGCAGGACAGCTTTAAATCATATCTGCGCTTCTTTCTTAGAGGTTGGTTTATTACAGAAGTGACATGCTTTTTCTTGGAGAAATGAAAACTGAAGAATTTAAAAGAAATACCGATTCTTTATGGGGTATATTCTACTCTGTAAAGGGACTTTACTTACTGGGGATTGCCACTAGTATGTTTGCGACTTCACCCTAGGCCAGGGGTTCCTCACATTTTATCATCAAGTACCACTTTCCATTTTCTAATGACCTCAAGTATCACCTTGGAGGTACATTTGGGTTGTCTTTTAGTTAAAACTGTGTTAAAAACACAAAATAACTGTTTAAAACACACAGGAGCAGTTTTGTATTTATGGTTATGAATCCCTAAGTAAATCATCCCTTATGTCAAAGCATGTTGGTTAAACAATGCATTCTAAATATCTCATTTCTTGTACCTGTTTCTTCGCCAGTAAAGCAGTACATATATATTTTTTAAGTAACATGTGTGGGTGATTGTATTAATTTAATGTTAACATAATATTGCTTTAATGGCATAGCTAAGTACATTTGCATGAATGTTACAAGCTTCCATTGCATTAACATTGAAAGTGTGGCATGACTTAATAGCTAACCTCATAAAACTTAGACTAGACCAATAAAGCCTAGACAAGAGGGCTTTTGTATCACTCTTATAAAATGCATTTATTGGTGGCTAATATGCCATTAACATTTAGAAATAATCCTTGAATTACTGCAGCCACTAGTATCTATGTGTATATGGTTAGTGTAAGAAATCTAAACTGTATAATATTCAGGGCTGTATCAATTACATTTCTCGCTTTTACTGCCTATAAGAAGCATGTCTGCCTATAAGAAGCATGTCATTTTGCTTGAATATACCAGCCTGTACTGTATATTATTTTTTTTTTGGGGGGGGGGCACAAAAGAATGACTAAACACATCAGCTTTAGAAACTAAAGAGCAGTGTTTAAGGAGGGGACTAAATGAATAATTAGATTGGGTTGACTAGATATAGATATATAATAAATATATAGGGGCCAATACGAAATGTATCCAGTGATCTACTGTATGTATACCCAAGACTGCAACTGTAATACAGAGCATTCATTAAGGCAATTCGGATGCCCCCCTGTGCTAGGATTAACACCCATTTTCCGAAAGAAATGGATGATGTTCCAGTTTAAGTATTATAACAGAACCATTTCGTGCAGTATTTAGATTTGGGGAAAAAAAATTCCATAATAAGAAAAGTTGGCTGATATATATATATTCTATACTCTTATCTGACTAGTCTGTCGCACTACTGGCACATAACATCTTATGAGGTGATAAACAGAACTTGCAGACCTGCATCTTCAGTTCACTCTATGGCCTCGATTCAATAAAGGTAGAAAAAAATTCTCATGGTAGTAAAAGATTCAATTCATGAGAAAAAAAGCCTGAGAATTTCACTGTTACTGAATCACCAGATAAAAATACAATGAAAGTCAATGGCACTTTTTTACTCCTAAGAAAAGTAGAGAACTGTTTACTCCTTTCTACACTGTAGTAAAAGCTGCCATTGACTTTCATTGTCTTTTTATCTAGTGATTCAGTAACAGTGACATTCTCAGGCTTTTTTGTCATGAATTGAATTTTTTTGCTATCATGAGAATTTTTTTCTACCTTTATTGAATCGAGGCCTATGTCTCCACTGGAGACCTGGCAGTAGATCAGTTGAGTATAGACAATTGCATGGCTGGGATGGTTCTGCCTAATAAAGTTTAGTAAATTGCTCCATTTAAGCACTGCCCCCTCCCCCCCCCCCTCCGGCAATCAGGGACATAAGTGATTTGAGAGGTCTTAACCCCATAATTGACTAAACTAAATCTTTTATGACTGGAGGGACCCATAGTGGGCACTAAAAGCGCATAGGACAGCATGTGCTTGAATATAGGGGACAAATAAGAGATCAGCAGAAATTGGGTTCACCCGAGGATATAGCAAAAGTTCTGATGGTGATACATTACCTGGTTCTAGATCACACATGCTCAACTCTCCACCAAAAAGTCTTGTATTGCAGATATCCACACTGATGCAGAGGTGAGGCACTTAGACCCTTATTTAAGAAGGGATAGCGTCAGGTAGCGCCTGGTTAAAGAGAGTTAGCGACTGATAGCGACTGGTGAACGCCGGACACGGCACGCAATTACACATTTATCAAGCAGAATCTGTTGAGCGACTGGAATAGCGCCATGTAGCGTCTGATTCATAATTTTTACAGCCTCAGCGAACAGCGCCAGCGTTCAGCCTTGCACAGCACCAGGTATGACCTCTTGCTACCTGTCGCTCTCCCATACATTTCAATGGACGATCCTTTTCTTCTCTTTAAACTGTTTTTTTTTTTTTTTTCAAAAAAATCACAAATAATTCTTTGACCTCTTCTGGCATTGAAAAAGCATTTTTTTCATAATTTTTTCATTTTTTAAATATTTCCTCAGAAATGACATTACAGGTCTGGCATTAAAGTGTTCATGTTACAAGGTTGTTACAATGTAATTCCATATGTTTTCGCTTTGTTACTAGTTGATAGATGCTTGAAAACAGACTTTAAACACACCGCCTCCTGCGCTCTGGGCTTCAAACAAGTATTTTTCAGCGCCAGAGATTTGTGAGGCTGTTTTTTTGCTGAATATGGTGTAAGTCGGTTGCTATGAGCAGTCGCTAACATGCGCTCCCATACAGCGCTGTACTGGTCAAATAGCGACTCCTCACAATGTATTCAACATTACTGAACAGCGACTGAGTCGCTATAAAGTAGCGATCCACGGCCGAGCACTGTGACTACTAGCGGGCGCTCTGAAAATGCCTGCTACAGACGCTCATCTGTCACTACCTGCCGCTAATGATAAATCAGCCTCTTAGTGTTTAGACAGAGCTATAGACTGAACACTGATTACTTTACCTGTGCATCAGTGAGGAGATCCGCAAAACTAGATCTGTTGGTGGCCCTTGAGAAAGAGGGTTAGCACCCCTGTTCTAGAACACAGTAGATTCCAAATGCTCTGACATACCACAGAAACTACAGCAAATAAACAGTCAACGTTATAAAGCAGACCATACTAAAATGCTTAAAACTCGCATAATAAAATGTAAAAACATTTGGAGGTCCTGCCTGTTTTGGTTGGCCTATAAAGCATCTTCTTCAGTGTTGTAACAAGATTCATTTCCGATTGATGAGAAAAAGCAGATACTATGCAGCGTAACATGCCTAGTGTGAATCTAGAGCACTAAGCGCCTGTGCTTTCTAAAGCTGATAAGTGTTCATTTGTGCAGACAGAAATCATCTTTTAAGAAAGCTGTGTACCTGAGCAGAATGCCAGATTATTTTCCAATCACAGCTGCTAATGAAAACTGTCACTCATGATTAAACATACTGCACTTCAGCAAATTATGTCACTTAAAAATCCGTGACATGTTCAAAAAGACTGCTGAAGAACAGCAAAGTATTTTCTGTGTGTTGTCTTCATGCTCGCTCTCTAAACAGTCTTCTCTTTTCATCTTGTTCTCCATGATCTGTTACCATCTGCATTTCTGAGTAGGAGGCATTCATGCATGGCATGCAATAAATATGTTGTTTTGGAGAGAGTGTGTGTGTGTGTGTGTGTGTGTGTGTGTGTGTGTGTATGTGTGTGTGTGTGTGTGTGTGTGTGTGTGTGTGTGTGTGTGTGTGTATGTATGTGTGTGTGTGTGTGTGTGTGTATGTGTGTGTGTGTGTGTGTGTGTGTGTATGTGTGTGTGTGTGTGTGTGTGTGTGTGTGTGTGTGTGTATGTGTGTGTGTGTGTGTGTGTGTGTGTGTGTGTATGTGTGTGTGTGTGGATTTGCTCATTTTGTACCTTCCCACAGAAAAAACTCTCATGGTAGTAAAAAATTTAATTCATGAGAAAAAAAAAGCTTGGGGGGGGGGGGGGTTGCACTGCTAGTGAATCACCAGATGGGAATACAATGAAAGTCACATTTTACTACAGGTAAAACCGGGTAAAAAGTTAAATACCTTTTTCAGGAGTAAAAAAGTGCCATTGACATTCATTGTCTTTTTATAATAATGATTCTAATAATAATGACTAACAGTGAAATACTCAGGCTTTTTTTTTCATGAATTGAATTTTTTACTACCATGAGAGTTTTTTTTCAACTCTTTGTGAATCAAGGCCCAAGATTGAGAGTCTTGCAGCATTTTAATGAATGCTCCTATATAGTGATGAAGCAATTCTGCACTTATCCTGTAGTATTGCTCCATCACAAAAAAAAACAATGTGAAACATTGCAAAGCTTTTAGGTGCTTGCTATTGGAATTTAAATAGTTGACAGATAGCTTGCAGCTCTCTGAGATGTATGCATCGCACTGTTGTGATGGAAGGAACACTGTGATGACTGTGTCCTCTGTATGTATCCTGTTCATATTATGTACTGTACCTTGACACATCAAGTTGCAGATGTTTAGCCTCTATGTCTTTTATTACTACACCCTTAGTAACATACAAAAAGACAAAGTTGCCAGCTCACCAGTCATCCAAAACGGCACGGACCAAGGAGATGCCAGGCAAAACTCCTAGCAGCAGTAGATGGGGAGGCCGATTCATTAATAGCGCCAGGTAGCGCCAGATGAGCGACTGTAGCGTGATCTTTTCAGCGCCAGCCAGTATTCGCTGTGCTTGGCCGGCGTTAGCTTGTTGACAGCGACTCAGTCGGTGTGCGGTAATGTTGAATACGGGCTTAGGGGTCGCTGTTTCACAGGTTCAGCGTTGTATGTGAGCACCTGACAACGAATGGCCAGAGCGAACGGCTAGCTTCATATTCATTAACAAATCACGCTCCAAATTGGCTGTCGCTGTCCATTCCTTGTTTAAACCCCAGAGCGCTGGCGGCGATGGGTGTTAACTGTTTTTAACCCCTAAACAACCATATTTTTTGATTGTAACATTATACATGTTTTTAGAATCATTTTGTAATATGAATACATTAATATCAGACCTGTTAGATCAATTCTGCACAAATTTTTTTTTACATTTTTTTTTACTTAAAAATAAATCCTAACATTGCAGAAGTGGTCTCCGAATAGAATAATACCAATGAATTATGATTAATTATAGATTGCTCCATTGAAATGCATTGGACATCGCCAGGGAGCGACAGCTCATACCTGGCGCTGTGAAGGAATTTGCAGCGGCGCTGTTCGGTCCAGGCGGCTTCATGATGAATGCCGCGCTAGCCGTCGCTCTCGCCGGTGCTAGCCTCATTTTGCTTGATAAATGCGTCATTGTGACCGCCGCCGGGCGTACTTGAGTCGGTAGCCGCCGATAGCTGGCGGTACCTGGCGCTCGTCAGACACTACCTGGCGCTAGCCCGTGATAAATAAGGCCCAAAGTCCAGTGTGTTGTCCAGCCAGAAATAGTATAAAAATTTACTTTTAATTCTGATGCTTAAAATGAAGACAGCCCATATATAATAAATGCTTGATAGTCCATTCCTAATGGCTAGTTATAGCAGATAAAAAAAATCCTGTGTGACACGTTTCAAGCCACTGCGGGCTCTTAATCATACAATTTAGCATTTATTATATATGGGCTGTCTTCATTTTAAGCATCAGAATTAAAAGTTAATTTTTATACTATTTCTGGCTGGACAACACACAGGACTTTAACTACACCCTTAGTGACCTGGATGAATGAGCACCTCCACAGGCATTTTCTGGTATGACATTTCTCCTGATTTGAATATGTGACCTCAGGGATATAGTTACAATAAGACATACACTGCCGATCTGACCCTTATGTTGTGAAATAGGTGTCTCTTATGTGTTTTTTTTAAATAAACTTTCAGAATGTAGTTAAATATATATGTTTACCACAGAGCATTTTAAGTCATGTGATTGGCTTTACTTGTGCTTTGAAGTTGTCCTTAATAGAAATGTATTTTTCTTGTTACAGATAAACATTAATAGTGACGGAGTGTGCGTTTGCTGTGAAATGCAGCATCAGACATCAGGTTGCAGCAACCCTGGAGAAACCCTGAAACTCAACCCTTTGCAGGAGTGTAGTGCTGTAAGACTGACCCTTAAGGTAAGCCTAATCCTAACATGACAATGCAATCGGTAAACCAACAAAAAACAGGGGTGGTGCAGAACCGTATTCCAAAATGCTATTGTTTGTGTGCTCACTATAATAACCACTTAATATAATATAATAACCACTTAAACCCAGAGGGAGGGGCACGGCACCCCAAGAGGCCGCTGCCACAACTTCCTCCAAATAGGAGCACCAACAAGCAATTAATAATCAAAATTATTTTATTACTTCCATATCAAAATTGGTAGATCATAAAAACAACATAGACACATGACAATACATACCACACTTATTAAAAACCTAACTGCATATTTGCCCATGTGTTATTATTACAATAATGAGTTCTATCAATATAGGACAAGCCTCCACTATGTGGAGTCTCCAATTTGTGTGGTGTAGCTATACAATTCCTAAAACTAAACTATCCATTTAAAACCCTCCCCACAAAAATACATGCAATGTGAACAAACTATCATACTCCAGTGCTGTACAACATCAAAAGAGACGTTTAAACCGTATAAAAGCAGTGTTGAGTTGTGTGAGTCTGATCAGACCCAATCAATTAGATAGGATCTGGTCAGACCCAGACAAACCACCCGGGTGCAAAGAAATGCAATATACTGAAAAGAAAATAAATAATACTTCAATAATGATGTGAATGTGCAGACAACAATACTTCAATAATAATGCAAATGTGCAAATGACAATAACATCCCTAGTTCAAAGTTAATATAATATGCAGAGCCACCATCAAAGTCAGCCTGTAAGATGAAAGCCAGCAGTAATGATCTGAGATAGCAGTCTGTGAGGATGTAAGCAGAATGCAATGCCAGACCTGGCCTCAAGATGGCAGCAAGAACTCCATATATCATAACACTCAGAGGAGACTCGATGTTGAAACACATCAGGCAGCTAATAAGCACCCAGGGAACCTAAAGCATAAGGCAAAACATGCAGAAAGACCAACTACCACCTACGTACGTGACCTCCCATGTCACTTCTGTTGGGTGAGGGTAAACCAACAATATCTTTCTTGTAGTACAGCATAGGCTGAAATGAGCAACATACGAGAGGGACCACATGTTGTTCCCCAATATAGGGGGGCTAGAGTATGTAACAATAGTAAATATTCCCCCAGGTTTCCCCATACCCAATCAGCCCCTGCAAACAGGGTTCCGTGCGCAACTTAAAGACATCTGTTTGTATTCCTCAGCAAATACATTCTGTCCCTTGGCTGTAGAATGTCCTTATTGTAGGTGCAACAGATTTAGATTTTTAATTCCTTCTTTCTAATTTTGTGTGCGAAGCGAGAAGAACGCTCACAGCCCGAACAAAAGCTCCCAAAATCATGTAGATAAACCCCAACATTTTTGAATTGTGTGACTCAGGAGAGGTCTTCAAACAAAAAGGATGCTCTTTATTTCATGAGATATTTTAAGGAAATATTTCTTGCATCAAGACCCATGTGTTACAGAAGACAGGCTTCGAGGCAGAAACTTTCCTAAATAGGGTTTCAACGGCAATTAAACCATCACTGAAGCTCGTACCTGTCGCCACACAGTCGAAGACTACAAAGAAAAGTTTCAGTTTGACTTTCACTTCCAGAAATGTGTCATGGGAAAAAATATTTCTTAGGTACTAAGCTATCGCTTTCCTGCATGTGGCAAGGAACTTAGACTACACATTTAGCAGCTTGATGTATTGTAGTTACCGTGTAAGCAAGACGTACACTGCCAGGTACTATAATACCTACATTAGAGCAACAACAGCAAAGGGAGTTTGAACTAATTATCTTTATAAATAACTTTTACACTCTTAATATACATAGCACAATGTATACAATACCTTTATGGCACAGATCTCTTTATGATCTATATTGGGAACCCTTTTTACACTTTCTTACACTTTTCCTAAATGCACATCCCTGAAGAAAAAACAAATACAGTATAAAGGGTTTTAAATGAAAACTACAGTATCTAAGAGATTCTAAATGTGTATTAAGCAATGTTTTGTTCTTGTTCATCCCAAGGTTTTTTGCCACAATTTTATTGTTTAGTTTGCTGACAAAGACATACAGTATGTAAGAAAAAACACCCTTGAACTGAAGGGCATTTCTTTCTAAAACCCTGTTCATGTTTTGTTTTCCATCTAGGGTCTAGTTAAGAAGTCATTTAAAGACAACATAGGGAACAACATAGGGAATGCATGTAGCGGGCAACACCAGGGTCATGAAAATTCTGGGATAGCAGGGCAAAGGTTAAATAAGAAAGAAAAATCGTAAACTTTGTTGTTACGTATTGTAATGATTTGTTACTCATACCCAGGGCGTAATTGGGCTGTTCTGAGATAAAGTTCTTAATCTTGGCTAAAAGCAATGATCTAAATAATTCTAAGGAAGCACCTTACTGGGGTCTGTGGACCAATGACCCAATGTGCCCTTTGTAATTAACATAAAATTTTGATGGCAGAAAAAAAGCAGTGTAATAGTCTAATCCACTGAACCTGCCCTTTAAAGCAGACTTCAAGTAAGACCACACTGACCCTCTGCTGCTTTGCCTCGTGTCCCACTCCCAACTAGGTGGTGCTGTGTCCCTTCATGGAAACTTTACTGGTTGCCAGTGGTGTACCAATCCATATAACTGGGAGTAGAGAAGAATCCAGTAATTACAGGCCAGTTAGTTTAACATCTATAATGGTCAAACTAATGGAAACGCTCTTAGAATACTGATATTTTCCCATCTAAAAATTAACAACCTGTTGGACCCAAAACAGCATGGCTTTACTGAGGACAGATCATGTCAGACTAATCTTATTGATTTCTTTGACAATGTCACTAAAGTGTTGGATGAAGGTGATGCTGTGAATATTGCCTATCTGGATTTAAGCAAAGCCATTGACACTGTAACATATAAAGAGCTCATAGAAGATAGGACTCAATCCCTGGATAGTTCAGTGGATTTCCAGTTGGCTGAGGGATCGGTATCAGAGTGTTGTTGTTAATGGCGTGCACACTGAACAAAAGCGAGTTACATGTGGTGTGCCACAAGGTTCTGTCCTGGGCTCCATTCTTTTGAATATGTTTGTAAGTGACATAGGAGAAGGCTTGGTAGGAAAAGTTTGTCTGTTTGCTGATGATACAAAGGTTAGTAATAGGGTGGATATTCCGGGAGGTGTCTGCAACATGGAAAATGATTTAGCATTACTGGATAAATGGTCAAAACTGTGGAGTGGAGTTTATTGTCTCTAAATGTAAAATCATGCACTTGGGGGGGAGGAATCTGAGTACCTTGAGTACTTACCATATGGGCAGTATGGTACCAGGACTTCGGAGGAGAGAGATTCAAGGATATGGATTACTGAAAGCTGCAAGATGAGTGGACAGTGTAGCCAGGCAGTGGGAAAAGCAAGCAGGATGCTCGGCTGCATAGCTCAAGGCATCACCAGTAGGAAGAGGGAGGTTGTGATGCTGCTGTATAGAGCCCTGGTCTAGTTCTGGAGATCTTACCTGCTAAAAGAAATTATTAAAATAGAACGGATCCAAAGGCGGGCAACAAAAATGGTATAAGGACTTAAACTTAAAATCAGGAGAGACTTAAATAACTTCATTTGTACAGACTAGTGGATAGAAGGTGGAGATGGGACATGATTGAGACCTTTAAATATGTGAAAGGATTGTGAATTGTGAATAAGGTTCAGGATTGTTAATAAGGTTCAGGAGGGGGAGTGTTTTTTTAAGAAACTTAATGATAGAACAAGGGGGCACAACCTGCAGCTAGTCAAAGGGAAGATCAGGAGCAATGTTAGAAAATATTATTTTACAGAAAGAGTAGTAGATGAACTTCCAGCAGAGGTAGTTGAAAAGTTGATAGTAAGTGAACTTAAACATGCCTGGGATAAGCACACATCTATCCTAAGATAAAGAGTACATACAGTATACACATAAGGACAAACTAGATGGACCATATAGTCTCCTTCTGCCATCAACCTTCTATGTTTCTATGTGCTGATATTGGACAAGGGACATAGATTGGTATCACAATGGTGTTTGAAAGGCTTGCGATCATAGCTCTATGAGGACCATTCTAATTTTTTCAAACCAAAATCTCCCAAGCATGCCTTGCTTAATGCACTGGGGCACAATCATGCTGGAACAGAAAAGGGGCTTCCCCAAACTGTACCCAGATAAGAGCATAACATTTTCAAAAATTTCTTTGATAAAGGGAATGTAAAGGCTACGTGTAAACAAATAATTGTTTGCTTACCTGTCGTGCAGTTGATTCGTCCTGACTTCCTGCTGCATAAATCTATTGGAGCCGAGATGCTGCCCTCTTCTGTATGTTATTTATGCAGTACCACCTTTTTTCCACCCTGAGTGTTAGCTGTAGTCCCATCCCTCTTGCATTTGACTACATCAGACATACCTCCTGTGTCTGATGGGAGAATGGTTGAGCTCAATACAAATTTTACGGACAGCTATAAATAAACAACCTGAATCTTATACTGAATATACAGACAAACTCCCCTGCTTTCACAGTGTGAATAGAACTTTCCCAGTTTATTTCACAGCCAGATACAAATAGGAGCCATGAAATCTTCCCAACAATCCCCTGCTGAGAGATCAGACCACCAGCCAGTTAGGATACTTGCACCTTTATTTAATAATTTGCCTTTACTATACCTTTAACCCTTCTAGTGCCAGCTACGTGAGTCTCACGTAGCTGCCTCTCCAACCGTTAAGTGCCAGCTACGTGAGACTCACGTAGCTGACTTTAGAGCCCCATAAAAAAAAAGCAAAAAAGATACAGACTTACCTGACCCCTCATTTGAAAGTGCCAGCGATTCTCTACAATAAGCATCAACTTGATCGCTCTCTCCGGGTCTTCTCTTCACCAGGGGGGCTCCGATCCCCCCCCCCCCCTGGACTTACCACTCTTCAGGTGAGGACCCAGCAAAGGGCCCTCACCATCCTCTTCCTCTGGCGCTGACCCCGCCCCATAGCCCCACCCACTTGTGGGAGGAGCTGGATGACATCATCCAGCTCCTCTATACCGGCACCCGGGCTCTGACTGTCACTTGTCGGTAGCGATCGGAGCAGGGAGGGTGGCAGGCAGGGAGGCTCTGATCTCCCTGCCTCCCACCCTCCCTGCTCCGATCACTACCGACAACTGTCATCTGCAGCGGTGCGGGACACTGGAAGGGAGGTAAGTATAAGTAAAAAAAAGAATAATAAAATATTTTGTGTGTGTGCCTTTTTTACTTTTAACTATTTGTGAACTGGTAAGGGGTCCATGAGACCCCTTATACCAGTTCACAAGGCTCTGGGGCTGGCAATCACCTGTGGCTAGCGAGCAAGAAGTTTCTACCAGATACACCAACTGTACTAGTTGTTGTATGTTGGAGTTGCAAACAAATTAAAAATAAAAAAACATATAATCTCAGCGCCCTACGAACATCATTTTGGCACACAATAATGAAAACTTTTAAAAATGGCGTTGAATGTGCAATTACTCTTTAAACAGAATTTGACTGTTTCCATGTCATCCGTTGAAATATAATAGTTTATATGCCACATTGTACTGTTAATCCAATTTACATGATAAAAATATCTTAATGTTTGAGCTAATGAAGAAACATTTATTTTTCCCTTCCTAAAAGAAAAATGGCAGTTTTTGGCAGTTACTTTGGCAGACGATATAAAAAATACCTTTATTTGGAAGGCAACCAGTGGAATTCTCGTCATACATAAAATTATGTCATATTAAAAAGGGACTAAATTTTAACATAAAATGTATACCTACATTGGACTGGGAGTATCTAAACATTATTTATCGTACTCTTTATAATATAATAATAATAATAAATACCCTTCAGACAAATGTATTTGTTGTATATTTGTAAGTGAGTAGCATGTAAGAAAAACATTACAGGAGTTGCACTTGTTTCATATGTATACAGTTATTTCCTGTTTCATATTGGATTCAGCTGGTCTAAATAATTTATGAGTTCAATGATTTTCACTATCCTGTGTTTTGGTTCTTGTCCCTGGGGCATCCAGATTTTGTATGACCCACTGTGTTAAATCCCCCAAATCTCCAGTAAAACTGAACTGATCCCTGATTTGACAAAGCATGTGCAAGCCTAATTTGGGGTGCCCAATAGAGGTAGACCACACCCCTAGGAGTCTCTTAAAACAGTACAAAACCCATTACAAAACCCAGATCAGCCACTGGCCTTCCCCAAGGGCATTCTGAAAAACGATGTCATTCTGCAAACGGCTCTGATTGGGAACCAAGTGGCACATTCCCACATCTTTGGTCTGATGACACGCTCCCGCCCCAGCCATTCGGATTCGACTGGTACAGGAGCATGTGTTCTGGTGTGTGTGGGTGAGGCCGATTGCACATCTATCCATTTCAATCAAAGCCATTTGGCAAATGCCATAGGCATGGCAAACTGATTGTACGAGAGCCTGCACATGCGCTGTAGGGCCAGAGAAAGGTGATTTTGTATAGCCGATCTGGGGGGTTGATACAGCGGGGCATGGCCAAAATGGGATGCCCACAGGGCTAATGAACAAAGCACAAGATGATCAAAATCCCATGTTTTGTTCTGCTTTAAAAAATAATTTTAATGTTTTTTGGGAGCAGTTTTACTACCTCCAATCTGTTGCTTTTGGCAACTGTACATCAAGATATACAAGAAGATAAAACTGAGCCCTATACACACAGAACACTGCTGCTATGGCCGCTGCTGAGGTGAGGGAGCTCACTCCCTGTTACACTTGGCCAGCAGCAGTGCTCTGTGTATACAGGACATACTTCTCTCTTTTGGGTGTACAGACTGTAGGGTGTACGCTTTCCAATAGCAACAGATTGTACTAGTGAAAATTGCTTCCATAAAACACAGCTTTCCGCCTACCATTGCCAGCATTGCCAGAACTGTTATAGGGAATACCTTGGACCACTTTTCACCTAACCAATAGGAAAAAATACCAAGCAAAAAAAGTCTATAAAATACTATTTATCAGTACACACCTTTCAGCGTCCTTTTTCTGCAGCCCGTCGGGTGGCGGCCTCTCAGCTGATCCACCAGGTCTGGCAATTCCTCTAAGTTACATCTCTTCTGATGTATGGCTGCTGAAAATAGCAAGTGGCATGCTGATAATTTGCTTGTTTACCCACACTCCCTCCTGGGCACCAGGGGCGTAAAAAAGCCCAGTGCCCATCAGTATAGGCTCAGTATTGTTCCAGGGGAGCCTCTGACTTGTGCTGAAGGGTATAGGGGCTTGTAGATTTACAGGGCCAGAGACAGCCCACTCGCCCTCTGGGCCCTGGTCTACTTGCTCCTATGCCCGGTGCTCCAGGCTAGTAGCCAATGGGTAGGGGGTGGTTTGCAGTACAGAAATGCAGAGTGTTTCTTTTTGCCTTAAAAACTGTGGTTGGTTCTTCTGTTCCCCCATCTTTTCGGGTTGTTTATAGTCCATGCAATGAGCATCTATTTTTAGACTGGGCTCATTTCCAGTAAGACAGGGCAAGTTAAAGAAGATGTATCTTCACAGTATGAATTTTCTGTCTAGAAGATGAGAAATGTACAACTTTCTCTGATATTTCTAAAAAAACGAAAACATCAACATTTTGTAATTTATTAAAGCGCACATAAAAAATTCATCTCTTGTGGAACCAAAGACAAATTGTCAGCTATATTTCAAGCGTATGTTGTAGAAGTTTTGTTAGAGAAACAATAGTACAGGGAGGGTTTGTAGTCATGACAAAAGGCACTGGAGTTTTAAATCATCCATAGAAAAAACAATCTGTACGAAAGGCAGTTATTAGGGAAATAGAACATGAGACTGAAAAGTCACTTTTCTGTGTCACTGGCAATGTGCTCCTGGTGAGGAATGATTGTTATCTGCTCATTCTGGCTGTCCCAAATCTGTCTGCACATTTCAATGTGGCCTATCCTGGGACTTTTCTAAATTATCCTCTGACCTCAGTAGACATATTCACTTCAAAACCAATATGACAAACCTCTGCCTGGATAACAGCAGAGCAAACCTTAGTGTATACTTTACTTGTCCAAAAAAAGTAGTAATATGGTGACCTTTACAAAAGTATTTTATGCTGGTCTTGAAAGTAGCAGGAAAGATAAAATAAAATCTTTATATATATTGTCATACTGGATTATTCTAGCTTTGACTTTATACTTTAACTGTCATCAGATGACAAGGGATTCTGTAATGTGCATAACCTGTAAAAATAGTCGGTCACGGCTATATTAATCATAGCATTTTGTTTTTAAAGTGGACCAACACCCAGGATTTTGACTATCCTGGGTATTGGTCCACTTCCCCGGGGCACCCCGATCGGGGGTGCCCCGCTGTGGGAAACCCCCCAGAAAGCCCCCAAAACTCACCTCTCCCCGCTCCCACGTGGCCGCGCCGTCCAATCGGCGCCGACGGACAAGCTGATTGACAGCGACGTACAAGCAGCTTGCCCGTCGGCGCCTCCCGCGCGTCACTCTTGACGTGTGCGCGCCCGCGCCGGCCATTCAGAGACGGCCGGTGCGGGCGCGCGCACGTCTAGAGGAGCGCGAGTGAGGCGGCGGCGGCGGAAGCAGCGGCTGGAGAGGTAAGGTTTTTCGGGGTTTTGGGGGGTTTACACCCCGCGGGAAATCCCGATCTCGGATGTCCCACGGTGTGTGAGGTGATCGGCCCGGGAATCTTATAGATTCCCGGGCCGATCACCTCAGGGTGTTGGTCCACTTTAAGACACACTGTAGTATTACTGATATATGAACATATTACCTGATGAAGTGCAGCCATCTAAGCACATTTGAAAAAATACTGGTTAGAAACAATGTGCATATATCCGGCAAGAAAAGCAAGAGTAATGTGCAAAACAATGCTTCTGTTTGGGAAATGGCAGACAGGAAGAGATAAACTCTCCTTACCAGTGCACTTCTTAATGTCTTGGTTGATTGTAGTGGGCCAATCAAGAGAAGGTCGGGCAAGTCGTTCTTAACTGGAAATTGCCATTAATTGGCACTGGATCCCAGGCAAGGTAAGGTGGTTTTCTTTGTTGTAACCTGCCCTGCCTGAGAGAAAGGAAGGGTGCGGGGTGAGGGTTTGGGCGGCTTGACATCTCCTTTAAAGTTTGGGGCTTAGTTAATGACTATGTAGTACACGTTTTTCTTAGTCCTAACAAACCGTTTAATATATTGGTTTGGGCTCTAATGTGTTTAGAGTATTGTATCACTTTTTTTAATAAATCATTTGGACCAAGAGGTATCTATTTCTGTTCAGTGCATCCTGAAAATAGCATCATGTAAGTATAATTTTCTCACTGTAGGGGATTATTAAATAAAACAGCACGATAATTTTAATTACCAGCTTGACTGGAAAGAGCACAGGGGAGTGTAAGCTTACTTTATTTTCCATTATTTCACATCTGCTATTTTAAAAGTGCAAATAGGCATTCTTAGTAACTGAGAGCACACATCTAAAATACACAGATATGGTCCATTTATTATTATTATTATTATTATTATTATTATTATTATTATTAATAATAATAATAATAATAATAATAATAATAATAAATAGTGTGATCGATTTTTAGTGAAGATCATGCAAGCAATTTGGATTCCAATCTCTTTGCTATCACCCTGCCTCTCTGACATTAATGGTAACTAGATGTTTCTTTGCAGTGACCTATTTCACAATCGTATTACAGACTGGGTAATCCACATGCAATGCTTGGAATAGAAAGTTTACACTAGCATGAAATTATTTCAAGGCACAGACAAGCATTGTGCAGTAACTGTTTGCACTCAAACAACACATAATCAGAGCAAGGTACCAGTCCGGTAGTCTCCCCTGATCTCCTCTAATAAACAGTGTCTCCGGCTACACCATTGAGTTGAGTGCTTATAATGTTGTCTGAAGGAGAAAATCGCTTCTGTCATTTTGCTCTTTGTCTCATTCCTCAGTTACTGTTGTACTGCACTGTACACAGGTGTATATGATGGGCGGATAAGATGTGGAGCTAACCCAAACTAATTGAATCGATTCAGGAAATAAATCTATTAGGAGGAGCTAATGTTGGAGGCAAGCGACCAAAAAGAGCTCTGTCTATTATTTTGGCCAGCTCTTCTTCAAGGAGTTTCCAGTTTACCATACTTTTAAGCTTGTTAATAGGGATAGCAGACCCCGCTAATGTTCAGGTTCTACAAGTTCAGCAGAATTTGCCTCTCAGGTCCAGTTTGGCTCTCCGGACTTGACCTGAACCTGAGCCCCATTAAAGTTAACTGAGGCCCGAATTTGGGGGGACCAAAAATGGCTGTAAAATGGGAGTAGCAAGGGCTAGAGGGCTACAAATCAAGGGGAACACCAGGGTGATTGCTCTGCACAAAATAGGCTAGGGAAAGTACTTAAAATAGTAACAGAAAACTAAAGGGTTAAATAAATACATAGATACATAAATAAACAAAACTATTTTTTATGGGGGTTGGAGGCCAAATTGGGGGCACCTGGGCGATTACTTTTTAACCTAGCACATAAAGACTGTAAACCCACTCAGTATTCACCCTTATATTCCACTACCCTTTCTGTCTCTTTTTTCACTTTCTGCCTTGCTACTCTTTACCTTAATATTCCTCTTTCACCCACAATCAGTAGAAGTAATATCATTATGGCCACTCCCTCCCACATTTGCCAATGGCTTCTTAGTTAGACGTTAATTAATTCAAACAAAAATTAATTCAATCAAAAAGATCAACACTTTTTAGAATATCAGATCACACAAAAACCATTTTGATTGAATTTATTAAAAACAATTTATTGTAAATCTCTGCCCAAGTGGGTGGAGATTGGTCCTCTAATTATAATTACTTCACTGGACAAAGTTATGGTCTTACAATTGTAGCATCATACATCGATTACAGATTTCTTAAGACAGTTGGTTAACAAGTTTACACTGACTGACATTGTTGAAGATCCCTATGTGTTTTGTATGTTTCATAAACGCCATCATGGAATCTATAAAGGTTATAATTTGGCCAAATTATCCAGTTATATGTTCTTTTGTTTTTTTTTTCACAAGAAAGAACAGTTTTTCTTCCCACAGTAATCTTCGTAATGCTGGTTGCCTTCATAGAGAGTCAATAAGGATTTTTTCTCCTATCAGGACAGATAGATTCTCCCCAGGCATCCAAATGGGCAGACAAAGATGAAAATGGCGAGCACAGCACTTGCACATGTGTCTGGCAGCCGCGCTTGCTGCCTGTTGGACATTAAATTGAGTTATAAATAAATGGGCTGCCACAGTTGGTGCTTTCTGCTGTGCTCTATATTTTATTTTCTACAGTTGTTGTACATCCAGATTTTATAACAATCTGAGAGGTCCTTTATAACAACTGGATATTATGTTCTCGGTGGCAATTATCATCTCCAATTAACTTTTCTGCTTTCAGTCTTTTGTTATAAACTAAACATTTCGATACATTTAAAAAATAAATGAAAAAAAGATGAGCGCTCTCAGAATTCTGGTGCTGGTGCGTCCCCGTGTTTTCTTGTGTTTTTTGTAGTGGAGCATAGTTGCTGAAGACACCCGATAACAGAAGAGGGGGCCTCATTTGCTGTCAGTTCATCAATGAAGCAGCTCCCATGTTTATGGTCCTCAAATTTGGAAGGCTTGTGGGAAACCAAGTCAATGACTGTATTGTATAAAAACTATATTATATAAAAAAATATAGTTTTTCCTGCACTTTATTTTGTACAGAGTCAATATTGTGCCTAGTTTCCCTCAGTCTGTTAACCTCTTTCCCACTGATATAAATGGGAAGAGCTCCAGGGGGTTAACTTTCTAAATCAATCACTGTCTCCACATATTCTCTATTGTTGCAGATTAGACATGCATCATTGGCCCAGTTTACTGACTTCATTAAAATGAGGGCTGTCATTGTTGTCCCTTACGCAGTCCCACGTTATACTAGTTGATGTGGGAGTGCTGTTCCAGTCTGTGGAAGAGGGGCATCCTGATTGGTGATGCCCTCTCTGTGAAAGGAACTTGGAAAAACCGCACATAAGAGGTGAATTCCAGGGGCAATGTTTAGAGGGCAATGTTTTATGTGGGGGGGCATCGCCAGTTGGGATGTCCCCCAGATACACACAGCTCCAGTTTCACCACTATGTGGGATTGCTTTTATTACACCAATGAGTGTGGTCATAGACATTGGGCAACTTGCAAGGGCGTACATATCATAGAGGCAGTGGGGGCAGATACTACTGGACCTTTAGTAGAAGAGGACCCCATGCAAGCCGTCTCGCCCACCTTGCAGTTGTGGCAGAAGAGCTAGACTGGCGCTACCCCAGTATGCAGGTTGTGCACTGTCTGCTGGGATTGCCAGAGCTATGGGCCAGAGCTGTAGGCTCTGCAGGACAGAACTAAGATGCCAGAGCATGGTTTACCCCAGCACTCTGTGTATAGAACACTTGGGGGAATAAAGTGCTGACACCTTAGTTCCACCCTGTGGAACCTTTAGCTCTGGCCCCTGGTACTGCAGACAATGCACCAACACTGCATACTGTAGTAGTGCGTCAGGGTCATTGGGTCCTACTGTCAATCACAAGGGTTCACACTGCACAAACACTGCCTAGAACACCAATCAGACCACAGACCTAATTTGAAACATTTATATGTGTAGGTGAATCCCCAAGATCTTTCCAAATCAGCCATGCCAATTTCACAGGCTTTCCTTCAATCAGCATTGATTGGTGTGCATATTAATAGATAGCAAACAATACTTAATTAATTGACTGTCGAACACCTTTTGACTGCTTCCTCAGGCTGTGCATAAAATGCATTGGGGGGCTGCACACATTGGATGAATGGGGTGCAAGTGGAGGCCCGCAAATGCACTATGAGATCTAGGAATGAGGTAAGATAATGAGCATTTCACACATCTGGATTCCCCTGAGAAGGAGTCTTTTTGGATTTTAGGGCTATGTGTTGTGGGTTTTGGTCCACTTTAATAATTTTTTGGGGGGGCCTCTATGAGTTTTGCTATGGGTCCCTGTGAAACCTATGTATGCCCCTGGCAACTTGGATCACTGATAAAAAATATGTTATAATTATCCCAGGAGGAGGATTTTTCTAGTATGTTGGAGCAATTACATGCAAGATTAAACAGCTTGGATATTCTGTGAACGGCTATAAATTAGTGCAGGGCGCACAGTCCAACATTTTTAAACTCTGCTTAAATTCCCAAAGTTTAGTTGCTGAGCTTTGTAGTAAAACTCTTGGAATACCAACGCATATTGTTGTGTAGAGTTTGAAAAGAAGCCAATTAGCATAATGAACTTCTGTGAACAATACAGCAGGAATGAAATTAATCATTCTGGTTCTCAGAGGAGTTTATGGCCCACTAGGCAGTGGAAAACAGAACTCCGGTGGAGGAGAAACCTGCAGACATTACTGCTGACTCAGAGATGAGCATTCCCTTCTTGGAGCTCTTGTCCACACACGTCAGTGTCAATTAAACTTTTGAACATTTGAAAAACATTACATTTATACAAAGGGGCTTTCAATTTGTGTTTTGCATTTCAATGTATTTGTTTCAGTGTGTGTACATTTTGTTCTGTGTTTCAAGGTATTTTTTTCACTGCATATAAATTGAAGTCTAATCTAGTTTTTCTTATTAAGCAAGTTGCCTAAAGTAGAAGGTTGGGTTTAACGCAAAGTGGACTGCATTAACAGTAGCAAGACCTCCCCAATAACTTGTTTCATTCTGATTAACTTTGTATTTAGATGTATTTTATATGCTAAAGAATTTGCATACCTATTGGTAAACAGCGTATGAGTCTGCCCTAGATATTATCTTATTATCTTATTCATTTTGTCCAATCCCAGAACATACCTTAAATGCAGTGTCCCTTAAGGGTGGGTTCAAATGATGGGAGGCCATTGTGGGCTGCATTCATCCTGTCCCTGTCAGTATATCCTTGCATGCACCACACTTGCGTGTAGATGTGCTCACAGATCAGGGCGGCTCACATTGGCCTCACAGGCATATCATGTTCTATATACTTTCATATGATTATATATCATGAATAATATGGATCTGCTTAGCTTTGTAATATAGTGTTAGTAAATGTGATTTGTTGATTTTATAATGACTGGGGGATCCTCTGTGGGGAGACCCTCCGCCCCCATGCTTAATCAATCGGGCAGCTGTGACAGGTCACCGCACCCGGAAGTGATTCGAATGGTGGGGCGGGGGGGAGACACACAGATTCCTGCCCACGGAACACGTGGCTCTGGATGCTGGCAGGCGGTGTGGAGACCCTACTGGTTTGATATTTTGATATTATGGATATTGATTTTATTTGCATTCATCACTTGGCATGTTAATCCATATAGTGATTTGATTGGATGACAGTGCTTTGACACTGCTGTTTCTGTCTTAGGGACAGCCTTTATGCTGTTGTGGTTTCTGATTTTGAGACCGGCTATATGAGAGCGGGTTTATATTATTGGCACTATTGCACTTTAAATAGATATCCATTATATTACTCTTGCACATTTTTGCACTCTATCTTGCACCTTGCACTTTTTGCACAAATAGTTATTAAATTCATTTAGTATATGGATTTCATGCTTGCTGTATTATGATAAGAAGAGCAAAGGGGCGGGAGTAGCTCCATCACTATTTATACAAAATCATCATCATTGTTTTTCAGGGCCTGGGAACCAATTTACCGCCCAGTTTAACCCTCTCATCATCCAAGTATTAAGCACCAAACATGTCTAGCTATGTGGAAAGACAGAGATTTGGTTGCACATATCTGCAGATACATGTGGAAGCCACACTGCCCCGGCAAGGCACTCTGTGTTTAGTGTGGTCCCTACTCTTATTTTTGAGTCCCCAAAGTTGGGACATGCAATGCAGCCAAAGCTACTCACCTGGGAAGCTGCCAGCCTCCCTTTAGAACACTCCATAGGGAGAGATCCATAGTGGCTGAATCCCTCCCTGTGTGTGTTCATGGCAATTCAAACTGAGCAAAGGGGGCGTGTATATGTATTATGATAAGGCATCAATTTTCTCCCCAGCGCTTACACATCCTGTATATTTGTATGTCCTGTGTGGTATTGTCTTGTGTTTTTTAATGTGTTTTTAATATGCCCATTGTGTAGGTTGTGGTTGTAAACATTTAATAAAGTTTGATATTCATTTTTGATTCTGAGTTGGAGTGCCTCCCCTGTTGTGTTTTTGAGGTTCAAATGATGAAAGGCATCTTAAATCAGGATGCCTCTAGGAGACAAGGTTTATGCGTGGCCCTAGAGCCTTTTAGTCTTGGAACAGGATTCGTGCATCTTTAAAGTGGGCCAAAACCCACCCTGGACTCTATGAGACTCCAGGGCAGACATACTAGCCCCCGGGGTATCAAGATTCAGGATGCCCTGCTGTGTAAACCCCCCCCCCAGTTTGCCTAGTAAACTCATCTTCTCCCCGATCCATCAGCACATGCGTGTGTGAAACCACTCTCTGCTATACCAAGCATTTGTGAATGGCTGACGTGGGCATGCTCCCTATTAGAGGGTAGCGGGGATGTGGCCGCTGGCGCACTTGGGGCCGCCCCCCAGGACTTGGCTAGAATTGGATGGAGCCGAGTCTTTTGACATCCTTAGACGAGTGTGTGTCCGTGCATGCGGGGAGAGGTGAGTTAGTTCAGGCAACCTGGGGGTTTCACACAGCCAAGGACAAACCTGGGATAGTCAAAATCCTGGGTTTTGGTCCACTTTAAAATACAGCTTTACACTTATTGGAAAGTCACTGCATTTTGCAAATACGTTCTTTATACTTTAGATACAATGGACAAGTGCCATCTTCTTTTGATGGCTACAAAAACATTCCCCTGAATTGATATCTGAAATTGCTCTGCTATTGCGGTTAGCCCAATGGCGCTATTGTGACCTGGCCTGTTATTTGTCACAGAGATAATTAAGCCAGAAAAGCAGAATAGATCTAACTAATGGATGAATAGGCAGGAGAAAGGATTCTGAAAGCAAATATAACCCTTTGACAGTCTATGGAAAATGAAAAGGCACTTTTAGCAAATGTGGTAATGTACAAAGGCCTGTGACAAGAAATGAGTGAATGCTATCAATTGATCTTGTTACTATAAGGGATTAATATTTTATTCCCTTAACCACAGCCCTAAACAAAGCTGATCTGACTATACTGACCAGGTTAATAATTATTATACTAATACTGCACTGACTGCAGGAGATATGGAAAAGATCAGGATTTTCAGGTAGTGGTCAGAATGGTGTATAATTCAATTTTCGTAAGTTTCTTTACCAAGCGACACGTTGGCTAAACTCAGGCTAAAAAGCTATTGCAATTATAATTGATTTACAAACATTTAAGCTGGATCACATTGGTTTTTGAAATACCAAGTGAAAAGGATGCATGGTGAAATCATGACTAGAAATGCTTTCAAGCTCATTATCTGCGTTCAGTTTATTGTGATCCTACAACTGAGGCTCTGTAATTGAAGTCATCCAAGGAAAAAAAAATGTTTTCAAGACATATCTGAAGCTGGCAGCTCATCCAACCAAAGTCCATTTTAAAAAGAAGCATTTTGCTTATCAGCTGTGACTGCCTTTACTGATCTAGTCCCTGCAACTATTATGTTGGTATTTCTAATTATCTTTACTATCATAATCTACAAAAGGCCATATCCCTTGAAAATGAAAGGTTTTATTTAAGTTCAATTGGTGCCCAAACAAATTAGATGATGGGTTGTTAGCCAAGCAATGCACAGCTTTGGCCAACATATTTCTGTTCAGCATTTGGAAGGACAGAAGACATTGATTTGGTGCAAAATGACAGGAGGTGTTTAATTGTAGAGCTAGAGACTTTTCACATGGAGGTTGATGAAACCAATGGGCTACCGTACATTTACTCTATAGTTTATTGTTTGGTGTCCATCTGTTTATTTTTCTTTGTATATTGGCACTTGTTTGCATTTCTGTGTATCAGTCTAGCCATACCAACATTGCTGTTAACACCATCTAATACTTTCATGCTTTTGAAGGGCTTTCTCAAAAGATCCTCTTTTGAAAGTCCTCCAGAAGGGTGATAAGCGGCAAAAAATAAATATAAATTAGAAATGGTGTTACCAATGCTGATATGGCTAGATGGACAAGCAAGGACAAAATTGGGGGGTTGCTGGGACCCTCTAGCAATCTGGAAACCCCCCTGCGACTGTAACATTGCTGTTCAACACCCATTATCTAAAAAAATGGTGTTTCCCACTCCGTGAAAAGTAAGCTACTGATTATTTTTTGTTTTACTTCTGACTTGTCAATCATTTTAATTATAATTACAATACGATTTAAAAAGTTGGACATATTTATTCTAATTCAATACTGCAGAACTCATGATGTAATAATACGAAAAGGCTTGTATTTGTAAAAGGGAATACCCTGGGTCATTGTCATGGTTGTATATTGCATATGGCATTTCATATTCAGAGGGGAGAGGCTAGGAGCAATACTATGGGCATAAGTACAGTGCTTTTGGGGATATGAGGTCAAGGGGCTTCTCCATCTTAATGTATTTACTGTATCAGTGGGAAAAGCAAGCAGGATGCTCGGTTGCATAGCTCGAGGCATCGCCAGTAGGAAGAGGGAGGTTGTGATGCCCCTGTATAGAGCCCTGGTAAGGCCACAGCTAGAATACTGTGTGCAGTTCTGGAGACCTTACCTGCAAAAAGACATTATTCAAATACAACGTGTCCAAAGGCGGGCAACGAAAATGGTGGAAGGACTTAAACTTAAAACTTATCAGGAGAGACTTAAAGAACTTAATTTGTACAGTCTGGAGGAAAGAAGGGAGAGGGGGGACATGATTGAGACCTTTAAATATGTGAAAGGATTGAATAAGGTTCAGAAGGGAAGTGTTTTTAAGAAGAAACTTAACAATAGAACAAGGGGGCACAACCTGAAGCTAGTCGGGGGGAAGATCAGGAGCAATGTTAGAAAATATTATTTTACAGAAAGAGTAGTAGATGCTTGGAACAAACTTCCAGCAGAGGTAGTTGAAAAATCAACAGTCACTGAATTTAAACATGCCTGGGATAAGCACACAGCTATCCTAAGATAAAGAGTACATACAGTATACACATAAGGGCAGACTAGATGGACCGCATGGTCTCCTTCTGCCGTCAACCTTCTATGTTTCTATGTTTCTATGTATCCAGCCTGTGCTCATATGGCATTATGCACCATGTTTGCTAGTTCAGTTTTCGATAGTCTAAATTTATCTTATTTTGTTAAATATTGCGATCCTACAGTCTGGTCTACAGTCAGGCCTGGTCACATTAAGTTATGCCTCGTAGCATAAGCATTGTCATACACCAGAAGCCACGGAAATCAGGACCACAATCTATAAATCTATACAATAGGTGCACCAGACCAAGAATGTTAAGTGGTAGGAAGTTATGGTGAATATCCTTTTTTTGGCCTTCAGATGCTCTTACAATCCTTAATAAACCACTACTTATGTATTTCTGTAGTCTTTACTGTTTCTATAAAACAAACTGCACAATTCACTAAAGCTATTAACCCTTTAACCGCCAGCCTACCTTGAGATTTTGTCACCCTTTGTTGCCAGACCATTTTGCACTATTTTGCGCTCCCCTTGTTCAACTGTGATTTTTGAAGGGATTTCCAGGGATTTCCCAGAAAAGTGATAGATTGTTTTTTTCAGCAGAGTCTGAGCTTTAACATGAAATGTCTTGTTTGTCATTTTTTAGGTGTATTCTCAATATGTTTGGATGAAATATGTGCAAAAAAAAACCCAAAAAACAATTTTTTACAATTTGTAGTGTTTTTTTGTAATAAAAAATGTAAGTTTGTCAATAAAATCTTATTGCACGTGAAACCCCAATTTCTCCCGGTTACAGTGGTACCACATATGTATAGGTAGACACCCTTTCCTGCCCAGGAGACTCCCCCAAACTGAAACAACTCTTTAGGAGATTTTCAGATAAAATATAACTATGCTACGTGCTAAGCGCACCTTGCAGTTTTTCAAGAAAAACAACCCTTTACATTTGAAATACCCCCAACAAACTATAGATTCTCTGGAAGTACACACCTCAGGCTTTCTATTTGTACCAGGCTTGTTGACATGGGTGCAGTTTTCTGGAAGTAATCCCTCAATATATTCTTTGGTTGCACAGGGTTTCTCTAAAAAAGTATAAAAAAGCAGAATCAAAACCACATTTTCCTAAAAAAAACTATATGCAAACAAGAAAAAAACTGAAAATCTGAAAAAGCAACATCTCCCGAACAGAACAATACCCAACATGCATAGGTTCTGTCAAGGAAAGAGTTGCCAAACACACCAAAGTAAAGCATGTGCGTAACGGTAATTTTACTTCAAAATTTCAGCTCTGCATACAAAGTGCGCACCTTGTGCTTTTTCTACCAAAACAACCCTTTACATTTGGAATATCCCCCATAAACCATATATTCCCTGAAAGTACACATTTTAAGCTTTCTAAGCGTACCCAGCTTGTTGTCGTGGGCTCATCTTTCTGGAAGTAATCCCTTGAAGAATTCTTAGGTTGCACAGGGTTTCACATAAAAATGTATAAAAAAGCAGAATAAAAAACACCTTTTCCTAAAATATCAATATGCAAATAAGAAAAAACAAGCTAAATCTGAAAGCGCAAGGTCCCCCAAGCAGAACAATACCCAACATGCATAGGTACTATTAACCCTTTTAATTGCCAGCCTACTTGAACTTTTGTCGCCCTCAGTTGGTCATTTTTCCCCATTTTGCGGCATGTTTAACCGTGATTTTTGTCGGAATTTCTTGGAAAATATATATATATTTTTTTGCAGCAGAATTTAGGCTTTAACATTAAATGTCTTGTTTGTAATTTTTCTACTGTTTTTTAAATATTTTTGCGTAAAAAAAACAAAAAAATAAATAAAATAATATTTTTTAAAAAATTGTCTCCTTTATTTTAAATAAAACATTTTTTTAGTAATAAAAACCATATTGCATGTGATAGCCCCATTTCTCCCGATTACAACGGTACCACATATGTATCAATAGCCCCTCATTCTTGCCCAGGAGACCCCCCAAACTGAAAAGAGCCTTTTATAACATTTACAAATAAAATACTACTATCCACACTATAAACATAAGGGGTTAATTTAAAATGACATAGGGATCCCCTCCCAGGGGGGGACCCCAATTTTTTTTGAGAATTTTTGGCTAAGCCTAACCCTAAAAATTTAAAAAATAGTGGGGTCCCCCCCCCCTCTGGGAGGGGGTCCCTATGTCATTTTCTTTTTAATTTTAATTCTTTAAAATTTTAATTTTTTTTAATTTTTTCGTTTTAATCCCAGGGGGTGGGGGGACCCCATTTTTGGGGGGAATTTTAAGGGTTAGGGTTAGCCTAACCCTAACCCGTAAAGTGGACCAACACCCAGGATTTTCACTATCCTGGGTTTTGATCCACTTCCGCGGGGGTGCCCCGCTGCGTAAAACCCCCGAGAAAGGTATAAAAAACTCACCTCAGCCCGCTCCTACAGCGCATGCGCGAGCGCTCGTCCAATCAGAGCGCTCAGAGCCGCTGTGGTATGCACGGACAAGGGACGGACAACCACAGCGGCTCTGAGCGCGCTGGCAGCCGCATCTCGCGCTTCCCTCTAACAGGGAGCGTGCCCGCGTCGGCGATTCACAAACGACCGGAACGTGTGCGCGCCCTGATAGAGAGAAGCGCGAGATGCGGCCCGCGCATGCACCGTTGGAACGGGGATAAGGTAAGGCGATTGGGGCGTCCTGGGGGGTTTCACACAGTGGGGCATCCCGATTTCGGATGCCCCGCAGGGAGGGATCTGATCCGGGCCGATCAGCCTGGGTGTTGGTCCACTTAAAAAAAAAAAAAAGTAGGGGGGGGACCCCATTTTTGGGGGGAATTTTAAGGGTTAGGGTTAGGCTAACCCTAACCGTTAAACATTTAAAAAAAAATTACGTAGGGATTTTTTTGGAATTTTAAGGGTTAGGGTTAGGGTTAGCCTAACCCTAACCCTAACCCTTAAAATTAAAAAAAAAATGACATAGGATCCCCCCTCACAGGGTGGGGGACCTCATTTTTTTTTTTGAATTTTAAGGGTTAGGGTTAGGCTAACCCTAACCCTAACCCTAACCCTTAAAATTCAAAAAAAAAATGACGTAGGGTCCCCCCTACCCGTCATAACCAGCCCGGGACCAGCTATGGGGGCCTGTAGGCACAGAGTGGGGGGGCCAGCTTTTGTGGCCCCCCCACCCTGCAGCCTACGAGCCCACATAGCCTATGTGGGCCCGGGCTCTTCTGCCCCCCCCCCCTGGGCTTTGGGGAGGCAGGTAATTGGGGGTGCAGGGGTTAATGGCAAGTCACCCGCTAGGGCAGGTGACTTGCCACCCCCCCAGCCTTGTGAACTGGTATAGGGGTCTCATGGACCCCTTACCAGTTCACAAAGGGTTAACAGTTAAATAAAAAAAAACACACAGAATAAAATAATTTTATTTAAAAATAAAAAAATTTACTCTTTACTCACCTTCGATCGTCAGCTCCTGTGTCCCTCGCTGATCTGCTGTCAGATGCCGATGATCGGCAGCCAGAGGAGGGGGGGAGGCAGGAGATCAGAGGATCTCCTGTCCCCTCCTTCCCTCACCACCGATCACCGGCATCTGAAAGTTGAGAGGCCTGGAGCTGTCAAGACGCCGGCCCGCGGCAAAATGGCGGCGCCCGTCGGAGGAAGAGGGGAGAGAGCCTGACAGGCTCTCTCCTGAAGACAGATAGCCCTGGGGGGGGGGATCGGAGGCCCCCCAGGTGAAGAGGAGGGCCGGCGCGATCGAGCGAACATGGAGGTGAGTAAATGTCATTTTGATTTTTTTTTTTTTTTGCAGGAAAAGCCAGCGGCCACAAAAACGGGGGGGGGGGGGGGCTACTCCGGGCTCTCCCCTTCCTCCCCAGGGTGAAGAGGAGACCCGGCCGGTTCAAATGAGGGGTCAGGTAAGTGGTTTTTTTTAAATTTTACCGGCGCTAGCAGGGGGCAAAGCCAGGCACGTAAATTTTACGTGGCTGGCGTTTAACGGTTGGAGAGGCAGCCACGTAAAATTAACGTGACTGGCGTTTAAAGGGTTAAATATAACTGAAGGTTTACTTACAGCCCCATCCCTAGGACATATTGAATTGGGATGTTCTGCCACTTAAAGATTTAAAAGAAATCTGAAATTGGGCAAAATTATTCACTAAGTTTATACTCCTGTAGCACTTATGCCTTCAGTTTGACCCCCAGCGACCAAAAGCAGCATGGAACAGGTGCATCATTTGCCCTCAGTGAACTGTGGAAGGGTCAGTATTTTTCACTTTTTCACCTTTTCTAGTGCTTTTTAACCAGTGGGGCATTTGAAATCATTATGCCATTATGCACCGACTTGCGTTAGATAAAAATCACATTAAATGGATATGAGTTTAGCAGAGATGTGTCCTTTTTGCGTTCTTCATTCTTTTGGTAAATTTTGTACCTAGCTCATCAGCTGGGAATGTTTTGGTATTGCACACAGGTTTTTTGTAATACCATCAGTTTCTGTAATAAACATGCCAATGGCTATGAATGGCAGTGCAGCATGTCACTCGAGCTAAGCAAGATACTCAGCCTCTGATTACAAATGAGATTCTATAGCTATAATGACATGATGAATCTCTGCATTCTTCTCAGACATATGTTTTATGATTAGGGGTACGTGCATCCAACCTTAAATAGACAGCAAAAGTTAAGCATCCAGCCAAGCAGAAAATCAAGATATATGCTAATAAAGCTTATTCTACACTATGTGAAAATCCAGCAGCCATTTAGCAGAAAGAAAAAAATGTATTTCATAATTAAATTGAGTTAACTGAAAGAGTATGCAAATCATTTTTGCAGCTGAGAAAAGATATTTAAGAAAACATACAGCAAATAAAATAATTTTATTCCAAAAATGACTAATTTGTGCTGTTTCTTAATTTAAAATAAAGTTTCAAGTAGGACGAGATGCAAATATGCTCGGAAATATATATTTACATAAAATGTGCTTATCCTTTATGAGAATCTAACCAGGCTTCTCTAATCAAGTAATCATTCTACATATTTTATGTAAAAACTCCTTGTATGTTCAGTATACTGAAGTAGATCAGCATTGAATATTCAACAGAGATCATTTTATCGCATCATCTACATAATTCAGAAGGATGAGTTGCATTCATGGCAATATACACTCATTGGATATTTCAAGTGAACTCCACATCACTGTTACATGAGTAAAGGTAGAAATTATGTTTCCCTTTTCTATATTCAGTAATGGAATTTTCTTCAAATAATAGCTTTGCCTGACTATAGAGAATTTAGATAGTGAACCCACAGAGCTTCAGTAATCTGTAGCTTCTACTGTATGTAACATAACATGGTGTCAAATGCATGGAGCAGGGCTTCAGAAGTGGTTTGAAAACCTCAGATAGGTATCCTAAAGCAGTAACAGCTGTATAGAGATTACCATAAGATGGCAATACACTTGATGAGATCCACAGCTCAGTCTTTTACTAATAAAAGGGATATATTTTAGACTAGATCATTATGCTGGCTGCATGTGCTCTGTGTTAAAAGCTAATTTCTTTGTCTACAAATTTCTACAAGCATAGATAGAAACCACTCCTAAATGCTTGCCTACTGATAATAAACTAGACAGACTAAAGACATATCATGATATACTGTACGTGGATTGCTTTCTGTAAAGCTCTCTTATGAAGTTACCTATAGTAGGTGAGTGTTAAATTGACTATAATAATCAATAGGAAGTGCAGTTAGTTTTGATCTTCTTCAATACATGAAGGACCCTGAATGATGGTTGAAATGTTTATAAGTTTCATAGAAAGTCCTGTTGTTTTTGCCCTTCCTTAGTTCTTTAAGGACCCTTATTGGAGTTGCAGGGATCATAAGATTCAACAGAACTTATTTTCTTTGGCATTTTAATGCCCTTGTCCAAACACAATAACTTCCTCTCAAATTATTCCCCTTGTGTGTGTGTAAAATTACACACACCTACTAAAACCTACTTCAGAAAAGAAATAGCATGATCCCCATTGTTTCCATGCTTTAGTGATATCCTGTTTGGCTGCCAGTAAGTGGAAATTAAAATTTTGTTTTGGGGAATGGTAAGCTCTTTGGCCTTTTGTTGCAAATGGAGAACCCCAGGGTTCTTCTTTTTCTTCATTTCAGAAACCCCAAACAACATGAAAGCTAACTGTAGGCACCATCTCATCAGGCATTTATATGCTGTTTCCTGGAATAGTGCATTAAAGCGGAACTTCAGTCTAAAATGCCCCACCCCCGGCCTGTCACCCTACCCTGGCGCTGAGGCAGGACAGGGGGTTACAAAGAGAAAATCCTTTACTTTATCTTCGGGCCAGCAGCACCTTCCCAGTCTCTGTGCAGCTGCCACTTAAAATGAAACATAGCAGCATCCCCCAGGTCCGCGCGCTCCTGTCACTCATTCACTTTTATGGGCAAGAGAGAGTGCACATGATGAGTGGGGCTCTGTGTCATTCCGGCAAGATGGCGGCTCCCAGATTCAGGTAAGGGTTTTTTTTATTATTTTTTTTATTTATAACCCCCCCCCCTACCCTGCCTCAGGGCTAGGGTAGGGTGGCAGGGCGGGGGGAGGGCATTTTAGACTGAAGTTCCGCTTTAAGCTATGTAATGTATTTATATTTATGTTTTAGCATTGTTTGAACAGGAAAATCAAGAAAGGTTACTTTTACATATTTCCTAAAATAGACTTGTTTTTCTAAATGCTACAACATTGAAAATTGACTTTACAGATAAAAAATAAACATCAAATATGTAATTAGGTGGAAAATGTCACACAATTAAAATACAAAAGAAAATACTTTTTATTCCCATCCTTTAAAGTTGGATGGGAATACATTTACTAACTCTCAAAAGTGATAGAAGGCATTTTCTTCTATAATGGTCTTATTACAGATTGACACATGGGTTGCCATGCTTCTTTCACTAAGAGCTCCAAGGACAGAGTAGCTTTTTAGAGTGTTCTTGGAGGAATGAGATGGAGGGCAAGGTTTGAAGCCCTGCTACATCCTCTACCCTGTATTTCAGGAAATGAAGAGAGGTCCATGAGATGGGCATGGAGTAAGCTGCTTGCTCTCTCATTATTCCCATTGGGTTTACAGTCCCTTAAAATATTGTTTACTATAAATGTAATTATTCTCTACAAGTCAATACCCGAACCCCAAGACACTGTCAAGTCTTTTCTCCCCTTCAGCATCCTACCACACTCTAGGAGACCTATGCAAACATGGACCATTCTGGGGTTTAAGAGACAAATACAGAAGGCTTGATAGAGCCAAACCCCCTAATCAAGTGAAATAAAGAGAAATGCCCTATTGGGTGAAATATATGAATACCTAAAAAATGATTACTAGGAAAATAAAACAAAGGTCATCTTTCTGTAGGCAGAGGATGGCAAAGATATCCAATGGTATAAAACCTCTTGGTGGACCAAAATATGGGGTTTTCACTGTCCCGAGTTTTGCTCCCTCTGTCTGGGGTATTCCAAATTGCGATGATTTGCTCTGTGAACCCCCCCCCCCCCCCCAGATTGGCCACTATACAAGGTGCAGACGTGGTTCTCCTCCAGTTTTTTTTGTCCATGCATATTAATGTGCGGCTATAGAAACTGAAAGGAGGTATAATCACAATTGTAATTGGTGCACCAGGGGTTTAACCGGAACTAGCTTGGTTTTGATCTACTTCCACTATCCCAACAGTAGTTAGACTACGCAACCTGGTGCCGTCTTTATCATTACAGTTACTGAACAAGACATTAATTTATTCAAGAGCATAAAGAGAAAGTCCACTTCCAACATTAAAAAGTGTATATTTTTGTGTAACAAAATGCCAAAATGATGTCATCAAGGTGCTGAGCTTACCTAGTTTTTTTTCTTATGTTAGCAAGTGTGTGCTTTATGGAAACAGTTTTAACCCTTTAAATGCCAGCCACGTGGTTTACATGGTTGCCTCTCCGTCACTTAAGTGCCAGCCACGTAAACTGTACATGCCCGACTTACCCCAATAACAGTAAAAAAAGTTTAAAAAAAAGTCACTTACCTGACCCCTTGTTCGATCCAGCCGGGTCTCCTCTTCAGCCAGAGGGGCTCCGATCGCCGATTGGGGCTCCTCCGGCTGCAGGGGAGGGCCCGGAATAGGGTGCCCCCCCGTTTCAGCAGCCGCCGGGATTGCCTGCAAAAAAAAAAAAAAAATGACAGTTACTCACCTCCGCTCCCGCCGCCTCTCCTCTTCATTGGGGGGGGGCTCCGATCACCCCCGGCTCTTCCATCTTCTGGAGGGGGGCATAACAGCCCTCCCTCCGCAGCAGCTTCCGATGGCGGCCGGCATCTTAGCCCCGCCCCGTAATGACGTCACCGCCGGGCAGTGACAGTTCTGCTGTCAGATGCCGGTAACGGCTGGGCAGATCCGATCGCCTGCCTCCCCCCTTCTCTGCCCAGCTGTCACCTGCATCGGATCGCCCCAGGACACTGCATCTGAAGATCGGAGGTGAGTAAAGGTAAAAATTTTTTTTTTTTAATAAACTTTTTAAACAACCTGTGTGTGTCTTTTTTTATATACTGTTAACCATTTGTGAACTGGTAAGGGGTCCATGAGACCCCTTATACCAGTTCACAAGGCTGGGGGGTCTGGCAAGTCACCTGCGGCAAGCGGGTGACTTGCCATTAACCCCTGGCCACCCAAATTACCTGCCTCCCCAAAGCCCAGGGGGGGGGCAGAAGAGCCGTGGCCCTAGGCTATGACGGCTTGTAGCCGGCAGGGCCAGGGGCCACTAAAGCTGGCCCCTGCGCCCTGTTCTACAAGCCCCCATAGCTGGTCACAGGCTGGTTACGCTGTGTAGGGGGGACCTCACGCCATTTTTTGTGGGGATTTTTAAGGGTTTTAACCCTTAAAAATCCAAAAAAAAATGGGGTCCCCTTCCCTGGGAGGGGGGACCCTATGTCATTTTTTTTTTAATTAACCCTATGTTACCTGTAACCCAGTAGGTATAAAAGGCCTCCAGCAGCAGCAGGAGAGCAGAAGCCTAAGTGATCAGCGTGGGACACAGGGATGGATGGGAGGTAAGTATTAAAAAAAATATATATTTTTTTTAATAAAGTTATTTTTAAAAAGTGTGTCTTTGTGTTTTTCTTACTTTTCACCCTTTGTGAACTGGTAAGGGGTCCATGTGACCCCTATACCAGTTCACAAGGCTCGGGGGTCTGGCAAGTCACCTGCAGCTAGCGGGTGACTTGCCATTAACCCCTGGCCACCCAAATGACCTGCCTCCCCAAAGCCCAGGGGGGGGCAGAAAAGCCGTGGCCCTAGGCTATGACGGCTTGTAGCCGGCAGGGCCAAGGGCCACTAAAGCTGGCCCCTGCGCCCTGTTCTACAAGCCCCCATAGCTGGTCACAGGCTGGTTACGCTGGGTAGGGGGGACTTCACGCCATTTTTCTTTGGATTTTTAAGGGTTTTAACCCTTAAAAATCCAAAAAAAAATGGGGTCCCCCTCCCTGGGAGAGAGGACCCTATGTCATTTTTTTTTAAATTAACCCTATGTTACCTGTAACCCAGTAGGTATAAAAGGCTTCCAGCAGCAGCAGGAGAGCAGAAGCCTAAGTGATCAGCATGGGACACGGATGGATGGGAGGTAAGTATTAAAAAAAAATAATAAAAAAATATTTTTTTTTTAATAAAGTTATTTTGAAAAAGTGCGTCTGTGTGTTTTTTTTTACTTTTAACCCTTTGTGAACTGGTAAGGGGTCCATGTGACCCCTATACCAGTTCACAAGGCTCGGGGGTCTGGCAAGTCACCGGCCCGAGGCCCCCCATTACCTGCCTCCCAAAAAAACCCTTATATTCCCCCAAGAAATGGTGCCCCCCCCCCCCTGTGAAGGGGGACCCCACACCAATTTTTTTTATTTAACCCTTTATTATGTGGATAGTATTTGTATTTTATTTGTAAATGTTATAAAGTGCTCTTCTAAGTTTAGGGGATCACCTGGACAGGAACGGGGAGGGCTACCGATACATATGTGGTATCATTGTAATCGGGAGAAATGGGGCTTTCACGTGCAATATGGTTTTCTTTAATAAAATAAATGTTTTTGTTAAAATAAAGGAGACGATTTAAAAAAAATATATATTTTTTATTTTTTTTTACTTATTTACTTTTTACTTATTTACTAAAAAATATATTAAAAAAAGTAAAAAAAATACAAACAAGACATTTCATGTTAAAGTCTAAACTCTGCCACAAAAAGAAAATATGCCATTTTCTTGGAAATTCCTGCAAAAATCACACTTAAACATGGCGCAAAATGGTGAAAAATTACCTCAGTAGAGGGTGACAAAATTTCAAGTAGCCTGGCATAAAAGGTTATTGCATGTTGGATATTGTTCTGCTCGGTGGACCTTGCGCTTTCAGATTTAGCTTGTTTTTTCTTATTTGCATATTGATCTTTTAGGAAAAGGTGTTTTTTATTCTGCTTTTTTATACAATTTTTTGTGAAACCCTGTGTAACCTAAGAATTCTTTGAGATATTACTCCCAGAAAGATGAGCCCACTACAACAGCTTAACATGTGTACTTTTAGGGAATATATGGTTTATCAGGGATATTCCAAATGTAAAGGGTTGTTTTGGTAGAAAAAGCACAAGGTGCGCACTTTGTCTGCAGAGCTGAAATTTGGAAGTAAAATCACCGTTATGCGCATGCTTTACTTTGGGGTGTTTGGCAACTCTTTCCTTGACAGAACCTATGCATGCTGGGTATTGTTCTGTTTAGGGGAAGTTGCTTTTTCGGATTTTCAGTTTTTTTCTGGTTTGCATATAGTTTTTCTTTAGGAAAATGTGGTTTTGATTCTGCTTTTTTATTAATTTTTAGGGAAACCCTGTGTAACCACAGAATTCATTGAGGGATTACTTCCAGAAAACTGCATCTATGTCAACAAGCCTGGTACGCCTAGAAAGCCTGAGGCTGTTACTTCCAGAGAATATATAGTTTGTGGGGGGTATTTCAAATGTAAAGGGTTGTTTTTCTGGAAAAACTGCAAGGTGCGCATAGCATAGTTGTATTTTATCTGAAAATCTCCTAAAGCGTTGTTTCAGTTTGGGGGAGTCTCCTGGGCAGGAAAGGGTGTCTACCTATACATATGTGGTACCGCTGTAACCGGGAGAAATTGGAGTTTCACACAAAATAAGATTTTATTGACAAACTTACATTTTTTATTACAAAAAAACACTACAAATTGTAAAAAATAGGTTTTTTTTTTTTTTTGCACAATTTTCACCCCAAAATATTGGGAATACACTTAGAAAATGACAAACAAGACATTTCATGTTAAAGCCCAGGCTCTTCTGAAAAAAACAATATATCACTTTCCTGGAAATCCCTTCAAAAATCATAGTTGAAAATGGGGAGCGCAAAATAGTGCAAAATGGTCTGGCAACAGGGTGACAAAATCTCCAGGAATGGTTAACTGCATTCTGTTGCTATTGGCAATTGTAAACCAAGTCTGCAAACTAAGATATACAAGACAGAAGTGAGCCCAATGCAAACAGAACACTGTTACTGGGAATGTGTAAGGCTGATTGAGCTCCCTCATATTACATCAACCATAGCTGCAGTGTTCTGTGTGTACAGGGCTCACTTCTCTCTTCTTGTAGATCTTGCTGTACAGACTTGGTGTATGGTTGCCGATAGCAACAGATTAAAGAATGTGAAAACTGTTACCATAAAACACACATTTGCTAACAAATTCAAACCAGAATAGCGCAGCACCTTGAGAACATCCATTTGGCACAAAAAATATACGGTAAAATGTAATTGAAATTGGAGTTTCCCTATAAAGAGCTCCAAAACCCCTGGGGTCTAAAGGACATGTAATGTATTTTTATTTTGAATGTTTTCATTGGTTTACTTTTTTTTAAGAAGAAATGATTTTATAATAAAGTTTGTTTGAATATTACAGAACATTTGCATCAAGTATAGTATAATAATGCACATTCTTCATGGTTGCAAGATTACATAAAAACAATTAATTAATTAAGAAAAAATACAAAGACATAAACAACAAGCTTAAACATCCTGATTTTCACAGATATCTGGTCTGAGATTAAAGGGTAGCTTTTGGAGGGAAGCGGGCTGGGAAAAAGGGAAGGGTAGATGCTGTTCCACCAACCTAAGATCATTAGTCTAAGATGTTTCTCCTCAGGAATGTACATACTCTGCCCATGCTGTCAGTCAGAAGGCTAGTGAGCAAGAAAACCTTTCATTCTGCTGTTTACTTCCCAAAAAGATATAGAGCATTATTGTTCGGGCGAGTGCTGCACGCCCATCTAGCAGCACTTCACTTACCTCCATGGCTGCATCCAGCCGTCATCCATTTTACAGCACTTCCCTCATGGCTGTCCCAGCTGTCTCCCTTCCCCCCATGCTTCCTTCTCGCATTCTCAGGTGCGCGCACGTCTCCGTCCACTAGAGGGCAAGCGCACTGGATTCCTGAGATTTAAAGGGCCTGTACAGCACGGATTGGTGCCTGGTCATCCAATCCTGCATCCACTTCTCCTATTTAAAGAGGCACTTCCTTCCTTCAGTGCCGAATCTTGGTCTCTCCATGCTTGGATTGTTCACCCGTGTACCGACCTCTGCCTGTCTCCGACTCTGAACCTTTGCTGCCTGCCCCGACCTCGGCTACTCACCTTTACCACGAACCTGTGCTGCCAGCCCCGATCTCTGCCTGTACTTACTACGCCTTTTGCCTGCCACTTGTGTACCCCGCTGAACCTCGGCTGACTGTGGGACTGGGCCGCTGTTGGGGGGTAGCGACCAGGGGTCACTCGCCGCACAAGACCAACCTGCCTTGCGGTGGACTCTGGTGAATACCGGTGGCCCCTTAGACTCCGCTCCCCTGACACGGTACCCGCCATCGGTCCCACAGTTAAAGCGGATCCACACCCGAGTCCGCTCCACCCAGTCCGTGACAATTATTTCCATACATTGGCAATAGCCTTAACAGCAGAAAAAAAATGCAGTTTGAGAAGCTCCCCAGCCCTCTGATGCAAAAAGGAAACCCCAGTGCTCTTCTTTGCAGAAACCCCAAACAATGTGAAAGCTAAGACAAAAACCCTGCACCAATTTATTAGCACTTTAAGACACCTTCACTATATAAACATGGCATCTCCCGTGGTATGGCACCCTCTAAAGCATTTGTTAGCATATCCATTGCATCAAGGATTTATATGCTGTTTCCTGGGATGTAATGCTTTTTGCTCTGCTGGTCCATATTGACCGCCATTGTGTTATGTTTTGGTATTGTTTGAAAAGGAAAACAAAGAACGATTAATTCTTCATATTTCATAATAATCTTTGTAAATGCTACAAAATTAAGGACTGACTTGGGAAAAATATGGATCAAAATGTAATTAAGTAGAAAATGTCACACAATAAGAAATATAAACCAGAACACTTTTTCCCCATCCTGTAACTGTGGGCATCCCTTCCTTAATTTGTTAGATATGATAGAAGGCATTTTCTTCTGTAATGATCTTATTGATTACAGATTGATGCAAGGCACAGTAGGCCATTAGAAAGTACATTTTATTGTAATCATCTCACTCTGTTGTGTCTTCAGAGGAACAGTCGGTTACTTCTGTCTAAATGGATGTGTTCTTGATGCTATGCAAACTTACCTACACGCTAATAAGTTTAGTGTTAGAAATGCATTTAATGAATGGGAGTTTTTCAGGCAGAAAGCACTGTGCTAAATTGTTCTAAGTGTTTGAAATTGAACATGTTTTGCTTAGTAGAGAGAAAATAGTCAACTGCATAGAATATTCTGCCATAGTAAATTATATCCTAAAGGAGTTTGTGGGAGGATGGATAACACAAAGCTGCCATTCCACTCATTATTTCCACTGTTTGCCAAGATGATTTCCTGCTAGGTGAGACAGAAGAGCAAGATGACTTTTACTCTTTATAACCTTATACTCTTTAAAACCTGCAGAGTTAGATAGATTTGTTTCATATCAAATCACACTTTAGCTTCTCACTTGTGGCTCGTGGGAGACAGTTAGATCAAGGAGGCAAGCTTATTTTTCATGTGACGTGTAAAGAACTGTCACATTTTAGTTAGTTTGTTTTTTTTTTTTTTACTTTATATAGAAAAAATCCACTTTCTGAAGGATTGTCTCCCAGATTTAACCTATTTTGGAGTGGTGGATGCAATCTACAAAACTAGTTCTCTGCAGCAGCCATCATCTGAAACATTCCTGATTCAGGGATCAGGTCAGGTGTGCAAAAGTCCAGGGATTCTTCAGGAAATCATCCTTGATTTTTATATCTCTTTATTTATGTTCTTATCTATGATGGAGTATATATGTGTACATCAAGACAGTTATAGGTGGTTTTCAGTCTGTTTTAGTAGTTGTATCTGTATTCTGTCCTCCGCTAGGGGCATTACAGTTGCCTGGCAAATGTAAGGAGTTGCTGTGCTGGTTTATCATTGTGGTACCCACTTTTCAGCTGCAGCATCACACTGGGTGAAGGGTGAGGCTTCTAGTAAGTCATAGCATTTCTTGACATGGTTGTTCGTCCTTTAGTGGTGCTGGTTTTCAGATGTTAGCCTTTAAAAGAGAGAACAGTAGTGACAGCATAATTTACCTGAGGAAGTTGCAAAGGTTCAACGTAACGAGTGGGATTTCTATCCATTGGATTAGCTACTGCCATCATATTGATAATCTATCTGATATAGGGTGGTATCACTGCTACCATCATTTAGTTATCCAATGACGTTTGGCTGTGTTCACTAGGGTATAGTAATAATGTATACTTATTATAGTATATATCTGCACTTTTCTGCACATATATTTTAATATTTTATATTAAAGCAGGAATGAAATTCCTGTTTAATATTATATGTATACTTTTCTTTTTAAAGAATTCAAAAGGGTCAAAATTTCGACACACACAGAACACCAAGGTTTTGTTTCACTAACCTGAATTTTTAGGATGTCTGTTTGTGGCAATTTGTAAATCAATTTTTAGAATGGCTTTTTTTCTATTTCTGTCTGTATAAGCTTCTAATAATAATACAAATAAGCCACATTAATCAAGTGAAGAGGATGAAAATAAGGGGTTTATATAAATTGTCCATCTGTATTCAAGTGTATCTGTATTGTATTATGTTTTTTTAATTCTGTATACGTTAGCTTTTTCATTTTCTTCATCCAGTTAGATTTGTACATGATATATATTACACTTAGCGTTCTTCATTAGACTTACTGAAACCTTTTATTGATCCATGGAAAAAGGGACAATGGAACAATTTAGAAGATGACCACAACCACAGCATAAGGGGAAAATAACTATTATGGTCTTTCTCTCTAGCTAAATTATAGCAAATAAAATGCAATTTCAATTACATCAATGGGAACTATGTTAAAGGAGGACTATGGCCCATATAATATGCTGGATGCCGGGAGGAATCAAGAAATATTCCAGCCAGGCTTGTTTCTTTATTTTAATGGAAGGAAGAGTTCAGATTCTGCCCCCCCCCCCAAACACTCAAACCTGTAACCCCTGGATTTTGCTGTTTTAAAACCAAAAGCTTGGTGGGAGTTTTATTAATTTCGAGTGTATAATTGACCCCTCCTCCCATTAGCCAATCTGTTTATGTGGATTTTTAATATTACACAATTTTGCACCTCGTTTAAACATTGACATACAATGCTGTCCGGAGGAGGAGCTGTACACCATGTTTAAAAAGGGTTCCCTCAAAGCGTGTATTTTTTTTTACTGAAATTCAGAATGATAATGATTAACAGGGAAAGACCATGGAAAGATCAATGGTGGACAGGATATATACCATTGCAACATTATGGACTGTTAAATGCTAACTGCCTGTCTACTAAGTCAGCCTGTGGAGAAATTGTATTGCATGATTGGTAAAAGCATCCACAAACATCAGAAAAAATGCAATAGCAATAATCCATGAACTCAGCCTTTGCTAGTTTAAGCAGTCCCCCTATGTACGACACATAAAAGACCTGTTACCCTATGATTTTTTTTTCCAGTAAAAGAAAACAAACAGGCTTGGATTAATTTTATTTACACAGGATGCAAATGGAACATGACAATTATGATTTTGTGGATTTTTACGATAAATCTTATTTGAGGTAAAATGATAATTTTTGATCATTTAGATGCTGGATTTACATATTGTTTTTTTAACATACTTATACAATAAAAGCATTGGCTGCTTGCTTTCAGGAAGAGGATCTACTGTAGCTTAAAAGATGACTGTAGGCAACATTAAAGTGCTACTGCAGGCAAAGGTAATTGTATTGGGGTTTACAGGTTCAGCCAATGACATTCTCTTTCTCATCCCGCCCTCCTAATCCGCTCAGCAGAGTGGGATATGATTGCTGGTCTCTCCCTTCTTCCGCCTCTCCCTCCGCCTCCTCCTGCCCCTCCCTCCACCTCCTTCAGATTCATCACAGATTATGCAGCTTCACAGATCTAAGGGCTACACACACTTTTTTCAGAGGAGGAATCTTAAGCTAAACCTGTAAACCTCTATATCTCACCCATTTCTTCTTCAATTTAAAAAATGTTTAGGACAGTGTCAAATGTAGCCTGGCACAATTACCTTTGCCTGCTGTATTGCTTTAATAAGCCTTAGTTCCTATAAGCCCATTCAAATGTCCCATTCTGTGCTAGTGCCGTTTGCTTCCTTAGCTAGTGCTCCCTCTAGTAGCCACAGTCAGTAGCCACAGTCAGGTCACAGCTTACCAGCTCTCTACTATAATGTGGTCCAATTTTGTCCCCCTAATATTTCAACTGGGAGAGGGTCACACAACAAAATATACATAAGAACCTAAATATTTAACGTGGAATCAAATAGTGCTCCTAACGATAATAAGATATGACAGGAGAAACTTCCTAAAATGGGATTTTACTGAGAGCTTACTGTGAAAGTAGTCACTAGAGGAAACACTGTCAATAGCAAAACAAGCAGCTTAGAGGTTTCTTTGTAATGCAGAATTATCATTTTTATCCACAGTTGTCTATTAAAAGTTACGCACTGCATGAGTCATCCAGCCTTAATATCTTGCAGTGTATGCTGTTGGCTTTCCTGCTATACATATATATTAATCTCTCTTAATGTAGCAAGCCTTCCACCTGATGTGGGGAAATCCACCATCTCTATCAGTATATTGTGGCAAATGGCTCTACTTTATTAAAACCTTTTTTGTTTTCTGACTTTGTGTGTTAAGAAGGAGAGCTCACCAAACTTAATTTAAAATCATCCAACTTTAACAGCAGTCTCGGCACCTAAGGCAATGAGTTCTCCTGCAACTCCGTTAGGAGCTGCCATCTTTCTACACACCTGACAGCTCTGCTTCTGAAAAGCACAGTACCACAGTCAATATTGGCTTATATCTCTCTACAATAGTCCCTTCTCACTAGTCAGAAGTAGAATGCCAGCAGTAGAATGAATCATCATTGCTCAGAAAGCTCCTATAAACATTGTAGCCACATTGTAAACACTTTCAATGTTCTGCGTCTGCCGACCCTTAGAGATACATATATTACATAGCTCTCATCACAAAAACAGCATTTCTCCCCTCCACCAGCTGCTATTCAGTGTGCGTGTCTGTGTGTGTGTGTGGGGAGGTTGGTTATAGCAAAACTGCAAGCCTTGCTGCCTTGGGTGGGGAGACAGAATGACACAGGCACACTGCAGCCCAGCTGAGATTGTTTTAGCAATTCAGCCAGCTAGAAAAATATTTTACCCCCTTCTAACATTCTGTGTGGAAACGCAGATAAAAACCCCTCTGGCTGGATGGGCTGATTAAATCATCAGCAGTGTGTCTGGGCTAGCCCTATCCCCACTCCACTTAAACTCATGTGTAAGCATGGATCTCAGTTATGCAGTCCAGGAGCACAGCATCTGTAAATATATTCCACTGCATCTACATAAGGTTAAGTCGTCTTATGGGGTGAGGGTGTTAGGGAAACAAATTACTAAACCTTTTTTTACTGAAGGTTCGCTTTAAGCCTATATCATTTCACTCCCTTTCCTTCCTTACTATTTCTCACCGGGATCTGTATTCAAGCTAGAAATGATTTGCATTAAAGTAACCACAGTTCATGAATCTTTATCTATAAAAAGGCAGCCACCAATGCCTGCCCAGTAATTGCAATCCTGCCATGATTTATTGTAATTCTGTATAATGTTCCTTTAATTTGTCATCATAAGGAGACAGTTTATTAAATACTCAGCAGAGGTGGAGAATTCATATGACAAATGGTGGTGGGTGGAAAAAAAGTGCAAATCGATGAGCCATAATCATTCCATTAGTACAGCAATTGTTTGACAGAGGACCATCACTAACTCACTACCACCTTCTGTATATCATCTAGAGATTAACCTAATTTCTTTCAATGACCTTAGTTAATATTCTTTATTAAGATTTGACATTTACCTAGAAGACAAAAATCACACAGCATGGGTACACATATAAATCTTATTCCAAATCTCAATTTCCTGCACAACAGAAACACATTTGTTATATGATATCATCCACAATGTATTTATTGCAATGCTGGGTCATTACCCACTGGGATTGCTACAGGAACAGGTAGTGGCTAACAATTAAAAGAGCTGCAGTTTTCCACATATACTACAAAGTTTTATACACAGGTCACTGTGAAAATTATCTTGAAACAATTAAACTGGAGAATTGCATTTCATGCTTAGATGTGTTGTAGCACATAAAGCATCATCTTTGATTCGGAACAAAACCCAGTGCTGCCTCCCCATCACAAATTGGGATTCCCTGCTGTGTGAAACAGCTCAGATTATCCTGATCCTATGGTGCATGCACTGGCTTTAATCATGGGTTCAAGAAGGGCTATTTGCTGTGCATACATCTTGGCAAATGCACACATTTGGCAAATGGCTCTGTTATCAGGACTGCAAGAGGCTGCATCCCCAGCAGTATGCATGCTCCCACCCAGCTCTACCTGAATGGCTGGGGATGGGAGCACACACACACAGCCCAAAGATGCAGGGATGTGGACAGAGCAGTTTGCAGAATCCCGTATTTACAGCAAATGGCTCTGATTGGATGATTGGATGAAAGCCCATCTGTCAGAATCAGAGAGATGCCACTTGGAGGCCCGTGAATGTGCTGTGGGATCAAAACTCAAGGCTAGTATACGGGGGCGGGGCACCAGTGAACAAAATGGGGGGAGGGGTTATGGTTCATTTTAATTCTGTACTATGTCACGTGTACGCCAGCCAGAATGCCCCAACATAGATAACAATTTTTTCAGATCACACACTGCTTGCACTTTCCTCTCCCACGTCACATAGGCCCTTATTTATGAAGGAATAGCGACAGGTAGCGACTGGTGAGCGGCCGGTAATGACAGGCCCCGCCACGAGAACGCCGGCTCCCCACCACAATCACACATTTATCAAGCCGATCCTGCTTAGCAACTGAGATAGCGCCATATAGCCACTCATTCATCATTATTCCAGCCTCAGCCCACAGCGCAAGCATCCGACCTTGAACAGCGACAGGTATGACCTCTCGCTACCTGGCTCTCTCCAATGCATTTCAATGGAACAATCTTTAAATATTAATAATGAATTGTTATTCATTTTTTTTTTTTTTTTTTAATGTGAAAAATTCTGTGACCACTTCTGCCATTTTAGATTGTACAGAATTGATATTACAGGTCTGATATTAATGTATTCATATTACTAAATTATTTAAAAACTAGTTTTTTTTGGTTTCCAAAAATATGGTGGTTTGGGGGTTAAAGAACTACTTTTAACCCATCGCCTCCAGCGCTCTGGGGTTTAAACATGCATTTTACAGCTTGAGAATTTTTTGAGCGTGATTTTTTAATGAATATGGTGGGAGCCGGTCGCTAGGGCCAGTCGCTATCATGCGCTCCCATACAGCGTGGAACCTGTCAAATAGCGACTCCTCTCCCAATATTCAACATTACGGCAAACCGACTGAGTCGCTATCAACTACCGAACAACGGCCAAGCACAGCGACTACTAGCGGGCGCTCTGAAAATGCCGCTACAGTCGCTCAACTGTCGCTACCTGCCGCTATTAATGAATCGGCCTCTTAGCCTAACAGGAGCTGTCACCTCACAGTTATGCTAATTCTAAATGTAAATGTATTTTATTACTTTCCCACCATAATCTAACCATAAATGCCTACTAATTTTAATCATTACTAGACTAGGATTCTTGTGACCAAGACACCCTCAATGAAAAACAATTCTGTTATGGTTCCCTTGAATAGGAGGGGAGAGAGGAAAAACAATTATGATGTTGGTAAGTTGCGTGAACATAGCCACATACTGAATCAAAGAGGATGCCTTCATTTTGGTAGTAGCTAATGCTTAACACCAGTGCTGCATGAAGTCCCACCTCTCGTTTTCAGAAACGTGCTCTCCTTGTTAGCAGCCACCACCCCAACATATTGCTGTTCATGCCCATCCAAGTCACATGACACAGCTCCTGCAAAATGGAGTACTGTATGTAGAGCATTCAAGACTGTAAAAAACTTAATCTAGGTTCTATGCAGGTGGAAGGGAGAACAAATTCATAAAGTAGGTTCACAGTTATCATTATTTAATGGATAAGCATATTTAGAAATAAATAAAAAGAGAAAGTGGGTGGAGAGTTTATATTCAGTATTGCATTTTATTTTGAGGGTTCCAAAAAAAAGATAATTTGCCCTGTTGTCTCTGTTTTACCCCTAGAGTTATATGAAATGTACAAATTAGGCTGCTATCATTATATTATAATTTTGCTCCAGGAAGATATATATTACTGCATTCATCCCAGCTCACTGGGCTCACTGAAATTGTAGCCTTCTCCAGTGAGAGAAACTATTTACTACTAGAAAAAGAATAAAATGGATGCAATCTTTACTACACAAGGCTACCCAAAAACAGGGTTGTTTTGGCACCCCTAAAGGAGTAAAAATTGACAGCCAGAGAAAACCCCTTACATCAGTCCATCAAAATTGGCACAGAAAACGTTCTTGCCATTCATTAAAGGTATAGGGTTAATAAGATAATAAGATAATAATATTGACATAGGGATGACTATATACAATAAAAGCTATGCATGGCATAGTTCTGTAAAACTGCATTTGATATATGATATTATAAGTACCGTATGCTTCTACCCTGTCTGTAACTACTACTTTGTAAAGCGCTACGGAAGATGATGGCGCTATATAAATAAACAATAATAATAATAATGGCAGATGAGGATAAGGATGAATGTCTTCTGAAACATGGCATCTAACACAGATTGAAATAAGGGACAAAATATAGGATCTCTCTATAATAAGGGATGGCCTACTGGGATAGTCAGACTCACTAGCTTTGCTACTGTGCTGATGAAGCAGTAGGATAGGGATGGTTCACAGAGCAGACAGCTATGACTATGGCGAGGACGACCAGTTTAGTGATGCAAAAGGATACTGGGTAAGCTACGGTTGCTTCTAGGATTTTTAGAGCAGGAGCTTACTGGGAAGGAAGGGTGGAGCACATGCTCAGAAATCTATGAAAGGGCCTGCAATCTAGAAAATGGTAATCACTTGACAACACTGTGATGCAACTCTATGGAACTAATAAAAGCCCACAGTAATATAAATCAAAATGTATAACAGATAATAAGAGAAATGGCAAAAGCACTTGAGGAGACAAAATAGGTAATATTTTAAAGAAATTTCATTTGGAAATAATTCAGTGAAATGTGTGTCGAATTAGCTGCTTTGTGGCAAGCTCACAATCTCAGTATAAACGGGGAGGCCGATTCATTAATAGCGCCAGGTAGCGACAGATGAGCGACTGTAGCAGTATTTTCACAGCGCCCACTAGTAGTCGCTGTGCTTGGCCGTTGTTCGGTTGTTGACAGCGACTCAGTCGGTGTGCGGTAATGTTGAATATTGGGTGAGGAGTCGCTATTTGACAGGTTCCGCGCTGTATGGGAGCGCATGATAGCGAATGGCCATAGCAAACAGCTCCCACCATATTCATTAACAAATCACGCTCAAAAAATTCTCGCGCTGTGAAATGCATGTTTAAACCCCAGAGCGCTGGCAAACCATATTTTTTGAAACCAAAAAAAACAAGTTTAAAAAAACATTTTGTAATATGAATACATTAATATCAGACCTGTAATATCAATTCTGCACAAATTTTTTTTTTATTTTTTTTTACCTTAAAAAAAATATCTAACATGGCAGAAGTGGTAACAGAAAATTTCACATTAAAAAAAAAAAAATTATTAACAATTAATTATGAATATTTAAAGATTGTTCCATTGAAATGCATTGGAGAGCGCCAGGTAGCGAGAGGTCATACCTGTCGCTGTTCAAGGTCGGACGCTGGCGCTGTGGGCTGAGGCTGGAATAATGATGAATGATTCGCTATCTGGCGCTCTCTCAGTCGCTAAGCAGGATCGGCTTGATAAATGTGTGATTGTGGTGGGGAGCCGACGTTCTCGTGGCGGTGACCGTCATTACCGCTCGCTCACCAGTCGCTACCTGGCACTATCCCTTGTTAAATAAGGGCCTAAGATTCAACACCCCCCTCCTTTTTTAATCATGTGCATCTCATTGGGTTTTGAGAAAAGAAGTTCTCCAATTGTCTATAGAAATGTTTCACCACTTTAAAGTGGTGCCGCAAAGTACATTTTGCCATATAATACATTATTTTGGTATTATCAGAGTTTGACTATACATGTAAACCTACTTTTGGCGGCAGCACCCATGAAGGATTTTAGAAACAAAGGCATTTTTCTTTTCTTTAGCTCTGTGTTCACCTTTTAACTTGCTTTAGAATATTGTATAGAAATCTAATTAAAATCATCATTCTTTGTTTGTTTCACATAAAGCCACCCCATGTGGTTAAATGTGTTCTTTTTATTGTTATGGCTGCTATTGTAGATTGTAGAGAAAGCAGCAGTCATGCCGATCAGTCAGTATAGTTTTATGATCATATCACTTTAGGAATAAATATTTTAGAGGGGAGGTCTGATCAATTACATTCAAATTAAGGAAACATTTCAAATACACAGCCTTGTTATAAAATATATAAATCTATACATTGTTGCCTTTTCAAATATATAATTACCTACTGCAACTGCTGCTTTTATCTGCTGATGTGGCTTTATATATGTTTTCCTATTTAATGATTACAAGCTCTAATAAGAATTGAGAAACCTAATATAAACATAAACACAAAATTGGGGCATTCACTGCCTATAATACATGTGTAGTATACTCATTGTGTGTGTTGTCAAACCCTGTGCACTATTTAAGCCGCAATGCCTTTTTATTTTAAAGAAATTATTCCTGCAAACACAGCTTACCTGCAGTTACTGTTTACTGCCTCAGTCACTGTGTGTTCCAAGAACTTGCATTTCAGTCCCCGAAGCCGAAGTCAATAGGTGGATGAAACATCACCACTTCTGCCTACATAAAACCATATTTTCAGGTTTGCATAATTAAACAGTTATTAAACCAAAATAAAAAAAAAACAGACACTCACCTTCTCTCCCGCGCAACATGTCCTGGCCGGTCTGACACTGCCGGTGCCTTGGTCCAGCCCCCCTTATGTCAGTAACACAGCGTCGTCCATCTATTGCAATGAATGGATGGCGTACTGTGACCAGAGTGACCAGCGGATGCTGCAGGGCTAAAACCAACAGCAAGCGGCTACGTGGAGCAGGGAGGCGTCTGAGCTGTGGACAGGGCAGAAGCTGCTACACAGAAGAAAATGTAAGTGCTGTTTTGTTGGGTTTACTAACCCTTTTCATAGATCTATTGCAATGAAAATTATTAATGCAAAATTAAGGATCAGACCAAGAATCTTATTACCATCACTAATGCCAATGAATTTTCACAACTGCATTTCTCAAGCACTGCTTAGCATACCTTGCTGTTTCAGATTGGTTGCTATTAGAGATGAGCGAACTTCTTGAAAGTTCGATTCGGGCGATTCACCGAATTTCCCCAAGAAATTCGGGTTCGCCCGAATCGAACTTTCACGAATCGCTCATCTGAAAAAAAAAAATCCCGGCATGGTGGGAGCGGGCAGGCCGGCTACGCCTGTCAGCGGGCGGAGGAAGCCGGCCCGCTGACAGCGCAGCCGGCCTGCCCGCTCCCACCATGCCGGCATTTTTTTTAAAAGCAAACACTTACCTGCATGGTCGGAGCGTGGAGGCCGGCGCCGCTCTCAGCTGTCATCAGAGGACGCGTCATCAGAGGGCGCCTGAGAGCGGCGCCGGCCTCCACGCTCCGACCATGCAGGTAAGTTGTTTGCTTTTTAAAAAAATGCCGGCATGGTGGGAGCGGGCAGGCCGGCTGCGCTGTCAGCGGGCGGAGGAAGCCGGCCTGACCGCTCCCACCATGCCGGCATTTTTTTTTTTTATTTCAGGGAAAATTTGATCGGCACGAACCAAAAAAAATTCGGGTTTGTGCCGAATCGAATTTTCCCTGAAATTCGGAGCGAATTCCGGTTCGTCCGAACCGGTTCACTCATCCCTAGTTGCTATAATCATACATACAGAGTGAAGTGAGGTTACATTTCTTTATACGATTACTTAGAAGGCTATGTTTTGCCAAGAGGATTGGAGCATAACAGAAGTCTATTATATGTAATCGCACCAGTTACCCACCACTTATTGTTCCTCCACTAAAATGCTAGCACTTTAGAAATTAGTACTGGTGGCATTCTTGGTTTAAATGGTTTAATTGTTTCTTAGTGTGTGTCTACATTCTTTTATTTAACTAAAATATTCTGCTAACTGGGCAAAGGATGCTAGTGTTTTAATTATCCGAAAGATCATAAAAGAAAGAAATAGGAAAGCATTTATGTTGGGGAAGGCATGCCAAGTGCTGCAGCCAGGTTTCAGTGAGCATTACAAATTCTATGAGCTTTTCAATTCAGCAGAGGGTAAAATGAGTCACAGTTTCAGTGCACAAGATCTCAGTGTGATTTGCATTGTTATTCACACAATCTAAATAAACAGAATAAATGATTTGGGAAAATTAAAAAAACTTTCATCATTTCATCACTATTAATACTTTTTTATGAGCAACAACAAAATGAATGCTGTAGTTAGGCATTTGTAAATGTTTTTAGCCATAATAAATTTAGTTTGTATGGACCTTTGCATTTGATGTTAATTTGTTTTGTATATACTGATCCTATCTAGGCATGGTAATAACCTGTCCACTCCCTGTGCTCTATACTACGGTTGCCTGTGGCAGCTGTCAAGCCTGTCATAACTAGGAAGGTCCCATTCCCTTTATGATGGTCATCAGTCTGCTGCCACCAGGGATCTCTAAAGAGTTTTCCAGCTCCTAACCACAGCAAACTGGCTGTTGTAATTGTATGCCTCCTCTTGAGTGCTAAAAGTACTTTTTGTGTTGGATGCTATACCACTATGTATGCCAGCTGTGCTGGTGTTATATTCTTAGAGAAGCTGACATTTCAAAGAGACCCATCCACGTGCCCAGCACCTTGCACCCTCTACTGGTGAAACCCACTCTCCCCCACTGGGCATCTGGAATACCCGAATTGGCTTGAGAGCAAGGGCCTGGTAAGTTTTTTTAACATCACTTTTTCCAGTCGAACTGGAGGTCATCCAAATCCTAGATACCCAGGGGTTGAGTTACTTTTGTACAAAAAATAAATGAAAAACAGCAGGTCAAAGAGGAATTTGCCTCCTGTTTGCCTCTTTTGTTGAGATGCTGGTAAAACTAAAGACCTGCACATCCCCTGACCATCCTTGTGCATCTGCTTAACCTGCTTTTCACAGGTTCTTCATCATCTTTTGTGGTCTCAGGTGCCATTTTTTGCACTTTAGTTCCACGGGAAGGGGGGCAACCAAGTCCTTGTATGGAATATTGTGAACACAGTGGTGTTATATTGAGGGTTAAGTGTGTAAATAACAGAATTACAAGTACATTTTCTGAAGGAGACATAAGTTTACAATTTGGTATTAGTTTCAGTAGAAGCCATAGTAAATTGAAGCACAAAATGGGGCATTTAGCTAAATTGCAGTTTTGTGATAAGCAGATGTTGATGTATGTGTAAATGTTTTAGTATGGAGAGCACTCTTGGGATAACTGCAGAAGTTCTGGTACCAGTAAGTTACTGCAGGGCTGGATTCAGGGCAGTATATTCCCCTGTATGGGTCCCAGGAATGAAGGGAGGCCCCGCTAACCACCCTGATAGCAGACCCACAGCTACTTCTGCCTGATAAGCTCTACTGATGCCAGTACTGGATGCCCTGGGTTACTGAAGTTCTTATGATCATTATTTCAGTATCCCTCTAAATTTTCAAGCCCATCCCACAGCACTAGGCAGGATTCACAACAGTAGGGAAGTTCCCCAGGTGGGAGAACTTTCCAGTGAGGTAGACACCTTCCACAAATTAGGAATTGCCCCTATGGGGTATTGACTAAAAAATGTAAAGCTTTTGTTTGGGATGATCTATACTCACTACCTTTCTGGTCACCAGAAACAATATATTTATTGAGTATACCATTCATAGGGGTCATCGGGACCAAAATGTGTTGACCGGTGTACAGTTGGGGGCTTTGTTGTCACTAAACCCCTTTGTCTTTATCAACCACTGCTTTTTTTTTTCCGATAAAATACGTTTTACAGCAGAAATTGAGGCTTAAGAAACACCTCAGATGGCATGGAAAACTTCTTTGGTGAAGTTCTTTTATAAGGTGAAGACATATTTAACCCTTTAAATGCCAGCCACGTAAAATTTACGTGGTTGCTTCTCCTCCACTTAAGTGCCAGCCACGTAAAATTTACGTGCCTGGAATTTACCCCTGCTAGCAGGCAAAAAAAAAAAAAATACTCACCTGACCCCTCGTTGGATCCGGCCAGGTCTCCTCTTTAATTTGGTGCCATCCGATCCCCCGTGGGGGCTCGGATGGCTCCAGGAGAGCCCCCGGAATAGGCAGCCCCTGCTTCTGCAGCAGCAGCTGTTAACTGTAAAAAAAAATTAAATAAAAATGACATTCACTTACCTGCGTGTGCGCTGGCTCCCGCTGTCCCTCCTCTTCACCTGGGGGGCCTCCGATCTCCCCCCAGGACTTATGGATCTTCAGGAGAGAACCCGGGAGGCTCTCTCCCCTTTCCTCCTCGATGGCGACTGCCATCTTGCTGATAAGCCCTGCCACTTGGGGTGGGGCTAATGACGTAATCCCGGCCCCGATCATCGGCTTCAGCTCTCCCGGGGAAGGAGGTGGCAGGAGTTCCTCTGATCTCCTGCCTCCCCCTTCTCTGGATGCCGATCACCGGCATCTGTCATCAGAGCAGCGAGGGACAAGAGCTTACAATCGGAGGTAAGTACAGTAAAAAAAAAATTTTTTTTTTTTTAATAAAATACTTTTATTACTTGTGTGGTGTTTTTTCACAGTTAACCCTTTGTGAGCTGGTAAGGGGTCCATGAGACCCCTTATACCAGTTCACAAGGCTCTGGGTCTGGCAAGTCACCTGCGGCTAGTGGGTGACTTGCCATTTTATTATTATTATTGTTTATTTATATAGCGCCATCATCTTCCGTAGCGCTTTACATAGTAATTACAGACAGGGTAGAAACATACCCCCAGCCCCCCATTACCTGCCTTCCCAACGGCCAGGGGGGGCAGAAGGGCCCGGGCCACTTAGTGGCTATGTGGGCTAGTAGCCTGCAGGGCCAGGGGCCACCAACGCTGGCCCCTGCGCCCTGTTCTACAAGCCCCCATAGCTGGCCCAGATCGGTAAAGCTGGGTAGGGGGGACCCTACGTCATTTTTGGGGGGATTTTTAAGGGTTTTTAACCCTTAAAATTCCCCCCCAAAAAATGGGGTCCTGGGAGGGGGGACCCTATGTCATTTTTTTTTATTAACCCTTTTGTGTTCTGTCATCCAGCAGCTATAAAAGGCTTCTAGCAAGTGAGCAGAAGCCAGTGATCGCCGAGGGACAGAGTGCTCCAGTATGGATGGGAGGTAAGTATTAAAAAAATAAATAATAATAAAATATTTTTTTCTCTGTGTGGTGTGTTTTTTTTACATTTAACCCCTTGTGAACTGGTAAGGGGTCCATGGGGGGTCCCCTTGTTGCTCAAAACAAATCAGGATTTTGTCCAGGTAAATGATCACATAGATCCATCTGTCATTTCTTTGTATATAAGCAGGGGGCTGCTTTATGCCTCTGAAAGTCTTCATGTGTAAACACTTTATTAATTTAACGTAATTTATTTTCATATTCCATACTCTGGTGGCTTGCTTTAGACCATATATACTCCTCTGAAGTTTGCACATTAGGTCTGGCCTTTGTTCTCCTTTGAACCCTGGTGGTTGTTCCATGTAGATGTCGTCTGATAATTGCCATGAAGAAATGCTGTTTTCACAATAAAGTGTTTTACTTGCATTTTTCTTGTGGCGGCCACTGTCAGCAAAGTCCTTATTGTAGCATGTCTAACTACTGGTCTCATCATAGTCCTCGCCATATTTTTAAGAATATCCCTTGGTAACCAGTATTGCTTTGTATCGCTCCACTATGCCATTCTGCATTGTGCTTCACTTTAAAAGTCCATTTACAAGCTACGGTTTTCCTTCCAGGTGGTAGTTCTGTAAGTGTCCATGTTTAGTGTCATGCAGGGATTTTATCTTTTCCTTTGCAGCCTTTATCCATTAACTGGCTTCCCCTTCTGAAAGCTGAGCTATGTCTTTGCAAGTTGTAGGTTCATTGGTGGCTGTACTTGGTGCTTGCTCATAGATACTCATCAATGAGCCTGGTCTTAACAAATGCTAGTGTCAGATCTGTCTCAGGCCGGCTTGTCTCCAGTGCATTGATCAGTGCAGTGTATGTCTCGGGCAAGCTGCACAACAGAATGGCTGCTGCATGCCTGCTCTCTTCTAAGCCTCATTTTGTAAAGTTTCTCAGCAGAAATGAACTTGCAGTTTAAAGTAGATTTCTCATGCAGTCTTTTCAGTACATCCCACATGCCTTTCCCTGTTTTCTCACTGCGTATGTAAATAGGCTGACTGTCTTCCACAAGTAAGCTTATGGTGGCCATTGCCTGTCTATTTTTTCTGTCCCAGTCCTGGCCTCTCTGTAGTGATAACCTCCCACAAATCATCTCTGGATAATGGCATTTCCATTTTAAACCTCCATAGCTGATAATTGTCATTGTTCAGCTTGGCCACTGGGAGTTTAAGCTCTGAGCTGCTGGCCATTTTCCCTCTTTTATATATAAGAACAGTCTTACTTACATTACATCTATCTCTGCACCGGCCACACTGTCTCCCATTCTGAGCTTTGCTCTGCCTGGGCCGCGTCTGGTCACTGGGATTTATCTGTTTGCTGTGGCTTCATTCGGTCACTCAGATGCCATAACCTGTTGCAGAGTGTAAGTGCTGGGTGTAGCAGAGCCATAATCCAGATAGTGGTATAACAGGAACTGGCTGAACTGGAATTCGAAAGCAGTAAGAAAATGACACCTTACATAGTGGCTAACACAGACAGGAAAAAGCAACTGAACACAAAGAATACAACACTGTAGAAAATGCATAGAAACTACATTTGAGCAATGGTCACGGTGCCATCTAGTGTCATAACTTGCCGTAACTGTAAACTGCAGTAAATCTAGCAAAAGTCACTAGTCACATAATCACAAGACACGCAGGAGCTGTTACAGAGTATTGTATTTCCAACAAAAGGGACCTCTCTTGTGATTTTCAGAATTCTCAGACTTGTGCTAGATGGCAAGAAGAGGGGTTATTTTACACCCTGCATCACATAAATTTCAGTCAAGCTTGTTTTTTTGCTCTGTCAGGAATGAAGAGGAAGGGTGATAGGTTGGAAATGCCATTCTGATCAGTTGGTGACTGGTTGTAAATGTCATTCTGATTTTAAAGGGGAGAAAGTCTCAATACTAATGACCTGTCCACCGAGCCAATCTGTGTGGATAAACAGATTACATTTACAATTACAATGTGGGTAGATGCTCTTACCTATCATGCAATACTTTGTGCAGGTCTTAGAGTGGCTTAATGCTACTATTTCCTAAAGACTGGGGACAGGCTATAAGAAATGAGCAGTGTCCCCTGTAAAAGTGGAACGTTTTTGTACACAGAGTTTAGTAGTGACACCTCCTACTGCCATTGAGCATGTTTATATGGGTTTTTAAAAGTAGCTTATTTCATGATCTTGATGATGACCTGCTTTTAATATATTTAGGCATTCTGTAAAGGGACTCTGTAGCACTATATCAATTTGGAAGTATGAAATAAAACAAACTAAACAACATATCCCCTAAAAGCCCTTTTCACTGGTTCTCTACTTTTCTTAATGGTGTATATCGTACAAAATTGATTAATCAAGGATAGTATATTTTTAGAATTGAGTACCAAGAAGACTAGACAACAGTGTCATGCATCAGTAGTACATAACATATAAGTCTCCTCTGTTTCTTAAGCTATATGAAGCTAACAAGGGGGCATGTTGGGTGCAGCGAAGCAAGGATCTATCATCTGCAAAGTACATCATGTTACTATGTAGTTCATTGCAGTTCCAACATCCTGGCCCTCAGAGAGTCGTATAATTCCTTGCACTAGAAACTGTTTCATGATATCTTTAAAATGAACTAGGTATGCCCTTGAGATTGAGTTGTTAAATTTAGCGAGAAGCCAACTTGGCTCACACTGCTGGTTGGACTTCATTTCATGTCGTAATTATCTAAGTGCATGCCTTAGCAAAAGACCTGTGGAGATCACCTACTAGGATCAAGTACGTGAGTAATGCCATTTCAGAACTGAATTATGTGAGCAGTCATGGATTCATTACTGGGCACATGGCATTATACAGCTTTCACAAAATTCATCTACTCAAAATTTTTAGGACTTAAAAAACACATAGCCAATTAAAAATAATTTTTATTGTACAATAAAAAGTATTCAAATAGGAAGCTACACTCACTAACATGCCTTAAATAATATATAATCCTGTATATTTTAAGTATTGATTATGTATAAATATGAATATATCTGTTCTGCTCAAAACAGAATTCCATGAAAAGTTACCATTAATATATCTGAATAGATTAGTGCAGTCCCCAAATCCATGTGTCAAAACCCAACTGTTTAATATCAAATGCTGCTTGCAGGTATTTAATATAATTAACCCTTTAAGCGCACCCATTTCTCTATTTTGTGCTATATATATATATTGGGTAAAATATATGCAAAAAAAAACAATTCTATTTTTTATAATCTGTAGTGCTATTTGTATTAAAAAAGTTTTTCAATAAATCATATTTTGCATGTAAAATCCCCATTTCTCCCCATTACAATGGTACCACATATGCATTGGTAGACACCTTTTCCTGTCCCAGGACTCCCCCAAACTGAAAAAGTGCTTTAGGAGATTTTCAAATGAAATACAATTGCTATGTGTAACTTGAAATTTTTCAACCAAAACAACATTTTAAATTCCCCCACAAACTATATATTCTGGAAGTACACACCTCAACCTTTCTAAGCAAACCAGGCTTGTTTATGAGTAAACGAATAAAAAAGCCACATTTTAAGAAAAAAACGATATGCAAACAAGAAAAAAAAGCCACATTTTAAGAAAAAAACGATATGCAAACAACAAAAAACAAGTTAAATCTGAAACAGCAAGGTCCCCTGAACAGAACAATACTCGATTTGCATAGGTACTCAGCATAGGTAGGTCAAGGGTAGGGTTGGCAATTACCCCAAAGTATAGCATGCGCGTAAGGATAATTCTAATTAAAAATGTTAGCTCTGCAAACAAAGTGTGCACTTTTTTTTAACCAAACCACCCTTTACATTTGAAATACCCACTACAAACTATATATTCCCTGAATGTACACATGTTAAGCTTTCTATGTGAACTCAGCTTGTTGTAGTGGGCACAGCTTTATGGAAGTAATTAATCAATGAATTCTGTTGTTGAACAGGCTTCCCAAAAAAAACAAAAAAACAAAAAACAGAAACAAAACCACATTTTTCTGAAAAAAAAAGCAATATGCAAACAAGAAAAAACAAGTTAACTCTGAAACAAGGTCCCCCTGAACAGAACAATACCCAACATACATAACTACTTTGAAGGGTAGGCTTGCCAAACACCCCAAAGTAAAGCATCTGCATAAAGGTAATTTTACTTATGTGCACCTAGCACTTTTTCAACCGAAACAACCCTTTACATTTGAAATACAACCCATATTCCCTGAAAGAACATGCATTAAGCTTTCTAGGTGCACCCAGCTTATTTTAGTGGGCGCAACTTTCTAGAAATATTCCCTTGAAGATTTTTTTAGTTGCACAGGGTTTCCTTAAAAATGTATAAAAAAGCTGAATAAAAAAACACATTTTCCTAAAATATCAATATGTAAACAAGGAATAGTTTATATTGTTTTTTTTTTCGTCGTGAGTTCGGGATTTAACATGAAATGTCTTGTTTGAATTTTTTTCTATTCATATTATTTTGTGCTAAAAACTTAACATACAAATATTTTTTTTTTAATGTAGTTGAATTTTTATTTCATCATTTTTTTTCCAAGAATACGCTTGCTGCAGGTGACTCCGTACAAGTTCACAAAGAGTTAACTGTAAAAAAACACCCAGAAACAGAGAAAAAATTAATATAAAAAAAAGTATATATATATTTTTTATACTTACCTCCGATTCATCCATGATTACTGTGTCCTACGCTGATCTCCTGCTGCAGCTTGACAGGACATCAAGGGTTATTTAAAAAAAAAAATCCCTTTCTCGGGGGGGGGGGGCTTTTTTAACAAATGTTCAGAAAATAATGTGGGGTCCCCCCTTCCCAACATAACCAGCTTGGGCACCAGCTATGGAGGCTTGTAGACCTCGGCTCTTAAGGCTACAAGCCCACCATAGCCCTATCAGGCCGTGGGCTCTTCAGCCCCTCCCCCTGGGCTTTATATTGGTTATCCCTCACCTTAAAAAGTGCATGAAAAACACAAAAATGTGCATAAATAGTTTTTATCATCCTTTGGAACAGTTTCATAGTCAAGGAGCCAATTTGTTTTTTTAAGCATAAATTTGCACACGAGCCCAGGTACATTCAAGTATTCTCATTTCAGGGACCACAATTAACTGTAGAGACAAGCTATTAAGGAGAGAAATTGGTGGAAAAACCCCTCCATATTTTTGTTGCCTAGAATGGTTGTTTGAGTGTGCCAGATGCCTTTTTGGAGAAATTGAGCCTTTTAATAAATATCTTGCTGGGAGATTGATGCATTTTGAGATTGTTTTTCAGATTTTAGCAATATTTTAATGTTTTTAAATGTATTTAAAAATATTTATAGTAAATACTGACAAATTTACATTTTTTAAACAAAAAAATGTGAAAAAAATTCTATAAACTACAAATGTAGTAATTAAGTTTTATTAACAATCATGGTATTATGGAATTATTTAAAATAGGAAAACAAAATAAACATGATTATAGAGGTATTAGAGTCAAGCCATAATATACATGTTAAGCATTAATACTAAAATATATAAATCAATATTACATTTTGACAAATCTGTATGGGGAACAAAAATTATCATTTGTGCGTACCTTTTGTAGACATGTCACTGGAGAAGTGATCGAGGGGGTGTACATTTCACCTAGGTTACTACGCTGGGTGAGATGGTAAGTCCAGGATTGATTTGTTTCCCAGCAGTGATATGCTGCTGAGGTGTTGTTTAAATTTTGCCGGGCCTGGATTTATATGGAATGGCAGGTAGGTTTGGTAGAGGGACCTGTCATTCCACACCTCCCCGATCCAGTTTGGGTTTTGAATCAGGTGAGCTCTGATCCTAATTAGCCTGGGAGGTAAAAGCTCTGCAGAGACTGCAGGCTATTGCTCTCAGCCTGAAATGAACAGCCTGTGTGTGTGTGTGAAGGAAGCTGCGAACGCAGCCACTGCTGGAGCTAAAAACTCACCCTGCGATGTCCAAGCGAACGCTGTATTTTGAAAGTGTCAGCTAGGTGAGAAGAACCTGCTAGTAAGCGCCCAGACGGGCTAGGTCTTTATTTTGTTTTGTACACTAAAGAAGCACGCTGCTGCTGTATGTTTTGTTTACTGGACTGTTTATGCCATGAATAAACGCCAAGACCTGCTTTTATAACACCTAAGTCTGTCGTGAACTGTGTCCAAACACACCATCCCCCGGGAAGATCCCTACAATTGGTGCTGCGGAGCGGGCAAAACGGTTGCTAGGGGCAACGGTGTGGACAGACTTGGCTACAGCTGCCTATGTCTTGGGTGAAAGCTGCAACTACACTCCAAGAACAGTCGGGCAACATGGAGGAGATGCTGAAGCAGTTTATGCAAGTAAGTTTGCAACAACAACAGGCCCAGATAGAGGCTAATAGACGCCATGAACAGACCATGGCTGCCCAACAACAACTTATTGAACACCTGATTGCAAAACAAGAGGCGCCTGTGGTTGCTAACCCCCACACAGTGGTGCGAGCCGCTCCAGAGACTTTTGATGTGAAAAGAGCTGTGCAGCGAGCGCTGCAAAAGATGACTGCTGAGGATGATGTTGAGGCCTTCCTAACTGGGTTTGAGCGTGCGGCTGAGCGAGAGAAGTTACCCGTCGCTGAGTGGGCAGAGGTAATTGCGCCCTATTTAACAGGGGAACCTCAAAAGGCCTACTATGACCTCAGTGAGCAAGAGGTTAAGGACTATACTCGGCTAAAAGCGGAGATACTTGCCCGGCTAGGCGTTACTACTGCGGTCCGTGCCAGGAGGGTACGCAACTGGAGCTACAGTTTGGACAAATCGGCGAGGTCCCAGATGTATGACCTGATCCATTTGGCGAGGAAGTGGTTGGAGCCAGACACTTCTACTCCTGCACAGATCCTAGAGAGGGTTGTGATGGACCGCTACCTCCGAGCACTTCCTGCTGACCTGCAACGCTGGGTGGGACAAGGTGACCCTAAGAATGCAAACGAACTTGTCAACCTTGTGGAGAGATTCCAGGCGACTGAGGACTACCTCCGTGATGTTTCTGCAGCCCCCTCACCTCCCCGGAGTGCCAGATCTGTGCCATCAGCTGGTAAGAGACTTCCATCTATTGGGGGAGTGTGGAGGGGTGCTGAGGGAGGAAAAAGGGCTCAAGTGGTGTCTCAGGGGCAAAAGACTGGAGATGGTCCCGGGTGGCTAAGTAGCCCTAAAAAGGACTCCTGGCCAAGGAGAACAGGCTCTATCCAGTGCTGGAGATGCCATAAGACGGGACACGTGTCTGCCCATTGCCCTCTTACCACTGAGCCCATGGACTGTGAGGTTAGTCGGCGTCAGTCGCTATTTGCGGAACCATCTTGTGTTGCAGTTCCTGGACTAGAGACTGAACCGCAAATCTGCGACATTACAATTAATGACTTTCCTGTTAAGGCGTTGCTGGACTCAGGAAGCCTCGTAACCTTGGTGCATGCCAGCCTGGTGGCTGGGGACTTTGAGTGTAAAAAGCATATGAGTGTTGTTTGTATACATGGGGATACAAAAGTGTACCCTATAGTGCTGGCTGAAGTCGGGACTAAACAAGGCACCGTACAATATGAAGTGGGTGTGGTTAAAAATCTCATGCACAACGTAATACTGGGGCGCGATTTTCCACTATTCTGGGCTCTCTGGGGAAAAAGAAAATCCCCCGAAAGGAGTGAGGAAACTCCTAAGGTTGTTGCGTTACCCCCTGTAAATGATAAAAGTGTGCAGGATGAAAATAATTGTTTTCCTTTGCAGGTCCTGGCTGGAGAGGAGGAGGCTCCTCCCACTGAGCAAAATATACCCGACTTAGAGGTGTCTAGGGATAATTTTGGGACTGCACAGTTACAGGACCCCACTCTCAAAAATGCGAGAGAGCAGGTTGCTGTCATGAATGGGGTACCTCAGGAACCAGATGCTGAGAAAAGATTTCCACATTTTTCTGTGACTAATGATCTTTTCTATAGAGTCACTAAGGTTAAGGATGAGATTGTGGAACAGCTTCTGGTGCCTAAGCCGTACCGGCGTCAGGTGCTGGACATGGCACATAACCATGTTCTTGGGGGACACTTGGGGACTGACAAAACGCAGGAGAGGGTTCTCCAGAGGTTCTACTGGCCGGCGATATATGGTGATATTAAAAAGTACTGCGAGTCGTGCCCCACATGTCAGCTTAGTGCCCCAGTGTCACATTTTCGCAGTCCTTTGGTTTCGCTCCCTATTATAGAGGTGCCTTTTGAGCGTATAGCCATGGATTTAGTGGGTCCCATTGTAAAATCCGCTAGAGGACACCAATATATTCTGGTGGTCATGGATTATGCGACCCGCTATCCTGAAGCTGTGCCCTTAAGAAACACTGCATCTAAAACAATTGCACGTGAGTTGTTTTATATGTTCTCTAGGACTGGAATCCCCAAAGAAATCCTAACTGACCAAGGTACACCCTTTATGTCAAAGGTGATGAAGGAGTTATGCAAACTATTTAAAATCTCACCCATCCGTACCTCTGTATACCACCCCCAGACGGACGGATTGGTGGAGAGATTTAACAAAACTTTGAAACATATGCTGAAAAAAGTGGTGGAAAAAGATGGCCGTGACTGGGATCATTTGTTACCCTACCTCATGTTTGCTATTAGGGAAGTGCCCCAAGCGTCCACAGGGTTCTCACCATTCGAGTTGGTCTATGGTCGTCACCCTAGGGGTCTACTGGACATTGCAAAAGAGACATGGGAGAGCGAGTCCACCCCATATAAGAGCGTTATTGAGCATGTAGCACAAATGCAGGACCGTATAGCCGCTGTAATGCCCCTAGTAAGGGAACACCTCCAGAGGGCGCAAGAGGCCCAAAGTAGAATTTACAACCGGTCTGCAAGAATCAGGACATTTAACCCAGGCGATAGGGTCCTTATACTAGTTCCCACTGTTGAGAGTAAATTCCTGGCGAAGTGGCAAGGTCCCTATGAAATTGTGGAAAAGGTCAGTGAGGTGAACTACAAGGTGCACCAACCAGGTAGAAGGAAGCCTTTCCAAGTTTACCACGTAAACTTGATTAAGCCCTGGAAAGACAGGGAATCCTTGGGGGCGACAAATACTGTTAGTAATTTGTCACAACCAATCCCTCCAGTCAAGGTTGGTGATACCCTATCAGTGTCACAGAAACAGGAGGCTCAGGAATTTTTACAGAAAAACAAAGACAAGTTTTCTGACCTTCCAGGGCGTACACACCTCATCTGTCATCACATTGAAACTGAGCCTAGAAGCAGAGTAAACCTCAAGCCCTATAGGATCCCAGAAGCCCGTAGGGAAGCCGTATCTGCCGAGGTAAAGCGTATGCTTGATCTGGGAGTAATTGAGGTGTCACAGAGTGAATGGTCCAGCCCGATTGTATTAATCCCAAAGCCTAATGGAACTTGGAGGTTCTGTAACGATTTCAGAAAGTTGAATGAGATCTCAAAATTCGATGCCTATCCTATGCCCAGGGTAGATGAGTTGATTGAGAAGTTGGGTAATGCCAGATACATAACCACCCTCGATCTCACAAAGGGCTATTGGCAGATTCCACTTACTAATGAGGCTAAAGAGAAAACTGCATTCTCCACCCCTGATGGGCTATTCCAGTATGTAGTGATGCCGTTCGGGTTACATGGAGCACCTGCGACTTTCCAGAGGTTGATGGACTTGATTTTGCGACCACATCGTGATTACTCAGCTGCCTACCTCGATGATGTGGTCATTTTTAGCCCTGATTGGGAAAGTCACCTCTGTAAGGTACAGGCTGTATTGGATACCATAAGTGATGCGGGGTTGACCATAAATGCCGAGAAGTGTGCAATAGCCCTAGAAGAGGCCAAGTATCTGGGCTACATTATTGGAAGAGGGTTAATTAAGCCACAGCTTAATAAAGTGGAGGCAATACAGAATTGGCCTAGACCCCTGACAAAGAAACAGGTCAGAGCTTTCCTTGGTATTACGGGCTATTACCGTAGATTTGTGCCGAACTTTGCCTCAGTTGCTGCTCCCCTAACTGACTTGACCAAGGGCGGAAAGAGAGCCATGATCACGTGGACTCCAGAGGCCGAGAAGGCTTTCCAAAGCCTTAAATCTGCCTTGTGCCAACAACCTGTGTTAGTTACCCCCGATTTCAGGCGAGAATTTCTGGTCCAGACAGATGCTTCTAACACAGGCTTAGGTGCAGTACTCTCACAAGTAGTAAATGGTGAGGAGCATCCGGTGATGTACTTGAGTAGAAAGCTAACCCCGGCCGAAAAAAATTATGCCATTGTGGAGCGAGAATGTTTGGCAGTGAAGTGGGCCCTCGAATCCCTAAAATATTACTTGCTAGGAAGGAAATTCAAGTTAGTGACAGACCATGCCCCCCTAACATGGATGAAGTTAAATAAGGAGAGAAACGCAAGAGTGACTAGATGGTTTCTGTCCCTACAAAACTTTAATTTCACTGTGGAACACAGGCCAGGGAAATTACAGGCAAATGCTGACGCATTGTCGAGGGTACATTGTCTGTGGGGACAAAATGCTCAGCCCTCCGGTCTGAAGAAGAGGGGGGGGATATGTAGACATGTCACTGGAGAAGTGATCGAGGGGGTGTACATTTCACCTAGGTTACTACGCTGGGTGAGATGGTAAGTCCAGGATTGATTTGTTTCCCAGCAGTGATATGCTGCTGAGGTGTTGTTTAAATTTTGCCGGGCCTGGATTTATATGGAATGGCAGGTAGGTTTGGTAGAGGGACCTGTCATTCCACACCTCCCCGATCCAGTTTGGGTTTTGAATCAGGTGAGCTCTGATCCTAATTAGCCTGGGAGGTAAAAGCTCTGCAGAGACTGCAGGCTATTGCTCTCAGCCTGAAATGAACAGCCTGTGTGTGTGTGTGAAGGAAGCTGCGAACGCAGCCACTGCTGGAGCTAAAAACTCACCCTGCGTTGTCCAGGCGAACGCTGTATTTTGAAAGTGTCAGCTAGGTGAGAAGAACCTGCTAGTAAGCGCCCAGACGGGCTAGGTCTTTATTTTGTTTTGTACACTAAAGAAGCACGCTGCTGCTGTATGTTTTGTTTACTGGACTGTTTATGCCATGAATAAACGCCAAGACCTGCTTTTATAACACCTAAGTCTGTCGTGAACTGTGTCCAAACACACCATCCCCCGGGAAGATCCCTACACTTTCTAATTTAAATTATGGTATCCAGAAGAAAGAAGGAACAGTCTGCTGAACCTTTGGAGCGGCAGAAGTCACAAGAGCATGCTTTACAATGAGAAAGCCTATGCAAGATGCTTTCATTTCTTGTCTCAATAGGGCATGGTGCGAGAGATCTTGAACGGTTTTCTTGACTGCTTTCAGACTTTGGAATTTCGGACAACACTGTGTTGCATGTGTCCCGTGAATCATGCAATTCTCTGTGAATCCTGTGAACGTGAGAGTTCTCACACTGGTAATCGCATGGCACACATCTCACAACAGAACTATACACTAGCCATGAAAATATGCAAGCAAGGACACATACTTTTATAGAGAGAGCCATGTTTCTTTTCTTGAATGCCCCAGGTTCCTCCCACAATGCAGTTGCAAGGTTCTAAAAGTGTAAATCAAGCATGTCCTTTGTCACCAATGCACACTTTTTAAAACCCTGGAAGGGAATACAAATATTATTATTGAAATGAGAAGCCAGAAAAGGGGGTTCTGTAGCTAGCACTTCAAAATGGCAGCCATAAAACCAATAAAGGAGCTGGTAAAGAGATGCATTTAACAGTGCAGCAAATGAGTGAACTGGAATCCAATCAATGGACTGTGGCTTGCCATCAGGACTGAGTAGTGGTCTTGCAAATGAGCCCAGACTTCATTTAATATGCATTATAACAAAGTGCTAAACTATGTTAGGGAAGAGACCAGCAAACTGGAACTCCACCACCAAAGTGTACATAAAAGTGCTAAATTAGACTTTATTATTATGTGAAGACATTCCATGCCGGAGATAACAATTCCTCCCTCAAACTATTTGAATAAAATCGCATGCTTCCCCCAGCATCGATTCTCACTTTTATAATGCTGAATTTAGTCCATTGGGCCCTTTTTAATTTTTCTTTGATTGATCTTTTTCTGTTAGCTTCCATATTCCTTTATTTTGTATATTTTTAATGGCAGCCATTGAACATAATTGTATCAGATTATCATAGAATAATACTTTTTAGCGTATCTTATGCTTCAACTGAACCTGGAACTGAACTGAACTGAAACTGGAACTAGAACTGTCTAACAGGACATCTCATTTGCATTCAGAAGCCTTTTTAATATCCAACAAATATCACCATTTTCAGAGCACACCCCATATGTGGAAGATAAATTTATAGGATTGATTCAAAACCGTACTTTCTTTACTTAGTTTTTTTGAGACAAATGCTTTTTCTCCTGATTTTTTGAATTGGAGATTGAAAAAAATGAAAAAAAGACATTTCCCCTGACACATTGTATACGTTTTCCAAGCATGTAACTTCAGTAATTTACACCTATTTTTTTATCTTTCTAGAGAGGAGTGCTCTTAGTGGTGCCGCACCTTGATAATTTAAAGTAGGGGCTCACCAGCCACTTATAAGGCAAATAGTTGGGCACATCTATGTCAAACACATTTGTCAAAATAATGCCATTTACTTAACTAAATGGATTAAAAAAAATCTACATCCCGACCAACACATTTAAAAAAAATTGCCATTGGTTCACCACTACAGGATGCTATCAACAAAAACAGCAAGATTTAAAAAAAAAGTTCTTATCATTTTGTTGTTAAGCAAATGAACAATGACAGAGACAGAGAGTCCTAATAATGTAGCATAGTTATATAGATCATATGTAATGAGTACAGGTGTAAAAACTATTACTGCTATTACTCATTTTACTCATTGGAAATACTGCAGTAGGCATTGTCGTAATAGTAATGCAGATGTCTATTGAGTATAAAATGCACCATTTTCCCTTCTGTACCTTTTATGTCTTGCTGGATAACATTACTAAAATGTATATTGTATATACAGTACTGACTTAATATATGTGACCTTTTTATTATTTTTAAACATTTCTTTAGCACCATCTTCTTTTTGAAAACATGTCTATAACCTTATAAAACTCCTTTGAAGTACAAACAATCCTATAAGATATGCTTATCTAGATATTTTTGGAAAGATATTCTAATGCTCACATGCTGCTTTTAAATGTTGAACACTGATTAACATTGCCATGGAAATCATAAACATGATACTTTCAGTTGATTAGCTTGATCTTTCCTAGTAATTATGTTTCTTAATTATATCTTAAAAATCAAACACTAATTGTTTTATTTTGCTTTGCTGTGCTTGTCCCTATCAGAGCTGGTAGGGCAGGTGTCATTTCATTACTGCTGCATTAACCAGCATCCAGCCGTTCGACTGGCAATTAAGCAACCACTAGCTTTACACATTACATTGGCATGTTGGCCTTACATCATATTCATCTTTGCTGTCATAATCTATATTGCATTAGCCTGCCATTGTAAAGGATCTTCAACAATATGCATTTTAGACCTTTTAGATAACCAGAAGTTGGAGATTTCATATCATCAAGCAGTAAACTTAACTCGCAGCAAACTGCTACAACCTATTTCAATGTTTCTAAATAAATTATTTTGTACTCTTAAACGATAAGGAAAATATAGGCAATTCTATGGTATTTTAATCTATTTCTTAAGATAACCCAGGCTTATTCATGGATAGTTATTTTGCTCTGACTAGGCTCTCAGTCTCTCAGACCCCTCAGTATGCCAAACAATGGGATTATGACACAGGTAAAACCTATAGTTTAGTGATTGGGGTTATGTGGGAAAAGGCTTTTACAAGCTTCGTGTCGGTAAATGCTACTGAAGCTAATATATAGGTCCTGCACCAGAAAGAATTGATATGTGTGTATGCACTTAGATATCCACAGCAGTACCTCCTTAGGTGCCTCTGTCAATGGTCCTTCAGACATATCATCTGATATATACAGTCCTGGGAAATGTATTGATTCAATACATTTTGACTTCACCTAAGCAAACAATCATAATGTCTTTGAAATCCTTTGAGGGTGTAAAAAATAGAAGTAATACTACATTAACTAATAAAAATGTCAACCATTAAGTTTGATGCAACATCAAAATTTGATAACGTTTGGTCTCCCTGGATCGTCCTGCAAATGTGGACAGAGCAGTGATCATGTCTTCACTCAAACAACTTTTAGAAGTTTTAATGTGGCTCTCATACTTTATACACCCCTCCCTTTCTTTTCTTCCTACCTGTTTATTGGACTTTTGTGTTGTAGGCTAATACTGGAGGAAGGTACATTAGTTAATAGCTAGATAACCGTAGGAGACTTGCTGAAGGGAAATTATCATCTAGTGGAGGCAAGAAACTGTTTCTAACTGATTAGCTTGTACCTCTAAATTAATTTTATCCATGTATTTTTATTACCTTGTTTATTATTTTGTTGTGACACCATGGGCCAAAAGCCATTAGCTGCATGGGCAATAAGGTGTGTATTCCTTTTTATATTGCTTACAGTTGCCAGTGGCCATTTACCTATAAAGAATAACCTTATGGCCTACATCTGCTACCAGCATCTAATTGTTGTATTCTTTATAGATGCAGATTTCCTCCAACCATAATCAGCTGTAGTTAACAATAAAAAAATGTATTCATAAATCCTGAGGCTTTCCACGTGCTGTTTAAATTAGGCTTTGTATCACTAGTATACAATGCCTTGCTAAAGTTTTCACCTCCTTTGAATTGTGTGTGATGCATCTGCACAAAAAAGTCAGGGATAGTGTATAGAAAAGATCCAAAGCAGTAACTGTCCATACAGGCGCAATAAGCCGTACACTCCAAAGAGCTGGGCTTTTTGGAAGAGTGGCAAGAGAAATGCCTTTACTTACACACAGAAACAGGCAGGCCCATTTTGAGTTTACCAAAAGGCATGTGGGAGACTCCCCAAATGTATAGAGAAATGTGATTTGATCAGATGAGAACAAAATTGGAAACCTTACTGGTGCAAAACACATATCATCACCCCAATAACACCAACTATTTCAGAAGTAGGGGCTGATAAACTGTTCTGAGTCAAAGGTAAGACGGATGGTGCTAAATACAGGGATATTCTTGAGTTGTGACTGTGGCAGAGGTTCACCTTCCAACAGGACAATGACGCAAAACATACTGCTAAAGTAACACTCAAGTGGTTCAATATAATGGAGAAATGTAATGTATTGGAATGGCCCCGTCAAAGCTCAGACCTTAATCCAATTGAGAATCTGTGGCCAGACTTGAAGCATAAACTATCTAACTTGAAGGAGCTGGAGCAGTTTTGCTTTGAGGAATGGGAAACATCCCATTGGCAAGATGTGGAAAAACTTATACATGGTGAATTGTGACAAAAAGGTGGCTATACAAAGTACTGACTTTAGAGGGGTGATTACTTCTGCACACTGAAGTTTTCTGATATTTAGTCCTATTTGTTGTTTGGTTCACAATAAAAAAAAAATAAAAAATGCAAAGCCGTAGGCATGTTCTTTAAATGAAATGATACAAAGCCTCACAAAATCAGATTTAATTCCAGGCACTACAGTATTGTACTGAAAGTGATATTAAATATATGCTGCATAATATTTTAAAATGGAGCTTAAGGCAAAAATGACTTTACGTCCCTTTTAACAACCCAAGTCACCCAGATTTTAAAGATCCTTAGGAAATCACAGAGTATGTCGCTCTGTATGAGGGGGTACAGGAAACAGCTAAACTCTGCAGTAAAGCATATTTCCTATTGGGGGAGATGGTGCTGCTGCGTGTGTGTAAATGTTTCCTGTCCCCATCAGATAGAGTTTTATTAGGAAAAGTTGAGTATCTTATTAATGCAAGGCTCACTGATGGCAAAGGGTATATATTAGGTTAGTTTAGTATCCCTGTAAATTAGCAGGGTAGCACAGATGCATTCTTTTTATGTTTTTAGATCTTGTTTTGCATAGAAGTAGCATTAGATCTTGGCAAACAAAATGTAACAAATCTTTTTCATAAGCCAGTAACAAAATACCTACATGTGGCAAGGGCATAAATAATGGAGTTAAGGTCCTAACAATGATCACATAAAAGTCTGTGATAATTCCTCGTGATGGTGTCCAAGGCAGAACAGTAAAATATTTGCACTTGGGAAGAAAACAGAGCTGAGGGGTTGCGATTTGAACAAGCGACACAGCAAACTAATTAATTCTATACAGAATAGATAGCAAGTGACAGGCACTATTATCAAAGCAATTAAAGATGTTTGCAGTCCTGTCACATGCATTTCTGAGATAAAAACCTGATGGTTTTTTGTACTTGTTTTCACAGGACCTGTTGTTCAGTGTGTGTGCTTTGAATATCATCTCTACTATCATCTGTGCTTTGGCTACGGCGATGTGCTGCATGCAGATGGTTTCTGTTGATGTTCTCCACCTGGTGAGTGAAGATGAAATAACATATAAAAACAAAATTCTATTAAATATTCTCTACACAGGAGGAACTCGCCTGAGCCTCATGGTGACTTTAAACTTCTCTAATGCAATAGTGAGGGTAACATGCAGATTCCTACGCCCCTTGTTTTTACTGCTGTAGGCATTTGCCATTCATTTGACTTCAAAGTTAGGCTGAGTATTCACAGGAACATAGACGGCTGGTGGCAGGAGATCATATGGTCCATCTAGCCTGCCATTGTGTATGTATGTTCTTTTTTATAATATAGAAGTATGCTTATCCCAGGCGTGTTTAAATTCAGTTACTGTTGATTTTTCAACTATTTCTGCTGGCTGTTTGTTCCAAGCATCTACTCCTATTTATGTTGCTCCTGATATTCTCTTCAACTAGTCTCAGGTTGAGCCCTCTTGTTCTATCATTAAGTTTCTCCCTGCTGAACCATATTCAGTATTTTCACCATATAAGGGCTCAGTCACATCTACTCTTTCCAGTCTTTCTTCCAGGCTGTACAATTTAAGTTCTTTAAATCTCTCCTGATACGTTTTAATCTTTAGGTCCTTTTATCACTTTTGTTACCAGCCTTTAGACCCACTCCATTTCAATAATGTCTTTTTGCGCGTAAGGCCTTTAGAACTGCACACAATATACTGACGCCCTATACCATTCAGCAAATGGCTCTGCTTGTTTACAACCCTCCTCGTGCTGAGTGCGTGCTACAGCCCCAGTCATCCAGATAGGCTGGAATGGGAGCATGTGTGCCGCTAGGGAAAGTGGCTGTTCTTGCTCCCCATTGAAGCCTATCAGAGCCATTTGCCGAATGACATAGTCACGGAAACAGCTCTAATTGGACGTCCATATACGCTCCATTGGACCAGGAATCTTGGAGATCTGAGGGGTTTTACACAACAGGGCAACCCAATTTAGGATGCCCCAGGGCACAGAACAAAACAGGGATAGTCAAGCATGCAAGCCTGAATATCAGATTTTGAGCCTGAATGTCAGATAGTAACTAGTATTGGAGATACTTCACATTACTTTTCTATTTTTAATTCAACTTTTTATTTATGGCTATTCAAACAACCAAGACACTCCTGAGGCACCACATATATATTATGAGACCCATCCCATGCTAACATATGCTGTGAAAGTGTGTTTTCAACAAGATTGCATTTTTTTTTTCTTAACCAAATCCGCCCCAGCATTTGGCCTGATTTCTCCAAACCATTTTTCAAGTACTTTAAATACCACTCATTTTGACTCATTATATGCCAAATGTGAACGGGATACTGAAGGTTATTTACAGTTACTGGTCCCAAAAATGAATGGCCATGTGGGTCAATTTCCAGCACAAATGACAAGGGTTGCAGGTCAGATTGCAATACAGATAATACTGCAGACTGGGTTGTGGTATTAATAAAAAGCTACAAGTTGAGTAATTGATTAGATGAACTAAAGGTGTGTTAAGCAGGTATGAGACAGCATGGAATGGGTTTGGGCACAGATCAAAAGGCTGTGGGTTGTATCTAGCACAGGTGTGAAAAGCTGTGGTGTGGAGCATAGCTTCTTTCATAGTTTCATCAAGTAGCAAGAAGGAAAACCTACCCCATTATGCCCCATTATTGGCAATAAAGGGTTAAACTTTCCTAGCACCACCCTTTATATTTTACGCAACAAGAAGTCTGCACATCAAAGCCAGCTGCACACAAAGGGAAGATAAAGTCTAATTCACTTTTACATTTGACTTGCCCAAACCAAATGACACATCCTTACAAGGATGTAACAGTAGTTTGGCCAGGTAAGGCCACATAGTGCATTTAAAGCAAACCTAACGGTGGTTGATTCATGTCCAGGTAAAAAAAGTGTACTTTAGATTAAAAAGTGAACTCAAGGTAAAATGAAAGATAATTGCACTTTTTAGACCTGGGCCCTGAAAGTAAAAATATTGTGCAAACTGTACAAAGGACTGCATGTGCACAAATCTTGCCTATTGCGTGTGTGTGCGACAGCCATCGAAAGTTTTCGGGCCACTGGCTTGGTACTGCTAGGGTTGTAAGAGCCCCATTTTTTAAGAAGCAAAACTGCATGTAAACCCTCCCTTCTGAGCAAACCAGCCTGGCGCACTAGGCATTTGTGCTGGCAACCCAGGGCTCAGAGGCAAAACATGCTCCCTCGCCCTACCAGCTTGCCAGCTTCTATGCAGCTGCTTCTTGGGGAATCTCCATCATATCCCTCACCTCCGGTGACATAGATGGTCACATGAAGAAGATTCCATAGAGGCTCCACATCTAAAGTGTTGAAGATGCTGGCCACTCCCAGTGCCTACTCTGCCGAATCTATATTACCAATGCACAAAGATGAAGAGCAGGAGGGGTTTCATAGTTATGTTGGGGGCTGTCAAATTCACGCTGAAGTGGGGAACTGTGAGTAACTTTGTGATAAGCTGAAATGTGAGTAACCAAAACAGATCACCTATGTCTGGTTTGAATGCTCCCAGCACTGTGTCACATATAACACCTGGCTTGAGATACCCGGGGATTGTTTAAGGATGAAACACATATGCTGATTTTGATTCTGTCAGCATACATAGATCAATCTCACATATATGCTAGCTTTAATAGCTTCCCAATTTATTTATGAAATCAACAAGGAAAACTACCATGGCAGAATTGTGGTATTTCTAAGAAAGCGACATTGGCAACATATGCAATCCGGCTATTGACATGATGTAAGATTGCCACACTACCAATATCAGCCAGAGAAACACATTCAGACTCAGAAGCAGGATTTACCACCCCTAAGCATAAACCAAGGACAAACCTTAAGGATCCAGGATCCTTAACTCCATATTGAGAAACACAGACAGAGATTCTCTCTAATGCATGCAAAGACTTGAGAACAACATGGCCGAGGGGCATCCCGATCAAATCAGGTATGCTGTCACAATAGGAAGCGGCTCAAAACCTAGGAAAGATAATGTGTTAACTAATACACAGACTCAGCTCAGCTCAAAGCTGACCCATTAATGGATATGAGTATTAGACCATCTGCTGGGGGAGGTTTTCAAGCGGAGGCAAACCAACTGAATGTTATGACGGAAATCAAAATAGCATCCATGTTTAAAAAAATGTCAGAGGAGTTTAGAGAATCAACATGTACTATAGTACAAGATTTTGTGTATGAAAAATTATCTGGAGCTCTTGCTGAAACAGTGGCAAAATCAATGCTTTCCTTCTATTTCATCATTATGATCCACTTTGCAACCAGAACACTGCACTCAGTACATCACCCTCTTATCGGTAAGTCCATATCTATTTCCCCCTCACTCTTACCCTCCCCACATCTCAGCAGGCATGAATTCATCACGTTCACTAAATCATTCTGCCCTCTTTCAACAAGCCACAAGATACATCCTAATGCCTTCAAATCCCACACCCATCTCCCTTCCCTGTCTCTGCCCCTTCTCACTGCCTGTGATATATCACCCAACCCCAGTCCTTCACTCCTCCTCCATCGCCCTGAAACCCCATCTCCATGCTGCCTTCTAACTTTCAATACCCCACAAATTCCCTTACCTCCTCCTCTGGCCTTGAACAATAGTCCACTGCCCCACCCACAAAGATGGCCATACTCTAGACCTTATCTTTACAAAGCTCTGCTCAGTATCTAAATTCTCCTCCTCTGCACTGCCCCTTTCTGACCATAACCTACTTACACTGACCCTCTCCTCCATCCCCCTCTCCTGCCACACGCTTTGAGGCAATCCTACGCAGAGACTTGCGTGCACTCAACCTTTAGTGCCTTTCTGATTCCCTACCACCTCTACACATCTTGTCCACATTCACTAACACTGATTCTGCAGCCCTGCACTAACACAATAAATTAAACTTCACACTCACCATCGCCCCCTCACCTCTCGCTCCCTCAAAATAAACATGGACAAAACAGAGCTTGTCATTTTTCCGCCATCAAAATTCTGCTCCTGTCTCTCCAAAAACTATTTTTTGTCAATGACCTGACTATCACATCACCTCCTCAAGCCTTATGTCTTGGAAACTGACAACCGTGCCTTAACACAGACATTGCCAGACTGAAACGGCACCTTTTCCCAGCCTCAACTCGCACCTTCGTGTCCCGGTCCTTACACATAGAGCTTTGCTCATCTGGAATGCCCTTCCCAATACAATTCGACAGTCTTCAACCTTCAAAACTTTCAAAAGCACCCCTAAAACCCTTCTATTTATACAAGCTTACCATATACCTAGCTAAACGACTTTACAACCTTGTCATCCTTCAGAGCACTTGGTACCATGCTTAGTATGTACTCTTTGTCACCCAACCTTTTGTCTCCGCTCCTTTTATCTTTAGATTATAAGCTCACAAGAGCTCTCCTCAAGTACTTATAAATTAATGTGTTTTGTTGCATTTAACTCATAATACTTTATGTATTGTATGCATTTGTAGCTATATCTCTGTTATATACAACTCATAATGTCCTATTATAAGTATGTCACTTGTCCCAGCCTCCTGTAACTTACAGTTTGTACAGTGGCACAAAATATGATGGCGCTTTTAAATAATAATAATAATGCATGATTGCTTGCCCCCTATTTTAAACTGAGCCTCTGACCCAAAAACATCCAGACGTACCTCAAAATCCATACCATATAGGAAACAAAATATGATACTATGAGCCCACCCATCATATCATAGGTTATGGAGGGCCCAGGCACAATATAAGCTGTATAGAGACTGGGCCCCTTTGTAACCTATATGTGAAGGGTGGGCTCCTAGTTTGAACTGGACCTCAAGGCATAACCTGTAGGTTACAAGGAGCCCAATATTTCCTGTATAAAGCCTGCCCCCCAGGGGCCCCTTCTCCACATCTCGGCCTCTTCTTCACAGCTTGACCCCTTAGGTCCCATACTGGAGTCTTTGCTCTCCTGTCCTTTTGGCTGCCCTGAAAACAGTGACTCTAAACATATATGGAAATACAACTATATAATGGTTGCATATATTTGTATACATGCCAGTGTTAACCTTTGCAAGAGTTACAGTTACTATTACTATTTTTTAACTGAGTCCCTGTTTTAGTATTCCTTAGTATTACTTTAGAATAAATGTGCAGAGCTTACATTTTATTTTTATCTAGTTTCTCATGGCTATCTGGCACCTCCCATGATTTATGCTCCTGAGGAAGGTGTTTTAAAATGTATTCCTCGTAGTGCAAAAAAAGCCATGCTGGGACAAAGAGAGTATTTTTTAGTACTGCCAAGAGCAGGTGTAAAATGTGTGTGCAAGTGACAAAGAAACTCGTCATTGTGAAAATGTACGTGGTTAATTATTCAGGAATAGTAAACACAACTAGTACATTTGATGCATACTCACACATAATTTTTTTGGCACTTTTCCTTTTTGTTCATCATTAGGCTATTATTGTGCTCTGTTCTTATTTTAGGAGCAGAAATGGCCACTTTAATAATGGTGAAGGCTTGATTATTTGTGGTAACCTATAGCATGACCCAGCCTATAATGAGAGGCCATCTTGACATGTTATTCAGGACACAGAACAAAGAACAAAGTAATTTATTTATCTAGGCCTTTTATTTTTAGATACAATGTTTAGAAGAGTTGGAAGAGTTATTTCCTGCAGCAAGAAATAAAATGTACCTCGTACATTTTTCTTCAGTTGGTTCTGATGACAAAGTAACCATGAAATACAATAAACCCACAATAAATATCTCACTATGAAGTATGAAAAGACTGCAGTTCCACCTTCAGTTGCTGTTTGTGCTGCATTGGATGCAGTTGTAAGGGGGGAAATCAAATGAAAAATCTATGCACTAAGCTGCATTTTGGCTAATTGTGTTTGGCCATTGTTTTATTATGATAATTGTATTAATATATATTACTGATACCCAATAGGAATCATCATGTGATATAAAACAAGGTATAACACAGTAAACCACAAAAAGTTCAATAAACCTGTAACAACAGGTTTGAGCCCTCGCCTGTGGTGTACACTGAGATTCAGGCTGTACATATCTAACAAACAATAGGATATGTTGCGAGCTAGCTTAACTGTTAACTTAGACCATTTTCATCCACTGATTTATTGTCCCATTGGTTCTGTCACATGTCAGCTACTCAAATTTCAAGGCAATTGTGTTCATTCTAATCTCCCTGAGAGGTCATTTTCAGGGGTTCTGATTTTTTGAGCAGAATCCCCCCTTCAAGTGGTGCCATTAATGACCACTTTCTGAGCATCATAATATTGTAGACCCACAGAGATTGAGTTAAGGAAGCCTCTCTCTCATGACTGGCCCACCCACACACACAAGAGTTTTCCAGAACCCTCCCAGCAGAGGTTTGTTGTATATGTTGCTTACAAGCTTATTGTGTGTGCAGTGAGCAGCCCCTCTTTAAAAAACGGTGTGCTTATAGTGGCTCCACACAGCGAGGCTCAGCCGTTACCCCTTACCCGGCCAGCAGTGGCACCACCACACTCCTCCTCAGCCCTGTAGCAGCCTCAGTAGGTTGTTAAAAGCAAGTATGGGCAAAGCTATTTTAAAACATTTCTTTACATAGGAACCGTTGGTCTTCTTCAGTTATTGAGTAGGGCTGCACATTCCCAAGAGCATTGTCTTGTTGCTGGCTGTCGGTTCTTGCCCCGCATGACTCCTGGCAGCTAAACGCTATGCAAGCCTGTTTGCTCAGTTGGCAGCAATGTAGAGTGGTGAACCAGTGGCTAGCAGAGAGGGATTACTTGTGGTATGAGCTGGGAGATATCCAAAATTGGGATGCAGTCCAAGCAGACTGGCAGTTATTGTTATTATTTACTTTCAGTCTGTTGTAAAGCTGAGGTAGTTATTAAAAGTTCAAAAAGAAACTTTTACACTGTCCCAGTGGACCTTGACTCTATTGCATGCACCTAAACACCACTCCAAGAGCCCCCAGGCAGTGGTACATTTTACCTGTATGCAGAATCTGCAGGAAACACTGCGGCAGCGGATACCTCCCACTGCTGTGGTATTTTCTGTGGTTTCTGGTCTCTGAATAAGTGGTATCCTCTATTAAGGGGTGGTATAAGAGCTGCACAGGTGTACTTTTTAGGCTGTAGGTCCTCATTAAAAGTTCAGAGGGGAAGCCTGTTGCAAAACAAACAACGTGTTCCATAATTGCTCACAAAATGGAGGTAGCAGACAGTGACTGCAAACTTTCTCTTTTAGTCCATGATTGTTCAGGTTTACCAAATGGTTTAAATATCAGACTAGGTCATTAATTTTTTCGAGTTTTGACATTGGGTGGTACTTGAGACCAATAGAAAAATGGCAGGTGGTACTTAACGAAAATAGTTTGGTAACCCCTGTTATAGAGGGTTCTCTGGCTCTTGTTGCCTTCTGCATATGGGGAAAGAAAGGAACTAATGATAGTTTTCAGCCTGGTGGGAGAGCGCTCACAAGTTAGGGTGAGGAGGTGAGGTATCACAGACCCCCCGGGAGGTTGGAACTACACTGGCCAGTAATAGTGTAGTCAAAGTCATGGGTAGCATTATGTGGATAAATTAGTCTTAGGTAAAGTGGACCAAAACCCATATTTTTAACTAACATCCCCAGAATTGCTCTCCCTATCAAGAGTACATTTTGCCATTTTTCACCAATCCTGATCACTCTAATCCCAGATAATAGAGCCTGTTTTGGTAATGCCACCCCGCCTATTCATTGACACTGTTGTGAGTGGCATTGATGTCAGTGCCACACACCTATGCAACAACCGATCGCCTGCCTTTTTACACCAAGGGGTAGCGAAAAAAATCATTGTTCCAGGACAATTTGAAAAAGTGAAAATATCAATTTATATTTCTACACCCTAAGAGGGGAGTTTTGGCTGGGGGTTTGGTCAAATGTTCAAAAGTCAGTAGACATTAGTGTGAGGAATGCTTTGTAAAAAGTGAGTCCTAGTTAGCCTGATCATTGAAAAATCTGTAATTATTTCCAAGAGAAAGACTGTGGTAAAGAAAGTGAGTCCTAATTAGTGGGAATGTTTAGAAATAAGTTACTGAGAGGAATTCTGTGGAGAAAGTGAATACTATCTGTAAGGATGACTGAGAAGTCAGTAGCCATAACTGAGGGAAAGGGATCCAGTCAGTAACTCTTCTGACTCACCAAAATGGCAGTAATTGGAATCCTGTAGACAGCTCCACGTTCCTTGTGTGTGTCTGTGATGGATGTTTTCTTTACTCCATGGGGTTTGGCAGATAGTTTACTTGGTTGTTCTTGAATCACATGGATAAGTTTCAAATGCTTTATTTCGGTACAAAAACATTACAGCAGACATGTACATTCAATACAGCAGGTAACTTGTGGTGCACTCCATACAGCAACAACAGGTAAAAGGACTGTAGCTGCAGAAGGGAACAAGGTGTGCACTGCTTGGATGACAAACCAGAAATGGCTGAAGGAGAGGGAAAGAAGGGAGGAGTTACTCGCATCACAGAAAGACTAAGGGAGCCAGGAAGGGACATTAAAGGCACACTGCTCATCCTATGCAATAAACATTATATTAAACTGTTGCCCTGGGTAATATAAAACACACATCATGACAGTAACCATTAGAGAGAGGAATCCTGTGCAGAAAGTAAATACTATATGCAAGGATCACTGAGAAATCATTAGCCATAACTGAGGGGAAGGGATCACTGTAAAGTCAGTAGCCATTAGTGAGAGTTATCCTGTGGAGAAGGTGAATCATAGTGAATCATAGTTAGAGGGATTACTAATAATTAAGTAGCCATTACTGAGAGGAATCATGTAGCTAGTTAATTCTAGTCAAGGGAGGTCACAGTAAAGTCAGTGGCCATTAGTGAGAGGAATTCTGTGGAGAAAGTGAATACTATCTGCAAGTATCAGTGAGAAATCCGTAGCCATCACTGAGGGGAATCATGTAGAGAGTGAATCCTAGTTAAGGAAGGTCACAGTAAAGCCAGTAGCCATTATTGGGAGGAATCCTGTGTAGAAAGTGAATACTAGTTACAGTGATCACTGGTAAATCAGTAGAGGGGATTACTAATAATTAAGTAGCCATTACTGAGAGGAATCATGTAGAGAGTGAATCCTAGTTAAGGGAGGTCACATTAAAGCCAGTAGCCATTATTGAGAGGAATCCTGTGTAGAAAGTGAATACTAGTTACAGTGATCACTGGTAAATCAGTAGAGGGGAATCCTATGGAAAAAGTGAACCCAAGTTTTAAGTATCACTAATAAATCTGCAAACCACCATGTGGAAGAGAACCATGTTATGCTTAATATAGAGGAACTAAAGAGACCAAACAACCCTCTACTCAAAGGTAAAGGAATATATAGAAACAGACGGTTGACAGCAGGAGACCATATGGTCCATCTAGTCTGTCCTTATGTGTGTATACTCTCTTTGTCTTGGGATGGATGTATGCTTATCCCAGGCATATTTTAATTCGCTTACTGTTGATTTTTCAACTTCCACTGCTGGAAGTTTGTTCCAAGCATCTACTACTCTCTGTAAAATAATATTTCTAATATTACTCCTGATTTTCCCTTCAACTAGCTTCTGGTTGTGCCCCCTTGTTCTATCATTAAATTTTTTGAGCCTTATTCAATCCATTACTGAGCCATAACTGAGAACCATTGTGTGGATGACTTTAATATCACTGTAATTAGAGAGATCATTGAGAAATTAGTAGCCAATACTGAGAGGAATCCTGTGGAGAAAGTGAATACTAGTTACAGAAATCACTGATAAATTACCATTACTGATGGGGATCCTTATCAAAAAATGAATCCTAGCTAGAGAAATCATTGAGCAGGCAATGGACATTTGAGATTCAGTTAGAGGGGACATTATAGGGATCGGGTGCAAACACTAGAAGGTGGACTAGAAGGTGGAATTGTGGGTAAAATTGCAGCCCTGGTACCCAAAATCAAATGTATTTCTTTCGAAAGCAGATTGGAGAAATAATTAGGAAGAAAAAATGAGACTGAAACTTGTGGCTACTATTATGAGTAATAAATCCAAACTAAATTAAAGAAAGTACAAGCTAACTAAGAGTTGTAGAGGAATACAAATTATAACCATGGCACGCTATTTTAATATCCTGCACTGTACTGCATGTTCTTCTAAACTAATTGCTCCCTCTAAATGGCCTAACAAGGCAGCAGTTGGTTGATGCACAAGCTGATGAATTGCCATTCCTTCTGCCCATGATAATTTGAGATACCCAGAGACCGCTTAGGTCACATAAAGACTCATTTACATATCTAATGTTTGTTTAGTCAGTTACTTAAAAATTCTTATTGTCCAGCATCTGGCTTTATTGTCTACACAATTATTGTAATTCTTCCCTAATCCCTATGTGCAGTTTTCCAGACACTAAATGGGGCTTCTCTGCTTGCTTGCGGGCAATCTCTTATATGCCCGTGCATGCCGAATACCCAGCGGACCTTGTGTTCTCCAATTGTGACATCTGTTCTAAAGCAACACAGCACACTCTGCTGATCTTTAGGCAAAGCTAATGAACGAGATATTCAGCAGGGCATTTCTTTTTTCCATCAATAGATGTATTTTACACTCACATTTGCAAATGCAGTTTAACACATAAACACCTTTATGCTAAAATACTATCGCTTTTTTTTTTTAAACCAACATTAACTTTTTTTTACGTTACAGTTTTTACAAAACAGAATAAGGAAGTTAATTAAAAGTGTAAAAAATGCTGCTGTGTTATGTTCGCCACAGCTGTGCATTTAAATATGAATATAAATTTGTGTGTGTGTGTGTGTGTGTGTGTGTGTGTGTGTGTGTATATATATATATATTATATAGAGAGAGAGAAAGTGGCATGCTAAATGCAACCAACTAACCACTTGTGATCAAAAACAAGGGCAAGGTGTTGAGCTTTCCTAGTATTTTTGCTCTTATGTTAGCAAATGTATGAAATCAGTTTTCACTACCTGCAATCTGTTGCTATTGGCAACAGTACAGCAAGTCTGCACAACACATAGAACACTGCTGCTATTGCCGCTACCGAGATGAGGGAGATCACTTACACTTACACATCAGAGTAAGTGTAACCAGCAGCAGTGTTATTTGTGTGCAGGATTCACTTCTCTCTTGGTAAATCTCGATGAACATATTTTGTGTACAGTTGGCAATAGCAACATATTGCAGGTATGATGTAAACTGCTTCCATTGGTCCTTTGTGGTAAAGACATCTTTCTTGGTTTTTCAGCATGTTCAGCGCTAGTGCTTTCCACTCACATGGAGTGGAATCGCTAGTGCTGCAGCCTATGTGAAGCATATAGTAATATTACTATGGCCAGCTTGCCACTAGGCACCCCCCCCCCCCCAATTCTGCCAGCCATAGACTTTTCCTGCATTGTGGGCCAATTGTCTGTGTTATGCTGCTGCTTTGAAAAACCCATCACTTGGCATTTCCTAATAATGATTGTGAACAAGCATTCACTCCAACAGGCTAACTAAAGTCTGATACCTCAGTATCATCATTTTGCAAGTTCATCTTTTCATTTTTGCAAATTGTACCAAACAATAAAGACACTAAATAGCTATAAATGTGAGGATGTGTATGTCATCTTTAGCTTTATGCCTTTTGGAAATCATTTCACCTTCAACTTGCTTAAATGTTCCTCAGTTACACTGATCAAGGGTGCCAAAACTTTTGCTTGCCACTGTAGCCTCTAAATATTTTTTCTGCTGAGAGGTCCATTGTGTTACATTATTTAAGCCAAATAGCAATTCATTTATCTTACAGGCTGATTCATTACTAGCGGCAGGTAGCGACAGATGAGCGTCTGTAGAGCGGATTTAAGAGCGACCGCTAGTAGTCGCTGTGCTTGGCCATGGTTCGTTGTTTCAGAGCGCCTCAGTCACTGCCCGGCATTGTTGAATACCTTATGTGATTCGCAGTACTACGCTGTATTGGAGTGAATGGTAGCATCAGTGTAGTGCGACTGACTCACAACACATTCATCAAAAAATCAGCCTCAAACAGTTCCGGCGCTCAAAATCGGGTTGTTGTAGCCCATAGCGCCACAGGCTGTGTGATTAAAGTCTGATTTTGAACATGTATCCACTAATAACAAAGCGAAAACACATGGAATTACATTGTTATAACATTGTAACATTGAACACTTTAATACCAGACAGGACAATTCTGCATAAAAATATTATCAATCTAAAAAGTTTTTAAAAATTTCATTTTCTTGCCCAGAATACATGTCAGAAGGTTTGTGTTTTTTTTGGGGGGGGGGGGGGGGGAATTGGGATCAGGAAAGGGATTTAAGGATCATCCATATGGGAGAGCGCCAGGTAGCGAGAGGTAATACGTGGTGCTCTGCAATGCTGAACGCTGGCGCTGTACGCTGAGCCTGGGATAATGATGAATCGTACGCTACATGGCGTTGTTCTAGTCGCTCACCAGATTTGGCTTCATAAATGTGTAATTGCGTGCCATCTCCAGCGCTCACCTGATGCTTAACTTTCTAGAGCAAAGTCATGACCATTTTATTGGAATTCAGATAGCTTACAGTGCAATTTGATGTGTCAATCGTGCTGTTGGATTGGAAAGACTCTTAAGGTTGTTTCCTCTATAATTGTTGTAGTCTGAGACTACTCCTTTAATGTTTGTGTAGTCACCAAGGCATTCAGCTTGACTATACAAACACAAGATTATTATTATATATTATTCTAGCCCAGTGTTTCTGTGCTCAGATTATCTTTATGATCTTCTTTATACCAGGGATCTGAATTGATCTGGCTCTTTGTTTCTGTATTTAGATCAATGCTTTAAATAACTTCCCACCCTCTGATACTCACACTTTTGCTATAGTTGCAATGAACATGTGTCACATTTTCCGCACTGGTGTCATGGCTCTAAGGCCTTTTTTCCACATTATTCTTGTTTGTTTTTTTACACTTACATAATTTACTGCTGTGCTTCTTTTCCGTGATCTGTTTTAGCCTCAAAAGGTATAAAAGGAAAGTTCATTACACTGCAGTTATGGCAGCTTTTTTTAAGTGGTGGATGAGCAGTCCATTTTATGACCCCAGTAAGTTTGTACTATTTTTTATGGAATTTCAAAATGGCCACATTTGTGGACTAGAGCAGAGTTGGGGGGGGGTAAACTTTGCTTTCCTTGGCCGTGAAATAAGAAGATGGATATAATTGTATTTGTTTTACATTTTTTTCTCCCTTGTGTCACTTCATTTAGTCCTCAGCTTTTATTAATCGGCTAAATTTTAAGTACCTCTTCAGGAGAACAGAATGTATAATAAGTCATTAATATTTAACAAATGAGAAATTCATTCCCTCTCAAGTAAGAATTTATAAATCTAGTTTGTTTGCACGTCATATTCTGATAACAGCTCCTTTATGTTTTATGTAGAAAGGTAAAGAAAACCTGTAATAAAAGGGTTTATTCAATAAGCTGTTCTATTTCTCTGTTATATTATTTCTCTATTTCCTGTTGTGTAAAACATGCAGCAGTGGAGGACACAACAGAATCAGCCATTAACAAGAATGCAGATTACCTGGAAGAAATCACACTAATCTGTTAAGTGTCTGCAAAAAGATACTTAGTGGGATGCATATGACAAGAAATCTATGGCCCTTATTGACTAAACTCATAGTTAAATGTGACCTGTGGTAGATAAAGATCACTCCCTTGCATCCCTTGCATCTCAATCAAACAACAATGCAGAGGATTTTAAAATAGTCGTAGCTTTCTTGTAACTAATGCTTCGAATATAAACATGATTTGATGTGTTAGGTAGAAGAAATGATTTGATAACTTTTATGTTATATATTTATATTGCGGAGTATGCTGATCAACAATATAAAAGTAATTTCCTGACTTTTCTACTGCTGACTCTGTCTGACCATTTACAACATGGCTGCAGGTTTAATAGTCTCTATAGCTATTTATTACCGTCTCTACCCTACTGATCCTGAGCCTCTAGCAGTGGGGACATGCTTATTATTTGGTAAAGCAGGTTTAACATTGGGTGGGGTTTTTTACTTTTATGCCATTGGATTATCAACTCTCCCTTAGTTATTCTGTTAGAATAATGTTTTATTGTATTCTAATATAACTCACACCAATAAGATACTAGTTTAAGATTTTTCTTTATTAATTTAAATTTGATTCTAGTTTAGGTCTGTGAAGGTCTATTCATCCAGGTCATGGTACTGTATATTTGTAAGATTAAATCGAGACAAACAGACTTGTTGTTTTATTTTCTTAGGTTTAGGGTGTCCTTTTTCACAATACACCAGGACACCCTACTGCATGCTCATTCCTGCTATGATACCCCCTCCTGTTGCCTGCTCTGTCCGCACCCCTTTGCGCCTTTATGGGCCTTGTGACCTAGACTGGTCAGAATGGTCAATAGATTCCATCCTACTTCTCTGGGGTCTGGCAGAACACCTTACCAGAAACTCCTTAAAGTAAATCAAAAGCCTTCAGGGTGAATGTGTTTCCCAATCCTCAAACTAGGATGCCAAGCTAAAGACTAAAGACAACCTAAAATGTGTCATGATGTCTGTATCTGCTTTTTATGATTGGATTACTAAAGGTTTAAGATTTATATATTAGACTAGTGCTAGTGCTGTACATGTTACAGTACATTAACGATTGGACTCTCCTATGGTCGTGAATAGAGATGAGCGAGTAGTGAAATATTCAAAATTTCGAATTTCGATTCGAATAGACCGCGTTACTCGACTACTCGACCGAATATCGAATCCCATTATAGTCTATGGGAAAAAAATGCTCGCCACTTGGAAATCTCAATTCGACCACTTGGAGGTCACCAAGTCCACCCTGAAACATCAGAAAATGATGCCAACACTGCTGGAATGCAACTGGGACAGCAGGGGAAGCATGTCTGGGTGCATATAACGCGCCCAAGTCGCACTATTACGCCACTATCACAGCCTCTCAACAATACACTCCAAACACAATATAACTTCTACGTAAAGTGAGACAAGACAAGGAAACCTTCTTTCCTCTACATTGCCATGGACCCCAAGCCAAACTGTACAAAAAAGAAGAACAAAATTCTGCACCCCTTAAAATCACGTTGCCTAATGACAACCACAGATGGCATAGGCAAGGGGGAAAATAAATAGACCCCACCCCTAATTGTCATTGTGTGTGTGTGTGTGTGTGTGTGTGAGATGTGGTCAGACATGTCCTCTTGTGTCATTGTGTCACCTCAGCAGTAAGGGAAGCTTAAAGGAGGAGGTATGTTACAGTGTGTTACCCCAGCAGTAAGGGAAGCTTACAGGAGGAGGTTTGTTACAGTGTGTCACCCCAGCAGTAAGGGAAGCTTACAGGAGGAGGTTTGTTACAGTGTGTCACCCCAGCAGTCGGGGAAGCTTACAGGAGGAGGTTTGTTACAGTGTGTCACCCCAGCAGTAAGGGAAGCTTACAGGAGGAGGTTTGTTACAGTGTGTCACCCCAGCAGTCGGGGAAGCTTACAGGAGGAGGTTTGTTACAGTGTGTCACTCCAGCAGTAAGGGAAGCTTACAGGAGGAGGTTTGTTACAGTGTGTCACCCCAGCAGTAAGGGAAGCTTACAGGAGGAGGTTTGTTACATTGTGTCACCCCAGCAGTCAGGGAAGCTTACAGGAGGAGGTTTGTTACAGTGTGTCACCCCAGCAGTCAGGGAAGCTGACAGGAGGAGGTTTGTTACATTGTGTCACCCCAGCAGTCAGGGAAGCTTACAGGAGGAGGTTTGTTACAGTGTGTCACCCCAGCAGTCAGGGAAGCTTACAGGAGGAGGTTTGTTACAGTGTGTCACCCCAGCAGTAAGGGAAGCTTACAGGAGGAGGTTTGTTACAGTGTGTCACCCCAGCAGTCAGGGAAGCTTACAGGAGGCGGTTTGTTACAGTGTGTCACCCCAGCAGTCAGGGAAGCTTACAGGAGGAGGTTTGTTACAGTGTGTTACCCCAGCAGTAAGGGAAGCTTAAAGGAGGAGGTTTGTTACAGTGTGTCACCCCAGCAGTCAGGGAAGCTTACAGGAGGAGGTTTGTTACAGTGTGTTACCCCAGCAGTAAGGGAAGCTTACAGGAGGAGGTTTGAAATGGTGCCTATACGCACCGGGTATATAACAGGGTTTTGTTGGTAATGAGGACACAAAACAGTAGTGCCAAATATAAATATATTTTTTAGGAGAACACCTGGCTATACAGCCGTATACTGCCAGAAGGTGAAATGGTGCCTAATACGCACTGGGTATATAACAGTGTTTTGTTGGCACAGAGGACACAAAACAGTAGTGCAAAATATAGTTTTGTATATAGGTGCTAATACACCACTGAAGTCTTTCTGTCCCTATTCCAGCAGCAGCTACCCCTCACTAAAGCAGCCGTTTTGAGCAGAGTGTATATAGTTTTGTATATAGGTGGTAATACACCACTGAAGTCTTTCTGTCCCTATTCCAGCAGCAGCTACCCCTCACTAAAGCAGCCGTTTTGAGCAGAGTGTATATAGTTTTGTATATAGGTGGTAATACACCACTGAAGTCTTTCTGTCCCTATTCCAGCAGCAGCTACCCCTCACTAAAGCAGCCGTTGTGTGCAGTGTGTATATAGCTAGAATGAGCTATATACCGTTCAGCATAGTAGCCCTAATAAGGACTCTCAATGACTCTCTTGTCTTCTGGTAGCTGGTATATATGGTGGTAAAAGCGATATTCTGAGCTTCTGGGGCCCTGCCTGCCTACATATGAGCTAAATACTGTTCAGCATAGTAGCCCTAATAATAAGGACTCTCAATGACTCTCTTGTCTTCTGGTAGCTGGTATATATGGTGGTAAATGCGATATTCTGAGCTTCTGGGGCCCTGCCTGCCTACATACGAGCTATATACTGTTCAGCATAGTAGCCCTAATAAGGGCTCTCAATGACTCTCTTGTCTTCTGGTAGCTGGTATATATGGTGGTAAAAGCGATATTCTGAGCTTCTGGGGCCCTGCCTGCCTACATATGAGCTAAATACTGTTCAGCATAGTAGCCCTAATAAGGGCTCTCAATGACTCTCTTGTCTTCTGGTAGCTGGTATATATGGTGGTAAAAGCGATATTCTGAGCTTCTGGGGCCCTGCCTGCCTACATATGAGCTAAATACTGTTCAGCATAGTAGCCCTAATAATAAGGACTCTCAATGACTCTCTTGTCTTCTGGTAGCTGGTATATATGGTGGTAAAAGCGATATTCTGAGCTTCTGGGGCCCTGCCTGCCTACATATGAGCTAAATACTGTTCAGCATAGTAGCCCTAATAATAAGGACTCTCAATGACTCTCTTGTCTTCTGGTAGCTGGTATATATGGTGGTAAAAGCGATATTCTGAGCTTCTGGGGCCCTGCCTGCCTACATATGAGCTAAATACTGTTCAGCATAGTAGCCCTAATAATAAGGACTCTCAATGACTCTCTTGTCTTCTGGTAGCTGGTATATATGGTGGTAAATGCGATATTCTGAGCTTCTGGGGCCCTGCCTGCCTACATATGAGCTATATACTGTTCAGCATAGTAGCCCTAATAAGGGCTCTCAATGACTCTCTTGTCTTCTGGTAGCTGGTATATATGGTGGTAAAAGCGATATTCTGAGCTTCTGGGGCCCTGCCTGCCTACATATGAGCTATACACTGTTCAGCATAGTAGCCCTAATAATAAGGACTCTCTTGTCTTCTGGTAGCTGGTATATATGGTGGTAAAAGCGATATTCTGAGCTTCTGGGGCCCTGCCTGCCTACATATGAGCTAAATACTGTTCAGCATAGTAGCCCTAATAAGGGCTCTTAATGACTCTCTTGTCTTCTGGTAGCTGGTATATATGGTGGTAAAAGCAATATTCTGAGCTTCTGGGGCCCTGCCTGCCTACATATGAGCTATATACTGTTCAGCATAGTAGCCCTAATAATAAGGACTCTCAATGACTCTCTTGTCTTCTGGTAGCTGGTATATATGGTGGTAAAAGCGATATTCTGAGCTTCTGGGGCCCTGCCTGCCTACATATGAGCTAAATACTGTTCAGCATAGTAGCCCTAATAAGGGCTCTCAATGACTCTCTTGTCTTCTGGTAGCTGGTATATATGGTGGTAAAAGCGATATTCTGAGCTTCAGGGGCCCTGCCTGCCTACATATGAGCTATACACTGTTCAGCATAGTAGCCCTAATAATAAGGACTCTCTTGTCTTCTGGTAGCTGGTATATATGGTGGTAAAAGCGATATTCTGAGCTTCTGGGGCCCTGCCTGCCTACATATGAGCTAAATACTGTTCAGCATAGTAGCCCTAATAAGGGCTCTTAATGACTCTCTTGTCTTCTGGTAGCTGGTATATATGGTGGTAAAAGCAATATTCTGAGCTTCTGGGGCCCTGCCTGCCTACATATGAGCTATATACTGTTCAGCATAGTAGCCCTAATAATATGGACTCTCAATGACTCTCTTGTCTTCTGGTAGCTGGTATATATGGTGGTAAAAGTGATATTCTGAGCTTCTGGGGCCCTGCCTGCCTACATATGAGCTAAATACTGTTCAGCATAGTAGCCCTAATAAGGGCTCTCAATGACTCTCTTGTCTTCTGGTAGCTGGTATATATGGTGGTAAATGCGATATTCTGAGCTTCTGGGGCCCTGCCTGCCTACATATGGGCTATATACTGTTCAGCATAGTAGCCCTAATAATAAGGACTCTCAATGACTCTCTTGTCTTCTGGTAGCTGGTATATATGGTGGTAAAAGCGATATTCTGAGCTTCTGGGGCCCTGCCTGCCTACATATGAGCTATATACTGTTCAGCATAGTAGCCCTAATAAGGGCTCTCAATGACTCTCTTGTCTTCTGGTAGCTGGTATATATGGTGGTAAAAGCGATATTCTGAGCTTCTGGGGCCCTGCCTGCCTACATATGAGCTAAATACTGTTCAGCATAGTAGCCCTAATAAGGGCTCTCAATGACTCTCTTGTCTTCTGGTAGCTGGTATATATGGTGGTAAAAGCGATATTCTGAGCTTCTGGGGCCCTGCCTGCCTACATATGAGCTAAATACTGTTCAGCATAGTAGCCCTAATAAGGGCTCTCAATGACTCTCTTGTCTTCTGGTAGCTGGTATATATGGTGGTAAAAGCGATATTCTGAGCTTCTGGGGCCCTGCCTGCCTACATATGAGCTAAATACTGTTCAGCATAGTAGCCCTAATAAGGGCTCTTAATGACTCTCTTGTCTTCTGGTAGCTGGTATATATGGTGGTAAAAGCGATATCCTGAGCTTCTGGGGCCCTGCCTGCCTACATATGAGCTATATACCGTTCAGCATAGTAGCCCTAATAATAAGGACTCTCAATGACTCTCTTGTCTTCTGGTAGCTGGTATATATGGTGGTAAAAGCGATATTCTGAGCTTCTGGGGCCCTGCCTGCCTACATATGGGCTATATACCGTTCAGCATAGTAGCCCTAATAAGGGCTCTTAATGACTCTCTTGTCTTCTGGTAGCTGGTATATATGGTGGTAAATGCGATATTCTGAGCTTCTGGGGCCCTGCCTGCCTACATATGAGCTATATACCGTTCAGCATAGTAGCCCTAATAAGGGCTCTTAATGACTCTCTTGTCTTCTGGTAGCTGGTATATATGGTGGTAAATGCGAGATTCCGAGCTTCTGGGGCCCTGCCAGCGACAGCCTGTCTTTCCCTGCTGTGAGCGTCTATCCCTCACTAAGTTCAAGCTGCTAATGCTGACGAAGAGGAAGTGCTGAGTTTTGTAGATTCGAGGTCACATGGTTTTTCCAGCCAATGCGTCTAGACGCCGTTCTCGCGATGCCAGCGTCCTCCCAGGACCTGTCCCACCCCCCCTGCATGGTGATTGGTGTAAAAAACGCGCCAGGGAAGGTGTGAGGGGAAACGAATTGTGAGTGCGCCATCGCCGATGTACTCGATCGAAATCGAGTATGACGAATAGCGTAGTATTCGATCGAATACCGACTTGGTCGAATACTACTCGCTCATCTCTAGTCGTGAACAAGATTGCATACTGCAGAGATACAGTATGTATTTCTCTCTGGACTAAGATGCCAAACTGCTTAAAAAACTTAATAAATCCTTAAACAATACACATAGAACCTTTATGAGCTACAGCAGTGTCTGATATGCAATAGCCACATAGGTTTCCGAGTTTGCCAGCTGAACTGGCAGGGCACAGGATAAACTCTTGTGGGCCACCATTTTCTGGGCATTTAAAGGGACTGTCCAGGCAAAAATAATAAACAATACATCCTCACCAATAGCCCCTCTATTCCAGCTGATCGCCCTATGCTGGTAATTTGACACTGGTGATCCAGACCATACTACCTCCGTTCACATGGTTGCCTTGCTGCCTTCAGGGACTTTAAGTGGTTGTCTATCCCAAATCAGAATGCCTGTGGGGGGATTTTTTATCTTAGCACAATTCGCCCGAAACCTTCCACCCTTCCTGGCAGTACATGTTTAACAATTTCTGCTATTTAAATATGCTATTGCCCTTTTTCACGCTTAAAATATAAATAGACAGACAGGTATAGACAAAATAGTAAAAGGATCTTTCTTGTCTTGACCTGTCCCCAAACTTTAAATTACTTTATTTGCCATATGAGTAATTGTATAACATTAACTTTCCTATCACAACATTAATTACAAAAATATTCACACATAATTATTGTAGGGAACAGGGGAAGATAAAAGCAGCTACTACCGAGTTTGACAACACATTATTGCACATGAGCAGTGAATTTAGGCTCACAGTATATTTATTTTAAGTACCACTTGAGTTGTATCATAGAACGTTTGATTGTAGACTTCACATAACAGTGCTGAGTGCCCTTATAAAAGATTGTTCACCTAAACAGCTGAAACTCCACATACCTAATATTTACAGTTTCTTTTGTAACCACTTGCAACAGAACATATACTTTTTCCCACAGCATGAGTCCCATGCTTTTTAAGGACAGCTAGCAATTAAAATGGCTTTACTTAGTGAAAACTCTTCTTGGCAAGCAGTAGCAAACCACCTGCTAATTTTGTTCCTGATTCCTGTTAAACCTAAAATTTAAAGCACTATTATTAAAAGTACACATGCTGTCTTACATTGGCAACATGTACAGATACTACTGGACATTGATGTCCCTCTGCCGGATGATTTATAGCCATGTAGCTCAGCACCATGGCCCCCTCTATTCTCTGCAGCTGTCAATAACTAGCCAAAGAGACAGTTCTACAGTGCAGTGCTTGTCTAGGTGTGTTTCTACAGAGATACAATGATGCCAAAATACCTTCTACAATTATAGTGTACAATATATACTAAAGGGTGACCTGTTGCTCCTTAATAAAGAGATCCTGTGCAGCTTTTAAAACGTTAGAAGTGTTAGAATAATATCCTGCAGTTAATTCAGATGATGTGCTTGTGATATTTTACTGTATATTTGTATAGATACGCATACAGGGAAGGGTTTGCAAAGAGATTTCTGCCATTTTGGATAAATTAAGTGGATACATTTGAGAAAAAAACCTGCACCTGCTTTTCACTTCAGAGCCATCTGTTCTGCCCTGCACGTGAATCCTTATTACAGAGCAGCAAAATATTGATAGTTGGAGATCTTCCTACAAGGCTATGTTCACCCTAATTGTGTGGCATTCCCTACATTCATGATCATCAATTAAAGAAACAGCAAAACAGGGGTTCCTTTATTCAACACCATGCCATGGATAAGTGGAAACATCATTTTGATTTAGTCAAAGAAAGCAGGTCAATAGAGAGAACTATGAATCTGCAGGTATATGGAGACATGATAAACAATGGCTAGAGACATTGCTTTCAGAAGTAGGAGAGCATTGGGGAAGGAGAGTGTTGTAAGCAGGTTTGTCCAGTCCATCTAGACATGCCTCCCATCTAGCATTATGCTACATTTTTTATTTATATCTTGAGATCCCAAGTCTTGAAATCAAAGCTATCTTTGGATAACAAGATAAAAAAGGGCCACACAGAACATACCTGCTCATTACTGAATAGGGACAACATGCAAAGTCTAAAAAGACTTTGGAGGCATCACAATTTGGTAAACCTTTTCAGTTATACAGTCATTTGAAGCCTGATATTGGTCCCTTCCCTGTTAGCATGTCTGCCTGGTGACCACCAGCATTGAAGTGGTGAGCACAAGAAATATTACATGATGCTTTCTTTTTTTCTTTTGCAAAAAATACATAAAATCATTAAAGCAATCTAAACCACAAAGTTATTGGAATCCCAATCTTCTGATCAATATGTAATTATGATTATCGGCACAGGTGCAAGAAAAATTGAAGCAGAATTTATAAATATATATGACCCGAAATTGTACCCATATGAATACATAGATATATAATAATTTAAATAGATTATGGTCCAAATCCCAGTGACTTGATAAGAAATAACTCAATCCATATCAACTAGTACATATACTGTTTAAGAGTTTATGTACACATAGGACATAAAACTCCAGTTAATGCTTTTGCAAACTGCCCAAATATTAAAGTTAAGCACAATAGAGGCATGGACCTAGTTAGTGATCTTTTGGATTACCAGTCTCCCATTCATGTTTAAAGTGGACCAAATCCCAGGTTTTTGACTATCCTGGGTTTTGGTCCTTTCCCCACGGGGCCCCCTAATCGGGGGTGCCACGCTGCGTGAAACCCCCTAGATTGCTGAAGCCAACTCACCTCTTCTCAGTCCTACGGTGCATTCGCGGCCGCTCATCCAATCAGCCCGTCACGTCGTCTAAGGCGTCGTCTAAGGCCAGCGGCTTCGAGCAAACGGCTTTGCCTGAAATATCACTTTAAAGTCTAAACGAAAGGGGTTAAAACAAGTGGTGGGTTGTTGGTAACTGTAGTAAGAGCATTGCTATGGGGGAAGAAGGCAAAATGGGCTGTGGGTAATTGAAGCAAGTAAATGAAAAGACTTTAATAGCCTTTCTTGCCATAATGTGTTTTTGGTTCTGTTTAGGTCTTGTATTATATAATTGAATCTAAGGCATAACACAGCCTATTACCCTAGTTTGTAATATTACAATTAGAATTGCGTCTATGTGAAATAATTAATTTAGCTTCATTATCTATGGTTCAATGGTCAAGAAATGACACCCGTCAATCCAATTGATATTTTTTCCAGTAGAGCAGAGGAGGAACAGTAATGCTGGAGAACAATTTCAATTACATGGAAAAACAATAGACTAATGAGCCAGTTAGCAAATCAAACGTGTACATGATACTGCAGGAACTATTCTGGAGATCAAATGATGTAAAGACCCACTGACCCCTGTTCCACTGTTTTGCTGAAGGATAACAATGGCTAAAGTCAATCTATTCCTCCCTTAGGCAAGGCACTGTTGTTATATCATTTTCCCTGAATGTCCGGCAAGCTGGGATGTTAACTTTTGCCTCTAGATACAAGCAAACTGCTATCATTTGCTGAAGGCATAATTGTGTACTGTGCTTGAACTACTAAGTTCTTGTTTGTGCTGATGTCTGCTTGCATTTGTGTGATGTACGGTCAATCAGAAAGAGACCTCGACTGAGTTCTCTTAATATTTTATTTGCAATTCTCTGTAAAACTTTACATTATTAAAACACTTTATTAATACAATAACACTTTCCCCTTATAAAGACTTATGGGCCACACAGAGATTAGCATTTAGGACTAGCAAAGCTGTGGCATTATATTTGATTCATGCCAGAACATTGTATGGCATGGACATTTTTTATTATTCACTTTTTTGTGTGGGTTTATTTATGGGCTTCAGACGAAATGGCAGGCTCTCTAATCCCTAGTCTTAATATCTTAGCGTCTGGGTAAGATAAATGAAAATGTAGACACTAGCAGGGAATGGAATACTTTTATTGCATAAAATATGATTAGGACCATACTTTTTCTATACATTTATAGGGATGCTCTACAGATAACACTGAGGCATTTCCTGGGTATTGAATTATTACACAGATTATTATTAAGTATAGCAAATAAACCCAATGAAAAGATATGATTGCCCTTTAATTCCACACAATGACTCCCAGTAATCCCATTAACCCATTTCCAGCTGTCTTCCTATTAACTAAGCAAAATGTAGCTGGTAAGAGAGAGCAGCTGGAAAATTCTTAAGTTATATCTCAAGTTAAAAAGATCCATCAACCCCCCTGGAGTGAACTCATTTGGGACGCCCCTCCAGTTAAAGTGGACCAAAACACATGGGCCAATCAATTCCCTCCCTCCGGGGCATCCTGTGTGACACCCCCCAGGTCGTCCCATACACTTACCTTGTTTTCCGGTCCAACTGCGCATGCAGGAGCCACATCCCCCCTATCCCTCTAGCAGGGCGCGTGCCTGCACCAGGCATTTGTGAATGGCCGGCGCGGGCACGCTCCCTGTTAGTAGCGGCGGATGCTGCTGCCAGTGTGCTCGGAGCCGCTGAGAGAGTCAGAGGGGGGCAAGTTCTGGACAAGTTCCACAAGCTAGTATTGGTGGCCCATACAAGGAAACCTTTATTTGTTTTCAGTGACTAGGGCCCTTATTTATCAAGGGCTAGCGCCAGGTAGTGTCTGACGAGCGCCAGGTACCGCCAGCTATCGGCGGCTACCGAATCAAGTACGCCCGGCGGCGGTCACAATGACGCATTTATCACGCTAAATGAGGCTAGCGCCGGCGAGAGCGTCAGCTAGCGCGGGATTCATCATGTAGCCGACTGCAACGAACAGCGCCGCTGCTAATCCCATCACAGCGACAGGTATGACCTGTCGCTCCCTGTCGCTGTCCAATGCATTTCAATGGAGCAATCTTTAAATAATCATAATTAATTGCTATTACTGTTTTTTTTTTTTTGTAATGTCAAAAATTCTGTGACCACTTCTGCAATGTTAGGTTTTTTTTTAAAGTAAAAAAAAAAAGAAAAAAAAAAGGTGCAGAATTACAGGTCTGAAATTCATGTATTCATATTACAAAATGTTTAGAAAAACTTGTATAATTTTTACATATAAAAAAAAAGGTTGTTTGGGGGTTAAAAACTACTTTACACACATCGCCGCCAGCGCTCTGGGGTTTAAACAAGGAATTCACAGCGTGAGAAATTTTTGAGCGTGATTTTTTAATGAATCTGCAGCAAGCCGTTTGCTCTGGCCATTCGCTGTCAGGCGCACCCATACAAGCGGAACCTGTGAAACAGCGACTCCTAACCCCGTATTCAACATTACCGCACACCGACTGAGTCGCTGTCAACAAGCAAACCCCGGCCAAGCACAGCGAATACTAGCTGGCGCAGTGAAAATCACGCTACTGGCGCTCATCTGTCGCTACCTGGCGCTATTAATGAATCGGCCTCCAGGTAAAGTAGGTACTACAAAATATCTTGCTTAAATGGAGTTGGCCCAATTCTATTTCAGTCAGCCAAAAGAGAGCAAGATAGATCCGATCTTGTTTTTATAAGCTTGTATTTAAAGAGAGTCCACTTTCTATGGCATTTTTTTTAAGTGTTTATTTTTCTGTGGCAAAGGGGTATCCTCAAAGTGCTGAGCTGATCTTATACTTGTATTATTTTTGCTTATGTTAGCAAGTGTGTATTTTATGGAAGCAGTTTTCACTGCCTGTAATATGTTTCTTTTAGAAACTGTACACCAAGATGAGAAAAGTGAGCCCCGTACACACAGGATAATGCAGCTATGGCCGCTGCTGAGATGAGGGAGCTCACTCAATCTTAGACACGCCCAGAAGCTGCCTTCTGTATGTACATGTGTAGGACTCTCTTCTTATAGATGTTGGTGTAAGGTTGTTAATAACAACAAATTGCAGGTAGTAAAGACTGCTTCAATAAAACTCACATTTGCTAAGGTAAGAAAAAATAAGAAAAAAATACTAGATCAGCACTATGATGATCATTGTGGCACACAAAAAACACACAAAAATCCATCAAAAGTAGACTTTCCTTTTAAGGAACAAAGATCATTTGTTCCGCAAATTGTTTAATACCTGTTTATTTTTAATCGACATGTCTGTGTGAATCAACATAATTATAGTTTCTATTGTAGATGTATAGCTTATAATATATATGTATATAAAAGCCCAGGGCTGTCAGATTCCTGCTATTGGAGTTAGCTGAAAACTAGTATCATAGTTTGTCTACCCTTATTGTACCTGACATTTAATACACACCTTGGCACCCCGGCAGGTGTATTATTACCCAGTGGCTGCATCCTTGATGGTCTCTTCTGGTCTGTTGCGTTCCTTGTCCAAGATCTTAGCTCAATCTGTGTTCAGTTCCTAGGTCCTGCTCTCAGTGGTGTCATATAGAGTGGGCCTTTGTTAAAATGGCAAGTTTTTGTCATGTAAACTAGAGATGAGCAAATTCGTAAAACAAATGTTGAATAGGACAATTCACCAAATTTTCTCACCTCTGTTCTCATTCTCTCAGTCTCAGTGTCTTCAGCAGGACAAGAGGACATAGACTCTCCTCTTCCCATTGGGCTCCCAACACCAGATGGATAAGCCTTTCACGGTCATTGTCACAGTGACATTAGAGAAAATGTATCTGACATCACTGTTAGTGACGGGGGCCCAGTACAGGACAGAGGATCTGTGCCCTCTGTCCCCCTGAAGACAAAGGTGAACAGCATTGGATTGGGAGGAAGGAGGTGAGTTTGTTGTTTTATTTATTTCATGGGAACCTTTGATCAGCATAAATACCAAGATGTTCAGATTCATGCCAAATCAATTTTCCCTGAAATTCAGAGTGAATTACAATTCAGACAAAGTGGTTTGTTCATCTCTAATGTAAACCAAAAAGTTTGGTTTCTGTTGAATTGAACAGATTATGGGTCACATTGAAGGTGGAAAAATTCTGAAATGAGTCTTCCTGGTCTTTTTTGCACAACAGCTTTCAAGTTAACTGGGGTCTATTGTATATGAAGGAATCAATTTTAAATGAGGAAATGGGTCAAGAATTGGAGTAGCTTAAACTTCATTCAGTGTGAGACCCTTACCATCTAATTTAGGTTAATGTGTTTACCATCAACCAGTAGAGCAATGGCAGGCAGCAGGAGGTAGAATATAGATACATTGTGCTATTGTCCTATTGTTTATAATCATTATACCAATTGTACCATGTTAGAATAGAAATTCATCACTACCCCTTTGTGAAAGCAAACTCTTACGGCCTTATTTATCAAGGGCTAGCGCCAGGTAGTGTCTGACGAGCGCCAGGTACCGCCAGCTATCGGCGGCTACCGAATCAAGTACGGCCGGCGGCGGTCACAATGCCGCATTTATCACGCTAAATGAGGCAAGCGCCGGCGAGAGCGTCAGCTAGCGCGGGATTCATCATGTAGCCGACTGCAACGAACAACGCCGCTGCTAATCCCATCACAGCGACAGGTATGACCTGGCGCTCCCTGGCGTGGTCCAATGCATTTCAATGGAGCAATCTTTAAATAATCATAATTAATTGCTATTACTGTTTTTTTTTTTTTTTTTTTTTAATGTCAATAATTCTGTGACCACTTCTGCAATGTTAGGATTTTTTTTTAAAGTTAAAAAAAAAAAAAATGTGCAGAATTGATATTACAGGTCTGATATTAATGTATTCATATTACGGGATGTTTAGAAAAACTTGTATAATTTTAACATATTAAAAAAATGATTGGGGGTTAAAAACTACTTTACACACATCGCCGTCCGCGCTCTGGGGTTTAAACAAGGAATTCACAGCGTGAGAAATTTTTGAGCGTGATTTTTTAATGAATCTGCAGCAAGCCGTTCGCTCTGGCCATTCGCTGTCAAACATCGACCCCTAACCCCGTATTCAACATTACCGCACACCGACTGAGTCGCTGACAACAAGCAAACCCCGGCCAAGCACAGCGAATACTAGCTGGCGCTGTGAAAATCACGCTACTGGCGCTCATCTGTCGCTACCTGGCGCTATTAATGAATCGGCCTCTTAGTATACAGCTGAAACATGGTTTAAAGGTTTCTAAAGCTTGATCTTCCACTAACTGGCTTTAAGGTTGAAAACTGCTTCAAGGTCCTTAATGTAATTTTTATGGATCATAATGAGCATATAAATAATAGTAATAAATATTATATAATACAAATATTTTGTGGTATATTGGTCACTCATTGTGTATCTTGTTTTAATTTTAGTTTCTACCACATAGAGGGCATGCTATGAGCATGGACTGTATGATGGCTCATGGAGCAGTCCTTCATCAGACCCTGGATTTTGATGAATTTATTCCACCAATTCCACCTCCACCATACTATCCTCCTGAGTATACTTGCACACCTGTTATAGAAGTACAAAGGTAAGCAAGGCTTTATATCGGAAGCATGGCAGATATTTGTTGTTTGTGTACAGTATGTTATTACTACCAATATTTGAACATATTTTGTATGTAAACATATATGTATTTTGATGCTGTGGTGTATGCTGGTTTTAGTCACTGATGATGACACATTAAATAAATGTTAACTTCACCTTACTTTCTGAGAATAACTTTAGTGGGAGAGTGTGGGTCCGCTTTAGAAAACAACCAAGATGCTTACAAAAAAAGGCCAGCAAATGAGAATAACAATTATAACAATAATAATAAAAGAGAATAACAATTTATTAGCTATTTTAAGAAAAAGGTTTTTTTTTGCATGAAGGTGTTTTCCCTTAACCCTTTAACTGCCAGCCTACCAAGCTTGTTGATGTGGGCGCAGTTTTCTGGAAGTAATGCCTCAATTAATTCTTTGGTTGTACATGGTTTCCCTAAAAAAGAATAAAAAAGCAGAATCAAAGCCACATTTCCCTTAAAAAAACAAGAAAACACAAGTTAAATCTGAAAAAACAAAGCCCCCCGAACAAAACAATACCCAACATTCATAGTTACTGTCAAGGAAATAGTTGCCACACGCCAAAGTAAAGCATGCGCGTAAAGGAAATTTTACTTGAATATTTCAGCTCTGCAGACAAAGTGCGCACCTTGCAAATTTCAACCAAAACAACCCTTAAACTTTCTAGGCGTACCCAGCTTGTTGTAGTGGGCTCATCTTTTTGGAAGTAATCCCTGTGTAAAAAAGTAGAATAAAACCACATTTTCCTAAAATATCAATCTGCAAACAAGAAAAAAGCAAGCTAAATCTGAAAGCACAAGGCCCCCAAGCAGAACAATACCCAACATGCATAGGCAATTTTAACCCTTTTAACTGTCAGCCTACTTGAGATTTTGTCACCCTCTTTTGACAGGTCATTTTTCACCATTTTGCATTATGTTTAACAGTGATTTTTGCAGGAATTTCCAGGTAAAAATTACATATTTGTTTTTGCTGCAGAGTTTAGGCGTTAACATGAAACACCCCAAAAACCCTTAAAAACCCCCCCAAAAATGATGTGGGCCCCCCACTACCCAGAATAACCAGCCCAGGGATGAGCTATGGGTGCTTGTAGAACAGGGTGCAAGAGCCAGCCTTGGTGGCCCCCCTGCCATGCAGGCTATAAGCCCACTCAGCCTAAATGACCCCGGGCACTTCTGCCCCCGGGCTTTGGGGAGGCAGGTAATGGGGGACCAGGGGGTTAATATCAAGTCACCTGCTTGGCTAACTTTGTATGAGTTTCTCTTTAAAAAATTTCACATTTTACTCATGAATAAGAATCAAAATTAGTAAAAGTACAGCTTTTACCAGTCGAATAGAAATGTCACTGTGCCACTATGGGTGCAAAATCAATTCTTCAACCTAGAAGATCAAGAAGCTTGCGCTGAAAAGAGGAAAATCTGGTTCACATTACCAAACTGGAAGCAAAGTAATATACAGGTTGTATCAGTCCTATGGAACCATAGGACTGATACAACCTGTGACAATGAATAGAGCATGCAAAGGGTAGTGTTTTCCAGGTCATGACTTTACTTTTAGCAGACCATGGTCAGACTGTACCTAAAGACGGAACCATAATTTACAGGTTAAGACCACTATTCTTGGTGTGCCACACACCCCGCTTCACCTTTAGATATTCATCCATTATTGGGTTAATCCACCGCAGGTGACGTAGTGCACAGAGGAAGTCTTGTAACGAGCCCCCTTCCGGCCTATATATACCTGGTACCTCCCTTCAATCACCAGTATTTTTCTCTCTGCTTGCTGACAAGTCAGAAGATGGAAGTCTCCTGCTTACAGGTAGGCCGGGGTATTCTTACCCCGCCACCCCCCTTTTGGTCTATTTCTGCCCGGTTTGAGTTTGTATACCTTTATGGTGAAATGGAAGCCTCCCAGCCTAGGCTGCTCACCGGGCAAATGGTAGATGGCACTTTAAGTGCCTAGGAGCTTATCTCCTACCGCTCGACCTCATGCGTGGGGCAATGCGGCTAACCGGCATGGTGATCCGGAAATGGGATGCCCCTGTCCCGAGGGTCCCCGTAGCCCCTTACTCTCCCATTACGGTCCCTTCTCCCTTCACTATGGGGGGGGGGTGTGTGAGGGTGTGCTTTAGTATGTGTGTTTCACTCGTATCACTGCATGTTAACATATGTGTCATGTTTATTCACTGTAGCATGTGTATATTTTTGGGTCTGCTTTAAGGGCAGGCTGCGCTGGGTAAAGGCTGGCCACTTCTCTTGCAGTTTGTTGCTTTGTGGCCCCCTCCCCCCTCTCCCCTCTCCTCGCCTGGCATTCATGTTTGCATTGTACAGCACCATGCGGTTTTTACCCTCCCCCCTCCGCTGCCTGGGCGCACGTGTGGCCCAGCTGTAAGTGATTCCAGCTGATCGGCGTAGGGGGGGGGGCGGGTCCCGCTCACGCGCGGCGCCGACGTCATGCGGCGTCTGCGGCGGGCCCAGCGTTTTGCTTCCTTCAATGTAGGAAATCACATGGGCGCACGGCCGCACTTTGTCTTCCGTGCTCGCTGCTGGCTGCAGTCTTGTTCCGGCTGCTGCCTTCGCTGACCAGGTAAGCGGCCCCTCCCGTTGGGGCCGTTAAATGGGGAATGCATTCCTTGCAGTAATATAGTGGGGAGTCACTCTGTATTAAGGGGGCGTGATTTTAGGGCACTTTGGTGCCATGCTTATATGTTTGTTTATACACATGTGAGGATCTGATGATTTTTCCTTGCAGATCCTGGGATCCCTGCTTATGGTGGCCCTCCGGCTCTATGTGCCTGGCTAATTATTGGGATATCTTTTTGAATGTATATATACATAGACTATATATAAATATATATATATAGTTTTTTAAAGGGGACCTTAACTTAAAAAAAAAAAAAAAAATCCTCCCTTCCGGGACATTACTAATAAAGGGGCATCCCGGGTTGGCTTATGCCTTAAAAGTCCCAGTATTGCGAATACCATAAATCACTATATTGAGGCTTCCGTAATTTCCGGAAACGGTTCTGTGAGCCGTTTGGGGGGTGTGTAGGTTGTAGGATTCCACTCCCAGCTGATGATGTCTTAATTTGCATCCCTGGTGCAAAACAGACTATTGCGCGCCAGTCCGTTGCTTCGGCTGCGGGGCCATCGCATCCTTCATCATCTCCTACCTCTCCCTCCCTATTTCCGGACCCCGCATGACACTGTCAAAAGTGGGGATTCGCATTCCGAGGTGGCAGCACAGCCCAGCCCCCGGAAAGTAATGCCCGTTAAAGCAGCGTTAAAGGCCGCTGCAAAACGAAGGCACCTGACTCCGGTACCTTCGGCTCCACAGGACCAGTTTTGTGTACCTGTGGAATGGTCCGATGGATCCCCGGACGAGGATGAATTCCCGTCTGAGTCAGATGAGCCGACAGGTCAGCTTGTGGCTGATGGGATTGGCGATTGGTCAGAGGGGGTTGTTTTGGACACCCCCTCCATTCTGGCTCAAATGTTTAAAAATTTTGAGTTTAGATACGCCTGAGGCGGCCGCCCCGCCAAGGGGTCGGTTGTTTAAAGAGCCTCAGCCGCGTTTGGTTTTTCCCAGACAACACCTCTTTGAGAGGGTGGTTCTTAAGGAATGGGAATATCCCACGCGGTTATCTGGAATTCCTTCCAGTTGGCCATTGTGCTAATGATTTGTTGACTATAAGAGCACAAGGGGGCATATGCTAATTACATTTATTGAGGCCTACGGCCACACCACCCTGAATGCGCCCGATCTCGTCTGATCTCGGAAGCTAAGCAGTGTCGGGCCTGGTCAGTACTTGGATGGGAGACCACCTGGGAGAAAAGTGCTATCCTTTTCCACCAGAATTGGTGAAGCTTTGGTCTGTCCCTCCTGACGTTGATACCCCTGTACTAGGGCTCTCCAGCTCGGCTATGGTACAATCTGCTGAGACCACTATCCCTAAAGATGGGGAAGATCGTCGGATTGACCAATACGCTCGACATGGTTTTAAATCTATTCCGGGTCAGCGTTGCGCCCGGTATGTGCTTCAGCCCTTCTGCTATTGGCAATTAAATCCTTAATTCAAGGGCTATATGAGGATCTTAATCCCGCTTGCAAACAGTTCACTGCGCTTAAGCAGTGTGAATCTTTTGTGGCTTATGTCCTGGCTGCTCAGGACGATGCGCTGACTATGAGTAGCAAGGCAGCAGCTATGCTGGTGGCTATTCGCAGGTCAGTATGGCTGCGTCAGTGGTCAGCGGACACGGCTTCCAAAGAGGTGCTCACAGCTCTCCCCTTTTTGGGGTTGCGTCTGTTCGGGGAGAAAATTGATTCTGTCGCAAAGGGTGGTAAGATGCCACAACGCAAGAGGCCCCGTGGCCCCTTTAGGGGGGGCAAGTTCCGGTAGGCCTTCCTTTCGAGGATTCAGAGCGGGAAGGGGTGCGTCCTTTCCTGCTACCTGTGGTGCAGGTTGGACTCGGGGGAGGGGCCGTGGCCGGCCCACTCAGTCCTGGGGCACCAAGCCCAAACCTGCTGATAAGCTCACTCAGCAATGAGGGGTTGCCCTCACCCGTGCGGGTGGGGGGACTATTGCGACACTTCTACCATTGGAACCAAGTGGTTCCAGGCAGATGGATCCAGGAGGTAGTGTCGCCCGGTTACGACCTGGAATTCGAGTCTCACCCTCCTTCACGGTCCGTTCATGGGTCGGTTCATCCTGGCCTGAACTCTCATCAAGACAGAGTGTGTCTTTCTTTTGCCAAATTCACATGAGAACGCTTCAGCTATTTCTGTTAGCATGTTAGGACCAGCAACCTCAGTCGCTGGATCAGTCCTTCCAGTTGTCCTCCCGTGTACGGCTGTCCCTCCTGTGGTGCTTGGTCTCGACCAATCTTGTGTAGGGCAGGCTTTTCCTGACCCCCCTTTGGAAAATTGTCACCACGGACGCCAGTCTGTCGGGATGGGGCAGATTCTGGAAGGAGCTGCGGTCTCAGGGGCAGTGGAGAGCTTAAAGGCCCCACTGTCCCATCAATATTCTGAATCTGAGAATCATCTGTCAGGTGCTTGCTCTCCTGACTCAGTACGTTCTGGGCCTTTTGATCCAGATGTGTTCAGACAATCGATCAGCGGTTGCTTACGTTGGTCTTCAGGGAAGGACGCGCAGTCTGAGTACTCTCAGAGAAGTGTCCCTGATCGGGGCATGGGCAGTGTTCCATGTTCCCTGTCTCTCGGCGGTTCACATTCCAGAGGTGATGAAACAGGTAGTGGGCCGGTTGAGCAAGGGCTCTCCCCGTCTGGAAGAATAGGTTCTCCATCCTCGGGTGGTTCGCTTACTGTGTCTCCAATGGGAGACCCTGGAGGTGGACCTGTTGGCCCCTCATCACTATCACAGGTTCCCGAACTTTGTGTTGCTCTCCCAGGATCCTCTGGCTCTGGCAGTGGACGCCATGTCCCTGATCTGGGGATTTCTATACCTGTTTCCTCCGATGCCCATGCTGGGCAGGGTTCTTCAGAAGTTGGCTCTGGAAAGGGTGTACGCCGTTCTCGTGGCCCCAAGGTGGCCAAGACAAGTGAGGTTCGCAGACATCGTTCGGCTGGCAGTGGACCAGTCCGTTCTGCCTCTTCGGCTCGATCCGCTCACTCAGGGTCAATTGTGTTACCCCAATTTACCAGCGCTGGGTTGATGGCCTGGCTGCTGAAACCTCCATCCTGAAGGAGGAGGGTCTTTCTGATTCAGTCATTAAGACTCTGATCAGTGCCCGGAAGAGGTCTTCTTCCATCACCTACTATAGGACTTGGAAAGCCTATATCGCTTGGTGTGAGATAAGATCTTTTCCTTGTAGGGTCTTTTCGGTCTCCAGGATTCTGGAGTTTTTACAATCAGGGCTGGACTCTGGTCTCCAGCTAAGTATCCGGGTCAAGCATACAGCACAACATGCACGGACGTGTATTGCTGGGCGGGCTCCTTTAGATCTGCCCTGGATGGTTACCAGGCAGACCAGCGGATTACATCTTAGCTGAGAGAGCGGACCCCAAGCCTGTATTTCTGCTTCCCTTATCATTGAGGAATAGAGAACCTCGCAACATAGGGCAGACGCCATTCCTTCATAATTGGCGAACAGAGCACTAACTAAACTTGGGATATCTAAACCTGTCCATCCAGCATCAATTTTGGGATTGTGCACCTGGACATGAGGCTTTTGGTAATAATCTAACGGGCCTGGATGGGCTGATCAAGTGCCCTTAAGTGCGGTTTGGTACTGAAGAAGCCCCCTAGTGGGGGTGAAACTAGTTTACCGCTTATTACATGATATTACTCACCGCTATGATTTGGGCAAGTGAATCATTGAACAAGTTTAGTTGTCTGTAATGTACAATATGTTCAATTGTATTAGTAATAACCAGCACATTGGCAAGTAAGACAGTTGACAACTGTGAAAAAAATAAAAAAAAGCTTTTTTGGTAGTACAATGATGATTAGAAAGCAAAAGTGGTGCACCACAAATACCGATAGGGCTGTGCTACACTGCAATACTTAGAATACAAAACACGATTAGGCCCATGGAGACAATCCCCGGACAGGAGCACCAGACAATATTCAAAAATAATATAATTTATTAATACAAAATCCATATACAACATACACTACATAACATACTGTACAAGACTAACAAGTTAAAAACACTGCATAGCACCCCAAATTTTCATCCAGTGCTGTATAGTCCAGCATAAAAAATACCTGGGAAAACTCCTAATATAGACACGTATTCAACCCCTAATAATAAATAGTAATATCCTACTGTGCCGGCACAGATAACCCCTATATACTACACTAGTAGCAATATGTAAATAAGGTGACAGTGCATAACCATAAATAATAATAAGAGTAATAAGTACTACACAGCACATAAATAACACTACAAACCCTGATACAATATGGAGTGAAGGTGCTAAGTGCGTATATATAAATAGCCTACAAAAAATGATCATATACACCTGTGAGTAAACAAATCAAATAAAGGTGACAATAAACTGAACCAAAAATTTAAGGCACACATATAACGGCAAACAATGCTAACAAGAAAGAAAAAGGGGTGAAAAAAATCACGTGGAATCACAGAGTGGGGTCTGGCAGTGGGGCCACCTACGTTCGCGGCCGCCCGTGCCGCTTCGCGATCCATTGTTGGATGTAGTACGCTGTGTTAAGTACTACTTGATTATCACGTCTCCTTTTCGCAGGACGGATTCCTTTTTTGTTGTGCCTCATGGGCCTAAGAAGGGTTTGGCACCAGCCAAATCTACCATTAGCAAGTGGATACGTCAGGCCGTTACTGCAGCCTATTCTGCTAAGGGGAAAGTTCCCCCTTTTCGTATCACTGCTCATTCTACTCGCGCCATTGGGGCGTCTTGGGCATTTCAGCACCAAGCTTCTGTTGAACAGGTTTGTAAGGCCGCCACTTGGTCTTCTGTTCACACTTTTTCTAAGTTTTACAAAGTTGATGTGCGGGCCTCAGCGGATGCTGTTTTTGGCCGCAAAGTTTTGCAGTCATTTAAGTTATGCTTCACCTGGCCTTGAGTTGCCCAGCCCTTGTGGACACTGCTTTTGGATGTCCCAATAATGGATGAATATCTAAAGGTGAAGCGGGGTGTGTGGCACACCAAGAATAATACTATTTTGTGAGTACTCACCTGAAAAATGGGTATTGTTGGTGTGCCACACACCCCGCTTCACTCCCACCCTTTTTTCGGTAGTTTCGAAGCCTTTATATGGTGAAGCTTTTTGTTTATATCAAATTTGATTTTGAGGTTACTGGTGGAATACTGGTACCTTGTATTACTGCTTTTTAAATATACTGGTGATTGAAGGGAGGTACCAGATATATATATGCGGAAGGGGGCTCATTACAAGACTTCCTCTCTGCACTACGTCACCTGCGGTGGATTAACCCAATAATGGATGAATATCTAAAGGTGAAGTGGGGTGTGTGGCACACCAACAATACCCATTTTTCAGGTGAGTACTCACAAAATGGTATTTTCAAAGGGTCTGGCATGATCTGTATGGGGGGTATGATCTTTTTTTGTATATGCCTAGCTTCTTAAAGGAGCAGTATCGCAAAATTTTCTTGGTGACTTATATTTAAATGGTACTTTGAATGTAGGTAAGTGTTGGAGTAAGAATTACAAATTTAGAAAAAAATGATGTGTGTGTTGTGCAGCTGGAGACTAATAGCTCATGTTTATGTCTTTTGAGTGTCGGGTCCCGACACTCTGGCCTGTTCCATGCTGAGGAGAGGGGTGAAACAATGTATCAAAGTATCAGCTGTTCAGTGCTGGCAGCCGTCCAGCATAAGATAACAACATTGCAACATTGTCTGGCCAGAACTTATATATCTAAAACAGAGAGAAAAGCTCTAGAAGTCATTTAGCTGATTTTGACAGTTTTCCCTTCATGTTGGCTCTGCTGCAGAATCTTTCAGTTTACCATTTTCTCTTTCATATTCTTATTTTTCATTTTTCCATATGATCTTTCTTTCAGCTTTGTGTGTTTTGAGCAAAGCCCAACTCAGGATTTTCACTATCTGGAGTTTTGTTTTGTGCCCCTAGGGGCATCCTGACATGCCTGATATGTGAAATCCCCAAGTTCGCCTGTGAAAACGTACCTTTTCCTGTCCCACTGCGCATGCGCGGGCTCTCATCCAGCTCTGTTTGCACGCAGATGGGGAGCCTGAGCAGTAACCTTCCGGGCCGCCCGGCCTGTCTAAATGATTATCTGCGTGAGCGCGCCAGAAAAATGGGGGGATCTGTGGTTATCCAGGGGTCGTTTCACACAGTGGGGCATCCTGATTTAGAATACCCAAGGGGGAAGGTCAATGGCCGGGTCTTATAGACTTCAGGGTCGGCCACTCAGGGATTTGTTCCACTTTAATACCTTTAGATTTTCCTGCACAGTTATTCAAAGAAGAATTTCAGTCATTTTCAGTCAGTTTTGTTTATTTTGTATACACATTTGAGTCACCTGGTCTCATAACAAAAGCAGCACCTCACACACACACAGCCGTTACCACTGATTACAGTGTCAGCCTCTGAGGTAAAGTGTTGCTAGGAGACCAGTGGGATAAATGAAGCAGCTCACTAAATACAACCCAGCAGATCCCCCTATTCAGCAAATGGACTGAGCCATTGGCATTATACAATTTAAAAGAAAGGCAGATATTTTTTCCTTTTTCTATCGCCAGATTTTTTAATACACATGTTAGAAGCTATTGTGCGGCTATTTAATTATTTATCTTTTTTAAAGCAAATTTCGCGATACTGCTCCTTTAAGTAGTTGAAAGGATCTTTAAATTGCCTGTCTGGGCAAAAAACAGTTATACTCAGGTCACTGAATAAAAAACTTTAAATAGTATGCCCAATTCCCACGACTTTGTTTTCCTTTCAAACACCAGGGGGCAGAGGCCAGCCTCCAAGGAAATAGGCATGCACCTGCATGTAATGGGACTTACATGTCTGTATGGAAATCATTAGGGATCCTTGAAACCCCCAAAAGCTTATATATATATATATATATATATATATATATATATACATACACACACAGTAATAGCAAAAAATGGTACCTTCTCTCCGAATGATCTAATAAATACATTGATATATGATGGTAATTATGCTAATATAGTACATAATATAACATGTTACTTATGTGTCAGACAACATCCAATACATTTATATACAATGTTTAATACATTTCCCTAACTGACACTCATAAAACACTTTAAATTAGTGATATGCATCAAATACACAGGTGCTAAATCACAACAGATATGTGGAAACAAGTAGTCATCCCCAAAACATTGTCAGGAACCCCAGCCAGCTGAAGTAATCCTATTGGGGTTGATTAATGGCCCTATATTGTATAGGCCACATATAGAAATGAAATAAGGTTTGTTTCTGGACTTCTGATTTTATAGACGTGGAGGCTGATTCACTACTAGCGCCACATATCGCCAGGTGAGCGTCTGTATAGCAGTGCTTAGAGCGACCGCTAGTAGATGCTGTGTCAGGCGATGTAACCTAGCATAGCAATTGCAATAGTATCCTGGACATAATTGATGAGTTTGATGTATGCTGGATGCTGTAGAAGCGCTGTCCCTGATTTACTGCAGAGCCAATGGAGAACGCTAGGTGTTGTCCTAAGGTCAAAGCGCCCAAAACTACACCCCATCTAACAAGAGGACAACACTGCAGCGAGCGATAGGTAGCGCCAGCTCAGTGCGTAGAGCCAGCTCAGTATGTGGCACTCCTGAACCTAGAGCACCGGCGCTATACACTGGGCCGCCTCTAGTTATACATGTGACGCTACATGGTGCTGTTAGAGGCGCTCACCAGATTCGCTTTCTAAAATGTGGTTTCACATACAGTGCCCAGAGTTCACTGGATGCTACGTGCCGCTAGGTAGCATTACCTGGCACTAGCTTTTCTTAATTAACCCCCAAAGTTAAAACTCTTTACCTTAATCTGCTCACCTTACTGTGTAACAATATATGAGTTTTAGGGAATCCTTAAAACCAGAAGAATATCTGTTTTGATTTGCGACCCAGTCTCAGTATGCCAAGAAATCATTGAACCACTGAATAAAAAAACGAAAGAAAATATACAGCACAGACTCATTTTAGAATTAGAGGGATGTAAATATTATGCCCAATGGCCACAACAGTTTGCAAATAGAACACATTAAATGATTTTTTATGAAGAGCCATTTGTTAGTTAATGACACTGTGATATGTTTATTGATGAGATAAATTAAAGTCTGGTGTGCTGAATACATTTAGATAGTAGAGGTGTTATCACAAAGCGATAAATAAAGTGATTTAGGGCAGAGGTAAACCTATTTTATTTGCAATCATCATATAGTCATTCAATGGCTATTAAGGTTAATCTTTTGTGAAGGGCAATTTTTGCATGTAAGGATGACTAGGCTTTCTCTCTGCAGAGGACTTCACCTGGATTTCCCACATTCTCCCTTCAGTACTTTGTATGAGGTTTCCATTAACAGTCCTGGAATTCTTTACCCATCTGAACTGCCACCACCCTATGAAGCGGTGGTTGGCCAAACTCCTGCAAGCCAGGTAAGACACAAATGGCATATTCTAATTTTCTTTAACAATTTATGTAAAACCATACAATAATATGTACTAGACAACTGCTAATATCTTAAAATGTATTTAATGTTTTAAAGAAAGACATTTAAACAGGCCATGATCAAATTACCAATGTGAACAGGTCTTTCTGAAGACTAGTCCTAGTCATCCAAATTCTTCCCCCTCTGTTTTGTACTTCACATTGTGCACATATCTTGCTGGAATAGGAAATGATATGACCCATCCTGTTGTCAAGATGTTGGAAACATGTTCCTTCTGTTTGCATCTCTAGGTAATTCAAAAAGTCCAAGTTAACTGTATTAGCTGCTCACTCCCTCACTTGTACACTTAGTTTTATAAATGATAAAACTATTATAAAAACAAAATAGCATGAGAAATCACAGACAAACATTCTTAGTTAATATAGAACCACGTATTTTAGGTACATATGCACATTGTGTTTCCTCCAGTTTATCGTATACCTGTATGAGCATATACTATATTCAAAGGTTACTAATAACTACACTAAGTAGTGTGTGTATGCAAGGTTGAATCATCTTTATATTATGTATAATCTATTACTTACAAAATGATTTCTGCTGTGAAGAACATACTAAGGTACTTAAACTTGATATTCTACTTCTGCAACACATCAATAGAGGACTAATAAAAGAATGCCTCCAAATATTGTGCAATTCAGTAACTATGTAAATGATTGCCTCTTATTTGACAAAGTGAATAACCAAATCTTATACAGGCTTTATAGTGTTCCAGGTCTATCGAAGCTTACAAAGACATCATAGGTTATATTATTATTATTATTATTATTATTGTTTATTTATATAGCGCCATCAACTTCCATAGCGCTTTACAAGTTAAGAATACAGACAAGGTATAACATATAGCACAGAGAACAATACAAAATTAGATGCCACAGGTTAAAACCAAGTGTTGTGAGCACAGGAGACAACAGGGAGGAGTGCCCTGCTCTTGCGAGCTTACAGTCTAAAGGATGGGGGTGGAGACAAAGGGGGTGGGGTCACAAGTGGTAGAGCTTGAGTATGGCTGCATGTGCCATTGAAGGTTATAGTAGTTGCTTAAGCCAGGTCATATGCTTGTCTGAAGAAGTGAGTTTTGGGGGCGCTTTTAAAGGCTTGGAGTGATGGAGAGTGGCGGATCGAGCGGGGGAGTGCATTCCAGAGAAGTGGGGAGGCACAGGAGAAGTCTTGAAGGCGGGAGTGCGAGGAAGTAACCAAGGAAGAGGACAGGAGAATGTCAGAGGCGGAGCGGAGGTTGCGCTTTGGTTGGTAATGCTGGATCAGAGATGAAATGTAGGAAGGGGCCTGGTTAGAGAGAGCTTTGTAGGTTAGCACTAGAAGTTTGAACTGAACTCTATGGGAGACAGGTAACCAGTGGAGGGATTGACAGAGGGGGGCAGCACTGGAGAAGCGAGAGGAGAGATGGATGAGGCGAGCAGCAGAGTTTAGGATAGATTGGAGGGGAGCCAGTCTGTTTGTTGGCAAACCACAGAGGAGGGTGTTGCAGTAGTCCAGTCGGGATATGACCAGGGCGTGTACTAGCATTTTAGTGGTGACAGGTGAGAGGAAGGGACGGATGCGAGATATATTTTTGAGTTGGAGGCGACAGGAGGTGGCCAGGGAGTGAATGTGAGGTCTGAAGGAGAGAGAGGAGTCCAGAATGACACCCAGGCATCGAGCTTGAGGAGTTGCAGTTATTGTAAGATTATTTACAGAGATTGTGGTGTTAGAGAGGGGAGTGAGATGGCGGGAAAATTACAAGTTCAGTTTTGTCCGTGTTCAGTTTAAGAGAGTGAGATGTCATGAAGGAAGAGATGGCTGTTAGACAGTCAGGAAGTCGAGAGAGGAGAGAAGAGAGATTCGGGGCCAGAGAGGTAGATCTGAGTGTCGTCTGCATAAAAGTGATATTGGAAGCCCAGCGAGGTTATTAGTCGTCCTAGACCAGAAGTGTATATTGAAAAAAGTAGGGGTCCTAGGACTGAGCCTTGTGGTTATAAATGACTTGTGTGTGAAGTGGCTAATGTAGGTTCATTTGTGATCTGTGTATTCCAGCTAGTCAGTTTTCTGAATCAATTGAACTAAATGAACAAGTCCAGTATGGTCCATCAACCAAATACATGTTGGAAAGTCATAGCAGAGTATCAACATTATGTGTGTAAATAAATTTTTTTTCATTCCGTGTGGTAGCATGTACAGTGTGTGTGATTGGAGAAATGTGTTCATTCTTCCTGCTGGTTAGCACCTCAATCTGTTAGAGAAAAGTAATATGAGAAGATTCTAAGCAATCCCATTTAGGTTAAAATTCGGCAGTCTAGTTGCCTATCCAACAATCTTAAAGAGAAAGTCCAAGCATTTTAAAGTGGACCAAAATGAATGCCCCCGGGGGAGAGAATCAAGCAGCCCTGGAATCTTATAGATTGGGTTTGGTCCACTTTAATATTCCTCTCTCAGCCCTCTGTCACCCTCTGCTTGGAAGCTGTGCACAAGGGCATTGAGTGACATGTCAGCCACCCAATCCCTGGAGTAACTCAAAAGCATTGCTCAGGGGTTTAGTTGACTGGTTTGTCACTTAAGTGCAGCTTTCCATGCCTGCTGGGAAGAGCCATGCCACCACATTGGCTTCAGAGACGGTGAGTGGATTTTTTTATGTTAGAATTGGGCTTAGCAAAGGGAGAGGGAGGGCTAGGAGGGTAATTTTAAAATGATCGGACCTCATCTTTAAGAGTCGTAATACATTTTGGAAAAGGGTCTGTGTTACCTTTTACCCAAATGTTGCACATTTTTTTCCAGTCCAGCAAGACTCGGATAATGGCAAGATCCAGTCCCTTCTATTTGTTTTTTTCTATCCCCCAATCATAGAGCCCAATAACCCAGAGATGGGGAGCACACAGCCCTGCAAGTCTACCAGCTTAAGGGTCCATGCTGATGTGCACAGACTTATCCTGCACCACTCCCCCAGCTGCTGGGAGTAATTGGGTAGGGGTATATGCAAATTGCATTACTTTGGGATCACTAGACAAGGCCATGCTTCTGCTTTGGTAAAGCATTTATCCCCAGGGTGATTCCTCAGGATGCCAGAAATAAATCAGGAGTGACACCACTGCTGGTGCTGCGAATCCCAGAAGAAGTAAAGTACCCACTGTTGGACAAGAGGGCACCTTGGGGGCCCAATGCTGAGGCCACAGGAGGTGAGAGGATGCCTCCCAGTGCTGGATGAGGAAGAGGACACAAACAGGTTAGCATAATAATTGCCAAAATGCGGTGGGTGGCTTCCCATTGTCGATTACCTCCACCCTTACTCACATTTTTCTAGCATAACAATATATGATTTTATAATGATTATAATGCAAGGTAGGGCACATTACTTTGGCAAAATCACAATCAATTCAACCAATGTTTTCTTCACATCTATGCAGAAAATAGATAGATCTATCTATTTATAATAAATAAGGGTTTAAGTATGTGGGCTGAGAGGAGGCTTTACTTTCATATAGTGAACTATTTACTTTAAGCTAAACAATACAAAGCAATCCAGTTATTACTTAGAGTCATCAAAGGTATTTAAAGTGACGCTAACTGTATTTTGTAAGGCTACTGGCCCTTAAATAATGTAAAAAAAAAAAAGCATTTTTGCCGGCATGGTGGGAGCGGGCCGGCCGGCTCCGCTGTCAGCGGAACCGGCCGGCCCGCTCCCACCATGCCGGCATTTGAGAAAAAAGGCAAACACTTACCTGCAGGTCCGGAGCGTGGAGGCCGGCGCCGCTCTCAGCTGTCATCTGAGGGCGCTCCCACCATGCCGGCAAAAATGCTTTTTTTTTTTTTGTTTTTTAGATGCCGGCATGGTGGGAGCAGGCCGGCCGGCTTTACCGGCCCGCCGCCCAGCTCCGCTATCACCATGCCGGCATTTTTTTTTTTTTAATTTCAGGAAAAATTCGATCGGCACGAACCACAAAATATTCGGGTTCGTGGCGAATCGAATATTTCCTGAAATTCGGAGCGAATTCCGGTTCGTTCGAACCGGTTCGCTCATCTCTAATTATGATATACTGTTTTTGAGTTACCAAGATCAGTGCTAGAAAAAGTGGAGCAAAATGTAAGCAAATGGCAAGGCCAATCAGTTAGATTCCCAGTCCATCATCACAATGGAAGATGTAAGTTGTGTTGGGTGAATGCTTCAATTAATATTTAAGTTTTTAGGCTTTTGGCTTTCTTTATATAACTGGGTGAATATTCTTAATCCATCACTATCCAGTTTAGTCATCTAGACACATCAGGCTGTTTAGCTTGTCTTTTTGCTTTTATTATTATTATTGTTATTATTATTATTATTATTAATATTACTACCATCTTTTCTAAATCATAATTTTTATCTCCGAGAACTCTCTATCATTTTCTTACGTCTCTACAACACATTTCCATCTTACAATTTTTCGTATTGTATGCTATGGAAATCTCTAATGAGGTTTTGTCATGAATTCTAACATATCAGACATCTGATAAATCTCACATTTGTTGAACATATTTCCCCGGTGACATCTCATATGCAGACAATGAGTGGCGATCTCTTTATAAAACTTGTCATTACTAATGCAAAATGTATTTTTCTCCTTTCTGACTTTGTTGAAAAGACACCTATTGATGTAGCGCTGCACATGAACTGAAAGCACTGCCCTAATAGCTTTAAAATAGTGTGCCACATTTAATTTTATGAAAGGACAAATTTAAATTAAGAGTTGGACACAAGCGCTTGCTGGAGAGTGATTGATGAGTTTTCACGGGATCTGCCATCCATTTTATGAGATGTCTGACGTTTAAATGTACTCACACCAGGATAGGTTGATGCTTTTTTGCCAAACATGGCATCCTCATTGTGTCCTTTTGACCTTGTCATGGTGTCGGTTGTGTTTTATTTATTGCTTCTATATACTGAGAGAGAGCGAGATCTGTAGAGTTGTATTTCATGGCCATGACGTCCCCTGTGTGTTTAAAAATCAATTTAAGGAAGTTGCTGAACAAATGTAACATATGAGCTATAACAGCAACTATCTCTTGACCCACTAAATTTTCTGTAAATATATTTAAAAAATACAGAATTGTATATTAGTGTTATACGGTAGTTGGTTGAATTTAAAGTGATTGGCTAGTCAAAGTTAAAAAATAAATAAATCAGTAGCTTTCATTTAGTGGCTCGAGCATTTAGCTTTCTATCTGTCTCTTTGGTTAGGAAAATCACGCCCTCATTCAGCTTTTAGTCCTCATCCTGCTGACCTGGTCCATCAATCGATCTTCAGTGAGCCAAGAATGAAAACACCGCCCACTCCCTGCCCAGACATCCTGATTGGCTGCCTCTTTCTGCAGCTCTGAAACTTTGCCCTCCTCTCTCCTCTCACACTCATCACAGTGTGCTTACATCACATCACTGTTGCTACACCCACTGTTTCTCTTCATTTTTCTATGAATCTCCAATGCAAATTCTTTTAAAGATAACTTAGGAACTACAGGGTGTTTTTGAAAATGAATTACATTTTAGGACAGTGCAATGTGTAGCCTGAGACAATCGGGCTTGCCTTTAGTATAACTTTAACACCAGCACTTCAGATTTTCTTTCAAGTGGAAAGTAAATCTACAAAAATCCACATAAACACAAACTACCAGTCCTAGAAGTGGATCTATTCAAAATTAAGGGGTCTGCCCAGACATGTAATATGTGGTCCAGACACTGTGACAGATGTGGTGTCTGTCTGTCTGTCCTGAAGGTCACAGTGACTAGAGGTTGGGCCTTCTCCACACTGGACTATGAAGAAGAGCTGTGGGGACAAAAGGGGAGTCAGGCTTTTTTAGGTATGGCTTTTTTATGTTATCGGCCTGAACAGACCCTTTAAATAAATGTATTAATAGGAAGATTAACAGACCCATCTGCCTAGGAGGAAAAAGAAGCCCCTATCTGTAATTTTCAAGTCTCATGAAGCAGCAGTGGCTGGGCCCCCCCTCATAGCCAATGCGTGATGGCTTAGCCCTTGTTTTAAACTGACCTTCCCCAACCTTCCCCAAGGCAAACAGATTTACCTCATAATTCAAGCCATATAGGAAGCAAAACCAGACTAGGAACCTATCAATCACATTATATGTTATGGGAGACCAGACTCAACATAGACTGCATAGACAATGGGCCTCTCTATAACCTATATGTGATTAGTTTAAACTGGGCCTCTGTCCCAAAAACAGTCAGGATTACCTTATAATGCAGGCCATAAAGGAAACTGAAAATCAGACTAGAGGCCTAGCCATAACATTATAGGCCAATATACACAATATAAGCCCCTCTGTAACCTATATGTATTTGCTTGGCCTCAAGTTTGAAATGGGCCCCATACTATAGAGGAAACTGAAGTTTAAACAAGAGGCCCAGCCCTCACATTACACATTAAAGGTAGCCCAGACACAATATCTGCCCCCCCCCCATAATCTATTTGTTGGCTAGGTTCCTAGTTTGAGTTAGGCGGAAAACTAAACCATCCTGGGGACAGGCAGACACCCTCATTTATCATCAAGGCCAACAGCAATAGTGTGACAGGAGGTTACAGGACACAGGGCCATTAGGGACACCTGGCCAGTGGCACCCTTTTCACATTTGGGCCCATACTAGAGTCTTAGCTCTGATAGCTGCCCTGTGAATTAGGACACCTGAATTAATTGTAAGGTTGTGAGAGACCATTAAAAACAATGCTTCTACATATCACCTGGGACATCCCTGGTTTGCCCAGATGTGTGTTTGGGTCACCAGCCATGGAGGGCATATGTGGACCTGCCACAGGTTTAGAACTGCTGGTTTTAATTTAAGGGTTCAACATTATGGGTGTGGTGGGAGCTATACAAATGACTTTGAGGGCCTCAGCAATGTTTGAAGAAGCTGAGCTTTGAGACTTTCTCACTTAGCACACAATCAAAATCAATCACACAATCAAAATCTTTGGAAAAAATAGCATAGCTACAGCATGCCCAAGTCTAATATACCATAATATAATATCATGTAACATAAGAAGAAGAAGGAAATCTTTGACCGAGTTTGTGATATGCTGAAAAGAAATCATTACAATGCACAACAATTTCTGGCAGACATTCAGCAGTGTAGGTACTTACAGTACAGCAGTCTCAAACACTTGTTTCATTGTATGGCAACAAAAGGAATAGACAACTGTATAGTAAGCAGGTTTTCAGCAGCCACAGATTATTCTCTAGATGCAGTTTAAAGGCAGCGCCTGCAGAAAACTATTTGATTTGGCTGCTGTCCAGTCTCCCATATTACAGACACTAGTGTATTACCATGTACAATAAATTGCCTGTATTTCTGGATCCTGATCAATTTACAATCCTCTGTCATTTGTGCTTTTGCTGTTTCCATTTTTCAGCATGACATTTTTAGCAGCACTTCTTGAATCTTCAGAATTCATATGCCCCCATCTGCTGATTTTCTCTTATGTGTTCATCTCACTGTCACTTGCTTGATTGGGTGCATAGGAAGTATTTCTTACATTCCCTGTGCAAAATTTAAATAGGATAGCTTGCCATGCTTTCAATGATCATCAGCATAGTGATGCTCTCTACCAAGAATAGGTTGTAAGGCCTGTAATTTTTTTCCCTTAACTATCGGCTCGAACAGTGACATTTACTAGAAAGAATCGGTCAGTATCCGCATCTGGTGTTACTTAACCTGTTGCACTAGGACAGCTATGCTTTTATCTAACAAATGCCACCATATTTCTAGAAAACATTAATTGGAAACATTTCTGGGTCAAAAATGTTATGTCCTGAAGGTTCAGGTCTTGATCTCCATGTGAGCCATTGGCTGTCTCAGATAGAAGGAGCATGCCATGCAGTGAATTCATTGTGATGTCTGCAGGGGACAGCATGCCAACAGACTACCGGTGGCCTGCCAATAAATTTATGCTGTAAAACATCTCTAGTGGAACATTGTTTTGGATACAACTTTCCACTTTCAATACGTTTTTATTGACGTTTTGCAATATACAGAGCTCTCCAAGCAGGAAAGTCAATAGAATACATACCAAAATGAAAGTACATACAAATCCTCAATTTTTCTAAACCTTTGTCCAAAGGATGCCTATACTAGTTCAAAGGTCAGGGGGATGGCAAACCACCTGCCCCACATCCCCTGACTTATTATCTGCTCTACCAATGACCAGGAGTGTGTCAAAGAGCCTAGTTTCCCTCAGCATGGACTCGCACTTGTGCCATAACTCATAAAGGCTGGGAATAACTAGGGCCAGGGGATGGGAGTTCAGCCCCTGAGCCAAGGATTACCACCTCCTATGATTGGTTCCCCGAGCTGGTAAGATTTTGAGGAGGAGGGTTATGTTTGAATTTCCCATCCCCCAAAGAAGAGAAAAAAGCATGGCCCCCTTCCCAGCCCGGGGCACCAATCATAGGGACTTGTAATCCAGGGATCAAGGGTTGAACTGCTGTCCCTTGGCCCTAGTTATTGCCAGCCCTTATGCTAAACACTGGGCCCATGCTGAGGGACATCAGGCTATTCCGAAACCCCCTGTCCATTAGGAGTGTGGATATAAGGGGTGTTAAAGTGGACCAACACCCGAGCGGATCAGCCCGGGACGATCCGATCCCTCCCCACAGGGCATCCAAAACCGGGATGCCCCGCTGTGTGAAAATCCCCCCAGACGCCCAGAAACCTTACCTGGATCCTGATCCAACGGCGCATGCACGAGGCACGGCCGCATCTCGCTCTTCTCTCTAGCATTTGTGAATGGCCGGCGTGGGCAAGCTCCCTGTTAGAGGGAAGCGCAAGATGCGGCAGCCAGCGTGCTCGGAGCCGCTGTGATTGGACGCCGCTTGTACGTGCATACCACAGCGGCTCCGAGCGCGCTGATTGGATGAGCGGCCACGCATGCGCCTTAGGAGCGGTGAGTTTTATTCGGCTTTCTGGGGATTTCACATAGCGGGGTGCCCCGTGGAAGTGGACCAAAACCCAGGATAGTGAAAATCCTGGGTGTTGATCCACTTTAAGCCACTTTTGTGGCTTACCATCCTGCTGCCCTTTGAATTGGTATAAGGGTCCTTTGGATCACTCACCAGTTCACAAGTAAATTAATTTAAAAAAAACACAATAATATATTCCCTATTCCTGACATCTGTCCTGCACCAGCCTTTTAAAAATTATGCCAGCCGTTGCGTCTGTCTTAGATCACATGCCCCCTCCTCCAGGGGTAATGACAGATGCAAGAGAGCAGAGCTTTTATATTGAGAGGTGAGCAATCTCTAGAGCAGGGGTACTCAAGAACTTTTTGTAGAGGTCCGCTTGTAGCAGTATGCCACAAGCTGAAGGTCCGGAACCGGGGGGTAGGTTAAAATCAGCGCACCAGGGAGCTATATATTCCAGAAGCATAATTAAATAAAGGCTGCTTGTCCCCCCTCTGGCATTATATCTATTGGACATTGGGGAGGAAACAAACAGCAACTTTTTTTTGTTTGACCATGTCGAGCCTACAGCTCTTACCCTTGGTGCACTGATTTTAAATAAACAGAGAGAGATGGGATGGGATGGGACAGAGCTGGGAATAGAGAGATGGGATGGGACAGAGCTGGGAATAGAGAGACGGGATGGGACAGAGCTGGGAAAAGAGAGAGATGGGATGGGGCAGAGCTGGGAATAGAGAGATGGGATGGGGCAGAGCTGGGAATAGAGAGATAGGATGGGACAGGGCTGGGAGAAGAGAGATGGGATGGGGCAGAGCTGGGAAAAGAGAGATGGGATGGACAGAGCTGGGAATAGAGAGATGGGATGGGACAGAGCTGGGAAAAGAGATGGGATGGGGCAGAGCTGGGAAAAGAGAGATGGGATGGGACAGAGCTGGGAACAGGGAGAGCTGGGAATAGAGAGATGGGATGGGACAGAGCTGGGAATAGAGAGATGGGATGGGACAGAGCTGGGAATAGAGAGATGGGATGAGGCAGAGCTGGGAAAAGAGAGATGGGATGGGGCAGAGCTGGGAACAGGGAGAGCTGGGATGAGGCAGAGCTGGGAACAGGGAGAGCTGGGATGAGGCAGAGCTGGGAACAGGGAGAGCTGGGATGAGGCAGAGCTGGGAACAGGGAGAGCTGGGATGAGGCAGAGCTGGGAACAGGGAGAGCTGGGATGAGGCAGAGCTGGGAACAGGGAGAGCTGGGATGAGGCAGAGCTGGGATGAGGCAGAGCTGGGAACAGAGAGAGATGGGATGGGATAACTCACCCTGCTGTCTTTCCTCCTGCCTTCCCACATGCTGTTTTTCCTCCTATTCGCCGGCTCCGCTCCCTGTCTCCTCTCGTCAGCCGGCCCCTGTGTTTCCTCCCGCCGGCCCCGCCCCCATCTCTGCACCAGTCCGCCGTCCCCTGGGTTTCCGCCCTCCGGCCCCACCCCCTGTTTGCTCCCGCCCACCGGCCCCGCTCGCTGTCTCTCCTCCCGGCTTGACGCCTGCCCGCCCGCCTGCCTGCTGTCTCTCCTCCGGCCCGCCTACCCCGCCCACTGTCTCTTCTCACTCCCCCGCTGTCCTTCCTATCGGCCGCCTGCCCCGCCCACTGTGCCTCGGCCTCTGTCATTTCTCCCGGCCGGCCATGGGGTCCGGAGAGCAAGCGGCCGCGGTCCGGAAACGGATCGCGGTCCGCGGGTTGAATACCCCTGCTCTAGAGTCTCTCACAACACACCTGAAAGTGCAAAAATGTAAAAACTATAATTTAAGTCATTTTTATTGGAAAAGAAATATGGCGTCATATGCGGTATGACTTTTTTCAGTAAAGCCAGTTGGAGAAACTGAATTTTTAATCCTGTTGTTGACAGGAGTGAAAAGTCAACAAAAAATCTCTAATAAAAATATGAATCACACGAAAAATATCAGTCACACGAGTTTCTCTATTTGAAAGAGTTTCATTCAAGAATTTCCCATATTTGCACACGTTTCCCGCATGAGAGAAATTATTTGCAGTAAACAATTTGCTAAAAAATGATCTGCTGAATCAGGAGAGAGGGGAAATCCTGTTACTCCCTGCAAAAAACATGCAAGCATACATTTTCTCCTGGGGCTTTTTTTCGACTTTACATTTTCTCGACTCTTAAGAGAACATGCAAAAGTCTCCCAGCTCTAAAAGGCCAACAGTAATGAGCAGTGCTTCACTTTAATTTAAATTCACTCTGAAATGATTTTTCCTAGTAGGATAAACTTCCCTAGTGGAACACGAAAGTGCTTGGAATGTTAAAATAAAAAAATACTATGGCAATATGTTCTATGGAAGAATACCAGGTGCTAACCAAACCTGAGAAAAAATCCTGTTACATTGCTGCTTCATGCATTTGCAGGAACATCCAGCTAAAGTCTGTATACATTTATTTCTATCTGTATTTTTACAAAGTTGCTAGGCCATATTGTTATCTTTTGATATTTAGATAGTCTCTTGGTAAATATTGCAGCAGGCAAGAGCAATGAAGCTTGTTTTTCTCAGGAACAAAACAACACATTTTATTGGAAATAAAAAGGAATGAAGTTAGGATAAGCACACAGCTAGTCTTGGGCACAGTAGATTTCACTGGCAGGATTGTCAATAAGTCACTGAACTAAAAAAACATTGTGTACTTGGTTTCATACATTTAAGGCATTTATTGGTTATACTCACATATTTTGATATATTTAAAGAACACTATACTCTTAGAGAATTGATCTTCTAAAGGGACACTAAAGACAAAAAGCTAATACTCTTCTGCAGCAGCTTTCTCCTAGTTTAGCTGCTTTGAAATGTACCAGTTCCCAATGCCTGGGGGTCCTTTGTAGGTTGTCGAAGCCGAGACGCAGCAACATAGCTTTGCTTGGCTTGAGCTTGTGTGTTTAGAGAACCAGACACTACATAAGCTTCTGTAGGGGCAGACAGGTCTTTATTTTGAACTTCAGGGGAAACTTCACCCCCCAATTTGCGATTCCCTTGCGGGTGAAGCCCCCCCCCCGCTAGCCCAGTAACTCACCTTGATCCCTGTTCCAACGCCATATTAATGTGTACTGATGACTAAACCCTCTGGCTGATTCAAAACTGTGGAAGTAAAGTTCCAGATAAGTTTATGGTTCAGTCCTGGGGGTTTCACACTGCAACAAACCAGGGTGCTCCTCAATTGGTGATACAGCCTAGTCCCCAGCTGGAAGACATATCCCATGAGTAAGCCCATTTTATCAGAGGGACAAATTGGAGACACTTAAATTGTGACAGCGTAGCGAGGAAATCACTACTATAGTGTTCAAAAGCATTGGTCACACATCATACAATATTGTTGCTATCAAAAATGAACCTAGTGATTTGTTATGCTGACACAATTCAGTTGTCTCCAAATTGTCCCTCTGAAAAATGTTCAGCTTACCATTAGTAAATCTGACCCAGATCTCCAGCCTTGGATTATGCAACATTTCAAGTTCATATATCAATATCTAAGACTCTGTCTCTGCTCCATTCTCCATCCATCCATTTGAGTAACTATGTAACAAGTGTTAAGGGCCTCTAGCAAGCACAAATCATAGATACAAAGGCCATGCTGCTGAAGACACCACTACCCTGGGCTGATCACAGGTCTAGAATGAAAAAAACACTGCCTGCTGAAAATTGTATTATATGGGGAGCTGACACCTGGCTGTCACATGATATGGACCCCTCACAAGAGATACAAAGACCCCCTGAAGGCTTCCTTCAGTGTCTGCAACATCAAACCGGCCAGTGGTATTCTTTAACTGCTGTAATTCTTGTTTGTGGTGCAGTTACACAATTTGAGAGCACCTAGAAAGCCAAATTTGAGGACAAGAGGAGCAGAAGGAAGAACAGGCCAACAAAACTTTACAATCCACAATAGACATTTATCTGCAGCCAATGCACCAAGTCTACATGTCACAGGACAGCATCATTGGCCAACAATATTCTGGCTGTGGACATGATAGGACCATGTCATTCAAATTGCATTTGCAGCCTAAAATAATTAATATTCCTTAACAATTGAAATGAGGTGCCCTAACCAACATGCATTAAACAGATGTGTCATGTTCTTATAGGGAACCAGTATAGACCAGCAAGTGACGGAATCTAGCCTCGGTGACAGAAACACCACAGCCGGCTTCAGCACACAAGGTTTGTGTCTTTTTTTTACAGTGAATGTGTAACTATTTATTTAAACTTGCTCATTTGAATTACTTTTATATATCATGCAATAATGTAATCATATAAACTTAGAATAAACTAATCATTGTCTAATGATAACAAGCAACGCCAGCTCCTGGATTTCATTTTAAACAGAAATAAAAGTGTAGATAAATGCTGCCCCTTTTATTTTGCCATCCATTATTTGGCTGTGGTTTCAATTTACAGCTTCTACAAACAATACATTATTTTATGCACAGCTGTATATGAAAGTTTTAAATGTTGGGTACACCATCCATATAGAGCCCCCCCACCAGGACTGCCAAGAAGACCATTCAAAATTAACTTATAGGCACACCACCACAGTTTACTACATTTGCATGTCATATTAAAAGCCTGATTTATGATGAGCGTTTCTGTGCCATTTAGTGTCATTTTGTTGGCATTCGCAACCTCCTTGATGCGGCCACTTCTTTTTTTTATTTGATGTTTCTGTGTGCATTGAATGGTGCAGGAAAGCAAAATGTCTATTCATAAAAATTTAGCCTGCATTGGTGCACTAGGTTTATCCCTACTGACCAGCCTGCGTCAGTGAATATTTGTCTACCTATTGGCTGGATTTAACAGAGGCAGTGTGCTCTACCTTGTTGTCTTCTTGGCACCGCATGCCACATTTACTAATTTTTAGGATGCTGCTCAGGTTGGCCTTTGGCGCTGGTTGTCGTAATATCACTAAAGCTATCTGAAAACACTTTTATGATAAAAATGTAGCCAACTTTGTTGTACATTTAATTGCATTTTTAGTTTTTGAGGTTAGCTGGATGCACTGGTGTAAAAATCAGGAGGAAAAAGTGCTTTTTGACTGGAATAGAATAGCAATCTGTTGACATTTCAATCAAGAAAATGTATATTTGTTTTTTTGCATTTATTTTAAACTGTACTACATTTCTGCCTGTCATATAGCAGCAGGAACCAACACCCACGCCGCTTTAAGCCTCATTTATGAAAAGCCATTAGTTTCAGCACATAATCGCTTTATGCTCCATTTAACAAGTGCACAACAGTTAGGGCCGATGTGTATGCTAGATAGTGAAGAATTTATGACTTGTCCCTGTTGTATAAGCAGTGCCAGTTTTTAGTGGGGCTGAGGCTTAAAACAGACCAGCACAGGTGTTGGCCCCCACTGCTATATGACAAGCTGGAGGGGGCATCTAGAATGCTGGAGCCCCTGCCGCATATAACCCCCAAGAATGCCCCTAAATCTCACCTTGACCTCGCTCCCCTGAGGGGAATCTAGCACAGCAACTGGCCATCAGAGCTCATGTGGGCAGCACATTCCAGCAGCCGGAACAATGGCAGCACTGGCTGCCCAAGTGTGCACCAGGCAGCCAATTGCAGTGCTGGATTCCCGGCAGGGGAGCGAGGTAAAGGTGAGATTTTTGGGCATCCTGGGGGATTATGTGTGGGGGCCTCCAGCCTTCTGGATTACCCCTCCCAGCCTGTCTTATAGCAGGGGGGCCCAACACCTGTGCCTCATGTCTGTTATTAAAGAGTATGTTTACCAAAGGATCACTAATTTATAACAATGATCATGATATTTACAATTGTGGTAAAATGTGGTTATATTCAAATTCAGTCAAATTAATTATATACACCGCTAGATATTTTGCCAAAGTATGACATGAAAAAATGGCACAAAAAAGTCACATCTGTTCACAAAGCAGGGGTTAAACATTGTGCCAAGTACAGTAAGTAAATTCACCCATCTGGTAAAAGAGAATATACAGAGTCTGATAAGCATTTAAGGAATTAAAAACTCCTTCACTAATATATACACGACTCCCACTCAAAAAAAACTGACCCCAATTATAATGAATAGAGTAAAGTGTTCTCAGAGATGTGCACATTTCACAAATAATCCCTTTCTCAAAGCAAGCAAGATGATGTGCAGATAGAAAAGCTAACAAATAATTCCATGGAACACAGCAGTTTTCCTTTATAATGTAGGGTGTAATTGTTATTGTTATTGGATCCCCAAATGCAGACTTTTTTAGCAACTTTGCCATGATACCACGTAGCTATTATCTGATGTTAGCATGTTTTTTAAAATATCAGATAATGATTTTTCAAAAGGCAAAAATCTGAAAGCCAGTTAAGCAGTCCAGTAATAAAATGACTACAACCATGTTGGGCATTAACACGTTGGGCATCACAATTTGCAAACCTCTGAATTCAACCTTGAAATTCCTGAAATTGTGCTTTTGGCCACTGTCGCAGAGTGTGAAGAGTGAGGGGAGTTCTTTGACCTTGTTAGGTGTGGTATGGGGTGAGGTATACTTACTTTTTAACCAGATTGTGCTTCCACAGCTACCTCAGTAGCAGTAAACAACAGCATCTTTATTCAGGTTTCATAAATTCAGATAGTATACTTCAACAGACATTCTAGTTGCTTCACAACACAAGACATTTCACAGCATCCCTCAGCATTCTAGTTCTAATTGAGACCTTATTCCAGCCGGACTTACTCCCATACCTGAGGTGCACAAGTCTTGTCAGCCTGTCTTGCCTCAGGCTGCCACCTACTTCTTTACTCCTGAGCATCTTCTGGGCTCTCACTGCTGCTACTTCTTCCAGTCTTCTTAGCTAACATTAAACAGATCCCCTCATGGAAGTAATTGTAAGAACAGAACCCAGATTTAGGACAGGACTCCTCTTAAATACTGACGTATGTATCTATCTACTACCAGGCCATCCCACATCCACACCCAGTCACATTTCTCACATGGATCAGAACATGTGTCCCATGTGAGGTGCTATTTCTTTTGTATCTACCTGGTTCCTGTTTGTCAGGTTTTAACCCTTCAAAACATTGACCTTTCTCTGACACTTGTCTTCCCATTAAAGTCTATGGGCCTATTATTCTTTAAAGGAGTAAAATCACTACCACTATCTAGAGTCTAAATTACATTGCTGCAGCTCCCAATGAATCTTCATAGAAATACATGGAGGTTCCTAGTTACACTATTTAACTGACAATATATATGGTCATTCTCAGAACCTGCTCCACTGAAAAGGTTCTAAATCTTATTAACTGCTTCCTATTAACTGTTTCCTACCCGTCACACAATAAACACATGCCCTTTCAACACCACCTACATGGCCACTAGCAAACACATGCAGCTGTGGCACAATCCCAAGAGTGTAGAAAGCAAAGACATAAAGAAGGTGATATAAAACGTGCCATTTTGCATAATTTTGCTGGCATTAGCAGTTGCCTTGGTGTGTCCAATCCCTTTTCATTTAGCGCTGTTATCTATACATAAGCTGGCATTGTGTGATGCTGCAAGTAAAATAGTCTGTTCTCAAATAGCTTGCATTGGCACGCTAGGTACTGCCTATAGGCCAGCCTGTGTCAGTGCCTGTTCATGTACCCATTGGCCCTTATTCTGGATTTAATTGCGTCAATGTGCACTACTCTGTTCCACCAACATCGTGAAGCTGCATGCCATATTTGTCATTTTTAATACGTGAGAGGGTTGGTGGTGGATCTTGTAGGTGCTGGTTATTATTTATTTATAAAGCTCCATCTTCTTCCCTAGCACTTTACAATGTAGTAATTACAGACATGGTAAAACATAAAGTACATAGATCATTACAGGCCAAAGTCAACAAATTACAAAGAAAACACTGGTGACAATTTGTAAAAGAATAGTTTGAATTTTTGACGTTACCCAAGCCTTTTCTGTTTTTTGCGTTTTTCTTCTTTTCAACTTTTTTTTATAAACAAGTTTTTATTAAAGTTTTGCAGGACAGGCTAAAGAAGCATTCAGCACATTTTCATATAAAAAAGTTAAAGTCCATCCAGAGGTTTGAGCTGACATTATTTTCTATGTGCCCCACCTTGTGAGAGATCATTCGGCACTTGAACCTTTAAGAATTCTTCACCTAATCCTATAAGGTTACATACTGGCAGGAGAGGTTGTGATACTTGAGTATGTGGCTTACGCTAATCACTTTAGTTCCATCTTAAAACCACTTCGGGAGCCCGGTAGTGTATACAATGCCTAGATGTACCGAAAAATAGCAATTACAATGCCTACAATATCTTGTAGGCCTCTGTGGAATGGTTCCAATGATTTAAGATAGGAGAAGAAAGTTACAGATTATAGGAACAAAGAGGGAGAAAAGATAGAAATGTGGCAGGAAGGAACCACATAAGGTCCTAGGTTGGGTTACGGAAGGGGAAAGATTTTAGGGGATAAGTAGGACAGTCAAATGATGGACTAGACATGTTCCATGTTGCGGAACATCAGCAACTTCGACCAGTAATAACATGTAAGTTACTAACCCTGTATCATGTCCCTGAATTCTTGAGAATCTTTAAAAGTTAACCAAAGTGCCCATGTAAGGACAAATTATTGGGACTGGCTATTGCTTTAAGCCAGTACCTCGGGATCGCTGTCCTACCCGGTGTGAGGAAGTGATGCCTTTCCTAATTGTACCCAGGGATTCGGGGGTCAAGGATAAAAGGACAGTCTGGTGTAGATTTTTTTTGTGTAGTTGTCTTCTCATACAGGCTCGGACTGGTCCACAGGGTTACAAGGGAAAAGGGGTTGAGGGCTATTATTACCCAACCTGAACTATGTATAGCTTATTTGTGGCATCCCAAGTGACAATACAGTTTGGCATAATGTTTCTGGGCATGGACCCTGAATGTAAATCAATAATACGTGGGCCCCCAGATTCAGTTCTACTGGTGGTCCCAGGCTACCCAGCCCGACAATGTTCTAATAAAAATAGGGGGACATCCCCACCAGATATGCAGCATTAACTCCTATGAATCACCACAGTGCCAGCTGTGTCTGATTCGCCCCACCATATTTAACAAGATCTACTGGAAATCTGTACCATCTAACCAAGAGTTTGTAATTTCATTCCTGACTTACAGGCTACAGAAATTGTGTGCGTTAATATAAAAGATTTGTTCCAATCTCCAATTCCTACCTCTGGGCAAATCCCGGGGTATCTTTGGGATGGGCATCCCATAGGGTTCGGTAATCAAAGCGAGTGTTTTTCTAGGGGGGGGGGAGTCTTGTAGCAAGACCTCCTCTAAAGTAGTGTTCAGCATGGAGAGCGAGGTCAAATGCTTGAAAGAGCGAACAAAAGCAGCCACTGTGAGTCTACCCTAGGGCGGAGACCCATCAGCTCCAACAAGGATGGCAATGAAACCCCACCACAGAGCAAAAGACAGGGTAATCAAAAAAAGGAGTGAGAGGGCCAGGTCTATGAGATATTGGGAGTTTTTTAAGAGTAGAGTCCCATGTCCCGATCTGTGGGTTGACCAGGAATGGAAAATGCTCTCCTTTGGTCTGTCAGCAGGATCTACCTATGGCAGCAGTAATATATTCAGAGGAGAGGGGTTGTTCTAGATGGGCTGTGGCGTCACCTCTGCAGCAGGCTGTGTCCTCGGATCCTCTCTGCAGCACTGCCCATCTGGGCTTCCTCCGGGCTGAGGCTGTTATGATGAAGTCTCTGCTGTGCACCTTTGATTCATCTGGTTAGTGCTGGGTGGGTTGGATGGTTTTGGTGGGGGGCTGCTGTTACTAACTGCAGTGTTGGGTCTGGCAGCATGTTCCTTCTCTTTTCTGCCCTCATGCTGTGTCTCAGCTGTCGCCTTCTTGGACCTCCATTGCCGCCCACCCAGGGAATCTTCTGACCTGAAAAATTTGTTGATGCCGGCTGTATGGGCTTCGCAGGTGCCTCCTTTAGCCTTTCCCTTTTTGCCCTCATTGTGTGGGTCCAGGAGCTAGCAATCGGGTACAATTTACCTAAGTTGCAATGGACTGTAAGGAGTTCACAGGGCAAGTGTCCTCACTCTAGCATGCCACACTCCCTTTCAACATTTTTTTCATTATAAAACAATTAAAACAGTACCTGACATTGTACTCTATGGTAGCACCAGCACTACTTAAGACTGGCGTTGACTGGTGTGTAACAGTGCCGCACTGTGCTGCAAAAAAGGCGAGTCATAAATTTGCCACTTGCCACTTGAGGGGGAGAGTTTCCTAAAAGTCTTTCAGTCATTTCTGGAGAGGGTCAGGAAGACAGGTATCACTAATAGAGATGCTGGTGTGGGAAGTTGTCTGCACATAAGACTACTTTTGTAGTTTTATAAAAACACAAGTAATATTTTGATTTTATCTCTGGGAACACTGAACATGTCAGTTAGGCAGGGAGAATATAAAATGCAAGCCTTCATGTACATACATGGCTCGGTGAAAGAAAACAATGCTCCAAATCATTTGTGATTGTCTGCTTGTACCACAAATTGTTTCTCCCATCACATAATTTCTTTGCATTGTATTTACTTTTGCATTGAATGGCTTACAAATTCAATAAGAAATTTGCTTCAGTTTATTAATGCTTCTATCCTGCTAAATAGACGATTATTACTTTTGACATACAACTACTGTATAAAATTGTTACTAACACTTTTAACACTATAAAAATATTTAGCAAGCTAAATAAATACTAATTCACTGAGATGAGTGTAACTTTTTTTATCCTTCTTTCAGTATCTGTTGATAGCACCTCAATGTTAGTATCTGAGGTGGTGGATATGCCAGCCCACAGCTGCTCTTCAGAAGACCTCTGTTCCCTGGAAGTTCAGGACTCTATACGCTCTGCAGACTTTTCTCCATACAGTACTATACGCACTGCAGCCACCGGGAGCAGTTGCGCTAGCTTAGAGCATAGTCTTCGCTTTGGCCTCCACCTTAATAACTCACAGTGCTCACCAGAAGATGATGGAAGTAGAGCCTCAGTGGACAGGTCTCAGAGACAAGAATGTGACAACTATTTACAGTCTCGGTCGTTGGACTCCTCCATTGAAAATTTTAGCACACCAGAAAGAGAATCCCAGCTTTGTACAAAAGAAAGGAAAATGTCTCATATACCTATAAAAATGTGCTGCGGTGTGTTTAGCCAACCTTCTGGACAGTCACTGCCATCACCTAGCACCTTACCTATAGCTCCAGCACCTCACCAAGGACGCCTGGAAAAATCAATCCAACAACATGCAAAAAAGTACCGCATTGCCAGTATAGTCAGGTCTACAAGTGACCCTATTTCCTGCACATCTAACACTGAAGGTAAGTTCAGTCAACAGCTTGTTGTTCTTCAGCTTATTATGCCTTAGGCAGTAGGCCTAACTTTATTGTTTTATAATGATTAAAATGAGTTTCTTGTTATTTTATTAATGTGCCTTTAAAGATAAGATTTTTACAAAAAGACCTATACTAACCTTCTCTCTTCTGAACTAAAAGATGAAGTGTCTTGTTGTTCAAATCTTAACATTTGAGGTCAGGTGCCACAACATATTCAGTTACCCCACCACCTGCTACAGGAGGAGCTTGAAAGGGCAGCACCTGGCATTCCTCCCCATTAAGGTGATTGAAGTGAGGTACCCTAGTCACTGTAACAGAGGACTTGCCAGGCCTTGAACTGGGGCAGAGCTCTGTCTTCCTATTTGCTTCATGAATGCCCCAACAGAGTATAATAACTAAAGTAAAAGTACATTTCCACAGCATTGACACTGTCCACTGAATCTAATATCCAACTTGTTCTTCACTAACAAAAAGAGGGGCCTCTCTCATATAAATATTTCTGGAAGCCATGATCAGACAATGCAGATACAAAATGAATAGGTGATTCTTTCTCTGGCTGCCACTGTACGTGTAGTGTCATGTGCAACCAGGGGCAGGCGAGAGAAGGAAATCAGCCTAGGATTTTACTGGTCCTGGGTGGCCTACCACAGCCTTTGAACCGCCTTGCTCCTCCTCTAACATACTTCCCAACCAGATGCTTGGCAGCATTAGGAGACTTTCTTCATTGCAGCGTACAGCTACCCCCCCCCCCCCCCAATTGTACAGAACCCTGTGCCTGATTTTGGCCTTCTAAGGATTTCCCAAGGACCTTTTTCTGTAGGGGCATCCCACATTGGGGAAATGGAATCTAAATGTATATTTTGCAGTAAATGTATATCTTTCAGCTAATTTGGCAAAACCGAGTACCAACCAGATATTAATTCTGAGTGTTTCTAAAAAAACAAGTCAATCATGGCCATTAATGAAATGCAACTGACAGTATAATTATAAAGAACATGGGAAGCCTCAACAGAATTTGAAAGGCACTTTTACCCAACAGAAACTGACCAAAAATGTATTATGGCTGAAATCCCCAGCTGAGAAAATGAGACTGAACTTTAACACGCTTCCAGAATTATCCGACTACTTTAATTATTTGTATTTCCAGCCAGGATATCGCAGCGGGAGTCTGTATGACTTTTAGAAAGTCTTGTTTGCAAAATAGACTCTTGTTGACTTGTGTTTAGTAAATTGCTGAATTTTAAAGGACCTTACTAAACTCTGAAGACATTCTAGCATTGTTAATGTAGCTCGCAGTATTAACAAAACAAAAAGAAAATGGTTCTATTCCAATCATTATTTCCTGCTGTAAGCCAGCAAGGCTAACTGTTTGAATGTATGGTAATAATATTGAGTTTATATAAAATAGCTTGTCAAAGTAGGACCAGAAACACTGTAAGATTACCCATTGTTCACAGCTATTTATGGTAATTAGACCTTATACAAAATTATGCTTTCATAGCACATTGCCTGCGGTTAAAATGGATCTAAAGTCTAATAATTTGATATGCATTTGCAAACAATTAACAACTTTGTTATTCCTTGATTCTAAGCCCCCTCCACCCCATTTTATACCAATTTAGAATTAACCTACAATGTTAAAAGCCCTGTTTCCTATCAGTGTCATGCAGAAAGGGATTGTGATGTCAGTGCTAGTGGCTCTGTTCTGATGTAGTTGTGTTTAGCTATTTTTTGTATAGCATTTATATCTGTGTGTGTGGGGGGGGGGGGGGGCTGGACATCTTATTTGTACAGTAAACAATGCACCCACTTCTTTTTACGAACTATTTTTATGTAGTTTGCAAATAATTATCTTTTAGACAACTGTATTTTAAAAGAGGAAAAGAGTAGCAACCCTTTAGCTCTAAATTACCTTAATTGTAACAGTAAAAATACTAGCAGTTAATTTACAATCGATTAGCAAAACAGCTAGCCCATGATTTGGAAATCTCATATAAAAATATTTTATGACTGATAGATAACAAGTCATTTGAAATGTATGTATTTTTCATATAGAAATTGATGGAAGCATTGTATCTATTTTGCTGATCTTACATACTGTAGATGGGATATTCAAATTATTTGTAGTTTTACAATGAGAAACATTCTAAAATTGTTTCACAGTTTCTAGACACAGTTTTGCACAGATTGGGGAACATCTGGCTGGTAGTAAAAAAATCCACTTCATGAAAAAAAGGATAAGAAATTCAATGTCGCTGAATTACCAGCTAGGAAAACAATGATATCAATCAATGGTACTTTTTCTACCCCTAGCAATGAAAGTCAATGGTACATTTTACTCCTAAGAAAAGTACTTTATAGTAAAAAGAGCCATTCATTTTCATTGTCTTCCCAGCTGGTGATTCAGCAACATTGCCATTTTCATACTTTTTTCTCATTTGTTACTGCCATGAGAATTTTTTTCAACTCTTACTGAATTGAGGCCTATATCGCTAACATGCTCCTTATATACTCAAGGCTAACTGAATATGACCATCCAGCTGGCTTTTACTTACTTTTTTGTCAACCTTTTTACTACTATTTTCAAATGTGTTCCTGTCATCAATAACTAAAAAAAACTCTTTTTAAATAAAATAGAAAAAAATCTAACAAACTTCAATCAAAACTTCTATGTTCTATTGTGAACAAATCCCTGTATTCTTGTTTTCTTTACATTTACACCCTTTTTGTAATAAAGTTTCTTAGCTAGGGAGTACAGAAGGGCTGGACAGTGGAGGAGGAAGGAAGTAACAGGCTGTAGGTGAGGTGGGCTGTATGCTTGGTGCTAAACCCTGACCAGCCTGTGCTCAAAGCAGTGTAACCCACCGGGAATTCTCCCTTTGTTCCTTATAATCTTAGCTTTTTGTGACAAGCTTTTCTGTCACATGATGGTTATCTAGTCTTTTTTCTTTGTAAGTCTATGGGATGCATGCTAATTAGTGTTTGTGAATAGGGCCTTTTTAGGCATTTAGTGAAACAACCCTAATATTGCACCAAATGCATATCACAAGAAATTGGAGTATTCTAACAAATGCAAAATAAGATGCATCTGTATCTCTAGAGAGAAAGTCAGTTTACCACAAATCCTAATTTCTTTGGGTATCATGACACAAATTTCCTTGAAATTATTTTTAAAAAGCACTACTGTCACTTGCCAGCATGGTTCCCCGTTGCTCCAGTCCCACAGCGGATGGCTGGGGGCTGCCGCCCTTAGTTATGCCGGAAGCTGACTCGTGCAGATGACATAGTGGCCGGCTTCTCCTGCTCCCCTCCTGCAATGTGGGGGGACGCGCGCCTCTGCACAGCTTGTCTGTCACAGCAGGAGAGGAGTGCAGCTGTGCTGCCACCTATGCGATCCAGCTTCCGGCGCTACTAAGGGGGTAATTTAAGAAGGAATAGCACCAGGTAGTTTCTCGTAGCAGCAGGCAGCGTCTGGTAAACGCCGGACGCTGTACGCAAAACCACTTTTATGAAAGCGACTCTTAACAGCGCCATGTAGCGTCCAATGTATTATTACAGGCGGCTCAGCGTATGGCGCCGGCGCTCTAGCTTCCAGAGCACCAGGTATTACCTTTCGCTCACTGTCGCTATTCCATACATTTCAATGGGCGCTCATTTACTTGTGTTTAAACAGCGTGTTTGACCATTTTTTTTCTTGTTTTTTTTGCTCAAATCATTGTATGACCTCTCCTGGCTGCAAACAAGCACTTTTAGATTTTTTTTTGACTTTTTATATTTTTATGCAGAATTGTCATTACAGGTCTGGCACTAAAGTGTTAATGTCACAGTGTTAAAAAAATTTCACTAACAAAAATCGGGTCCCCTGTAATATAAATCTTTCTGGAAGCCAGGATCAGATACTGCAGATACAAAATGAACAGGAGATTCTTTCCCTGGCTGCCACTGTATGTGTAGTGTCATGTGCAACCAGGAGCAGGCTAGAGCCTTAAATCAGCCTAGGATTTTACTGGCCCCAGGTGGGCCACCACATCCTATGAGCTGCCTTGCTCCTCTTCTAACACGCTTCGCATCCAGAAGTTTGGCAGCATTAGGAGACTCTCTTCATTGTGCATTCCCAATTGTGCAGAGCTCAGTGACCGATTTAGGCATCCTAAGGATCTATTTCTGTTGGGGCATCCCATATTGGGGAAATGGAATCAAAAGGACAAGAATCTGTAAAAAACAGCACTGTTATCCTTTGGCAAGTGGACATTATGAATACATGTCAAATCGTTTACATAAATTATGTTTATCATGTACAGCAATGAGAATGAACAGCCAGCAGCACTCCCCTTGCTTCAAAAACAAAACATCTGGACATTTAGGTATATGAACATTTGATATTTATTTCACCTTTATGGTTTACAAAGGTGAACTTAGTATTATATAGGGTTCTACAGAAAAAAAATCTTATTCAGACCCATAGAAAGCCAAAGACCTGTGGCAAGCTAGAGGGCAAGTCATCCCAATGTTGCCATCAGCATTCAGCCCATCGACTAGGCTCAGTACTCATTGCTGCCAATACATCTGTCTGGAAGCAATGTCCAATAAACTACACGGAACACAAATTCACTTTCTCGCTACAGCACATCAATCATAAATTCTTTCATTCCTATAAGCGATGAAAGCATCATTTTTTACAACCAAAACATATCAGGAAGAAGACTCTGAAATGTAATTGACAATTCTGATAGTAGACCACTATAGCTAGGGATAAGAAAGCATAAAATTGATCAAAAGTTTAAGGTTAGATTTTTTTCTCTGCTTTGTTGACTTACTGAAAGGTAAAGTAAAAGGATTACATAAAGCACATCAAATATCCATCCACATAACTGCAATCAGAATCTTAAAGTGATCCTATACCCAGAAAAGTGGCTTATGTAGTCACCCTCTATCCACAGCCCAGTGCCACAAAAGAGTCTGTGTTTAGTATTTTTCCTAAAGCCTTTGCACAACATTCAGAAAACACTAACAAGATGCAGTGATGTGCTCGAATGGCAGCTGTATGGCTCCTTGGCCAGGCAGCAGTTCTCCCTGGTGCTCTCCAGCAATGTTTCATTCAGTCACATGGTCTAGAATGGAATGAGAGAGGAGGTGTGACCAGAACAGCTCACAGGGTGGCTCATTTAAAGGAGAGAGCAGCATCCTCTCACACAGCAGAGCTGACAGGACGGAGATGGCAAGAAGGGGTCAGTCTCGTTAGTCATAAAAACTGCAATAAATTAGTAAGCACTACAACATAGACCGCCACATCACAGCATCTGTAGAACTGTACACACAAAAGCTGTCGCATATATATAATCCTATTTCATATGCTTGTCAGAGTGAGGGGGACAGTGCTCTATGCTTTAGCTGAGATCCCACCACTTTATTATACTGTTACACTATACCTGTCCAAGTTTACTCTTTAAAGAATACCCAAAGTCAAATAATATACAATACTTAGTCAGGGGCTTTAAAAGCACCCCTTACCCCACATGCAATATTTTTAGATGATTTAGCCATCCTGTATTCTCTCCTTTCTCAGAAATAGATCCAACAATAACCCCAAAGTCCTGCCCTGGAATAGAACAGCAATTTACAATACATCAAGGTTAGCAAAAATAGTGTAGTAATAGAAATATCTCCCTTTCTATTCTCAGGGGAGGTGACTATCAGCAGGGACATTGTGTAATTTGCTTTTGCATCTCTGGTGGGTTTAGTCTGCTAATCAGTAGGAAGCAAAAATGTGGACCTTAATACTTATCTTATTTACTTACGGTATATATAGTTATCTGCCTTTCCACCAGTGACCAATGAGGTCCATCAGGTGAACATGTACGCATCATACTACCATGCATGATGTGTACTTGTCCCCCTGATGAACTTGATCCATGCAGCCTGAAATAAATTATCTTGATTTTCAGTTAATCTAAGGGCCTTATTTATCAAGGGATAGCGCCAGGTAGTGTCTCACTAGCGCCAGGTAGCGCCAGGTAGCGCCAGCTATCGGCGGCTACCGACTCCAGAACGCCAGGCGGCGGACACAATCACGCATTTATCACGCTAAATGAGGCTAGCGCCGGCGAGAGCGTCAGCTAGCGCGGGATTCATCATGTAGCCGACTGCAACGAATAGCGCCGCTGCTAATCCCATCACAGCGCCAGGTATGACCTCTCGCTACCTGGCGCTCTCCAATGCATTTCAATGGAGCAATCTTTAAATATTCATAATTCATTGATATGAATGTTTTTTTTTTTTTTTTTTTTTTTTTTTTAACTGTCAAAAATTCTGTGACCACTTCGGCAATGTTAGATATTTTTTTTAAGGTAAAAAAAAAAAAAAAAAAAATTGTGCAGAATTGATATTACAGGTCTGATATTAATGTATTCATATTACAAAATGTTTAGAAAAACTTGTTTAATTTTTTAATCAAAAAATATGGTTGTTTGGGGGTTAAAAACTACTTTGAACCCATCGCCGCCAGGGCTCTGGGGTTTAAACAAGCATTTCACAGCGCGAGAATTTTTTGAGCGTGATTTGTTAATGAATATGCTGGGAGCCGTTCGCTATGGCCATTCGCTGTCAGGCGCACCCATACAGCGCGGAACCTGTGAAACAGCGACTCCTAACCCCGTATTCAACATTACCGCACACCGACTGAGTCGCTGTCAACAAGCGAACAACGGCCAAGCACAGCAAATACTAGCGGGCGCTGTGAAAATCACGCTACTGGCGCTCATCTGTCGCTACCTGGCGCTATTAATGAATCGGCGTCTAAGTCATGAATCTCTATAAAAGGCAGAAGCTATATCTGGACAGCAAGCACTGTTGTTTCGCAAGTTAAAAGAGGCCGAATGATTTTGAAACAGGACTTGTTCTTGTGAAATTCTTCTTATCCTTATCTTGCTCTCATTTCTATCACCAGCCATACATTGATGAGCAGTGGAATGGATTTCTACATTCTTATAATCCTGAGGACCGTTTTATTTTAAAACCCAACACTAATCAAAATGCTTACTATTAAGATCTGCATTAAAGGATACAGAGGCCAATTCATTAATAGCGCCAGGTAGCGACAGATGAGCGCCAGTAGCGTGATTTTCACAGCGCCAGCTAGTATTCGCTGTGCATGGCTGGGGTTTGCTTGTTGACAGCGACTCAGTCGGTGTGCGGTAATGTTGAATACGGGGTTAGGGGTCGATATTTCACAGGTTCCGCGTTGTATGGGTGCGCCTGACAGCGAATGGCCAGAGCGAACGGCTTGCTGCAGATTCATTAACAAATCACGCTCAAAAATTTCTCGCGCTGTGAATTCCTTGTTTAAACCCCAGAGCGCTGGTGGCGATGTGTGTAAAGTAGTTTTTAACCCCCAAACAACCATATTTTTTTAATGTAAAAATTATACAAGTTTTTCAAAACATTTTGTAATATGAATACATTAATATCAGATGGACCTGTAATATCAATTCTGCACATATTTTTTTTTTTTTTACCTTGAAAAAAATATCTAACATTGCCGTAGTGGTCACAGAATTTTTGACAGTTAAAAAAAAAAAAAAAAACATAAAATCAATAAATTATGAATATTTAAAGATTGCTCCATTGAAATGCATTGGAGAGCGCTAGGGAGCGACAGGTCATACCTGGCGCTGTGATGGGATTAGTAGCGGCGCTGTTCGTTGCAGTCGGCTACATGATGAATCCCGCGCTAGCTGACTCTCTCGCCGGCGCTAGCCTCATTTAGCGTGATAAATGCGTCATTGTGACCGCCGCCGGGCGTACTTGAGTCGGTAGCCGCCGTTAGCTGGCGGTACCTGGCGCTCGTCAGACACTACCTGGCGCTAGCCCGTGATAAATAAGGCCCACAAGCTTTTTAGTGGTCTCTAAGTTTTCTCTGACATTATTGGGGAGATCAAGTTCCAATTTCTGTTTTTACAGAGAAAGTAGAGAACTTTACCAGCGAGGCTAAATCTCCACAATGGGATCATAGAGAAAATCCTGCTCTGGAAATGAGCTTCACCAGAACTTGAAGAGTGTAACTGGCAGGCTGATTTATTACTAGTGCCAGGTAACGGCAGATGAGCGTCTGTACAGTGCGCTAAGAGCGACCGCTAGTGTTCGCTCTGATCGGCCGTGAGTCGCTTTTACAGAGCGCCTTAGTCGCTGGCCGGCATTGATGAATTTGATGTGTGAGTCGCTATAACACCACTACAGAGTTATATGGGAGCGAACGGTAGCGACTGGTCTGTGTGAGCGACCACCAGAAGCTGTGTGATTAAAGTCCGTTGCTGAACACATATCCACTAGTAACAAAGCGAAAACATATGGAATTACATTGTTATTACATTGTGACATTAACACTTTAATACCAGAGCTGTAATGACAATTCTGCATAAAGATATAAAAAATCTAAAAAGTTTACAAAAATGACTTTTAATAGGCCAGGAGAGGTCACACATTGATTTGATAAAAAAATTAAAATAAAAATGTTTAAAGAGAAGAAAAGAAACATCCATTGAAATGTATGGGAGAGCGACAGGTAGCGACAGGTAATACTCTGGAAGCCAGAGCGCAGGCGGTATACGCTAAGCTGTCTGTGATGATGAATCGGACGCTACATGGCGCTGTTAGAGTTGCTTACCGGAATCGCTTTGATAAATGTGGTATTGCGTACAGCGCCCAGCGTTCACCATTCTCTACCTGTCGCTACAAGGCACTACCTGCCGCAATACCTTGATAAATAAACCCATAAGCCACACGTTTCACTAACATAGTTTATTACAGGAGGACTGACTTAACTTGACAGAGGGCTTAACATGCTCATTCAGGAAAAAGCTCATCTTTTTTTCACAAAGGCGAAGGATCAGGGGCTTTATCTACTGAAGCCAGGGGAGTAGCTAGAGGGGAGCAGGGGGGCACATGCCCCGTGTGCAGCAGGTCAGGGGGGCACCAAAGGGGGTCCGAGAACAGGTGGGGGGGGGCCATTTCCAATCATTGCCCCGGGTGCCAGAAACCCTAGCTACTCCTCTGACTGAAGCCATCACTTTTGAGTGTATGTCCGTGTATCATATAGTTGTGGTCTAAATCCATTGGGTGGTCAATTAACATTAAAATTAAGGTCACTTAACCAGTTCATGAGGGGGAGCGTGCATACAGCTTCATAGGCTATCTAGGTTTGCTACCCTTTTAACTGGTATGGGGTCTATGTGGTTATATTATTACAATTAAGGTTTTTAGCTGAAGGGTAGCCCCAATACTAATTTCCTATGGTGGGCCCTAAGTGCTCCAGTCCGACCCCCCATCAAACCCACATTCTAAAGACATTGAATGACACTCATAAGGCTTAGAGGACACATGTCACTTATTTTTTGCTCTGTATTTTTAAATAGTAAATCGACAAACATTTATTTAATGTCTATAAAGACGTTGTGTGAAAAATTAGATATCTACTGTACAAATAAATAAGATAGCCTTTTTCTACTGTCAGGACTATCCCCTCGATTCAAAGAGCAAAAGTTAATTGATTTCGGATCGAGAATCGTAAGTTTGGGTGGGTGTTAGTCATTTTTTCCTGTTTTTTTGGCCATTTCCGACTCGCACGAGCCTACGTACGAATGCGTATATGCTCTTACGATCATCGGAAGTTCGTTCCTAAATTTTAGGATCAAAACGTAAAACTTAGGATCAAATCCTAAAACTTAGGATGAAAACGTAAAACTTAGGATAATTGGATGTGTTTAGGTGTGATTCAGCGAACAGTTTTCAAACCTCTAAATACGTTTTAAAAGAAAGCCACTGCCGACACCTTTTAGCAGTCGGATTGCTGTTCTTGAACAGGTTTTTTGGCTATGTGGAGGAGTCTGCGCGTCTTGAGCTCCAATGAACTGCATGTATCAGCATGGCCGAGGCCATAAATTGTATGGCAATGCATACCTGATTCATGTATGCCTTATAAAAGCATTTTAATGTGGACCTTAATTAGTCCTTTGCATGTAAACCTTTATTTTGCAATACATCCATATATTTGCGTTAATTAAAGAAACTTATGTCCTTTGTTATTTATTTTTAAATTGATGTACTAGAATAATATTTTTAGATTGAATTTATTGGTGTAGTTGTTTACCTTTGCTTTGTTTAATTATTTAAGCACATCTTTGGTCAGATGCATCACACTTACTGAGGAGAGGAGAGCGGGATAAAGTGCAGGATGTGGGTTACTGCTGTATTTTGCACAGACACAGCAGAGCTGGGGACACGGAAAGGTCAGAAATCAAAGAATGCAGAGCAACACAGTCACAAGGCCCTTTCTGTTTGCAGGCTGCCCGAGAATACCTGAGCCGCCATCTTGGCTGTTTCTAGGCTCATAATATGCTGAAGTTGCTGGGTGTTTTTTAATTTTTGAGAGCAAATCTGTATGTAGAGGGTGTGGGTAACCACACCCAAAATTTTAAGTTGTACCATTTGAAGCCAAAATATTAAAATTAAATCCACAAGTAAAAAATGCAAGTTAACTAAAAATTAAACAAAGTAAGATTTACTTATGCAAATGCATTCATTAATGGTTGGTTACTACAAAATGAATGAAATAAAGAAAAATAAAAGACCAAATATTTAGAATGCACTTTAATGAGGTAAGTTTGTAGTGCGCAGCCACAAGATCAGAAGGATTTACGTCCAGACAAAAAAGGAAAAAGGCCAAAACCAATGTTGCAACCTGAGAAATGAAACGGAAAATTCAGGATGGAAACTGACATAGGTCTGATTCCCGAACTGCCATACGAACGGACGTACATTTTAGGATAGAAACGTATTAGCTTATAGAATCACTCGCAAGTTCATACGAACGCACGAGCGGACGGGAAAAATTGGATGATCGGCACCAAAATCCAAGCTGTTACATGTTTCTTTGAAACCCTTATGTGTTTTATTAAGAGCCTGGTGAGAAAATGTACTTATTTTTAAGGAGATAAAACTACCATTCACTTTCATTGTCTACCTTGGAGCTGATTCAGAGCCAGGTGAAAATTTACACCTGGTAGACAATGAAAGTGAATGGCAGTTTTCTCTCAGGCTCTGAATCGACCCCTATGTTAAAAAACCTGTGGAAAATAAATGTTTGCGTATAGACTTTTGTAGTATAAATAGCTTTAGAATTTGCTGAAAGTTAAACCTGAAGGGACAGAAAAGATTACGTGTCTGCTGTTGAGGCTCACTCTTTTTAGGTAATAATTTGATTAGTCTCCTCGCACACACTGCTGCCATGGTGGAGATTTTCATTAGTGAGGGCATGCAATCTCTATAGAATGGGAGATTCCTTTGTTGCTTGTCTTTTCACTATAATCAGTCACACTAAAAGCTTGACAGATCACCCAATTTGATTTTCAGAGCTTTAAAATAGAGTCTCAGGAATGGAGTAGGACAGCAGCATTTATCATTCCTGAGTCTCCCATGATGGATGCCCTATGAGGCCGCTCAGGCATTTACCTTTTCAGTTCCAGAAGTAGCCACAAAATTTATTTTTCTCACATCAACACAAAATGATCAGTTTTACATAGAACTTGTTTTTCATTTTGGTTATACCTGCTGTGTAAGTGTCTATAGTTTAATATTTAACCCAAACCAATAGTGCATATGACAACAAAACATTGTTTTGGCCTGCTATAATACATACAACAAGGAAAAAGTTGGTTAGGACACCACCAAAGAATCATAAAAATATATACAAAACCTCAACCGAAAGGTGCACTCTGGGCTCCCCATATACATACAGTGTAAGCTAAAGAACAACCCAACCAAGGAGTCCAAACAGAACCGAGGCCCTCAAACAGGTAAAAGTACTCCAAATAAATTTATTACATTTACTAAGTAATCAAAGGTATAAAAGACAAAAAAGACGCAATGACAACACAGTTTAAGATAGAGATATAGAACGCCCGAGAAATATACAGCCAAAATGTAAATAATAATAATAATAAGATATTAATTAATTACAAATAATATAAATATTAGCAAGCTGATAAATTCATAGTACATGCGGCAACACAATATATTACTAATTATTAAAGCCCCATCCAAAATCCTAAGCTAAGAGAATGTAAATATAAAGTGTAAATATTATATATTAATTTAATCCCTGATAGCATATAACTACTTAATGTATAAAGTGACCGTGCTAAAGTGAACCACTAGTTATTATTAAAGTGCTATAAGGAATAAGACATTATATGTCAGTATGAAATAACATGAAGCAAAGAAACTGTATTATAATATGTGTAAATAAAGACTAGTGTGCCAATGAATTAAACATTAGATAACAAGTGCTGAAAATAATGCATGGAAATAATCTACTGTCTATGGACTCCCCTAACCATCATATGGGAGCCATAGCAGTATAAGCAAATCAAACACACTGACAAAAAATCATTAAAGCAAGGTTACAGTACCACATGTCCCTCAATATAGCTCTGTCCCAGATGTATCTAGCAGGCTCCCCCGCGCGCTCCGCCGTGCGCCCACACCTTCAATTGGAGGTGAGGGAATCTCATCTGTGTCTGCTCTTATGTTGGTAACCCCTCCCATCACAGGCGCATCAGACTGCGCGCCATAGGATATCCGGCGGGTGGAGCGCATGAGGCGCCTCACACCCAGCCAGTCAGTGGACCCACCGCAGTGTCCCCACACGCTGCAAATCCGGCACTTGGAGCACACGTGGCGCCCCCGCCCCGATATCCGGCCAGCAGGCCGCAATACAGACACCATGACGTGCCATCCCCACACGCCAGAACACACATACAATGAATTAACAGCTACTGGATGAATTCTATGTGTGTGTAAACGCCGTTACTATATGTATCTATATGTTTGGCTGCTGCAGAGCATTGAGTCACTTGTCTACAATTAGAGATGAGCAAACCGGTTCGGACGAACCGGAATTCGCTCCGAATTTCAGGGAAAATTCGATTCGGCACGAACCCGAATTTTTTTTGGTTCGTGCCGATCGAATTTTCCCTGAAATAAAAAAAAAAATGCCGGCATGGTGGGAGCGGGCAGGCCGGCTACGCTGACAGCTGAGAGCGGCGCTGGAGCGTGGAGGCCGGCGCCGCTCTCAGCTGTCATCAGAGGACGCGTCATCAGAGGGCGCCTGAGAGCGACGCCGGCCTCCACGCTCCGAGCATGCAGGTAAGTGTTTGCTTTTTAATCAAATGCCGGCATGGTGGGAACGGACAGGCCGGCTGCGCTGTAAGCGGGCCGGCTTCCGCCGCCCGCTGACAGCGTAGCCGGCCTGCCCGCTCCCACCATGCCGGCATTTTTTTTTTCTGATGAACGATTCGTAAAAGTTCGATTCGGGCGAACCCGAATTTCTTGGGGAAATTCGGCGAATCGCCCGAATCGAACTTTCAAGAAGTTCGCTCATCTCTATCTACAATGTTGAAACAATGTTTACGATTATGACATTTATGACAATTATGACATTAGGACTGGGTATTTGAGAAGCAGGGCTCTAATGTGTGTGGCAAGATGACCACTCCTATGCAGTTGGGGAGCACAGAATCTGCCTACTCTTCTATAATATCTTTAGGGGAGCAATTTACCAAGCTTTGATTTTTTGACTTGTGGTCCACTTTAGTTATGCGTAAGAAAGAATTAAGGAAATAATGATTATATTTCAAACTAACTCATGGGTCAGAATCTGCCACTCTGCGTAACCAGGCTGCAAATCAGTGCCAAATTCCAGGAGCAGGTAAGGTGTTTTAGTTTTTTAACCCCCGCATCCTGGCTCATACTGGGAAGGGCACCTAGGGAGGGAGTACTGGACTTCTGTGTTAAGGCCTTGGGGAAATAAAAAACATGCAGCCATACATAATGAGAGTCTACCGCATTTTGGTTACACAACTTACCAAGAATGTAATAGAAATGTCTGTAGATGTAGGTGGACAGTAACATAACTATTACATGTCATACAGCCATACTGCACCCCATGCTAATGAACAGGATCCTTAGAGCAGCAGGACAGGCATGCACCACCTTGGGAATGCTCATGGTATCTTGAGGTAGACTAAGGTAATTATGAGTACTCAGTCCAACTGTACATTAAATGTGAAAGCATATCTGGGAGGACAAATACAAATAAAGGTGACATTTATCTTTTGGAGTCTACCATGCATGTTTTTTTTAAATGGATCGCTATCCATCAAAAACATTTAGAGCCCCCTCTGTGGACCATTCACTGGGCATTTGGTAGTTCAGTCACATTCCCCAAGTATAACATTTGTCACTGGATTATAATTCTGATTAATATTGTCAGAAAATGTGTGCAAATGCATGCAAATCCAGGCTTGTAAATGTGCATATATTCATCTGCTTTCCATAAACAGGGTACTTCATATTCTGATGAGCAGACATAGCTTACAGAAAGGACAATGTGTATCTGAACAACAGGTCTAACCCCAGTAAAAGACAGGAAAAGAAACCTACCATCATCACTAGGCAAAATATATTTAGGCAGTTATATCAAGTAAAATATTTGCAATTTAGAATTTTGCCCAATTTGTTCTCTATCTACCCTACACCAGGAGCTGACTGGCCATAATGGGCATAGGCAGAATTCTTAGTGATCTGTGCTGCTTTGGTGCTAACTTGGCTGGATAGAGCCCCAGCATGCAGCCTACCTCACCTAGAACCTGTTTTAGAATTCCTCTATTAACATCCCCTTTCACTCCTTGCCTTGTATGTCCCTACCTGTAACCTCATCCTCTATACCTCTGCACCATGGCTGTGAAGACCATAACTGCCAAACGCCAAAGTATCTGCCCCTACAAAGCTTTAGTAGTCATCATGCCCACCCCTGCCCATGATCTTTCTCTTCAATGTTATAGTCTCAGCTAATACACTTTTGGACTTAGGGACATTGGGGATGATGTTTATCAGCTCTTGGACTGGCTGGGACTAATAAGACTGATTACTGCCCCTGCCCTTACATGCCTATCCTGGCATAGATAGCTCCTCCTTGCTGTAATCTAGGTTGTTAAAACATAATCTAGCAAAGGAATTCAGCTGACCACGTTTCACCTTTACTAGTAGTTTGTGGAGCATTATATATCAAATCTTAAGTTCAAGGTTTTTAAAGGAATATTTCTTATGGTGTCATCATCATTTGTGGCATTGTGTTGTACAGTGCCTCATTTAACTCATGTCTATCGGTGACAAAAAAAATCTTTCAACCTAAAGGGGCAGAGTTGGACCAAACCATTCTCCTATGTATACACACATTAAAGTAGATAGATAAATAGCTCTTCCAATGTTCTCTATTACAGTACAGTACAATACATCTTCAAACTGACAGTATACTTTCTTCGCCGGGCATAAATGAACAGACATGAAAGGAAATTCCTTTGGCTTGAGGCAATTAGGGGACAGGGAGGGAGGATTACACAACTAGTAGTACACAACTATCAGTATTATACAAATAACAAGGGTTGTTGTCAACCTAAATATTGCACCTTGATATCAGAGTGATAGTCACACCTTATTTAGGAGCTGGGTGCCGATAGGAGGAAACTGTTTTGGATTCTAGTAGTCTAAGCTGGTGAGACTTCGTACCCATGTCCAGATGGAAGCAGGAAAAAGAAAGTGACCTGGGTGTGTAGGGCCCTTTATTATTTTCGGCTCTCCCAGCCCAAAGACTTGGATATAATGGTTTCCAGGAGAGAGCTTCGTGAAAACTCCCTCACTTGCTGCCTATAGATTGAAACCGGTGGAAGGGATAGTGATGAACCTTTTCTAAAATCTACGACCATTTCCACTGTCTTGGAGGAATTTAGTATTAGATCATTTCTGCTTCACCACTAATCTCTTTACAACCGGCTGTCTTATCATTGTTCTTCATCAGGCCTATCATGGTGGTGTAATCCACAAATGTTATGATCTTTACAGAAGACCCAGAGGAGACACAGTCACTGGTGTATAGTGAGAACAACAGTGGGAAGAGAACACAACCTTGTGGAGCACCTGTGTTAGTAGATTTAGCTTCAGACCTTAGAGGACCCAGTTTTACTTGCTGAGATCTGCCCGTGAGGAAGCTCTTGACCCATAAGCAAATATTGTGAAGAATGTTGAATTGGGTGATCATGCTGAACAGGATACTCTGACTTATAGTGTTAAATGTCAAGCTGAAATCTATAAATAGAACTCTTGCATAAGTGCCAGGGTGATCTAAGTGTTCCAGTAGGTAATGGAGGGCCAGATTTGCAGCATCTTCAACTGACCTGTTTGCTCTATATGCAAATTGCAAGGGATCAATGTAGATTTTGGTAGTCTTTTAGATATGTTCCTATCAGCCATCCAAGGATCTTCACAACTATTGGAGTAAGGGCTATGGGTCTGTAATCATTAGAGATTTGATGCTGTTAGTGATTTGGGAGTCGAAATGATAGTGGATATTTTTGCCTGGACCACCCCGCTACAAGTGATTCTTTATAGAGGTCTGCAAGTACCTCAGATAGTTGCTCAGCACAAATATAGCCCCTTCTCCATCCCCAGGGTTGTACTTTACATAAGAGAACTTAAACATTGCATTAAAAATAAAACAAATGGTCTTTCTGATGGTTTTCCTATTACCATAGAAGACAAGTGTATGGTAAACAAATCATTAACATGGGCTAAGGTAGTTAAACCGGACCAGCAGCCTGGCACAGTTGGACAAGAAAGGTAGCGGTCATTTTGGAGCTTCCTCTCCCAGCATCTCAGCCATGCTGCTGCCTGGATTCAACTGACATAACTGACAATGCACGATAACAGGAAGCCCAGCAGCACTTCCTGTTTGCAGGTGGCCTGCAAATGCATGACCTGCCACTTTGTTTCTAAAATTCACTACAGCAGATTTCTATATTGCCCTGGGGAGGGATGCAGATGAGCCCTGTTTATTGTGTTGTTCAGGTTTAAGTAATTTTCCACTGTTGGTCTGCTTTAAGTACTGTACATGTGGAGGGAAAAGGGAGGGGTATATTGGCCTTCAGTGACAAAACTACACTTTCCCACAATATATTAAAAGAGCTACTGTACCCTGAAACTATACTTAACCTTTCAAGAATACATTTATTATTATTATTTTTCAAGTCTTATTGGAGGTAATGTTGTTTCCTGCAAGCTTTTATTTTATTTCCGTGGATGAATGATTACTATAATGGTTGTTGCTTCGGGGTAACAGTCATCACAGTGTCAGGGGATATGATCTGTAAAGGTGCTGGCAGATGGACTGACCTTTCTGAAAAGCAGATGGTATATTTGGCCTAAATTATCGATGGAAGCTCTTTCATTTAAACGTCCAACCCTGATGTTTGTGTATTACTATAACTTATAGTACACTGGGCTTGATTTACTAAACATGACCAAATGAAGGAATGACAAAACAACCGACATGCAGAATGTTTTTGCTTTCTGTCTTAGCTTGTCAGGTAAAATATTATAAAATATTTCCTATTCTCTGGTTATAAATCAGAGGTCCTAACATGAACCAAAACCCACCCTGGAGTCTGAGACTCCAGGACAGACATACTCAGTCCTAATCGGGGTGCCCCTGCTGTGTGACCCCCTCTCGCCGCCCGAAAACTGACCTTTGTTCTCGGCCCAACGGTGCATGCGGAAGCAGCTGCCGCATCCCCACTATCCCCTTAGTAGGGAGCGTGCCCACGCCAGGCATTTGTGAGTGGCCTGCACTGGCACACTCCCCATTAAAGGGTAGCGAGGGATGCGGCTTTTGCTTTCATTGACATTCTGCAACCAGAGCAGTGATTCTACATATTTTTGGCAGTAGTGGCACTGTCAGTAGCACTAAACACATTTCTGGCTGTGTGGGCTGATGGTCATACAGATAAGCAGATGTGCAGTAAGATGGGCAGTCTCTTTGTCCACCCCATCTGCCCAATTGAGTGGGGCATTGCATAGAGCTGGGGAAGCTGCTCTGTGCAGAAGATCAAATATGGTGGCACCCAGCACAAGAATCGCCAGCGAGCGGCGCTGGCTCCCAGGCGAGGGAAGCTGCTTTTTATGTTGTGACCCTCCTGCCCTGCCTCAGTGCCAGGGCAGGGTGGCAGGACAAGGAAGCATATTTAGGAGACTGGAATTCCACGTCACAAATTGCTCCATACGCGACACCCTGGCTGAGAACAACTGGTTCGATTTTTTGCTAATCATTCTTTAATAGCTTTACTTCAGCATAAAGCCTATCATTGTTCGTCGGCACTCCATTGGAAGCTGTTGGGAGGGCTGTAAGTTAATAGAAAGCTCAATGATGGGTCTGATTGTCTGAACAAATTATTATTTGCTCCTGGATGGTTAAAGCTCCAAGTAAAATTCCAAGTAAAATTTTCACAGCTGCCCTTGGAGACACTGCATTCCGACCCCCTGGGCATCATGAATTGTGATATATAAACAACAATAAGCTTCTTCCTTTTTTTACTTCCAGACTTTAGTTCCAGATTTTACTTCTGAAAACTGCCACACACATTTGACAAATGATGAATATGTCACTTTAAAATTCAATAGACATTTAAATTCAAAGACACATGTGATATATGGGATAACCTACTCTCAGAGATGAGCCTGCCAAAAATTAGTATTGGTCTGCTCGGGGGGGGGGGGGGGCTGCATCCCTATTGCCGGGCCTACCTCCTAGATCAACCCCCTGTAAACCCCATAAATATTATCTATGTTCCCCCTACAAAATGCGGCTGTGTGATTGTTCAAGTGAAGGCTCGAACGGTGGCCAATCATGTTGACACATTTCTAAGAGGAAACACAGTAACAGGTATGTTTTAGGGGGTTTTCAGGGAGTTAATAGCGGGGGGCCCAGAAATGGGGAGCCCCCACCCCTGGAGTAGACCAACATACATGTTTTTGTAAAATGGATGTTAGTCCAGTGTAAAGAAGTCCTAAAAGATTTGTAACATGCTTTCACTCTATAAATTGACATTGTGGAAAACCAAGATTGTTGTTGCTATATCTGCTCCCATACCCACAAAATGAACAAGCTTGAATACAATTTACCTTAAGGAATACAAGCCCGGGGATACGATACTGATCCTTGTGCTTGTCCGCAGTGTGCCTCTAGGTCAGAAATTAAAGGGATTTACCAGTCAAACCTTAAAATCATCTGTCAGGCAGCAGAAGGAAGGGGAACTTCTTCCTGTGCCTCTCCACTAATCTGGACCACCAATTCAATTCCAAGGCTTGAGTCAAGTTGACACTCCCTCTGTTAGTAGGCTAAAAAATGCTCTTTTCGCTGTCATTCGGGCCCAGTTCAAACGAATGCAATGCACACAGTGTGCTAGTGTGACTCAGACTAGCCACTCCCATCACAGAAAGCATAAGTAATATGAATACAAATAGGTAAAACTTTAATTTAAAATCTCTCTGGAATATATCTGTTAGATATAAAATGAGAACATTGCCATGCATAGTTCTAAACAATGGATGGAAATACTTTTGGGTGTGTATGAACAATTACTTTAAGTATTACTATCGTGCCACATGGCTGCCAGCAGCTTGAGGCTCACCGGCTGAAATGTATGTTTCTGGCTGGCTGCAGAGTGTGCTCCATCTCTCAGTCACAACAAAGCAGGTCCAATGAGGTCCACCTCATAGTAACACATTTATGCACTTGACTGTGTTCTGTGTTATTCACAATATACATTTTGTACTGTAGAATACAGTAATGGAAGGATTTGGGAGATTCAATTTCTTAGCCAGTGCTATATATCTAACGCCATTCATTTGGAAATAGGAAGAGTGTCAATACGAAGAAAAGATTTGCTAGCACCAGATGTTGTAAATTTTGTCGCCTGCCTTTGTTTGTGTTAAAATACAGCCATACCTCAACCATGATTTAGGATCGGTTCTGCCTGTGCTCCCATAAAAGATGGTTGTGTTGCAAATGGAAGACATACATCATGAAAATGGCTTGACCTGCCCTGAACCAAATTGAGAGAGACAGAAAATGTCTCAGCGAATTCCTCCTACTTTTTCTAAAGGCATTTGGGATAGAGAGCTTCTTAAATCAATAGCTATTACATTAATTACTACAGAGAGAATCAATTACCTATTTGTAGAGGCAAATACTATTCTTGGATATAATGAAAAACGCAGCAAGTACAGCTTTCCTCGAGTCTCGTAGTTTGTGGATCACAGCTGGCGAAGGAAAGTGAGGGATTCCTGGTAGAAAATGAAAGCTCACCTGCAAACAATGGGAAGAAAAATATCTTTCTATTCTTGCTTCAAAAAAATTATATTTAATTATATATTTCGCTATGTCATCTGAATTCTTTTGACCCTTTACTTTAACTGGCTGCCATACATAACAGCTGCACATTCCTTTCCTATTTTCTACACCTGACTTTGCTTTGATTTGATACATATTGGGGTCACAGCAGATGACCTCTGAATAAAAACATCCATATTGCTATTCAGCTTTCTGTGTATCCAAAGATACGAAAGTCACATGTGTCTAAATTAACTTCCTGTCCAAGAGTATAGATATCAAAGCATAGGCAAATTTGGAACATGCATCATGGCATATGGACCAGAAATAGCGTAGACCTTAAATAGTCAAGGATCACTGATTTGTGTTTTAACAGCTAGCCTTGACTAGACTGGGGCAACACCAAACTATTTGGCTTGTTACTTCTGGTCCCCAGCATTTCAAATGACTGTTCCCCTCATGTACAGAGGCAGCACTCGTTGTGATAAAACTTGGACTGGGCATTTTAAAATGTGGGCTCTGCATTTTAAAACTTGCACAACTGACTCTCTCCTTGTGCTTTCCAATATTACAAGCAAGACTGAGTGTGAACACCTAGCACACAGGGACTTATATTCAATATATTTATTTAGTTTTACCTGTAAATTATACCCAGTGGATAGCTTACCAGTGGGATACCCACAACTATTCTCTATCTTTCTGCCATGTGACAGCCCAGCCAGCTTACACTTAGGGATGCATGTAGCTTGGATGTCCAGCCATTTTCTTCCTCAAAGTCCTGTAATTTTCCTTTTCTGAATACTGGGACACTGTTCAAATCTTAAAATGCATTATAGCTTCTGATAAGACATTAGATTAAATTGGTATTTCTGTCTATTTTACAGCAAATTCCTAATGACCTAAAATAGGTATCATTGAGTATGTCCCTGTGCCTATGCCAGCTCCTAGCGTGACTGATACAAAAACACAACCCATCCCCCTCCAGCCCTACCAAAGTGCTCATCCCAATTTAAATATATCTAGGGAGGGGTTTAAAAAAAGGACTAACCTGATCGATTGCTTAGTCAGTCAATTGCCGCACAAGCAGCACAACCACTGCTGCAATGACTGGCTGGTTAAGAAGTCAGTCATGCTCAGTGCTGTAGCTTGGATGTTGGAAACAGACCTGCATTGCAGAAGCATTGATTCTGCCATCTCAACAGGGGAGTCCTTTTAATGTTAAATCCCCAAATTCAGCTTAGCACCTGGAGAAGGTGGGTGTTTTTATATAAAGCCTGGACTTCTGCTTAAACTCAGATCAAGATATAGTCTGCCTGCCTCTAGGTGATTGCATGGTTGTCACAAAACTAGCTTTTAAAGTGGCCAACCTGTTAAAAATACCTGCTGGCCAGCATGTGTATGTGGGCCCCAGAAATAATGTCAAAAAGGAAGTTCGGATGTGCTCATCCAGCCAATATATGGCAGTCAGAGGGGTGTGACCCCACTTCATGGACAAAAAAGAAATGTAACCCTCTTAATAAGCATTCAAGAGCTGTTAGGGACTGGGCATACATAGGACGGCCTTGTCGCTGCTATCTCACCTTTACATTCACTGCAATCTATTTTAACAGCCCATGCTTTTAACAGATGTTAGTTGGCTTTTATTTTAATTTTTTTTTTAAAAAACAGAAAAATTGAGACCGCACTCGGCTAAGAATCTTTGTGTATTACCATGCAGTGTACACAAAGGGGCAAACACTAGACACTCAAAATAAACTGAAGGTCCCACACCTTCCACCGCCCCAACTACAATATAAGGCACCACTGCTGAATGTATCATAAAGTTTGAATATTTATTTACAAAAATAGAGATGAAGAAGTATACACATTTAAGACTCAATTAAAAAACACAGAGGACATTACATAGTCAAAAGGAAGGAAAAAACCCAGTTTGAAAAGGGATGGGGGGGGGGAGATGATGGGTGATACACTAATAAATACAATATTAATCTATATTATAAGTATCAATAAATATATTACCTAGCTGTAGTGCTTATCAGCCTCCCTATTCAATGGGGGCCACAGTGTCACAATATCACCTACCTACTTAAAGTGCAAATGCTAATATGAATTACCCTCTAACCTAAATGAAAATATATGCATACTAAAAAACCAGTGAGAACCAGCCGGGAAGAACACAAGAAATACAGTCAAGCAAAATGAACTTACATAAGAGACTGCCAACAGACCACCAAGCCCCCGACCCCTGCGTCTACGCGTTGCGTGACGTCACAAGCATCACTTCCTCAGGACATTTATTTTTTGTTACCAGAAAAAACATAAAAATAAAATTCCTTGGACTCTGAATATTCAGAAATTACCGATTTGTGATTAACAGCTAGCCTGTATACTGCCTTTGCCATTTCAAATGGCCATTTCCCTCACTGTAATTAAAATCAGGATGGGCGTTTTAAAATTGCCTTGCTGCCTCTATCTCTCCCCATTCTGTGCTGGAAAATGTAGCACACAGGGACCTATATACAATAAACATATGTATTTTTGCCTGTGCTTTACATTCCTCCCAGCTCCAGATAGCATACTACCAACAGTATATTCAGACCTGCTCCTGGTGCAGAGCTGAATGCTGGTTGCAATAGATGTGGTTGCTAAGGTTCCAGGAATGAAGGATAAGCAAAAATGCCAGATTTCAAGAATTTCTAGGAGACAGATAATAGATATGCACCACCCCAAATTCAGGAAGCCTGCCGGGAAAAGCTTTTCTTCACCCCCTCCACATACCATGAAAAGACAAAGTGTGACTTGGGGCAAATGATTAACTAAAATGTCTTTGACTTTAGAGTAAATTGTTCATCTCTTGGGTGTTGGCAAACCTATCACAGCTGTCCCCGAAAGCCATTGCTAAAAGCAGGTTTTATAATTGAGTCTTATTTAAGCTTCTTGTTGGTCAGGCTGGTTGTTTTATGGGCACAGTAAAAGCGATACAAGCCATTAACAAGGTTGCTGTAAATTGATTTATAGATGCAGAGCTTACCGTTTAACTGCAGCACCACCAGCACTCATGTGCTTGCTCATTATGTTTTAGTAATCCATTCTGAACACTTAACCTTACCGTTTGCTAGATCCCCTCTGACTACTGAATTATTAATTTCTACAAGTGTAACGCCTGGCTGTGCATTTCTTTTTATTTCATTTACTGTCACTTTAAAATAAGCAGCTTTGGATTTAAACCCTATGGTTTATTTATTATGACAACAGTACAATTAACCGATATTACAAGTCCCTTGAATGTTTAATTCATTCAATAAAATGTGGAGAGCTTAAGGCACTACTTTACTTAGTTAGATATTGTTATTAGTTACAGAGGAAATATTTAGTACTGTGCTCTTGCCTTTAAGTGGTTGTTTAATTACATACAACACATTACAATATTGTAACAAACATACTGGTTACTGTCCTGATTATTTTACATTAGCTATCAAGTATATTTGTTACAATTTAGTCAAATATTAGGAAATTTGGCTTATCTTTCGCCTGAACAAGGTAAGCAACTGGGGGTATTTTATTGCCTGAATATGGAAATATGATATATATTTATACCGTTTTCATACAGTTTGAAAACATTGCATAAGGTTCTGTATTTTTAGGTTTAGTAGCAAAAGATTAGGGAAACATATAATAATTTTTAGAAAGTCTTGTCTCCCACCCCTTCCTTTGTTTTTTGTGACTCTAATAACAGTTCTTGGCAGAATGCACATGGTTGTGGAACCAGTCAAACAGGTGGTAAGTTTTAAGAGCTGGACATTGCACCAGCTGCTGGACTAGATGAGTCCTTTATTGCATTTCTTCCAGAGACACCAGAAAATCTAGGATTTTCACAGGAAAAAATCCACAAAACATTTTTTTTACTGAACCGGGTTTGGCGCTACTTCTTTTTGAGTATGTTTTAAAGTTATGCTAAATGCAAGCCCAACTGTTGTTCCACTGTCTGGGGCTACATGTTACACTGCCCCAAACTTTAATCCCTTTTCCCTAATAGTTCCTAAGTAATTTGTAAAAGTATCAGAGCATTGGAGATGCAGAGAAAAAATGAGGAGAAACAATGGGCAGGGAGGGAGGGGTAAAGAGAACATCTAACATAGTAACATAGTATGTAAGGCTGAATAAAGACTTTAGTCCATCCAGTTCAGCCTGTTTAATTCCTTCCAGTGGTCTAGTAGCCATAGCTGGAAATGTTATTACATGCCAGGAAGGCATCAAGGCCACTTTTGAAGGTTTTTACTGTATCCATCATTACTACCTCATCTGGCAGCGAGTTCCATAGTCTCACTGCTCTTACAGAGAAGAATCCCCTCCTATGTCGGTGGAGAAAGCACCTTTCCTCTAACCTTAGTGGATGCCCCCGGGTTATGGTTACACTCCGGGGTATAAATAGATTGTGGGACAGATCTTTGTATTGACCCCGAATATATTTATACATAGTTATTAGATCACCCCTCAATCGTCTTTTTTCTAGACTAAATAAACCTAGCTTGGACAATCTTTCCGGGTACTCTAGCCCCCGCACTCCTTTTATTAACTTTGTTGCCCTTCTTTGAACGTGCTCCAGTTCTGATATGTCCTTCTTAAGCACAGGTGCCCAGAACTGTACACAGTACTCCATATGGGGTCTGACCAGTGACTTGTACAGGAGTAAAATGATGCTCTGGTCATGAGCACCTATGCCCCTCCTGATGCACCCCATGATCCTATTTGCCTTGGCAGCAGCTGCCTGACATTGATTACTACAGTTGAGCTTATTGTCAACTAAAACCCCTAGGTCCTTTTCCATTGTTGTTTTACCAAGTGTTTCTTTATTTAATGTGTAATCATGACACAGATTTCTCCTTCCCATGTGCATAACCTTACATTGATATGTGTTAAACTTCATTTGCCATTTAACTGCCCATGCTTCCAATTTATCTAAATCTGTTTGTAGCTGCCTGCTGTCCTCTTTTGTTTCAATTACTTTACTCAGCTTAGTATCATCTGCAAAGATTGAGACTTTACTGTTTAATCCATACCCAATGTCATTTATATATATATATATTGAAGAGAATTGGTCCCAGAACTGACCCTTGTGGCACTCCACTAGTAACAGTGACCCAATCTGAGTTTGTACCATTGATAACCACACTCTGCTTCCGATCTTTAAGCCAATTTCCCACCCATCTGCACACGTTTTCCCCCAGTCCAAGCATTCTCATCTTTTTTACCAGCCTTTTATGTGGCACAGTATCAAATGCTTTAGAAAAGTCAAGATATATGATATCCAATGACTCCCCCTGATCCAAGAAAGTCTTGTCTTCCAAATGGGACTAAACATTTGGAAAAACAACAATGGAGTTGACATGAAATCAGGATATCCCCAATAAAACAGGACAACTCAAAATATGGAGAAATAATCAACTATGAATAACCGACAGCTAACTATTTCTCCCCTTTACTGTTTCCCAATTGCATATCTGTCTCACCAGCTTCTTTGTTTTAGGTGAATCTCCATTCTCTATTTCGGAGTGTATTCCCTGTCAGGTGGCTCAGGTAACAGAAAATACACTCAGAAATGGAGAATACAGAAGCAGAAGAGACAAAATCGCAATTGAGAAACAGTAAAGAATGGGGAGAAGCATGGGGGGCCATTGGGAACAGTTAAGGGCTTAACCAGCCAAATGCTAATGGAGCAGGGCCAATTGCGCTTCAAACCAGCAGAATTTCAGGGAAAATTGTCTGAAGAGGAATTTTGCACCTGCCGCAAGAGCATGCCATTTGATCTGCATGTCCGCCTGGTGTGCATGAAGCCATTAATTAGGTGCATGTGGAATTGTTTGCGCTTGATTTGGGCTTTTTTTCTGCACCGAACATGAACCAACCCTATTAAAACTTTCCAGCATACAATATAAAATCAGATCTGTACAGTTTGATATAATCACGCTATATTGAAAACGTTCCAGCAGCAACATGAGCATACAATATAAAATCAGATCCGTACAATCTGGTATAACCGTAATATATTGAAATGTTCCAGCTGCAATACGAGCGAAATATATATAAGATCCGTTCTATAAGATCTAAAGTTGTTGATTTGGCTCTTCTGACTAACAGTAGGAAATCCTTTCAACTAAAAGTAAAAAATAAGCTGTGTTTCTTGAGTGTAGTTAATTGAACTCCAGTTTTTGTGACTTATTGCTTTTTTAAAAATGTTTTCCTCCTTTACAGCCCCATGTTCCTTTCCTCACATGATTGCCTCTTCCTGTCAGGAGACAGGAAACCATTTTGTACTGGGAAGGCAGAAGGAAACAAAAAAAGGCAGTCATCGCATCAAGCCTAAAACTCTGAAGAACCTCTCTAAGGAGCGGCCAAACTCTCTGGTGGACCTAAAAACTTACAAAGACACAAAGATTTTAGTAGCAAAGTTCCTGGAACATTCAAATTGTCATCTCTCACCAGAAGTGCAGCATGTTGTGAACAGTATTAAATCGGTCATCAAGTCAGATGAAAGGCACATGGAGGAAGCCATCTTCAGTGCCAACATTATAGATCAGGTAAGAAAACTCTTTTCATGGGGAATGTACAGTAATAAGATAATCCCGCATGGAGCACTACATTTAGCGTTTTACTGTTCTCAGTAAGAAATTTGCATTGAAGGAGCACTATCGCAAAAAATGGCCCAATGATAAAAATCTATATAAATATGCTGGATAGTAGGAGGAGAGGTCACTTGTCCACCTGGCATTAATAAATATTCAGCCAGGCTTATTTATTTTATTTTAATAGAAAGAAGAGGAAACCTGTCACCTCTGGATTTTATTCCTACCAGGGGATGAAAACCACAAGCTTGGTGGGAGCTTTATTTAGTTCGGGTGTATAAGTGACCCCTCCTCTCATTAGCCAAAGTGTTTATATCGATTTTTAATGAGACACTATTTTGTGATAGTGCTCCTTTAAGGTATCTATAATTATGCGATCTACCAACATAAAGGGCTTATTAGATGTCTGTCTTTTTTCATAATCCATAGCCACTCAGATGGAACATGGCCATACACTTACATTGAATATACATAGCTACCATTTTTTAATTATTCCCTATAGTTTTGATGGTGTGAATTGCAACGTACATCTCGGAGAGCTTTTATAATTTGATACACAAGAAAGTACAATAAAAAAAAAGTTTGTTCCAGTTTTTCCCCAAAAATCACCTGCACATGTAATTAGGGATGAGCGAACCGGTTCGGACGAACCGGAATTCGCTCCGAATTTCAGGGAAAATTCGATTCGGCACGAACCCAAATTTTTTTTGGTTCGTGCCGATCGAATTTTCCCTGAAATAAAAAAAAAAAAAATGCCGGCATGGTGGCAGCGGGCAGGCCGGCTACGCTGTCAGCGGGCCGCCACCGGCCCGATGACAGCGCAGCTGGCCTGCCCGCTCCCACCATGCCGGCATTTGTTTAAACACTTACCTGCCGGCATTTGTTTAAAAAGCAAACACTTACCTGCATGGTCGGAGCGTGGAGGCCGGCGCCGCTCTCAGGCGCCCTCTGATGACGCGTCCTCTGATGACAGCTGAGAACGGCTGGAGCGTGGAGCTGTCATCAGAGGACGCGTCATCAGAGGGCGACTGAGAGCGGCGCCGGCCTCCACGCTCCGACCATGCAGGTAAGTGTTTGCTTTTTAAACAAATGCCGGCATAGTGGGAGCGGGCAGGCTGGCTGCGCTGTCAGCGGGCCGGCTTCCGCCGCCTGCTGACAGCGTAGCCGGCCTGCCCGCTCCCACCATGCCTGCATTTCTTTTTTTCAGATGAGCGATTCGTGAAAGTTCGATTCGGGCGAACCTGAATTTCTTGGGGAAATTCGGCGAATCGCCCGAATCGAACTTTCAAGAAGTTCGCTCATCTCTACATGTAATGTTCGTTTATTACATAAGTTTCACAATTTTTCTAATGAGGCAAGGATATATTTTAGAAACAGCAGCATCCTTTGGGGTATGCAGAATAAAATTGCGGAATCGAATTGCATAACATAATAGGGTACTGTTGTTTGCAAACGTAAAAAAAAAAAAAAAACATCCTTACCTCATTGAAAGAACGATGCACCTCCCCTATAAAAAAGCCTAATTACAGGTACAGGTTATTTGTAGAAAAACATGTTAACAACATTTTTCATTTCCACTTTTTTGTTTGTTAAAGTGGACCAACACCCAGGATTTTGACTATCCTGGGTTTTGGTCCACTTCGGGGGGGCACCCCAATTGGGGGTGCCCTGCTGTGTGAAACCCCCCAGAAAGCCCCAAAAACTCACCTCACCACGCTCCCACGTGACCGCGCCGTCCAATCCCCGCCGACGGACAAGCGGGTGACAGCGACGGACAAGACAGCACGTCCGCCGCCGCCTCCCGCACATCACTCTTACAGGGCGCGCGCCCGTGCCGGCCATTCACAAACGGCCGGCGCTGGCACGCGCACGTCTAGAGGGGCGTGCGGGAGGCGGCGGCAATAAGGTAAGGTTTTTTGGGGGTTTGGGGGGGTTTCACCCCGCGGGACATCCGAGATCGGGAAACCCCCCCAAAACCCCAAAAAAACCTTACCTTATCGCCGATCACCCCTGGGTGTTGGTCCACCTTAAAGTTAAAAAGCTCACTGAGATGCATGTAGTTTACACAGCAAGGCGCACCCTAAGGGCTAACGACCTGCATGCAGCATTGAAACATTACCTATGTCTGGCTATATCACAGTCACCCCCAAAACCTTGCCTGCAGTGTCTTAGAAGCTGGTGCAACAGCAATTTGACTCCATTTTGTAAGCCACTTCTGTGAAAGCCTGTTATCAAAGTTTGAGTCAGTTTCTTTCAAATACAGAATTTCAGGGAATTTGATTTTAAAAATTAGTCTGCAGAGCAGCATTTAAAATAATGAAACATGATTAAATGATCACAGATAGCACCTGCAACGGATGCTAATTCTTCAGGGGAACTGACTGTAATATTAGTCAATTAGATTTCCACTTTGCAATAGTTGAGTCTATCTTCCTGCATGTACCGCTAAATACATTAGCATAGTGTTATGGCCTCCTGTCAACTCCTCTTAAAGTGGACCATCACCCTCGGGTGATCGGCCCGGGAATCTATAAGATTCCCGGGCCGATCACCTCCCTCCCCGCGGGACATCCGAGATCGGGATGTCCCGCGAGGTGAAACCCCCCCAAAACCCCCATACCCCCTTACCTTAGTTTAGTCTGTGAATGGCCGGCGCGGGGGCGTGCGTGTCAAGAGGGACGCGCGGGAGGCGGCGGCGGCGGAGGAACTACGGACAAGCGGCTGTCAAATCCCTTGTCCGTCGGCGCTGGGAGCGGGGAGAGGTGAGTTTTTAGGGTGATCGGGGGGGTTTCACACAGCGGGGCACCCCGATCGGGGGTGCCCCACCGAAGTGGACCAAGACCTAGGATAGTCAAAATCCTGGGTGTTGGTCCACTTTAAAGGGATTAACTAGTCAAACATTAAAACCATTTGGCTGGCAGCTACCGCAACCTGCTTTAAATGCCCAATCCCCTCCATTCCCCCTATTCCACATCTAATAGACTACACATTTATGGAGGAAGGAACAGGGGGATTTAGGACATTGTCCAGACATACACTTTGGCCTTTGTAAATCTTGGCCAGGACTGTACTGCATATATATTTTAATTAAATGAATTGACTGTATAACAAACAAAATAAAGGTTAGTGGTAATTTAATAAGTATAAATTATGCAGTTCCTCCTTTTAAAAAATATAACTAGCGATTGCATTGCTTATACATCAGCGTATTTAATACTGCGTATTTATTGATTCAGGTCAGTCATGCATTTTGACTCAATAATAATGAAGAGAAAATTGAGTCACACAGGATCCGACCTCACAGATATTGTTTAACCTTTTACTACTGTACCTTAGTCATCCTAAGGGCTCCAAATAAACAATTTAATTGCAGAACATCTATTTAAGCATCACTGTATTGTCTTCACAATTTTTGGGTCCACACATTTTTTTCATCAGCAGCCGTTTTAATGTTTTAACTTCAAAATCCTCCTCTCAAAGGGCCCACTTGGTACCAATGTTTATCATGTAGTAGCTTACTGCTTGTGGTCACCATACATTAAATTGCTTGGATGGCAGAATTCAATAACACTGAAGACTCTGTTGGTCCCCACTTAACTATGGCTCTAATTACTTCACTTTATCATTGTGAAGCTGCAGAAGGCAAGATGTACAGTTGGAGAAGACTAGACAGGTTAGCAGTCAGCTTACGAAGCAAGGCAGGCACATGTAAATTAATTCCAGCCTTATATACTATCAAAGAGTAACTGAAGGGCAATTGAAAAGAATTCCTACCCCCTGTAATGCCATGTACCTTATAAGAATCCTTCGTTGGATCAAACCATGTATCTTTCTCTAGTTCAGGTAAAACAGTGGCCCCTTTTTTTAAGGTCCACCAACTAGCCATGTTTTTCAAGTCTCCATGCAGATGCACTGGTTTAGTAATTAGTGCCTAGCACTATAGAGCCATCTATGTAGGGATCCCCAAAACATGACCTGTTGTTGGGCCTTGAGGAGGAGGGTTGTGGAACACTGAGGGAAAGGGACATGGCCACACCCTGACTACATTAGGGATACCAACTCTCATCAAGCATTCCTCAGAAGTTAACTGCTAGGGATTTCAATGGATTGTTTCAACCTCTGGTCTATTGAATTTGTAGTTATGTGCGGAAATGTATAACAGTTTTCCTTACTTAACCCTTTAACCGCCAGCCTACCTTGAGATTTTGTCACCCTTTGTTGCCAGACCATTTTGCACTATTTTGCGCTCCCCTTGTTCAACTGTGATTTTTGAGGGGATTTCCAGGGATTTCCCAGGAAAATGATATATTGTTTTTTTCAGCATAGTCTGGGCTTTAACATGAAATGTCTTGTTTGTCATTTGTTAGGTGTATTCTTAATATTTTTGGGTGAAATATGTGCAAAAAAAAAAAAAAAAAAAAAAATTTTTACATATTGTAGTTTTTTTTGGAATAAAAAATGTAAGTTTGTCAATAAAATCTTATTGCGTGTGAAATCCCAATTTCTCCCGGTTACAGCGGTACCACATATGTATAGGTAGACACCCTTTCCTGCCCAGGAGACTCCCCCAAACTGAAACAGCGCTTTAGGAGATTTTCAGATAAAATACAACTATGCTATGCAATATGCGCACCTTGCGGTTTTTCCAGAAAAACAACCCTTTACATTTAAAATACCCCCAACAAACTATATATTCTCTGGAAGTACACACCTCAGGCTTTCTAGGCGTACCAGGCTTGTGGATGTGGCCATAGTTTTCTGGAAGTAATCCCTCAACGTAATCTTTGGTTGCAAAGAGTTTCCCTAAAAAAAGGATAAAAAAGCAGAATCAAAGCCACATTTTCCTAAAAAAACTATATACAAACAAGAAAAATCAAGTTTAATCTGAAAAAGCAACATCTCCCGAACAGAACGATACCCAACATGCATAGGTTCTGTCAAGGGAAGAGTTGCCAAACACCCCAAAGTAAAGCATGTGCGTAACGGTAATTTTACTTGAAAATTTCAGCTCTGCAGACAAAGTGCGCACCTTGCGATTTTTCAACCAAAACAACCCTTTACATTTGGAATATCCCCCATAAACCATATATTCCCTGAAAGTACACACGTTAAGCTTTCTAAGGGTACCCAGCTTGCTGTAGTGGGCTCATCTTTCTGGAATTAATTCCTCAAAGAATTCTTTGGTTGCGCAGGGTTTCCCTAAAAAATTTATAAAAAAGCTGAATAAAAAACACCTTTTCCTAAAATATAAATATGCAAACCAGAAAAAACAAGCTAAGTCTGAAAGCGCAAGGTCCCCCGAACAGAACAATACCCAACATGCATAAGTACTATTAACCCTTTTAATTGCCAGCCTACTTGAGATTTTGTCACCCTCTGTTGACAGGCCATTTTTCCCCATTTTGCGTCATGTTTTGCGACATGTTTTGCGCCATTTTTGCTGGAACTTTCAGAAAAATTATATATTTTTTTTTTGCAGCAGAGTTTAGACTTTAACATGAAATGTCTTGTTTGTAATTTTTTTTTTTTTTTTTACAATATTATTAAGTGGAAAAAAAAAATAAATAAATAAAATTTTTTTTTTAGAAAATTGACTCCTTTATTTTAAATAAAAAATGTATTTTATTAAGGAAAATCATATTGCATGTGAAAGCCCCATTTCTACCGATTAGAACGGTACCACATATTTATCGGTAGCCCCCCGTTCCTGCCCAGGAGACCCCCCCTAACTGAAACAAGTATTTTATAACATTCACAAAAAAAAACACAAAAACCATCCACACTACAAAGGGTTAAATCGAGAAAAAAAATGACATAGGGTCCCCCCTCCCAGGGGAGGGAGACCCCATTTTTTTTTTTGATTTTTAAGGGTTAAAAACCCTTAAAAATCAAAAAAAAAAATGACGTGGGGTCCCCCTTACCCACAGTAACCAGCCCGGGACCAGCTATGGGGGCTTGTAGGCACAGAGTGGGGGGGCCAGCTTTTGTGGCCCCCCCACCCTGCAGCCTACGAGCCCACATAGCCCATGTGGGCCCGGGCTCTTCTGCCCCCCCCTGGCCTTTGGGGAGGCAGGTAATGGGGGTGCCGGGGGTTAATGGCAAGCCACCCGCTAGCGCAGGTGGCTTGCCATCCCCCCAGCCTTGTGAACTGGTATAGGGGTCATGGACCCCTTACCAGTTCACAAGAGGTTAAAAGTAAAAAATGACACAGACACACAAAAGAGAAAAAATATTTTATTAATTTTTTTTTTTTTTTTTTTACACTGTACTCACCTCCCATCCATCCTGGAGCACTCTGTCCCTCGGCGATCACTGGCTTCTGCTCACTTGCTAGAAGCCTTTTATAGCTGCTGGATGACAGAACACAAAGGGTTAATCAAAAAAAAAAATGACATAGGGTCCCCCCTCCCAGGGGGGGTGGACCCCATTTTTTTTTTTATTTTTAAGGGTTAAAAACCCTTAAAAATCAAAAAAAAAATTGACGTGGGGTCCCCCTTACCCACAGTAACCAGCCCGGGACCAGCTATGGGGGCTTGTAGGCACAGAGTGGGGGGGCCAGCTTATGTGGCCCCCCCACCCTGCAGCCTACGAGCCCACATAGCCCATGTGGGCCCGGGCTCTTCTGCCCCCCCCTGGCCTTTGGGGAGGCAGGTAATGGGGGTGCCAGGGGTTAATGGCAAGCCACCCGCTAGCGCAGGTGGCTTGCCATCTCCCCAGCCTTGTGAACTGGTATAAGGGGTCACATGGACCCCTTACCAGTTCACAAAGGGTTAAATGGTAAAAAATAAAAGACTAGACACGTTTTTTAAAAAAGTTTATTAAAAAAAAAAAAAAACTTTTACTTTACTCACCTCCGATCTTCATCTTCTGTGTCCCGCGGCGATCTGCTGTCAGTGACGGCTGGGCAGAGAAGGGGGGAGGCAGGCGATCGGAGGATCGCCTACCTCCCTCCTTCCCCGCCCAGCCGTCACCGGCATCTGAGAGACGAACTGCCGGGTGCCCCGATGACACCCGGCGGTGACGTCATCTGGCCCCGCCCCGTGACGTCACCAAGATGGCGGCCGCCATCGGAAGGAAGCAAGGGAGGAGGGCTGTTATGCCCCCTCCAGAAGACAGAAGAGCGGGGGGGGGGGATCGGAGCCCCCCCCCGTGAAGAGGAGAGCCTGCGGGAGCCGGCGGGGACAAAGGTAGGTGACTGTTTTTTTTTTTTTTGTTTTTTTTTTTACAGTAAACCGGGCGGCTGCTGAAACGGGGGGGGGGGGCACCCTGTTCCGGGCCCTCCCCTGCAGCCGGAGGAGCCCCGATGGGCGATCGGAGCCCCTCTGGCTGAAGAGGAGACCCGACCGGATCGAACGAGGGGTCAGGTAAGTGTCTTTTATTTTTACTTTTTTTTTTTTTACTGGGGAAAGTCAGGCACGTAAATTTTACGTGGCTGGCGTTTAACTGTTGGAGAGGCAGCCACGTAAAATTTACGTGGCTGGCGTTTAAAGGGTTAAAGGCTTTATAAGTAGGTAGATTAGTACTTGCATGAGAAGCTGATTAAAGCCATTGCTGCCCCCTGCGTTATTGTCTAAATAAAGCATAGATGTCGTAAAGCATAGATAGAATCCTCTCCTCAAGGACCACAAAAAGGTCAAATTTTGTGGATTTCCATATGCCTGGCTCTATAGCTCTTTCTGAGCACCAATGCCATTGCCTATGCATCTGTGTGGAGATCTACCTGGTCTATTGGTGGCCCTTGAGCAGAGGGTTGAGCATTTGTGAAATTAAGTTTCCCCTTATCACCTTTGCCTCAATTTGGTAATAAAAACAGCACAGTTTTATTATTAACTTTGTAAGAGCCAACTATACAGCAGCAAGCTGAAGTCTATGGCACAAAATCCAGAAAGACTATCCAAAACGCTTTAAATCTGTGTTAGCACGATCACCTTTCTGGAAGTTATGGATGCCATCTTATAGTACATTAGCTGGAAATGTAGGAGTAATACAATTTAGGAAGGATATATACAAATATACTTTGAGCTACCAATGCTTTCTCATATTCAGTTTTCTTCATGTACCAGACTTTATTTAAACATCACAGCTGCTTCCTAGGAATATTCAGGAATACGTGATTAATCTGTAATTACCAAGCACTCCTGCTTTGCACATGCATAATATATGCACCAAGCGCAGATCTTGCCAACACTAACAACAGAACACTAGCCAGTTATCTGTACACTTTTAACTTCTCAATGGTTGCTCTGTAACTTTATAATATTTGCCTAGACATTAGACAGCTTAGAAGATATTATTAACCTATACTATAATTAACCACTACATGACCACAGGGTCTATATTCTTTTAGTAGCTGGCCACCATTGATTGGCCCCATGATACTAGATGCAGAAAATGAACAGTTTCAAGCAGCTAGTCAGTCTTTGAGAACCTATGGTCTTTATGAACAGATGACAGTTGCCAGCACTAAACCCTTAAATGGCTCGTCCCTCTAATTGGCTGCAAAGGTATTTATGATACCTTATAAAAATGTACTTACTGTAGTTTGGGAAATGTAATAAAAACAATACTTTATTTATTGTAAAAAGTGCTTTTTAAAATATTCTAAAACGTGTTATGAGTGCTAGATAGAATGAAAAAGGAGTTAGAGCCACTGTTATGTTCTGTCTGTGTGCAGATTAAAGGGTAATTCCACTTTCGATGGCATTTTTAAAAGTTTCCATTGTGTGCCAAAATGATGTAACCAATGTGCTAAGCCTATCTGTTCGTTTGTTCTTTTGTTTTCTATTTGGTTGCGTTATAGAAGAAAACAATGTCCTTACCTTAGTAATCTACATCAAAGTGGTGTGTTAAAAGTATACTTCCTGGCTCTAGCTTGCTAATTATTGGATTGGCTGAGGCACAAGAAAATGAACCCCTTATGCTCTTATTCAACCTCTTCAGATGGAAGAACAATCTTCAGCTGAAGAGATGACTGCTGGTGTATGATTTAGGCAAAGCTGCTAATGAGCTCACCTGTTACAGTGGAAGGATTGTGGGAGTTGTTGTCAGAAAGTATACTAAGAGGCTGATTCATCATTAGCGGCAGGTAGCGACAGATGAGCGTCTGTAGCAGGCATTTTCAGAGTGGCCGCTAGTAGTCGCAGTGCTCGGCCGTGAGTCGCTACTTCATAGCAACTCAGTCGCTGCTCAGTAATGTTGAATACATTGTGAGGAGTCGCTATTTGACCAGTACAGCGCTGTATGGGTGCGCATGTTAGCGACTGCTCATAGCGACCGACTCACACCATATTCAGCAAAAAAACAGCCTCACAAATCTCTGGCGCTGAAAAATGCTTGTTTGAAGCCCAGAGCGCAGGAGGCGGTGTGTTTAAAGTGTGTTTTCAAGCATTTATCAACTAGTAACAAAGCGAAAACATATGGAATTACATTGTAACAACATTGTAACATGAACACTTTAATGGCAGACCTGTAATGTCATTTCTGATGAAATTTTTAAAAAATCATAAAAATGTGAAAAAACTGCTTTTTCAGTGTCAGAATAGGTCACAGAATTATTTGTGATTTTTTGGCAGAAAAAAAAACCCGGTTTAAAGTGAAGAAAAGGTTCGTCCATTGAAATGTATTGGAGAGCGACAGGTAGCGAGAGGTCATACCTGGCGCTGTGCAAGGCTGAACGCTGGCGCTGTTCGCTGAGGCTCTGAAAATGATGAATCAGACGCTACATGGCGCTATCCTAGTCGCTAAACAGATTCTGCTTGATAAATGTGGAATTGCGTGCCGTGTCCGGTGTTCACCAGTCGCTACCTGTCGCTACCTCACATTAACCAGGCGCTACCTGACGCTATCCCTTCTTAAATAAGGGCCTAAGATTTTTACTGACAGGCAAGAAAGCCACTCTTGTTTTACCAAGACAGAGTCAGAGGAATATAAGAAACATGGAAGCAGCTTGCTGATAAATCACAGATATGGGGGCACAATCCTAACACACAGGTTTATTTTACATCCCAGAAAAGGACGAAAATAAGGCAGAACACCAAAAATCTGACAAAAAGGGACTTTTCCTTAAAAGCTAATGTCCAGTCTGCGGTGGCTTAACCGGAAGTCCATCTATTGGGTTGTACACATATTTCGTTCAACTAAGTTTTTACAAAAACAACAAAGGATTCCATAAAGAGAGCAAAGGATGGTACTTTTTTTTTTTGTTAACACAAAATCTGAAGTTATATTTTGAAAAATAGCCATTTTTTGTTCAAAGGCAAGTAGTCCTAACACTCGTGACATAAAAAAAAAGATCTAACAACTGGAGTTTTCTCCCTATCACTGTGGGGGGGTTATTTAACTGGATTTTAGATGGAGAGGCATTGCGAGGTTCTGAAAGATTTCCCTCATTCAGCACACAATATATATTGGAGTAAATTATGTTTGGAAACAGCAGCCTGTTGGGAATAAAAAACAAATTGTTTAATAAATAATAAATATCTAACTCAATAAAAATAATCTGCCCCTCACCTGTAAGCCTCATTGCAGGTGCAGGAGGTTTGAATTTTAAATAAAAGAACATTTTAATTTTTTTATTGTGCTTGGTTTGGGAAAGCTTCAGAACCTCTCTGTCAGGCCCCGTGGGACACCCGCCTTCAAGGTAAGCCCACAACCCCCAGTCTCTCCAATCGCTGCTAGCTTCACCTTTAGTCAAGCCCCCCTTTGCCGGGACACTATACACGCCTCGCCGGACACGGTTACCCCCAGGACTTAGTAGCACAAAGGATCATACATGAGTAGTCGATCCTTATATATCACGGCACCAAGGGAGAAAATAAATAGATGAGTCGAGGTCAAGCCAAAGGTCATTCCGGGAGGTCACGGGTTCATGGTGCAAGGGGTAGAACAGAAGCATGGTCAGGGTTCAAGCAAAGGTCGGTCCAGGTGGCAATCACAGAATGGTCAGCAAGGTCGGCAACGGGATCAAACAGACGAAATCAAGCTCAAAGGCACACTCAGCTAAACGCTATCACGGGCACCGGAGTACTGGAGGGGTAAAACCTTTATAGAGCAGTGCACTACAGGGGTGTGTAATAATTGGTGCATACTTTAAACTTTGGGGCAGGATGTCCAATAATCTTTGAGCGTTACGCCCTCTTTACACCTAAAAGGGATTTGTCCCTTTAATCAGCCTCCGGCGGCCGTGCTGTGTGCAGCGCCGCCAGAGGGCATATGAGGAGAATGCTCGCGCGAGCAAGTGGGAGGAAGCAGGGCCGTGCACAGCGCCGCTCGAGCCAATGCTCAGCGTGGCCAACAAGCAGGAAGTGTCCTGGCTCGGCGCCTGGAGACGCCCCGGGAACGGGACCCAGGTGACTTTGCCGTGACACTTTTACTGTCTCTCAAACTGAAAATCATTTATATAATCAGTCACTTATGTGTCTCATATATGAATTAAGGGAGATTCACATGATCAATTATATTCACACGATCAATTATACCATCTAAAGTGGCTAAATGTCAGTGGCCATTACATAGAAAAAGGAAAGTTCCTCTCCTCAGCTCCATTGAAAGCTCCATATTTTTATTTTCATCCAATCCCAATGCCATCCAATCACTTTTTTTCATTCCCGTGCCGTCTTTTTTATTTTGTTGCCACTGCTATATGCTTAATTACATTTGCATAGAATTCAGTTATTTTTAGGTGTTTTTTCGTGTGATTAGAAAGAGCCGCTAATGAACTGACAGACTATTAGTGCTGAATTTTGATTCATAAATATTATACAAGTATCAGAGTAACATTATTTGCAGTAAGGCGATATTTTAAATGATTTCACATTTGCACATTTCGTGCCAGCTTTAACAGTCCAAATATGCATTCAAGATGTGTGATTCACTAATTAACGAGAATCCAATTTGGACAGCTTCCCTAATCTAAAATTAGAATGACTAAACAGTACACAATGTGCCTTTCAAATTTCTGTTTATAGAGTATAATAGGTATTAGTAGATCCTTGCTACTGGTACTGCTACTATTTTTGCAGACTTGAAAGCAGGAAGCTATTTAAAGGAGAAAGTAAAGGATATAGGGAAAATGTGCATCCTGGCAATATTGTATGGTGCTCAGGTTTTTCCTACATTTGACCAGTGCCCCTATATCCACCATGGTGGTCACAGAGCTCTGGCAGAGTACATCAACTTTAGGAGAAGGAGGGGGTTTGGTATATAAAAATCAAAACTTGACTTCCTCTTCTTTGGGTTCAGATCCCTTGGGGTTTAGAACTTCAGTACTCAACCATCTTGAGGATCCAGCCATGTAATGTGCATACTGCCCCCTCTGGAGGCCATCCAGAGCAAACCAGTGGGTGAGATGCCGTCTCTGCCAGTAGGGTCGTTTCATGGCTGTGTGTCAAAATGCCCAAAGCCATGAGCAAGTGAATCTGCATGCAGAAACTTGTGCTTCGGTGCATGATTCATGGCACCGTGCATATGAATAATGCGTGCGAGCATTGCACAAGCTGCCAATTCCTGTGCAACTGTGCACATTGCGTGTGAAATTAAGCTCTTTTATGCAGAAATGGCCCAGCGCATTGTGCAGGCTAAACCATTTACTGGTCCCCATGGCCCCATGTTTCTTCCCATCTTTACTGTTTAGCAGTGGTGACTATGTCTCTCCAGCTTCTGTGCTTGAGGCTAATCTCTATTCTCCAGTCTGTAGTGGATTCCCTGAGGTGCCCGTGTTTCATTGTTTTTTATGTGTAGTGTTTTATTTGGCGATATCTTGATTCCTGTTGACCTACAGTGTTGTGTTTCCCAATATTTGGTCCCAGATGTTCTCTATATCCCTCCCTCACTATGTTCAGTGGCTTAGTGCTTAATAATTGAGCTTCTAACGTATGTTTTTTTTTTTTTTATTTAAATAAAGATTTGAGGCCAAATGTCCACATTTTAGTTGTTTTTTAGCTTAAAACAATATTAAAATATTTCTCAACTTTTCAAACTATTTTCCAAATGTAAAAAAAATTCTGAAAAATAACTTGCAGATAGCACTTTCATTCATAATTAACATGTTGGCTAGTGCCGGCATGTGTTTAATGAAGGAAATAAGCATGCGAGTTAGTGAAGTCTGTATTTTCCTCCTCTGCTTGAAAAAAACAAATTTGCGCACACTTTTTAACCCTCAAAACAAGCACTAAATCACCTGCAAATTTACACTTGGGAGTAAATTGGCACATGGAATCTTACTCCAAGCGCAAATTTACACACCAAAAATGTGTCTCATTAATCGAGCAAGGGGAAAAAATGCGAGTACACGCATTTTTGCACATGAAAAATGTGCGCAAATACATTGGTGCATGACCATGAACCGACTCCATGTCACAGTGAATGGAGTGCTCTATTACAGAGGGGCATGTCAGACATTGGATACAGCAGACCTGCTCCCTCTGCAGAGGCCACTGGAAACATGCACTGGGCTTTAAAGATTTATGCACAGGAGGGTCTGCTACAGGAGTCTAGTTTTTTTATTTATTTTATTTCATTGGTTGTTTTACCAGGCCCCAGAGTGTCATATAATCAGGGGTGCCTTTAATAATAGGAGTTAGGGTGGCTGCCTCAAGGGATAGAAGAGGGAGGAATGGGTAGCAGTAGCGTTGTGACATTAAACAAAAAAGTTTGCAGGTAGCAAAGAAATGGGAAGCTGTGCCACCACATTTGGGTTACCACTCCTGAACATCTTTGTTTAAAACAAGGCTTCAAATCTATTGGTCAATTTAACTGAACCCTTTCCCATCACAAATTCTAATGTATTCTTCCCAGGTCCTCTGTTTCGGCAGTGGCTGCATCCTTCAAGTGACTGATGGTTGAGATCCTCCAGTGATGCAGCATCTTTGAAAAATGAAAAAGGAAGACATATAGGGGGTTGGGAAAATGTGTGTGTTGAGGGGGGGGCACATAGGAGATAGTTGGCCTCAATTGGACCTTTATGTTTTTGGTGAAATAAAAGCTGACTTTTACATGTTTTTTTACCAACAGGTGATTACCAGCTCCCAGCAGACTATCAGTATGTCAAGAAAACGACTCCAAGAGGACCTTCATCTTCGAAGCTGTGGGGCCCTTAGTTCTCCAGTAACATTTCTACATAGAATACATCTAGCACATAGTGTGGATCAGGACAGACCTCATAGTCTAATTGGAGTTTGCAAAGAAACCATCCTTTGATTGACATTTTACAGATTGCATGCAAAACAGGACATTAAACCAGCTCTATCACCTGCACCAACTACAACATGGCATCTCTTCTGTGGACATGGTCATGCATGGAACAAATGGTTCCTGAATGTAATAGGTTCTGCAATAACAATGCAAGCTTTTTTTCAACACACACAAGCCTTTTGGAATATTTGTCTGCATTTTATTCTATTTTTAACTTTGAAAATAGAAAACTGGATATTGCTGCCATGTAGCTTCATTTAACGACACCGTTTCTCCAATATGACCACTTCTAGAAAAAGGTCATTTTTTGATGCTGCAAGCTTACAGACAACATGATTAAATTGTATCTGTTCCACCAATTAAAGGTAGCTCACCATACAGAACAAAAATCAGTTTTACAACCTCAGTGTTGTATTACTTTATGTACCTCAAAGTGTTTTCACAAAGTGTTTTAATTAAAACAAAATAACTATTTATGTTGTCTGTTCTGATTTCATTTAATGTTGCACTTCAGAGGAAAGTGACCATTCTAACTCTGTCATCCAGTACAATAAACAATGTTCCTTTTTTATCGGTTTCAATATTGTTTTAAAATAGTGGGATAGTGCCAGTTTTGGTCCACTTTTTTTAGATTTCCCTGTTAACCTAATAAGAAGTAATGCTTAATATCCACAATAGGAATACAGACTGCTAAAATACTATATTGCTAATTCCACTTGCAAGGGATGTTCCTTAGGTTTATCCTAAAGGGACTGTCCAGGCTTGTAAAATGCAAACATTTCTTACCGTATTTTTCGCTCTGTAAGTTGCACTTTCCCCCACAACAATTGGGGGAAACATCAGTGCGTCTTATGGAGCGGATGCATGTGTGAGGAGAGCACACAATAGAGCACCAGCCAGTGGGCAGGAAGCAGTTACCCCCTGCCTACCCCTGTGCTCTCCCCACTCACAAAAAACACATGAAAAATGTCCCTACCCTGCAGCAGGTGGGCATGGCCTATGCAAGCTTGGTGTCCATTCATAGATGCTGGTTATACATAGGCTATGCACACCCTCTGGACGGAAGTGGAGATGCAGAGACTAGAATAGCAGCGGGTGAGTGCTGTAACGGATAGACCTTTTAATGTTTTTTTTGTGTGTGTGTCTACACGTGTGTGTGTGGGGAGTGCCAGAGCCCATGGGCCATCAGGGAGCAAGTGCAAGTTTCCTGCCTGCCCCCCCAAGTCCTGCATTGTGCCTGTTAATGGGGATTGGGGGATTCTTCTCGCTTCCTGTTAGAGGGGATTGGGGGATTCTTCTCGCTTCCTGTTAGAGGGGATTGGGGGATTCTTCTTGCTTCCTGTTATAGGGGATTGGGGGATTCTTCTCGCTTCCTGTTATAGGGGATTGGGGGATTCTTCTCGCTTCCTGTTATAGGGGATTGGGGGATTCTTCTCGCTTCCTGTTATAGGGGATTGGGGGATTCTTCTCGCTTCCTGTTATAGGGGATTGGGGGATTCTTCTCGCTTCCTGTTATAGGGGATTGGGGGATTCTTCTCGCTTCCTGTTATAGGGGATTGGGGGATTCTTCTCGCTTCCTGTTATAGGGGATTGGGGGATTCTTCTCGCTTCCTGTTATAGGGGATTGGGGGATTCTGCACACTACTTGGTAGGGGCTGATTGGGGATACTGCACACTGCCTATTATCTGGCCTTTGGGGGGATTCTACACACCAAATGCAGTGATTGTGTTTTGGTAGTTATTTTAGCACACCATTTGGTTCAATATATATATATTTCCCTTATTTTTTCTTTTTAGGTCCAATGGTGTTTCTTATGGAGTGGAAAAAAAAATCTAGTACCTCCCCACCCAGAGGCTTCCCGTATTCTGCAGCCCAGTCTTAGTGCTGGTCCTGGCAGCATGCACTTTGCCTGTCCTCATTGTGCATCCCTGATTCCAGTCATAAGGAATCTTCATTGTTGATTGGCAGACAGTAGTGCATCACATGAACATCCACTGCTCATGTACTATCAGCAGTGGCCATTTATATGGCTGCTAGAATGGAAGTTAGGAGCTTGCTCACAGCTCTAAGGCTGAGAGTATTGCAACCAGACTTGCTCAGCCCACAACACTTATGAGAGATCAAGTCCGTGAGCTGGCAGGTAACTTGAGGTGGGCCTGGTGTTTCTTTTTCAAGTGATGGCAATTCAAAGCATTAATACGTGATTTCAATAACAAACAACCAGTTCTTTGTTCATATGAAATTTATTAGCTGTGATAGATGATTTATTTCCTACATCCTGCAGCTTCCTGGAAAAAACAGGTTTGTGTTACTGCATGGTAAGGCTTTTCATATCACAGTGTGAACTGTTCAAGGGATAAGCCAAACTTCAGGACATTGTTTGACATTTATTTTGTAAATGAAGCACACTGTCACTATGTACACATTGAATACTGATGATGATCACTACTGAAGAAGCTGAACAAAACAAGAAAGCAAGAACAGCTGAGCTCCTTCTCCCCTGCTTCCATTAAACATCTCCGCTCAGAGAGCAAAAACCAAGCAACAATTATCTGTTCATAGAATCACTCCTTTCTAAAACATTGCACAGGAAGAAAAATGTTAGATCTTGAGAATATATTATATCAGCAAGATACATAAGCTGACGGAGTGGGACATGTACGCACATGGTAAACACTCACACCTATGCCATGTGATCCAATTTGTTCTCTCTTCCATCTGGAGAAACAGGCTCATCATCACTATGTAGATACACTCTTGTTTTATTTTGCTAGCAATCAAACACAGTTGCTGTCAAGAACCGTTTCTACTTCTTCAGTATCATCCATATTTATAAGTATTATTCACAAAAATGTATTTAGAAATATGCTCCGATGCTGATCTGATTTTTTCATTGTGGAAACCAGGCTGCAAAACTAAACTTTGAAGTAATTTACTCTAGATATATTGTGAATGCTTTGAAAAAGGTAGTTAAACCGGAACAACAGCCTGGCACGGTTGGAAAAGAAAAGTAGTGGCCATTTTGGAGCTTCTTCTCCCAGCATCTCAGCCATGCTGCTGCCAGGATTCAACTGACATAACTGACAATGCACAGTAACAGGAAACGCAGCAACACTGTTTGCAGATGGCCTGCAAATGCATGAGCCACCATTTACTACAGCAGGCATTAGATAAAGGTTAATTAATTTGTATGTGCAACAATCTAAATTGCCCTGGGGAGGGATGCATGTGAGTACTGTTTGTTTGTTACTGTGTTGGTCTGGTTTAAGTTATTTTTTTTTCTGTTGATCCACTTTAAAGACTAACTTCAGTCACTTGTTTGGTTTCCAATGGGGAGAAAATCTTACAAGTATGTCAGATGGTTGACATAGAAGAACAAGAACATTATACTTTGTGCTGCTCAATGCCAAGAGTCACAACGACACCCAAGACATTTTTGTTTACTATAGTCCCTGTCACATGATCAAAAAAAATAGGACCACAGACAACAACATAAATACTAAATTGGTTCTAACATTTTCCCTCCCCGACAATAAATTAAAACGTTATGGCTGCAGTTGGGCTTTGAAGCAAGGTCCTACATATGGCCCATTTTCACTAATTGATTTGCTAACTAAAAATCACCAAATCGACTAAAATTAAATGATAACAGCCCCGTGGAAATGCACCGCTGTGATTGAGAGATAAATGAGAATTTGTTCTTTGTCTCGGTCGAGCATTGTATAATTTTACCTGAAATAACATTTTTCAAATGTCGCATGAGAAACAGAAATCAACCATAACTATGATGTGGAGCACACAGCACAATCGATCCCACAAACGATTGCTTTAACAAACAATAAGACAAAGCTTCTAAAGGCAAGTCATCTGCTTCCATACGAGCTCAACCAACTGTTGATTTATTGGTTCATGGAAATGGGCCATTAGAATGTATGGGAAAGGTTAAATTGTGTTTACATGACCTGTGACCCTGTTGTGGAAATGTCATGTCCTGATGAGAAGGTGTTAAAATCTGAGGGCAGATGGATTAATAGTAATAGTGTACTTTTAATGGAATCCTTTGCTATAAAGTGGTTAGACTAAGGCCTCAATTCTGTGTAACTTCCTTAGAATATTTTACAGAACTAAGGGTCATTTAATGCTTTATTTCAGAACAAGGCATGAGATAAAATAAGGCGAGAACCTTACATGAGTTTAGAAATCTAGCAATTACCTATGTTAGTTATAAAGCGGAACATTCAACATTCCGGGGTTTTGTTCCGTGCCCCCAGTGCCCATCCTGATTGAGGATGCCCCACTGTCTGAAACTCCCTGTCCAGGCTCCAACTGTGCATGTGCAGGCACTTGTCCAACGAGAGCTGCCTGCTTCATTTAACAGGTGACTCTCATTGACATGAATGGGGTGGCTCCCATCCCAGCCCATCTTAATGTAAAGAGAGAGCCGCCTGCTGAATGGCATAGTCAGAGCAGGGGACTCTCATTGGATGAGAGCCAGAGCATGCACCATTGGAGCATAGGAAGGCGAGTCCTGATTACTGATGTCTCCATGCACACACCCCCCATCCTCTTATCTTCTCCTCACTCCTTTGTCAAAATCAGGCCCTGTGATTGTCCATCAGCTGTCATCTGGTCTGGTCCAATTGACGGCACCTAATCATGGGCCTGATTTTGCTGTGGGAGAGAACAAAACCAGGGGTTGCTGGGGATGGGTGCATCCGATTGCTGATGCCGCCCCTGCTTATTAGCCTCTCCTCACTCCCTCAGCGAAACCAACCTTGCAACTGCCCCCAGCAGTCATGTGGTCAGGAGCAATTGACAGCAGCCAATCACTGGCCTGGTTTTGCCAGGGACCTGAGAAGAAGATAAAATCAGGGGGTGTATGCACAGAGGCATTAGTGATTAGGATACCTCCTGTGCTGTGATCAACACTTATTTAGTTGAAAATGGGTGTTGGAATGCTTTAAACACTTGTTTAAGACCTTTTTGGGCTTCATTTTAATGCCCACAGGTACCCATTAATTGATTTGGAATTTTGGAATTGGCATTGCAATCAATTGCACGCATAAAATATTAACAGGTTTTCAGCAAACGACTTCCATAACAAGCCCATACAGATACAGTACTCTGTAGAGTAGTTTGCCCTTCTATAATTCGAGATTGGTAATTCTCCTCAACCATAAACATGAGGCTTATTAGTTAAGGGAAAGTTGTGACGATTACATAATTGGGGACAAGTCCTGGCATTTATCTGTTCTCGTCAATCTCTATGGCATAACCTGTACATTCCATGTGACAGGAAGTGCAGGAGCAGGCAGAACTTCTCTTTTATGCTCCAAATGGAATGAAGGCAGAGACTATTTGATAAGAAAGAAAAACACTTTCAACAACCTTAGGAAAGACACTTTGGTCCAACCATGTGGTCATGAGACAATATATAGTAAATACAAGCAATATGAACACACAATAAAGACTGCATCTACATCTAAATTATGTTGTTTGCAGTGCCCCAAAAACTTCTATCTAGCAAAATGTCCAATTCAGGGCAACTCTTATGGATACAACATTTAAAGTGAAAGCAGGCAAACTGCAAAATAGGTGCTGCTAATAAAATAAATCCATTTTTTTATCTTCAAATGTATAAAATGCTTTACCTTAAAACTGGCCTAATGTCAAAGTAGACTGCTTAACCCCCCCCCCCTTTTAAAATGAAATAGTAGGCACAATAACATGGAGCTAGATTACCGCCTGGGGCCATGGGCCACGTGACCAGTGAGTTCTATATGGTCAGGCAGGACATGGAGGCTGCTGTTGTCCACAGAGCTGGAACCGTACGCATTAAAGATATAGTCCAGCCAAATTAAAATCTTTCTCCACAGCTCCTACATTGGCTTGGATGCTGAGTGCATTGTTTTTTTTCACAGACAGCCAATGATTCACCTTCTCTGGGTATTGTTTTGTAGTCCTTCCTCTACCTCCCCCTGCCCATCATCCTCCAAATGTGTTCCTCACCCTGGATGTTGGACTGCCCAGACATGCACATTTGTTTGGCTCCCATCTTCTCACAACCCCTTCCTAACCCTCCTAGACCCAGAGCTAAAATCTCATGAATGGGCAGCTGCGTGATGACAGCCTGATGCCCTCCCTAATACCATGCATCAGGGCGCACAACAAAAACACTGGATAAAGGCTGCCTCTATCCTGATGCTCAACTCCAAGAAAAAGTGTCCATGCCCACTGTCCAAGAGATTTACGGAAAGCAGAAATAGTACATTTTCTCAGCTTTGGGGCAATCAATTTAAAAAATGTAAAACGCTAGTATGCTTAGGAGCTTTGGGGCAATCTGAAATTGTAGTTTATTGCCAGTCTGGACTATGACTTTAAGGCCCATTTTCTGGCTTCCTCTTTATATTCAAGCTTCAGGGCATCCCAAATAGTAAAGCGTTATATGGCCCTAAAGTTATTTTTGTCATTACAGGAGCGTCCAAACCTTTAAGTGACCTCCTAAATTGTTTATGTGATTATTTTGATATGTATTTGACACAATATTAAGAAGCTTTATTTACATACAATCACCAGCTGGCCTCCCACAGACTTTCAACAGCATAGAGTAGAACAAAATATCATGACAGATGATCACACAAAAGCTGTCCACTTGTGAAACCCCTTGCAATATGGTTAGCCAGGCGTAGCTTAGCCTAGCGAAGAACAGACCCATCTGTAGGTCCACTTTAATGAGTATCTGTCACCAGGTCTGTTCATAATGCCAGGCTTCTGGGCATGCGGCACCAGAAAGGTCTCATTTGGATTGATAGGCTGGCATTTTTTTCACAAACTGTCAACATATTCGGGTAATAAAGTAACGTTGCAGCAGAGGTTTCTATATGTACTGTTACCAGAGAGTCAGATATGGTGACAGAGATATGCCACATTCGTTAAAGCTGTGAAAATAGGAAGAACCTATACTGTGCTGTGTATTGAATTTGTGTCACCCCTTAGAAAGCTGGAATGGAAAAGAAAGCAGTTCTTCTGAGATGCTCCCTACATCTCTATTAAAGTGGACCAGAACCCACCAGTGGTGCAAAACCAAATAAGCAAAAGCCCATAATAATAATCAATAGAAAAATAAATCTCATTTTTTGTTTAACATGACATATTGTAAACACAGTTTTAGAATTTTAATGCTGTGCTCCTGTAACATCAGATCGCACAGCCCCCCCCCCCAGCATTTGATAAATAAGGAAAGAGGACCCAGTGCCATGAGATTTGAACAACAGCATGTTCAAATCCTGGGTGTTGCAAATGCTGGTCCTGCCATGCAAACCTATGGCAATCTGGGATTGCAGGGAAATTGCTGGAATGGTTGCTGGGAAAGGAAAGAAGACAGTATGGCAAAACCATCAAAAAAAGATGCTGCCTGTGGGTATGAGGGATGCAGGAGATTTTTGTTCATAAAGATGGGTTTTAGGTTTGTTTTAAGCTACATTCATACCTATGCACTGACCGCATATAGAAAAATAAAAAGTAGTTCATTATTATTATTTTCAATGGCCTCATTTTCACCTTTGCATTTGAGGCAGTTTGCATTTGCAATTTTGCACCTTTGGCATTTTGAGTGCACCATAGATCAGTGTTATCCTGTGATAACTAATGTGTGAAAGAAGTCAGTCACCACTTTTGCTACATTCATGGAAACAATAAAAATATTTACATAGTCTATATTAAACCCCCTATGCACCTCATCATATTTAAAAAAAAATATGAAAAGTCCTAACAATTCTACCCGATTTTACTTGGCACAGTCAGAGATTTCATTTAGTTACTGATATTTATGAATACATTTGTATTTGATACATTGTAATCAAATACATTTTTAATCATATAGAAAACAATAAACGTGTTTTGGAATGAATGTTTTTTAAGAATAAAAAAAATAACTTTTAAATCATTAGTCCAACACAAAACCAAGTTTTTCCTAACATAGTAGAGGTAAAAAGAACAAAGCTGGGCATGTTTTCTCCTTTTAGTATTATAAAGTAATGTGCACTGTCAGAAAGAGATTGGGGTGTTTCTTTTTAAGACTTTCTTATTTAAGACACTATAAAAATACAATTCTGTGATTACTCACCTGTAGAATTGGTATTATACGTATACAGCATGTCCTGCTCCAGAGATAATTCCTTACGTTTGGGTTATACATCCACAAGATGGCGCTGGACTGCAGAGACAGCAAAAAAGTGGCTCCTCCCGGCCCCTTATATTCCAGGGACCTCCCACAAATTCCCCAGTATTAACAAGCAGTTAGCAAGAGGCCGGAAAAATAACAACCATAATCAAACAATTAAAACTATGATAACAACCCCCATACAGAGGCACTAAGAATAATGAAAAACAAGGGCGGGCAGGATGTGCTGTATATGTATAATACCAATTCTACAGGTGAGTAATCACAGAATTGTATTATTCTAAGTATACAGCACGTCCTGCTCCAGAGATAATTCCTTATGTTTGGGACATCCAAAAGCAGTGTCCGTAAGGTAGGGTGGGAACCCCAAAAGCAACAACATGCAGATTAAACCACTGCCGCCTGCAGAACTTTGCGACCAAAAGCAGCATCAGCTGAGGCCCTAACATCAGCCTTGTAAAACTTAGAAAAAGTATGAACAGAAGACCAAGTAGCGGCCTTGCAAACTTGTTCAACAGAAGCCTGGTGCTGAAAAGGCCCAAGAGGCACCAATAGCACGAGTGGAATGAGCAGTAAGGCGGAAGGGAGGAATAGGCCTGAATCCCAGCCTGACGGATCCACTTGCTGATGGTAGACTTAGCTGGAGCCAGACCCTTCTTAGGACCAGAAGGGACCACAAAAAGAGCATCAGTCTTCCTGAAGGGATCAGTAGCCACCAAATAGAACTTCAGGTTCCTAACCATATCCAAGGAATGTAGAGCCCTCTCCTTAGGGTTACTAGGATTAGGGCACAGAGAAGGCAGAACAATGTCCTGATTGAGATGAAAAGCAGACACAACTTGCCCTGGTGTCTCTCAAAGTAAGGGGGCTTGATGGAAAGCGCAGCCAACTCAGAAACACGCCTAACAGAAGTGATAGCCACCAAAAAGACTACCTTAAGCGTAAGAATGGACATGCACAGACTCAAACGGAGGCCCCTGCAAGGCAGATAGGACCAAGTCCCAGACTGGTAACATAGGCTTACGTGGGGGGCGCACATGAGTAACCCCCTGGAAAAAGGTCTTGACCAGATGATGCTGAGCAAAAGATCTCTGAAAGAAAACAGCCAAGGCAGACACATGACCTTTCAGAGTGCTGAGTTGAAGTCCCAGATCCAAACCATGTTGGAGAAATTCCAGAATCCTAGGAATAGAAAACACACGACAGGGAAGAGATTTAGCCTCACACGAGTCAATGTGGGTACGCAAACCCTATAGTAGATGGAAGAAGAGGACCTTTTCTTAGCCCTGATCATGGTGTTAACAACAGAGGCAGGCAGCCCCTTTTCCATTAAGATGGAGGTTTCAGCAGCAAGGCCGTTAAAGCCAGCGTTTGTAAATTGGAGTAGTGTAGCCGCCCCTGAGTGAGCAGGTCTGGATCCCTGGGCAGGTCGTACTGATCTACTGCCAGCTGTACGATGTCTGCGAACCACACTCTTCTTGGCCAACAGGGGGCCACCAGTATTGCTGGCACCCCTTCCTGAGCTATCTTTCGCAGAAGCCTGCCCAACAGGGGAAACGGAGGAAAGACATACAGAAGCTGAAAACCCTGCCAGGGCATTGTCAGAGCATCCATGGCTAAGGCCTGAAGGTCCTGTGACAGAGACACAAAGACTGGAAGCTTGTGATTGTGACGGGACGCAAACAGATCCACATCTGGCTGACCCCAACGGTGACACAGAGAGCAAAACACCCTGTCGCTGAGGGACCATTCCCCCAGGCGAGAAGTCCCCCTGCTCAGAGAGTCTGCCTCCAGATTCTCCACCCCCTGAATGTACAGAGCTGAGATGCAGGGAACATTGTCCTCTGCCCAGGACAGGATCAGAGACTCTTCCTTGAGGCCCCCTTGCTCCGGGTCCCTCCCTGATGATTGATGTAGGCAACCGCCGTCTGGTTGTCCGAGCATACCTGAACAGCCCAACCCCGAAGGTGCGGGGTCAAGCGGGCTAGAACCAACCTGATTGCCCTCAATTCCAGAACGTTGATAGGGGTGTGGGCCTCCTGAGGGCCCCACTGCCCCTGGAATGATAGGGATCTCCAGAAGCCCCCCCAACCTGTCAGACTGGCATCCGTGGTGACTGTCTCCCAGCAAGGGGCCAGAAAGGACCTGCCCACCAACAGGTTCCTTGAGTCCAGCCACCATGAGAGGGACCGCCTGGCTAAGGGGGACAGAACCAAAACCTGATCCAGGGACACAGGGCCCCTGTCCCATACAGACAAGAGGTGGAATTGAAGAGGCCTCATGTGAAACTGAGCATAAGGAACTGCCTCAAAGCCGGACACCATCAGGCCCACCAGCTGCATTCCCTGCCTGATGGAATGATGAGGGCAGGACAGAAGCAGCTGAGCTTGCAGACTGTCCACCTTCTGCTGAGGAAGAATGATCCTGGCCCAAGCTGTATCCAAATTCATGCCCAGAAAAGGCTTCACCAAAGAGGGAGACAGGGAAGATTTGGAGTATCCAGCTCTGCCTGTTGGAACGACGGAGAAGTGATAAGAATGTCGTCCAAATAGGGAAGAATGGGAATGCCCTGAGCTCTCAACAGAGCCATAACGCCCGCCAGCACCTTGGTGAATACCCTGGGAGCCGAAGTAAGACCGAAGGGCAATGCCACGAACTGGTAATGCTGATCCTCCAGAGCGAACCTGAGGAATCTCTGATGACCTGGAAAGACTGGAACATGGAGGTAAGCATCCTTGATGTCCACAGAGGTCATGCAATCCCCTGGCTGTAGTGAGCTTACAGCTGAGCGCAGAGTCTCCATGCGAAAACGCCTGGATCTGACAAACTTGTTGAGAAGCTTTAAGTCCAGGATGAGTCTGACAGACCCATCTCTTTTGGGAACGGTGAAAAAGTTAAATTAATAGCCCTCCCTTGCCCCTTTCCTTTAAGGGCACTTGGCAGATGACCCCCAGCTCCAGTAGATTCTGCACAGCAAGCAACAGGCCCTGAGCTGACAGGGGGTCTTGAGGCATCCGGGATCTGATGAATCTTGGGGGCGGCCAGGCTGCTAATTCTATCTTGTAACTGGAGGACACTACCTCCTGAATCCATCGGTCTGAGACATGACGCCTCCAGACTTGAGCAAAGAGCCAAAGCCGTCCCCCCACCCGGATGGGTGAGGGCGCCCCTTCATGCCTGAGGGGGCTTGGGGGAAGACTTAGACTTGGGACCCCAGGAGGGGCCAGTGCGGCCACATCCTCTGCCCCTGCCCCAGAAATCACCCCGGGCCCCTGCAAATGAAGCTCCCCTTCCCATTCTGGACCCACGGTAGGAGGGAAGAAAGGAGCCTGAACCCCGAAAGGGCCGAGACTGTCTCCTGTGTTGGGGTAACCTGCCTCCCTTAGCAAACAGGTCCAGGCGATCCCCAAATAGACGCAGTCCTTTAAAGGGGAACCCAGTGAGAGCCTTCTTGGCAGCATTGGCAGCTGCCCACTGGCGCAGCCAAACCGAGCTGCGTATAGCCACCGCCAAGGCAGAAGCCCTGCCACACACTCTAACGGTATCATCCAAGGCAGAGAAGACATATGCAACAAATTCCTCACAACGCAGAAGGGCTCTATACTCTTCACTAGCCGCATCATCAGGAGCCCCATCTAAAATACTCTTGAGCAGAGTCCCAATAGCCACAGCTGTAATGGCAGAGGCACAAACCGGCCGCAGCGCGGACCCCACACAGGCAAATGCATGGGAAGCCAGCTGATCAATGCTCCGGTCCTCACCATCCCTCAGTGTAGTAGAGTCAGGGGAATGCATGACAGAAGTGTTGGACAACCCCAGAATTGGTGCATCCACTTCGGGAGGGGACGACCAACGCTTAACCACTTCAGCAGGAAAGGGGTACCTCTTATCCCAACTTTTAGGCACCCCAGGGAGCCTGCTCGGACGCTCCCACTCTTTGAGCACGAGATTATTAAAGTGAGTTTGCTTAGGAAACTCCAAACGTGGCTTAGCAGTGTGAAACAACTCCCCCTGCTGCCGAGGAGCCGCGGCAGGAGGAGAGATGGAAAGTAATTCAAAAATGTGAGCCAAAAGCCTGTCAGTATCATCTGGAGCCCATGGGTCAGAGCCAGAATCAGCATAACCCTTAGGCTGCTCATCAGATGATTCTGATCAGAAAACAACTCCCCCTCTTCCAGGGGGGTATAGCCGGCTAGGTCAAAGAAATTCCTCAGCCTCCATAGGAAAAAGGTTAACGCCAGGCACCAGAAGCTGCCTCTTAGCAGAGGCCTTACGCGCCGTAGAGCCAGCAATCAGCTTCTCAATACTAGCCACCCTGGTAGACAAATCAGGCTGAGACTCCCCACTGGTATGCACCTCACTGGGATTCAGATGTAAGCGTGGGGAAGTGGGCGAAGCCATACGGGGCGCAGGCCCAGCCACAGGCAACCCAGATTGCAGCACAAGCGCCCGCTGGGCACAGGGTACACAAACCCGCACATTGTCATCATTTGTAGGGGACACCCCACACGCCACACACAGCCAGGCTTGTCCTGAAGGAACCCCAAGCACATTATCCTGAGAAGCCTCCATATGGCGATTATCGCGGCCCACCGGCCAATACGGATTTATGCTATAGGCCACCCTGGATGCCCCAATAGCCCGCTAGGGAAGTGGGAGGTAAAGGCAGAATAGGCCTCTAATAGCAAACTAAATAGAGGGGATAGGCCGCGAGAAACCACAATTAAGTTTGACCCACCTGCAAGACATAAACAGAAAAGTACCGTAAGCGGTATGCATACATAATATATATATATATATATATATATATATATATATATATATATATATATATGTCAGCCCACGCCAACCACGCAGCACGAGGAGAGCAAAATGGCGCCGCAGATACCTCGAGGGGCGGGCCGCGGAGACAGTAATGTGGAACACGCCATCCGCAAGGCCCGCCCCCCCGAAGAGCGCGAAGGCGCCCACATGACCATGTACGCTAATGATGGCGCAGCAGTGCCTGAGGTAATGTCGCCGCCGACCACAGAACGCCGTACAAGCATGCGTGGCGGCGGCGGCATTTTTAAAAAAGCAACCAGTGCATACCAAACACGCGGCAACACAAGCCAAGCATACCACATAACAAAATCCCAAGGAGTGAAGAATACAGATACACACACCCTCCCGAGAACTGCCAGAGAGAGCGAGGGAGGGCAGCGGGAGCCCACCGATGGACAAGGGTGAGGGGCGATAGCGCGGGAGGGGCATCCCATAAGGTTCACCATGGGCCTATACCTCCTACCCTTTGGTGGGGGACAGCGGTCGGAGCAGCGCTCCTTAATCGCCTGACAATGGTGCTGCCTACCATCACCCGACCAGTGCAGCCAAAGCTGGGAGGCAGACTAAAAGAGGAACGGGTGGGAACAGTCCTACAGGGCCGCAGGCTAATAGCCCCGCTCACCTGCGAGTAGAGAGAGCCATCTTCTTGCCTTCGCAGCGCCGACTGCAGAGAAGAACTGGGGAATTTGTGGAAAGTCCCTGAAATATGAGGGGCTGGGAGGAGCCACTTTTTTTCTGTCTATGCAGTCCAGCGCCATCTTGTGGATGTATAACCCAAACGTAAGGAATTACTCTCTGGAGCAGGACGTGCTGTACACTTAGAATATAGGAACACACATTTTTTTCTTCCATTTTAAAGGGGCAATTCCTCAGGTGGGGTGATCATAGACAGGAGTAGGGTTATCCAGCAGAGTTGCATTTTACCATTTAACTGCCTCCAGGGACTGCATCATGGATATGAATGAGAAGCAGACATACAGAGGCAACTTCACTGAATGCACTGAATCTTGGTTTGGGTTATTTTTATCTCTCACTGCTGCCTCTCTATCTCCTGCTGTGCATTGTATCAAGCAAAGAAGAGTGATGCATTGTAAAAGCCAGCCGACTCCCTGCTGTGTAACACATTGTAACAGCTTGACTGATATTGCAATTTTAATGTGTAACACATTATACACCAACCATGAGCCTGCTTTCAAAATGTAAACAGTGCACAGCTGACCCACAGCTTTCTGTGTGAATGTTTTCTCCATCACAGTGTGGTGGTGCTGAGTTGAATGCTACATCTGCATAATTACAGCATATTTCAACCAAGACCACTTGTAATCAACAGTTCTGAGCATTAGGAAGTCCTGTGCGCATAGAGTTCTAATGCCAATGACATGTTGCATTTAACAGTTGCATTAATTTGAAGATGTCATAATTATCTAAGATATCAAGTCTGCACAATGCTTTCAAGCTAAACATCTCTTCAAATAGCAAATATCATAAAACAGAGCTGTAACTGACTGGTTATACTGTATTTACTCATTACTCTTTGTTAAAACAGGTCTTAGTGGGCCTAATCCTTCTTTGGAAATATTGTGCCATCAAGGGTCCAGGTATTTGACATATGACTGGTAAGTCCAGTAGTAAATACTTGCTTACCTTGTACTCTAAGAGCCCTGTCTGCACACTTGTGTACAGCCATTACCATGTCCACAATAAAACAGAGCTCCAGGAGTAAATCACAAGCATTTCACTATTGTGGGGCTTACTAGTGCTGGGGGTAGCTTTGTTTAGGGCCCCGCAGACCAAGGCCCTACCTGGCACAAAGTTATTAGAATTGGTTTAGGTCTAATTTAGGTGGTTAAAAATACACTTAGATATTTTTTATTTTGGGTTTATCTGTGCATTCATTCTGTATGCTTTTTCAAGAATGTTTCTTTCTTTAACTCTTGTTGCACTGGTTAGAAACCTGATATAAGTAATGTTTAATACAGCAAAGATCTCAAATAGAATATGTGTACCATTGTTAGCCTTTCCTTTTTACGGAACTGTTATTTTTAATATGCTATATCAGATGTTGCAGTTTTATCACTATAAATTGGATTTACTTTTATATTCCAGAAAGATGAAGTATTGTTAATCACAAATTATAATATTGACTTTTGTTTGAGTGCCTTCTATAATGAATGAATAAAATCTCTCAGCATACTAGTGATATCATAAGACTAAAATGTACATACAGTAGACTGAATGCCCAGGTCCCTATAGTGGAAAGAAGATTAATTTGCACTAAAAATCAACCACTTAAAAAATATGTTGATATTGTATTGGTTACTATGGACACAACAGTGTGCCAACTGCTAAACCCAATGTCTTGAATAAAGGCCAAATATTCTATTTCCATCTAATACAAACCAGATCAAGTGTCCTGAAGGCCCCTGGGCAGAAAGTCTAGTGCAGGCCCCCATGTAAGTAGTTGTAGATGAATTGCTTCCCTTGTCCACAATTGGTGGAGGCCCTGGTTTTCCCCCTTTTAATCTGGCCCTGAATATATTACCAACAAATATAAATGACTGGCAGAATTAATGACACATGATAAGGCAGACATTAGAAACATTGCTATGCTTAATGGAACCCCTATAAACTTGTGTTTCTGTATAATTGTACCCTTGATGTTGCTGCCCCACTGAATGCCTGTGCAGTGGTCCTCCATCTTCCATATACTCACCAATGTTACATACAACACATACACCTAAACACTACATGTACAAAACAAATAAATATCCTTGTCGCTATTCACCAGTCCAGAATATGTGCGTGATGATTTACAAATTGTCACTGTCGGTGACGCCTATGCTCAGGACCAGCATCTCCTTTGGCAACTTAAAAAAAGCAAAAATAAGAAGGCAAAAGCAATTGTCAATATTTGTCCTTTTGTTCAAAATACAAAATGTCTGGCCAATGTCTTTTCTGATATGTGGATGTATTGATCTGGGACTGAAAGCGTCTTCTTTATGGCTGCTCATTGTTATATGTATAGAGGGGTTTCCTGTCCAGTGAGGAGTCTAAACATTGCTGCTGGCATAGTCTTCATGTGGATCTGTAATAGGAAGAAAAAAAGAACATTAAATTGAGGTCACTAAGACCCATTGCTCCAGAAACACCAATTTCACTCATTCACTACAACTCTGCTTTCTGTCACCTGCAGATAATCTGGGCATGAAGTCACTTTCAAAATGATGCCTTTTCGCATGAAAAGGAAAGGGGCCAATACCCATAAGCCATAAAGATGGCGAAACTTGGCATGTTCTAAACATGGTGTGCTCATTTCATGAAAAGTCTTTAATGTCCTTATCCAGGCAAAAGTTTTAAGGAAAATCTAATACTTACCTTTTGCCCCCTGCAAATTTTTCATCCAACTCTTTCTAAAATCTACCAGGTCCCGTGATCTGTCACTATGGCAAATCAGAGCCTGGCATACACTTGCAAATATAACAAACCATGGAGTAGCTAACAGCTTCACTTCAATCTACCTCTGATCATTTCAGAACCACCCGGTGTGACTGGTAAGATTTTATTCTGCGGACTATAATAGAATCTATGCTGATACCTCACAAGTGAGCTGTTAGATATCATTTAGTTGCATTAACCTAGGCCTGGAACCGTATAGGTTTCCATAGGTATCCTTCTTAGAAATTTGAATGACCAATAACCTCACACCTCCCTCCCTTATGCCCTCCCCCCAGTTTGTTTGACATATGTGTCACATGTGACATGTGTGGCATTGTACATATTTAGCTTCTGGATATATGTAAAAAGTTTGTCAGAATTAACCAACCCCCCCCCCCCTCGGACTCAGGAGGATGAACATCAGTTACCATGGCTGCCAGCACCAGTGCTGCCGCTGCTGCTCCTTAGGTGCACACACAGAGGGTAGAGGGTGGGTGTGGCCAGAGCAAGCGTCCATTGACACGGATGCAGGCCAATGCCGGAAGACCGGCAATGGTGCCCAGAGTGGAGATAGCAGGCAAGTACCAGTCCCTATCCCTGCCACACGTCGTTCCTCCGTTGTCTAGCCTTTAATATCTGGATGTGGCTTAGCTGGCAATGGCAAGTCATGGAGCTTTATGACTCATGCGCATGCTCTGCTGTGGTCAGTGGCAGCTGTAGGACCAGCTTGCCAGGCTCACTCGTGTTGAGAGCTTCAAGGATAGTGTAGACTCCTTTTTTGTGTGGTCCGGGAGGACAAAAATTGAAAGGAGGCCAAACTTTAGAGGTTTGCCGCAGTCTCTACCTGGCGCTACAGGACATGGAGGCGAGGTACATGGGACAGGCCTCAGGAGAGCTGCTTGTGTTATTATTATTATTGTTTTTGGGTTTACAATCTCTTTAACATTCAGTTCAGTTCTGAAAATCTTTCTCTGGTCTTTAAGCATACCCCCAGGGAGGGGGAAAGCACAAGCCACAGGAGGTCATTGCTTTTCTCTTATTAGACAGTGGCCTTATTGTAAGGGCCTGCAGGGTGTGCCTAAAAATCTGAATAGAATATTCTGAATGGGTATTTTTATAACAGGACTGATTTTTTTACTGGACTGATCAGTCACTGGGATCTTAAAACAAACAACATTTTAAAAAGTTTTTTTTAGAGGGTAAAAAAAAAATCCCAGAACATTTCTTGTTCCACTATTCTTGTACAGGATGGCACCCCCTGCATGGAATGCTGTTCTGTGCAAGGAATCCCAAATTTTAGTGCCACTGAATTGAGGTATTATGTGATATTAAGTAGCCCTTTCATTCCTTTACGCCATGGGGGGGGGGGGGGGCTTGCATGCCAGACTAAAGGGTTTTTTGTTATGTTTAAGGGGAGAATTTCTTTTTTTTTATACCAATGCAAATACCAATATTAAAACTCCTGGGAAAATACCTAATGAATGGTATGCCCATCATTAGAAAGAGAAGTCAAATTAAAAGGGAACTATCACCTCCTCAAGTCTATAAGACTCTTGGGGCAGTACTCTACCTCTTTATGGGGCATCACGAATTGGCATCTCCTGCTATGTAAAACTGGTGTGTGAAACAACTTCAGATCGGCCAGTCCACTCATCTCTTCCATGAGCCTGCAGTGCATCCCCAGCACCCTGCTAGCTAGGCGCACACCCTCACCAGGCTTTTCTGAATGGCCAGCGGATGCACATGCAAAGCTAAAGGGGGGGGGGGGGGGAGATATGGCTGGCAGTGCTCACTCCATTCAGATTTCCTTCGCTGCAATATTCATTGCAAATGCATCATGGGAAGGTGGGTTTAGGGGGGAATACACATTTTTCTGTGACAATGGTCCCATTTTAAAATCGAATCTCTGCCCATTATCCATTTCCTTCTGACATACAGTACATTTGCAATGCTTTAAAAAGGAACAAAACTCAAGATTTTCTCTATCGTGGCTTTTGTTTCTCCTTGCAGATATTCACAGGCAAATACACGTTCGCATAAATGCGTAACTGGTTTTGTTTGCATAGGATGGATTCTGCACTGCTGAATAGCCCATGCTTTCCAATGAAGCCAAATATGATGCAAATATATATTCGCACCATAAGAATATATTCATACTCTGTTAAATCAACTCTAATACCTTACCTCTCCAACTGAGTTAGAAAGCGCCTGAACAATCTTCTCATGAGCTGTTGCAACAACACTTTGCCCATTAATTTCAATGATGCGGTGGCCAACCCGGACACCACCTCTTTCAGCGATTCCTCCCCTCATAAGGCTGCAAATCTGAAATTGAATGACATATCAGCAGTAGAAGATTAGGAGCATATACTTATTCAGCAAGTTAAATGGGTAAGTATTATACATTGTTATACATCTTGTTTATTGTTTATTCCCTGGATCCCCTGGCAAGAGGTATGCCCTAAACCGTTCATAATGTTGGGTGATGTTTCTGTGGATGTCAAATTTACTGTAGAAATCGTAAAGTTGTTAATATACAGTAATAAGGTTATCACAATAAAGCATGTCTGGTTATACAGATGCAGCAAACTTAATAGTCCCCAGCTGGCATCAGGGGTTGGGGGTGCATGCCTGTATTTTGCACATAGATTTACAGATAGACCATTTCTAAGGCATGGGCCCACTTCACAGGCTTCCTTTAGTGGCAGTTACCACCCTGAATGAATCCTGTCATATTGGCCCCAATATATTTTCTCTTGAGATGCAGACATGTGGCAGAAACACATAAGGAATCCTGTTGCCTTGATCACACCACCACTAATCTCATAATTTTGCATGTTGGTTTGCACATGTGGCCATTTCTATGACATGGGCCCACTTCACGGGGTTCCTTCAGTGGTGGTTATCACTCTAAAGGCATTCTCCCACCTTGATCCCAGATCAAACAGTGAAAAAATACAAATGAAGGAGACTGCTATATCTCTTACACCTTTGGGAGGCAAGGGTATACATTTTCTTACAACCTGTCTAGACATGACATGTAAACGCATGTGAGTTTGTAACTATCACACAAAGGAACTTGCCAGCTGCTCCCCCAGTTTGTGGTGGAGAGCGACCACAAGCAGTCACAGGGCCAGATATTCAAGAATAGTAAGTATTGAAAAGGCAGACCCCAAAATAGCAGCTGTGGGGCATAGGGGGATTACAGATTCTTTTTTTATGTGAAATGTTTTTTAATAATGTTAATTGCCTGCACATCTTCACATCCATCCCATTGAAGGACTTTACTTCTTAACAAGTGAACTAGTGAAAAACAATTGTATTTTAAATTACAAATACTGTTCAGACACCGACCTTAAATATGATGTAAGTCACCTTTGTAATCTAAATGTCCTGGCCAGCCCGAATGAAATAAAATAACTAGATAATGTCTAGATCAATATGTTAAGAGAACATATTATAGATGCTAGAGAAAAGCTCATATAAAGATTTCCCAATTTCCTTGCAAGTGTTAAAACCTTTGCCGGTCACCACCATTTAGCTGAAATATGTAGGTGGATGCAGTGTTATTCTGATTAATGTTCTTCCCATGCTGGACTGCTGTGCTTGTATAAAGCTCTCAAGGGGGGAATAGGGATAAAGTAATGTTTAAAAAGTATGTCTTGGGGTTTAGAAGCCTTCAGGATCTCTTAAATAGTTCCATTTAAATCTATTTCACTGGTGCACACTGAGTTAGAAAAATACCTTATGTGCTCATGCAATAATTTCATAAACATTAATACAATATCCTAGAAGTTATACCATATATACTACCAATAGGTGAAGACATAAAATACATGTGCTTAAAAAAAATATATTTTATTTTTCGCTCCATAAGACAGAATTTGCTCCCCGAAAGTGGGGGGAAAATGTTGGTGCATTTTATGAAGCAAATGTGTGTATGTGCCTTTGTGTGTGTGTGGTGGGAGGCTTGTAAAGGACAAGTCTACTTACTTTACCAGCGCTCGTTCTGCTGATAACCCTGCTCCCACAACCCTGGCTGTAGGACTGCGGGAGCATTATCAGAAGCATGGGGAGTGTCAGTAATCTGAGTGGAGTGTGTGTGTGTGTGTGTGTGTGTGTGTGTGTGTGTGTGTGTGTGTGTGTGTGTGTGTAGGGAGTGCTGGACAATGGAGGAGCGACGGGCAGGAAGGAAAATTCCACTCATCTTACTCCTGTGCCACTAAACCTGCTCCAGCAATGACAAGGAAAGCCCAGGAAGCCCCAACCGCACGAGTGGAATGAGCAGTAACACGAAAAGGGGGATTCCTTCCCTTGGCAGAGTAGGCCCCAACGATGGCCTGACGAATCCACTTACTGATGGAAGATTTAGCAGGCGCCAAACCCTTCTTGGGCCCAGATGGCACCACAAAGAAAGCATCAGTCTTGCGAAAAGCAGACGTTACAACCAAATAATACTTCACCACGCGAACTACGTCCAAGGAATGTAGAGCCCTCTCCTTGTCATTGCTGGGATTAGGACACAGAGAGGGCAGAACAATATCCTGATTTAAATGAAAAGCAGAAACCACCTTGGGAAGAAAATCCGTCTTGAAACGGAAAACCACCTTGTCTTGATGTCTTTCAAAATACGGAGCTTGAATGGACAGAGCCGCCAACTCAGATACACGCCGAACCGAGGTGATGGCTACCAAGAAGGCCACCTTCTGCGTAAGGGAAGACAAGGCAATATCATGCAAAGGCTCGAAGGGAGGACCCTGAAGAGCAGACAGAACCAAGTTCAAATCCCAAACCGGAATAAGAGGCTTCCTAGGAGGCCGCACATGCGAAACCCCCTGGAAAAAAGTTTTAACCAGCGGATTGAGAGCGAAAGATTTATGGAAAAACACTGCCAGGGCAGACACCTGCCCTTTCAGAGTACTGAGTTGGAGCCCTAAATCCAAACCGTGCTGCAGGAATTCTAAAATTCTAGAAATAGAGAATTCCCTACAAGGGAAAGCCCTAGTCTCACACCAATCAATATAAGACCTCCAAGTCCTATAGTAAACAGAAGAAGAGGACTTCTTCTGAGCACTAATGAGAGTCCGAATAACAGCATCAGAAAGACCTTCATCCTTTAAGATGGAAGTTTCAGCAGCCACGCCGTCAAAGCCAGCGTTGGTAAATTGGGGTAACGCAGATGACCCTGTGTGAGCAGATCTGGCAGCAGGGGCAGAACGAACTGATCTTCTGCCAACCTTACCACGTCTGCGAACCAAACCTGTCTTGGCCACCTTGGGGCCACCAGAATTGCTGACACTCCTTCCAGAGTCAGCTTGCGCACCACTTTGGCCACCATGGGAAACGGAGGGAACAGGTACAGAAACCCCAGATCCCTCCAGTTCAGAGACATGGCATCCGTTGCGAGGGCTAGAGGATCCTTCGCCAGAGACACAAATGCCGGAAGTTTGTGATTGTGCCGGGAGGCAAAGAGGTCCACCACCGGAGACCCCCACCTGAGACAAATCGAGTGAAATACCTTGGGACTGAGAGACCATTCCCCCTTGCGGGCTGACAACCTGCTCAGAGTGTCCGCCTCCATGTTTTCCACTCCCGGAATGTAGACCGCCGAGATGCACGGAACGGGACTCTCCGCCTTGTCCAGAATCAGAGACACCTCCCTTAGGGCACTCCTGCTGCGAGTCCCTCCCTGGTGATTGATATAGGCAACCGCCGTCCAATTGTCCGACCGGACCTGAACCGGCACACCCTGCAGTTGATGAGTCAAATGAGAGAGAACCATTCTGATGGCTCTCAATTCCAGAACATTGATAGGTTTGTGTGCTTCCAGGGGCCCCCACAGACCCTGAAATTGCAGATCCTTCCAGAAGCCCCCCCATCCTGAAAGGCTGGCATCTGTGGTGACCACCTCCCATCGAGGAGTCTGAAAAGATCTGCCCTTCACAAGATTGGCTGAGTTCAGCCACCACCGGAGCGAGCGGCAAACTCGGGAAGACATCAGAAAAGGATGATCCAGCGACTGAGGATCCCTGTCCCAGACCGCCAGCAGATGGAGCTGTAGCGTCCTTGTGTGAAACTGAGCAAAAGGAACTGCTTCGAAAGAAGCCACCATCAATCCCACCAGTCTCATTCCTAGGCGGATGGTCGGCTGAGGAAGGGACAAGAGCGACCGAATCAGCTCCTGAATCAAAAGAACCTTGGATTGAGGAAGGAATACTCTGGCCTGTTCTGTATCCAAAGACATTCCCAGAAAGGATATCGTCCTGGAAGGGTAAAGGGAAGACTTGGGGTAATTGATTACCCAGCCGAACCTTTCCAGAGTGGATATTACCGTCCTGGTGTCCAATTCCGCTTGACTGAATGACGATGCCATGATGAGGAGATCGTCCAGATATGGCACAATTCGAATTCCCTGCGCTCTGAAGAGAGCCATCACCCCAGCAAGCACCATGGTGAAAACTCTTGGAGCTGAGGTGAGACCAAAAGGAAGAGCTACGAACTGAAAATGCTGATCCTCCACCACGAACCTGAAAAATCTTTGGTGCGCAGGAAAAATTGGGACATGAAGGTAAGCGTCCTTGATGTCTACAGACGTCATGAAGTCCCCTTGACGAAGAGATTGGATAGCTGAACGCAGCGTTTCCATGCAAAATTTTCGCAGTCTGATAAACCTGTTGATAATCTTCAGATCCAGGATGGGCTGGATAGAACCGTCCTTTTTGGGGACCGTGAACAGGTTTGAGTAAAAACCCCGACCCCGGTCTGATAGGGGCACTGGAGAAATGACCATCATTTCCAGAAGACTTGAAACCGCCGCCCGGAGCCCCTGTGCGGACAGTGCGTCCGGGGGCATCCGAGACCTGAAGAAACGAGGAGGGGGGCTGGACTCGAACTCCAGCTTGTAGCCGGAAGACACCACTTCCCGGATCCATTTGTCCGAGACCTCCCGATCCCAAATCGGGGAAAAGTGTCTCAGCCGTCCCCCCACCCGCACGGGTGAGGGCGCCCCCTCATTGCTGAGCAGGCTTGGCCGCGGGCTTGGGCTTAGAGCCCCAATTGGATCCTGAACGGGCACGACCTCTGCCCCTGTTCCAGTAATCACCTCTCGAAGTAGGGAAGGCGAATCCTCTTCCCGCTCTAGAACCTCGAAAGGAGGGAGTGAAAGAAGCTGCTCCGCGAAAAGGACGGCGTTGCTTCTTACGTTGAGGCAACTTACCGCCCTTGGCCATCGAATCCAATTTTTCTCCAAAAAGTCTTAACCCCATGAAAGGGAGATACGTCAGCGACTTTTTTTTTTTTTGACCCAAAGTCAGCCGCCCACTGACGCAGCCAAACCGAACGCCTAATAGTCACCATCAGAGCAGAAGCTCTGCTACTCATCATCAAGGAATCGTCCAAGGCGGCTACCATGAAGGACAAAAACAATTCACATCGTTTGAGTCCAAGGAATTCCTCACTGTCCGGATTCAAACCGGAGGAGGATAACAAGTCCTTGACCACCTTTCTAGCAGCCACTGCCAACAGCGATGAGGCACAGACAGGCCGTATGGCTGCCCCAATACTGGCAAAACCATGGCAAGCCATCTGGTCAATGTGTTTATCCTCGCCATCTTTAAGAGAGGAACAATCAGGATTATTCAAAACGGCTGAGTTGGATAAACCTAAAATTGGTGCGTCCACCTCAGGAGGAGACGCCCAACGCTTAATCGTGTCCGTGGGAAAAGGATATCTTTTATCCCAACTCTGAGGAATGCCTGGAAGCCGAGCCGGCCTTTCCCATTCCCTAGAAATAATTTTATCAAAATGCTTCTGATTAGGAAATTCCAAACGCGGCTTGGATTCTTCATAAAACTCCCCCTGTTGATGAGGAGTGCCCTCGGGAGTGGAAATAGCCAGGACCTCAAACATCTGAGTCAGGACGTTGGGAGTATCAGAAGAACTCCCTGACCTCCGCTCGTAATCAGCATCCACAAATTGCTGATCATCTGAAAGATCAGAATCCTCAAACAACTCCCCATCTTCCGGTGGAGAGTAATCCGACCAATCCAGACCATCCCCCGCATCATATTCAAATGCCGGAGTGACCGGAGACAGATGCTTTCTCTTAGCCGGTGCCTTCTTGGCAACCGTGGTAGAAATGAATTTTTCAATACTAGCCAATCTGGCACACACATCAGATTGTAACTGCCCACCCATGAACACGTCACATGGGGCACGGGTGAAAATGGGAGGGGGCGGGGAAGAAGGTGGCGGCGCTGAACCAGAAGCCTGAGGTTCGGTTTGCCGTGTAATAGTCTGCTGTGCACATGATACACAGAGAAATAAGTCATCCCCGGTTAGGGATACCCCACAGCCCATGCACTTCCGGGATTGTCCCAAGGGGAGCCCGGTATCCTGGGATGCCTCCATAAGGTGAACTTATAGCAACTCTCTATGCCCAAGGGAATTACACTAATAAGCGACCCGGGATGCCCTTTTAATGTCCCAAGTGGGAGGATTTTAAAAATTGAAAACCTAAATGACCCAGGGACTATAGGACTAGGAAAGGACCCCCTATTTGCCACTGTGGATCCGCCTGAAAGACACAGAAGAACCATGTATCACATAACAGATTGATAAATAAAGAAGGAATGAAAGAATGAAAGAGAGGGAGCCAACAGGCCACTCACGGAACCGCCAGAGAACGCAGCAGCTCACACCGTGTGAAGAAGATGTGTGAGGAGATGTGTGAGAAGGGGGCGTGGTCAGCACAGCCCGCGCGCACGCTCGCGACGTCAGTCAGTGCCGGCCAGACGGGACGAGGCTCCTCAGCGGCACTAGAGATAGAAGGGGGCGGGCCGCGGCGACGCGCCGTAACAGCGGCCCCGCCCCTTCCCTTGAGTATCATGAGGGGACAGATTCCCTCATGAAAAAGTGCGGCAAAAGTCAGCGCCGCGGTGCTATAAATGACCGCGGCGCCTGATAGTAAAAAACACCACACAACTCCAGTTCTAGCAGCCACTGCCCCTTTGTGCTTTCACCTCCGGCCACAAAGCAATGAGGGGTGGATCTCGGCCTAGCGCCGAAGTACGGCCCCGCCCCCCATCAACTCCAGTGCGTGAGGTAAAAATAATTTACCTCACAGATTTAAGGAATTTGAGCCGCCATGACCCGGCGCCGTGGCCAGAGCTTTACCGGCCGCAGTGTAGAAAAAAAACAACAACACTTGTGAATGTAATTAAAGGGCAATCGCAGAAAAACACTTAATGTTAATAGAGTGAATAAATGGATAAGGAGAATTCTCCCAGCCCATCCCCAATAAAGAAAGGAGAATTTAGAGTGGCCACCCTTGTGTTAAAACTAAGGGACAGGGCATCCCAGACCGGGGTCACCAACCCGGTATGCCGTCTACCCTTTGTACAGGGTCTCACGGAGGAGCCTTGCTCCTGGGCACCAAAGGTGCTGGAATACCCTCGTCTAGACCAGCAGCCACAACTGTAGGAGGCAATTATCTTATAAATAAAAAGGTCTGACGGAAATAGATAAATAAATGGCCGGGAGTTCACCCGGCTACCTTGAAACTCCCCCATGCAAGGAGGAGACATCATCTTCTGCTTGCTCGCCGTCTGCAGAGATGAAGACTGGGTAATGAGTGGGAGGTCCCAGGTATTTATAGGACTGGGAGGGGCTTCTCTTTTTTCCTATCATCTCTGCAGATTCGCCTCTTCAGGTCAGTATAACCCATAGGTAATGGATATCTTGAAGCGGGGTGTGTGACATACTTAGAATAACCCAGTCTCAAGTCTTGTAGCCTCTTAACAGTTTTTCATCCAGGATTGCCCTGTATTTAGCTTAGGGGCCGAATACGTATGCATGCCACTTCAGTTTTTTTTTTTTGTTGATTTGGATAAACCTATAATTTCCCTTTATGCTTTACAAATAAATACTACTTTGTGTTGTTCTACTATCACCTATAATCACAAAAAAATATATGTAGGTTTGTAGCTGTAACGTTTAAATATGCAAAAAGTTCAAGGGGTATGAAAACCACTGTTTAGAAATACATATATATAATTCTCTCTCTCTCTAATATATATATATATATATATATATATATATATATATATATTATACTGTAGGACCTGAAACACTGGAATGTACTCACTGGCATGTATGTACTGGCATTTTTGTTTGTTTAATGTGATGCCTCTGATGTCACTGCATACACAATTTTATCATATCGTATGTAGTATTTGGTATTTTTGTAAAAAAAAAAATAACTATCCTCTATTTTAAATCAAACAGATCATTACCTAAAGGATCTGTGGAGGAGGCCACATACATAGCAGATAAAGTATATTTCATGCTGCAGTGTAGGATTCTTCAGGGCTAATGAGGCTGAAAATAGAGAGCAGCAGAGCAAAGCTAACCTGAACATCAACAAACTTTTCAGAGAGATTTAGGTATGTTCACTTGGAAAAACAATTACACACAAATGACTTCCCTTAGAAGAGTGGAAATTTCAATTCATTCAAATTAAAAAATGAACAAAAAATCTTTAAGCAAAAACCATAGATTTAAAAAGCATTTATGTTTTATTGGGCAATGCAATTAGCTTTGGTTTATGCTTGAATTATTCAAATGCAATTCAGTACATTTATGGTACAGCTACAATGTACAGATTAAGTATATTTATATTTAATTGCCGTTCATCATTATGGAAAGATTTTTAAATAATATATATTACCGTAAGTATAACATAGTCAGTGGATGCTTTATATTGGAGATGGAGAGTCATACGTATGCAGATAAATCTCCTACTCTTTTTGACTGTAAGCTCGTAAGGGCAGACTTCTACTGTATCTTGCATCAAAACATTGTATAAAATAAATGTGCTATATTTTTTACTCCATCTGAAAGTATTACTTTGCAGGGCTGCCAAAGAAAATATGTAAATAATAAGAATCTGTCTCTGGGCCTCTGAGGGTGGTCTTTTTCCCTACTACTGTCCATGGTCTCTTCTTTCCATTGTCTCTGGTCACCACAGGGTCCTCTGTCCTTGCTGTCATTTTCCCATTGCTTCTAGTGCCCTCTGTTCATCACTCTAGCCATAATTCACCACTGTAGCCCTTCTTTTGCTGTCCCACGGCACTTTCTTGTTCTTCGGCGTCTTCTGCATCTTTGCTGCTTTGCCGTACAAAGCCAAGGGCCCTCACATCTACGATCACTGCTCGCCAACCAATGAGGTCATCACCGCATCACTGGTGCTAATGTGGACACAATGCAGTATACAAAAGTAGTGGAAACGCACTCCCAAGGCTGTGGAGTCAGAGTTACAGTCATTGAGAGTCAGAGCCGGAGCTAGTTTTAGAGAGTTTTGTCAAAAAGTATTTATCGACTTTGACTCCAGCCTAAATAGTAAAATCTCTCACTAATATTATATAATGAATGTAACTTTCATAGGAAGTTTACAAATGTTATTCATAAATATACTTTATGTTCCCTCCATATAAAACTTTCATTTATAACGATCAATGATAAGCATCAGCAGCCGGGTGTGCAAGTGTTCCTTGTACTTAGTGTCTTTATGCTGCCCCAAGGCTCTTAGTTACAATGGCTGAAACTGACAAGAATGTAAAGTATTGTCCAGGCAGAAACACAAAAGGCCTATACTACAGCTCCTCCGTACAGGCCCGGTGTTCCCCTGCAGCTCCTCTACGCAGTGCCGGCATCTGCATACTTTCCAATGACAGAAGTCAATGATAAAAGTGAGTGAGTGAGTTTATTTATAAGTCCTATAAATTCTCCCCTTTCTGTCTCCTCAGGGAACGCAAAGTGCTGGTGAATGAGAAGATGCCACTCTTGAGAGCCAACATGGGGCAAGCAGAAACCAGCTACTTTAACCCTTGGCTAATGTCCCTGCTGCTGTACATGGTGTCTGCTGCTGACATTGGTCCTTGCCCTCTGAGCTTCACTCTGACCCATTAGCCACTGCTGAGCTCATTTCTCTTCCCCATGGCACCACGAGCCCGGACATCTATGATCACTTCTGGACAACTGATGCAACGCACTACTGCTACTAATGTAAGCACAGCGCAGTACAGACAGTTGGCGGGAACACACAGTGTAAAAGAGGTCCATTTTTAAAAACTGGAGTACTGCATTTTTTAAAGTGGAACGACACCCAGGATTTTGACTATCCTGGGTGTTGGTCCACTTTCCCCCAAATCGCAAGATACAAGTCACCTCACCCCGCTCCTACGACACGTGCGCGGCTACTCGTCCCATCAGCGCGCTCGGACAATGCTTCAACGCGACGTCTTACCTCAGCAGCTCAGAGCACACTGGCTTATAGATTCCCCAGCCGATCTTGCTAGGTGTTAGTCCACTTTAAGTAGGATATGACACCACATGAAATTAAATACTACATGTCATACAGGCTGATGATTTCATGTTTCTATATAGCAAGAGTAACAACCAATTTTAAATAACCAAAAAGCTACAGTATATAACTGTATGTGGTAAATGGAGGCACATTCATTAAAACATGACATACATCAAGGTTTGTTCACAGATGACATTTGCTGAATTTGCAAAGCTTACAAACGAGGTTGCAGATAGTATGCCAAATATTTGATGAATATTTCCCACTGGAGGTTGTAAATGTCAGTTTAGAGGGGCAAATATCTCTGGCACTTACTATCAATAAATACAAAATATTCAGGTGAGCCAGTATTACAGGGACATGAAAATTAGAACAAACCCAGATGTTATTCATTTTTCTTTGAATAGCCATTTTTAGAAAATGTATAGCAAAATGACAATTATTTTTATAGATACACCCAGATGAAGGGAGTCGATGATACAGAGCAGTTCTTTCATGGGGCCCACCCCATCATCAATACATGCTCCCTAAACTCAGCTCAGGGAGGTCTCACTACATGTCTACGGTGCTGCAGTAGATTGTTTTAAAGGATCCATCAGCATGTCAGAATAAAACTAGTCATTAAAAATCTAATTGCCTTGGTGAGTATGGGCAGCTAATACTATAGTCACCAAGGCAATTATATTTTAATGATATGAAATACATAACACTTTATAATAAAAAGTTTCCCCACCAGTAAGAGACTTTGTAACAAAAAATGGTCTCCCAATTAAACAGCAGCAAGAAAAAGCAATGGGGATGGAAATGCTATTCTTTTCAGACCAATCTTAGCAGTGCCGCTTACTTCCGGTGCTTTTTTCCTATGCTATGAGACTTTTTCAATAGTATCAACACCGGTAGCAGCAACAATAAAGTATGTATTTCTCTGCAAACAAAGTAGATTGAGACTGACATCAACACATCCTAGCTACAGAGAGCTAGAAGGGACAGACTTCAGCTGAAAGAGCAATAACATTATGTAAAAAAAAAACAAGCCGTGGGGCATGGCATTTTCTTAGGTTTGCTCTAGCACAGTGACCAGCTATATTATGTTTAGATGAACATTATTCAGCAACAATATAACATGCTTTAGAGAAGATTAGTGATGTGAACAAAGGATGATTGGAAAAATCCAGAACACCATGCTGCTGTATGCCATGTTGCATGGGATTGCTATTGTAAAGAAGACTACTGTGTATGCTTAATAGATAATCGAGATATTTAATTCCTCAACTACAGAAAATTGATAAAACAAAAGCAGTACTATATAAATATAAAAAAAAAAAATATATATATATATATATATATATATATATATATATATTTCTGTACAAGTACGTAGTGTATATATAAGTCGTGTATTTGTAATACCACATTCTCAATGCGTTGATTCTCTAGTGTCTAGTGTACAAGTGTACAATACTTTATTTATACCACACAAAGGACCTCCTTTGCTTTTAAATGAAGTCTATATCTGTGCCAAAATGCATTCTCAGTTACTTTTTCTTCCTAAACGCCTATGATGATGCGGCTCATAAAACAGCCGTCAATCACTTTTTATTTCAAAGAGAGCCCTTATTTCACCCAGAAACAAGGCGCTGAGTTTAAAGCCTGTAATTTAATTATAAACTGTGCGCTTGGTTACAGTAAATAGATGTGTTCCGCTAATCCTCACCAAAAGAAGATTTATTTAATCTTTGTTCCAGAATAACAGCTTTCAGAGATCAAGGAGTAATATATCCAGATGTTTTTTCGGCCAATATAATTTAGGCATTGTTATAAGGCATTTAACCACTGTTATGTTGGGGTCATATAATTAAACAAAATCATAGACTGGCCCCCAAAATGCAGTTAAAACACAAGTATAACAAATATGTAATCTAAGAATCAATATAGAGGATTATAATGGAATTGCATTTTATATAATATTTTCTAATCTTTTATATTAATTAATGGTTTATCCTAACCAGGATCCATTTAGCCTAGCACTATACAGACAAAGTGGCTTTCTCCTTAGTATATCCATCAGAAAAGACTAGTATTAGATTCTGCGCTGTAATCCTCTTCAATGGGAATTAGGATATGACCAAATATCCCACCTGTGCCTCATGTATATACTTGATAGTGTTCCCCACGCTGGCTCACCTTTTGTGAAAATGAATAATGTCTGATCTCACAATGTCAGCAGTGCATGACACCATGTACTACTGTAGGAGCGCACAGAGAGTTAACATCATGTGTCAGCAATGCAACAAGAGACCTCATTGCAGACCAGCAAGTAAGGTGGTACTTCATATATGGGCATAGGTCTAGTTTAACCCTTAGACTTTCCACCCTTGTTCGGCAACCTGTCTAATACCAAAGCATTTATTTAGATTTAGGTGCCATTCTAATAAGAATGCATAATAATTTAATCATTGTATTAGTAAGTAATAATTAGGAATACAGATGTTCCTACAGCTCATGGTCAGCTGTAAGAGGTCTACATAGTAACAGACGTGTCTGCTATACAATGTATCAAAGCAGGACATATCTTCCCAGCTCCTTGAAATGTAAACTTCCCTACTGAGTGGAAGCTAGACCAGGCCCAGGAAGGCATAGTACTGCTTTCAAGTACCAACTATCAGGCACTGATGAAACACTAATTACTACCATTGTGCATCTGTGTGGAGCTCTATAAACACATAACCTGAAGTACTGAATATACTTGGGGACAGGCCTGTGAAACACCCCCTAGATATTGTGGTGTCCCTCTTGGCAAGTAGAGGTGCTTTATTTCTCATTTGTATATACAGTATATGGATACACATTTGAGTAGGAAAGAAATCCAAGACAAAAATTTGAATCATGTTTTCTATATGCCATCAAGCCTCTTTGGTCAACTGTGAAAATGATCTTCAGGAGCAAATACAGCTAGTGTGCAAAGCTGTTTTTGTCTAGAAGTTACAGGTCGTTTTACCTACTGTAAGGACAAAGTATTTTCCGAGGTAATGGTTGTATACTATTAAAGTAATACAACCTCTCAAATAAAAAAACAAAAGCGTACTTGACTTTTGTCCCCTCTAGCTGGTTGGCGATAGTCTGGCTATCAGCAACTCACCTGACCACTCTAGTAAGGTTGGGGAAAAAACTGGCAAAGAGATAGGATTACAGTACCCTAAATAGCATAAAATGGTCTAAAATACTACTGCACCCCACATATATCTGCTTTTCAGAGCTGCCAACTCTGATGATGTACAAATCTTGGGAAATCGCTCATAGAAGAGCAGCAGCTGCACTGCAGGAACCGATATTTGTATCAAACACTCTGTATGGGGTAGGACCTTCTTAAGCAGCATTTGTAACTGACAAATGGGGGGGGGGAGGAACAATGTACTAAACTTTATTTTGGACTAGAGGCCAGCTTTATTTATTCTAGAATAATTCCAGAAGAGGTTTTTCCAAAAAAAAAACTTTTGTCACTTCCAATGGCCCAGCTTATCGGTAACCCTTATTTAGGTATCAAGGCCCAATCATACACCATATGTTCACCTATAGAGGAGTGGTGGGGAATGAATGGAAGAAGAGAATGCGTATATGTATATATGTATGTATGTGTATGACAATTATTAATATTCTCTCCATGTCCCCTTATTCCTCCAAATGTTTTGGAGCACAAACTATGCCACTATGACAAAGCTGTTTACTGTAATTTTTCAATACAGAGAATTCAGAAACCTTAATATGAGGTACATAAACCATGACAGTTTAGAGCAGGGCTTGATAAGGCGGAATCTTCAGTCATGAATAAGTGAAGATATTGTCAAGCAGACCATAAGTTTATTAATATATATATATATATATATATATATATATATATATATATATATATGACATGCTCATCATCTTTGTAAATAAGCCTCTAGACAATCAGTCATCTGTAGCAAGATGTGTGATTTTAATGATAGTTGAGGATTTATAGTCTATAAAAGATAGCAGAGAGACTATTTATTATGCACAACCAGCATTTTAATATTAAAACTTGTTAAAGGCTGCTCTCAGAGAAGCAATATTTTTAATGAATTCATTTATTAGACCAACAAAAAGATGTGCCTGCAATGTCAACTCTCCAAAAATGAATATATCTTCAAAATCATTGTTTTAGCCAAAAGAAATTCTGTAAAAAATGCATTGCAATTGCGGACAATGTTTTTTATATTCTGGATGAATTTGGCTGCTTTGTGAATTCTGAAACATCCACTTCTTAGAGAACCACTGACCTAGACCTAGAGCAGGTCTGCTGTCAGATTCTAAAGCATTATAAAGATCAGCAATTATCAGGTGACTAGTAGTTTTAGATGAAGATCAGCAAATCACACATCCCTAACAGATTGTGTTTATCCAATGGTGGAACTAAGCTGCAGGGATGGGGATGTATTTCTGCAAAGGTATGAGACGATTTACTCAAAAATGATGGCAAACACTGGAAAAAGGTACAAGAAGATTCTTGTATATAATTAATAAGTGCCAACATGGTGACAACCAGTTGGTTTGCCTTAATTCTACTTCATACTCATAGCCAAATCATGAACCTTTATCCACAGTGAAAAGAAGATCCTGTGCCTAGTTTTTCGATCCCTACAAAATAAAAGAGTTGACCACATTGAAGAGATTGCGCACAGGGCTGTGTAGTAATAGCCTTAAGATCTGGAAAAGAAAGACGAACAGAGACAGGTACAAGAAAAAGTGTATCAAGTATTTGTGGAGGAAGAGCATTCATCAGCACAGTGTAAAGTTACAGAAAACGTTTTTACAAAATGATCTTCTATCTGTAGGGGTGCAGACCTAAGAAAAGCTGGATGAGTGGCGCTGAATGTTTATAAAGACTAGACATCGTATGTTTCAATTTGAGACATTGTTGTGTTACAATAAATTACATATTTTCAGGTAAAAAAAACAAAATAATAAGTTAAAAAAAACCCAAATACATAGAGAAGCTAATCCATCAGTAAGCTTTTGTTTACATAGCTATACCTTATATAAACTGCACTAAACTAAAAGAAAAAAAATAATATAGAAGATACAACTCACGTGATATAAAGATGTAAATAAACACAACTTTCATTTAGTGATCTACTGAGTGATAAAACCATTCTCTATATCGAAGTGATATCTATATCCAATAAATCAGGGGTTATGAAACAGTGGTACATGCACCATTGGTGGTGTCCAAGAGCCTATGAAGTGGTGTGCAGCAAGGCTGAAGCTGATCCACTGCCATTTATACTTTACACAGGCCTGATTTACTACAAAACTGAACTACTGAATAAGTCCAAAGCAGTAAAGTATGTAGGTGCATTTTTGTGCACTTCGATGTTTTGATCACTTTAAACCTGGTTTTAGGTGACTGACAATCCATTTGTACTATCTAGGTGGTACTTGAGATAATTCTAAAATGTAAAGTGGTACTTCATTAAAGAAAAATGTTGGATACTCCTGAAACAAGCCAAATAATAATCCATATTTAGAGCTAGAATTAGAGAACACTGACAAAGGGGTCGATTCAGAGCCTGGTTAGAAAACTCACTTCTTAGTCTACCAGGAGTAAATGTTCACCTGGCTCTGAATCGGCCCCCATGTGGAGAATGAAAGTGAATGGCAATTTTCTCCCCTAAAAAAAGTGAGTTCTCACCAGGCTCTGAATGGACCCCAAAGTGTGTGTTCCTTATCAACCCCTAAAAACCCTAATCCCAGGAGCCATACGGGGATCAGAGCATTATTGAGCCACTCTGGTATTACTTGGCAAGGTAGACAGTCAAAGTCTGCAGGGGAAATGTGGCAAGATGTTGAGTATGTCTGGAATTACTTACTTTATGATTTCCTCCCAGCATGTAAGTGTACCTAAATGATAAACGTATATAACCTTAAACATAGCTAACTCCTAAAGAAATGCCTGTACAGAACAAGGAATCATGCAACAGATTCACTGGGGGATTGCCACACCAACAGCAAAACGTATAAGACGCTGGTAACAACCTACTAATTAGTGTACCTCCAAACATTACATTCATGTCTACTAAGAGAATTGCCGCTATGTTACATACAAAAGGGTCACTATAGCAAATATTGATTTGATTTACATTTCCTTTGCAGTTTCTTATTTCATAAAACGACTTTGCACTAGTATTTGTTCAAAGCATTTCAGCTCTACCTGTGGCCATTCATATGAACTATATTTATTCCACATCAGTGCATTATGTACAGTGTCTATGTCATTGCACATTGTAGAAGAAATAATCATCATCTGAAATCTTGTGATCTACATCAAGATTCCAAAGAGTAATATCGAAATATTTTTTCTTTGTAATGCTTCACCCAGAACGTATTGTTGTACTTATTAGGATTAGGTCTACCATAGATAAACATATTTTGTTTGTTCAGAAGAGAGCAACAAACAGCTGATATGAAGGTTTGTAGCATGGGATTTACTGAGATCAATAAGAGATTTCACATTTTTCTTATCGTGCAGTTAAAATGTCTTGCTTCCCAGTCATGGAGAGGCTGTGCCTTCAGCATTCAGCCGGATGAAAGCGCAGAAATCTGCTGTGTGGTAAGCCAAGTAAATAACTAGCAGCTGCATGCATAATGAGAAAATGACACGTAGGTGGAGGATGTTTAATTATACCCATTCTGGCAAATTATCCATTCTGTAGAATGGCACACATCAATCCCAGCCACGTCTGCTATAACAATGCACAGCTTTTACATTCCTTATTGAATGACCTTAACAGTCATGCACACCTTAGCATGCTGCACTCACTTTCATCTTAGCGTAGCTGAGCTATGTGTACAGATTTATACAGTAGAAACTTAATTTTGTTGGACACACACCTTACAATTTGATTTTAAGATAGAGGAGCGGCAGTCGCTGTCCCTGTCCCCACCGCAGCTTTTTCCGGCTGGGGCACATGCAATGACCCAGCTCCATGCAGTAGGTGGGCGTGACCTGCACCGAGTGTCGGCACAAGCTACGCCCACCCACTGCACGGAGCCAGGCGGTTGTGTGTGCCCTTGGCAGAAGAAGCAGTGGCAGGGCAGAGACAGTACCACACTGCCTATGGGGAATAGGAGGAGGGGATGCCACACTGCCTATGGGGAATGGGATGAGGGAAATGCCACACTACTGCCTATGGAGAATGGGATGGGGAGAATGCCACACTGTCTAGGGGAATGGGATGAGGGGAATGCCATACTACTGCCTATGGAGAATGGGATGGGGAAATGCCATACTACTGCCTATAGGGAATGCCACACTACTGCCTATGGAGAATGTGATAGGGAGAATGCCATACTCCTGCCTATAGGGAATGGGATTGGGGGAATGCCACACTACTGCCTATGGGAATGGGATGGAGGAATTCCACACTACTGCCTATGGGAAATGGGATGGAGGAATGTCACACTGCCTATGGAGAATAGGATGGGAGAATGCCACACTGCCTAAGGGGAATGGGATGGGGGGAATGCCACACTGCCTATGGAGAATAGGATGGGAGAATGCCACACTGCCTATGGGGAATGGGATGGGGGGAATGCCACATTGCCTATGGGGAATGGGATGGGGGGAATGCCACACTGCCTATGGGGAATGGGATGGGGGGAATGCCACATTATTTTTCTTATTTCTCCTCCAAATCCTAGGTGTGTCTTATAGGGCTATATATATATATATATATATATATATATATATATATACACTCACACTATATAATCTCACAAAAATCTCACTAATTTAGAGACTGTAAATCCAACGGCAATAATAAGGCATCAAGCAGCTCACCTGATGCCTGTCTCCTCAATTTCCTGCTGCGCCAAGTAGAAACTGGCCTCCAAAGTTTGCCTTCCCTTCAATCTTATTTCCCCAGGGCCACGTAAAAAGGTTGTCTAACTGACACTTTGTTCCTCGTTGCTCTCAGTGTGAGTGAGCATAGTAAGCCATAGGGGTCCCACCGGTGGCTCTGACCACAGCAGAGCTTGCTTATAAGTCATAAAGCTGCTCCTGACAGGCCGTTCCCAAATCAGCCACAGCCTAGAAATGGCTGTAACAAAAGAGGCTTCTCTTACAATGCATACAGTATTTACATATAATCAGAGATTTTGAGATGCCTTGAAATGGCTTGTTTTACATTGCCCCCAAGGGAGATATTCTGGGAGGTTAGTGTGCCTGGACAGGGACTTTAATCTCTAATGCAGCATAGTGCTTTTAGACAAAAAGTCAACTTTGGTGGACTTTCCATACAGGCCCCAGACCAGAGGTGCACAGGGCTCCTTAGTCTTTTTATCTGCAGCTGCTACCACCTCACCCTCACGAGGCCCAAAACTAGGCCAAAAACTGGAAGACAGAGATAGCAGCCTGGTGTAAAAAACAGCGAGCTAGTCCCTGACAGTGATGAATGCCACAGGACGGGCTGAAGGTAAGCCGCAATGGCCGTCCTGGTTTGGGGTCTGTAAAAAAAAGTTCACCAAAGTGGCCTTGCCCTTTAATTCAATGGTATGGTGTACAATGAGATTGCAAGGTGTCATGAAAGTATTAGACTGTCTGACCTCCAGAAAACTCCCTAGCTTGGGCCTTGTGCTCCTTATCCATTACCACCCTTGCAACATAAAAATCTTAGTAGAACTGTATCCACCTTACAGATCAAACTACTTGAACATCTACTAGTCCTCTGTGATCAACTTCATTCTGTATTCCTTCAAGCCATCAGAAAACATTTCCTCAGGATGGAGCTTTGCGAGAAACGTCCCTATTGCTCCCTATGAAGTCACAAGCTGTGTTTCTCTGCCAGGATAGAGTGAATAACCAAGGAAGCCTCAAAAAGAGTTGCAGCAAGTAAGTAGTGTAGCAATATTTGTTTTAATGTGATACTATAGATTTTAAAAAGACGATGCGTTTTGGCCAAACTGAATAAAAAAAAAAAAAAAGATTTTGAACTAATAAATAGAAAGTATTATCACCCAGACGTTTAAAGATTTATATTAAATGGCCTAGTAAAAGCAACATTTAATAAAGCTAAATATTTACCTGTCCTCCAACAGATCCATTGAATTCCTGATAGCTGTATCTTGCTAGTTTCTGCTCCCATTAATGAGTGAGCAGGCTGCAGGGATGTATGAATAAGGCGCGCACCAGCGATATGACGATCCACAGTAGGCAGCACTAGGCCCAGAAGCTCGCAGCATTGGAACAGGCAATGCAACTACAATTATTCAACTATTCACCCATCAACTACAATTTGGTGACATCATTTAGCTATGACACATGTGCCAAGCTGCCTCTATTCAGTTCGCCCAAATTATGTATTAGGCCATTCAGGTTCTTATAATAGTTATAAAATGTTTATAAGTTTTAAACCGGACCAACAGCCTGGTACAGTTGGAAAAGAAAGGTAGCAGCCATTTTGGAGCTTCCTCTCTCAACTTACATAACTGAAATGCACAGTAATAGGAAGCCCAGTATGACTTCCTGTTTGCAGGTGGCGTGCAAGCCCATGAGCGGCCATCTTGTTTTTAAAATGTATCCCAGTAGAAAAGGTAAATTATTTTTAATGTGCAGCAATCTAAATAGCCCCGGGAGGGATGCATATGAGCACTGTTTGTTGTGTTGCTCTGACTTAATTCATTTTTGACTGTTGGTCCGCTTTAAGGGAAAAATATGTGGCTAATTTTTTCCTCTTTTTTTAACTTTTCTTTTTAGTCATGTTGCCTTTCCTGGGCCTTTGACCTGGGCTACCAGTCAGACACAACTCTGGCTGGTCGGAGTGTAAGTAAATGGGTGGAAAATCTTGGCAAGTCATCCACCAGATGCAGGCAAGGGCCCCTCCTACCTTTAAACTGGTATAAGGGTCAATGTGTTCTCTTACCAGTTATCAAGGAGTTAAAGGAAAAGTGCCCTTTTGTTCGGTTTTGGTGTTCCGCCTTATTGTTTTCCTCTTATGGAATGTAAAATAATCATGTGTGTTAGGATTGTGCCCCCAGACCCATGATTTCCAAATTTCTCCTATTCCCGGGGCTCGGTTTTGCTACAGTGGGAGTGGCTTTCATGGCATTGAGTCAAAACAATGGACTACAAGCCTCAGGATCCTTCTAATGTAACAGGTGAGCTAATTATTATTATTGTTTATTTACAAAGCGTCATCGTATTCAGTGGCACTGTACAGGGGTGAGACAAGTAAATATTAATAATACCGTGTTTCCCCGAAAGTAAGACACCCCCGATTGTAAGACGTATGGGGAGTTTCAGAGGGTTCGCCTAATATAAGCCGTACCCCGAAAGTAAGACATATGTCTTACTTTCGGGGAAATAACATTGTTGTCGAACGGGGCTGAGGGAAGTGATATAGACCCCCCCCCCCCTCGGCGTGTATCCCCCTGCGCCGACGGGACCTACCTGAGAGGAGGAGAGGCGGCGGTGGATCCGGGGCTGCGAGCGCAGGAGCTGAGGCACGGCCGCCATCTGCTGAGGCCGGGGCATCTGTACGCTGTTGCTGCTGCTTTGCCGGGCGGTCTCCCCCCTCCTGTGTCCCAGAGACCGCGGGTGACCCGCAGAAGACGAGCGGTGCCGGGTGCAGAGGCTCTCACTGCAGCACAGAGCGGGAGCAGCCGTGACCGGAGGTTGGGTGTTGCGCTCTGGACGGTGAGTGTCAATGGCCGGCGTCCATTGTTTTCATTGGACGCCGGCCACATGGGGCACGCCCACCGACCAACGCGCAACACCCAGGAAGTGCCGGTAAGTGCGCGTGTGTGTGTGTGTGTGTGTGTGTGAGAGAGAGCGGCGTCAGGGGGCCAGGCTGACCCTCTGCTGGTGCTGTGCTGTCAGTGGCCGGGGGGAGAAGCCGGATACACAGCGGAACCCGCAGGTGGGTAATGTGAGGGGGACGCAGGGGGTATGACGAGGGGGGCAGCTTGGGCCGGGGGCTCCCTCCATGCTGCCCTCGTGTCATCTGTAATCCACTGCAGCACCCTTACTTGTCTGACCCACACAGATGCTGCAGTACTACAAGTCCCAGCATGCCTTGTTTATCCTCTGTAAAGGCAAGGCATACTGGGAATTGTAGTTCTACAGCATCTTTTTTCCAATATAAGACATACCCCGAAAGTAAGACGTAGTGGGGCTTTTGGGGATAAAAAGAAAGTAAGACGGTGTCTTACTTTCGGGGAAACACGGTACAACAATGACAACAATGCATATGAAATGCACAATATTATGAAGGAAATGTAACAGACAAGTAAATAAACTCATATATGCAAGAATACATTAGGAGAGAGGGCCCTGCCCTTGCAAATTTACAATCTAAAAAGGGAAGGGGGTTGAGACAATGGGACACAAAGGGTATGTACTAACCAGGTGCCCAGTGTTCTGAGGGATGATAAGATGGTAAGACAGGTGGGTTAAGTCAGCAGCTTTGGCTAAGTCTAGGTAGCATAATGACCTATCCAGGTGAGAACTTTGTAGGTAACCTTTTGCTACTGGAAACCAAGGCTGTGATCATTTCAAACGGAAGAAGTGAAATTTCAGCAGAATGGGTTAAACCTGTTGTCCGTGCCTTAGCCAATCAGATGATTTGCAAGCTAGAGTGGGGAAGTCTCTGATATGCACTCAAAATCACCACTTACAGGGGTGAGTATAGTCAATATACTCAATGTATCATTGTTTTCTTTAACTCCCTGCTTGTGGGGGTCCCAAGGACACCCACACAAATTCAACAGTCACTTGGCAGCATTCCGCTTGTGGCTTCTTAATAAGTTCTGCCTGATTACCTGCACTTTCACCAGGCGGGGGTGCGGAAGATTACAAAATAAAATAGGGCTGAACAATTCTTTTTTGGGTCAAATTTAACCCTGGCTGGAATCTGAAGCCCAATAACTACTTACTATACAACCGAGCAGCTATTTATATTTAGTATGCATTTGAGCCAAAAGTTTGTAATTTAACAATCATTTCAAATGTGTTAAACAAGAACTTTTAGAGCAATTGGCACGACAAAAACAATCAGGATGCCGTTACAAAAACTGAACTATGACATACGGCAAAATGTGAATGCGCGGAAGTACTTTAACTCATAATATGGTGAAGTCTGCCATCTTGTGGCTATTACTGGTACTTCCTGAAATAGCATAACGGCAGGGTTTCAGTAAAAGTCTCAGCTAAATGTCATAGAATTCAGTGACGCATATCAAAGTGATTTGAATTTTAGGGTAGTTTCAAGTTGAATTCCACTAAGATGTCTTTGGGCTATTTAAATATTAAAACTGGACTCTAGGCTGCCAATACATTCTTTTTAAAAAGCTTGAACTACACTCCGACTATGAAATATTCATAAACACCCTCATTTCATCCTCAGAATTTGGTGATGTAACAGGCTCTGCAATATCATTTTAAAAAATGCTGCTGTTCTGTGAAGGCATATATGTGACAATATAGGAACAACACATCACACCCATAGTCCACTATGCAGAGGGGGTTGGTTGTGACCCATCTGTGGTGTCCTCTAATTAAACATTTACCAGTGCACTGCCACACAACACGTTACATCTAACAAAATTAAAGAAACTTAAATGTGCTTAGAGCTTATGTTCACATAGCAAAGACTTAAACCGGACCTTAAGCATCATTTAATAAAAAGACCAAATCCTTAACTATAGCTCAGCATTTAAAATTAATATATTTTAAGTTTTAAGTTGCTTACTTATTATTCTTTCCCCACTGGGCTGCAACTCTATTCAGGACTCTAAGATATGGGCGCTGTCATCTTGCCTTGTATAACATAGACAGACCACAGACAGAGCAACACTGGGGCCAGGAAAAGGACAGCAATTCCCAGAATGCAGAACAGCATAGTCAGAAGACTTCCTGTCTGCAGGCAGCCTGAGACGCCATGAGCCGCCATCTTGTATGTTTAAAGGCTCAGAAAAGGCAATAGGTGCAGGTAGGATGATTTTTAATGTGGGCAATCTGTATGTACAGGGTAGGGGAAACATACAAGATAGGCTCTTATTTTGAGTGAAGTTCCGGTTTAAGCTTTGAGACGACTTTACACTTTTGGTTTTGCTCCCATTTTTCATGAGTTGAACTCAATGTACACAAAAGGCCTTTTTTTCTCAACTATTGTTAACAGATGTGTCCAAACCTGTGTTAGTGAGCTTGTCTCCTTTTCTGAGATAGTCCATTCACCTCCCAGGTGAGGCATATCAAGATGCTGATTAGACAGCATGATTATTGCACAGGTGTTCCCTAAGCAAGCAACAACTCATGGGAACCGAAAAATACCATTTTGTGATTACTCACCTGTAAAATGGGTATTCTAAGTATGTCTCACACCCTGCTTCGGAAATATTAATTACACGTGGGTTATGGTCCAGTAGAGGGCGAACTTCTGCAGAGATGACTACAAAAAGAAGGCCCTCCCAGTCCATAAATACCTGGGACCTCCCACACATTCCCCAGTATAAGAAAGCAGTAAGGGGACCAGGAAGAGCCAATAAAATCTATGAGAAAAAAGTATCACCATATAGAGGATCCAAGATACAACTCAGGGTGTGAGACATACTTATAATACCCATTTTACAGGTGAGCAATCACAAAATGGTTTTATTCCAAGTATGTCTCACACCCTGCTTCGGAAATATTAATTACACGTGGGACATCCAATAGCAATGTCCATAAAGGGTGGGGATCCCAACAGGCAATAGTGCACAAATTAAACCACTGCAGCTTGCAGAACTTTGCGGCCAAAAACAGCATCCGCTGAGGCCCGCACATCAACCTTATAAAACTTGAAAAAAGTATGAACAGAAGACCAAGCAGCAGCCTTACAAACTTGCTCAACAGAGGCTTGGTGCTGAAACACCCAGGAAGCCCCAACAGTACAGTGTAGAATGAGCAGTGATCTGGAAAGGGGGATCCCTCCCCTTAGCAGAATAGGCCCTAATAACAGCCTGATGAATCCATTTACTAATGGTAAATTTGACGGGCGCCAAACCCTTCTTGGACCCGGAGGGCACCACAAAAAGGGCGTCCGTCTTCCGGAATGGTGAAGTAGCCACCAGATAGTACTTTACACATCTAACGACATCCAGAGAGTGCAAAGCCCTCTCCCTGTCATTGCTAGGCTTAGGACACAATGAAGGAAGCACAATGTCCTGATTGAGGTGAAAGGCAGAGACAACCTTTGGCAGGAAGTCTGGTTTAAAGCGGAAAACCACCTTGTCCTGATGTCTCTCAAAGTAAGGGGCCTGAATAGACAGAGCCGCCAACTCAGAAACCCGTCGAACAGAGGTGATAGCCACCAAAAAGGCAACTTTTAAGGTGAAAATGGATAGTGCAGCATCCTGCACTGGTTCAAAAGGAGGACCCTGAAGGGCAGACAACACCAAATTTAAATCCCATACAGGTAACATGGGTTTGCGAGGAGGGCACACATGAGTGACCCCCTGAAAAAAGGTCTTAACCAAAGGATGAAGAGCGAAAGATCTCTGAAAGAAAACCGCCAGAGCGGACACATGCCCCTTAACCCTTTCGCTGCCAGCCTACCTGGAGTTTTTGTCACCCTTGGTGCCAGACCATTTTGAACTATTTTGCGCTCCCCATGTTCAAATGTGATTTTTGAAGGGATTTCCAGGGATTTCCCAGGAAAATGATATATTGTTTTTTTCAGAAGAGTCTGGGCTTCAACATGCGATGTCTTGTTTGGCCTTTTTTTTGTGTATTCTCAATACTTTTGGGTGAAATATGTGCAAAAAAATAAAAAAAAATCTATTTTTTGCAATTTGTAGTGTTTTTTTGTAATAAAAAATGTAAGTTTGTCAATAAAATCTTATTGCGTGTGAAACCCCAATTTCTCCCGGTTACAGCGGTTCCACATATTTATAGGTAGACACCCTTTCCTGCCCAGGAGACTCCCCCAAACTGAAACAGCGCTTTAGGGGATTTTCAGAAAAAAATACAACTGTGATATGCACTATGTGCACCTTGCAGTTTTTCCAGAAAAATAACCCTTTACATTTGAAATACCCCCAACAAACTATATATTCTCTGGAAGTACACACCTCAAGCTTTCTAGGTGTACCAGGCTTGTTGATGTGGCCACAGTTTTCTGGAAGTAATCCCTCAATGTATTCTTTGGTTGCAAAGAGTTTCCCTAAAAAAAGGATAAAAAAGCAGAATCAAAGCAACATTTTCCTAAAAAAACTATATACAAACAAGAAAAAACAAGTATAATCTGAAAAAGCAACCTCCCCCGAACAGAACGATACCCAACATGCATAGCTACTGTCAAGGGAAGAGTTGCCAAACACCCCAAAGTAAAGCATGCGCATAACGGTAATTTTTCTTGAAAATTTCAGCTCTGCAGACAAAGTGCGCACCTTGCGATTTTTCAACCAAAACAACCCTTTTACATTTGGAATATCCCCCATAAACCATATATTCCCAAAAGTACACATGTTAAGCTTTCTAAGCGTACCCAGCTTGTTGTAGTGGGCTCATCTTTCTGGAATTGATCCCTCAAAGGATTCTTTGGTTGCGCAGGGTTTCCCTAAAAAATTTATAAAAAAGCTGAATAAAAAACACCTTGTCCAAAAATATAAATATGCAAACCAGAAAAAAACAAGCTAAGTCTGAAAGCGCAAGGTCCCCCGAACAGAACAATACCCAACATGCATAGCTACTTTTAATCCTTTTAATTGCCAGCCTACTTGAGATTTTGTCACCCTCTGTTGACAGGTCATTTTTCCCCATTTTGCGCCATGTTTTGCGACATTTTTGCTGGAATTTTCAGGAAAATTATATATATATATTTTTTTGCAGCAGAGTTTAGGCTTTAACATGTAAATGTAAATTTTATTCTGTTTTTTTACAATATTATTGATATTAAAAAAAGTAAATAAATAAAATTTTTTTTTAGAAAATTGCCTCCTTTATTTTAAATAAAAAATGTATTTTATTAAAGAAAACCGTATTGCATGTGAAAGCCCCATTTCTACAGATTAGAACGGTACCACATATTTATCGGTAGCCCCCCGTTCCTGCCCAGGAGACCCCCCTAACTGAAACAAGTACTTTATAACATTTACAAATAAAATACAACTACCATCCACACTACAAAGGGTTAAATCGGGGAAAAAAATTACATAGGGTCCCCCCTCCCGGGGGGGACCCCATTTTTTGGGGGGATTTTTAAGGGTTAAAAACCCTTAAAAATCCAAAAAAAAACGACATGGGGGCCCCCTTACCCAAAGTAACCAGCCCGGGACCAGCTATGCAGGGCTTGTAGGAACAGGGCACAGGGGCCAGCTTTTGTGGCCCTGCAGGCTACAAAGCCCGCATAGCCCGTGGGCCCGGGCTCTTCTGCCCCCCCCTGGCCTTTGGGGAGGCAGGTAATGGGGGTGCTGGGGGTTAATGGCAGTCACACGCTAGTGCAGGTGACTTGCCATCCCCCAGCCTTGTGAACTGATATAGGGGTCTTGTGGACCCCTTACCAGTTCACAAGGGGTTAAATGTAAAAAAAAAAAAACACCACACAGACGCAGAAAAAAATATTTTATTATTATTATTTTTTTTTTTAATACTTACCTCCCATCCATCTTCCCCTCCCAATCACTGGCTTCTGCTCATCTGCTGGAAGCCTTTTATAGCTGCTGGGTGACAGAACATAAGGGGTTAATTAAAAAAAAAAAGACATAGGGTCCCCCCTCCCAGGGGGGGGCGGACCCCATTTTTTTTTTGATTTTTAAGGGTTAAAAACCCTTAAAAATCCAAAAAAAAATGACGTGGGGTCCCCCTTACCCAGCATTACCAGCCCGGGACCAGCTATGGGGGCTTGTAGGCACAGAGTGGGGGGGCCAGCTTATGTGGCCCCCCCACCCTGCAGCCTACGAGCCCACATACCCTATGTGGGCCCGGGCTCTTCTGCCCCCCCCTGGCCTTTGGGGAGGCAGGTAATGGGGGTGCCAAGGGTTAATGGCAAGCCACCCGCTAGCGCAGGTGGCTTGCCATCCCCCCAGCCTTGTGAACTGGTATAGGGGTCATGGACCCCTTACCAGTTCACAAGGGGTTAACAGTAATAAAAAAAAAACACCACACAGATTAAAAAATAACTTTATTAAAAAATAAAAACTTTTTTTTACTTTACTCACCTCTGATCCTCAGCTTCTGTGTCCCTCGCAGCTCTGATGACAGTTATTGTCATCGCTGGCCAGTGGAGGAGGGAGGCAGGTGATCAGATCATCACCTGCCTTCCTCCTCCCGTGGCCAGCGATGACAAGTGTGAGAATCGCAGCCCGGAGCCAGGACGACACCCGGAGGTGTGACGTCATAAGCCCCGCCCCCAAAAGGGGCGGGGCTTATCGGCAAAATGGCGGCGCCCGTCGAGCAGGACAGGGAGAGGGCCTTTCAGGCCCTCTCCTGAAGCTGGAGAGCCAGGGGGGGGCGATCGGAGGCCCCCCTGGTGAAGAGGAGACCCGGCGGGAGCAATCGATCACTAAGGTAAGTAAATGTCATTTTTATATATTTTTTTTTTTTAACATGTATTTCGGCGGCTGCTGAAGGGGGGGGGGGGGGTTATTCGGGGCTCTCCCCTGCACCCGGGGGGGCCTGGGTGGGGGATCGAAGCCCCCCCGGATGAAGAGGAGACCCGGACGGATAGAACAAGGGGTCAGGTGAGTGTTTTTTTTTTTTTACTTTTACTGTAGCAGGGGGGAAAGTCAAGCCCGTAGTTTCTACGGGCTTGGCACTTAAGTGGAGTGGAAGCAAGCACCTAGAAACTACGGGCTTGGCACTGAAAGGGTTAAGGGTGCTAAGTTGAAAACCCATGTCCAGACCATGCTGAAGAAACTCCAAAATCCGAGGAATGGAAAACACCCGACAAGGAAAGGCACTAGCCTCACACCAATCAATGTAGGTCCGTCAGGTCCTGTAATAGATATTAGAGGAAGATTTCTTCCTAGCCCTGACAAGAGTCTGGACAACAGCTTCAGACAAACCTCTTTCTTTTAGGATGAAGGTTTCAGCAGCCACGCCGTCAAAGCCAGCGTTTGTAAATTGGGGTAACAAAGCTGACCTTGTGTGATCAGATCCGGAACCAGAGGCAGCCTGAATTGATCGACCGCCAGCCGGACAACATCTGTGAACCACACCTGTCTTGGCCACCTTGGGGCCACCAGGATTGCTGGCACACCCTCTTGAGCCAGCTTGCGTACCACCTTGCCCACCATGAGAAAGGGAGGAAACAGATACAGGAGACCGAACTCCCGCCAGGACAGAGACATGGCATCCACTGCCAGAGCCAGAGGGTCCTGGGACAGAGACACAAATGCCGGAAGCTTGTGATTGTGACGAGAGGCAAACAGATCCACCTCCGGCCTCCCCCACCTGCGACAGAGGGATAGAAATACCTTGTTGCTGAGGGACCATTCCCCCCCGGCGAGAGATCCCCCTGCTCAGGGAGTCCGCTTCCAGGTTCTCCACCCCTGGAATGTAGACTGCCGAGATGTACGGAACATTGCTCTTGGCCCAAGCAAGAATCATAGACACCTCCCGGAGGGCACTCCTGCTGCGACTCCCTCCTTGGTGATTGATGTATGGAAGGACCGCCGGACAAGAGGGGACAGAACACAAGTCTGATCCAGGGACAGAGGATATTTGTCCCAAACCGATAGAAGATGGAGCTGAAGGGGTCTCATGTGAAACTGAGCAAATGGCACTGCCTCAAAGCAAGCCACCATCAAACCTACCAGCCTCATGCATTGCCTGATGGACGGACGAGGGCTGGACAGAAGACAACGAATAAGAGCCTGAAGAACATCCACCTTCGGCTGGGGTAGGAACACCCTGGTCTGAATGGTATCCAGAGTCATGCCCAGGAACGAAGCCACCCTTGACGGGGATAGAGAGGACTTGGGGTAATTGATTACCCACCCGAACCTCTCCAGCGTCGTCACCACCGTTCTGGTGTCCAGCTCCGCCTGGTGGAGAGAGGATGACGTAATGAGAAGGTCGTCCAGGTAAGGCAAGATACGAATGTCCTGGACTCTGAGAAGGGCCATCATGCCCGCCAAAACCTTGGTGAACACCCTGGGTGCCGAAGTCAGCCCGAAGGGAAAAGCCACAAACTGGAAGTGCTGGTTGTCTACCACGAACCTGAGGAACCCTTGGTGTCCCGGGAAGACCGGCACATGAAGGTAAGCGTCCTTGATATCAATTGAGGTCATAAAGTCCCCCGGACGCAGTGAGTCGACAGCAGAGCGCAGAGTCTCCATGCAAAATTTTTTGGTTCTGATGAACCGGTTGAGAGTTTTCAAGTCCAAAATGGGTCTTATGGAACCATCTTTTTTGGGCACCGTAAAGAGGTTGGAATAGTAACCCAAACCTCTCTCTGTGGGGGGAACCGGACAAACTACCCCCATATCCCAAAGGTTTTTGCACCGCCAGAAAAAGGCCCCGTGCCGCCCGTGGGTCCGACGGAACCCGGGACCTGATGAATCTGGGAGGAGGCTGGCATGCAAACTCCAGCTTGTACCCGGAGGAAATTACGTCCCGGATCCAGACGTCTGTGACCTCTAGGGACCAGACCTGAGCAAAGAGCCGCAGCCGCCCCCCCACCAGCAAGGGTGAGGGCGCCCCTTCATTGCTGAGCGGGCTTGGCAACGGATTTGGGTTTACTACCCCAGAAAGTCCCGGGTCGGGTACGCCCTCTGCCCCTGCCCCAGGAATCTCCTCAGAATGCAGTGAAATACGTTCCCCTGCCTGACCGAGAGCCACGAAAGGAGGGGTTAAATGAGCCCGAACCCCGAAAGGGCCGGCGCTGCTTCTTGCGTTGAGGTAACTTACCCCCTTTGGCAACCGAGTCTAAACGATCACCAAACAGGGGCAGACCCACAAAGGGAAGTCCTGTGAGCGCTTTCTTAGCAGCATTATCGGCCACCCACTGGCGCAACCAGACCGACCGGCGTATAGCAACCTGCAATGCCGAGGTCCTGCTACACATACGGATAGTATCATCCAAGGCTAATAAGACAAAAGCAATGAATATCTCACAATAAGTCAAGGCTGTAAACTCCTCACTGCAAGGATCCAATTGGGAACCATCCAAAAGGCCCCTAATCAGAGCTCTAGTAGCCACGGCCGTGAGCGCAGAAGCACAAACCGGACGCAAGGCCGAACCCACACAAGCAAAGGCATGTGAAGCCAATTGATCAAGACGTTGGTCCTCATTATCCTTCAAGGTAGTGGAATCCGGGGTATGCACGACTGAAGTATTGGACAATCCCAGGACAGGCGCGTCGACCAACGTTTAACCACATCAACAGGAAAGGGATACTTCCTATCCCACCCGTTAGGAATACCAGGGAGCCGGCTAGGCTTTTCCCATTCCTTAAGGATCAGATTGTTAAAGTGCTTCTGATCCGGGAACTCCAAACGGGGTTTGGCGGTCCCAAAAAATTCCCCCCGTTGCGGAGGGGCCTCTGCAGGCGATAAAATGGCAAGTACCTCAAAAATTTGAGTAAGGAGCCTATGGGTGTCGGCAGTATCCCCGCGCTCTGGACCGGCATCAGCACCGGGGTACTGCTGATCCTCAGATGAGTCTGGGAAAAGTTCCCCTTCCTCGAGCGGGGAACAATCGGACCAGTCAAATGGTTCCAAAGCATAATCACAGGCGGGCGCCGCGGGCGCCAAGTGCCGTCTCTTAGCTGGGGCCTTCCTGGCCGCAGAGCTAGCAATCATTCTTTCAATGTTGGCCAGTCTTGTGCATAAATTAGATTGCGACTCCCCACCGGTGACGTCACTTGGGGTCATAACCAGGCGGTTCGGGTGTAGGTGATGAGGCCAGCGGGGTAGAACTGCCCACACGGGGCCCAGCTTGCCGCACAAGAGCCTGTTGTGCACAAGGTATACAAATTTGCACATCCCCCAAAAGGGATGCCCCACATAGCACACACGACAGGGGTTGTCCCGAGGGGACCCCGAGTCCAGTATCCTGGGGAGCCTCCATATGGTGATTTTGTGAAAGTCGCAATGATCAATGGGAATTACACTATGAAGCTACCCGGGATGCCCCTTAGTGTCCGTAAGTGGGAGGATTTATAATCACACAGGGAACCCCAATTTGAACAAGGACCGGGAGAAAAACCACTCTTAATATGGTCAATAGTCCCACCTGAAAGACATAATAAGGGTACCCCTTTAATATATTGACAGGCACACAGATTCATGCATTAACATATGCATAAGCATGTATTACGTCATATTCACTATTGACCAGGTAATAACAGATATATATAAAAATATATATATATAAATATATATATCCAATACATGTCTATGCCGACAAAAAAACACACCTGACTACAATTGTATTTTGTCAAACATTAATGCATAAGAGATAAGGAAGCAAGGGGGCCCAAGGGCACTCACGATTGCCGAGGTCCCGGGAGACAGCAGTAATGGTGGCTCCAGGGAGTGTAAAGAAGGGTGGGCCAGCGCGGATCACGCGCCGCGCCTGGTCGCGCCCCCTCCCGAGCCAGGAAGAGAGCGCTCCCGGCCAACGGGAGGCAGGAGAAAGCGCGCGCCACTAGGAGGGGGTGGGCAGCATCGGGGCGCGCCAATCGCCATGCCCCCTCCCCTGACAGAGAACTAATGCCGCGCTCCCCAGCAAGCTGTGGAGCCGGCCACAGAGACGGGACCGGCCCGCTGGTGCTACCGCGGCGGTGAAAAAAGAAAATTAAAAAACACACAGCACTCACACAACCATGGCTCCTGGTAACAGGACACCTCTAGAGGTGTACCCTACCCTCACCCAGACCCTGTAGCCAAGGCTGGGAGGCAAGGGGAATTAAAGGAGTCCGGGCGGCAATAGGAATAAGCAATGGCCGGATGTAGACCCGGCTTACCTGCAAAGGAAAGAGACAGCCATCTTCTTGACTTGCTTCGCCTTCTGCAGAGACTAAACTGGGGAATGTGTGGGAGGTCCCAGGTATTTATGGACCGGGAGGGGCTTCTTTTTCTAGTCATCTCTGCAGAAGTTCGCCCTCTACTGGACCATAACCCACGTGTAATTAATATTTCTGAAGCAGGGTGTGAGACATACTTGGAATAATATGCAGATTTACTGTATTAAGAAGGGGGTCATAAAAGCAGGTCAGTATCTGGTATGACCACCATTGGCCTTATGCAGTGCAATACATCACCTTCACATAGAGTAGAACAGGTTGTTGATTATGGCCTGTGAAAAATTGGTTTACTCCTCTTCAATGGCTGTGAGAAGTTGCTGCATATTAGTAGGAACTGGAACACACTGTCGTAACAACTGATCCACCCACCTCCCAGGTGTGGCATATGAAGATGCTGATTAGACATCATGATAATTGCACAGGTGTGTCTTAAGCTGGCAACAATACATGGGAATTGAAAAATATGCAGATTTACTGTATTGAGGAGGGGGTCATAAAAGCATCTCAGTATCTGGTATGACTACCATTGGCCTTACACAGTGCAATACATCACCTTCACGGAGAAGATCAGGTTGGTGATTATGGCCTGTGAAAAATTGGTTTACTCCTCTTCAATGGCTGTGAGAAGTTGCATATTGGCAGGAACTGGAACACGCTGTCATAAATGCTGATCCAGAGCTTGTCTGCCAATAAAGCTTGGCACTGACCCACATGATTAACTGAGTAGAATATTGAAGAGGTTTTGCTGCTGCCTATCCAGAATTCTAGTTTTTATTTAGTCAGGGCATCTGACCCCATAAACTTTGCTTCTCAGTTCTGTGTTACTGAGTCTAGCTCCCTTGTTTTATGTCTGGGTCCATGACCTTCTGAATCTAGCTCCCTTGTCCTATGTTTGGACCTCTGGTCTTCTGAATCCTGTTTCTTATTTCTGTGTCTGTGCCTCAGCCCATATGAGTCTTGTTTTCCAGCCCTGTCTCTCAACTTGTAGAATTCTACGCCCTGCTTCTCAGAAGTGTGTGTATGGCCTCTGGACTTTTAAGTCTATTATTGCAGCGGTTTAGGGTTTGAGCATTAAGTCTGTGTCTTTTTTTCAAGCTGCATGGTTATTCCTATCATTTTAAGCACCATGTCCACTTATCTTCCCTTTCCCCCCAGTCATGTAATCACTTGCTGATTGCTTGGAGTTTCAGGTCCGCTGCATACCGTTTGGGAGGGGCCATCGCTTGCTTCTCTGATGGTGCAGGAGTATTGTCAGTGTTTGCGTTCTCTTTTTCCCAGCATGTGGTTACTCATTCCTTGTCAGCTGATATTTTCTCTCTGTTTCTATCTCAGTTGTGGTTTTCCTCGTCTGCCTTGATGGTTCCTGTTACTTATGACCCTTGTTTAGTCTTGACCACCTCCGAACACAGAATTTTCCTAAACTATCTCTCCTCTATGCACCCAAGATTGACACATATAAGACATAGCATAAATCAAACACAAGCCTAATGTTCTGCCACTGTCTCATATTTTAAGACTTAAGTAAAAGACTTAAAACCACCGGCACGCAATCATCAATAGCCAATCAATAATCCACTCCCAGTCACTTACCCACATCCCTCCCACCACCCAATCAGTACCCACACCCTCACTACACTCACCACCCCCACCCATCCCCAACACTCACCCCCATCATATACTCACAACCACCACTACAGACCAAACCGAGTGACCTTACGCCCAGCCCCGCTGAGGTACACCTCAACTCCAGAACCACAAGTACGCACCCAACAGCCCAACCTACAACCCACACCACCGGCGTTCTGCCCCCAACCAACATGTGCCTCAAGTACTCCAGGGAAGCACTCCTAAATACATCTGTTCCCCGATGGCCATCCTTTTCGACCCTAAGGTTCCTTGTCACAGACCACATTGCCAAGGTTAGCAAGTATGGTGCTAAACGAAGACGAAGGGGTAGGAGAGCTGGGGCCTTGGTAAGACTAAAAAGGAGAGGTCTACGTTCGGCTCTCCCATCGATACATCTGGCTAACCTGCGTTCGCTACCAAATAAAATGGAAGAGCTACTAATTCTATGCAGCAATTATTCAGAATTCTCAAACTCAGCCATCCTCTGCTTCACTGAGACTTGGCTCAATGATCGCATCCCGGATACAGCCCTGGAACTCCCAAACTTCAACATCATCCGCGCAGACAGGAATTGTGTCCTAGCACAAAAGTCGCGAGGAGGCGGCATCTGTTTCTTTGTGAATTCCAGCTGGTGCAAAGATACAAATATCCTGGCTCAGAGTTGCTCCACACACCTTGAAATACTTGCAATCAACTGCAGACCCTTCTACGCCCCAAGAGAATTCACCTCGTTCATACTGATTGGTGTCTACATCCCACCACAAGGATCGACAAAACCTGCTTTAGACTGTCTGGTTGACTGCATTACTGAATGCGAAAAGAAACATCCCCAAGCACTCATCATCATACTGGGCGACTTCAACCAGGCAAAACTCAACTCAGAACTTCCAAAATTCTTCCAGCACATCACCTGCCCCACCAGAGGAACGAATTCCCTAGACCACTGCTACACCACCATAAAAGGAGCCTACAAACCTGTGGCCAAAGCCGCACTCGGCCATTCTGACCATGCCCTCATACACCTAGTCCCGGCATACAGACAGCAACTGAAATCCTGCAGACCCTCCCCAATTACCACAAAAAAATGGACAGCAGAAGCAATATCCAATCTGCAAGCATGCTTCGACACAACGGACTGGGAACTCTTCGAGAACGCCGGGAACATCAATGACTGGACCGATAAGGTCACGTCATACATCAAATTCTGCGAAGACATGCTGATTCCAACCAGGACCTATAAGAAACAATTACACAACAAACCATGGTTCAACAACGCGATTAAAAACCTAAGGAAGAAGAAAGAGTCAGCACACAAACTGGGCAACCTCACTGAATACAGGAAATAAAGGAATCTACTTACTAAGGAGATAAAGGCTGCAAAAAGATCATACTCACACAAATTAGAGAATACATTCTCAAAATCCAACTCCAGAGCACTATGGGCGGGCGTCAAGCAAGTAACGAATTTCAAAGGCACCGCCCCCACCATCAACCCGAGCATGAATCTCGCTGAGGAACTAAACCAGTTCTATTGCAGATTCGACTCAATGAAGCTGAACAAAGGTCCTGTGAGCCCCCCTCGAATTGGAAGTAGTACATCTTACACTTCAGCCACGCCCGAACTAAGCCTTGAAGTGTCAGATGTAAGAAAGATCCTACTTACGCTCAACACCAGGAAAGCTTCTGGCCCTGATGGGATCTCCCCAAAATGCCTCAAAGTGTGTGCAGACCAAATGGCCCCAATCCTTACTGGAATCTTCAAGGGCTCGCTAAAGGCGGGTATAGTCCCCGACTGCCTGAAGAACTCAATCATCATTCCGGTCCCTAAGTCGTCATCAGCCACAGCTCTGAACGACTACAGACCCATCGCTCTGACCCCAGTGGTGATGAAGGTCTTCGAGCGACTGATAATACCATTCATCAATGAGGCAATTGGCTCAAAGTGGGATCCACTGCAGTTCGCGTATAAGGCAAACAGATCTTCAGAAGACGCGGTCAACCATGCAATGCAACTTACATTACACCATGTGGATCAACCGAGCTCATATGCCAGACTCTTATTCGTGGACTTCTCATCCGCCTTCAATACCATAGATCCCCAAATCCTGAATAGGAAAATGCTCTCACTGGGCATCCTACCGGATCTCTCTGGCTGGATCACCAACTTCCTCACAAACAGGACCCAGAGAGTCAAACTGGGCCCCTTTATCTCTTCATCCAGAACCACCAATATAGGCGCACCACAAGGCTGCGTTCTATCCCCCCTCCTCTTCTCGATATACACAAATGACTTCAAGTCCACAGACCAATCAATCAAAATCATCAAGTTTGCAGATGATACAACTCTTGTAGGCCTCATCAACAACACAGACGAGTCTCCATACCAAACACAAATAACAAATCTGGTAACCTGGTGCGAAGAGAATAACCTCATCCTCAACACCGAGAAAACGGTTGAGCTGATTGTCGACTTCAGGCGGTCCCACCCAGCGCACCGTCCCATCACCATGGGTAAGGATGAGGTCAAAATCGCTACCAGCGCAAAATTTCTTGGCACGATGATAACGGACGACTTGAAGTGGAGTAGACAAGCCACCATTGTCCTAAAGAAGGCTCAACAGAGACTCTATTTCCTTAGACAACTTGCGAAATACGGAATGTCTAAAAAGATCCTGAAGACCTTCTACATCGGTGCAGTAGGCTCACTCCTGACCTCCTCCTTCACTGCCTGGTATTGTGGGACCACTGCCAAGGACAAGAACAGGCTGAAGAGGATCACCAGGACTGCTGAGCGGATCACAGGATGTCCCCTACCTGACCTAGATGAACAATTCAAGGAAAGGATCCGCTCAAGGGCAAAAAGAATAGTTGGAGACCCCACACACCCAGGTCACCCCTTCTTCAATCTCCTACCCTCTGGACGGAGGTACCAAGCTATCTCATCCAGGACCACCCGGTACAAAAACAGTTTCTACCCACTAGCTGTTAAAGCACTAAATGACCAACTTTAATAATCCTGCAAGAACTTTCGGTCCCCAGCGCATAACTAGTAGCAAACGAATTGTCGTATGTAACTAATGCCCCTTGTATAATATGTATATCTAGTTGTATACTATGTGTTGTGTAATATGTATATCTAGCAAATGTTTGAACCCCCCGATGTATATAGTATGTGCGTCTAGCAAATGTTCAACCTCTATGGAGAACCCCCCTTCCAGAAAATATTCCTTGTATGTATTCTGTACCTACTTGGCGACCAATAAAGTATTCGTAGTATTCGTAGTATTCTTGGTTTCAGGTATCAGGACATGGGTTAGCCATTTCCTCCATTGACACCAAGGATCCTGTAAGCAGGTAGTGAGCCTGCTATAGGTTAGTGCACAAATGATTCTCAAGCAATCCAGCTGCTGGGTCTCCCATGGGGAAATAAATCTCTACATGTGGGCATTAGCAGACAAGTACTGCCTTCCAATCCTTAAGCTGTAGGCACTAGGACCTGTTATCTTCTACCCTGTTTGCTCTTCTCCATCCCCCCCAAGCCTCTAAAACTTGGTAACCAGATTGAACACAATCTATACCTGAGATGACCAACTCGCAGAATGTGGGAAATATCCCTCATTGATCCCTACTTCACTAGGGGGAGTGAATGCTGCGCTAATTCAGTAAGAAAAAACAGCTAATCGTAATTATCTAACTTTATCTCTGCATCCACCTCCAAGCATAGACACTTGAAAGACTGAAGGCCATGTGACGTGGAGGTGTATAAAGCACAAACGTTGAACAGCCTCTAGTGAGCATGGCTGTAACTCAATTGTTTCTGATTGTAGTCTTTGTCCTTTGACATTATATCTCAACCTGCAGTATGCCCCTGAAGGGGTACACAGCGATGTTCAGGGGCACAATGGGGGGTGGGGAAGGGGTGGTACAGCTGGTCTGATAATTTAATGGTAAAACATTATTCCTTCATGCTTTTAAAATGCTATGAGGACAGTGAGCTACCTATTTTGGTAACATTTATAATTGATCTCCACCTTCAGGGTACCAGTTGGAACTTCTTGTCGCTAGGGGATACTTGGAGCAAAAATATGTCCTGGGACATCCTGTTTTGGACACTCAATTCTACATTCCAGTGCAACTGATGGGTACCCATGTCAGGCTTAAAGATTTCCAGTTAAAATTAGAAGGACCATGTATGCCTTTAACCCCCATCTCATGTGTATATTTGGAGAGTGTCTTTTTCCAGCACTTACCTACCTTGGTTTTTGTTAATTTTAATGTGTAAGAAGCTGGTACCTGTGTTTTTGCAGCCACAGCATTGAGCTGCAGACTGGGCCCTGATTTTATTTTCTCCCTAGAGGTTTTGGCCAAGAGAGAATGATGAGGTATCTAGCCTCCTGGACTCAGGGTGGGGGAGCAGGACAATCGTCCTAGGTGACAAAGCCAATATGTATAGGGGGGACACCCTTATACCAGCCATCCTGTTTTCAACAGATGGGACAGGGCCACTGTTTGAGGTTTCGGCTATACCAGACCCCTCATCTTCCATATTAGAATGAGTCAAGGGGGGGGGGGGTCACTGTCTACTGCTAATGAAGAGGCACAGAATGTCACATACAGGTTTACTACAGCAGCAGCACCATAATATGGGAGAGGAAGGGGCAAATGCTTTCCACCAGGCGCCTTTAAGATGATCCACCCACATAGCTTTTCAGCCAGGAGCTTTCTCTTAGAAATAGGAAGGAGGCTGCTAAGCTGCTTAAAATTCTCACTGAGAAAGGGTACAAGGTATAGGCCTCTTTATCTTGTACCCGTAAATAGGGGCATTTCACTCTCTTTTAACTCCTATTTTAAGTCTGGGTCTCTTCCTAAGTTGGCTTGCTCTTCTGTTTAGTTCTGACAATACATTTGTAGTACTGGTATATCTGAAAAATAAAAAAATGTGTTCCTATACAATTATTTGTAGTTGACAAAAATGTCCACTAGATGGAGCCAGACAACATCTTAAGGCACAGGGCAGCAAGTAATTCTTATTGCACATACATAATTTAGAAAAAGGATAACACGGAATATGGAACTTAAAAATACTCCTCAAAAACATCCCAGCTCTAACCTAAATCTTTATTTGGTTTTCCATAGGGCAAAAATTCTGAAAATCAATTCCATGTTCCTATTGCAGACTAGGGTATTGGGTAAATGACTGGAGGGTTCATCAAATAGGCAGCGAGGGGGCATACCACTGCTGAAAGCCCAATCCTAGGAAATAATACAATTCTGTGATTACTCACCTGTAGAATTGATATTATGAGTATACAGTACGTCCTGCTCCAGATAAGATTCATAACACATGGGAATTACTCTGCCACATGGCGCTGGACTGCAGAGACAGCTAAATTGGCTCCTCCCGGCCCCTCAAATACCAGGGACCTCCCACAAATCCCCAGCATTGAAAAGCAGTTAACGGGAAGCCGGGAGAATTAAAACAGAACCAAATTGGTAACTATAACAAGGATAAAACAATCACCATACAGGGGATCCAGGATAATGCAAAACCAAGGGTGGGGTGGAGCAGGACGTACTGTATACTAATAATATCAATTCTACAGGTGAGTAATCACAGAATTGTATTATTCTTAGTATACAGTACAACCTGCTCCAGATAAGATTCATAACACATGGGACATCCAATAGCAGTGTCCATAAAGTAGGGTGGGATCCCCAAAGGTAACAACAGACAGGTCAGACCACTGCCGCCTGCAGAATCTTGCAGGCCCTAACATCAACCTTGTAAAACTTTGAAAAGGTATGAACAGAAGACCAAGTAGTGGCCTTGCAAACTTGTTCAACAGAAGCCAGGTGCTGAAAAGCCCAAGAGGCACCAATAGCACGAGTGGAATGAGCAGTAAGGCGGAAGGGAGGATTCTTCCCCTTAGCAGAATAGGCCTGAATCACAGCCTGACTGATCCATTTGCTGATAGTAGACTTGGCAGGTGCCAAACCCTTCCTAGGACCAGAAGGGACCACAAAAAAGCATCAGTTTTCCTGAAAGGTGCAGTAGCCACCAGATAGTACTTCAGACACCTAACCACATCCAAAGAATGCAAGACCCTCTCCTTAGGATTACTAGGATTAGGGCACAAGGAAGGAAGAACAATGTCCTGATTCAAATGAAAGGCAGACAATACCTTAGGCAGAAAATCTGTCTTGAAGCGAAACACCACCTTGTCCTGGTGTCTCTCAAAGTAGGGGGACTGGATGGAAAGCGCCGCCAACTCAGAAACACGCCTAACAGAGGTGATAGCCACCAAAAAGACAACCTTGAGAGTAAGAATGGCCAGGGCAGCCTCCTGCACAGGTTCAAAGAGAGTACCCTGCAAGGCAGACAAGACCAAGTTCGAATCCCAAACAGGCAACATAGGGTTACGTGGGGGACGCACATTAGTAACCCCCTGGAAAAAAGTCCTGAGCAGAGAATGCTGGGCAAAGGACTTCTGGAAGGAAACAGCCAGGGCAGAAACATGACCCTTCAGAGTACTGAGTTGGAGCCCCATCTCCAACCCATGCTGCAGGAACTCCAGGATCCTGGGAATAGAAAACACACGACAGGAAAGAGACTCAGACTCACACCAGTCAATGTAGGCACGCCAAACCCTATAGTAAATGGAAGAAAAGGACTTCTTCCTAGCCTTTATCTTGGTATCAACAACAGAGGCAGACAGCCCCTTCTCCACCAAGATAGAGGTTTCAGCAGCCAGGCCGTCAAAGCCAGAGTTTGTAAATTGAGATGGCGTAAGTGACCCTGAGTGAGCAGGTCTGGCACCCTGGGAAGAGCGTACTGATCTACTGCCAGCTGCACCACGTCTGCGAACCACACTCTTCTTGGCCACCTGGGGGCCACCAGTATTGCTGGCATCCCGTCCTGAGCTATCTTGCGCAGAACCCTGCCCAACAGGGGGAATGGAGGAAAGACATACAGGAACTGAAAGTCCTACCATGACATTGCTAGAGCATCCGTTGCCAAGGCCAGAGGATCCTGGGACATGGAGACAAAGACCGGGAGCTTGTGATTGTGACGGGACGCAAACAGATCCACATCTGGTTGGCTCCAACGGTGACACAGAGATTGAAACACCCTGTTGCAGAGGGACCACATCTGGTTGGCTCCAACGGTGACACAGAGATTGAAACACCCTGTTGCAGAGGGACCATTCTCCCAGGCGAGAAGTCCCCCTGCTCAGAGAGTCTGCCTGCAGATTCTCCACCCCCGGGATGTACACAGCTGATATGCAGGGAACATTGGCCTCCGCCCAGGCCAGGATCAGAGACACTTCCTAGAGGGCCCTCTTGCTCCGGGTCCCTCCCTGATGATTGATGTAGGCAACTGCCGTCTGGTTGTCCAAACGTACCTGAACAGGCAGGCCCCGGAGGTGATGAGTCAACTGAGTCAGAACCAACCCGATTGCCCGCAGTTCCAGAATGTTGATAGGTGTGTGGGCCTCCTGAGGGCCCCACCGTCCTTGGAACTGCAGGGACTTCCAGAAACCCCCCTAACCTCTCAGACTGGCATCCGTGGTGACCGTCTCCCAGGAGGGGGCCAGAAAGGATCTCCCCCCCCCCCCCCAACAGGTTCCTGGAGTCCAGCCATCACGAGAGGGAACGCCTGACTAGGGGGGAAAGCACAAAGACCTGGTCCAGGGATTTGGGAACCTTGTCCCATACTGACAAGACGTGGAGTTGCAGAGGCCTCATGTGGAACTGAGCATAAGGGACCGCCTCGAAGCACGCCACCATCAGGCCCACCAGCTGCCTTCCCTGCCTGATGGAGGGATGAGGACAAGATAGCAGGAACTGAACCTGCGCAATCAGACTGTCCACCTTCTGCTGAGGAAGAAAAATCCTTGCCTGAACTGTATCCAGATTCATTCCCAGGAAGGGAGTCACCAAGGAGAGGGACAAAGAAGACTTGGGGTGGTTGATCACCCAGCCAAATGACTCCAGAGTGGACACTACCAGCTGAGTATCCAACTCTGCCTGATGTAGGGACTGGGAAGTGATGAGAATATCGTCCAGGTAGGGCAGCACACGGATGCCCTGAGACCGGAGCAGAGACATCACTCCTGCCAGCACCTTGCTGAACACTCTGGGAGCTGAAGTGAAACCAAAGGGCAATGCCACAAATTGGTAGTGCTGATCCTCCAGAGCGAACCTGAGGAACCTTTGATGACCTGGAAACACAGGAATATGAAGACGTCATGAAGTCCCCTGGAGCGCAGAGTTTCCATGCGAAAGCGCCTGCACCTAACAAATTTGTTGAGGATCTTCAAGTCCAGGATGGGCCTGACTGACCCATCTCTTTTGGGCTCGGTGAAAAGGTTGGAATAGACGCCCTTGCCCCTTTCTCGTAAGGGGACCTGACAGATGACCCCCAGCTTCAGAAGGCTTTGCACCACCAGCACTAGAGCCTGAGCTGACACAGGGTCCTGAGAAATCCGGGATCTAATGAATCTTGGTGGGGGGGGGGGGGGGGGGGGGGCAGGCAGCAAACTATCTTGTAACCGGAGGACACTACCTCCTGAATCCACCGGTCTGAGACATGAAGCCTCCAGACGTGGGCAAAGTGATGGGTGAGGGCGCCCCTTCATGCCTGAGGGGGCTTGGGAGAAGACTTAAGCTTGGAGCCCCAGGAGCCAGGGTGACCACGTCCTCTGCCCCTACCCCAGAAATCTCCTCGGGCCCCCGGTAAGGGAGGCCCCCCTCCCCTGTCTGGCACTACGGTAGGGAGAAGAAAAGAAGCCCTGACCCTGAAAGGACCGAGACTGCCGCCTGCACTGGGGTAACCTGCCTCCCTTAGTAAACAGGTCCAGGCGGTCCCCAAACAGGCGTAGTCCTTTGAAGGGAAATACAAACTTTCTTGGCAGCATTGTCAGCAGCCCACTGGCGCAGCCAAACCGAGCGGCGTATAGCCACCACAAAGGGCAGAGGTTCTGCCACACATTCTAATGGAATCATCCAAGGCAGAGAGGACATACGTCACAAAAACCTCACAACGATAGAGTGCATTAAACTCCTCACTAGACACATCATCAGGGGCACCATCAAGGATACTTCTAAGCAGGGTCCTAATAGCCACAGCTGTAATGGCAGAGGCACAGACCGGGCGCAGCGCCGTCCCCACACATGCAAAGGCATGGGACGCAAGCTGATCAATGCGCCGGTCCTCAGCATCCCGCAGCATAGTAGAGTCAGGGGAGTGCATGACAGAGGTGTAAGATAACCCTAGGACCGGGAATCCACTTCAGGAGGGGATGACCAACGCTTCACCACATCAGCAGGAAAGGGATACCTCTTATCCCAACTCTTAGGTACACCGGGAAACCTGCTGGGGCGCTCCCATTCCCTGAGCACAAGGTTATTAAAATGGGCTTGCTCAGGAAATTATAAACGTGGCTTAGCAGTATGAAACGATTCCCCCTGTTGCCTGGGGGCCGCAACCGGGGGATAGACAGAACCTCAAAAATCTGAGCAAACAGCTTATCAGTATCATCTGGGGCCCAGGGGTCAGAACCAGAATCATCATGACCCCTGGGCCTCTCATCAGATGACTCAGAATCAGAGAATAACTCCCCTTCTTTCAAAGGGGTATAGCCAGACAGTTCCAAAATCTCATCAGCTTCCATAGGGAAAAGAGTGACAGAGGCCTTACGCGCCAAGGTATTAGCAAGCAACTTCTCAACACTAGCCAGTCTAGAAGACACATCAGGCTGAGAATCCCCAATTGTATGCAACTCAATGGGAGTCAAATTTAAGCTTGGGGGAGTAGGTGAAGCCATACGAGGCGCAGGCCCAGCTACTGGTAAACCAGGCTGCAGCGCAAGCACCTGCTGGGCACAAGGTACACAGACCCGCACATTGTCAGCACTAGTAGGGGACACCCCACAAGCTACACACAGCCGGGCTTGTCCCGAAGGAACCCCGAGCGGCACAATAGGCCGATAGGGATTCACGCTATAAAAGCAACCCGGGATGCCCCAATAGCCCACTAGGGAAGTCGGAGTAATTTACACACTAGGCCTCAAGTTTAATAACTAAATAGAGGGAGTAGGGCCGGGAGAAATCAATAGAGGTCAGCCAGTCTGAAAGACATAAGCGAAAAGAACCCCGTAAGTGACATGTAAAATGACATAGGGTAAATAAAGCCGCCCGCGAGGGCACTCATGTACCACGGTAAGTAGATGCCAGTCACGCAGCAGCCAGATCCAGAGAAAATGGCGCCGGATATACCTCGAGGGGCGGGCCGCAGAGACAGTGATGCAGAACACGCCAACCGCGGGCCCACCCCCCCGAAGAGCACGAAGCCGCACACGTGACAAACAGCTAATAACGGCGCACAAGCGTCTGAGGTAACGCCGCCACCAAACGCGGAGCACAGTGGAAGCACGCGCGGCGGCAAATTTAAAAAAGCAACCAGTGCAACCAAGTCAGCGCGGCGACTGACACCAACCAGAAAAACAGTAAGCACCAAGGCAAATTCACACATACACACACACACCCCCCTCCCCGAGAGCTACAAGGGAGAGCGAGGGAGGGCAGCGGCCACTTAACATAGGACCCACCGATAGAAAGGGGCAATAGGGCAGGAGGGGCATCCCATAGAGGCACACCATATGCCTATACCGCCTACCCTTTGGTGGGGGATTGCAGTGGAGCAGTGCTCCTAAGCACCTGACAACGGTGCTGCCTACCATCACCCGACCAGCGCAGCCAAGGCTGGGAGGCACATTACGAATGGAACGGGTGGGAATAGTCCTACAGGGCCACAGGCTAATAGCCCCACTCACCTGCGAGGAGAGAGAGCCATTTTCTTGTCCTTCGCAGTCCAGACTGCAGAGAAAATCTGGGGATTTGTGGGAAGTCCCAGGTATTTGAGGGGCCGGCAGGAGCCAATTCCGCTATCTCTGCAGTCCAGCGCCATCTGGCGGAGTAATTCCCATGTGTTATGAATCTTATCTGGAGCAGGACGTACTGTATACTAAGAATATACCAGATTCTGTGATCCCCCCCCGGTGCTCCAAAGAACCACCCCTGATCTTAGGAGATAAACTCCTGCAGCTTTGATCCTGAAAACTGTTCCAAAATTTAGTCTAAGTGCTGGCATTGCTCAAGAGTGCAACTCTGCTTCCAGTTATAAAGGAGCTTGTTGAAGTGGAGGGTGGCGAGCTGAGATTTGGCCGCTTTTGTGGAGCTGGTGCTGTGTGCTATCAAAACGTCAAAAGTTTAGGTGAGTGTATGTGTTTTTTTATTTTTGGCCACAAATATGTTTTGAAAAAGAAGGCAAAGTAAATGTAGTATGTGAAATGTATGATAAAGATCATTTCAAAGATCAAGTATTGATTCCAGTAAAAACTTTTTGTATAATACATAAGATGGACATGCACGTCCCAGGTAAGTCTGAAAGCAGAGGGGGGAAATTAATGCTTTAAGATGTCTATATAGTTGTCCCTTCCTTACACTGACGTACCAGAAGGAGAACATGATTTTTTGGCTGTGTCAATTTGACTGCTGAGCTCAGAAGCACAAAAGAGGCAGATAAACCCATAAATGAGATTCCCCTTGCATCCACAGGCCATGGCGTGTCCCACTTAGTATGCTGCAAGAGGGGTAAAGATATGTCTGCCTCTCAATGGGGGAAAAAGGTGGCTGTGCAAAAAAAAAAAAAACCTGAAAGCTGGGCTACAGGGAAGGGTTAGATCTTGGCTTTAGTTACTTTATTCAGGAGCACACCAGGATGAATCATCTGCATGAGAGGCAAACAGTGATTTGTTTTACACAGTATAATCTCTTAAAGTGCAGTAGACATTTTGAGAAAATCTCTATAATAGCACACACAATAAATCATGCCTGTAAATCTTTACTATAGCAGGACCTAACTAGATTTGGACCCCTTTTTAGCTGTCTGTGAAGACTTTGCATTCTTCTATTCTTAACCCAAAATAATCAGCAGTCACCACTGTCAAATAATATGAGTTGCTACTTTCACTTCGGGTTTTAAAAATACAGAGAAAATATTGGAAACTTACAATTCCATTCTGAACACTGAATCCCAACTGGTATTTCAGATCGGGTCTCTTGATGAGCACAGTAGTGACTGGAGGGCAGCTGACAATGTTCAGCTTCAGATGTGTTTGATTCTTAAGGCCCTGTGAAAATGAAGGAATAATGCAATGAGAGAATATAGCTATAGTATGTAATATATATAGCAGGAATTTAAATAGTGGATACTAACTTTGCTTTCCTGAATCATTTTTAAATGACATCTCAAATCATATGCACGCAGTTCCTGATCAGTCATAACAAGTCCTATACCCCTCCAATGTGGGTCCCTTGGGGTCCAGTCCTATAAAGCTTAACAGTTTTGGTAGCTCCCACAATGTCTTCATACGATTGCTGTCTCTCACAGAAAGAGCAATTTGAAGCAGTGCCTGTGTCATGGTGCATCATGTAGCATGATCCATCCACTAAGAAAATGCAGGGGAGGGGAAGTCCTGTCTGCCTGTTTGCTCCATTAGCTTGGAAAAAACTCAGGAACTTGGAAAACACTTCCTATGTATTTAAACTGCTAAATACAAACTTACCATGCTGTCGCATTTTATTTCTGTTCATTTAAGAATGGTGCAGTATTATAATGCTTTGATAAACATAACTTACCGTGTGTACTTTTCTTTTTACAATAAAACGAATAGCATGCATTGCCCTAACTAATACCCCTAATGTCCTCTAAAAGATAAACATATGCTCATTGCAGCTGAGTTTTTGCTGAAGAGTATTCTGCAATATTCATCTTCTAGATACTCAGCGACACTGGGGCGTTTATCTATGTTCCTATCAGCCATGTACTTTTTCTTTTGCAACAAGGGCAGAAGAAAATAAAGTTTGTTCGTCTGTGATTTATTGCTTTTTCCAGCAAAGTGTGATTTAAACTAGATATTATATAACAGAGACCAAACATGGCATTTTTAGAATCCATGCAATAGCAATATCCTATTTTCGCCATCAATTCTTTAAATGAGTGTGGCTAATAGGTTTATTTTGCATTTTTTTTTATTTTTGTGGTATATGACTTACCTTAATAATACCTTGGCATGTTGCTAGAGGAAGACCAACTAAGCTGGTTCCATTTATTGACATGATTTGGTCACCAATGCTTAGTTTTCCAGACCGAGCAGCAGGCCCTCCATTCATCATATTGGCGAGGATAACAGTGGGAAGAATTGAACCCCATCCTGACTCCACAATAACCACACCTAATATTTCTCCTTTTTGCTTTTCTACCTGCAGCTGTGAGTAAACATATAGCATAGAGAGGTTAGGCACAGACATTATGAAAGCACCACGTCCAGTATGTAAATTAATCATATTACCTCTTTACAGTTTTCAGAGTTGGAGAAGTGTATGAGGTCATCATTATACATTTCTTGAGTATTGATAATGTCACTGTACTCTTTTTGACTCAGGTCTTCAGGGTTGATCCCATTGGCTCGTAAAAATTCCTGGTAAGCAACACTGAAAGCTTGGCCAATTGATTGAGCAATAAGTTGTGCCTGTAATTAGAAAAAAAAAGCTGATCTGTGATACAGTAATACACACGGTTCAAACAGGACCTTGAGTATTATGGAAAAATTGTAGGTTATTTAAAAAAATAAGTTCTAATATTCAGTGTTTTTTGTTATATCAAGGTTTTATTGACTTAAAGTGGAACAAATCACGGGAATTCCTCTCCACTCTCCAACGACGCATGCACAGGATCCTCATGGACGGGAGCCTGTGCATGTGTCGTTGGAGAGCTATGACCACGTCATTCGGCAGGTGGCCCTCATTCTAATCAATGGGAAGCATGCGCCGCAGCAGCCCCTGCATCCCTGGCAGCGTGCGCGCTCATGTCTCAGCCTATCTGAATGGTTAGGTTGGGAGTGTGTGAACGATGCTCCCCACTGTAAACAATGAGAGCCACATGCCAAATGACATTGTCATAGCAGACGGCTCTCGTTGGATGAGAGTCCACACATGCGCTGCTGGAGCGTGGCAAGGTGAGTTTTTTGGGGCTACCTGGGGGTTTCATGCAGTGGCACATCCCGAATCAGAGAAAATCCAGTGTCCAGCCCTGGTATCTCTTAGATTCCAGGCTGGCCACTGGTGGGTTTTGTTCAGTTTTAAAGTGGATTTTCACTATCCTGTGTTTTGGTCTGTCTCATTCGGACATCCTAGATTTGAGATATCTCACTGTGTGAAACTCCACAAGTGGCCCATGTTTCTTACATTTCCAACAAGCCCACAGCACAGGCGTGGCTTTCCCTAAATCAGATTTTTTGGGCATGCATATTATTGTGTGGCTGGAGATGCTGAATGGAATCCTAGCCACACTCTCAGTCAGCGCGTGGCACCCCCTGCATCCCTAGGCTGTTAGTAGCCATGCCAGCAATTCAGTTACAATGGATGTGGATACGCACAGCCCAAGAAAGATGTGAGGAATGCCATCCCACCAGACGCATATGAGCCGTGGGCTCATTGCCAAGGTAAGCATATCAGGCAACTGGGGGGTTTAACACAAATCAGGATGCTCCAGGGGTCGTATGAAAAAACAAAAGCATTAGCTGCCTCGGCACAGGCTGTGTTCACCAAGGAAGAAAGGCTGGAGAAGGAGAAGGCTGACCTATAGGCTGAAAGAGAGCTGGATAGAGTTTGCCAATAATCCAGTGGAGAGCCACAGAGACCCCTTCTGAAAGCTGACCTGGAGATGATGGTAGTAGAGCAAGAAATGGCAGATGCCTAAAAATAAGCCCTGGAAGCATGCAAAAGTGAAAACAGCAGAAGAAGCTACATTTTTGGCTTAGAAGAAGATTAACCGCAACAAACGAGAGAGTATTTCTCGCAACACTTCAGTCCAATCAGCAATCCTCATTCTCCTTCTGTGAAACAAGTCAAGTAGAATGTGCAAAGCAGCAGGAAGTTAACCTTGAACCTCAGCACTGTAAACAAGAAAAGTCAGAATCACATCAACAGCAAGAGACCCAGCTTTAATTCCAGCCCTTATTACTCTTACAAAGTATGAACAAACACCACACACCATGACAATACACCAACCTATCATAGTGCAAACTAAGCAACAATGGGCTTTGCTAATTTTTCTTTCCTTCTTAAGGACTTGTGAAGTTCACAAACCACAGAGCCTGGCGCTCTACCTTTTAGAGTGTAATCAAAGACCAGTGAGCAGCTAGATATCTAGCTTAAATGGCAACAGAAAGGAGTCTCCTGAACATGCTAAGAGAATGGAGGACATCAACATAAACTTCCCAGTGGTAGTTCATTAAAAAAATATATCTTCCACAGATTTCATATATGGGTCCTCATTGTCCTCTTACCCAGAAGACACGGTCAAGGATTGAGAGCAGACAATGTCCCATACACAGAAAGCCACATCTTCAATGGAAATGCAGAAGCTTCAAAGAAAAACCCATGGAGAATGTCTTCCTCAAATAGAACAACATCTGTGCTGCTCTTCAACAACGCACTTTTGACAAGGACGGTAAGGTCGATGTAAGATGTACAGAATGTAATAGCACAGATCACAACACTGCTTTGCACCCTGGGCCATCTCCAAGGATTTTAACTCAGTGTCCATGAGCATGAAGGAGAGCAATACAACTCAAATACACCAGTAGTTACATCACAATACACCAAGATCTGCCAAGAACGCATAGGCTGCAGGCCCTTCTCAAAAATCTCCCAACTTAGAATCTATCCAACAGACAATAAGTAAAAGGCTGTCAAACTGTATGCAATTCTGGATGACCAGAGTAATAAGTCTCTAGCTAGATCTATCTTATTTTACATTTTCAGCATTAAGCATCCTAGCCCTAGTTAATCCCTAAAGAGAGGGCAGGGCGGGGAAACACCTGATACCAAGTTGCGAGTACAGAGTCCATAGACAACTTGGCAACTATAATTGAGTGCAACTATATCCGTGACAATAGATCTGAAATTCTCATATCAAATGCTGCAGAACATCACCCTCATCTGAAATGCATAGCACATCTCATACCAGAACTCAACGCCATGCTCAGATAATCCTGTTAATGGCTAGAGGTCAGATTAATGTCCCGTACAAAGCTCCCTATGCCCAATGACTAGGCTTTGGATGGGCTTTATAGGAGATGTCTGCTTCATGGGTGTACACAGGTCAACTTCAGTAAATAACATGCCTGTGATAGTGACCAAGGCCACTTACGGTGCTCAGTCTTCCAGAGTACAAATGGAGAAAATCAGGTGTCAATGTACTTTGAAGACAGACTGTTCTTAGAATTACGATGTTTGCCCAACAATAGCGAATAGGTCCATAAATACTCAACATCGCAATTTCCAAAAACAAAGAGAGACCATTCCTTCACCTTCACTGAGAAAATATTTCAGAATGGTCATGCAGAAATAGCTCATGAGAAGTGCCGGTGCTTACCCATATCTGCAGAATATCATCCAAGGAAACCCGGTCCAATCAGAGAAATTTTTGACTCCACTGCCAAACATAATGACCCCACTAAAGACATCAATGTACCACATGAGGGTACACATTTTGGTAACAGTCCTTCTCCCTTCAGTTGCTTTTTATAGGCTCAGACATTTTGCTCGGGGGATACAGAATATAAATCAGATGTTAGATACTTTGTGGAAAAAGACTTGTATGTAGATGTCATTAGGCAGGCAAGAAAAAAATACCGTTTTGTGAGTACTCACCTGTAAAACGGGTATTATGAGTGTGCCATACACTCCACTTCAAATCTTCATGACATGTGGGACATCCAATAGCAGTGTCCGTCATGGGTGGGAACCAGAAACAGTAAAGAATGTACCAACTTAAACCACTGCAGCTTGCAGAACCTTGCGGCCAAAAAACAGCATCCGCTGAAGCCCGCACATCAATCTTGTAAAACTTGGAAAAAGTATGAACGGAAGACCAAGTAGCAGCCTTACAAACTTGATCAACAGAAGCCTGGTGCTGAAAATCCCAGGATGCACCAACAGCACGAGTAGAGTGCGCCGTGACCCTAAAAGGGGGAGTCCTCCTCTTAGCAGAATAGGCCCCAACAATGGCCTGACGAATCCATTTGCTAATGGTAGACTTGGCGGGCGCCAAACCTTTCCTGGGCCCACAGGGCACCACGAAAAAGGCATCCGTCTTGCGAAAAGAAGAAGTAGTCACCAAATAGTACCTAACACAGCGAACCACATCCAAATTGTGCAAAACCCTCTCCTTGTCATTGCTAGGCTTAGGACACAAGGAAGGGAGAACAATATCCTGATTGAGATGGAAGGCAGACACCCCCTTAGGAAGGAAATCTGGCTTAAAACGAAAGACCACCTGGTGTCTTTCAAAGTAAGGGGCCTGGATCGACAGAGCCGCCAACTCAGAGGTAATAGCCACCAAGAAGGCAACCTTTTGAGTGAAAAAGAGCAATATCCTGTAACGGCTCCAAAGGAGGACCCTGCAGAGCCGAAATAACCAAATTCAAATCCCAAACCGGAACCACAGCCTTCTGCGCGCCCCCTTGGAAAAAAGTCTTAACCAGCGGGTGTAAAGCAAAAGACCTCTGGAAGAAAACTGACAGAGCAGAAACCTGTCCTTTCAAAGTACTAAGCTGGAACCCAAGATCCAGATTATGCTGAAGAAACTCCAAAATCCTAGGAATCGAAAACACCCTACAAGGCAAGGCCCTAGCCTCAAACCAATCAATATAGGACCTCCAAGTCCTATAGTAAATGCCAGAAGAGGACCGCTTCCTAGCTCTAATCAAGGTCTGAACAACGGCCGCAGACAAGCCTTCCTCCGTCAGAATGAAGGGATTCAGCAGCCAAGCCGTCAAAGCCAGCGTTTGTAAATTGGGGTAAAGTAGTAGACCCTGAAATAACAGATCCGGCAACATGGGAAGCCGGTACTGAGCTACGGCCAGCCTTACAACGTCTGCGTACCAAACCCTTCTTGGCCACCTTGGAGCCACCCGAATTGCCGGTGCCCCTTCTAGAACCAGTTTGCGAACTACCTTGCCCAGCATGGAGACGGGCGGAAACAGGTACAGAAAACCCAGATCCTTCCAAGCAAGGGAAAAGGCATCCACTGCCAGAGATAGAGGATCCTGAGAAAGAGACACAAAGGCCGGAAGTTCGTGATTGTGCCTCGAGGCAAAGAGATCCACCTCCGGAGTCCCCCACTTGCGGCAAAGATCCAAAAAAACCTCGGGGTTGAGAGACCACTCTCCTTGGCGAGAGGATCCCCTGCTCAGGGAATCCGCATCCGTGTTCTCCACTCCCGGAATGTAGACCGCCGAAATGCAAGAAACATTGCTCTCCGCCCAGTGCAGGATCAGAGAGACTTCCCTGAGGGCACTCCTGCTGCGAGTCCCTCCTTGGTGATTGATGTAAGCTACCGCCGTTCGGTTGTCTGAACGAACCTGAACCGGCAGACCCCGTAAATGTGAGGTCAGCCCTGCCAGAACCAGTCGGATGGCTCTGAGCTCCAAGACATTGATGGGGGTGTGAGCCTCCTGAGGACCCCACACCCCGCTGAACTGATGACTTTTCCAATAACTTCCCCAGCCCGACAGGCTGGCATCCGTGGTAACCGTCTCCCAACAAAGGGCCAGAAAAGATCTGCCCTTCAACAGGTTGCTTGACTCCAGCCACCACCGAAGAGACTGCCGAACCCTGGGAGACATCCTGAAAGGTTGATCCAATGACTGCGGACACCTGTCCCAATGCGTCAAAAGGTGAAGTTGAAGAGATCTCATGTGAAACTGTGCAAACGGTACCGCCTCGAAGGAGGACACCATCAAGCCCACCAGTTTCATCCCCTGTCGGATAGAGGGACAAGGACTGGCCAGAAGAAAGTGTATCAGATCCAGAATCCCCTGCACCTTGGGCCTGGGGTAGAAACACTCTGGCCTGAATGGTATCCAGATTCATGCCCAGGAATGAAATCACTCGTGATGGGGAGCGAGAGGACTTGGGGCGGTTGATCACCCAACTGAACCTCTCCAGAGTCGACACCACCTGGTGGGTGTCCAGCTCCGCCTGATGGAGGGAAGAAGCTGATATCAACAGGTCGTCCAGATAAGGCACAATGCGAATGCCCTGAGCTCTGAGCAGGGCCATGACACCCGCCAGGACCTTGGTGAAGACCCTCGGAGCCGAGGTCAGTCCGAAGGGAAGGGCCACAAACTGTTGTTGATGTGAAGGTGAAATGTTGATCCTCCACTACAAACCTGAGGAATCTCTGATGCGCTGGAAAGATTGGAACATGCAGATACGCATCCTTGATGTCTATGGATGTCGTACAATCCCCTTGGCGAAGGGAATTGATGGCCGAGCGCCGAGTCTCCATACGGAACTTCTTGGCTCTGATAAACCTGTTGAGGACCTTGAGATCTAGAATGGGTCTCACCGAACCCTCCTTTTTGGGAACCATGAAAATGTTGGAGTAGTAACCCCTGCCTCTCTCCGACGGAGACACCGGGCATATAACTCCCATGTCCAGAAGGTTTTTCACTGCTAACTGGAGCCCCTGTGCAGCCTGAGGGTCCGAGGGCACCCGGGACCTGACGAATCTTGGAGGCGGCCAGTACTCGAACTCCAGTTTGTACCCGGAGGTGACCACTTCCAAGATCCAATTGTCTGTGACCTCCCGGGCCCAGACCTGAAAGAAGAGCCGCAGCCGTCCCCCCACCCTTGCGGGTGAGGGCGCCCCTTCATTGCTGAGCTGGTTTAACGGCAGGCTTGGGCTTGGAACCCCAGGCAGCCGCGGGACGTGCCCGACCTCTGCCCCTGTTCCAGGACGAGCCCCTGACACCCGAGAAGCCAAACCCCTAGCCGCTATGGCTCCTCGAAAGGAAGGAGTGAATGAGCCAGCCCCCCCAAAGGGCGCTGTTTCTTCCGCTGAGGTAACTTACCTCCTTTAGCAACAGCATCCAATTTATCTCCAAACAGCCGCGTACCCAAAAAGGGAAGAGCTATAAGCGACTTCTTGGCCCCAAAGTCCGCCGTCCACTGGCGGAGCCAGACCGATCTGCGCATAGCCACCAATAAGGCTGAAGTCCTACTACACACGACAATAGAATCTTCCATAGCAGCCAAGACAAAATCCATGAACAATTCACATCTCTTAAGGATCAAACTGAGCGTCATTCAGCCAGTCCCTGATAAGAGACCTGGTAGCAAGCGACACTAGGGCAGATGCGCAAACAGGCCGCAGGACCGAGCCCACGCTGGCAAATGCGTGGCACGCCATCTGATCAAGGCGCTTATCCTTGCCATCCTTAAGGGAGGTGGCGTCAGGGGTGTTCAGCACAGAAGAGTTGGTCAAACCTAAAACTGGCGCATCGACCTCTGGAGGAGAAGACCAGCGCTTAACCGCCTCCACCGGGAAAGGATACTTCTTAGGAGCACCAGGAAGCTGACTGGGTCTCTCCCATTCTCTAAGAATCAGCGCATCAAAGTGACCCTGGGTAGGGAATTCCAGACGGGGCTTGCGGACCCCAAAAAATTCCCCCTTCTTGAGAGGAGGCGCCTCAGGCAAGTCAATATCTGAAACCTCCAATAGATGTGACAAAACAGTGGCCGTATCTACGGCATCCCCCAGCGCCTGCCCGAAATCAGCATCACCAGACTGTACATAATCAGCCTCTGTTTCCTCATACAATTCCCCCTCCTCTAACGGGGAATAATCCGACAAATCAATGGAATCGTCGTCAACATCCCACAAAGGCTGGGCCGACGACAAATGTCTCTTTTTAGCCTGGGCCTTCTTGCCCACCGTGCCAGCAATCATTTTCTCGATGCTGGCCAACCTAGCACAAACATCAGAGTGCGACTCCCCGCTGACACCAATGTCACTTGGGGTACGGATAAGGCGGGGAAGGGAAGGCGATGAAGCGGGAGGAGCCGACCCAGAAGGCTGGGTACCTGACTGCCGCGTCATGGCCTTTTGTGCACATGGTATACAGATCAGCACATTCTCACCCGTAAGGGATACCCCACACCCCACACATGGCCGGGATTGTCCCAGAGGGAGCCCGAGCCCAGTATCCTGTGGAGCTTCCATATGGTGATTTTTGTGGTCAGTAGCAAGACCGTAGGGAATTTATGCAAAAGCAACCCGGGATGCCCCTTAAAAATCCCAGTGGGAGAATTTAAGGTGATCAATTATACACTAGGGACCCCAGGAGGAACCCCTTAATATGCACAATTATGAAGCAATCTGCAACACACAACCAGGCATATCAGTTACTTTACAGCGTAAACATATATCAATATATATATATATATATATATATATATATATATATATATACCAAAATACATAATTTTTTTTTTAGTTTAAATTCTTTATTTATTTGAATTTTCAGAACAAAACAATTACAGGTGGGAAATCAGGAATAAAGCATTACAGTAAAAAGACAGGTCCAGCACGCAGGCCGGGTCACACACAGGGCTCGCGAGCCTCCAACAACTCCCACCACTCCCTCCCACCGTAAATTCAGGCAAACTCAAGTCTATGCCAACATCATTATGTAGGCCAGAGACGGGGTCCGAGGGTGAGCCCTGCTCTACCCGGTCCGGGCTCCATCCGTACTGGTCTTGATTTCTATTCGCCTGTTCGCTGTCTGTGGCCCACTCCTTGGTGCCCATTTTGGGCGGCCACGGCGCCCTGTATGTACTCTCTTCCCGTTAGCTAGTAGCAGTTTAAAGTCAAGTTTGGGCTTCTTGGAGGAGTAGAGGTCAGTCGGGAGCGCCCCCCAACCTGGGCCAGACCATTAGAAATTGCAAACAAGAGGGAAGGAAGTGAAGAGAAATAAGGAAGTAGGTGGATTTAGAGTGCAGGAAGGGGAGGGAAAGCGGATAAAAGGGAAAAGGTGTCAGGAGAGGAGGGGGAAGGGTAGAGAGGGGGGGGGGCAGGAGAATAACAGGAGGATAAGGGGAGGAGCGGAGGGGCAACTGAAGGGTGACGGGGAGGGCGGGGAGAACCCCCGGACCCACAGCCGGCGAAGGGGGGGTGGGTGGGGGCAGCACCCCATACCAGGGTCACCAAGCAGCTCCCCCCCTGTCTCCAAGGCCCATCTTGTGTCCACATTGGAAGAGGGAGGCATGGGGATGACTCCTATTGCACTGAAGCTCGAAACATGAACCAGGAAGTCCACAAAATTCTGGTCTCCTCCTCCCTATCCTGAACTGCGGCCGTCAGCTCCTCCATCTCCATTATTCTATCTACTTCCCTATACCAGTCATTTTCCGTCGGGACGGTCTTGGTTTTCCATAATCTGGGAAGCAGAGCTCTGGCTGCGTTAATTAGGTGTCTCAGAACCGATTTCTTATAACTAGGAATGCTACATCCAGTATGGTGCAGGAGCATGAGGGCCGGACAGCACGGGACCTGTGAGCCTGTTACCGTGGACATGGTTTCCGTGATTTTTGTCCAGAATGACGTAATTTTGGGGCAAAACCACAAAATGTTGAACAGTGACCCCTGTTCTGATTCACATCTCCAACAGACAGGCGAGGATCCCAGGAAGATGTGCGCCAACCGCTTCGGGGTATAGTACCATCTGGATAAATATTTGTAGTTGGTTTCTTGAGTTTGCGCCGATATCGACGATTTGTAGGTTAGGGAGAAGATTTTCTTCCACTCTTCTCCCGTGAATTTTCTACCTAAGTCTCTTTCCCACTCCTCACAGAAAGCAGGGACCGAGTCCCGATCCTCCTCTAGAAATTGATAGATCTGGGAGACTACCCTTCTCGAGGGGTCTCCGCACGTGGCCAACTTTTCAAAGGGCGTAAGGCCCCGTCCCCACAAGTTTTTGGGTGCCACTTTCTGAAGAAAATGTTGAAAGAGCAGTAAGTACCAAGGGTCCAGTTGGGGGCTGTTCCATCTACTCCTTAGTTCCTCAATGTCACACCAGCTTCGGCCTCTCATGAGGTCCTTTGCCCTGATCGGTCCCAGTTCCCCCCAACTCCTCACTGCTTGGGACTTATGGCTAAGAGGGAATTCAGGGTTGCCTACTACCGGGCGTAAAGGAGATGGCCAAGGCTAGATGTCCTCCCCCTCTCTGACTCCATCCCAGACGTCGAGGGTGGCCTTAATCAGCGGGTTAAATCCTGCCCATCTGTTTGAAGCTGCCGACGACCACGGGATCTCCCTCAACGGGGTGCCCGTGGATCCGGCTTCCACATTCACCCACTTCTTGGCGTCTCTGTTCCTCATCCAATCCACCAATCTCTGCAGGTGGGCTGCTTGCCAATATTTCTTTAAATTCGGTACTGCCAATCCCCCCCTAGTTCTAGACTGTTGTAATAGTGTGAATCTGATTATCGGTTTCTTAGTCACCCAGATGAAGTTTATGAATATTGTGTTCAGGTTCCTGAAGTAGCTTGCAGGTATATGGCATGGAAGGGTTTGAAATAGGTAAAGGATCCTAGGCAGGATGGTGATCTTAATGGCACTCATGCGCCCTAGCCACGTGAGAGTAAGAGTGCCCCAGCCCAATAGGTCAGACTTGACCTTGTTGAGCAGTGGAATGAAGTTACACCGGAAAATTTCATTGATATCACTCGGAATTTTTGTACCCAGGTAAGTCAACGCAGTTGGGGACCACTTGAATGGGAAGGAGGATCTAATCGGCGACAGCACGGCTTCTGACAGTCCCACATTGAGCGCCTCCGATTTATCAAAATTGATTTTAAAGTTGGAGAAGTTTCCAAAGGTTTCAAATTCTTTCATGAGGACCGGAAGCCCAATCGTTGGGTTGGAAATAAAGAACAGAAGATCATCCGCGTAGGCGGATATCTTATGCTCGATTCCCTTCACCTGGATTCCCTTAATGTCTCTGTTGTTTCTAACATGCCTCAGAAAGGGTTCCACCACCAGGGCGAAGATAAGAGGTGACAAGGGGCATCCCTGTCTGGTTCCGTTAGCTATCCGGAAAGGCGGGGAGAGGTGACCGTTTACCCTAACCCTAGCCTGGGGAGTAGAGTATATACCTAGGATATATCTAAGTGCCCTACCTCGGAGACCAACATGCCTCAGCACCTCAAATGCAAAGTTCCAGTCCACCCGGTCAAACGCTTTTTCAGCGTCTGTGGACAGTAACATCATTGGGGAATTGTCCATTCATGATCTGTGTATCAGATTCAGTGTCCTAATGGTGTTATCTCTGGCTTCCCTGCCAGGGATGAATCCACATTGATCCCCATCGATCAAGCTGGGTAGGTATGTCGCTAGGCGGTTCGCTAGTATTTTGGTGAACAATTTAAGGTCCACGTTTAAGAGTGAGATTGGGCGGTAGCTTTTGCAACTCAGGGGAACTTTTCCAGCCTTGTGTATTACCGTGACGTGAGCCTCTAGTGCTGCCGTAGGGAGCAACACAGGCTCCTCGTCTTCCGCCGTCGCGTTAAAGGCCTGGAGAAAATGCTTATTCAAAATACATAATTGACAAAACAAGCATGTTCATTCAAGGACATAAGCCTGCACCGAAGGGGGCCCCCCCGCCAGAAAGGGGCCCCAAAATAGCTAAGGCAGTGGCCACCAGGCCCTTACCGTCCCCCAGAATCGGCAGCAGCAGCAATGCAGCAAGATGGCCCCCGTCTCTGAGGAGAAACAGGAAGGGGGGGCGGGCCAGTGCCGAAGGCGCGCTCTCCAGGCCCTACCCACCTCCCAGCAGCGCGGATCTGGCCAGAGGGAGGCCACAGAAAACGCACCGAATGAGGGGGCAGGCTGCGCCGAGTGCCCGCCCCCCTTTCTAAACACAGCCTGAGGGAGAGAAGCTCCCCAGGCTGAGAGGAAAAAACCCCAGCAGGCTAGGCCAACGTAAATGCACCCATTCGTCAAGGGAAAACTTCCACTGTGAACCACACAAACTCACACACACACACACACACACACACACACTAACAGTGGTAACACCAACACACATTCACATATAAATGTATCTACAAATATGCCAAAAAAGGGGGAGGCCGAGGATGACGGCCAGCCAGCCCCCCCCCCCCCCCCCCCCGAGGGAAGTAAGGGACCCGGAAGGGGGGGGGGGGAGAATCTGGACGGAATCCAGCCACAGGCATGGAGGGACGGGGTATCCCACGCAAGGATCACCAAAACCTGGGTAACCGCCTACCCCAGAATGAGGTCTCAAGGTGGAGCAAAGCTCCTTCCGCACCCATAGGGTGCTACCTACCCTCACCAGGACCCGCAGCCTAAGCTGGGAGGCTCAAATAGGGACAATTTAGAAAGTGTCCTGGCAGCAATAGGGACAATAAACGGCCGGGCGCGGGCCCGGCTTACCTGCAAGTAAAAGAAGTCTTCATCTTCTGTCTTGTCGCCTTCCCTGCAGAGAAGGAACTGGAGAAATTGGTGGGAGGTCCAGGTATATATGGACTGGAAGGGGCTTTCTTTTTTGCATATTCATCTCTGCAGACGTTCGCCCTCTACTGGAGATTACCCACATGTCATGAAGATTTAAAGTGGAGTGTATGGCACACTTAGAATATAACAGAAAGGGTAATTACCGCTTTTTTCCCCTAAACTGATCAGTGCTAGTCTGCCAATCAGCAACTCACCTGGATCCGAGCTTGTGTCACAGCCTTCACTTCCCATCAACCCCATTTATTGGCTCCGAACCCTGCGATTAGGTGAGTTACTGATCAGCGGACTAGCACTGATCAGCTGGGCAGTACAAAGGGTAAGTAACTTCTTTCACCAGTGTTGACCTGGATGCGTTTGACCAATGGACTGTCACTGGCCGCCAAAATAGAGGTGGTTGTGCCAACAACAAACACTGGGCAGTCATACTTACCTACATGTCCATCAGAGCTGCCCACATAGAATCTATGGACACTTACAGATTTACAAATGCTCTTAGACGCTTTATTGCCATCAGAGACACTGTAAAAGATACTAAAGATACAAACTTTGTGGGAGCAGCCAATGAACTAAGAATCCTTTTAAAAGACAATAGACATCAAATCCCCTCATTCATCTCACATGGAAAGAGGAGGCAGGGAAAGAATGATTGGGATAGCCCACAGGGCTCTGTACTCCATCCTTCTAGAAATAGGATATGCAGAGCTAACTCATGAGTGTATACCTACCTTTATGGCTGAAGTCTCAGCTATTATCAAGGGAAGACTAAAATTTCAAATGACCCTGAAGAGCCAGTACTGCTTACTCCTGTCACTATACTTACATAAAAGACTGACACAGTAAGTGCACCTTTTGGAGAATTTAACACCAAAAACGCCAATGGAGGCAGGTGCAAAACTTTTCTTCTAACACCTTTTGGGATAGGTGGAAGAAAGGAGAAAGTGGCAGACCATTAAACCAAATGTAAAAACTAATGTCCCCGTAAAAGGCGTTTCACGGGGAGGATGGACATGTCCGAAAGATTGAAAATAAAAGTTAATCCTCAGACCTGAATCTGATCTTGTACTGGTAAAATAATCTGACGATTTTGATCCTGGCTTTGACTAATGCCAGACGAGGCGTGTTTTGTTCTCTGGACATGTAGAATAAAAGAATGTGTTTTCCTTTTTAGAGTTCTGTTATACAGTGGTGTCATTACAAAGGGTTGCTAGATGGTGCCAACATGCATTGTGATATAGCAAGGTTTATTGGTTTAATTTTCATGTATTTATTCAGTAAAGGTATGCATAATGTGTTACCTCTTTCGGCTGAAGCAGATGTTTCTGGGAAGGAGAAAGGCAGTCTTTATCGCAACATGAGGTTGCAGGAGTCATTACAGTACATCAGATGCTTCCCTTGATGAGCGCATAACTGGTAAATGAGAACTTTTACTGCATCCAGCTACTCTGGCAGCACATCTGCTGTATTATATTCATTATATTTATGTATTCTGACTGCTATTTTTATGTTTATTCCTCAGTTTTACCCCATATCCACAACATGGTTATTAAAGCTACTGACTCAAACTGGTCTTGTTTATTAATCTGTAGGAGGGTGATTCTGGGAATACATGTAGTGGGAGCAGGACATATCTTATTTGTGTGATGGGTGCTGGCATAGTCTAACTCACATAAGGCACATTTTGATGTTGAAATAAAAATTCTGTCACAGAACAGCACAACAGGCTTTAGTATACACTAATATATTTAAATATACGGTAGATAAAGTATAATATATCTAATATACTGTACATGCAAAAATAAAACAATTTCAACATTTCAGTATTGTTTCCACTGATTTTCTGCCATGTACTGGTGACACACACATTTTATTGTTTAGCATTAGTTTTACAACCAAAAAATGTTGTACAGCACCACAAATAATAATTATGACCCCCTACCAAGTAAGAGTTTTTGATGTCTGAAATAATAGTATTATTGCTGGCATAAAGCTAAAGGTCATAAACACCTACAATAGTATTCCAAATGAACCTGCCTGTGAACCACTGCATTATCTGGATAATTGGTCGCCATGGCACCATGTGAACCAGACCAGTTAACAACAGAATCAGTAATAAAACAAGTAACGGACTCTGCAGTTGCCCTTAACAGAGGGTCGAGTGTGGATGGTTTGTTGTACACAGGGCAGCCATGTATACTGGTCCCAGCACCTCCTACAGAATGTCCACCATGGGCCTTGTGTTGGCATTAATAGGTTTTCTATGGTGAGCTCCAGCCCAGCGCAAATGGGTGAGTTTGTTGTGGCAAAAGAATAAGCTGGGATACATGTAAGATAGGGAGCTATGAAGAATATTAATACACAGAATTATAGCCGTAAGTCTTTACAACCAAATATAAAGACAGCTCCTCTCTTTGAGTAATTGGAGCACATGGGACTTTTGTTGCAAAAAGCCCAGGAAAGAACTGTCGGGGGCATGCAGTATCCCTGATGTTTAAATGACTGCCGGTCTGCTGACTCCTGCAGTTCGGGTGGGGGGGCATGGCTACATGGGATGCCATGCCCCATGACATAATCTCTAGCAGCAAGCCTGATTAGCAGGCAGCGGCACCTAGTGAGATCCATGTTGTCTTGTTGCCAGGCCAGAGAGTGTCACCTCTCTTGACGGCCAACGGGTTGCAAATTGATGTGGGTCCAAAGCCTCTGCTCTGCCCTGTGGTCATGTGGAGATACAACGGCCAACATCAAGGGAACAACCATGTTGGGCTGAATCTAGGGCGGAGCATCACATCTTAGGACGTCCCACCTTCCACAGGACTCAGTAGACTACTGGTCATTTTTTACTTTTGGTCCACACTAGTGTTTTTGTTTCCATCCTCGGGGGGCATGAGAGTTGCTACAGTTATATATTGTATTCCTAGCTTCATTACATATTTTAGAATGTCCCACATTACCAATTTTTGCAAATTTATTATACATGTGATAGGCTGTGGCAACTCTGGGCAACTTCCAGGGGAGGCCAAGGCCATGTTTCAGGAGAATTTTGCTAAGATTAGAAATACATAATAAATTATTCAAAAAACAGCTGCAGGGTATTCATATTTTAATGAAATACTTAATACATGTATTGATAGAAAATTTAAAATTATATTTCTTAAATCGAAATCCACCTACTCTTATCTGAAAAGACCCTTATGTACCAGCTGTTTTCACCCTCAAGCCTTTTAATTTCATTCTGACAGTAGACTGCAGTCTTCCTCTTTCAGTACAAGTTGTGATTTAGGTTCGGCCCTAGCTTCCCTTTCTTATAGGACAATGAAAACCACAAGAACCAACCCTCAATCTAAACTTGCACCTCATGTATCAATGGGTCTGTGGTGCCAAAAGTAAACCCGCAATTAAAATTACCAGTAAAAAAAAAAACACAGCAACCGCCAGGGCAGTGGCCAATAAAGTAAAAAGAAATAAAAATCCAGCCAGGTGGCAACCTTATTTATACATAGCTTTTATACAGTATAAAGCACTGCATGTAGATATTAGGCAATCTGTGAAAAAATGGATGACAATCACTAGTGTTGGATTGGGGTGGTCCCCCAGTGGATCTGATTCTGAGGACCCACCCTACAGATTTAATACTGGTTTATTTTTAGGGCTTATGTACACAGACATTGTGCAAGTATTGGGTGTGAATGCATAATCTGTACCCTCTTGCCATAAAACAGATACATCCAGCATTACCTACTAACCCTATTATAGAAAAATGAGCAGCATATTTACATACAAATGTGTCTACCTTTATTCTTCCTCAGCAGGAAACAATTGGTTAAGTATGCTGGGATAAGATTTATAAATTCCACATGGTCTACAAATGTCACTAAAATTGTAACAAAATTAACCAAGCATGTGACTATCTTAACTAAAATGTTTGACTAGGGCAAGTCAATTTTTACACACCATTCCTTCTTAAGGCTGTGTATATTTTTTTTGCAATTAAAAAAAACCTTTTTAGCATACTTCTCCCTAGTGGTATTGATGTGACTTTCACCCATTGATTGTTTTATACAACGGCATATCTAGAGCTTTTCAGAAGAAACCCCATCCTTATCGAGATAAGTTTAGACACACCTGCAGTATTATTTGTGCAGCATCCACTGAGCAAGTCTAGAAGATTGAAAGATTTTAATTCCAATCACCTAGATTTTAATTCCAACAGTGGCAACGATGAAGCACACAGAAGAATTATCATATTAGAAGAATGATGTTTTATAGCCACAGGATGGCAGCATTCACAAAACTATTAGTATCTGTCACTAAACATAGCGGACATGCCGCAAACCTTTCTTTACATCTGTATAAATTCTATGCTACACTAGTCCATTTAATATTGACATGCATATTCATTTTAGGATACTAAAATGGGATCTGTGCAGACTGAGGGGGAGCACATGCTGCTGGACATGTACACTGAATATTTATGTTAGAGGCTAAGGAGGCAGTCTGTGAGCATGCATAGTGGGCAACCAGGGGTGTGGAGTTTATTTCATACTCGCAGACCGCAACCTACCCTGCCTACACAGTTGATTAATCATATTTTTGACACTATAACACGCATCTGACCATAGACTGCAGCAAGGGTTTATAGGGAGGAAATAAGAAAAATAATATTTTGCACCAAATGCTGTGGTGATCTCTGTGGGTGGGGGTTGAGGCCCACAAAACCACCCATTTCTCTTGTAGCCTTGGACCTTACTGTTAGGGCTTCCCAAAACTAGATTCCAGACCCAGCCGCTGGCATTCCCAAGGGGCATCCCAGATCCCCGCTGTGTAAAACTGCAAAACTCACCTACTTCTACAGATGTCAACATATGGCAGCCATATCTCTCCATCTTCGGGCTGTGAGCACATTCCGGCCCCTGGCCATTCAGATAGGCTGGGGACAGGTTGGCACTTGCTGCAGGGGATGCAGCCACTCTTGCTCCTTTTGCCCTAGCCTTGCATGTAAACAGAGCCATTTCCTGAGCATTACATATGAATGGCAAATGGCTCTTATTGGACAAGAGCCCGTGCATGCTCCGTAGGACCAGGAAAGAGTTTGTTCCCCTTTAAAGCAGACTAAAAGACTCCAGGTCTGGACGGTGTCTCTCGGGCACCCTTTTCCATGTTGTCCTGGTCTGTGAGTTCCCTCCCGGTCACCGGTATACTTCCTTCCAGCAATCACATGGCACATGAACAGGGTGCCGGCGGCATCACCGATTTTTCCCAGCTGATACGCGCACTTGCAGCAGCCATTTCTGATTGACTTGCATGGACAAGCTTTAGCAAGAGGAAAACACTAGAGAGAGGCAAGAAGTAAGAATACTTCCACTGGTCCACTTCAAAAAATCTATAGAAGTGCCAGGTATGTGATTTTATGCAGAATATATGCAGCAGCATGAAGGGACTGTACTCACATAATTACATCCATCTGATGCTGGGATTCAGCTTGTATTTAGCCTGTAGCTCCCTGACAACCTTTTCCCCTTCCATGTCATGTGGGTGCATTGTCAAAACAGGGGAGGGGCAGAGAGGTCATCAGGGAGCTACAAGCTGAATCCCGACATCGGGTGCATATAATAATGTAGGTACAGCCCTTCATACTGCTGCAGGGTGTGTACATACCATAGAGGCAGGGAAGGCAGCTGCTACCGGGCCCATGGAAGGTAGAGGGCACATGGAAGTGGCCTTCCCCAACTTGCAGAATGATTTCCCTTTTTTTTTTTTTGTTTTTTTTTAATGCGTGGAGGGACCTGGGCTGTATGTTCTGCAGGGTGGAACTAAGAAGCCTCCAGCTTGATTTCCCTCCATGGTCAATAGACTGTGCACCATGGGTCCGATGTAAGTGGCAATTCATAGAGGTCTTTCTCATTCACTGACTACCTGCAAGCTGGTAATGCCCTGGGGATGGGTAATTTATCCAATACTGAGGGCTGTTCTCTGTGTGTGTGGGGGGGGAGGGAATTATTTAAAGGCTTTCAGCCCCGACACTCAGGAGAGTAAGATATGTAACATTTCTATAAATATTATAGTGAGGACCTGGTGAGGATGATATACTAAAGGTTTATTTATCCCAGCATATTTACCGTATTTCCGCCATGTAACACGCACCTGCCCATAAGACGCACCTAGAGTTTGGAGGAGTAAAATGAGAAAAAAACATTCTGGACCAAATATTGCACTAAAACAACATCACCCCCAGGAACCAAATAATAGGTAAGGTGCAGAATCCCCCCCCCCATTACAGGTGGTGTGGCATTCCCCCTCACATTCCCTATTATAGACAGAGTAGCATGCCCCCCTCCCAATCCCCATAGGCAGTGTGACATTCCCCCCTTCTATTCCCATAGGCAGTGTGGCATTCCCCCCTTCTATTCCCATAGGCAGTGTGGCATCCTCCCATTCCCTTTAGGCAGTGTGGCATTCTCTCCTTCTATTCTCCATTATAGACAGTGTGGCATACCCTCCTCCCTGTCACCATAGGAAGTGTGGCACCCCCCCATTCCCATAGGCAGTGTGGCATCCCCTGTCCCATATTCACCATAGACAGTGTGGCATCCCCCCCATTCCCCATAGGTAATGTGACATTCTCCCCCTCCCATTCCCATAGCCCTTTAAGTGCCAGCCTACCTGCAGCTTTTGTCGCCCTCTGTTACCAGACCATGTTTCACTATTTTGCGCTACACATGTTCAACTGTGATTTTTGAAAGGATTTCCAGGGATTTCCCAGGAAAATTATATATTGTTTTTTTTCAAGAGAGTCTGGGCTTCAACATGAAATATCTTGTTTGTCATTTTTTAGGTGTATTCTCAATACTTTTTGGTGAAATATGTGCAAAAAAATTAAAAAAAATCTATTTTTTGCAATTTGTATTTTTTTTGTAATAAAAAATATAAGTTTGTCAATAAAATTTTATTTTGTGCGAAACCCTAATTTCTCCCAATCACAGCGGTACCACATATGTATAGGTAGACACCCTTTCCTGCCCAGGAGGCTCCCCCAAACTGAAACAGAGCTTTAGGAGATTTTCAGATAAAATACAACTGCGCTATGCGCACCTTGCAGTCTTTCCAGAAAAACAACCATTTACATTTAAAATACCCCCCACAAACTATATATTCTCTGGAAGTACACACCTCAAGCTTTCTAGGCGTACCAAGCTTGTTTATGTGGGCTTAGTTTTCTGGAAGTAATCCCTCAATGTATTCTTTGGTTGCACAAAGTTTCCCTAAAAAAGAATAAAAAGGAAGAATCAAGCCACATTTTCCTAAAAAAAACTATATGCAAACAAGAAAAAACAAGTAAAATCTCAAAAAGCAACATGCCCCGAACAGAACGATACCCAACATGCATAGGTACTGTCAAGGGAAGAGTTGGCAAACACCCCAAATTAAAGCATGCGCATAACAGTAATTTTACTTGAAAATGTCAGCTGTGCAGACAAAATGCGCACCTTGCGATTTTTCAACCAAAACCACTCTTTACATTTGGAATATCCCCTATAAACCATATATTCCCTGAAAGTACACATGTTAAGCTTTCTAAGAGTACCCAGCTTGTTGTAGTAGGCTCACCTTTCTGGAAGTAATCCCTCAAAGAATTCTTAGGTTGCACAGGGTTTCCCTAAAAAAATTAATTAAAAAACTGAATAAATAACATGTTTTCCTAAAACATATATGTATGCAAACAAGAAAAACAAGCTAAATCTGAAAGAGCAAGGTCCCCCGAGCAGAACAATACCCAACATGCATAGGTACTATTAACCCTTTTAATTGCCAACCTACTTGAAGTTTTGTCACCCTCTGTTGACAGGTCATTTTTCCCCATTCTGTGGCATGTTTAACTGTGATTTTTGCTGGAATTTTCAGGAAAATTATAGATATATATTTTGCAGCAGAGTTTAGGCTTGAACATGAAATGTCTTGTTTGTAATCTTTCTACTGATTTTTTAAATATTTTTGTGTAAAACGAAATAAATATTTTTTAGACAATTGTCTCCTTTATTTTAAATAAAACATTTACTTTATTAGAGTAAAACATATTGCATGTGAAAGCCCAATTTCTCCCGATTACAACGCCACATATGTATCGGTAGCCCCCCATTCTTGCCCAGGAGACCCCCCAAACTGAAAATAGCACTTTATAACATTTACAAATGAAATACTACTACTATCCACACTATAAACATAAGGGGTTAATTAAAAAAAAAAATGACATAAGGTCCCCCCTCCCGGGGGGGGGACCCCATTTTTGGGGGAATTTTAAGGGTTAAAAACCCTTAAAAATCCCCCAAAAATTGAAATGGGGTCCCTCTTACCCAGCATTACCAGCCCGGGACCTGCTATGGGGGCTTGTAGGAACAGAGTGGAGGGGCCAGCTTTTGTGGCCCCCCACCCTGCAGCCTACGAGCCCACATAGCCTGTGTGGGCCCGGGCTCTTCTGCCCCCCCCCCCCAGGCTTTGGGGAGGCAGGTAATTGGGGGTGCGGGGGGTTAACGGCAAGTCACCTGCTAGTGGTCTCATGGATCCCTTACCAGTTCACAAGGGGTTAAGTGTAAAAAAAAGACACTGACACATAAGAAAAAATATTTTATTATTTTTTTTAAACTTTTTAATACTTACCTCCCATCCATCCCTGTGTCCCACACTGATCAATCTGGCTTCCTGCTCTCCTGCTGCAGCTGGAAGCCTTTTATAGCTGCTGGGCGACAGAACATAAGGGGTTAATTAAAAAAAAAATGACATAGGGTCCCCCTCCCGGGGGACGTCCCCATTTTTTTGGGAATTTTAAGGGTTAAAAACCCTTAAAAATCCCCAAAAAAATGAAATGGGGTCCCCCTTACCCAGCATTACCAGCCCGGGACAAGCTATGGGGGCTTGTAGGCACAGAGTGGGGGGGCCAGCTATTGTGGCCCCCCCACCCTGCAGCCTACGAGCCCACATAGCCTATGTGGGCCCGGGCTCTTCTGCCCCCCCCCCTGGGCTTTGGGGAGGCAGGTAATGGGGGTGCCGGGGGTTAATGGCAAGTCACCCGCTGCGGCAAGCGGGTGACTTGCCATCCTCCAGCCTTGTGAACTGGTATAAGGGGTCTCATGGACCCCTTACCAGTTCACAAGGGGTTAAATGTGAAATAAAAAGACAGACACATAAGAAAAAAAAGATCTTTATTTTTTTTTTTTTACTTTACTCACCTCTCCTGTGTCCCCCGGCGATCTCCGATGACAGCTGTCAGTCTGCTCGTGTGTTTGAAGGAGAGAGCCTGGGGAGGGGGGGGGGGCGATCTCAGCCCTCTCCTCCTCCCCATCTGCCCTCCTCCAGGCACACGAGCAGACTGATTGTCTGTCTCACAGTGCCGGCATTAAGAGGGCTGCTGGTGACATCACAACGATGTCACCTGTCCCGCGGGGCGGGGCTAGCAGACCCGTTCCAGGAAGTGGGGGGGGGGAGGGCAATTTCTGCCCTCTCCTCGCCACGGAAGAGGCTGTGGGGGGCTATCGGAGGCCCCCCCAGTGAAGAGGACACCCATCGGGAGACAGCGCGGCCTCAGGTAGGTAAATGTCATTATTATTTTTTTACAGTTAGCAGCTGCTGCTGCCGAAGCGGGGGGGGGCCTATTCCGGGGGCACTCCTGGAGCCATCCGACCCCCCATGGGGGATCGGATGGCAGCAAATTAAAGGGGAGACCCGGCCGGATCCAACAAGGGGTCAGGTGAGTATTTTTTATTTTTATTTTTTTTACTAGCAGGGGGGAAAGTCAAGCACGTAGATTCTACGTGCTTGGCACTTAAGTGGAGTGGAAGCGAGCATGTAGAATCTACGTGCTTGGCACTGAAAGTGATAGGCAGTGTGACATTCTCGCACTCTTATTTCCATAGGCAGTCTGGCATCATCCCCCCCCCCCCCCCCCCCACGGCAGCGATGGCAGCCAGAGTGGGGACAATGGGCAGGGTTCATTTATCCTGCCTTCTCCCTGCTTGCCCAACCACCGCATCTGCATAGGGAGGCTTCATGGTGGCAGCGGCACGGGAACAAGGCTTTTGTAACTGCTGTTTGTTTGTTAACTTAAATATAAAATAAGAAATTGTTTCCTCACTTTTGGGGGTGAAGTGCATCTTATGGGGCGAAAGACACTGTAATTTCCTGTTCCACCACGATCACCAGTAGCAAAGAAAATCACAGATACCCCAAATTGAAATTCCCCTTTAAAGTCCATGTCCAGGTACACACAAACTCCCTTCCACCGAATACTCCATAGGAACTGTGTAAAATAAGCAATCTCAAAATCTCTGATTATATGTAAATAGCGTATGTATTCTTATAGCCACTTATTTGGCTTCAATTTCTGGATCATCATAATGGCTGAGCTGGGAAGGGTGTGTCACGGTGGAGGTTTGTGAGTCAAGTGAATGTTTTGTCATTTTGAGACCGCTGTGGGACCATTGTGATTTGCGATGCCCGCTCACGCTGAGAGCACCAAGGGACAGAGTGGCTGTCAGACCCTTTTTTGCATGGTCCTGAAGAAATGAAGGGAAAACTTTGCAGACCTGCTACAGCTTCTACCCAGTGCTGCAGGAAATGCATATGCCTATATGAGACATCAGGTGAGCTGCTTGCTGCCTGATTATTGTCATTACATTGGCTTACAGTCCCTTTAAATATTTTAAAGAAAAGGCTGTAAAATCTAATTACTAATTAAGTAACTAGATTTTATCGCTCCAATTCATTTTGCCGTTCAGTACTAAAGAGTATTTTTCTTAGGCACATCATCCATGATTTTAAAAGCTTTCCCAAAGGGATGATTTTGATTTCATTGGTGTAATGCCTTCAATAATGCTTTTTCTCCCTCTCTGCAGAGCATGCTCATCATATTAACCCCGATAGCCCCAAAGCCACAGCAATGGTAGGAGTCTGTAAACAATGTGGCAATGGCGTATTATTCCCTTTTATGTAAAGTTGCAAAGCTGATGCATCCCTGGAGGTATAGAGATTATCTCAGCACAACACATTTTACTGGCTACAGGCGAAGGGAATACATCCATCTTGAGAAAACAAAACATAATTGGTATGTTGCTGAGACTACAGAGTGCTTTCATAATGGAATCTGTTTTATTAAGACTAATATTGAGAAAAGGGAGTTGGTGGAAATGTATAATTCCAATCCAAAAAAAGATCTATAGACCAAATGGAAATGTATGATTAGAACAAACCACGGCTGGCCAACTAATTGATTAGATTGATGTTTCTCAGGCTAGACACCATCTATAATGATATTTTATGTTCTGTATAAGAATACTGAAGAAAAAAATCATCCGGTAATGTGAATAAAGACCACTTCACACTGTTTGTATCTACTGCATTGCAGTAGAAACCCACTAATATAGTACAGCGCCTTTCCTATGTTGTGGCAGTAGTGTGATGGCAGCTGCCACAAATGTAAAGCCACATGCTGTCAGCTGCAAAGAGGCCCAGCGAGGAACCTGAGATCTAGTTAATGGCTGGGGGCAAAGACAGTGTTGACAGAAGAAGATGTGGTGAAACCAGAGACCGCAGAAGAGGCTTTGAAGACCAAGGACCAAGTACCCAGTACCAAAGTGCAACGTGAACACAGCACAGGATACGGACAATTCATACTCCCAAATGTTGCACATTACATTTACCAAAACACAAATGTAGCGTAGCACATATAAGTGACCAGCTGTCCACTATTCTTTTTTTTTATATCTGGTGCTAAAACGATTCTTTGGTAGAAAATGAAATGGAACTGCGTCTTTTTTTTCAAAAACAACACTGTGCACTTTTTGCAGCAGGTTTAGAATCATTCCTATGTGTCCACTGGGTGCAGCTAATTTTGGCAGTGGTTGGCAGCGGTTAAGTGGTTTTCTAATATACAGATGCAGCACGATGTCCTTCACATTTTCTTCACCGTCCTCAAAGCACAGCCTTTGGCTAAACATGTTGAATATTTATTGTCTAACAGAGGGCGGTAAAAAAGAATAATGCCTCTTAGAGCCTATTATTTTCTTCCTTCGGTCAATAGGAGTTAAGCAACGTGACACAGTCAAGGAAGCCTGTTGCCTTTAATCCTCTTTCCTTTGTCTTCGCTTTAATGCAGATATGCGACTGAAGTCCACTGCCACAAACATTTGTCTCAACACTAAGGTGTGGCCATTTCATTTGTACATTGTTTTGTACAGTCATGTAAGATGGAGCTCACTATTAAAAGGTTTCTTTTAAAATACGGTCATTTGATCTTTATTTCAATTTTACCCAAAATCAGAATCAAATTGAAATAAAAGTACTAAGAGGTGCAACAGGGGCAAACTGATGGTGACTTTTTTTGTATCAAAAGTCCACTTAATAAATGGCAACTGTCTACTTGAAACAATCTCAGCAAGTTCGTCATGAAAGCCAAGCTGGTAAACGACGTGTAAGAAATAGATGCACTGTGTCAAGAGTAAAGGAGTAAAATGTTGCTGTCCATAAAATACACTAAAGCCTACTAATTCTCATAACTCAGAATCAGGACGTCTGGACAAATATGGTAAAAAAAATGTGGTTACAGTAACAGAAAACATTTCACCATAAATAAGGCCAGTCGAAATGTTAGGGCGTGGATCCGCTATGTTACACCATGGGCTAGAGTGCGAATTATCATAGAATCAACAACATTTCGTAATTCCAATCCAATTGATGCTGTTGATTTCCCCCTGCCATAAAGAATTGTTGCTTTTGCCAACAGGGACACTACCTTAAAAGAGCCAATTAGAAGGAAATGGCATATATGTCAGCTTTTGTCGAATACCATATAAGACGCACTAATTTTCCCCCAAAAGTGATTGGGGGGGAGGGGTGTCTCAGTCCATCTTATCGAGCGAATGTGGGGGAAAAAAAGGAAAAAAAGTCAACTCTCCTTTTCATCCTACCCGCTGTCCCCGCCATCTTTGCTGTATTTGCCTCCTTCTCTGCGTCACCAGCACACACAGACATCCGCTTCGTACAGCAGCTTGTGCATCGGCCACGTCTACTGCTGTATGAAGCTGGGTATCAGTGTGTGCAGGCACTGCAGAGAATGCGGCAGATATAGCTGCCTCTGCCGCTTCTTATCCACAACGCCAACACACACATACACGCCCAGTGCTGTACAGAGTTGGGTGTTCGCTCTGTGTATGCTGGCGCCACGGAGAAGAAACGGCAGAGACAGCTGTATCTACCGCTCCTTCTCTGCGGCGCGAGCACACACAGACACCTGGCTTCATTCAGCGGTGGGCGCCCCACCATTGTTCCCGAGCCAGGTGTGTGTGCAGGCAGCAGCCGATAAAGTGGGGGCAGCGGAAAGGATGGAAAAGTGAGTTTCTTTTTTTTTTACCTTTACCTATGGGGAATGGGAGGGGGGAATGCCACACTGCCTATATGGGCACTGGGAGGGGTCGGAAATGCCACACTGCCTAAATGGGGATTGGGAGGGGGGAATGCCACACTGCCTATATATGGGATTGGGAAGGGGGAAGTGCCCCACTGCCTATACGGGGATTGGAAGGGGGGAAATGCCACACTGCCTATATGGGGAACGGGAGTGGGCAATGCCACACTGCCTATGAGAATGGGATGGGGGAAATGCCACACTGCCTATGGGAATGGGATAGCGGGAATGCCACACTGCCTATATGGGGAATGGGGGGGGCAATGCCACACTGCCTATATGGGGATTGGGAGGAGGGACAGCCACACTGCCTATATGGGGAATGAGAGTGGGGATTGCCACACTGCCTATATGGGGAATGGGGGGGGGGGCAATGCCACACTGCCTATATGGGAAATGCCCCACTGCCTATATGTGGATTGGAAGGGGAATGCTACACTGCCTATGGGATGGGGGGAATGCCACATTGCCTATGGGAATGCCATGCTATCTACGGGGAATGGGTTGGAGGGGAATGTCATGCTGCCAATGGAGAAAGTTAGGGGGGAATGCCACACTGGTCATGGGGGATGGGGGGGAATGCCACTCTGCCTGTAATGGGGGATTCTGCACCTTGTCTTTTATTTGGTACTTGGGGGGTGGTGTTTTCGCACAACATTTGGTTCAGAATATTTATTTTCCTCCTCCAAACCCTATGTGCATCCTATGAGCAGGTGCGTCTTATAATGCGAAAAATAATGTACATTATAGAAAAGCACATTTACTGTACTTTTTAAACATTTTGTTTAGTTACATCTTTGTACCTAAGAATAGGAGAATACAGATTTCATTTTTACATGGCTATATGTGATTTATACAGACGCTGTCTCTAGCACAAGGCCCACTGAAAACAATTAACTAAATTAAATTATCCATTACTATAAATCAGATTTTGTATCTTGAAAGTATTTAAGGGTTTTATCTAATTGTGCAGAACAGAGTCCCAAAGCAGATCAATGCTAAAACTAGTCTCAAGTATTTTCCAAATAAATTACGATTATGAACCATCTTTTGGTTCCACAGATATGATGATTTATTGTGGGTGTCTATGTGGGTGGTGTTTAATTACTGCACTTATTCATACATTATTCATGCATATCTTCCAAATCACAATGGAAATACATGTACATCCAGGAGCAATTCAAAAATCAACTTTGTGCATAAAAACCTGCTGAAGCTGTCTATGAAATCTTGCCATCGAGATTCTATTTAAAATTAACTTCATGATTTTAGCTTAGCCTATTTCTAAGACAATCTCGGCAACAACTCTGAAAATGATTCACTGGGTACACCAGAAGTATGCTACTGTATTATCTTTATCTCTCAGATTACATGACAGGTTTACAGTTTATATTATACCTCGTTATCGTTATGTGATATTGTGGCACTCAGCAGACTTTGCTTCTGAAATTATTTAGCATGCTGAGCCTGCTCTAATTATCCAACAGTGCCGGTGTTCAAATACCCCGTCTGCTGTGTTATCTTAATGGGACTTTCATCTGACACTGAGGGCAAGGTGCTACCATCAGTTTCAGCATTCTTTCCTATAGGCATTTTTTGGCTGTATCACCCAAATAATCTGCACAGATGATGCAATGAGCTTACATATGATTGTCTATTGGCTACACACATTTCAACATTTGTTTATCCAACACTGCTAGGATTGAGTATTATTATACTGCTTAGATTTTGTGACACCTTGTCTTTGCTGTGCATATATTTTGTATCACACAATATGCTTTGAAATTAATACGCCGACAACGAGAACAATTGGTGCTTGATTGTATATTTAGGTTATGGGCTTATCTAAGACGAGCCCATAAGTGAAACTGCATCACACTGTTAGGTTTCATTTCAGCTTTCAAAAACTAATGTAAAATATTTTATATGTTTTTCTATTTCTATACTATAGAAATACTATAAAATCAAAATATATTAACCCCAAAAGTGTATAAAATGATAGAATTAGCTTTAAACTTGAAACTACTGTCATGTTCAGAAGATAAAATAAGCTCTGGTCATTTTACATGACGGTCCTCAATTTAAGTCTACCATGCTGGAATGAAACAGTTTTTTACCTACCTTCAGCTTAGTTGTCTTGGTAAAAATATGGCATTCCAGTAACACCAATTAAAACGTATAGCTTCTTAAAAGGGTAATTGGAATTTTTGGAAGCGTATATTTTTTTTGTGCCAAAAAGACATGCTCAATGTACTGAGCTGATTTAGTATATTTTTCATATTTTCCTATGTTAGCAAATGTGTTTAATGGAAGCAGTTTTCACTACCTTCAATTGGTTGCTTTTGGCAACGTACACCCAGAAGAGAGACTCCCTAGTCCTGTACACACAGAACACTGCTGTTAAGGCCACTGCTGAGGTGAGGAAGCTCACTCAACCTTACACATGCCCAGCAGCAAGGTTCTGTGCAACTATCAACAATCTGTTGCTACTGCTGATGTATACCTAGTCTGCACTTGGTGTACAGTTGCCAATAGCAACAGATAGCAGATAGCGAAAACTACTAAAAAAAAATAAAAATACTAGATCAGCTCAGCACATTTAAGACATCATTTTGCCACACAGAAATAATACCGTTTTGTAAGTACTCACCTTTAAAACGGGTATTATGAGTGTGCCATACACTCCACTTCCTTCTTCATCACATCTGGGTAATCTCCAGTAGAGGGCGAACTTGTGCAGAGATGAATATGCAAAAAAGAAAGCCCCTCCCAGTCCATATATACCTGGGACCTCCCACCAATTCCCCAGTGTATAAAAGCAGCAAAGGGACCAGGAAGAACCAAATATAACCGTAACAATCAAAACCAATGGTTCACCATATAAAAGCCCCAGAATACCTGAAACAAACAAGGATGGGGTGAAGTGGAGTGTATGGCACACTCATAATACCCGTTTTAAAGGCGAGTACTCACAAAACGGTATTATTCTAAGTGTGCCATACACTCCACTTCCTTCTTCATGACATCTGGGACATCCAATAGAAGTGTCCGTCATGGGTGGGAACCAGAAACAGTAAAGAATGTACCAACTCAAACCACTGCAGCTTGCAGAACCTTGCGGCCAAAAACAGCATCCGCTGAAGGCCGCACATCAACCTTGTAAAAAAGTATGAACGGAAGACCAAGTAGCAGCCTTATAAACTTGTTCAACAGCCTGGTGCTGAAAAGCCCAGGACGCACCAACAGCACGAGTAGAGTGCGCAGTGACCCTAAAAGGGGGAGTCCTCCCCTTAGCAGAATAGGCCCCAACAATGGCCTGACGAATCCATTTGCTAATCGTAGATTTAGCAGGCGCCAAACCTTTCCTGGGCCCGCAGTGCACCACGAAAAAATGCGTCCGTCTTGCGGAAGGAAGAAGTAATCACCAAATAGTACTTCACACAGCGAACAACATCCAAATTGTGAAAAACCCTCTCCTTGTCATCATTAGGCTTAGGACACAAGGAAGGGAGAACAATGTCCTGATTGAGGTGGAAAGCAGACACCACCTTAGGAAGGAAATCCGGCTTAAAACGAAAAACCACCTTATCCTGGTGTCTCTCAAAGTAAGGAGCCTGAATCGACAGGGCCGCCAACTCAGAGACTCAGGACAGAGGTAATAGCCACCAAGAAAGCAACCTTCTGAGTGAGAACCGAAAGAGCAATATCCTGTAACGGCTCAAAAGGAGGACCCTGCAGAGCCGAAAGAACCAACTTCAAATCCCAAACAGGGACTACAGCCTTCCGAGGGGGCCGCACATGCGCGAAAAAAGTCTTAACCAGCGGGTGTAAAGCAAAAGACCTCTAGAAGAAAACCGACAGAGCAGAAACCTGTCCTTTCAAAGTACTAAGCTGGAACCCAAGATTCAAATTATGCTGAAGAAACTCCAAAATCCTGGGTATAGAAAAAATCCTGGGGACCCCACACCCCGATGAACTGATGACTCTTCCAATAACCTCCCCAGCCCGACAGGCTGGCATCCGTGGTAACAGTCTCCCAACAAGGGTCCAGAAAGGATCTGCCCTTCGCCAGATTGCTCGAGTCCAGCCACCACCGAAAGGACTGCCGAACCCTGGGAGACATCCTGAAAGGTTGATCCAATGACTGTGGGCTCCTGTTCCAATACGTCAATAGGAGAAGTTGAAGAGATCTCATGTGAAATTGTGCAAACGGCACCGCCTCGAAGGAGGACACCTTCAGACCCACCAGTTTCATCCCCTGTCGGATAGAGGGACAAGGACTGGCCAGAATAAGATGGATCAGGCCCTGAATCCCCTGCACCTTGGTCTGGGGCAGAAACACTCTGGCCCGACTGGTATCCAGATTCATGCCCAGAAATGAAATCACTCTAGACAGGGAAAGAGAAGACTTGGTGCGGTTGATCACCCACCCGAACCTCTCCAGGGTCGACACCACCAGGTGGGTGTCCAGTTCTGCCTGTTGAACAGAAGAAGCTGAAATCAACAGATCATCCAGATAAGGCACAATGCGAATGCCCTGAGATCTGAGCAGAGCCATTACGCCCGCAAAAACCTTGGCGAAGACCCTCTGTGCCGAGGTCAGACCGAAGGGAAGAGCTACAAATTGATATTGATCCTCCACCGCAAACCGGAGGAATCTCTGATGTGCCTGAAAATTCAGAACATGCAGATACGCATCCTTGATGTCTATGGATGTCATAAAATCCCCTTGGCGAAAGGAATTGATAGCCGAGCGCAGAGTCTCCATGCGGAACTTTTTGGCTCTGATAAACCTGTTGAGAACCTTGAGATCTAGAATGGGTCTCACCGAACCCTCCTTTTTGGGAACCGTGAAAAGGTTGGAGTAGAAACCCCTGCCTCTTTCCAACGGAGGCACCAGGCATATAACCCCCATGTCCAGAAGGTTTTTCACTGCTAACAGGAGCCCCTGTGCAGCCTGAGGGTCCGAGGGCACCCGAGACCTTAAGAATCTTGGGGGCGGCCAACACTCGAACTCCAGTTTGTACCCGGAGGAGACCACTTCCAAGATCCAATTGTCTGTGACCTCCCAGGCCCAGACCTGGAAGAAGAGCCGCAGCCGCCCCCCCCCACCCATGCGGGTGAGGGCGCCCCTTCATTGCTGAGCCTGTTTAACGGCAGGCTTGGGCTTGGAACCCCAGGCAGCCGCGGACGTGCCCGACCTCTGCCTCTGTTCCAGGACGAGTCCCTGACACCTGAGAAGGCCAGACCCCTAGACGCTCTGGCCCTTTGAAAGGAAGGAGTAAACGAGCCCGCCCCCCGAAAGGGACGGCACTGTTTCCTCCGCTGAGGTAACTTACCTCCTTTAGCAACAGCATCCAATTTATCTCCAAACAGCCGCGCACCCAAGAAGGGGAGAGCTGTGAGCGACTTCTTGGCTCCGACGTCCGCTGTCCACTGACGGAGCCAGACCAGCATGGCCACCAGTAAGGCTGACGTCCTACTACACACGACAATGGAGTCTTCCATCGCAGCCATGACAAAATCCATGAACAATTCGCACTTCTTAAGTATAGCAAACTCAGCACCATCTGGATCAAGCTGAGCGTTATTCAGCCAGTCCCTAATAAGAGACCTGGCAGCAAGCGACACCAGGGCAGATGCACTAACAGGCCGCAGGGCCGAACCCACGTTGGCACGCCATCTGATCAAGGTGCTTATCCTCGCCATCCTTAAGGGAGGTGGCGTCAGGGGTGTTCAGCACAGACGAGTTGGTCAAACCTAAAACAGGCGCGTCGACCTCGGGAGGAGAAGACCAGTGCTTGACCGCCTCCACCGGAAAAATATACTTCTTATCCCATCCCTGAGGCACACCAGGAAGTCGGCTGGGCATCTCCCATTCTTTTCTCTATGCCGGCCAACCGAGCCCAAACATGAGAAAGTGACTCCCCACTGGTACCAATGTCACTTGGGGTACGGATCAGGTGTGGAGGGGAAGGCGATGAAGCGGGAGGAGCCGACCCAGAAGGCTGGGTACCAGACTGCCGCGTTATGGTCTTTTGTGCGCATGGTATACAAATCAGCACATTCTCCCCCGTAAGGGATACCCCACACCCCACACATGGCCCGGATTGTCCCGAAGGGATCCCGGGCCCGGTATCCTGCAGAGCCTCCATATAGTGAATTTTTGTGGTCAGTCGCAAGACCGCAGGGAATTACACATAAGCAACCCGGGATGCCCCTTAAAAGTCCCGGTGGGAGGATTTTTGGGTGGACAATTTTTATAACTAGGGACCCCAGGACCAGGAGGGACCCCTTAATATGCACATATACAGGGCCTGTAAAACAAAATAAGCCACATAGAAGCAAAGCAGTGTAAAATGCAATACCATATGATCTAACAGCCACACTATGGAAAAAAAAAATATATATAGGTATATATATATTATATATATACCACACACAGCCAAAACAGAGCCGTGCTAGCAATCATACCAGTGGGGGCCCCCGCTAAATAGGGGCCCCCACGCACACACAAGCTGAAGAAAATGGCCATCAGGCCCTTACCACCCCGAGTGCAATCTGCCTGCCAGGAAAGATGGCCCCCACGCTGCCTCGTGCCTGGCCAGGGGGAGGGCGGGCCAGCGCAGAACGCGCGTTTCCCAAGGCCACGCCCCCTCCCAGCAACGCGGACCCCTAGCCAACGAGCACTGTCATCGCGCCAAATAAGGGGGCGGGGCTACCGCGGCCGCGCCGAGAGCCCGTCCCCTCCCCCTTCCCGAATGCAGCCTGAGGGGGAGAAGCTCCCCCAGGCTGAAGTCATACATTGAGGCCAGTAGCAGTAAGCACTCACACACACACACACACACGTAAAACACTCACACTGACCAAGTCTGGGTAAAACTAAATATAGGCCAAAACGAAATATAGGCCAAAACGAAATATAGGGCAGCCCCCCCCCACCCCCCTGGAGGGGAATCAGGGACCCGGGAGGGGCGAAATCCAGCCAGGAGCCGGCCATAAGCCTATCGGGACGGGGCATCCCACACCAGGATCACCAAGAAACTTGGGTAACCGCCTACCCCATAGTGGGCTGCTCCTACCATCACCAGGACCCGCAGCCTAAGCTGGGAGGCTCAATACAGGGTAATTTAGAAGGGTCCTGGCAGCAATAGGTATAAAAAAAGGCCGGGCCGAGCCCGGCTTACCTGTAAGCAAGAAGTCCTCATCTTCTGTCTTGTCGCCTTCTCTGCAGAGAAGAAACTGGGGAATTGGTGGGAGGTCCCAGGTATATATGGACTGGGAGGGGCTTTCTTTTTTGCATATTCATCTCTGCAGAAGTTCGCCCTCTACTGGAGATTACCCAGATGTCATGAAGAAGGAAGTGGAGTGTATGGCACACTTAGAATATACACTTTCAAAAATGTAATCCAGAGACCTACCCTTTAAGTGGAATAGATTACTACAGCTATGCTTGGCTTTAAACAAGATGTCTAAGATAATAAGACCTGGTAGACGTATATGCGTTATAAACCTGTTCTTTTTATCCTTTTTTTTACTAGTACTGTCATATACAAATGGACTTACATCTTCTGATTCGAAGACATGGCAAATCATTTTGTACTGCTTCTTCCCCTCCTGAGCACCTGGTGTGGTTTCTATACAATCTTGAGATGCAGTTCTTGGCATCCGACGTCTTGCCATCAAAACAACAATGTTACCTATATCAGCAATGTAGGAGATTGTCCGTAGCGCATGGTCCATCATCGTTTCCTGTGGATAAACAGTAAATCAGAAAGACTCAGAACACATTATCCTCGGCAGATTTGTTTACACGTCAGTAAATCATCCCAAATAAAGTTATCACTTCTCTTTCAATAAAATATGGAGCATGAAGCCAAGTAAAAATATTCAGCTCCAGCAGTAATACAAAACAATAAAGTGCAGGCACGTAAACGTTTTGAAGGATATTGGTGAGGGATGAAAAAGTACATGTCCATTTCCCAATGAAAGCTCTATATATTACTGATATAAGATTTCTTGCTCATTTTATGTCCTAAAGTAGTTGTATGTCCTAAATACCGGTACTTATTTAACTAATTACATTTATGTTGGTACATATTCAGTGCTTAACATGTTATTTTAAGTATTTTATTATTGGTTGTTTAGAATGTAATGGTCTATGTAAAATGCTCTTTTAGGTCTCTAAAATAAGATTATAATTTTATCTTTTAACCCACAGTCAAAAAAGGGTCGACCCAGCACTCAGAAGGCAGCAGCACTTTCCAGGGTCATGGTAAGGTAGGTATGATAGCTGCCCAGTGTATACCATTTCTATAGCTTTGTAGTGATTTAGAGATAGTGTTGAGGAAACACAAATCACGTGAGCCTGTGGGGCAGCAGCCTCTGGGAACATGCAACACGTTTTCCTAACCCACAGTTTATTTAATCAACCCAGCAGCCTAAAAATCCAGCCAGGGCATGAACAAGCTTATTTGGTTAAGACAGGCAGTTCAAGTTAAATATAGGTTTTAATGTTATAGGAGCACTAGCAGTAATTACAAGCATATGATATGACATATACAGGTCTGAGAGCAGAGTACAGGTTACAGGTAAGATTACTAACAGAGATACAACAGAATGTCAGGTTACCTTGGCAAAACAGATAAAATGTAGCGATCATCACACATGATGTGGCCATCCCCGACAGTGACAATGTGCTGGTTTGGGAGACTCATCATGCTGGGGCCCTCACTCCCCATCCCTCTGTCCTCTCTTTCAAGCACCATCTTCTATCACACTATACTATAGGTGCTAAGGAAGCTGCAAGGGGGTTTTCAACTTGGAACTGCCTTTGTTCATTTCAGAGAAGTGTCAGTTCCTCATGTCCATATATGGACTTTTTTCCTGACAGGCTTGTATTAGCAGGCTGTTGAAATGTACTAAGAACAGGGTATCTTATAGGGGCGGACCGGCCAACAGGAATAAAACCAAATATAATATTTGCCCTATTCCTCACAGAAGGGTCTGTCTGTTCTCTTCATTAAATGAGGGGGCAAAACCAGGACTTCACTAGTTTGTGTACAGAAATTTTTCTTGAAATAAGCACCAGTTTAATTTTTCCTCATTTTGGATTCTTGTGCTGAGATTTCCTGCACTTTATCTCTAATGGCGTTTATTACTGATGATGAGCTGCTGTCTTTTCCCTTCCAGAGCGTAGGACGTTTGTCAGATTTCTTATGCTGTTATTGCTGTGACTATTATAGAGAGAATTTCACCCATGTTTCCTCTGTAGGTTCTAAACACAGTTTATATAGAGTTTTATTTAGGTATAGGTATTACCAAGATGAAATAGATCTCATAAATAGTGTTCTTGTGCAACTGACACTTTTTTCATTAGTTACAACAATGTTTTTTTATTTATATTTTATTACACAATGTTATGTTATGATGTCTTTGCATCAGAGCCCAGGAGCCTAAAGCAATATCACTGAAGAGGGCTGTGTAAGCCATGGACGGCAGACAGACCTGGTATATTTAAATCTAGCCTCATATTTAAGATGATAACTACGGCCTTTAAGGGATTACCATATTCTGATACTCTGTTGAATGCATATAATGAGTGCAGTCGTGAACTAAAATGAATGCAAGGATGGACACATCTGTACATTTAGTGGATCTCCACAAAACTGTATTCAAAGTTGAGGTCCTTGTATTCAGGGTTGCATTAGGTATGTTTTTTAAAATGTTCTTTTCTCATCTAAAATACATTCTGCTGATTCAATGTAAGGATATGTATATGTTCCCTTTATGTTTTATGGTAGTAATACCACTGTTGATCATTATGTAAGTAATTACAGATGTAACAATCGTTAATCGACACATCCCAGCTCAGCCCATTGTGATATTTCACAAAGAAGCCATATAAAAGCATTTACAATTTCAAGATAGCACAATGCACCAGTGCACCAAGTTGCGTTTTAAAGGAAGCTGCATCTGTATATCCTAAATTATCACTTTGTTTCAAAACATTTATTTACAGTGAGAGCAAATTATCAAGGCTTGGTCTTTCCAAATCTTATGGGTGGACCTTCTCGTAAGTAATGGCAAGAGAAACTTTAAACCCAAAGTGTCTCACTTTGACACAAGAATTATGTACACTTTAACAGCAATAGAAAGAAAGGTAGACGGTGGTATGTAAAGTGCACGTTATTTATATTGGTGAAAGGTGTGGGTTAAAATGATGAGATAACAGGAAAATACAATTCTGTGATTACTCACCTGTAGAATTGGTATTAGGAGTATACAGTACGTGCTGCTCCAGATAGATTACTTACACTTGGGTATTACTCCGCCAGATGGCGCTGGACTGCAGAGACATCGAAAACAGGCTCCTCCTGGCCCCTCAAATACCCAGGGACCTCCCACAATCCCCAGCATTGAAAAGCAGTTAACGAGAAGCCGGGAGAATTAAAACAACCCAAAATGGTAACTACAACAATGATAACAATCACCATACAGGGGATCCAAGATAATACAAAACCAAGGGTGAGGTGGAGCAGGACGTACTGTATACTCATAATACCAATTCTACAGGTGAGTAATCACAGAATTGTATTATTCTTAGTATACAGTACGTCCTTCTCCAGATAGATTACTTACACTTGGGACATCCAATAGCAGTGTCCATAAAGTAGGGTGGGCTCCCCAAAGGTAACAGCAGACAGGTCATACCACTGCCGCCTGCAGAACTTTACGGCCAAAAGCAGCATCAGCTGAGGCCCTAACATCAACCTTGTAAAACTTTGAAAAGGTATGAACAGAAGACCAAGTAGCGACCTTGCAAACTTGTTCAACAGAAGCCTGGTGCTGAAAAGCCCAAGAGGCACCAATAGCACGAGTAGAATGAGCAGTAAGGCAGAAGGGAAGCTCCTTCCCCTTAGCAGAGTAGGCCTGAATCACAGCCTAACGGATCCAATTGCTGATAGTGGACTTGGGAGGCCAAACCCTTCCTAGGACCAGAAGGGACCACAAAAAGAGCATCAGTTTTTCTGAAAGGTGTAGTAGCCACCAGATAGTACTTCAGACACCTAGCCACATCCAAAGAATGCAAGACCCTCTCCTTAGCATTACTAGGATTAGGGCACAAAGATAGAAGAACAATGTCCTGATTCAAATGAAAGGCAGACACAACCTTAGGCAGAAAGTCTGGCTTGAAGCGGAACACCACCTTGTCCTGGTGTCTCTCATAGTAGGGGGGCTGGATGGAGAGCGCCGCCAACTCAGACACACGTCTAACAGAGGTGATAGCCACCAAAAAGACAACTTTGAGAGTAAGAATGGCCAGAGCAGCATCCTGCACAGCTTCAAAGGGAGCACCCTGCAAGGCTGACAAAACCAAGTTCAAATCCCAAACAGGCAACATAGGCTTACGTGGGGGACGCACATGAGTAACCTCCTGGAAAAAAGTCCAGATCAGAGAATGCTGAGCAAAGGACTTCTGGAAGAAAACGGCCAGGGCAGAAACCTGACCCTTCAGAATACTGAGTTGGAGCCCCATCTCCAACCCTTGCTGCAGGAACTCCAGGACCCTGGGAATAGAGAACACACGACAGGAAAGAGACTTAAGACTCACACCAGCCAATGTAAGCACGCCAAACTCTGTAATAAATGGAAGAAGAAGACTTCTTCCTAGCCTTTATCATGGTATCAACAACCGAGGTAGAAAGCCCCTTCTCCGTCAAGATGGAGGTTTCAGCAGCCAGGCCGACAAAGCCAGAGTTTGTAAATTAGGATGGCGTAAGTGACCCTGAGTGAGCAGGTCTGGCACCCTGGTCAGAACGTACTGATCTACTGCCAGCTGCACCACGTCTGCGAACCACACTCTTCTTGGCCACCTGGGGGCCACCAGAATTGCTGGCACCCCTTCCAGAGCAATCTTGCGCAGAATCCTGTCCAGAAGGGGGAATGTAGGAAAGACATACAGGAGCTGAAAGTCCTGCCATGACAATGCTAGGGCATCCGTGGCCAAGGCCAGAGGATCCTGGGACAGGGAGACAAAGGCCGGGAGCTTGTGATTGTGACGGGACGCAAACAGATTCACATCTGGTTGGCCCCAACGGTGACACAGAGATTGGAACACCCTGTTGCAGAGGGACTATTCTCCCTGGTGAGAGGTCCCCCTGCTCAGAGAGTCTGCTAGCAGATTTTCCACCCCCGGGATGTACACCGCAGATATGCAGGGAACATTGGCCTCCGCCCAGTTCAGGATCAGAGACACTTCCTGGAGGGCCCTCTTGCTACGGTACCCCCCTTATGATTGATGTAGGCAACTGCTGTCTGGTTGTCCGAGCGCACCTGAACAGGCAGGCCTTGAAGGTGATTAGTCAAATGAGCCAGAACCAACCTGATCGCCCGCAGCTCCAAGACGTTGATAGGTGTGTGGGCCTCCTGAGGACCCCACCTCCCCTGGAATTGCAGGGACTTCCAGAAACCCCCCCAACCTGACTGGCATCCGTGGTGACCGTCTCCCAGGAGGGAGTCAGAAAGGATCTGCCCACCAACAGGTTCCTGGAGTCCAGCCACCACGAGAGGGGCCGCCTGACCATGGGGGAAAGCGCAAAGACCTGGTCCAGGGACGCAGGGTTCTTGTCTTGTTCTTACTGACAAGAGGTGGAGCTGCAGAGGCCTCAAGTGAAACTGAGCATAAGGGACCACCTCGAAGCACGCCACCATCAGGCCCACCAGCTGCATTCCCTGCCTGATGGAGGGATGACGACAAGGTAGCAGGAACTGAACCTGCACAATTAGACTGTCCACCTTCTGCTGAGGAAGAAAAATCCTTGCCTGAACTGTATCCAGATTCATTCCCAGGAATGAAGTCACCAAGGAGGGAGACAGAGAAGACTTGGGGTGGTTGATCACCCAGCCAAATGACTCCAGGGTGGACACCACCAGCTGAGTATCCAACTCTGCCTGATGGAAGTGATGAGAATGTCCTCCAGGTAGGGCAGCACGCGGGTGCCCTGAAACCTGAGCAGAGACATCACACCTGCCAGCACCTTGGTGAACACCCTGGGAGCTGAAGTGAGACCAAAAGGCAATGCCACAAATTGGTAGTGTTGATCCTCCAGAGCGAACCTGAGGAACCTTTGATGACCTGGAAACACAGGAATATGAAGGTAAGCATATTTGATGTCCACAGACGTCATCAAATCCCCTGGGCGCAGGGAACGCCGAGCGCAGAGTTTCCATGCAAAAGCGCCTGCACCTGACAAATTTGTTGAGGATCTTCCAGTCCAGGATGGGCCTGACTGACCCATCTTTTTTTGGCACTGTGAAAAGGTTGGAATAGAAGCCCTTGCCCTTTTCTCTGAAAGGGACCTTGCAGATGACCCCCAGCTCCAGAAGGCTTTGCACCGCCTGCACTAGATCCTGAGCTGACACAGGGTCCTGAGGAATCCGGTATCTGATGAACCTTGGGGGGGGGCAGACAGCAAACTCTATTTTGTAACCGGAGGACACTACCTCCTGAATCCACCGGTCTGAGACATCCAGACGTGAGCAAAGTGCTTCATGCCCGAGGGGGCTTGGGAGAGGACTTAGGCTTGGAGCCCCAGGAGGAGCCAGGACGACTGCCACACATTCTAATGGTGTCATCCAAGGCAGAGAGGACATAGGACACAAAAACATCACAACTAGAGAGTGCATTAAACTCCTCCCTAGACACATCATCAGGGGCACCATCAAGGATACATCTGAGCAGGGTCCAAATAGCCACAGCCTCAATGGCAGAGGCACAGACCGGGCGCAGCGCCGTCCCCACGCATGCAAAGGCATGGGACGCCAGCTGATCAATGCGCCGGTCCTCAGCATCCCGCAGGGCAGTAGAGTCAGGGAAGTGCATGACAGAAGTGTTAGATAACCCTAGAACCGGGGCATCCACTTCGGGAGGGGATGACCAACACTTCACCACATCAGCTGGAAAGGGACACTTCTTATCCCAACTTTTAGGTACACCGGGAAGCCTGCTGGGGCGTTCCCATTCCTTGAGCACAAGGTTATTATCCATATACACACACACACACACCCCTCCCCCGAGGGCTACAAGGAGAGTGAGGGAGGACAGTGGCCTAGACAGGGGCAAGGGGCAATAGGGCGGGAGGGGCATCCCATAGAGGCTCACCATATGCCTATACCACCTACCCTTTGGTGGGGGATTGCGGTGGAGCAGCGCTCCTAAGCACCGACAGCGGTGCTGCCTACCATCACCCGACCAGCGCAGCCAAGGCTGGGAGGCATATAAATAATGGAACGGGTGGGAATAGTCCTACAGGGCCGCAGGTTAATAGCCCCGCTCACCTGCGAGAAGAGAGAGCCATCTTCTTGTCATTCGCAGTCCAGACTGCAGAGAAGATCTGGGGATTGTGGGAGGTCCCTGGGTATTTGAGGGGCCGGGAGGAGCCTGTTTTCGATGTCTCTGCAGTCCAGCGCCATCTGGCGGAGTAATACCCAAGTGTAAGTAATCTATCAGGACGTACTGTATACTAAGAATATAGGAACAATGTAGGGTTAACACTTTCCCACTGACACACACCTACAATGTTAACCAATCACATGCCACATAATTAGGAGACTAACCAATAAGATGTTATTGTAGACTGACCTTAAAGACAATTTTCTTTTAAGCTGTACAAGCTTACCTAAATGTGGACTCGTCAAAAGACTAACTCATACTTCACTTACTGCTCCCAGAAAATATTACAGAAAAAACATGATATATGCTTTAAACCTTCCTTATCATACTATCATTTTCAGAAAGGTTTGGCTGTAATATGGAAGCCATTTGTTTAAAATAAGCCCTAGGACTAACAGTGTTATAAAAGTGGTGAAGAGTTTTGGTACATTCTGTATTTATGGTCAAAGTGTAAACATGAGAATGCAAACTTGTAGTTTTCTTTTCCACATATCATCATGGAGTAAAAAGTAATTATTTCGCCATACAAAAATACAATTCTGTGAAATACTCACCTGTAGAATTGGTATTATAAGTATACAGTACGTCCTGCTCCAGATAGATTACTTACACTTGGGTTATCCTCCGCCAGATGGCGCTGCACTGCAGAGACATGCAAAACAGGCTCCTCCCGGCCCCTCAAATACCCGGGGACCTCCCACAAATCCCCAGCATTGAAAAGCAGTGAACAAGAAGCCGGGAGAATTTAACCACCCAAAAAAAAAATGGTAACTTATAACAATGATAACAATCACCATACAGGGGATCCAGAATAATGCAAAAACCAGGGTGGGGTGGAGCAGGACGTACTGTATACTTATAATACCAATTCTACAGGTGAGTATTTCACAGAATTTTATTATTCTTAGTATACAGTACGTCCTGCTCCAGATAGATTACTTACACTTGGGACATCCAATAGCAGTGTCCATAAAGTAGGGTGGGATCCCCAATAAAAAGGTAACAGCAGACAGTTTAAACCACTGCCGCCAACCTTGCGGCCAAAAACAGCAACAGCTGAGGCCTTAACATCAACCTTGTAAAACTTTGAGAGGGTATGAACAAAAGACCAAGTAGCGGCCTTGCACACTGGTGCAATAGAAGCCTGATGCTGGAAGGCCCAAGGGGCACCAATAGCACGAGAAGAAAGAGCAATAAAGCGAAGGGAGGATTCTTCCCCTTGCTGATAGCAGACTTGGCAAGAGCCAAAAACCCTTCCTAGGACCAGAAAGGACCACAAGAAGAGCATCAGTGTTCTTGAAAGGTGCAGTAGCCACCAGATAGTACTTCAGACACCTAACCACATCCAAAAAGTGCAAAACTCTCTCCTTAGCATTGCTAGGGTTAGGGCACAAAGAAGGAAGAACAATATCCTGATTCAAATGAAAGGCAGTCACTACCTCTAGGCAGAAATTAAGGTTTGAACAAAACAACACCTTGTCCTGGCGCCTCTCAAAGCAGGGGGGCTGAAAGGACAGCACCGCCAACTCAGACACACACCTGACAGAAGGGATAGCTACCAGAAACACGACCTTGAGTGTAAGAATAGCCAAGGCAGCAACCTGCACAGGTTCAAAGGGAGCACCCTGCAAAACAGGCAAGACCATTTTCAAATCCCCAAAACAGGGACCATAGGTTGTAGTGGGGAACGCACATGAGCAACCCCCTAAAGGCAGTCTTAATCAAGGAATGCTGAACAAAAGACTTCTGAAAGCAGAAGACAGACAGGATAGAAACCTGACCCTTCAGAGTACTGAGTTAGAGAAAAACTCCAACCCATGCAGTAAAACTCCAGATCCCTGGGAACCGAGAACACCCAACAGAGAAGAGACCAAGATTCAACCAGTCAATGTAGGTACGCCATACCATATAACAGATAGAAGAAGAAATCATCTTCCTAGCCTTCACCATGGACTCAACCAACGAGGTAGACAAACCATTCTCCATCAAGATGGAGGTTTCAACAGTCAGGCCGTCAAGGCCAGAGTTAGTAAATGGGATGGCGTAAGTGGTCCTAAGTGAGCAGATCTGGCACTCCAGGCAGAAAGCACTGATCTACTGCCATCTGCACCACGTCTGCGAACCACACTCTTCTTGGCCACCTGAGGCCACCAGAACAACTAGCACCCCTTTCAGAGCAATCCTGCGCAGAACCCTGCCTAGCAGGGGGAATGTAGAAAGACATACAGAAACTTAATGTCCCGCCATGACAGTACTAAGGCATCCATGGGCACGGCCAGAGAATCCTGGTACAGGTGACAAAGGCCGGGAGTTTGTGATTGTGACGGAACGCAAACAGATCCACATAGGTTGGCCCCAACGGTGATACAGAGATTGGAACACCCTGTTGCAGAGGGCCCCCCCCGGAATGTATACCGCTGAAAAGCAAGGAACATTGTCCTCCACCAGATCAGAATCAGAGACACTTCCTGGAGGACCCTCTTGGTCCGGGTCCCTCCCTGATGATTGATGTAGGCAACTGCCATCAGAGTGACCATGCGCCCCCGAGCAGGCAGGCCCTGAAATGAGCAGTCAAACGAATCAGAACTAACCTGATCGCTCACAGCTGCAGGACATTGATAGGTGAATAGGCCTCCTAAGGACCCCACCTCCCCTGGAACCGCAGGGCCAGGAGAAACCCCCCCAACCTGATAGACCGGCATCCGTGGTGACCGTCTCCCAGGAAGGAGCAAGAAAGTTCCGCCCCCCAATAGGTTCCTTGAGTTCATCCACTACAAGAGGGACCTCCTCACCGGGGGGGGGGGGGGGGGGAGACACCCCGACCCTGTCCAGGGATGCTGGGTCCTTGTCCCATACAGACAATAGGAGAAGTTGCAGAAGCCCCAAGAGGGACTGAGCACAAAGGGTCGCTGCGAAGCACACCACCATCAGGCCCACCAGCTGCATCCCCTGCCTTGGTGAAGGAACGGGGACAGCTAGGAGAAACTGAACTTGTGCAAGCAGATTGTCCACCTTCTGCTGAGGAAGGAATATCCTTGCCTGAACAGTGTCCAGATTCATTCCTAGGAATGAAATTACCAAGTAAGGGGACAGTGAGAACTTGGTGGTGGCTGATCACCCATCCAGATGACTCCAGGATGGACACCACCAGCTGAGTATCCAACTTTGCCAAATGTAGAGGCTGGGAAGTGATGAGGACGTCCAGGTAGTGCAGCAGGCCCTTGGCCTCATCAGAGACATCCCCCCCGCCAGATGGCAAGGCCACAAATTGGCAGTGTTGATCCTCCAACGTGGATCTAAGGAATCTTGGTGTCCTGAAAACACAAGGATGTGAAAGTCAGCATCTTTGATATCCACAAACGGCATGAAGCCCACGGTTCGCAAGAAGCAGATGGCCGAGCGCAGAGTTTCCATGAGGAAGGCACCTGTACTTGACAAATTGCTGAAGATCTGTGCATCCAGAATGGGCAGACTGACCCATCTTTTTTGGGAATTGTGAGGGTTGGAGCAGGGTCCCTTGCCTCTGTTCGTTAAGGGAAATCTGCAAACAACCCCCAAACCCAGCAGACGTTGCACGGCCTGTGCCAGCACCTAAGCAGAAGTAGGGACCAGGAGTACCCGGGGACCCGGTGATCTTAGGGGGGGGCGCACAGCAAACACCATCTTGTAGCCGGAGGACACTGCCTCCTAAATCCACCGGTCTGAGGCGTGGTGCCTCCAGACTTAAGCAAGGTGCCGCAGCCGTCCCCTCACCCAGGCGGGTGAGGGCGCCCCATCATGCTTGAGGGGACTTGGGAGAGGATTTGAGCATAGCCCCCCAGAGGAGCAAGGGTGTTGTCTTCTGCTCCTGGGACAGGGAGTTGCGCGAGCCCCCACGAAGGACGCCCCTGGTTCCTGTTTAACACCATGGTGGGGGGTGGAAGGGGGGCCCTGGCCCCGATGGCCCCGAGACAGCCGTCTACGCTGGGGTAACTTACCTCTCCTACCAAACAGGTCTAGGCGGGCCCCAAACAGACGCAGCCCTTTAAAGGGGAGCCCGGTAAGGGCCTTCTTCGCAGCATTGTCAGCACCCCACTGTCGCAGCCAGACCAAGCGACGTATAGCCACCACAAGGGCAGAAGTTCTTGCACACATTCTAATGGTGTCATCCAATGCTAATAGGATAAATTTTACAAACACATCACATTGGAGAGTGTATTAAACACATCCCAAGGGAGATCATCAGGGGCACGATCAAGCATTTTTCTGATGAGGGTTCTAGTGGCCACAGCAGTAATGGCAGAGGCACAGACCGAGCGTAGCGCCGTCCCCGCACATGCAAAGGCGTGAGAGGCCAGCAGGTCAATGTGCCGGTCCTCAGCATCCCGAAGGGAAGTATAGTCGGGGGGATGCAAGAAAGGGGTGTCAGATGGCCCTATGATCGGGACATCCACCTCAGGGGGGGATGACCAACATTTAACCATGTCAGGGGGAAAAGGATACTTCCTATCCCAATCACCTGGAACCCCTGGAAGTTTACTGGGGCACTCCCATTCCTTGAGCACAATGGTATGGAAATGTGCCTGCTCTAGAAATTCCAAACGTGATGATGCTGTATGGAAACGCTCCCCTCTTTGCCTGGGAGCCTCACCAGGGGGAGAGATAGACAGAACCTCAAAGATCTGGATCAATAATCTGTCAGTGTCATCCTGGGCCCAGGTGTCAGGGCCAGAGTCTTCATGACCCTCCGGTCTCTCATCAGATGAGCCTGAGTCAGAAAAGAGCTCTCCTTCATCAGAAGGGGTATAGCCACACAGAGTCAGAAACTCCTCAGTTCCCATAGGGAAAACAGTAACATTAGGCATCAAGAGCCGCTTCTTACCAGGGCCCTTACGAGCTAAGGACCTCGCAAAAATCTGTTCAGCCGTAGGCAGTCTAGGTGACAATTCAGGCTGAGAATCCCCACTTGTGTGCGACTCAGCAGGAGTGAGATTTAAGCCAGGGGTATTAGGTGAAGTGAGGCGAGGTGCAGCCACTGGCAGGCCAGATTGCAAAGCCAGCGCTTGCTCAGCACAAGGTACGCAGACCCGTGTCTTGTCAGCATCAGCATGGGGTTGTCCACACGCCCTACACCGCCGGTCATGTCCCAGAGGGACCCCGGTCACATTATCCTTAGATGCCTCCATATGGTGATTATTAGGCACAATATGCCAGTAGGGATTGACGCTATAAAGCAACCCTGGATGCCCCAATGACCCGCTAGGGAGTGGGAGTAAATTTACAAGGCCCGCTATCAACTACACTGGGCCTGGGAGAAGCCAATGGATTCACCCTCTGAAAGACACAAACCAGTCCAAGCAGACATTACAAAGAGGACCATAAGCATGTAATCACAGTACACGGACATCCACACCCCCCCCTTCTCTTCCTCCCGAGGGCTACTGGGAGAATCAGGGAGGATGGCGGCCCTTTGTACAGGGCCCACCACTACCGGGGCATGGGACAATAATGCGGGAGGGGCATCCCATAAGGCTCACCATCAGCCTATACCACCTACCCTTTGGTGGGGGACTGCGGTGGAGCAACGCTCCTTAAGCACCCATGGTGCTGCCTACCTTTACCCGACCAGCGCAGCCCAGGCTGGGAGGCACATCACATCAAGGACCGGTGGGAATAGTCCAACAGGGCCGCAGGCTTTAATAGCCCCGCTCACATGGACAGAGTGATAATTTCATGTCTTCGCAGTCAGCACTGCAGAGAAATCTGGGGATTTGTGGGAGGTCCCCGGGTATTTGAGGGGCCGGGAGGAGCCTGTTTTGCATGTCTCTGCAGTGCAGCGCCATCTGGCGGAGGATAACCCAAGTGTAAGTAATCTATCTGGAGCAGGACGTACTGTATACTAAGAATATAGCATCCCCTACAGTTCAATTCAACAACTGTCAGCTGCATATTCTATGTTTCTGTCATGACAGGTTACACAAACCAGTGCTTTATGCTTTAATACAGACCTCCATAATCCCTGTTTGTATTATAAAGCAGAATAAAAAGAGTTACAAGGCACAATTAGCTGAGACTGAAGAGCTGCAATTACAATCCACATTTTGTAATAATAATTGACCCTTCTCCCCAACATGCTGGGTTAAAAGAAACAGAGAACAAAGGAGTAAAAAATAAGTATTCAAGTTTTCACATGTAACTTGACATGTAACTTGACATTTTATGACTCAATGGCTTTTCAGTTTTCTAGAATCATATATTCTAAAACTCTTTAGAATCAGCATTTCAGGCTAGCTTATCCTTTTGTTTTTTAGTAGGTCAGAATGGGGGAACCAAGGCTGTTTCTAGCGGAGGACAAACAGGTTGATCACCCTAGATGCCAAGGCCCCCCCCCCCAATAAATACCTTTATCCCAGCCACCTGTTTTCTGCAGATGAGTCAAGTCCGCTGTTAGAGGTTCAGACCATAAACAGATCTCTCCCCATTTTGAGCTCAGTCGTAGAGAGCAGAAGAAAGAGGTACAGCATGGCACATACCTGTATGGGACCGCATCAGCATCATAAGATGGGTGAGGAGGGGGCCCACACTGAGCGCTTCCCTAGCAATTACCCCCCCACATATCTGGGGAAGAGTGTATTAATTAAAGGGCATGTGTGTCAGTGGGAGTAGATGGGTTGACAAGACAAGAAAAAGCTATGATGATCAGCAGAAGTTGAAGGTGGCTGTCACTTGCACAGAGAAGCCATAGAGACCACTACTGGTAACACAAGGGTGTCACGTTATTAGCCATGCACTTCCCCATCCTTCAGAAAAAAGTGGCCCAACATTGCCACAGTGGCAAACGTGTTGTACCAAGCTAATAGCAGGAATGGACTTCACAGCAGACTTTATGGTCACAAAACAGCAGAGCTCCAGGTTTCTGGCTTTGCTGGTAAAAAATAAAATAAAAGTAGCATATGTCTACCAGTGGAAGTGGAAAACAAAAATAGAGCTTTAGGTCTCAAAAGCACAAACAGTGAGACCAACTCAAACAAGTCTGAGACCAAAAAAAGAGTTCTTATAAGTTCCTTATAACGATGAGACCTTTCTTTATTGCAGTATGAACAGAGTTATAACGCAGGGGCCCTTATTACAACAAAAGTCCTTTAGGTCTTACAGAACATACAGTAAGCACTTGGAAATCATCTGAAATCCAAGGCCGATTCATGTTATTAAAGGCAAGGTATCCAATATTATCTTTTTCAGAAGGTTGTGTCTGTTTAAGAGAAGACACTTGCAGCAGGGCAGACATTTACCTCTAGCACAATGCAGTCATTGACCACAATAGAAAAGCGCTGCCCGTGAGTCTCACTAGAAACTAGTCCTAGCCATAGTGGGCAAAAAACATTACAAATCCTCTGTCAAAAGACCCCTTCTGATGCTGCTGGTGTTGTTATGCTTCCAGTTTGCCTGTGTCGGGTCAAGCTGTCATTAGGAAATGCTCCTTGCAAGCAACTTAAAAGTGTGACATATAATTACATATTTTGATTTTTTTTCTCCTCTTCTGGAAGGAGTTATTATTGTAGTGTAGAACCAGTAGGGCGTGCATCCCATATAAATTGGTGTTGGAAAAATGGCAGCCGTTACCTTTCCCCTATTAATCCTCTATTGGTGCCCCTCAATGTTTAAGAATCCCAAAAGCATATGTTACAGAAAGCAGACAATATGCAAAAGGTTACTGAAGACTGCCTGCTCCTAAATAGTTCCCTAATTCAGGCTAGCCAACCTGCAGAGGTGCACAAAGTGATTGCTATTTGCATACTTTGGGGAGGGGTCATTGCTGTCATTTCGTAACTTCTTATTTTAAAATCTACCTAATTAAAAATAACTTCAACCTCATCTGCATTTGGCAGCAAGAAGGACGGGTGTTTGGTCACATGGTTGTGCAAGGCAGTTGTTTTTTGTGACAATCTGTGGTATTGAGGTTCTGGGCTCGGAAGAGGTTGGTAGGATTTTTTTGTATGTCTAAAAAGCTTTAGAAAGACAGACTGGCTGCTGTACAGTTAAAGCAGACCAACAGTCAAAATGACTTAAATCAGACAACACAAAGAGAGCTCATATACATCCCTCCCCAGGGCAATTTACATTGCTGCACATAAAAATTATTTTACTTTTTTCCAAATCCTGCTGTGGCAAATTTTAAAAACAAAATGGTGGTTCATGTATGTGCAGGCCATCTGCAAACAGGAAGTGCTGCTGGGCTTCCTGTTACTGTGCTTTGTCAGTTATGCCAGTTGAATTCAGGCAGTAGCATGGCTGACATGCTGTGAGAGGAAGCTCCAAAATGGCTGCTACCTTTCTTTGTCCAAGTCGAGGAAGAAGTAGCTACAGCGGCATGGTGGCTGTTCTGTAACCTGGCCAAAGTGTGCTCTCCAAATAAGTAGGTGGTTGATTTTCATATGGTTACTTATGCACATAGTTCCCAGGCTGTGCCATGAGCGCAGAGGTTGCTGATAACCATGGCTTTGTTGTCAGGTAAGGTATAACTAAATACCAAAAGGTTATGTGAATAGTTATAGTTGCATTCTGCTGCTATCACTCTGCCTGCAGCTCTGCTGATCTTATCATGCGCCATCTTGGACCATGTACCTAATCAGCCACATCCTTTACATCTTCCTCTTTTTCCTTCCCCTCAAAGGGGACCCAATGTTACAGTAGGAGCCAATAGATGGAACCTGACTTTTGCATCCCCTGTTTAAACAGAACCCATAGAGAGCTGATCCACCTCATTGTCTAGACGCCTCACTACATCAGTCACAGTGACTCGCACGCTCACGTTACTCATTTTTAAAGGATTGGGTGCATTCATCCTGGAGGCTGGTGGTGAGAGTGAGCACCACAGAACTAAATCTCGGGACCCAGTATTATACTACCAGACTAGGAAGGAAGGACTGGGTGGGAGGGATGTTCCAATGCTGAGTATATGCTTTCATTTTAACATTAAGACAAATCCATTTCTAACCTACCTGTGTATCAGCATTTAAGACCTTTATCCTCTGTGTTGATATAAAAAGATCCACTTCTGTTAGTGTCTGCGAATCTCCTTCAGAATTCTAGAGTAAGACATATTAACAAAAAAACAATTAGTCTAAGGAAAATTACCATCTAGTTGAAAAGGAAAATATGACACATTAGAGATGAAATGTTTAATGGATTTATGCAAATGGTTAGTTTTGTGGAACATACAATACTGTCAGTACAAATCACTAGTCAACACAGATCAACACAGAACAACTAAGTCACTGTTAGCTACAGCATATTAGACTGTAAGTTAACAGATACCAGTAATACAGTAGCCTTAGAACAATGGTAATGGCATTTAATTAAAAAGTGCCTCTGTATTATATTATTTTCAATTTCTCTCTTCCTGAATTTACAATTTTGCTATCAGAACTTATTACTGAAACTTATAATTGTGTAAATATTAGTGGTCAGCATGCTGCTCGTATGCAAACCTAACCTTGCCATTTTATACTTAATGGGAGAGGGGTGGCATCTAGTCTCGGGGGGGGGGGCATCTAGATTGGTGGAGATCCACCCCCGCCCCACACATAGACCAATGCAATGCCCGCTATGCTTGGGTGAACCTTGATCTCCTGGACGCAATGTGCCCTGCCCCCTGGCTCCAGCAATATGGATGCCCCCCGAGACCATTAAAATTAAGTCCCACACCTATTAAGTAAGAAATGGGTGTGGGATTACTTTGAATTAGTACCGTAGTCAAGTCAGCCATCTTCCTCATTCATTGCATGGCTGCCAGTTATGTGACTGCCGTTAACCAATTTGATTTGCTGAGTGGGCTTTCACATCAAACCTAAAGGGTTGCTGGTAGTCACATGACTGGCTGCCGACTGGCTGGCATTTGCTGCCAAATGTGAATCAGGAAGTGATGACTTGACTATAGTGCATTTAATGCATTAAATAAACATTAGCAGAAGGTTATCTTGAAATGTCCAATGCTTAACTGCTTATATGCTGAGCTAAATAGCTAAAGATAGTTTATGGTGTCATATTTGCCCTCCTTGCTGAGGCAGGATGGAGGGAATTGAAGAAAAAACGAAAAAAAAAAACCTCACCTGCCGTCTGCATGCAGAATGTTTCTGTGTTACGAAGTGCCATCCCCTGCTCTGTGCACCTGCCTATTTAACTTAATTTGGGGGCCAGAGCAAACACATACCAGGGGATGCAGTGCTGCCCCACTTTTAACATGGGATTGGGCACCTGATTCCTAACAGGTGAGCGTTGTTGTTCTCTACTTTATGCTTTATTCCTCCAAACAGGACCCTGCATCCCCCCAGGTATGTGGGGAATTGCAGGGGGTAAAATAAATTAGGATTGAAGATACACATTTTAAAGCTGGTTTCAGATCTTAGTTTGCGAGTTTAGATTACTGTATTTTTCGCCCTATAAGACGCACCTGCCTATAAGACGCACCTAGGATTTGGGGTAGGAAAATTTGAAAAAAAATATTTTAAACCAAAAAGCACAATTGCAGACAGTGTGGCATCCCCCCTCCCATTCCCATAGGCCGTGTGGGATGCACCCATTCCATTCCCCATATAGGCAGTGTGGCATTCTCCCCCCATCCCATTCTCCATATACCCAGTGTGGTATCCCCCTCCAATTCCCATATAGGCAGTGTGCACCCCATTATCATAAGCAGTGTGGCATTGCCCCCTCCTATTCCCCATATAGGCAGTGCCCCCCCATTCCCATTGGCAGTGTGGCATCCCTCTCCCCCTATTCCCATTGGCAGTGTGGCATCCCCCTCTCCCCCCATTGTCAGTGTGGCATCCCCCTCTCCCCCCATTGGCAGTGTGGCATCCCCTCTCCCCCCATTGGCAGTGTGGCATCCCCCTCTCCCCCCATTGTCAGTGTGGCATCCCCCTCTCCCCCCATTGTCAGTATGGCATCCCCCTCTCCCCCCATTGTCAGTGTGGCATCCCCCTCTCCCCCCATTGTCAGTATGGCATCCCCCTCTCCCCCCATTGTCAGTATGGCATCCCCCTCTCCCCCATTGTCAGTATGGCATCCCCCTCTCCCCCCATTGTCAGTATGGCATCCCCCTCTCCCCCCATTGTCAGTATGGCATCCCCCTCTCCCCCCATTGTCAGTATGGCATCCCCCTCTCCCCCCATTGTCAATATGGCATCCCCCTCTCCCCCCATTGTCACTATGGCATCCCCCCTTCCCCCATTGTCAGTGTGGCATCCCCCTCTCCCCCCATTGTCAGTGTGGCATCCCCCTCTCCCCCCATTGTCAGTGTGGTATCCCCCTCTTCCCCCCATTGTCAGTGTGGCATCCCCCTCTCCCCCCATTGTCAGTGTGGCATCCCCCTCTCCCCCCATTGTGAGTATGGCATCCCCCTCTCCCCCCATTGTCAGTGTGGCATCCCCCTCTCCCCCCATTGTCAGTGTGGCATCCCCCTCTCCCCCCATTGTCAGTGTGGCATCCCCCTCTCCCCCCATTGTCAGTGTGGCATCCCCCTCTCCCCCCATTGTCAGTATGGCATCCCCCTCTCCCCCCATTGTAAGTATGGCATCCCCCTCTCCCCCATTGTCAGTATGGCATCCCCCTCTCCCCCCATTGTCAGTATGGCATCCCCCTCTCCCCCCATTGTCAGTATGGCATCCCCCTCTCCCCCCATTGTCAGTATGGCATCCCCCTCTTCCCCCCATTGTCAGTGTGGTATCCCCCTCTCCCCCCACTGTCAGTGTGGCATCCCCCTCTCCCCCCATTGTCAGTATGGCATCCCCCTCTCCCCCCAATGTCAGTATGGCATCCCCCTCTCCCCCCATTGTCAGTATGGCATCCCCCTCTCCCCCCATTGTCAGTATGGCATCCCCCTCTCCCCCCATTGTCAATATGGCATCCCCCTCTCCCCCCATTGTCAGTATGGCATCCCCCCTTCCCCCATTGTCAGTGTGGCACCCACCTCTCCCCCCATTGTCAGTGTGGCATCCCCCTCTCCCCCCATTGTCAGTGTGGTATCCCCCTCTCCCCCCATTGTCAGTGTGGCATCCCCCTCTCCCCCCATTGTCAGTGTGGCATCCCCCTCTCCCCCCATTGTGAGTATGGCATCCCCCTCTCCCCCCATTGTCAGTATGGCATCCCCCTCTCCCCCCATTGTCAGTATGGCATCCCCCTCTCCCCCCATTGTCAGTATGGCATCCCCCCTTCCCCCCATTGTCAGTGTGGTATCCCCCTCTCCCCCCATTGTCAGTGTGGCATCCCCCTCTCCCCCCATTGTCAGTGTGGCATCCTCCCTCCCCCCATTGTCAGTATGGCATCCCCCTCTCCCCCCATTGTCAGTGTGGCATCCTCCCTCCCCCCATTGTCAGTATGGCATCCCCCTCTCCCCCCATTGTAAGTATGGCATCCCCCTCTCCCCCCATTGTCAGTGTGGCATCCTCCCTCCCCCCATTGTCAGTATGGCATCCCCCTCTCCCCATTGGTAGTCGGCATCCCCCGTCCCCGGTATAATAAAAAAAAAAAAAGTATAACTCACCTCTCCGCTGACAAGCGGCTGGCTCCGTGAATCGGGTGGGCGTGGCCTGCACCGCATCAGCGCCGGCGCAGGCCACGCCCACCCGATTTACGGAGCCGGCCGTAAGAAGCAGCGGCGGGCTGTGTCCCGGCCACGCCGCTGCGATCGCTGTCTTTTCAGGCAGCAATAGCAGCGGCGGGGCCAGGACACAGCCCGCCCGCTCCTCCATCTGCTGCCTCTTCCTTGCCACACGCGAACACCCAGGTCAGAGCAGTGGGTGGGCGTGGCCTGCACCAAGTCAGTGCAGGCCACGCCCACCTGCTGCGCTGACCTGGGTGCTCGCGTGTGACCTGACAGGAAGAGGCAGCAGATGGAGGAGCGGGCTGGCTGTGTCCTGGCCCCGCCGCTGCTATTGCTGCCTGAAAAGACAGCGATCGCAGCGGCGGGGCCGGGACACAGCCCGCCGCTCCTCTGGCCTTTCTCAGTGTGACGGGCAACGCGGGAGCACCGGGAACGGGTGAGTTTTTTTTTTAATAATTTTTTTTTTTTATTTTTTACATTCGCCCGATAAGACGCACAGACATCTTTCCCCCACTTTTGGGGAAAAATAAGTGCGTCTTATAGGGCGAAAAATACGGTAGTTGAAAGTCTCTAATACATTTAGACCAAAACCAAGGTGTCCTACACAAAAACGATGACAACAGGACAAAGATTAACATGTAGTAGTGTCAATATAATTTAATAGCTGCCAAGAAAGTACATTTAATATATATATTTAATATATTTAACCCTTTCAGTGGCAAGCACGTAGATTCTACATGCTCGCTTCTACTCCACTTAAGTGCCAAGCACGTAGAATCTACGTGCCTGACTTTCCCCCTGCTAGTAAAAAAATAGAAAAAAAAAAAACCTCTGGTATCAATGTGAAGCTGGGGGTCCCCTCTCCCTGGGGGGGCATTCGATCCCTCCCCCGTCGATGGCCGCCGCCCCTAGCCCCACTCCTCCTATACTCTTACCCAGCTCCGGCATCTCTCAGATGCCGATGGTGATCGGAGCAGGGCGGGTGTGAAGCAAGGAGGCTCCGATCGGGGCCAGCGGGACAGTGACGAGGGACGCAGGATCGGAGGAAAGTAAAAAAATAAATAAATAAATGTAATTTTTTTCTCTTTGTGTCTGTGTCTTTATTTTTTACTTTTAACCCCTTGTGAACTGGTAAGGGGTCCATGAGACCCCTATACCAGTTAACAAGGCTGGGGGATGGCAAGTCACCTGCGGCTAGTGGGTGACTTGCCATTAACCCCCGGCACCCCCGTTACCTGCCTCCCCAAAGCCCGGGGGGGGGGGGGAAGAAGAGCCCATGGCCAGGGGCTATGCGGGCATGTAGCCTGTTGCGCCCTGTTCCTACAAGCCCTGCATAGCTGGTCCCGGGCTGGTTACTTCGGGTAAGGGGGACCCCATGTCATTTTTTTTGGATTTTCAAGGGTTTTTAACTCTTAAAAATCCCCCCCAAAAATGGGGTCCACCCCCGGGAGGGGGGACCCTATGTCTTTTTTTTTAATTAACCCCTTATGTTCTGTCACCCAGCAGCTATAAAAGGCTTCCAGCAGGTGAGCAGAAGCCAGTGACTGGGAAATGACACAGTGCAAGATGGATGGGAGGCAAGTATTAAAAAAATATATATTACCGTATTTGCCGGCGTATAAGACGACTTTTTCCCCCTGTAAAACATGCCTTCCAGTGGGGGGGTCGTCTTATACGCCGGGTACCTCCGCTCACATACATACTAACACACACACACACACACATTCATGCTTACTTTCATGCCACCGCCGCCGCTCTCATACACACAAACACACACACACACACACACATTCACTCTTACCTGCACTTCCTGGCTGTTGCGTGCTGGTCGTCGGTGGGCGTGCCCCAGATGGCCGGTGTCCATTGTTTTCATTGGACGGCGGCCATCTGGGACACGCCCACCGACGACCAGCGCGCAACAGCCAGGAAGTGCAGGTAAGAATGAATGTGTGTGTGTGTGTGTGTGTGTGTGTGTTTCTGTGTATGAGAGCGGCGGCGGCGGTGGCAGGAACAGCAGGGACGGGCAGACCGGCCCTCCCACCATCGGTAAGTGTGTGAGCGGCGCGGCGGGGGAAGGAGGGAGTGGGGCCACTCGCTGGCTGCACTGAGGGATGCCCCATGCCTGTACTGAGGGATGCCCCATGCCTGTACTGAGGGATGCCCCCATGCCTGTACTGAGGGATGCCCCATGCCTGTACTGAGGGATGCCCCATGCCTGTACTGAGGGATGCCCCATGCCTGTACTGAGGGATGCCCCATACCTGTACTGAGGGATGCCCCCATGCCTGTACTGAGGGATGCCCCCATGCCTGTACTGAGGGATGCCCCCATGCCTGTACTGAGGGATGCCCCCATGCCTGTACTGAGGGATGCCCCCATGCCTGTACTGAGGGATGCCCCCATGCCTGTACTGAGGGATGCCCCCATGCCTGTACTGAGGGATGCCCCCATGCCTGTACTGAGGGATGCCCCCATGCCTGTCCTGAGGGATGCCCCATGCCTGTACTGAGGGATGCCCCATGCCTGTACTGAGGGATGCCCCCATGCCTGTACTGAGGGATGCCCCCATGCCTGTACTGAGGGATGCCCCCATGCCTGTACTGAGGGATGCCCCCATGCCTGTACTGAGGGATGCCCCCATGCCTGTACTGAGGGATGCCCCATGCCTGTACTGAGGGATGCCCCCAAGCCTGTCCTGAGGGATGCCCCCAAGCCTGTTCTGAGGGATGCCCCATGCCTGTTCTGAGGGATGCCCCATGCCTGTACTGAGGGATGCCCCATGCCTGTACTGAGGGATGCCCCATGCCTGTACTGAGGGATGCCCCCATGCCTGTACTGAGGGATGCCCCCATGCCTGTACTGAGGGATGCCCCCATGACTGTATTGAGGGATGCCACCATGACTGTAAGAAGCCAGAAAGTATGACTGTAAGAAGCCACCCAGGGACTCTGGGGAAGGGAATTAACATGTTGAAATAAAATCCGATGTCCTTTTACGTTTTATTTGGTGTGCAGAAGAGGGAGTAGTCTTATACGGTGAGTATATAACAAACTCTATATTTTGAGTGGAAATGTTGGGGGGTCGTCTTATACGCCGGCAAATACGGTATATATATTATATATATATTTTTTTTTCTCTGAGTGTGTGTCTTTTTTTTTTACATTTAACCCATTGTGAACTGGTAAGGGATCCATGAAATCCCTATACCAGTTCACAAGGCTCGGGGCTGGCAAGTCACCGGCAGCTAGCGGGTGACTTGCCATTAACCCTCGGCACCCCCATTACCTTATTACATTATTAGGTGAAGGTCTCTAATACATTTAGACCAAACCCCAAAAATGAGGCTTTCACATGCAATATGGCTTTCTTTAATAAAATAAATTTTTTATTTAAAATAGAGGAGGCAATTTTCTAAATAAAAATTGTATTTATATTTTTTTTACTTAATAATAATATTGTAAAAAACAGAATGTTAAAGCCTAAACTTTGCTGCGAAAAATATATATATATAATTTTCCTGAAAATTCCAGCAAAAATGGCACAAAATGGGGAAAAATGAACTGTCAACAGAGGGTGACAAAATCTCAAGTAGGCTGGCAATTATAAGGGTTAAAAGTAGCTATGCATGTTGGGTATTGTTCTGTTCGGGGGACCTTGCACTTTCAGACTTAGCTTGTTTTTTCTTGTTTGCATATTTATATTTTAGTAAAAGGTGTTTTTTATTCAGCTTTTTTATACATTTTTTAGGGAAACCCTGCGCAACCAAAGAATTCTTTGAGGGATTAATTCCAGAAAGATGAGCCCACTACAACAAGCTGGGTACGCTTAGAAAGCTTAACATGTGTACTTTCAGGGAATATATGGTTTATGGGAGATATTCCAAATGTAAAGGGTTGCTTTGGTTGAAAAATCGCAAGGTGCGCACTTTGTCTGCAGAGCTGAAATTACCGTTACGCACATGCTTTACTTTGGGGTGTTTGGCAACTCTTCCCTTGACAGTGGCTATGCATGTATCGTTCTGTTCGGGGGAAGTTGCTTTTCAGATTAAACTTGTTTTTTCTTGTTTGTATATAGATTTATTAGGAAAATGTGGCTTTGATTCTGCTTTTTTATCCATTTTTTAGGGAAACTCTTTGCAACCAAATATTACATTGAGGGATTACTTCCAGAAAACGGTGGCCACATCAACAAGCCTGGTACACCTAGAAATTTTGAGGTGTGTACTTCCAGAGAATATATAGTTTGTTGGGGGTATTTCAAATGTAAAGGGTTGTTTTTCTGGAAAAACTGCAAGGTGCGCATAGAGCATAGCATAGTTGTGTTTTATCTGAAAATCGCCAAAAGCGCTGTTTCAGTTTGGGGGAGTCTCCTGGGTAGCAAAGGGTGTCTACCTATACACATGTGGTATGGCTGTAGCCGGGAGAAATTGGGATTTCACACGCAATAAGATTTTTTTGACAAACTTACATTTTTTATTACAAAAAAAAACTAAAACTAAAAAAATTGATTTTTTTAATTTTTTTTTTTCACATATTTCACCCAAAAATATTGGGAATACACCTAAAAAAATGACAAAAGACATTTCATGTTAAAGCCCAGACTATGCTGAAAAAAACAATATATCACTTTCCTGGGAAATCCCTGGAAATCCCTTCAAAAATCACGAATGAACACGGGGAGCGAAAAATAGTGCAAAATCGTCTGGAAACAAAGGGTGACAAAAACTCCAGGTAGGCTGGCAGCGAAAGGGTTAAGTAAATATATATATATATATATATATATATATATATATTTGTGAAATAAGATAAATACATTATAAAGAGCTTCTGGAAAAAATAAGGAACTCAGCCCTATAATTCAGCATATTGTTACCAAGTAGTGCATTTTCCATAATTAACATATCCTCCCAAGATAAATGCCACGAGGCATAAAACAAGGGCACATGGGAGAATTTTGGAAAGAGTTTATAGCAAAATTACATCTCATCAGTCAAGGAATTTATCATTATGTAGCGTGAATGGATGAGAATATAGATATAGATGGAGAAGAGTAGCAGCATATTGAAAATGGCACCATGGTATGAATCTAAGAGCATGAAGGGCATTACTTTATGTTCTTATGTGGAACATTCATTTTTAGAAGCAGTGCATTTTTATTACAAATATATGAATGGTCCATGATAGAAGCTGAAATATATTTAGCATCCATATTTAAGTGCAAGTTTACATTTTTATAGTCTTACCTATAAAATGTATAAAGCTTAAAATAGGATAGTGGTGGTAGATGGGTAGAAAAAATAAAACATTTTGCTGCTGTGGTCATGGATAGGCTTCCCCAACCCCCCCCCCAAGCAAGCATTCCTAGGCACAGGTCTAGGATTGCATTGTGCCACATAAGTCCCTGGACTTATCCACAAAAAGTGCTGCATGGAAAATATAGAAGAAAATGTAGACGCAAGCAAACTATTGACATCAGTGGCTTTTGGCAATGCGTTAGCCTGCTTTGCATACTTATAAAAGTAGCACATCACACAACAGATATGATTTGCCAGCCATGGTGCTCTTCTTTTGCTTTCCTTGAAGCACATTATCCTATCAATTGCCCTATCAATGTTTAAATTACTGGTAGATCAAATGATCTAACACTTCATAGATCATGAGTCATATTCAATATAATAAAATAATAAAATAAATACATAGTGGGCCTCTATCTTCAATTAGACGAATACAATGTTGATTCGTCAAACTGCTTTTTATTATGGAAAAAAAATATTCTCTTATAGCCACCAGGCAGGGAGTAAAAGTAAGTAAAGTCTGACTATTTTGCCATCTACAATATGATTTAGACTAAAGTGGACATTTTGTCCCCCACAGCTCTTCCCTCCTGCTCCGGTGTGTTAAAAGTTAAAGATTAGCAAGATTGAATACCTGCCGTCCAGTGGCATTCTTCAGCCATGAAGGAATGGCCACTTCCTACAAGCCACCCCATCGCTAAGTGGTCTCCTTCTATCCTAAGAAAGGTCTCAATTTGTCCTAAATTCTAAATATGCTTTGTCTTTAAATCACTTAACAATTCTGCAATGACCAGTCACCAGTCTCTGTACAGATCCCCCAATTAAACATGTATAAAAAGCCATATCAAACAGAGCAGGGACAGTCCAGAGTCAGGCCATGTGATGCACATGTGATCAGTCTAGGGTTTAAAAGAAGAATGGTAAGCAGACTAGCAAAGGTGATAAACAAAAAGATTGTCCACCAAGCAAAACACAGCAAGGGGTTAATCCAGACTAGCAGTAAGGTTTAAGCAACAGGACAGTCCAAACAGAGTTAAGATAAAGTCAGGCAGGCAATCATCACCAATGGGCAGTGCATGATGGGAAAGGGTAGGTTTTTTTTTGGGGGGGGGGGGGGGGAGGGGTTCAAGGTCAATGTCAACCCAGCTTTGGATAATGGATCAAATTAACTGGCGCAAGGCGACTTGCAGCCCCCACTTGCATTAACCCCAAACTATCCTAGAGGCAGTACTTGCATGGTGCATTTTAAAAGAATCCTGCACATCTATAGGCATGCCAGTGATGTGCAAGAATTTGTAAAGAGTCTGAAGCACAGCAAGTACATAGAGACTAGAATGACAGCCAGGGTAGTATGCAGCCCTTACAAATTCCTTTCCTACTTCTGTTTTACCCAATAGCCAAATATCCTTCTAATGACCCTTTCCATTCCTCCCCTGATCTAGTAAATTTTCCTTTAAAAAAGTTATCGTTTATTTCATATTATATTGATGCCACATATGTAGGTCCTACTACTGGTTGTCAGTTCCCCAACTGGTTGCTTCTTTGTGCAAGTTAATATTTAGATACAATTCTATGCAGAACCATATAAAAAAGTGAACCTAAAACCCTCAGACAGAACTCAGTGAATAATAAAATGAAGTATATCCTTAACTAGCATCTCTAGGGTAATAGGAGCTTCTGGGTTATAGTTTAGCTTTGCTTTAAGATCTTTCTCTAACCTCTTATAACTCCATTGGACGTCTGGCTTTCTTTTGTACTTTCCTATGTATGTCCTAAGGAAGTGGCAGATTCTGACAATACATTGTCTTCTGTGTTCTGGTGGCACCCTGACTCCTACAGAATTGGTAATATTTAGTTATACTTCAATCATGCTGCAAAAAGTTTTTTTGCACTTAGCACTTTATGCACTCTTAGGAGTTTTTATATTTATATGTTTTTTTGCACCAATTAGATAGAATTGTTCACAAAGGTTTTTTGATTATGTATACCCTATGCAAATATATGCCACTAATTTATTTGAATCATGGGCAATACACCTACATTGAAAGTATTAGGGCGTGCTTCAGCATTGATTTTAAATGCCCTATTTATAAAGCCTTGCTTTTGGGCCCGCTTCTGGGGGTGCCCATTTTGGTGCAATGTTTATGTTTTGCTGCCTCTCTTTGCCAGCACTGGTTACCTATAGCTGTGGTTAGTTATTTGCTACTTTCCTCCCTTTTCTTAAATTGTTTTTTTACCTACTGCTTGACCCTCATCACATCACTTTAAATGGTCTGTCCAGTATAAACAAAAAAAAAAACATCAATACTCACATTTGGTCCTTCACAACTCTTCTGTCTGGCTCTAGCATTTTAAAACGTAATGATCGCTGAGATCATGAGTACCAGCTGTCCAGTGGTGGTTTTCATTTACAAGTGAATGGACACCTCCTTCAAAATTGTCATCCCACCAACTACAATGAACGGGACATGCCACAGGACAAATGTCCGTTTAGGAGGAGGTGGGCATTCCCATGTCAATGGAAACTGGTTCTGGACAACAGGGCCCTCATTTGAATACATTGGAGCTGTAAGGAAGAGCTGTAAGGGACAAAGTGTAAGTGTGTTTTTTTATTTGTTTATTCCTGGACAGTGTCCTTTAAGCTGACCTGTTGGGACAAGTATGGTCTAGATCATGGTTTCCCATCCTGCAGAACATGTACCCCAGGGGGTACACGGAGGCGTTCAGGAGTAAACCAACAGGGGTTGTCTAACTGGTCTGGTAAAATATTTTAAAAGTGAAACATCATATTCTTTAAAAGTAAATATGGTTTGGTATTTTGGTACTGTTTAATCGTTAGGGGGTACTTGGCATATAAGGGTTGAGAACCACTGATCAACAGTCTAGGTTTGCATGGGCAGGACACTCTATCCTGATGTATCCATACAAAAGCTTTTGTAATATAGTTGCGTATTACTGCCGTAATATTTATTTGGTCTGTGCTTCTAACTATTACCTATATTAATGCATACAAGTATACAAGATATTGCGGTACAATCAGAGCAAAAAACACAGTGTAGCTTGCTGTTTGATGAGTAACACAGATGGTGACAGCATGGCTTTATATACACAATGATATTGAAATGGTTTAATATGAAAAGGGGAATGACAGCTAAAATAATATGGTTTGGTTTTTTAGGCAATGAAAAAAGTCAATGCAATGGATTCCATTACAACAATATGCTCCACACACCGCTTTTTTCTTGATTTTAGCAGCCTTCTGCATCCTCTGAGTAGACCAGAATGCGTGTCAAGGAGAATAAGGAAGTGTGAGGACAGGAGAGAAAGAGAGAGAAGAGAGTAATCTATTAGCATATACTTCGAAGAATTTAGCATGGGAGTCCACATAAAGACCAGGCGTTAGGTCGCTAAAAATGTGATAATATCAAAACTGTGCCAGCCCTAATTATTCCTATATAGCAGACATTACAAGGCTTTTAATCTTTCATAAGTAAGAAAAGATTAACATCTATTATGGCTTACATTTCAAATGCATGGAAAAGAAATAATTAAACTATCAAAACAAGTCAGTTATTCTAAGCCCAAGGCAATTAAAACCTTGATGACCAGAGCTAATCTGGGTCTAGTTTGGGTATAGATAAGTTTACTGCACAATGCATTCTGACCACTTTACATGCTAAAATATGTAAAAAAAAAAAAGCCATGTGTAAATATTTTAGGTGGAGTGGTAAGTGGTAATAATTGAAAAAACATTTTTTACAAGGACCACAAGTGTGTATATGAGTATGTAGGGCCTCCATATTCTTATTTGGTAACTGAATTAGGAGGGGGGTCCAGTGCGGAGACTGGAGGCTGTATTTAAAGCTGCTGTACCAACATTAATGTACCTTGGACAACTGTTCTGTTTGCCCACCCTTCTCACCCTCCTGTCATGTGACTTGTGCGTCACAATTCCACATGGGGCAGAGAATGAAAGTGTGTAGGTTTGCACCGCATATTCAAACCCAGTAGCAGTTTCAGTGATAGAAGAGATTCCTTGAGATTCCTTATGTATACAATGTTTTTGTCAAAGTCAAAAAACTCTCTTGGATAGAAATTTCAATTCACACCCAAAAGTGTGCTCAAAGGTAAACTTGATTTACCAAATCTTTAGACCCCCATTTTGTTGGAGAAAGAATAATCCAGCACAGCCAAGCAGGCAGAAAAGTGTGCCCTATGATTCCTTCAGCAACATGCAATTTTTGCAAACAAAACACAACACAGCCCATAGATATCCATATGCAGCACAGGTAAATCACTTGTACTGCACTCTGTGCTGTATTCACAATCTAGTTCGGTACTCATCGGCATCTCCTGGTTCATGGGCACACCTCTGCTGTTGCCATCTGGGTTTGTGGTTGCCTTCACTATGATGGTCTCCACTGGTCTTTTAGTCCTGGAGGCCTTCAGGAGCCTTGCCACCAGCCTCCAGTTCTTCCATGCTTCCTCCACTTCTGCCGACAGCCTATAAGGGCCTTGCCACCTCCGTAGCTTCCGCCAGTTACTCCTGCTCCTGGCAGGTGGCTATTGAAGGTCCCTGAGTGGTCTGTGGGACTACAGTACCAATACAACTCCAGTGCTACGTGAGCTAAGCTTGGTGTACAAAAGTGTTCTTGAGCTGCACCCCATTAATGCCTTTCCACAATGTGGTAGAAGTGCATAATGTAAACCTCTATACTGTCAGCCAGCAGTGGATATTGTTGCCACAGAAATGTAACTGTGCAGCTGAGAAAATGGGGCACCTCAAATGAGCAGAGCGGAGCAAACCATCAGAAGAGCCTGGTATTGCCAACAGGTATGATGCACACACATGAATTGCAAACACAGAGATAGATTATGGTATACAGTATATCTACCCACCTACTAGGTATGGATCATAGAAAATAATCCAAACTTGTTCTGGGGTCAGCCATGTCTGTGTGTGAATATTCATTGATTTTAGGGTGTTTTAGTTACCTCTGTGAGAGAAGGAGTTCATAGTTTTTTTTTATCATGGCTTGAGTTACCAAGAGTAGATTCTTATCACACTGGTGAAGGAGGTGTTAACAAATATTACAAATATAGTTATAGAGGAGTGGAATAACTGAAGTAATCTCTTTGGTCTCCTTCAGGGGTCTGACTGTGCTCAAGTGTGCAGTGTGAAACAAGGTCCAGTCAATTAGCTTGCTTTGTGCACTCTGCAGTGCTCTCCATGGAATGTAGGAAAATCTCCCTAGAGGCCTATGTGGCCAGTTACCTCAACCAACCAAGCACAACAAGCAGAAATAAGTCAGAGCGATGGCAGAAAAGGGATAATGAAGGCAGGCCAAGAGGGACTTTCAAATATAGCCTATTTTCTTGAACTGCTCTGTAGCTTTTAGACTCTAAATGTTTTGGTAGTTTCCACCAAGAGATTATTACGAATCATATTTTGCTAACCTCAATGCTCCAATAAATGTAATATATTATAATAATATTATATATGATATAATATTATAATATTGACTATAATTTTATAGATAAATCAATGATTAGGTGATCTTAGCACATTTTATTGTTGCCTTCTTACCTTCACACGACTAACCGCTTCCTGGGCTTGCATCATCCTGATGTTTTTGGATGGATTGCGTTCTGATAGGAGCTGCGTGGAACCCAAGAAATTAGCTGCAAATATGATTCCATCAATAAGATCTTCTGGCTCACATGGACCTGGAACTAAAGTTGAAAATATATTATTAATTAATAAATTAAACAACTTAAGCAGTTCAAAATGTATAATTATCGCCCTTCAGTTTGGAATTCCACATTATGCCTCAGTGCCATGGCATCTCCCACCCTACCATTGGAATACTAAAAGTCAGGCAGCATTCACTCACTGTGCTCCTTTTGTCACACACATTACTACCAGCGACCAGTAGCGATTACCATCCATGTATGCCTCTCTTGGTGCACATACTTTGGGTCAACCTCAGTCAATGTAAGTCACCCAGCAATAATACCGCCCAACGAAGTTGTTGGACATCCCAAACTGTAATTCCCTAAAGGATCGGGGGTATGCAGCAATACTGAAGGCTGATGTAGAGTATAGGTTTGTATTTTAATACTCTATTGATGAAAACAAAGATTTAGACATTATCAATGTATATCATATACTCGTATATTCATATACTAACAAACATAGTTATATAGTACAGTTAAAAAGTCTAAGGTGCAGTCATGGCCTAATGAAGGGGCAGTCTTGGCCTGGTAGTTAAGGAACGGAGGGTTGCTGGTTTGATTTCTGGGTGGTTCATAACTGAAGTTCTTATGTGCAAGGCATCTAATCCCCCAAATGCTTCCTGGGTGCTCATGTGCACGTGTGTGCTTTCACTGTTTGTGTTTTCCTCAATGCGCAGATGGGTTAGATGCAGAGAAAAAATTTCTATGTGTATGCACGCATACAATGGTCGTTTATGCAATACTTAGTCCCTAGCTACTGTGGTCACAAGCCACTGCGTGCTAAGAACAAAAGCCAGAAAGTTAGCTCGCCTGCAACCGCCTTTAGCCTCTTGCACCCTCCACACACACAAGCTGCCTGTAACCCTTTGTGCCCCCATCCCCAAACCATACTTGCATTCACCCCTTGTGCCCAAAAGGGGTTGTAATTGGTAGTTAACTCAACAAAAGGGGGAGTAAGCATGAGCAACAAATACGGCCCTATTTAGGTGTGTTTGGGTGGAAATCATGCAGTTGCTAATTTTTCTCCCCCCACAGTGTGCACGTGTTCGTATGAAAGAAATGCTAGCTTGTGGGGGTAGTAAGGAGCTGTATACTAATTGCAATCACATTATACAATTCTGTGCACATAGTATTAATTTAACAGTCTTTTCAAATTATAATCAGTTAGGCCTATTATACTGCAAAGTTTTGGTTGGAGTTCTTGAAAATTGTACATATTGTTCAGATTGTAAGCTATGTAAAGCCCTTGACAAGGCTTGCCACATATGCAAATCAGCCCTTTATAATCATGCGTATACCCTGGACCTTTTTTTTGCAGTCATCTGTTATTATAAGAGCTTGTCACAAATGTCTATGAGCAGCTATTTTATCACTTACCAGGTATGTAATGCATGTCGCACCTGACTGGCACTTTGCTTAGCTACTCAAATATAACCTAAATTCATCCTTGCGCACCACATAGTTATTGTTAATTTGAGTTTGAAAGGTCATTTGATACATGCAGTAAAACTTATGCTTCACTGCCGTTGCAGAGACAAAAGTGGCAAGAGTGCTCTAAATCTGATGCCTTTTAGACAGGAATCCTGTATTTTTCCTTGAATTAATGCTATTTCTAACTACTGTGTCTACAGCTTTTTTAACTAGTTCACTATAATAAACATTTCAGATAACAGACTGGTCAGAAAAGAGGACGCTTTTCATATTCCAAACAAGCGTCTAGTCTGGCAACTCTGTTGTTACTTAAAGTGGAGCAAAAGCCCCGTCTTATAGACTCCAGGGCCATTTGATTCCCTCCCCCCGGGGCATCCAGATTCGGGATGCCCTGCTCTGTAAAAAACCCCAGGTCTCCCAGTAAATTAAGCTTCTCCCGGATCCATCAACCATCCATCAGTCTGCTATACCTTTAGCAGGGCACGCGTTCGCGCCAGGCATTTGTGAATGGCTGGCAGGGGCAAGCACCCGGTTAGAGGGTAGCAGGGATGCAGCCACCGGCATGCTCAGCTCTTTTCAGCCGAGCGCTGCTGATTGGTAAGACCAGGGAAAGGTGAGCTTACTGGGCGACCTGGGGGGTTTCACACAGCGAGGCATGTCGAATAGGGGTGTACTGGGGGCAAGGGATAGTCAAAATCTTTGGTTTTGTTCCACTGCCACTTAATATAAAATGTGTGTTGATTGCACCTGATCACCCCCCCCCCCTCTGCACTTTTATAACCTCCTCACTCCAAAGACGAGAACAGGTGCCCCGATTGACCACCAACAGTTACAGTGCCAGAAGTCCTCTCAGCGGCTAAAAGCCAAGACCATATGAGCAACCAATCATGGGGCCTAGTATTGTCTAGGGAGCCAGACTAGGTAAGAGAAACCTGGGTTTGTCGGGGGTGGTATGTGTGGGGGGCATCACCAACGTTTTATCTTTTTGATAAATGCTTTTTGAATGTATTTAAAACCTTGCTAGTAAATCCCATTTGTTAGTAGTCTATTACAGAAGCATATTCATTTGACAAATAATATACAAAATTAAAAATTAATTCCAAATTTACACAAAAAACACTGTTTTTCAGCAACAAACAGGGAGATAGATTTACCAAGCATCAGAGCCTGTTAATGCCACTCAATGCCAATATTTTTGCCTCAGCAGCAATCCGTGTGCAATTTAAAAAACAGGCGGCACCGATGCGGCCACCATCATCCGTCTAATTTATCACTGGCACCATATAGTTCACAGCGTCGGGCTCTTGTTTCAGCTGCGCTGGATTAGAGTGGTTCTGTAGGTTAAGATCCCTTAGAGGATTGTAACAGGGAAGCAAGTCTCTGCATCACAGTTGTAGTTTTGAGTAAAAGTTGGACTGGAGTGACAGACTAGTGCAGACACACTACTGCACAGGATTGGGTGACTTATCTGTCACTCAAGGTCCCAGCTTCAGCTCACCTCACAATTAAGTCGTTTTTTTCTTATTGCCCAAATTGGCTTAGCAGGTAGAGGTGGGTTAAGTGTTACAAAATGCTTGGACTTCTTCTTCAAACAAGACACAGCTGCTGATGTGCCCAGGATTTCCACTTTACTATCCCACAAAGGGATGCCGCGGCATCATGCACTGTAGACACATGTCAGTGCTTCATATACCATAAATCGGCTACCTATTTTCGGGCAATAGAGCGAATCTGAGGAGCAGATACCAGATCTAAGGAGCAGATAAGAGATCTAAATATACAATAAGTCTGTAATGTCTATATAGCGTAGGGAAGTGCTCAGTTACAACAGAGTTAGGAACATTACATTCCGGCTGGAGTCATAGAGAAGAGCCTTGCTGCAGATCTCTCTCTAGCTGCTGATGATACACTTCCTGCCCTGCAAGCTTGCAGCCCCTGACTGAAGGTATGAAAGACTATATATATATAGGACAGACTGCCTGTATGCAGGGTAGAACTGAGCACGCGGCTTGCTGTCAGGAGCTGTGCTGCTGCTACCTGCATATACAGCCTCAAAGTGGAGCCTAAATCACTTCCCATACTGCTACACTATTCACCTGCATGTCCAGCTGCTGGTGCCACGTATCTTCTGTCGCTGCTTCCTAACTTCTCCATTGCCTTCTGTCAGTTAACCTGCATTTTGTTGTTCATTGTTTTCCCAAAAAGGTGTTCCCTATTCGTTACAAGGACCCTATTCCGTGTGAAGGCACTGGCATACCAAACAATTAACCCACTCTTCCACTCAACTTCTCTTTGTTACCAACAGGTTAGCACCATAGCCTGTCTTGAGTGGGGTGTTTACCATCACCCGCTCCCCCCAAAACAGCCCTATAATAGATATATGTATTTAAATGCAGATGCTGTGTCCCATCACACCTCTGGCCTGGCCCTGGAGTCTAAAAGACAAGGCATATTTGAATGGCTGATGCAAGTTAGTACCCTTCTAGAGGAAAGGGGGGATGTAGTGGCAGTTTGTAAGGCTCCATTCAGCTTGCTTCCTGCTCCAACATAAGGGCGGCTAGCAGAGCTGAATGGAGCCGAGCACTATAATTGAGTTTAAGCTGTGGGAATGACAGAAAGGTAAGTTTTTCAGCGAACTGTGGGATTTCACACTGCGGGGCATCCTGGGAGAGAGGAACAACACACCGGTGAGTGAAAATCCTGGGTGTTGCGCCTCTTTATTTGTCCTGCACCTTATTGGTTTTTGATATGCAGAAGCCCACATTTTTTAATCCACATATAAAAAATGATATATATATATATACTGTTTATAATATTTCATTTTTCTTGTGCTGTTGAAGTGAATAAATCCCACAGAGAATTATAAATAGTCCCTAAAATATGGGAGTCATATACTGTACATGCATCTCTGAAGATTTTAATATAAAATTTCTATTATAAAGCCAGCAGAACATTCAGCTCTGAATGTATAATTTATTACCAGCCACATCATTTTTATTTCTGAAGCCCTTTGATAATAGGCAAGATAAGGTATCCATGTTAAAACATTAGAACCAGTACAGAAGTGATAATGTTCAGGGGAGCATGAAAATGTTAATGATATTCTAAAGTAGATTTGGACAGAATAGAGATGTTACCTGCTGCTTTATTACTATGCCAGAAAGTCAGGCATACAGCATCATTTACTCTCTACAGCAAATGCAGGTTAGATGAATCATATTTATAGACAAATATTCTATTAGACTTTAAGGAAAAACTGTGAAAATTTGCAAGCACACAAATATTGTTTGCAGCAATAACTATATAATGCTATAACTTCTTGTAATATACAATTAAAAAGAAGAACTCTGCTAAACGGTTAGGGTTATACCAAATATGGCTGTCATTTGAAATCTAATCTAAATTTTCAAAATAAATCACTTGTGCCAGAAATGAAGCCTTTTAAAATAAATAAATACCAGCTCTCTATAGGCTATGCAGAAAGCCAGTTTGAATTTTTCCACATAACCCATAGGGTTCCTATTTGGAAAAGTTATTATGAAGTAAGTAACTAGCATGACCCCATATTCTGATTAATTAGCATTCTATTTATTGACCCTAAAGGCTACATCTACAGTTATATGGTGTATTAAAACCAGTTTGGCAGTATTTTTGCAGTAATTTTACAGTGTTATACTACTTTGAATTTTTTACATTTACAACAACGAAATGTGGTTAAACAAGTAGGACTGTGCTCTACCTGTGCTGTCCATAAACTGTGGAGTGCATTGTGGATAAACCCACTCAAGATGCTACAGACAGCAGGAGTTCAAAACAGTACAGTACAGAGGACCGCACCAAACCACAAAATGTTTTCTAGCAAAAAAATATTAATATCCTAGATTTTCTAAAATGGTGACGTTATTAATGCAGAAACTAAATGCATAGACATGTATGGCACCTAACCAGCACACATATTCTATATTTCTAGTTCCTTTACTCTATTCCCCATATTATCCTTTACTCAAGGACCGCTTCATCAGGGCACAAGCTACAGACAGACAACACTAAAATAATATCTATCTAGGCATAGACCAATGGTATGACATGTGTTTTGTTAACTAGTGACCCCATAAAAAATGTTACAATATTTTCAGATTGACAGCTATCAAGCAAAGAACCACTACCAATCTGGCTGCTACCATCTGATCGGCAGCAAGATGCAATCACATGAGAGCCCATACTGGCGTCCAGTGGGACGCAATGTTACAGTGGGAAGATGGGCATTTGCTGGTGAATCCAACTGATGTTGGTAAAAAGTAAATAAGTAATAATTATTATTAATTAAGTAGACACTTATGACTTAGAAAACCTGCCTACAAATAGTGGAGACCAAAATACAATTCTGTGATTACTCACCTGTAGAATTGGTATTATACGTATACAGCACGTCCTGTTCCAGAATAATCCTTACTCATGGGTAATACATCCTCAAGATGGCGCTGGACTGCAGAGACAGAAAAGTGGCTCCTCCCGGCCCCATATATACCAGGGACCTCCCACAAATTCCCCAGTATTGAAAAGCAGTTAAAATGAAGCCGGGAGAACTAAAACCCTATCAATATTGAACATAAGAACAATCACCAAAAAGAGGTAACCAAAAATAATGATAACAAGGGCGGGGTGGAACAGGACGTGCTGTATACGTATAATACCAATTCTACAGGTGAGTAATCACAGAATTGTATTATTCTAAGTATACAGCACGTCCTGTTCCAGAATAATCCTTACTCATGGGACATCCAATAGCAGTGTCTGTAAGGTAGGGTGGGATCCCCAAAAAACAGCAGACAGTTTAAACCACTGCTGCCTGCAGAACTTTGCGACCAATGGCAGCATCAGCTGAGGCCTTAACATCAACCTTGTAAAACTTAGAAAAAGTATGAACAGAAGACCAAGTGGCAGCCTTGCAAACTTGTTCAACAGAAGCTTGGTGCTGAAAAGCCCAAGAGGCACCAATAGCACGAGTAGAATGAGCAGTAAGGCGGAAGGGAGGCTCCTTCCCCTTAGCAGAATAGGCCTGTACCACAGCCTGACGGATCCACTTGCTGATAGTGGACTTAGCTGGAGCCAGACCCTTCTTAGATCCAGACGGGAGAACAAAAAGAGCATCAGTCTTCCTGAAGGATTCAGTAGCCACCAAATAGAACTTCAGAGTCCTGACCACATCCAAAGAGTGTAAAACCCTTTCCTTAGAGTTACTAGGATTAGGACACAGGCAAAAAAATGTCCTGATTGAGATGAAAAGCAGAAACAACCTTAGGCAGAAAATCTGGCTTAAAACGAAACACCACCTTGTTCTGGTGTCTCTCAAAGTAAGGGGGCTTGATGGAAGGCGCCGCCAACTCAGAAACACGCCTAACAGAAGTAATAGCCACCAAAAAGACCACCTTAAGCGTAAGAAAGGACAAAGGGGCCCCCTGCAAGGGCTCGAAGGGAGACCCCTGCAGGGCAGATAAGACCAAGTTCAAGTCCCAGACTGGTAACATAGGCTGATGTAGGGGACGCAGATGAGTAACCCCCTGGAAGAAGGTCTTGACCAGGGGATGCTGAGCAAAAGATCTTTGTAAGAAAATGGCCAAAGCAGAAACATGTCCTTTCAGAGTACTGAGCTGAAGACCCAGATTCAAACCATGTTGCAGAAACTCCAGAATCCTAGGAATAGAAAACACACGACAGGGAAGCGACTTAGACTCGCACCAGTCAATGTAGGTACGCCAAACCCTATAGTAGATGGAAGAAGAGGACCTTTTCCTAGCCCTGATCATAGTATTAACAACCGAGACAGGCAGCCCCTTTTCCATCAAGATGGAGGTTTCAGCAGCCAGGCCGTCAAAGCCAGCATTTGTAAATTGGGGTGGCGTAGGTGCCCCTGAGTGAGCAGACCTGGTACCCGTGGCAGGGCGTACTGATCTACTGCCAGCTGCATGATGTCTGCGAACCACACTCTTCTTGGCCAACAGGGGGCAACCAGAATATCTGGCATCCCTTCCTGAGCTACCTTGCGCAGCACCCTGCCCAGCAGGGGAAACACATACAGGAGTTGAAAACTCATCCAAGACATTGCTAAGGCATCCATGGCTAAGGCCAGAGGATCCTGGGACATAGATACAAAGACTGGAAGCTTGTGATTGTGACGGGACACAAACAGATCCACATCCGGCTGACCCCACCGGTGGCACAGGGAGCGAAACACCCTGCTGCTGAGGGACCATTCTCCCAGAAGAGAGGTCTCCCTGCTCAGAGAGTCTGCCTCCAGATTCTCCACCTCCGGAATGTACACAGCCGAGATGCAGGGAACATTATCCTCCGCCCAGGACAGAATCATAGACACTTCCCTGAGGGCCCTCCTGCTCCGGGTCCATCCCTGATGATTGATGTAGGCAACCGCCGTCTGGTTGTCCGAGCGGACCTGAACAGCCCAACCCCGCAGGTGTGGGGTCAAGTGGGCGAGAACCAACCTGATCGCCCTCAACTCCAGAATGTTAATAGGGGTGTGGGCTTCCTGAGGGTCCCACTGACCCTGGAATTTCAGGGATTTCCAAAAGCCCCCCAACCTGTCAGACTGGCATCCATGGTGACAGTCTCCCAGCAAAGGGCCAGAAAGGATCTGCCCCCCAGCAGGTTCCTTGAGTCCATCCACCACGATAGAGACTGCCTGGCCTGAGGGGACAGAACAAACAGCTGATCCAAGGACAAGGGGTCCCAATCCCATACTGACAAGAGGTGAATCTGAAAAGGTCTCATGTGAAACTGAGCATATGGAACCGCCTCGAAGCAGGACACCATCAGGCCCACCAGCTGCATTCCCTGTCTGATGGACGGATGAGGACAAGACAGAAGGAGCTGTGCTTGCTCTTGAAGACTCTCCACCTTCTGCTGAGGAAGAAAGATCTTGGCCTGAGATGAATCCAGAATCATGCCCAGAAAGGACTTCACCATGGAAGGAGACAGGGAAGATTTGGGGTGGTTGATCAACCAGCCGAATGAGTGTGGACAACACCCGCTGGGTATCCAGCTCTGCCTGTTGGAAAGACTGAGAAGTGATAAGCATGTGGTCCAAGTAGGGAAGAATGCGAATGCCCTGAGATCTCAGCAGAGCCATCACTCCTGCCATCACCTTGGTGAATACCCTGGAAGTCTAGGTGAGACCGAAGGGCAAGGCCACAAACTGGTAGTGCTGATCCTCCAGAGAGAACCTGAGGAATCTCTGATGACCTGGAAAGATTGGTATGTGAAGGTAAGCATCCTTGATGTCTACAGAGGTCATGAAGTCCCCTGGGCTTCACACAGCGGAGCGCAGAGTCTCCATGCAAAAGTTTCTGAATCTGACAAATTTTTTGAGGTGCTTTAAATCCAGGATGGGTCTTTCTTGGGAACAGTGAAAAGACTGGAATAGTAACCTTTGCCCCTTTCCCACAAGGGCACCCAGCAGATGACTCCCAATTCCAAAAGGCCTTGGACAGCAAGGGACAGACCCTGAGCTGACAGGGGGTTTTGAGCCATCCGGGATTTGATGAATCTTGGGGGCGGCCAGGCTGCAAACTCTATCTTGTAACCGGAGGACACTCTCCTGAACCCACCGGTCTGAGACATGACGCCACCAGACGCGAGTAAAGAGCCGAAACCGTTCATGCCTGAGGGGGCTTGGGGGAGGACTTAGGCTTGGGACCCCAGGAGGGACCAGGGCGGCCACGTCCTCTGCCCCTGCCCCAAAAATCTCTGTGGCTCCAGCAAAGGAAGCTCCCTGTCCAATTCTGGAACCCCAGCAGGAAGGAAGAAAGGCACCTGAACCCCGAAAGGACAAGGGCTGCCTTCTACGCTGAGGTAACTTGCCTCCTTTAGCAAACAAGTCCAAACGTTCCCCAAAGAGGCGCAGCCCCTTGAAGGGAAAACCAGTGAGAGCCTTCTTAGCAGCATTGTCAGCTGCCCACTGGCGCAGCCAGACCGAGCGGCGTATCGCCACCAACAAGGCAGATGCCCTGCCGCACATTCTGATGGTATCATCCAAGGCAGAGAGAACATATGCAACAAATTCCTCACAACGCAGAAGAGCTCTATACTCTTCACTACCAGCATCATCAGGGGCCCCATCTAAGAGACTCCTGAGCAGGCTTTTAATAGAAACAGCCGTAATGGCAGAGGCACAGACCGGACGCAGCGCGGTCCCCACACAGGCAAAGGCGTGGCAAGCCAGCTGATCTATGCTGCCCATCCTTCAGGGTAGTAGAGTCAGGGGAATGCATGACGGATGTGTTGGACAACCCCAGAACTGGTGCATCCACCTCGGGAGGACATGACCAACGTTTAACCATCTCAGCGGGAAAGGGATACCTCTTATCCCAACTCTTTGGTACCCCGGGAAGCCGGCTAGGCCGTTCCCACTCTTTGAGCACCAGATTATTAAAGTGAGTTTGTTCAGGAAGCTCCAAGCGTGGTTTAACAGTATGAAACAGCTCCCCCTGCTGCCGCGGAGCCACGGCAGGAGGAGAGATACAGAGTACTTCAAAAATGTGAGCTAAAAGCCTGTCAGTATCATCTGAAGCCCATGGGTCAGACCCAGAATCAGCACCATACACCCTAGATTGTTCCTCAGATGATTCTGAATCAGAAAATAATTCCCCCTCTTCTAGGGGGGTATAACCGGTAACATCAAAAAATTCCTCAGCCTCCATAGGAAAGAGGGAAACACCAGGTGATAAATGCCGCTTCTTAGCAGAAGCCTTACACGGGCCAGACCCAGCAATATGTCTCTCAATGCTGGCTACCCGGGCAGCCAAATCAGGTTGAGACTCCCCACTGGTATGCACCTCACTAGGAGTCAGATGTAAGCGTAGGGGGGTAGGCGAAGCCAGAGGGAGAGCAGGCCCAGCCGCCGGTAACCCAGACTGCAGCGTAAGCATCTGCTGGGCGCAGGGTACACACACCCTGACATCATCACTTATAGGGGATACCACACACAGCCGGGCTTGTCCCGAAGGAACCCCGAGCACATTATCCTGAGAAGCCTCCATATGGTTATTATTGTGGCACAATAGGCCAATTGGGATTGACGCCAATAAGGCTACAATAGATAAATAAGAAGCTAAATAGAGGGGATAGGACCAGGAGAAACCACAAAAAAGTTTGACCCGCCTGTAAGACATAAAGCAAAGAACCCGTAAGCATAATACAAGGAAAAGTAAAGAAAAGCTAGCGCGCAGGGGCACTTACGGACCGCCATAGGGGGACACCAGACACGCAGCACAGGAGCTTCAAAATGGCGCCCGCATATACCTCGAGCTGCGGGTCGCGGAGAAGTGATGCGAAAAGCGCCCCCGTGACAAGGCCAGCCAATGAAGGCGCAGGAGCGCCTGAGGCGATGTCGGCACCGTCCACGGAGCGAAGTACAAGCGCGCAGCAGCGATAATCAAAACCAGTGCAACCAAAGGCAAAGCGTGATATACATAGTAAATACATCCCCCCCCCCCCCAGATCTACCCAGGGAGAGCGAAGGGGAAGCAGCGGACGACCTAAGAGGAGCCTAAATGAGGGGACAGGGGGCGAAGGGCAAACGGCTGGGGGAGGGACATCCCATAAGGCTCACCACGGGCCTGTACCGCCTACCCTTTGGTGGGGGACTGCGGTTGGAGCAGCGCTCCTTAGCACCTGACAGCGGTGCTGCCTACCATCACCCGACCAGCGCAGCCTAAGCTGGGAGGCAGTGAAAAGGAACGGGTGGGAATAGTCCTACAGGGCCGCAGGCTAATAAGCCCCGCTCACCTGCGAGTAAAAAGAGTCATCCTCTAGTCATCGCAGGCCAGACTGCAGAGAAGAACTGGGGAATTTGTGGGAGGTCCCTGGTATATATGGGGCTGGGAGGAGCCACTTTTCTGTATCTGCAGTCCAGCGCCATCTTGAGGATGTATTACCCATGAGTAAGGATTATTCTGGAACAGGACTTGCTGTATACTTAGAATAAAGTGCTAAACATTATATTATGGGAAGCCTATAATAAACAATAATAAAAAATAAAAATGAAGTGCCAAACATGCAAGTCTGCGTCTCAGTGTTTATTAGTATGATTAATTATAGCTCCTTACAGTGCCATAGATTATCGGATACTAAGTAGTGTCAAACAAAAACCAATAGCCAAATAGGGGCTGCATATCTGCATACACAGCACATGGGAGGATCTGCCAAGAATATAAAAGATTACACAAACAAACCAAAGATGCAGTTTGCCTATGGGGTCTAACTAATACTTTGGGACCCAGCCAAGAAAGCTTGATCCCTAGCCCTGGTAACCACCTACTTTTCATTCCTGCAGGTCCACGGGCCCACATGACCACTAGCCAGTCGGGTTTGTCAGAGGCTGTGCTCGTACCGGCAAATACCATTGCTTGCAGGCATGTGGGGCTACAATCCAGTGCTGGAATGTGGAGCGGGGCATCGCTCATAGGACTCTCCATGGCTACCTACAGTAGTTCAGGGACCCCCTAGTCTTTTTTGATTGAAGGATCACTTTTGGTGGATTTGCTAACCCTTTGATAAGAACTATGACCAAACAAAGCTTACCAATAACACTGATATTTGGCAACCAGCACAGAATGCAAAGTTTGATTTTTTAACCTAATGGATGACCAGCTTTAGGGTCTGGATAAGCCCACTTGTTTTAATTTGATTAAAATTGTTTATTTGGATAGCACCACCTTCTTTTATAGAGTTGTAAACAGAGTCGTTTCCTACAGGGTAACCATATAGTACAGACACATGAGTGCTTGCTTTGTCCAGGGTGCAATACTGAGGCCAGATGCAGCCACAAAGTCTTTTTTGTGCAACACAGATCCATGTAAAAATGCTGAATTTTTACACAGTCTGTTCTTTGCATTTTTGCAAGGGAAAGAAAAGTGGGCCACCAGCTGGCAAACCAGGCATAGAGGCTGTGGTCCCCATTCAAAGAGGCCAAACAAACAGCCCTATGCCTTTCAGTGTGGGTCCAGTGCTCTTCCAGGGGTGATCAACTAGCCCACTCATTGGGCACTGGGATCTTCCGTATGCACCTGCCAGTTGAAGGTATGGGAAATGGGTGGGAGGTATTGACAAGTGACCTGCTGCCAGGTGACTTGCAGGCAACCCTACCCTTTAAAGTAATATAGGGGGGTCCCTTGGACACACACACAAAGACCTTTAATAAACTAACCTAAACTATACTCCCCTCCGCTATCCAGTGCCGGCATTTGGATTTCAGGAGGAGGAGGGCTTTTTAACAGCTATAATTAGTGTGGGTGTTTTATTATGAGCCTTAATTATGGTCCAAAAAGCACCTAAAAATACATTTTTCATTCTAAAAAGATATTCTAATATAGGCTTGTCGGTAAATGATTGTTTTATTAAAGAAGCACTATCGCGAAATTGTGTAATGTTAAAAATCCATATAAACAGATTGGTTAATGAGAGGACAAGTCATTTATATACCTGAACTGAATAAAACTCCCAAGAAGCTTGTGGTTTATTCTCACATGGTAGGAACAAAATCCAGGGATGACTGGTCTATGAGAAGACTTAGGCCCTTATTCATCAAGCGATAGCGCCAGGTAGTGTCTGACGAGCGCCAGGTAGCGGCAGCTAACGGCGACTACTGACTCAAGTACGCCCGGCGGCGGTCACAATGACGCATTTATCAAGCAAAATGAGGCTAGCGCCGGCGAGAGCGACGGCTAGCGCGGCATTCATCATGAAGCCGCCTGGACCGAACAGCGCCGCTGCAAATTCCCTCACAGCGCCAGGTATGAGCTGTCGCTCCCTGGTGATGCCCAATGCATTTCAATGGAGCAATCTATAATTATTCATAAATAATTGGTATTTTTTTTTTTTTGTTTTTTTTTTAATGTCAAAAAATCGGAGACCACTTCTGCAATGTTAGGATTTATTTTTAAGTCAAAAAAAAAAAAAAAAAAATATGTGCAGAATTGATCTAACAGGTCTGAGATTAATGTATTCATATTACAAAATGATTCTAAAAACATGTATAATGTTACATTCAAAAAATATGGTTGTTTAGGGGTTAAAAACTAGTTAATACACATCGCCGCCAGCGCTCTGGGGTTTAAACAAGGAATGGACAGCGACAGCACATTCGGAGCGTGATTTGTTGATGAATATGAAGCTAGCCGTTCGCTCTGGCCATTCGTTGTCAGGCACTCACATACAACGCTGGACCTGTGAAACAGCGACACCCCAGCCCGTATTCAACATTACCGCACACCGACTGAGTCGCTGTCATCAAGCTAATGCCGGCCAAGCAAAGCGAATACTGGCTGGCGCAGAAAAAATCACGCTACAGTCGCTCATCTGTCGCTACCTGGCGCTATTGATGAATCGGCCTCCCCATCTATGAGGGGTGACAGAGCCTGTCACCCTGGATGTCCTTTTCCTTCCATTAAAATAAAAGAAACAAGCCTGGCTTGATATTTCTTGATGTCGTGTGTATAAGTGACCTGTCCTCCCGCCATCCTGCATATTTATATGGATTTTCATCATTGGTCCATTTTTTTTTTGCGATAGTGCTCCTTTAACTACCTATTTTTAAGCTAGGCAAACCGCAGAATCTGCCCGTGCCTTACCCTCCTCTTACATGGAAGTAGCTATACTGTATCTTCTACTACAGACTTCTGATGCTGGACAAAAAAAAAAACGATTTTGCAATCTACTATCTGTTAACGCTAAGAAGCAATCATCAGCATGCACTGTGCTGAGCAGCCATTGACTCATATTTATGTTCCATAACATTTTGCTCTTCCATAGTGATGGAAAAACAGTAGTGTCCTACTTTCGAAAATGCAGTAAACCCCTAAGGACGCTGGGAAAATGATGTTCCTTTTTCAGCTTAATTAAGTAATTTAGTTACATGTGCCTGCAAGAGGCTACTATAGGAGAACTGTTGTGGATTATCATTTAATCAATGCTTGTAAGTGGCAAGAACAATAATTACCTAAGCTTCCAATAGACATCAGCATCTATTTCAGAGAGAAGTCTGTTCTCTTTATTCATTTATATACCATTCGCTTTCTCTCCGTTTATTATATCAACAGCTAAAAGGAGTGCTAAGCATTACGTAACACAGCAGAAAAGCTTATTGATACATATATTTCAAAGCAAGCTCCAGCACTGACCTTTTAATGTATAGTGAAAAAATATTACCAAAAATGCTCTATAAAATATATAAAAAAATAATAGTAATAATATAATATTAGTATCCTAGTGCCCATGAAGCTGCACTTCTGCCCTTATGATGCTTGTCCTGTAACAAAAATTATATCCACTTCTGAATCCAAATTTTATATGCTGAGGTACAGTATATACAGAATATTTACACGATATGGGCACAATACAACATGGGTGTAACTGGGTCATTAAAGTGATGACCAAGTAAAAACATGGTTTTCCTGGAAGCAGCACACATCTGGTCTCTGTGCCAACAATAAATCTCTACAATAGAAACCAGACAGCAAAAGGAAAACTAAAACAATTTCAAACCTGCCCATGTGATCCCAAAGTAAAATGGTTGGAGTTGAGCTATAATGAAAGTTTAACTGTATTGTTTTTGCGATTCCCACTAGCTTAAATTGTCATTGGACATCAGTGGGTCTAGAGAGATTTAACATATTCTTTTCATCCTTAAAGCCATCTGGACACAAATTATCTTGTATTCATATGGATGTAATCCAATTAATTGTTGTATATATTGTATATATTATGGAGTAAGTTTTATATTGTAGGGCTATCTCTTTATGTTTAATCACTGCCGCTCTTTTAAACTTTCTGGACGCCACCTCCCTTTCCCCCTTATGCGTTTGTATTTGGGCGTTTTCGCCCGGTATGTGTCTCCTCCGCCTGCTCGGCACAGCACGAGCGGACAGCATGCTGCACTGCTGTCGCTCATTTTGCTGCGGGCGCGCATGGGGAGGGGGGATTGCATGGGGCGAGGCTGACCGGTATGATCATATCGAGGCAGCGCACTTTAGATCAGTGACATCTGTTGCCATGGCTACGGCTGGCTGTGAGGTCACTTCCGGGCAGCGGCGTGACCTCACTTCCGGTGCTCCCGGGAGTTCACATCTGCGTTCCAGCACATTTTCCTTATGGCGTGTGGCGTGCAACGTGATTATATGAGGTATTAATACATGTGCCCTTCTCTTTGTCTAACTGTCTTTCACCCAGCGAAGCAGCACGGGCGGCCGCGTACGTAGGTGTCCCCGCTGCTAACCCCCCGCTCCGTTAGGCGTGTTGTGGACCGTGGTGCCAGGCTCTGGTTTCTATACTTTTGTTACTTCTCTCTTTTTTTATGTGTATTTTATGTCTGAGCTTCATAGTTGGTAATTTTTCACACTTTTGAGTATCCCTGACCAGTTGGTTTTTGATTTGTTTTACGAGATATTGTATATAGCATTTTTGCACATACTTTACTACTTTATTAACTATATGTATTAATTGTCACATGTTTTTCACGATTTGGTATTTCTGTATTTATTGTTTCAGGGTTACTATTTATTTGTATATATTATCAAATGTATATCTTTCTATTTTCTGTGTATATATTTCATGGCATGTATGCCTGAGCATATTGGGTTATTAAGCACAGACACTTTAAATATAACTTCATAACAGTGGAGACAGGCAGTTTCTCTAACAAAAAAACAGCCCATAGAGTGTGCCGGCACAATTAATTAGTTCATATTCTAGTCCCAGCGCGTGTAAGACTAGGGAGCTTCCCAGATATTTATGACTGCCTTATCTTTTGGTCAGCACTGGAAGTATTAGGGGGAGGTGCAGTGTTTTTAATGTGTTTTGTTATATGTTGTTGTCAGTCTGCTCCTAATAAAAATAAATTTGGATTTGGTCATATCTGTTGTACTTTTTGGTGCTCCTGCCACTAGGGTGCGGAGAGACTGATTGTCTCCTAGCACCCACTAGGATTTGGAAAGTTTAACTGTAGGTACTGTCAGAACAAGCCCTTTTGGCACTCAGACATAAGAGGGTTGATACAGAACCAGGTGAGAAAACTCTACTACTTTTTAGGAGAGAAAACTGCTCTTTACTTTCATTGTCTACCTTAGGAGTGCTTCAGCCACCGGATGTTAAATTTCACCTGGTGCTGAATCAGCCCCAAGGTAGACAATGTAAGTGAATGGCAGTGCTCTGCTGAAAGTAGTAGTTTTTTTCACCTGGCTCTGAATCGACCCTGTGATGTTAGGTAATTCCCAACCCTCAAGTGATCGGCACACCCTAATGATTTTTGTCCCTACAAATATGCAGTGAACATCTTAACTATTAACGCCAGAGCCCCTTGGCTTAAAGAAAATGCTATAGCTCTAAATAGGGCTCTATATCCTTTAAAGCAGACCACTAGTGTGAATTTCCACTGCAGTACTTGGAATTACTGCACCCCCCCCAAACCCCCCATGGACCCCTAAATGTAGGGTGGAAATTGGACAGAGAAGTGGGTTCCTTTCTACAGTGCTGCTAACACGTTCCACACGACCCATGCCTGCTAATAGGGTATTAACTATACAGAAGTGTGCAGAACTTGTGGGTATTCTGCCAGTTTTTGTGCTACATTTGGGTATTGTCTCGGGCAAGCATCTAAAATTAGGATGCTTGGAAGGAGGGTGGGAAGTAAAGTAGAAGGAGCAAGTAGAGTTGTGGCAGCTACTCTGCTTGCCTCTTCTTTCCATTGCATTCCTCCAGAACAATGCTTCAAACCTGGTGACACTGTGGACCTTCCAACTGGAGTGAGTAAGCATGACAGGCTACAGTGGCCACACCACTGTCTCGGACCACAGCAGAGCCAGCTGTTTTGTTTAGAATACACTATTTACATATCTTAGATTTTGAGATGCTTTGAAATAGGGGGAGGAATTTAAATTGACAAAAAACCAATTTAGCCAACCCCCACACTCCCCACTAACCCCCCCCCCCCCCCCCAGCAGTGTCCCAGTTTTTTTTTTAAATGTATTCTTCTACCCCCAAGCCCAATCCAATCTGCCAATTCTGAGATAGTCGATCGGCTGATCTCAAGATTGCTGTGTAACCGGACCTGCCCACTGTCCGCATCCCTGCAAAGCAATGTCCCACTAAACACAGATATTACCTAACCCTAACAGGTTTTTATTAGATTGTCCTGCTTTCCATAGATAACCAGTGGTATTGCTAAAGGGTATGTAAAGGTAATGACTGCAAGTTCATTCAGGTCAGAGGGCTCGATTATAAATGCTTATTTCACTTGCTTTGTACGCTTTATTTTCCTTGCCTCACAATTTCCTCTCTCAAGTGCTAAATAAAAGAGAAAACATGGTTTTATACAACCTATAATGATAATCAAGTATTGTCTGGACTATTGTAACAAAGAAAACTAATTAGTTACACTGATTTTCAAAAGAAGCCGCACAGTTTCATTTTCTATGAGACAATCCCTTTGTTATACACAAATGATTCACACAATGCAACAAACTGGTGAGGATGAATGTAAAAACATGCTATGATGGCATTCCCTTTGTTACAATAATGAAAGAAAAATACAATCTTGAACCAGCCACCTCTGTCGCTTATGCTGCTGTGACCCTGATATGTTGGCCTACGCTTTTATAATTAGACAATCATTTATGCAGCCTTTATCATTTTCTTAAAAGCACTACTTACCATCAACAAAACTTGGAAAAGATGCCGCCTTCTTGGTCTGATGAAAACAAAAAAAAAAGTCAAAAAGGTTAAATATTTCACTTGTTAACAGTAACTTATTACTGAGTATAGATAGAAACATCTAGAGCTGATATTTTGATATTAATATGATCTAAATGCACAGAGACCACATCACCGACACCGACTCATTCTAGAATTGCACTGATTTTAGTCAATACCACACATTTTATATATTTTTATTTATTTTTATTACATTTTTATTTACACGTTATGAACAAAAAAAATGCGCAAAACAGTGGGTCATCATAAAGAGCTCCCTGAATCAGCCAGTATTGCAAATGACTTCCTTCCTCAGAATTGCTTGTTATGGGTCTTGTTTATGAAGTGCGCCGTTTAGCATCTTTCTGGTGCCTATAGCACCAGTTTCGGAGTGCTGGCATCTTTTACTTTATTGCTGCTGCTATTTTGACTACAATGGCGCTGGAAGTCGCAGCGCTCGATGCTAATTTGCCTTGATTGTTGCATTAAGTATGTGCTGGCCTGTGTCAGCGCCTGTAAGACCCGACTGCTGATTATACTATCGCCAGTGAGCGCCACTTTGTACCACCGTCTTTTTGCAGCTGCACAACCTATTAATGATTTTTTCCACATTGGAAAGACTGGCACTGTATATTACCGGCGCTGGTCTGCGTTTCATCATTACTGCTAGAAGATATCACTGCTGGTAGACAAAGGGTACAAACTTTACAGTGCATTATGTTGTCATTGGCTAAATTACACTTTGATAAGCAAAAGAAGCCAGAAAAATGTTTTTACATGAACAAAAACTGCGTTTACATTATTTACAAGTCACAATGCAAGGTCTGTACAAAAAAAATGTTTGTAATAATAATTCTAAGCATAAAACAACTCACAACTGCCCATTGTGCTCTATAGGATCTTGACCTAGCAACAGTTTATAGAACTGCCGCAGCCTCGACCAGATCGTCCGGTGCTGCAACCTGCTTGCCGCTAGTGTTAAATTAGACACAGAATGGCGGTCGTATTGGTGCTGCCTGTTTTGGGTTTTTAAATTGCACACTAAGTGGTATTAACAGGCACTGATGCTTCATAAATCAGGCTCTTAGTTGTGAGTGATACACATCTGACTACCCAATCCCACACTCAATTGCCTAAAATCTCTGTGAAATTATCACTAGCTATAAAGCTATTGAAGAAGTGGATTCATCATTTGTCATCTGTCTCAATATTCTGCAGCTGAGGACCCATAGAGATCCATAGTTACATACTCCTCTTTTCCACTTACTGTTCATTCAGTGTGTGTGTGGCAGAACATAAATGCTGCCCTGTCTTCTGAGGCATATATCTCTCTTAGTTTGGTGTGGGCTACTTATAGCAAAACTCAGAGAATTGCTGCTGCATCCACACTGACTGCTCATCTTGTGTGGAGAGACTGAATCACACAGGCTCACTGTTAAGAACCATCTTTATATAAATCCAACCAACTAGAAAAAAATGTTATCTCCAAACATTCTGTGTGTAAACAGAAAAAATCTCTCTCTCGCTAGATGTGCTAAAGCTCCCAGCTCAGCTGCAGTGTGTCTGTTTGCCGGTACTGTCTCTCCCCCCTCACTCATGCTCATGTGAAAGCAGGGCTCTCAGGTGTGTAGCAGGATGGCCGTTCCATGCAGTCAAGAAGCACATCAGCTGTAAATATATTCCACAACATCTGCATGGGGTTAAGCTCTTTAAGCATAGCAAGACATGTTGTATTCTTTCAACTTTGTGGGAACAGTTTAAGGACTGCCTTTTTCTCATTGTGCCTCATTGCACAAAGCAACCTCCATAAAGTCATGGTTAGTGAGTTTGGTGTAGAAGAGCATGACTGGCCTCACCGGACTCCAATCCTCTGAATACCTTTGGGATAAACTGAAATGCAGACTGTGATCCAGGCACTCTTATCCACTTTCAGTGTCAAACATCACAAATGAAAGAATTCCAACATACGAACTCTAAAATGTTACAGAAAGCTTTCCCAGAAAAATGACAATAGTTTTAGCTGCAAAGGGTGGGGGCTCAGTCTATATCAATAGCTAATAGGATGGAACTCGTGTACATGTAATATGTAGGAGTCCATATACTTGTGGTCATGATATATATATATATCCATATATGAGACACACAAATTTATCCCTGTTCGCTGATTGTGTTTCTCTTCATCAGGGCTGGATGGGAAAGGGGCAGGTCTACGTTTTTGATCTATCTAAGATATGCATCTACAGTAAATTTATTTAAGCTGCCACTGCAAATTTTTCTCTGGTACACACATAATGACTTCCCAGCCATTGTTTTACTTCAGCCAGGCTTGGAACATTCTGTAAAAGACTGAATAAATAAGTTGAACAAGGTCATAAAATTAACAGCTCTGTCTTTATTTACACCTTTAATAAAGTGTTCCATAAAACCAGCCCTAAAAAAAGTCCTGGTAATGTTTAATAATAATGCTTGAGTTAATGATGATAAACAGAAAATCACTTATAATTAACCAGAGTGGGATCAAGGGAAGTACACATAAAATGCATTGAACTGAAAGAAAGTGGTCCAAAGCAGTTAAAGTGGACCAAAACCCAAGATTTTGACTATCCTGGATTTGATCCTTGCCCTCGCTTTGTGAAACCCCCCAGGACACCCGATCTGACTCACCCTTCTTCAGTGCTACAGCGCATGCACAGCCTTTCGTCCAATCAGTGCGCTTGGATCCGTTCCCCCCCTTCGTCTAAGGGGAGCAAATTTGAGCGCACTGGCGGCCGCATCCCCCGCTACCCTCTGCTCGCAAATGAATGGTGCAGACACACACCCTGCTAAAGGGATAGCGGGGATGCGCCTGCTGCTCGCGGCATCGGATCGGGAAAGAAGGCGAGTTTCCAAGCGACCTGGGGGTTTCACACAGTGGGGCATCCCAATTATGGATGCCCCAGGGAGAGGGAATCTAGTGGCCCTGGAATATTATAGATTCCAAGCCCGTTGGGGTGTGGGTTTTGTTCCATTTCAAAACACAGGCAGATTATAATGAGCAGCGGTAGGTTGGAAACAGTCTCTGCCAAGTAAAAGCTTGACATTTGCCTATAAATTGTAGTGGTACAACAAAGACCTTATAATCTCCTTGTTACTGCGATATTAGCTACTGCTGTTTTGTATGGTTAACTGGAGGTCAGTATATAAGGGACCAGCATTCACATTCATTTTTCCCTTCACATCCATTTACCAGATGTAATCTTTATTTAACACATGCCACTTCCACTTCACTTAAATTATGGTAGAAAAACTCTTCTAGCCATGATTACATAAATGACAACCATCATCTTTCTCCACTTCTGCGATGGGGCTGGAGATATTTTCATTTCACACACACTTGTCTTCCTCTAATCAGCAGAGAATGTAACAGACTTTTATCAGCTAAGTAAACCATTACATTGTGGCCATTACATTGTATGCTAAATTGTATGCTATTGTAGCTGATTGTGTTTGTTACATTCTATGCTGCTTAGAGGGAGAATAGTGTGTGTAATTAAAATATCCCCAGCATTTTTGCAGAAGAGCAGAAAGATAATAGTTAAATCAGAAGCCTAACCTGTTTTAGAACAAAAAGCTACATGCATCCAATCCCACAGACTCAAGAATCGACTGCTGTCCTGACCGTAATGGCCTTCTTAGTCAGTCACTGTGTAGAAACACCACCACCAGGGCCAAATTAAAGGATGGGTGAATGAGGGCTCCTGTCCCAGGGCCTCCAACAGCTGGGAGTGGCCATCAATTGTTAACAAGTGCAGCCAGCAAAATTGATCCCGCCAAGTTAAATTACTCTTGCTGGTGGCTCAGTGGCAAAGTGGGAAGTAAAGGGTTGACATGCTGTCTGATTAAATGACCCTTTGTTTCAGTTTGGCTGGAGGTTCTCTTCAACTACTTCAAACTGAGCCAATGGGGGACATGTATGTGCAAGTGTGGCAGGCATGCCAGAGGAGGGGTGTGCCATTTTTTTTTCCGATACCAGGCTGGAATTCCTTTTGAATAGAATGTATCTAAAACAAAGAATACAGAAAAAGGGAGGGGGCTAATTTGCATTTACAGTAAGGAAATGTTATTGTAGATGCTTTTACTTAAGCTAGAGTATTATTGTAGATGCTTTTACTGAAACCTATCCTAAAATGGCCCAGGACCAGAAAAGAGGGTCTTTAAACCTTGTAGGCATGCAGCAGGGAAAAACACCATTTTGTGAGTACTCACCTTCAAAATGGGTATTATGAGTGTGTCATACACCCCGCTTCCACCATTCATGACATCTGGGTAGTCTCCAGTAGAGGGCGAACTTCTGCAGAGATGAATGCAAAAAAGAAGCTCCTCCCAGTCCATAAATACCTGGGACCTCCCACTAATCCCCCAGTGTATGATAGCAGTAAGAGGACCAGGAAGAACCAATATAACAACAAAAATAAAAAAGGTTCACCATATAAAGGATCCGGAATACAACAAGGGTGGGGTGAAGCGGGGTGTATGACACACTCATAATACCCATTTTAAAAGGTGAGTACTCACAAAATGGTATTATTCTAAGTGTGTCATACACCCCGCTTCCACCATTCATGACATCTGGGACATCCAATAGCAGTGTCCGTCATGGGTGGGAACCGACAAAAACAGGAAAAAAATGCACAAACTTAAACTGCTGCAGCTTGCAGAACCTTGCAGCCAAAAACAGCATCCGCTGAGGCCCGCACATCAACCTTGTAAAACTTGGAAAAAGTATGAACGGAAGACCAAGTAGCAGCCTTACAAACTTGTTCAACAGAAGCCTGGTGCTGAAAAGCCCAGGACACACCAACAGCACGAGTAGAATGCGCAGTGATCTTAAAAGGGGGAGTCCTCCCCTTAGCAGAATAGGCCCCAACAATGGCCTGACGAATCCATTTACTAATGGTAGACTTGGCGGGCGCCAAATCCTTTCCTGGGCCCGCAAAGCACCACAAAAAAAGCGTCTATCTTGCGGAAGGGAGAAGTAGCCACCAAATAGTACTTCACACAACGAACCACATCCAAAGAATGCAAAACCCTCTCCTTGTCATTGCTAGGTTTAGGACACAAGGAAGGGAGAACAACATCCTGATTGAGGTGAAATGGAAAACCACCTTGTCCTGGTGTCTCTCAAAGTAAGTCGCCTGAATAGACAAGGCCGCCAACTCCGAAACACGATGTACAGAGGTAATGGCCAACAAAAAGGCAACCTTTTGAGTGAAAACAGAAAGAGCAATATCCTGAAGCGGCTCAAAAGGAGGCCCCTGGAGAGCCGAAAGAACCAGATTCAAAACCCAAACAGGAACCAGAGCCTTCCTAGGAGGCCGAACACGAGTAACCCCCTGGAAAAAAGTCTTAACCAGAGGGTGCAAAGCAAAAGACCTTTGGAAGAAAACAGCCAGGGCAGAGACCTGCCCTTTCAAGGTACTAAGCTGGAACCCCAGATCCAGACAGTGTTGAAGAAACTCCAAAATACTATGGATAGAAAACACCCTACAAGGTAAGGCCCTAGCCTCACACCAGTCAATAAAGGACCACCAAGTCCTATAGTAAGTCCAGAGGAAGACCTCTTCCTAGCTCTAATCAAAGTCTGAACGACAGCCTCAAACAAACCTTCCTCCTTCAGAATGAAGGTTTCAGCAGCCAAGCCGTCAAAGCCAGCGTTTGTAAATTGGGGTAAAGTAGTTAACCCTGAGATATCAGGTCCAGAACCAGGGGCAGCCTGTTCTGCTCTACCACCAGTCTTACGACATCTGCGTACCAAACCTGTCTTGGCCACATTGGGGCCACCAGAATTGCTGGTGTCCCTTCCAGAACCAGCTTGCGAACTACCTTGCCCACCATGGAGAAGGGGGGAAACAGATACAGGAACCCCAGATCCCTCTAGGCAAGAGACAAGGCATCCACCGCCAGAGCCAGAGGATCCTGAGATAGAGGCACAGAGGATGGAAGCTTGTGATTGTGCCGTGAGGCAAAGAGATCCACCTCCGGAGTCCCCCACTTGTGACACAGGGACCGAAAAATCCCGAGATCGAGAGACCACTCCCCTCGGCGAGAGAAGCCCCTGCTCAGGGCATTTGCCTCCGTGTTCTCCACTCCCAGAATGTAAACTGCCGAAATACAAGGGACATTGCTCTCCGCCCAAGTCAAGATCAGAGAGACTTCCCTGAGGGCACTCCTGCTGCGAGTCCCTCCTTGGTGATTGATGTAGGCCACCGCCGTTCGATTGTCTGATCGAACCTGAACTGGCAAGCCCTGTAAATGAGGTGTCAGCCTTGACAGAACAAGCCGGATGGCTCTGAGCTCTAGGACATTGATGGGGGTGTGGGCCTCCTGAGGACCCCACAACCCCCTGAACTGATGACTCTTCCAGAAACCTCCCCAGCCCGAAAGGCTGGCATCCGTGGTCACCGTTTCCCAACAAGGGGCCAGAAAAGACCTGCCCCTCAACAGATTGCTTGGCTTCAGCCACCACTGAAGTGACTGCCGAACCCTGGGAGACATCCGGAAGGACTGATCCAAGGACTGCGGACATCTGTCCCAATGCAACAACAGGTGAAGCTGGAGCGACCTCATGTGGAACTGGGCAAAGGGGACTGCCTCGAAGGAAGTCACCATCAAACCTACTAGTTTCATCCCCATCCGGATAGAGGGGCAATGAATGGCCAGAAGAAGGCGAATCAGATCCTGAACCCCCTGCACCTTGGGTCGAGGTAGAAACACTCTGGCCTGAGTGGTATCCAGATTCATGCCCAGGAATGAAATCTCCCTGGAAGGAGAAATAAAGAATTTGGGGTGGTTGATCACCCATCCGAACCTCTCCAGAGTCGACACCACAGTCTTGGTGTCCAGTTCCGCCTGACGGAAGGAAGAAGCTGAAATCAGCAGGTCGTCCAGATACGGCACAATGCAAATGCCCGGGCCATTATGCCCGCCAGAACCTTGGTGAAAACCCTTGGTGCTGAGGTCAGCCCGAATGGGAGGGCCACAAACTGAAAATGAAGATCCTCCACCGCAAACCTGAGAAATCTCTGGTGCGCTGGGAAGATTGGAACATGCAGGTAAGCATCCTTGATGTCTATGGACGTCATAAAATCCCCTTGACGAAGGGGATGGATGGCAGAGCGCAGAGTCTCCATGCGAAACTTCTTGGTTCTGATGAACCTGTTGAGAATTTTTAGATCCAGAATGGGTCTTATGCATCCATCCTTTTTGGGGACCGTGAAAAGATTGGAGTAGTAGTCCCTGCCTCTCTCCGAGGGAGGCACAGGACATATGACTCCCATGTCCCGAAGATTTTGGACTGCCAACAGGAGCCCCTGTGCAGCCTGAGAGTCCGTGGGCACCCGAGACCTTAAGAATCTTGGAGGGGGCCAGTACTCGAACTCCAGTTTGTACCCGGACGAGACCACTTCCAGAATCCATCTGTCTGTGACCTCCTGGGCCCAGACCTGGAAGAAGAGCTGCAGCCGTCCCCCCACCCGTACGGGTGAGGGCGCCCCCTCATTGCTGAGTTGGTTTGGCAGGGGACTTAGGTTTGGAGCCCCAGGCAGATGCTGGACGGGCCCATCCTCTGCCTCTGCCTCAGGAGGAACCTCTGACGCCTGAGTAGGCGAAACCTCTGACGGCTCTGGCACCTCGAAAGGAAGGATTGAAGGAGCTCGCCCCCCGAAAGGAGCGACGCTGCTTCTTACGCTGGGATAGCTTACCACCCTTAGCCACCACATCCAACTTATCTCCAAACAGCCGCGTACCCAGGAAGGGAAGAGTGGTGAGCGATTTCTTGGCTGCAAAGTCCGCCACCCACTGGCGAAGCCAGACCGATCGGCGCATGGCCACCAATAAGGCCGAAGTTCTACTACACATAACAATAGTGTCTTCCATAGCAGCCAAGACAAAATCCATAAACAATTCACATCTTTTAAGGGCAGCGAACTCAGCGCTGGCCGGATCAAAATGGGCACCATTTAAAAACTCCCTGACAAGGGATCTATTAGCCACAGCCGCTAGCGCAGATGCACACACAGGCCGTAAGGCTGAACCCACACTGGCAAAGGCATGGCAAGCCAACTGATCAATGCGCTTATCCTCACCATCTTTGAGGGTAGTGGCATCAGGGGTGTGGACCACAGAGGTGTTGGACAACCCCAAAACAGGCGCGTCGACCTCAGGAGGGGAAGACCAGCGCTTTACCGCATCAACCGGGAAAGGATACTTCCTATCCCATCCTTGAGGAACGTCGGGAAGCCGACTCGGTTTCTCCCATTCCCTAAGGATCAATGCATCAAAATGATTTGGGTAGGAAACTCCAAGCGGGGCTTAGAGGACCCTTTTTTGAGAGGGGCCGCCTCCAGTGGGGCAATGTCCAAAACCTTCAGGAGATGGGCAGAACTTTAGAAGTGGCGGGGAATAATATGACCACTCATCCTCATCAAAATCCAAAGCCGGCCATACCGGCGATAAATGTCTCTTCTTAGCATGGGCCTTTTTGCCCACTGCGCCAGAAAGAAATCTCTCAATGCTGGCCAGGCGAGCACAAACATCAGAGTGCAACTTCCCACTAGTGACAATGTCACTTGGGGTACGGATAAGACGGGGAGGGGTAGGCGATGAAGCGGGCGGTGCTAACCCAGAAGCCTGGGAAGCAGACTGCCGCGATATGGCCTTTTGTGCACATGGAATACAAATTAGCACATTCTCCCCCATAAGGGATACCCCACAACCCACACATGGCCGGAATTGTCCTGAAGGAAGCCTAAGTGCAGTATCCTGCGGAGCCTCCATATGGTGATATTTAGGGGTAGTCGCAATGACCCTAGGGAATTAAGCTGGTAAGCAACCCTGGGATGCCCCTTTAAAGTCCCAGTGGGAGGATTTGGAAAAGGTGCAATTTAAAGCTAGGGACCCTAGGACCGGGAGAACCCCCTAATATGCAAAACACAGGGAGTCCTCCTGAAAGACACAAATGAAAGGGGACCCATCAGCCAACACGCATACATTACCTAATACTATAATATATATATATCTATCTATATAGATACATCTATATACACAATATGTACAATAAGGACAGCGCAGCCCCCTGCGGAGAGGGGTACTGCCATAACATGAAGAGAGGGGGCCCCTGAGGGCACTCACAAAACAGCGGAGTCCGCAGCAGCAACAGGATGGCCACCGGAGCCCAGCACAGCCTTGCCTGGAGGGAGTGAAGAGAAGAAGAGGCGGGTCAGCGCAGAACGCGCGCTCGTTAGGCCACGCCCCCCTCCCGCGCCGAGGGCTGGCCCCGCCCCCCCCCCCAACACGCAGCCTGAGGGGGAAAAGCTCCCTCTGCTAAACGCTGCACAGCATGGTGCAGGCCCACAGCAAAGTGACAGTACACCGCAACATGCTCACGCACACACACACACTGTAAGCACCCATACAATAAAGAAATGTGAGGGACAAGCCTGCCCCCCCCCCCCAGCTGGAGGGTTAAGGAAGGGACCTGGAAGGTGGGGGATCCGGAACCAGAGTCTGGAGGACGGATAAGGCAGAAGGGACAGGGCATTCCAAACCGGGGTCACCAACCCGGACACCGCCTACCCCTTGCAATGGGGTCTCACGGAGAAGCAATGCTCCTTAAACACTTACAAAGGTGTTGCCTACCCTCACCAGGACCTACAGCCAAGGCTGGGAGGCTCATACGGAACAATGGAATAAAGTCCAGGCAGAAATAGGGGCAAGAATGGCCAGGCGTGAGCCCGGCTTACCTGCAAGGAATAGAAGCCTTCATCTTCTGACTTGCTCGTCGCTCTTGCAGAGAAGGAACTGGGGGATTAGTGGGAGGTCCCAGGTATTTATGGACCGGGAGGAGCTTCTTTTTTGCATTCATCTCTGCAGAAGTTCGCCCTCTACTGGAGACTACCCAGATGTCATGAATGGTGGAAGTGGGGTGTATGACACACTTAGAATATAGTGGAAGGTGTGTATATCTCATCCAGAATTCTAGGCTGGGTGAGATAAGGAATCCAGTGCGGGCTTTTGAAGCACTCAAGCTGTTTCTTACGTTTTTCATGGGTCTGGATGTTTATGGAACAGCTGGTAGGATGGTAGTGGGACCTGCTGTTCCCCTCTTTACAGCATGGGTTTTTCCTGTGCTCCTCAGCCCTCACAGGTTGCAGAGATCAGCCATCACTGGTCTAGGAAAACGGCTGGATTGCAAAGCAGTCTGGGGGAAGCTGTGTGATGAGACGCAGCCTGTCTCAGGAATCCAGCCTGTTTTGGAGAGGCTTACCGCTATACTGCATGCCTCCTATTTTTGGACTTACCTGACTGGTGAGGAAATGTTATATTTGCGTTAAGCACAGCATGGAAAGGGTTTATGTTGATGCACGCTGCGAACTTTGAGTTGGACTCTGCGCTGGCTCCAAGAATTTATCATTACCAGTGGCAACCCTAATCCTGACAACCTATACACTATGGACTAATTTTATAAGTATATCCTATGTTTAAAGAGAAATGTCCTCGACACATACAGTAGATTTACACCAGTAAAAGGAACTGAGTAGGTAAACTGCAGACATAAATATTGGTCACAAGTTGTAGACTAGTAAAATAACAGCACTAGCCCTTTGTTAGAGGCTGCTGGACTCTTTAAACTTTAGAAGCATCTGCAATAGGTTGGCTGAGAGAGGCTGAGTTTTGGGAGATTATCCCACTCTATGCACAATAAAATGTAAACATAAAATGTATTATATTAAAAAAAGCAAATTCCACTGCACCTCAGGGGTGTACATACCATAGAGACAGGGGAAGCAGCTGCTACCGTGCCCTTAGGAGAAGAGGATCCCATTCAAACTGTCTCCCCCCACCTTGCCGCATCTGCAGCAAAAACACAATTCTGTGAGAACTCACCTGTAAAATTGTTTTTTCTGGGGATCCATTCCAGACCCTCCTTACACTTGGGATTACTTCCTTGCCCGAAGGGTGTGACTGCAAGACAAAAAAGGTGTGGCCCCTCCCGGCCCATAAGTAGCAGCTGCCGCCTAATCAAGACCAGTACTTAAAAAGCACTAAAACATAAACCAGAGGCAGGCCGGGAGGCCCCCTTATAGGAGACAATGTTACCTCACACCGAACTCCACTAGAATTCTCTCAAATATACACACTTTTCTTCTTTTTTTTTAATAATAAATGGACTAAACACCATAAAAAAAAGCATCAAAAGATAGATCATGACCCAAAAAAGGGTGGGCCGGAGGGTCTGGAATAGATCCCCAGAAAACCAATTCTACGGGTGAGTTCTCACAGAATTGTGTTTTTTCTTCCGATCCATTATAGACCCTCCTTACACTTGGGATCTCCAAAAGCAGTGCCATCTATGGGCAGGATCCCTAGCGCGAAACAGCAGGTAGCTTATTTCACTACCGCCTGAAGAATCTTTCGACCAACCACAGCGTCAGCTGAGGCCCTAACATCTACCTTGTAAAATTTGGTAAATGTATGTACCGAAGACTAGGTAGCAGCTTTACAAACCTGCTCCACCGAAGCCTGATGCTGAAAAGCCCAAGAAGCACTAATGGCCCTAGTGGAATGGGCCGTGACCCGAAAAGGGGGTTCCTTTCCTTCCTTCCTTCTTAGGCTCTTTCCACTGCCTGCCTAATCCACTTACTGACAGTGGATTTAGCTGGCGGAAGCCCCTTTCTCGGTCCTTCCGATATAACAAAAAGGAAATACAACTTCCGGAAGGATTCTGTAGCGACCATGTAATGTCTTATGGCTCTGACTACATCCAAAGAATGAAGCGCCCTTTCCTTAGCATTAGCCGGAACTGGGCATAAAGAAGGTAGAATTACCTCCTCATTAAGATGAAAAGGAGAAACAACCTTAGGTAAAAAATCAGGTTTAAACCGAAACACTACCTTATCTCTGTGTAGCTCAAAATAAGGAGACCTCATACATAAGGCGGCTAATTCGGAAACTCGCCGCACAGAGGTGATTGCCACCAAGAATATCACCTTAAGCGTCAAAATGCTCAATGGAGCGTCAATCATAGGTTCAAAGGGAGCACCCTGGAGAGCAGATAGTACCAGATTCAAGTCCCACACCGGTAAAATAGGCTTGCGCGGTGGTCAGACATGAGTGACTCCCTGAAAAAAGTTCTATTACCAGCGATAGACTTCTGGAAAAAAATAGATAAGGCCGAAACATGCCCTTTTAGGGTGCTTAACTGGAGACCCATTTCTAAACCATTCTGCAGAAATTCTAAAAATACAATTCTGTGAAATACTCACCTGTAGAATTGATATTATTTGTATACAGTATGTCCTGCTCCACATATAGTACTTACACTTGGGTTATCCTCCGCCAGATGGCACTGCACTGCAGAGACATGCAAAACAGGCTCCTCCCGGCCCCTCAAATACCCAGGGACCTCCCACAAATCCCCAGCATTGAAAAGCAGTGAACAAGAAGCCGGGAGAATTAACCACCGAAACTAGTAACTATAACAACGGAAACAATCACCATACAGGGGATCTTGAATAATGCAAAAACCAGGGTGGGTTGGAGCAGGACGTACTGTATACAAATAATATCAATTCTACAGGTGAGTATTTCACAGAATTGTATTATTCTTAGTATACAGTACGTCCTGCTCCAGATATAGTACTTAACTTGGGACATCCAATAGCAGTGTCCATAAAGTAGGGTGGGATCCCCAACAAAAAAGGCAACAGCAGACAGTTAAAAACCACCGTCACCTGCATAACCATGCGGCCAAGACAGCATGAGCTGAGGTCCTAACATCAACCTTGCAAAACTTTGAAAGGTATGAACAGAAGACCAAACAGCGGCCTAGCAAACCAGTTCAACAGAAGCCTGGTGCTGAAAAGCCCAAGAGGCACCAAAGGCACAAGTAGAATAAGAAGCAAAGTGAAAAGGAAGAATCTTCCCCTTGATGGAATAGGCCTGAGTAACAGCCTGACGAATCCAGTCGCTAACAGTAGACTTGGCAGAAGCCAAAAAAACTCTTTCCTAGGACCAGAAGGAACATCCCATTCAAGTAATAACCAGGGCCAAGGCCGCCCAACTCCCCGAGAGCAGACGAGATCAGGCACATTCAGGCTGTAGTGAAGGTAGGCCCAAGGAACATCAGTTCTCCTAAAGAACACAGTGACTACCAAGGAAAAAACTTCCAACACCTGTTCAAGGAATGCAGAACCCTTTCCTCAGCGTTGCTAGGAAAAAGGCACAGAAGGAAGAACAATATCTTGAATCAATGAACATAAAACACCACCTGAGGCAGAGAGTCCGGCTTCAGGCGGAACACCACCTTATCCTGGTGTATCTCAAAGAATGGGGGCTAGGTAGACAGAGCCGCCCGCCAAACACACGTCTGACCGAAGTAACAGTCACCAGAAGGACAACCTTGAGGGTAAGAACAGCCAGACAGCATCCTGAATAGGACCAAAGGGAAAAACCCTGCAAAGCAGACAGAATCAAATTCAAATCCCAACAGGGACCATAGGATTACATGGGGGACGCACATGAGTACCCCCTGAAAGAAGTCTTAACCAAGGAAGACTGAACAAAAGACTTCTAAAGCAAGGCGGACAGGGCAGAACCTGACCCATCAGAGTACTGAGTTGGAGAACCAACTCCAACTCATGCTGTAACAACTCTAGAACCCTGGGAACCGAGAACGCCCGACAGGGAAGATACCTAGACTCACACCAATCAATATGGGTAAACCATACCCTATAACAGATGGGAGAAGAAGAAGCTTGTACCTAGTCTTCCCATAGTCTCAATCACCGAGACAGATAAGCCTGTCTCCATCAAGATGGATGTTTCAGCAGGCCGTCTAGGCCAGAGTCTGTAGATTGGGTGTGACGTAAAGGGGCCCTGAGTGAGCAGAGCTGGCACTCCTGGCAGAACGTACAGAACTACTGCCCTCAGTACCACGTCTGCGAACCACACTCTACTAGGCCACCCGGGGACCACCAGAGTCACTGGTCCCCCTTCCAGAGCAATCTTGCGCAGAACCCTGCCTAGCAGGGGGAATGGAGAAAGGACAAACAGAACAGAATGTCCAGCCATAACGTTACCAAGGCATCCTGACCACGGCCAGAGGATCCTGGGACAGGAAAACAAAGGCCAAAAGCTTGTGAAAGTGACGGGACACAAACAGATCCACAACTGGTTGGACCCCATAGTGATACAGGGATCAGCACATCCTGCCGCAGAGGGACCCCCACCGGAGCGAATACCACTGATATGCAGGGAACATTGTCCTCCACCCAGATTAGTATCATAGACACTTCCTGGAGGACCCTCCTCCTCCAGGTCCCTCCCAGATGATTAATGTAGGCCACTGTCGTCAGACAGACCGAGCGCCCCCGAACAGGCAGGCCCTGAAGAGGAGTAGTCAAACAAGATAGAATCAACCTGAACTCTCACTGTTTCATACATAGATAGGAGTATGGACCTTCTAAGGGCCCCACCTCCCCCAGAACCGCAGGGAGTTTCAAAGAACCCTCCCCCCCCCTTCAACCTGATAGATTGGCATCCATGGTGACCGTCTCCAGGAAGGGGCAAGAAGGGAACTGCCCCCAGACAGACTCCTTGAGTTCATCCACTCCAAGAGGGACCTCTTCACAGTGGGGAAGGCACACAGGCCCTGCTCCAGGGATACTGAATCCCTGTCCTGTACTAACTATAGGAGTTGTAGAAGGGCCCAAGGGTAACTGAGCATAAGGGATCTCTTCTGAGCAAGCCACCAACGGGCACACCAGCAGCATCCTTGCCTGGCAAAGGGACAGGGACAGCAACGAGGGACTAAGCCCATGCAACCAGATTGTCTACCTTATTGCTGAGGAAGGAAGGTTCTCGCCTGAACCGAATCCAGATTCATTCCAAGTAGTGGAGTACCAATCAAGGGGACAATGAGGACCTGGGGTGATTGATCACCCATCCAAATGACTCCCCGTGGATCCACCAGTCAAGAAACCAACTTAGCCTAACGTAGAGACTGGGAAGTGAAAAAGGAGGTCCAGGTAGGTCATAGCGCGAACGCCCCTTGGTCACATCAGAGATATCACCCCCGTCAGCACCTTGGTGAGCACTCTGGGAGCTGAAGAGAGGCCAGATAACAAGGCCTCAAATTAGCAGTGTTGGACTTCCAACACGAACCTGAAGAGCCTCGGTGTCCAGAAGACACAGGGATGTGAACATAAGCATTTTAGAGCTCCACAGACGGCAAGAAGCCCCCTGGGCGCAAGGCGCTGATGGCCCATCTCACGAGTTTCCATGCAGAAAACTGCTTGTAATTGGAGAATTGCCGAGAACCTGTGAATCCAGAATGTGCCAGACTGACGCATCCTTTTGGGGAACTGTGGAAAGGTTGGTGTAGCGGCCCCTGCCTCTGCCTGTTAAGGGGCAATCTGCAAGTGACCCTCAGACCCCGCAGGCCTTGCATGGCCTGTGCCAGTGCCTGAACAGAGGCAGGGACCAGGAGTACTCGGGACCTGATAATCTTGGGGAAGGCCGCGCAGCAAACTCTATCTTTTATCCGGAGGACACTACCTCCTGAATCCACCAGTATGAGGCGTAATGCCTCCTAACAAGAGCAAAGCGCCACAGCCATCCCCTCACCCAGACGGGCGAGGGTGCCCCATCATGCTTGAGGGGGTTTTGTGGAAGATTTAGGCTTAGCCCCGCCGGAGGGGCCAGAGCGTTGTCTGCTGCTCCCGGGGCAGGAGTCTGCGCGAGCCCCCAGGAAGGACACCCCTGGTTCTTGTTTAACCCTATGGTAGGGAGGGGGAGGGGTGCCCCTGCCGCGAGGGGGCCGAGACGGCCGCCTGCGTTGGGGTGATTTGCCCATTTTACCAAACAGGTCCAGACGGGCCCCAACAGGCGTTGCCCTCTAAAGGGAAACCCAGTAAGAGTCTTTTTAGTAGCATCGTCAGCACCCCACTGTCTCAGCCAAACCAAGCGACGTATAGTCACCACAAGGGCAGAGGTTCTTGCACACATTCTAATGGTGTCATCCAGCGCTAAAAGGATAAATTTTACAAACCCATCACAACTGGAGAGTGCATTAAACACTTCCCAGGGGAGATCCTCAGGGTGATGCTCAAGCATCTTTCTGATGAGGGTTCTAGCAGCCACTGCAGTAATAGCCGCGGCACAGACCGGGCGCAGCGTAGTCCCTGCACAAGAAAAGGCGTGGGAGGCCAGCAGATCAATGCGCCGGTCCTCAGCATCCCGAAGGGTACTATAAGCAGGGGTTGTAATAAAGGGGGGGTTAGGGACCCCTATGATCGGGGCATCCACCACGGGGGGTGATGACCAACAATTAACCACATCAGGGGGAAAAGGGTATTTCCTATCCCAGTCCCCTGGGACCCCTGGAAGTTTACTGGGGCATTCCCATTCCTTGAGCACGAGAGCATGGAAATGAGCCTGCTCTAGAAATTCCAAGCGTGCTGTCGCTGTATGGAAACGCTCCCCTCTCGGCTTGGGGGCCTCACCAGGGAGAGAGATAGACAGAACCTTAAAGACCTTAATCAACAGATTGTCAGTGTCACACTGGGCCCAATATTCAGGGCCAGAATCGTCATGACTCCTCGGCCTCTCATCAGATGAGCCTGAGTCAGAGAACAGCTCTCCATCAGAAGGGGTATAGTCACACGGAGTAGTAAACTCCTCAGTTCCCATAGGAAAAACAGTAACATGAGGCGTCAAGTGCCGCTTCTTACCATGGCCCTTGCGCTCTGACAACCCCGCAATAATCTGTTCAGCCGTAGGAAGTCTGGAAGACCCAACAGGCTGCAAATCCCCACTTGTATGCGACTCAGCAGGAGTGAGATTTAAGCATGGGGAAATAGGTGAATTGAAAGGAGGTGCAGCCACTGGCAAGCCTGATTGCAGGGCCAGTGCTTGCTCGGCACAGAGTCCGCAGACCCGTGCCCTGTCAGCATCAGCATGGGGTTGTCCACATGCTACACACAGCCAGTCGTGTCCCAGAGGGACCCCGGTCACATAATTCTGAGATGCCTCCATATGGTGATTATTTAGGCACAATATGCCAGTAGGGATTTACGCTATAGGCCACCCTGGATGCCCCAAAGACCAGCTAGGGAAGTGGGAGAATTTTACAAGGCCCGCTATAAATTACACCGGGCCGGGAGAAGCCAATGGTGTTCACCAGTCTAAAAGACACAATGGGAATAAGGAGTGTCAGAAACATGCGCAGTAAGCAAGAAGTATGAAAATCGCCCGCGAGGGCACTTACAGACCAAGGAAGGAGGAGGAGGACCGTTACCGCGCGCGCGCGAATACCATCAAAATGGCGCCAAGCGAACCTCTAAGGGCGGGCCAGAGCGTCACGTGACGCGGAGCGCGCCAAGCCAGGTCCCCACCCCCTCGAAGAGCGCAAAACTCTAAGACAGTAGTCAACTTGTCAAGAGGAGCGAAGTGTATGACACACTTAGAATAGATGATTTTCCCCCAGGAGATCTTACTGGCCATTAAGACTACTAAGACCTCTAAAACTCCCGGGCCTGATGGCTTCAGTGGCCTTTATTACAAGAAATTTGCACCCCTCCTGGCCCCTCACCTGGCCAACCTCTTCAACGCCATGTGTGCGGAATTTGCCTTAGGCCCGAACGCATTGCTGGCAGATATCTGCATGATACCTAAGCCTGACAAGGATGGGCTGCTAATCTCAAACTACAGGCCGATTTCCTTAATTAACACGGATGTGAAGTTGTTGGCCAAGGTGCTGGCGGGCAGGTTGAATACATTTTTGGAAGGTATTATCCATAGAGATCAGGTGGGGTTTGTCCCGTCCCGGCAGGCGGGGGATAATGTTAGGAGGGTCGCCCACCTGGTTCATCACGCCCGGGCAAGGAACATCCCGACCTTTCTCCTGTCTCTGGATATTCAGAAGGCTTTTGACACCATCTCCTGGGATTACTTGTTTTGGGTCTTACAGCGGTGGGGATTTGGGCAGCGATTTCTGGACTGGATCAAGGCCCTTTATAATGCCCCGACAGCACGTGTCCGTTACATGGGCTTTACCTCTGAGCCCTTTCGTGTTTTTAGAACTAGACAGGGGTGCCCCCTCTCCCCGATTCTCTTCATATTGGCCCTGGAGCCCTTGGGCATAGCAATGAGACAGAATCAGAATGTTAAGGGTTTGGAGGTCGCTGGAGTTCATCACAAAGCTCTCTTTTTTGCGGACGACATTATGCTGGCGGTTACACAACCGATCACCTCCCTTCCAAATCTGTATGCTATCTTGGACCACTTTGCTCATATTTCGGGTCTGACTGTGAATAGTGACAAATCCCAAGCGTTAAATGTTTCCCTGGCACCCGAGCTGGTGACCCAAATTAAAGCGAGCTTCTCCTTTAAATGGTCGTCAGAACCGCTCCAGTACTTGGGAGTTCATGTTCCGGGAAGGTATGAAGATTTTTATGGGGCTAATTATCCACCCCTATTTAGATCCCTGGGACAGCTACTTGGAACCTGGATGCCATATTCCCTTTCTTGGCTGGGACGTATCAATGCAGTTAAGATGTCTATTCTCCCTAAACTTCTATATTTTTTCAGAACGCTGCCGGTACCGATCCCCTCCTTTAGACTTCGGGCAATGCAGAAGAGAATATCGACCTTCATTTGGGCTGGTAAACGCCCGCGAGTACCCAGACGTACGATGCTTTGTCACAAGTCTTCAGGAGGGCTTGGGGTCCCTAATGTCAGTATGTATTACAAGGCTGGTCAGATAGCTCAATTGATTCCCATGCACTCCCTCTCAAGGCCCCCCCTCTGGACCTTTCTGGAACTCCCTAACTCTTCGCCAGCCCCTGTAGACGGCCTTCTCTGGATGGACCCGGCTTCTAGACCTAAGGCTCTTAGCCCCCTGATGAAGCATTCCCTTTCGGTATGGGACTCGGTAAAATACTCGGCTTCTCTGATGTCTCCCCACACTCCCCTGGCGCACCTTTGGGGCAACCCAGCTTTTCCCCCGGGCATGGATAATAGACTATCTTTCAAGTGGTGGGTAGACAGTGGCTTGACTAGAGTGCTGGACCTTCTCTCGGATGATGGACTCATGCCTTTTAGTTCCCTGAAGGAAAGGTATGATGCCCCCCAGGGGGTGTTGTTTCAGTACCTACAGTTAAGACACTGGCTGTCTCCCTTAACCAAATTGGGGGTCCCCTTCCGGAAACATACCCCCTTTGAGAGAGTCTGCAGAGAAGAGCCTTTCTGTAGGGGGACAATATCCACACTTTACTCCACGCTGAATGCCATAGGAGTGGACATGTGCACGTGGATAGATGGGAGCGAGATTTAGGTCCTTGTCACTCGGGGAGGGGATGGCCAGGTATCTGGAAAGCCGCTTCCTCATGCTCCATGAATGTCTTGACGATCGAAACGGCCTATAAAGTTCTGTACCGATGGTACTTGGTGCCAAGTCGCCTTGGCAGGATGTTCCCGGGGCAGGCCAACACTTGCTTTAGGGGCTGTAGCGTTGAGGGCTCTTTTCTACACATTTGGTGGACGTGCCCTATGTTGACCCGCTTTTGGGCCCAAGTATTTAAGATAGCCGGCAAATTTTTCCGCACGACCATCCAAAAAGACACCTGGGTCTCCCTCCTTCACTGTAAACCCCCAGAGCTTACTCACAAGCAGAACAAACTTTTTTTGTTCTGGCTATTGGCGGCGAAGCAAACTATTGCCAGGGGATGGAAAAAACAGATTACCCCTCTATCGGAGGTGTCGACTAGGATGAATGGGTTCTTGATTAATGAGAGGCTCTCAAGCATCCTGGCCGACAGTCAAGATAGGTTCCTTTCCAGTTGGGAGCCTTGGATACAATATATTTGGCCGGATGCGCCAGTGGGCACGCTGAATTAGGTGACTTAGGCAGGCTGGACTGCGAGGTTCCCCTTTCCCTCTTTCCTCCTTCCCCTAGCCCCTTTCCCTCCTCTTCGTCATTTCATCCTGCCCTCCCTCTTTCTTCCCTAACCCAACCTGTCCCTCACTGTATTTTTTCTTTTTTGTTATTACTGTGATTACTACCTACTATTGTGTTACTACTTGCACTGGACTGCTCCTCCCGGCTTGGGAGATTGTGAGAGTGTAGAATCGATGCCAGCAAACATGTTATAATTCTGATTTATTTAAAGTGGACCAACACCCAGGATTTTGACTATCCTGGGTTTTGGTCCACTTCGGCGGGGCACCCCGATCGGGGGTGCCCCGCTGTGTGAAACCCCCCAGAAACCCCAAAAAACTCACCTCTCAACGCTCCCACGTGAACGCCGCAGCCAATCCCCGCCAACGTCCAGGCGGGGATCAGGAACGTCCAAGCCGCTTCCGCCGCCGCCGCCGCCTCCCGCGCGTCACTCTCGGCAAAAAAGCACTCTCGAAAGCGGCGGCGGATCAGGTAAGATGTTTTTGGGGTTTCTGGGGTGGGAGGTGATCGGCCCGGGAATCTTATAGATTTCCGGGCCGATCACCCCTGGGTGTTGGTCCTCTTTAAGCTGCAATTCCGATACAATTGATTGTTTTTTGCTGCTAGGTAGACCAAAAAGGTGTAAAGTTTTCTTCTGCTTGATAGAGTGTCGATTCTTATACCCTTTGTAATGATTGCCTCCCCTGCGCGGGATGGGGCCTGTTTTTTCGGCTCTACTTGCCGATTGCCTGTAACTGATCTTTATTTTCTTGAATAAAATATTGAAAGTAAGAATAGATGATTTTCCAATGAAGACGCCACAGCGTCTGAGGCGACGCCGCCGCCCGGCGCAGCACATCCAATAAAGAAGAGATGCGCGCGGCGGCAGCCGATACACAATAAAAAAGCAAACAGCGCAGTTCTGACACCAGGTATATAAGTCAGGACAATACTAAGGCCATAAGCGTGTAAACCAAATACACTGAGACCACCACACCCCCCCCTTTCTTTCCCCCCGAGCTACGGGGGGAACGAGGGAGGATGGCGACCCTTTGTACAGGGCCCACCGCTACACGGGGTATGGGGCAATAGTGCGGGAGGGGCATCCCCTAGAGGCTCACCATCAGCCTAAACCGCCTACCCTTTGGTGGGGGACTGCCGTGGAGCATGGCTCCATAAGCACGCATGGTGCTGCCTACCTTCACCCGACCAGCGCAGCCCAGGCTGGGAGGCACATCATCACAAGGAGGACGGGTGGGAATAGTCCAACAGGGCCGCAGGCTTTAATAGCCCCGCTCACCTGCGAGAGAGTGATACTTCATGTCTTCGCAGTCAGCACTGCAGAGAAATCTGGGGATTTGTGGGAGGTCCCCGGGTATTTGAGGGGCCGGGAGGAGCCTGTTTTGCATGTCTCTGCAGTGCAGTGCCATCTGGCGGAGGATAACCCAAGTGTAAGTACTATATCTGGAGCAGGACGTACTGTATACTAAGAATATTCTAGCAACCGAATATTTTCTGCATGAAATTTTCCTGGACTCGCACCAGGAAATGAACGCCCGCCAGACCCTGTAGTAAATCTTGGCAGATGTCTTTTTCTGGGCCTGAATCATGGTATGAATAACCTTAGTCGATAAACTCCTCTCTGTCAAGATCGAGGTTTCAATAGCCAGGCCGTCAAAGACAGCATCTGTAAATTCGGATGCCGAAGCGTCCCCTGTGTGAGAAGCTCTGGATCGTCTGGCAGGCGCCAATGATCTACTGACATCCTTACTATGTCTGAAAACCAGCTTCTCCTTGGCCAGCGAGGAGCCACCAGGATGGTTGGTACCCCCTCCTGAGCTACCTTCCTTAGCACACGGCTCAGAATTGGGAGCGGGGGAAATGCATACAGGAGATTGAACCTTGCCCATGGGGTTGTCAGAGCGTCCGTTGCTATGGCCAGAGGGTCTCTCGAAAGAGACATAAACCTCGGTCGTTTGTGATTGTGTCTGGACGCAAAGAGATCCACCTCTGGACAACCCCAGCGAAGGCAAAGAGCTTGAAAGATCTTCTGACTGAGAGCCCATTCTCCCTGATGCAGCAACCCCCTGCTCAAGGAGTCTGCCTCCTGGTTCTCTACCCCCGGGATGTAAACTGCCGAGATGCAGGGAACATTCTCCTCTGCCCAAACCAGAATCCGGCTTACTTCCCTTAGGGCACTCCTGCTCCGCATACCCCCTTGATGGTTTATATAGGCTACCGCCGTCCGATTGTCTGACTGGACCTGGACAGCCTGCCCCTTTAAACTGGGGGTCAGATGCTGAAGCACTAGCCATACTGCTCTTAACTCCAAGATATTTATGGGAAGCCGATTCTCCTTTGGACCCCACTGCCCCTGGATCTTCTGGGTCTGCCAGATGCCCCCCCAGCCTGTAAGACTGGCATCCGTGGAAACGATTTGCCACTGAGGTGTCAGAAAGGACCTGCCTATTCATAGGTGTAGAGGGTCCAGCCACCACAGGAGAGATTGCCTGGCTGAGGGAGTCAAAACAAACGAGTGATCCAGAGATTGTGGGGCCCGATCCCAGCTTGGCAACAGATTTAACTGAAGAGGCCTCATGTGAAACTGGGCAAAGGGCACTATAAGGCAAAGGGCCCCTATAGTCGGCTGCTGACAAGCCAGTAGGGACTCTATCTGACTCCGAATCAGCAGGGCCTTCTGCTCTGGCAGAAACACCTTGACCTGATCTGTGTCCAGAGACATCCCCAAAAAAACCCTTACTGGCGCAGGAGTGATATGAGACTTCGGATAATTGATCACCCAGCCGAACTCTTCCAGAGTTGATAAAACTGTCTGCGTGTCCCTCTTGATCTCCTGAAGGGACCCGGCAGAAATCAGAAGATTGTCCATGTATGGGATTATGCATATCCCCTGGCTCCTCAGAATGGCCATGAGACCTGCCAAGACCACGGTGAACACCCTTGGAGCCGAGGATATGCCGAATGGAGGTGCCACAAACTGGAAATTTTGGCCTTCCAGGGCAAACCTTAAGAATTTCTGATGCCCGGGAAAAAAATCAAGATATGAAGATACGCGTCCCTTATGTCTATTGTGGTCATAAGACCTCCGGGCTGAATTGATCTTACCGCTGACTTCAGAGTTTCCATGCGAAAATGTTTTACCCGGATAAACTTGTTGAGACCCTTTAGGTCTAAAATAGGACGCACTGACCCATCCTTCTTGGGAATCGTGAACAGGTTGGAGTAAAAACCCTGACCTTGTTCCTGAAAGGGTACCTGACAAAAACCCCCTTTTGAAGGAGATGCTGAACAGAGGTTCTCAGGGCATCTGCCTTTAACTGGTTCCGGGATGCTCCTGACCAAAGGAACCTTGTGGGCGGTCTGGCTGCAAACTCGATCTTGTAACCTGATGACACCACCTCTTGGATCCAAAGATCCGCCACGTGGCGTCTCCAGATAGGAGCAAATTGCAAGAACCGGCCCCTCCCCGCTCCCTCATGTCTGGGAGGACTTGGATGGAGGCTTAGGCCTGCTTCTCCAAGTACCCCCCGCCCTGTTGCGGGGCCCTGCCTCTGCCCCAAAAATCCCTACGGGAACATGAAAAGAAGGAGCCTCTACCGCTCCGAAAGGGCCAATATGATGCAGACCTCTGAAAAGGGCGAGCCGATCTCTTTCCCTGAGGAAGTTTGCCATCCTTGACCATAAGGTCAATCCGCTCCCCAAAAAGTCTGCTCCCTAAAAAGGGCAAATCTATGAGAGATTTTTTGGCGACAGCATCCGCTGACCATTGTCTTAGCCATTAGGAGCGGCGCAAGGCAACCAGAAGGGCAGAGGTCCTGGCACCTAAACTGACTGCATCATCCATAGCAGTGATAGCAAAAGCGTTAAAGTCCAAGCAAGCAAGCTCTAAAATCCTTGGACTCCTGAGTATGTCTGCGAGACTTAGCCCTGGCCAAAAGCTTCTTCACCTTTTTTCTTGAAGCCAAAGACACAATAGCCATGGCACAAACATTGCGTAGAAAGGAACCTACCATAGCAAAGGCATGACGGGCCAACTGATTAATTCGTCTCTCTGTGGGATCTCTTAAGGAAGCATTAGTAGCAGACGGCATGATAGAAGTATTGGACAGGCCTGATACCGGTGAATCCACCTCTGGTGGAAATGACCATAGCTTAATCATATCCGCCGGAAAAGGATACCTTGAATCTAGGATCCTAGGCACAGATGGTAATTTGTTAGGACTTTCCCATTCCTTTAACACCATCCTGGAGAAATGCGGCTGCTCCGGAAACACCTGCCTTTGTCTCGCCAGCCTAAACAGGTCATCCTTTCCTCTTTTTGCCACCTTAGGGGGGGTAATATTCAAAGTTTCGAACACCGAAGAAAGTAAACACTCTGTTTTGTCTGAGAGAAGGGGATCCTCATCAGAAGAAAATAAAATAGAATTACTGTCCTCCTCACCGGAGCGTAATTCACCCTCTGAGAGCTGTTCATCAATATATTCTTCCTCCTCCTCAGACCCAAAAGAGGCAAATAAATCCTCTTCCTCATAAACAGCCTCCACATGCCTCCTCTTATTGGTGGCTATTTTAGGGACGACCAAGGATAACTGTCTCTCCAAGTTATCAAACCTGTGTGCCACATCCGCCTGCGCCTCCCTGCCTTCCCCTTCACCAGGGGGAATTAGAGCAGGCTGAGCTATGGCGCTCCCCAAAGCTACTGCTGGGCTAGATACAGGAGCAACCGTTCTATTGTGGTCTGAACCAATTCTTCTGGCGCAAGCAGAACACGCCATGCTGAAAATGCCCAGGGGATCCTGCTTACATAAGGGGCAGAGCCTGCCCTGCTCAAGTGGGATGCCCGATTCACTATCCCCCAATGCCTCCGTCATGGCGTTTCTTTTTATTTTTTATTTTTGCAAAAGACCTAAGGTCCTAAGCCTATACCAATCCCCAAGGGACTGGGAGGAACCACAAAAATGTCACTTACATTCAACTTTTTCTTTTTTTAACGTATAAACAATATATCTTAAAACAGCAAACCATGCTCTTAAAGTGGACCATCACCCTCGGGTGATTGGCCCGGGAATCTATAAGATTCCCGGGCCGATCACCTCCCTCCCCGCGGGACATCCGAGATCGGGATGTCCCGCGGGGTGAAACCCCCCCAAAACCCCCAAACCCCCTTACCTTAGCTTCGGCGGCGGGCAGCCGCCGCCGCCTCCCTCGCGCCCCTCTAGGCGTGCGCGCCCCCGCGCCGGCCGTCTGTGAATGGCCGGAGCGCGCGCATCAAGAGGGACGCGTGGGAGGCGCCGGCGGAGGAGCCACGGACAAGCGGCTGTCAAATCCCTTGTCCGTCGGCGCTGGGAGCGGGGAGAGGTGAGTTTTTAGGGTGATCGGGGGGGTTTCACACCCTAAATGTGAAAGGCGCGGTTTTTCAAAATTAAAAAAAAAAAGTCATGTGGGAAGAAGAATGGGTTGAATAAAAATAAACATGTTCCTCAGCAGGTACACCAGAGAAAAACCTGCGGCAGACGTGCTTTTCAGAAAGCCTGCAGCCCAGAGCGTATACACTCTGCAAGCGCCCCAAGACCCCGGTGCTTCCACCTTACCTTCACGGACCCCTGAACAGCAAGGCTGTGGGAGGCACAATTGGGTCTGGGGGATCCGTGGGAATAAGGCTGTGCAGGAAGCCAACAGGGTGCATTCCCCCGCTTGCTGCCAATCCTTAAGAGAGAATATTCAACAACCTTCACAGTCACTTCAACTGCAAGAATTAAACTGGTCTTGATTAGGAGGCAGCTGCTACTTATGGGCCAGGAGGGGCCACATCTTTTTGTCTTGCAGTCACACCCTTCGGGCAAGGAAGTAATCCCAAGTGTAAGGAGGGTCTGGAAAGGATCGGAAGAAAAAGCGCTGCAATAGTGCTACACCAGTATGCAGTGTCGGTGCATTGTCTGTTGAGGGCACCAGGAGCCAGAGCTGTAGGTTCTGCAGGGCGAAACTAAGATGCCAGCACATTGTTTACCCCCAGTACTCTGTGTATAGTGCACTTGTGGAAACAAGATTCTGACATCTTTGTTCCACCCGGTGAAACCTACAGCTCTGGCCCCTGGTGCTCCCTGCAGACAGAGCATGGCCACTGTACTCTGCAGTAGTGCCTCAGAAAGATCCAGACCTAACTGGGCCCCACTGTTGATTACCCAGGGCCCACAGTGCACCCACACAGTCCAGGACTTCAAAAAGGCTTCAGACCTAATTTGGGATGCCCATGTCTGTGTGAACCCCCAAGATCATTCACAAACTCCCACGTCACCTTCACAAGCTCTCCTTCAATCAGCACTGTGCATAATATTGCATGGCAGACAATGCTGAATTAACTGAATGTCGGATGGAGTGGTGCAGGGAAGGGCCGCACATGCACCATAAGATCTAGGAACGAGGTATGATTATGGCCAATCCTGAGTATTTCACACACCAAGATGCTCCTGAGGGGGGCTTTTACCAGTCCCTAGAATTTTTCGAATCTAGGAATGGGTGTATTGGGTTTTTGGGGAGGGACTGTATTTTATGGGGGACTCACTTTGAGTTTTGTTATGGGGCCCTGTGAAAGCTATGTACGCCCCTGCTGCACCTGATTACATTTTGGGATGGGGCAGTTCTACGAGTGATGTGCTGATATTTTATTTTACAGATTTGGAAATAACAACCTCCCAGGTTGCTGACATCAACTCACCTTTCCCCGATCGCGCAGCGCAGATGTGGCCTCCGGTCTAAATGGCATGCTCAACTGCGCTGATGCGACCTTGTCTGGACTCGACAAAGGCCGAATGTGCCGGGAGCCGCATCCCTGCTACCCGCTAATAGAAAGTGTGCCCGCACTGACCATTCACAAATGCTTGGCATGGGTACACGCTCTGCTAAAGGCAGAGCAGGGAGTGGGATCAAGCGCGAATGGATCAAGGGAGAAAGTGAGTTTAGGGGCGTCCTGGGGGATTTCATTCAGCTGGGCATCCCGAATCTGGATGCCGTGGGGGGGGGGAGCAGGTGCTCGGGTTTTGGTCCACTTTAAAATGGTCGAATGCTTTCCTTTAACAATGCAAAGTGAGGCTTTAAATCCAGATAAACACCAATAAGCACCTGGGGGGGGGGGGGGGGGGCGGGCGGTGTTGGAGACAAAAGTAAGCTCACATTAGAATGAATATACAAAAATTACAGTATATATACACAATCCCCCAAGCGAAGGATATATTTTATATGCATCTTAAGCTACTACTTTAATAACATACTATTAATATTTCAAATGCTTTAATGGTCTAGTATAAAATAAAGCATCAATGATTGCACAGAAACTCTTTTCCATAGAGAAAGCATTACTAGTTCAGTCCAATACTAAGATGGTTGTAAGAAACACACCATGTGAGATGAAACCTTTCATGTTGCAACACGTATTTGCACTTACTGGAACACTTATAAGCTTTCCACATTTACAGGTATAAAAAGTCATTCGGGCTACATCATACTGAGCTTGAAATCAGCATTTTTCAATTTGAACAGAATCTTTCCATTCCACTCCAGTTGTAATCTGTTTATGTTCAGCATTATACTGCATAGATCCAACAAAATCCTACAACTGGAGATGAGCGAAGGTTGCTGCCAGTGGTGCTCACTCATTGGCATTTGTAAGATCCCGGAGCATACACAAAGCAGGATTAGAGAGGGACAAACCCAAGAAAGTGACATTTCGTAGGCTTAGTTTCTCTTTAATAGGGCAGTCTAGTCTTCATAGCTTTACAATAACGGCAAAAACAGGTTGATTCTTTGATAAAACCAAAATATTAATGGTGTACATGTCATGTATCATGTAGCAAATCAGCATCATAGATCCATTTTCATGTTTCAATACCTGTTTATGGAGAAATGCAGAGAATGTACAGAGAAGGCTGATGCCAGAAGGAGACCATATGGTCCATCAAGTCTGCCCTTATGTGTATAATGTATGTACTTTTTATGATGTATGCCTATCCCAGGCATGTTAAAAATTCACTCAATGACAATTTTTCAACCACCTTTTCTGGAGAGATGGTACCAGCTTGGCTAAGACATCATCCTCCAAAAACTCCGGAGCTGGACCCTCCCAACTGGATGCTATGCTATGGCCATACCTGCTATGGGTTTGAAACACCCCATCTTAAAATACTGGACATAAGTAGCTATTTAGATGGTTAGCTTTATCTTTGTCAATATAATAATTTTCTCCATTTCTAATTTTTGGGACTGCACTTTTTTTTTTCTTTCTCTCGCCAATATATTGGATAAAGTTTTTATCTACCCTCTTCAAGGATTTGACCATTTCTTACTCCTTTTGCTTTTCAGTAACATTTATAATCAGTTTTGCTTCTCTGTCAGCTACACTTTTTTTTATACTTTTTATAGGCAGACTTCTTATCTTTTAATATAGCGCTGACTTCCCTAGAAAACCACAGCGGTTTATTCTCTCCTTTATTCTTGCTCGTTTGTTTTACATATTGCTTAGTTGCCTTTAAGATGGCCATTTTTAATAATCACCACTGGGCACGCACTTAGGCTACTCGGTTCCACTCACCTAATTGCATTTCTACATACTCCACCATTTCATTTAAGTTTGTTTTCCTAAAGTCTAGCATTTTAGTTCTAGTGTGGGAGTGCCCTGTTTTTATGCTGAGCCATAAGTATTGATGGTCACTGGTCCCAAGATTTTCTTCTACAATGACCTCCAACATCTGATTCCCATTGGTCAGAACTAAGTCCAGAATGTTATCTCCTCTAGTTGGTGGCATTGCAAGTTGTTTTAGAGATGCTCCATTGCACTTGGGATATTTTAGTCCACATCAGGCATGTTGAAGTCATAATTAAAATGTTCCCCTTCATTTCCATTCCATCTATTAACAGGTTACCTAAATCCCCAGATTGTCCAGGGGGCCTATGTATCACACATTACTCTGCATGGTAACCCACAGAGTTGCTAGTCTATTATGTATGCTGAATTATTGTTGGTAGAAGATTATTCTTGATATAAATGCTTACTCCACCGTCTTTATTTCTAATCTGTCTTTTCTGTACAATGTGTATGCAAGTTTGGGACCTTGTAATCTTTGAACAAGTCTCAGTTATTGCAAGCAGATCCAATTTATCTCTGGCTATAATAGCCATTAACTTACAGAGCTTGTTGCATAAGCTGTAAACATTGGTACACATCATGTAGAGGTTGTTGCTATTCCATTCTAGTTTGTTCTTGATCTTTTCCACCTCTATCCTGCCACTGACCAGGTTTCCTGTAGTACAAACACCATGCTTCATCCTAAGTGGTTGGGAACAGAAATCATCCTTACTAGTTAAACCTCTGTCCCCTTCATCAATCAAACAAAATGTTCTGAGTTCCACTCAAAGTTCTTCTGTGCGTTTCTGTGAGGGATGCAAACCATCCCTCTTCTACAACCCCTTGTTTGACCACCTTCTAACATCATAATCCCAAGCCTTCATCGTCACACCACTGATGTAACCACACCTTGAACTTGGTGATGTAGATTGCCTTTTTATCCTGATTACAATCTGGCAAAACTTCAGAAAATGTGATAGAACTCGTTACTTTGGAAAGTTCCCATCATAACATCATAAATGCATTATAAAAGTCACAATACCTTATTGCATAACTGTAGAATTAATATATAATCATAATTATACACACAAAACTGAACTAGACTAAATCCAAAACCATATCCCAAAAGACATTGGGAACAGAGGAGAATAAATGTATATGAAACTAACTCCCTAAATTCAGTATCCTATCCCAGAAAGATTTACAAAAGTTATAAATATATGGTTCCTTTCTAAGGGCTAGTTGCTGCTTCTACACACTTTATCTTGTAGCCTCAAATGGTATATGGCACTGCCATCTTATATATAGTATCTCAACACACCAAGATGTATCTAAGCTGTAAATAAATGATTCCTTTCTAACTAATAACTGCTGGCCCCAAACTCATGACTCTACAGGCTAAGTGGGATATTATTCCAGTAAATGTTGAAAGTTTATTACAACACAAGTGCAACATATGTTATCACATGGTGGGCCTTATAATCCATCTTGCGATTTGTGAAGAAAAAAAGTGGTATTGGCTAGGAATTGCTGTGAAATTTCCATTTTCTTTTACAAACCACAAGTAGCCTATTGTTTTGATCAAATTGGTAGAGGTAAAACACCACACTTTGGTGTCTATAAGAAAACAGGGCATAAGGGTGAAAAAACTAAAGCATACATTTTAACCTAGTTTGAAAAATATATATTTTTACAGTGGCCATCTGTCTTCAACAAACATTTCCTGTCGTGATTGAAAATGCTTCATGTACCTTCTTATTTGTATGCTTACCTCTGGCAAATTATTGTTATCAACTGGGCCATTAAGGTCAGAGCGCTGCTGTTTCCTGGACTGCTCTGTATTGTTGCACACCTAGAAATACAAATATAACAACACTTTGTTACTCACAGGGAGTTAAAATACCATCAAGAAGAAATCATAAAAAATTTACCAAACATACGGTTTCTAGGGATGCTTTGTTTCTAGACAAAAACTATTGTAAAAAGATAAAAAGAAGTAAATGCTCATAGGTTATTGTACGTTGTCTGCAGTCTCCTTTAAAAACAAGTGGCTAGGAGCCTACTCATAAGTAGGTCCATTTCTTACATGTAGGCCCTGAGTTTCTAATGCTATACCAGGCTGTGCTGGGCCAGCATACTGTAGGTGGTCATAGCATGCAACGTAGACAAAGCTTCTCTAAGCTATTTTTGCCTCACATGTCCTGAGTGCAGGATGGAGGGCTTGCCTTCTTCCCACAGAACATAATGGGGAGGTTATGAAGCATATTATTAGATCAGCACTTGCTTGGATTTTGTTTTTAATCTAGATTCCACCTATGCTTTAAGTATTTGAAGAGAAGAAATAATTCAATAATACATTAAAAAACATTTTTATAATATATAACTAATTAACATGATCTATTTTATTTACTTTAGGTTTCAATGGTTTTTTATTAAATAAAGAATTAAAATATAGAAATAAGGTATGACATAAAATAAAACTGCTAAAAAATTACTGATAAAACAGTGTGGGCCTAATCAAATAACAAACCATTACCATAAGAGATGTTCCTATATGTCACATTTATATTTCAGTATTAACACAGTTTAAGAATAAATTACTTATTAAAGTGGACCAACCTTGTTCAGGGCCGGATGCTAGCCTGCCCCCAGGGCATCCTATACAGGATGGCCGCATCCACCGCATCCTTGTAGCTGTTAGCGCTCTCCGTGCCCAGTCATACAAATAGGCCGGGAGCAGGAGCACGCACATCACAGGGGAGCTGGGGATGCAACCACTGGAACGTCTATGTCAGATGTGATGTTCAAATTGGCGATTGTGCATTAGTATGCACTGCATAAAATTCTGATTGGACGAGCATGCATCGTGGGAACGTCGGAAAGATGATTGAAACTGGGCGATCTGGGGGGTTTCACACAAAACACCAGGATAGTCAAAATCCTGGTGATTGGTCCACTTTACGGAAAAATTGTCAAATAATACTATAAACACTAAATCAATTATTCTAACCTTACAACTTGTAATCAAGGAGATAATACCTCTCTTTAGCCTAAGTTATTTATTTACTTTAACTCTGAAATTATTCACATACTTAAAAATACATAGAAATGTTACTTCACACATTTAAACACCTATTTTTCTACTTTCCTAGCTAGTGGTGTGTGCTTGCTATGCCTAACTGTGCCTTGCCTTTGCCTTGCCTTGACAGTGAGACGCATGCTACTGTATGCTAAAAATGTATTTCAATACTTTCATAACTGACTGGAATATCATTATACAATTTATGCAGTATTTACTATGGGCTGCCTTATGTGCTGACCTAAACCTCGCTTTGCCTGAACTAGACTTTGCCTTGGCACTGGATGGGTAGTTAGCCATCAGCTTTATATCTCGATGCTAGCACGTTTAGTAAATCAGGCCCATAATGACATGAATATTTACCTATTAAACTCCTGGCACTGCAACTACAAAAGTAAGCATAACCTGGAATGGTTTTACAAGCAGTAATAAATATTTCACACAGCAACACTGATTGGTGAGTCTGTGCGGTTTCCATCTACAATTAGTATTTGTCACAGTTTCAGAATATGATTGCCTACCACAAGATAATTTATATTCCCCTGCTGCTGCTCGCCTGATACTAGCTGCCCAGAACAATTAACTTATCTAGGAGGTCCCCTAATTCATGATAAATATGATAAGCATCATTGTTGCTTTTGTTTGCAATACGTCAGAGACGGCATCCAAATTGGGACAGCCGTATTATTACATAATTCAAAATAACGCTAAAACCAGGCCACAGGAATAGAAGTAGTGGCTAAAAGTAGTGCTTGCTGAGAGGCATTCTCAACATCATAAAGACAACAGAAGACTGGATCCTGCTTTGTTTCCAGGACATGACACACATAAAAAAACAGTTCCAGGCAGAAGAGAACAGTTGCCTGGTAATTATCCTCCTCCTGGAGATTTTCACTTACAATACGGTCAATGCTAGCATTTGATCACAGTGATTTAAAAATGAATTTAAATGTTTCAATTTTTAGATGTACCATTTGGAAAAAAAAAATCTAATAACATTATGTAAGTGGGTAATTAATCCGGAACAACACCCAGTTTTCACAAAATGGGTGTTGTTCCTAGTGCAAAGGGCCACCCTGAGTATTAACCCTGGTAAACCCGAGAAACCCCCTTCCCAGTCAGAGACCCACACCCTCCTCCTAATCAGCCTCTCCAGCCACTGAGCTGAACCCCTTAGCTAACACCCTCCCCAGTCACTGACCCAAACACGTCACCTAACCCTCCTACCAAGCTATTGACTCATACCCCTCATCTAACCCCTTTCACCAGTCCTTGATCCACACCCTAATCTAATCTCACTCTCCAGTCACCCCCCCAAAGTTACCCCGATTTCACATGTGTTGTGAAACCCTGGGGTCACCTATACACATACCTCGATTCCCACAGCATATGCAACCCCCTTTACCCCTCCATGCCAGGCATAGCTAAATGATTGGCAGCAGGTGTGTGCAGCCAGAGAAAGCAGGCCCAGCACGGAGCCCAAGAATGTATTTAGTCAGTATTCATTGCTGGACATAAAAATATCCTGCAATGAATGCCGATTCAACATCCACGCATTTTCTCCTTCTTGCACATTCCCTCCATCTTCCACATTTCTTCACTCTCTCTCTCATCTTTTGCTCTTATTTACACATTCCCTCAGGGTGTGAATTGGTGTCAATGGATGGGAAATTTTATGTGGTTAAGGGCATGACTTGGGCCACAAACATAGTTTATTTAATCACAAAATGCTTCAGTAACACGCTATAGACGCCACTACATCTGTCCCCCTTTCTGATCTTCAATATATATACACATCCAGCAAGGCATTAGGCTTCAGTCCAGTCTGGGGCCCAAGCACAATGCCCAAACTGCAGTGGAGCAAAACCAAAAGGTAAGCAACTGGAACAATAACAGTTGCATATGTCAATGCCTTTCAACCTTTTCAAGCAACCTTCAGCACAGGATAGATGGCTTAAATTAGGGATTAAAAACTTAAAAAGGGTGCTGGGTAGTGTTGGACCAACACAAACTTTGCAAGGACATTGAAAGTCCGCGTTAGAGTTCAGCCCAAACACAGTAAAAGCTGGTTGGTGGGCTGCTGAGCCCATCAACAAAAAGAAAGATAGGATGTGCGCATCCAGTCAATATATAGCAGTCAAGAGGTGCTAGAGGGGTGTGACCTCACGCTAAGCAAAAAAGAAAGTTAACCCTCTGCACACTCATACTATTGAAAAGCCTAGCTAACACTTGTTAAGAACATGGACTGTTAGTTAACATAGATTGCAATGAATGTAAAAGCGAGGTAGCCACGTCAAGGCCGTCCAATCTGTACCCTGTCCCTAACATTACAAGTTTGTGCAGACATTGCTACTTCTTTACTTGTGTGTGCACAAGCAATGCAATACATGAATCAGCCTGTCTAAAGACATTGCAATAACTTAACTTGCTTGCACACACACAATGAAAAATGCTTTACTTGCCTGCACAGTGTTACAGTTCAAAAGGGGGGTATTTCAGGTAGAGGCCAATTGGACTCCCTGTTACATTGGGAGAGCCACAATCCAGCAGATCTGGCCACTGACCTGCAAATGCAACAGCAAAAAGAAGGATAGGATGTGCTCATCCAGTCAATATATAGCAAGTAAAGAAGTCTGCACAAACTTAGTAATGTTAGGGGTACAGATTGGACAGCCTTGACACGGCTACCTCGCTTTTACATTCATTGCAATCTATGTTCTTAACAAGTGTTAGCTAGGTTTTTCAATAGTATGAGTGTGCAGAGGGTTAACTTTCTTTTCTGCTGAGCCCATCAAACAGCTTAACCTAAAGTCTACAATTTACCTGAGCCCCGCAATCCCATCGATGGGCGGCCTTTCACTCTGCTGTCAAATAGGCTAAGTGCAGGGCCACAGAAAGATGGGACACTAGGAGTGTCCTCACTTATGGGAGCAGCGGCCATATTTCTGTAGTCCAGGTGACAGCAACTGCCAGTAGGATTGCAGGGCTTGCGGTACATTACAGGTGCTCCCTGCTGCACACTCTGCAGGTTAAAGTGCCCCCCCACACCCGCAACCACAATTCTTTTTTCTTTTTTACACAGTTAGGATTCTGTTTCTGGGGGTCCTTTGACAGGTTTTTCTTTTTTATTGTGCATATAAGATGTGTTTCTTTTAGCCTTGGCTGCTGCCTGAGAAAAGAAAAAAAAACAATCATTTTATTCTGCTCTGCTTCAACCCACAGACCCACAAGCCTACACAATAAAATGTTCAGATCATCTGAGATGAAAAAATGCTGAGGACACAATATGGCCACAAGCAGAACATGCTTAACCGGTATGGTTGCGTTTTCTACAGCTTAACAGATCCTATTGTTCTGGCACAATCAAAAGTATTCCCATTGTGTAGGGCTACACGTGGCAATGGCAAAAATTTGAAATTGATGCTATATTGCTAGAGTAATTATAATATAAGTTTTACTTCATGTGCTCTCCTCTGTGCAACCATATCAAAAAGACAGCGTGGGACTGACATCAGGTCAATGTCTCAAAACTGTTAAGGACTGTAGCAGCGCACTTTCACCCAAACAATTAATGTTGGGAAGAGATGTAAAAGGAGAACACCCTCATCCAGCCCCAATGGGGCACACATATTTTAGTTAAATCACAGGTCTGGGGGCACAATCCTAACACAAATGTTTAATTTACATTCCAAAGTGAGGAAAATAATAAGGCACAACACCCAAAACCTGACACAAAGGGGGATTTACTTAAAGTCCCAGTACATTAATAGGTAAATAAGGTTTCAGTCTCCAGTGATCAAAAGATGATGGCAATACAGATCCAGGTAGATGTTGACAGTCTGCAATTTTGTTAAGGTTCAGTTTGAATGGCCTTCCCAAGCGCATTGGAAAAATTTAGCACCTCGTCTGGAAGACTGCTGCATTGCAAAATCCAATCAGGTGCAGGAGGTTAAAACAAATAAAAGGAAATTCAAGAAAAAAATGCAAAAAAAAATGTTTGCATTTTATTCTTTGTTGAAATAAAGTCCAAAATAAGACTAGGAGACAGGATAGTAACAGTAAAAAACCCCCATTAGCTTACCGGTAATGGATATTCCAGTAGTCCTCCAGGACGGCCACCTACACAGGAAACACAACTGGACAAGTTCAAATACCCCGCCCCTTCCTCCAGAACCTCAGTGTTTTAACCGTGAAATTCTGAAAGAAAAAGCTATATACATATAACATGAAATATAACCTGTATAAAAAAATACTTATCATGGGCGGGAAGTAGGACTGGAGGACTACTGGAAAATCCATTACCGGTAAGCTAATGGGGGTTTTCCCAAAATGTCCTCCAGGACAGCCCAGCCGATGATGAACGAGCACTTAAACTAGTGTCCTACTTAGGGAGGGGAAACCATTTGAAGTATCTTCCTGCCAAAGGCTTGCTTGGTGTCTTGAAGACAGATCTACTCTGTAGTGCTTCAAAAACCTGTGTGGGGAAGCCTTCTAGAGGGGTGGGCGCGGCCTTCGCGTCACTGGAACACATGTCCCCTCCCCCCCCCCCGAAAAACAGGAAGCAGTATGGCCGATAACTGGCTGTACAGAAGACGTTCCAGAGGACCCCCGATGCTGGAGCCTACAGGAAAAACGGTAAGTTCTCCCTGGGCTCCCTACTTACCTTCCGTCCCCCCCTACCCCATGCGAGAATCCATAGGGAGGAGGTATAGGGGGGGTCAGGGGAGTCCTTACCACCAAGCCCTGAATTCCCATCTAGCCATCTAGGGGTATTGGGTGGCATCCAAAGCCCCCGATGGGGTCCCATCCTGAAGACTGCTGCCAGGACTAGCTGCAGGATGAGGAATTCCCTCGGGGTGTGGTTACAGGGGGAGGGAAATCTCCGGCTCTTGTAGGCAAGGGGCCGCCCGGACCCCCAAACTGTCTGCTAGAGCTCGGAGAGGGCCGGGCCCGCCATTCTCCCTGGGGAAAAACACAAAAAATGGGACGACGAGTCCAGCCTGTTTCCTCAGGAGGAAACACTGAGGTCCTGGAGGAAGGGGCCAGGTATTTGAACTTGTCCAGTTGTGTTTCCTGTGTAGGAGGGAGGAGCTACTCAGCTGGGACGTCCTGGAGAACGTTTTGTTAAAATTGCCCTACCAACACTATTTAAAGTAGACCAAAACCCAGCTGGATCGGCCCAGGAATCTTTAAGACTCTTGGGCCGATCCATTCCCTCCCCGAGGGGCATGTCTGAAACCCCCCAGGTCGCCGGATACACTTACCTTAACGCTGGTCCAACTCCCGCATCCCCGCTATCCCTCTAGCAGGATGCATGCCCACGCCGGCCATTCACAAACCGTTAGAGGGAATTGAGAGATGCGGCCACCAGCATGCTCGGAGCTGCGGAGCTAAGACGCCACTTAGACATGCATAGTAATGTAAAATGTATAATGTAAATTATGTAAATGTTAATCTGTTCTGCTATAGTGCTAAAACTGTGAGGAGAGGGTCAGTACATGTCTATGCTGCAGATGCCACATTAGGCACTTCCTGTAGGACAAGAAATAGTAAGATAAGCAATGCTTGCAGATTTATCAGTATCCAAGACTTATTGGAGGGTGAAACGCCTAGATGCAATGATAAACCATTACTGTCAGACTACAGAGCTGTTTAGACATGGCATCATTGATTAGCATGTTAAGTAACCAGATTGGATAGCATGGATAAAGAGAGAGGAGGAAATGATCTATTAGTGTGTTGCACTTATTGCATGCAGCAGAAGAGAAGACGACCAGTAACAGGGCTAATCAGTGGCATGCTGGATTTAATCGCCTTTCTATTGCAAGCAGATCACAATATATTTGCCGTACAACATGTAACAGGCAAGGAATATAAAGAAGCACAATAATGGCTGCTAGCCTCATAAGACATTTTATAGTTATGCACAAAGAATGAGTTGTAAGGAACTGTCTTGAGCAGAATGTATGTAATATCTCAAAAGGGCTCCAAATTAACCCCAATCATCTGTGTGCCTGAGTGAATGGAGGATGCACAGCAGGAGAGACTGCTCAGATCACCACCTCCTGTATAAAAAAAAAACATAGCGCTGTACTGAAAATGCATCTGGAAACTTCCCTACACTAAACAACTACAATTAAGACCCAGAAGTACATCAGCAATGAATACAAGACCGCCAGTGACGTGGTGTCATAAAGAATAATTTTCTTCCAACTATGGCATCTCGCACTAAAATGTTTTGCTCCTTCGGAATATGACAGCTCTATACGACTACAGCACCGTTTATTTGCAATGATGGGATATCATTTTCTGTCTTCATTTAAAGGACAACTTCAATAAGTGAAATGAATCAGCATGTGTCAAGCCTTTCCAGAAAACACAGGAACCCTCCTCAAAGCCTGTCATGAGAGAAATACAAGGTCATCACTGCTGACCTCCTTACAATAGCTTTATTCAAACATGGGCCACAGACTTTTCCAATGTCAATTTGATGGTTTTTTAAGGCATGAATCTGCGGGCAAGAAGGATGAAAGCAGTTCATTTCCACTTTTGCCTAGGGGCATTAGTGAATGTGGTGACAGGTAGGCCCCCTATTGAAATCAATGGACTGGTCTGACAAATTTGAAAAACATGTAATTAAAAAGTGAGCAAAAATAGTAACTCCACATCTGGAGGTTTATATTTAAGCTGTTAAAGTCATTGTGGCAGGTGCCATGCAGGTGCCCCTGCCGACAGTGCTGCCAACCTCTGTTTTGCTTTCACTTTTAGCCCGTGGATCACTCCTTTCCAGGCTCAGATTGGCACTCCGCTGTGCATCAGCGCAGCTAACCTAATAACCGGGCTACCTGGGCACTCACCTCTTCTGGCATCCTTTTACTGCAGACATGGACCAGCCTAAAAGGCTCACATGGCTGGCAGTTGCAAAGTAATATGCAAAGCCACCTCCTTTCACACTCGCCCCCAGGACTCCCCCCTATACCACTCCAATCTTCTGGAATGCCCTCACATGCTAAATCTGCCCAACCCTCCTAAGCTTTCAAAAGTGCCCCCAAACCCATTTATTCTGACAAGCATAGAGCCTGGATTAAGGTTAGACTGTAAGACTGCAAGGGCAAGGCTGTGTCTCCTATTGTCTCTGGGCGCTGTATGCAAAACCACATTTATGAAGGCGATTCTGGTGAGCGACTCTAACAGCACCATCTAGCGTATGATTCATCATTACAGGCGGTTCAGTGTATAATGTCGGAGCTCTAGCTTCCACAGTGCCAGGTATCACCTGTCGCTCTCCCATACATTTCAATGGACGTTCTTTTTCTTCTGTTTAAACAGGGTTTTTTGTTTTTTAATTTTTTTTTTCTCTCAAATAATTATGTAACATCTCCTGGCCTAGAAAAAGTCATTTTTGAAAACATTTTTAATTTTTTATATTTATATGCAGAATTGTCCTTACAGGTCTGGCATTAAAGTATTAATGTCACAATGTTACAACAATGTAATTCCATGTGTTTTCGCTTTGTTACTGGTGGATATGTGTTTAAAAACAGACTTTAATCAAACAGCGCCTGCCGCTCTATGCTATAGCAACCAGATTCAGAGCGCCTACGCTCTGTGAGTCTGTTTTTTGTGGAATATGGTGTGAGTCGCTGAGAGTCGGTCGCAATGAGCTGGCGCTACCTTTCGCTCCCTGCAGCGCTGTACTGGTGTTAGAATGCCCAAAATACATCTCATTCATCAATGCCAGCCAGGTTACTACAGCGAATGAGACGCTCTGTTACAGCGCCCGATAGCCAATCACAGCGTATACTAGCGGTCGCTCTTAGCGCCTCTGTACAGACGCTCATCTGCCGATAGCTGGCGCTAGTGATGAATCAGCCTGCCCGTATATTGTCTATGTACTGTATGTTCTTCCCTGCCTGTAATTACTGCTCTGCACACTGCTATGAAAGATGGTGGCACTTTATAAATAACATATAATAATAACATGAAGATTGCCATAAAAAGTTATATTTTTCCAGATACCATGTTTTTTTTTTGCCCTGATGTTAATTAGTAAAACAAAATACTGTCATGATTCTCCTCCTGGACAGCAATGGTTTTCTTGTCGTGCTGTTAGCATTTAAGTTCTACCAGTAAGTTCTTCAGTTTTTTTCTAAATGACAGTCTTGACATTAATATTGGCAACAGACAACTTTAGGACATTTGTTCAAATGCTGGCAGTCTGAGGAGCTTGATTCAAGGTCCTGCACTCTGCAAGTGATCAGCTGCCTGCCATCTTCCATACAAGTGGACACACTTCTGCATAATAGTATATAATAATTCATGTCCAATTGTTTGAGGATCTTTGTCATTCAGACTTATTGACCTTAGACCTTTCTTCCAATCTAGTTTTGTAGCGCACTTCAACAAGAAGAGCAACACGTTTGAGGTTTATAAAAGACAGGTTCTTAACAAGGATTTAATCATTCTTAATGTTAAGTAAGGCAAGGATTAATGTGCACCAACTTTTCCATGTCTAAAATTTGTATTGATTTTTTTTAAATAATTTTTTATGTTTCTTGTTATATTGGCCTTGATCCAGTAAAGTTTGAAAAACAAATATGATTGTGTGTAGAAATTAGCAAAAATACCGTTTTGTGAGTACTCACCTTTAAAACGGATATTATAAGTGTGACATACACTCCGCTTCAACTCTTCATGACATTTGGGTTATTCTCCAGTAGAGGGCGAACTTCTGCAGAGATGAATGCAAAAAAGGAGCTCCTCCCAGTCCATAAATACCTGGGACCTCCCACCAATTCCCCAGTGTAAGATAGCAGTAAGGGGACCAGGAAGAACCAAATATAACAATACTAACAAACAAGAAACAATGGTTCACCATATAAAATTTGTATTGATTTTTTTTAAATAATTTTTTATGTTTCTTGTTATATTGGCCTTGATCCAGTAAAGTTTGAAAAACAAATATGATTGTGTGTAGAAATTAGCAAAAATACCGTTTTGTGAGTACTCACCTTTAAAACGGATATTATAAGTGTGACATACACTCCGCTTCAACTCTTCATGACATTTGGGTTATTCTCCAGTAGAGGGCGAACTTCTGCAGAGATGAATGCAAAAAAGGAGCTCCTCTCAGTCCATAAATACCTGGGACCTCCCACCAATTCCCCAGTGTAAGATAGCAGTAAGGGGACCAGGAAGAACCAAATATAACAATACTAACAAACAAGAAACAATGGTTCACCATATAAAGGATCCGGAATACCAAAAAGGGTGGGTGAAGCGGAGTGTATGTCACACTTATAATATCCGTTTTAAAGGTAGTACTCACAAAACGGTATTATTCCAAGTGTGACATACACTCCGCTTCAACTCTTCATGACATTTGGGACATCCAATAGCAGTGTCCGTCATGGGTGGGAACCATAAACAGTAAAGAATGCACCAACTTAAACCACTGCAGCTTGCAGAACCTTGCAGCCAAAAACGGCATCCGCTGAAGCCCGCACATCAACCTTGTAAAACTTGGAAAAAGTATGAACGGAAGACCAAGTAGCAGCCTTACAAACTTGTTCAACAGAAGCCTGGTGCTGAAAAGCCCAGAATGCACCAACAGCATGAGTAGAATGCGCAGTGACCCTAAAAAGGGGGAGTCCTCCCCTTAGCAGAATAGGCCCCAGCAATGGCCTGACGAATCCATTTGCGAATTGTAGATGTCATGAATGACTTGCCTTCAGTCTGTGCCCGTGGTGTCCCTAGGCAACTGGCCAGGGTTTCTCCTGCCCAGCAGCCGCTTCTGCCTCAGATGCCAGCTCCAGCGGCGTGCGTGTCGCCGAGCGCGCCCTCCTCCCTCGTCCACTGTCATTCTACTCGTGCTTGCGCGCGAGTACAGTCATCTTATGTCCTCAGGTGGTGCTATACACAGTGTGGCCACTGGAGGCTGTTTAAAAGAGCTAAACCTAGGAGGTGCAGTTCTGGGCAGTATGCCTTTGGAGTTCAGCTGGGGCAATCAGCCCAGAGCTCTCCGAGTGCACCAATCAAACCACAGATCCAAAGTGCACCAGTCAGCACACAGATCCAAAGTGCACCAATCACAGTCACTGCCTCCCTGTCCAATCCAGCCGGGTTCAGTCCTATAAAGGGATTACCTCTTCAGTGTGTCAGTGCCTGTGATAGAGTTTAGCTGGCTTTGTTATTGTTCCTGTGATTGCCTGTTTAAACCGTTATTGACCATCTGCTTGAATCTCGACCACGTCTTCGTCTCATCCCTTGTACTGCGCAGCTCTCTGACCTCCTGTTGTGACCCCTGGCTTGACGTCTGACTACGCTTGAATTCTCCTGAGCACCCGAATTGCTTCCAGTATTACCTGTTCCCGAAGTACCCGAACTGTTTCCAGTACTTACCTGACATTGCCCAGTCTGGCCTCTGGTTCATCTGCCTTCAACCCCTGTAAGCTCCCATCCTTTGTGCTATTAAGTCCTGGGGGCAACCGTGTCCGGCGAGGCGTATAAAGCGTCCCGGCAAACGGGGGCTTGTCTAAAGGTGAAGCTAGCAGCTGAGATTGGGGGTTGTGGGCTTACTCTGAAGGCGGGTGTCCCTCGGCCTGACATTATCACAGGCCCAAAAAAAAATTTATATGGAATAACTTGTACAACAAGTGCAGGCCATGGCTACCGCCATTAACCAGCTGGCCCAACGTGTAGCTGATCAAGAAAATCGCCAGCTGCCTGCACCACCTGTATCCTCACCTCCTGTTGAGCCGAAGGTTCCCCTTCCTGAGAAATTTGATGGGGATCGTACAAGATTCTCCAACTTCAAGAACTCCTGTGAACTTTATTTCAGACTACGGCCCTACTCTTCAGGCACAGAAATGCAGAGGGTGGGCCTGGTTATCTCTCTGCTCCAGGGTGATCCACAGTCCTGGGCATTTGGCTTAGCGCCCACAGATGTGGCCTTGCAATCTGTCTCAGCCTTTTTCTCCGCTATGGAGATCCTATATTCGGACCCTGACAGGACTTTGACCGCTGATGCCAGGCTTCGAAGCCTGAAACAGGGGAAACGCTCAGCAGAGGAATATAGTGCCAAATTCCGCCGCTGGGCGATTGAATCCCGTTGGAATGATCCTGCTCTCTGTAGTAAGTATAGAATTGGTCTCTCAGAGGGTGTTAAGGATGTTCTAACAAATTTTCCTTACCCTAAAAGCCTGGATGAACTCATGCTTATGGCCATTAAAATTGACAGCCGGCTACGGGAGAGACATATAGAGAAGAATCACTCTCACTTCTGGGAATCTTCCCACCAGGAGTCATCCTCTATGGGTGTTGTCTCATCTTCGCCCCCAGAAGAGCCTATGCAACTTGGTGCTACTCACCTTTCCCCGGCTGAAAAGAGTAGACGTCGCACCTTAGGCCTATGCATGTACTGCGGGAAATCCGTCTCTGCTTTTGTCGATAGCGGAGCAGTTGGCAACTTCTTGGATAAATCCATAGTAGCCGCCTTAGGCATTCCCTTAATCCCCCTTGGGAAGCCCCTTCAGATTTTGGCAGTAAACAATACTCCTGTTCCTAGAGGAACTGTCACCTCCAAAACCCCTTTAATTAACCTAGTTGTGGGACCTTCCCATTCTGAGAACCTTGAATTTTTTGTCTTAGACAGCCCTGAAGCCCCGGTTGTCTTAGGGTTCCCCTGGTTAAAGGTGCACAACCCTACCTTTAATTGGGAAACTGGGGAATTGACAGGATGGAGCCCGCACTGTGCAGAACATTGCTCTAGTATCACTGTTGGAGCAACCCAAGTCTCAGAGCTTATTTGTCCGTCTGCCTCTCCATCCATGAGGGTACCTCATGTATCTTTATTGAAGTCCGCCGGAACCATTCAGGGTGATAATCCTGTTAAGTCTGGTGAGGGTCCTGAGGCCCCTCGTGAAGGGGAGGGTACTGTCATGAATGACTTGCTTTCAGTCTGTGCCCGTGGTGTCCCTAGGCAACTGGCCAGGGTTTCTCCTGCCCAGCAGCCGCTTCTGCCTCAGATGCCAGCTCCAGCGGCGCGCGTGTCGCCGAGCGCGCCCTCGTCCACTGTCATTCTACTCGTGCTTGCGCGCGAGTACAGTCAGCTTATGTCCTCAGGTGGTGCTATACACAGAGTGGCCACTGGAGGCTGTTTAAAAGAGCTAAACCTAGGAGGTGCAGTTCTGGGCAGTATGCCTTTGGAGTTCAGATGGGGCAATCAGCCCAGAGCTCTCCGAGTGCACCAATCAAACCACAGATCCAAAGTGCACCAGTCAGCACACAGATCCAAAGTGCACCAATCACAGTCACTGCCTCCCTGTCCAATCCAGCCGGGTTCAGTCCTATAAAGGGATTACCTCTTCAGTGTGTCAGTGCCTGTGATAGCGTTTAGCTGGCTTTGTTATTGTTCCTGTGATTGCCTGTTTAAACCGTTATTGACCATCTGCTTGAATCTCGACCACGTCTTCGTCTCATCCCTTGTACTGCGCAGCTCTCTGACCTCCTGTTGTGACCCCTGGCTTGACGTCTGACTACGCTTGAATTCTCCTGAGCACCCGAATTGCTTCCAGTATTACCTGTTCCCGAAGTACCCGAACTGTTTCCAGTACTTACCTGACATTGCCCAGTCTGGCCTCTGGTTCATCTGCCTTCAACCCCTGTAAGCTCCCATCCTTTGTGCTATTAAGTCCTGGGGGCAACCGTGTCCGGCGAGGCGTATAAAGCGTCCCGGCAAACGGGGGCTTGTCTAAAGGTGAAGCTAGCAGCGGAGATTGGGGGTTGTGGGCTTACTCTGAAGGCGGGTGTCCCTCGGCCTGACAGTAGAATTGGCCCTGGGCCCGCAGGGCACCACGAAAAAGGCATCCGTCTTGCGGAAAGAAGAAGTAGTCACCAAATAGTACTTAACACAGCGAACCACATCCAAATTGTGCAAAACCCTCTCCTTGTCATTGCTGGGCTTAGGACACAAGGAAGGGAGAACAATATCCTGATTGAGATGAAAAGCAGAAACCATCTTAGGAAGGAAATCTGGCTTAAAAGCGAAAGACCACCTTGTCCTGGTGTTTTTCAAAGTAAGGGGCCTGAATTGACAGAGTCGCCAACTCAGAGACACGCCGAACAGAGGTAATAGCCACCAAGAAGGCAACCTTCTGAGTGAAAACAGAAAGAGCAATATCCTGTAACGGCTCAAAAGGAAGACCCTGGAGAGCCGAAAGAACCAAATTCAAATCCCAAATAGGAACCATAGCCTTCCGAGGGGGTCGAACATGAGTGACCCCCTGGAAAAAAGTCTTAACCAGCGGGTGTAAGGCAAAAGATCTTTGATAGAAAACAGACAGAGCAGAGACCTGCCCTTTCAAGGTACTAAGCTGGAACCCAAGATCCAGACCGTGCTGAAGAAACTCCAAAATCCTAGAGATCGAAAACACCCTGCAAGGCCAGGCCCTAGCCTCACACCAGTCAATATAGGACCGCCAAGTCCTATAGTAAATGCCAGAAGAGGACCGCTTCCTAGCTCTAATCAAGGTCTGAACAACAGCCTCAGACAAACCTTCCTCCTTCAGAATGAAGGTTTCAGCAGCCAAGCCGTTGGTAAATTGGGATAAAGTAGTTGACCCTGAGATAACAGATCCGGAAACATGGGAAGCCGGTACTGATCCACCGCCAGCCTTACAACGTCTGCGTACCAAACCCTTCTTGGCCACCTTGGAGCCACCAGAATTGCTGGTGCCCCTTCCAGAGCCAGATTGCAAACTACCTTGCCCAGCATGGAGAAGGGAGGAAACAGGCACAGAAACCCCAGATCCTTCCAAGCAAGGGACAAGGCATCCACTGCCAGAGCTAGAGGATCCTGAGATAGAGACACAAAGGCCGGGAGTTTGTGATTGTGCCGTGAGGCAAAGAGATCCACCTCCGGAGTCGCCCCACTTGCGACAAAGAGACCAAAAACCCCGGGGTTGAGAGACCACTCTCCTTGGCAAGAGGACCCCCTGCTCAGGGAGTCCGCCTCCGTGTTCTCCACTCCTGGAATGTAGATTGCCGAAATGCAAGGAACATTGCTCTCCACCCAAGTCAGGATAAGAGAGACTTCCCTGAGGGCACTCCTGCTGCGAGTCCCTCCTTGGTGATTAATATAGGCTACCGCTGTCCGATTGTGTGATCGAACCTGAACCGGTAGGCCCTGTAGGTGCGACGTCAGCCGTGCCAGGACAAGCCGGATGGCTCTGAGCTCTAAGACATCGATGGGGGCGTGAGCCTCCTGAGGACCCCACAACCCACTGAACCGATGACTTTTCCAGAAACCTCCTCAGCCCGACAGGCTGGCATCCATGGTAACCGTCTCCCAACAAGGGGCCAGAAAGGATCTGCCCCATCAGGTTGCTCGACTCCAGTCACCACCGAAGTGACTGCTGAACCCTGGGAGACATCCTGAAAAGTTGATCCAAGGACTACGGACATCTGTCCCAATGCGTCAATAGGTGAAGTTGGAGAGATCCCATGTGAAACTGAGCAAACGGGACTGCCTTGAAGGAAGCAACCATCAATCCCACCAGTTTCATTCCCAGACGGATAGAAGGGCAAGGATGAGAGAGAGAGAGAGAGAGAGAATGAGAATTTGGGGCGGTTGATCACCCATCCGAACCTCTCCAGAGTCGACACCACCTTGTGGGTGTCCAGCTCCGCCTGACGGAGGGAAGAAGCTGAAATCAGTAGGCCATCCAGATACAGCACAATGCAAATGCCCTGAGCTCTGAGCAGGGCCATTATGCCCGCCAGAACCTTGGTGAAGACCCTCGGCGCTGAGGTCAACCCGAAGGGAAGGGCTACAAAACTGAAAAAAATTGTAGACCGCGAACCTGAGGAATCTCTGAGCGCTGGAAAAAATGTAAACATACCGATACGCATCCTTGATGTCTATGGACGACATAAAGTCCCCTTGACGAAGGGAATTGATGGCCGAGCGCAGAGACTCCATGCGGAACATCTTGGTTCTGATGAACCCGTTGAGGATCTTCAGGACCAGAATGGGTCTTATGAAACCATCCTTTTTGGGAATCGTGAAAAGATTGGAATAGTAACCCCTGCATCTCTCTGAGGGAGGCACCGGGCATATGACTCCCATGTCGAGAAGATTCCTTAACTGCAAACAGGAACCCCTGTACAGCCTGAGAGTCCGAGGGCACCCGAGACCTTAAAAATCTTGGAGGAGGCCAGTACTCGAACTCCAGTTTGTACCTGGACAAGACCACTTCCAGAATCCATCTGTCTGTGACCTCCCGGGCCCAGACCTGGAAAAAGAGCCGCAGCCGTCCCCGATCGGGGTGCCCCACCGAAGTGGACCAAAACCCAGGATAGTCAAAATCCTGGGTGTTGGTCCACTTTAAAAGAGGAATGTTTCTAGACAAGTCTTGGAAATACAGGCAATTAAAACTTCTGAGTCTCCCTAAATGAATCAGATATAAACACAATGATATAAGCAATTGTTTATGAACTCTGCATGCTTTTAAAGAAATAAAGATCCATTAAATGTTTTTATTTTATTGCAAAACCCTAAAATATTTTCTCTCTCTTGTAAATTGCCTTTAGTTTATTGCAGGTTTAGGAGGAATCAGAACATGTGAAAAGCACCAACTGTGCATTTTTATTGATCCATCACTTTCTGACCTGATAACCATTTATTTGGGTAAATCCACATCAAAAGTTGTGTACGCTTATGCTTACGTTGAGTAGCTATGCGTGAACTTATACAGTGCCCCATACTAATTATTTAAAGTAAAATAGTCCAGCTGACAGAGAGGAAATAACAGGATGATTTCCTAAGGTGTCACTACAAACAGGAAGAGAGGACAAATGTAGCCAGAGACAGCAACAAAATATAAAAATAAAATTTAAAAAAGGATTAAACCTCAAATGAAATTAAAAATTAGGTTGCAAACAGAATTGACCATGCTATCTGTAATACTGTATATATACATTTACTTTGGTTTTTATGAAATCATGATTCTAGTTGCAGCGAACAAAGGTTGATTATTATGGCGTGATCATTTCCATAATTACCGCCTTAGGGTTTGAGGTGCTTTGGCAGTCAAGCCTTACAATCACAGAGCTTATAGACGTAATTTCACAAGGAAGATTATAGCATTTTCTGTCTAATGTTCAAATTAATTTAAGTCATGTGTGCTAAAAATCAGAACACCTTCAATAGGGTTGATTCAGTAGCAGGAGTATTATTTTACTCTTTTTTTGTGAGTAAACGCTTTTTCTTATGATTTTGTTCAGAATTAGTCAATCCCATTTAGTCCAGTCTCTAGTTAACCTCGGGTCCTGAGTGCAGCCATCTTGGAGAGATGCACAGAGTGGCAGATCTGTCACCCAATCCTGTGCAGCAGTGTGACTGAACTGCTTATTCACTTAAATCCAACTGTCACTCGGGTCTATGGCTGGCATTCAGAGTCCCGCATCCTCTGGAAACAGGGGAGGATTGTGGTGATCGGGTGTTTGTTTTATTATTTGAATAGCCGAATTGGGCTTAGCACAGGGAGAGGGCGGAATAGCTTCTGGGTTACAAAAAGCTTTAAACAATAGTCAATACACAGCTGCCATCATTTAAAGAACCCCTATAGCAAAAAATTAGGCGCCACCACCTCACCTGGTTATGGAACCCACCACTGTGCATCAGGTCTTCTTGTGGTGGATGCAGCAAGATTTATAGAGCTGCATCCTCCGCTCTGTGTGGGCTCCTTGCCCCCATTCAAGTTAATGCAACTACCATACCAGCCCTGGATTAAGTTTTTTTCTTTTTCACCTCCCCACCCTGCCTCAGTATGTGGGGGGGGGGGGTGTTTAGGTTTTAGTCAAAGTGGAGGGATATATGAACAATTCCAAATATAAGTCTGGCAAAAAAATGGTCAGGCTTCTGCTAAAAAAATAGAGGAAAAGAGAAATTTCATCCTTTAGTATAAAAGAATACCTCCCCATTAATACCAAAGAATGCCTCCCCATCAACTTAAGAATATCTTCAGCAGAAGATCAGAGCTTAGGAACGGAACATCCAAAACCCAGACCCAATGAAAACACTGTGAGTGGATTTGAAAAGGGGTGTACAGAAAAGATGCCCTGACATCTCTTTAGTAGCATAAGCATACCTCTTGGGACATGCCACCCCTGTACCTATAACCCAAAAACATATCAACTAGCCCTTTCTGTTGCTGGCAGAGGACCAAGCTGTGCATTTTATTTTCCCTGCACTCCTAATTGACTCATTATCATTAGGATTAATAATGGGCTTCAGATCAGGGCAACAGTTTGATTCAGCCTGCATTTTGCCATTCCGGTTTGCCATATTCCAGATACCGATAAGATTCAAGACAAATCATCTGGAATGCTGGCCAACACTGTGAACTGGTATAGATGTCCCTTGGACCCCTTGCCAAAAAAATTACATTTCTTAAAATAAGCTGGTAGAACAGTTATGCCTATATGTCAAAATTCTCATATACCTCCTTTGATCTTAGACTGGGAACTGGTTGCCACTAATGATAAATTCTGTGCCACCTGGGATGGCTGGCTGGCATATAGTGAATCTCAAACCTTGCAACCCATCTTCTTTGGCTTTATCATATTTTTGCCCCCCCCCCCCCCTCCACCCCATTCTAATTCCCTTTAGATATTGCTCCTCAACCCTTTGCCAGCTTTGTACTGTAATACTGTTGTTTGTTTCTGTTTCTCTTTTGTCTCACCAGCATATTCAAACTCCATATGCCCAGATAGACCATCCCTCAAGCCCCTATTATACAGTATTTTCCCTCATGCTTTCAGATCTTGCGTTAACACTGTTAGTTATGTGACCCAGTACTTACTGATCATTGTAGAACAAGATCAAATGTATGGCATGCTTGAGTGATTAACTAGCATAGACTAGGGGTTCCCAACAAGTGGCATTAGTACCACTGCTGGTACTATCAGGTGGTACTCAACAAGGCTGCTGGCTGACCTGCACCCCCAACCTGATCTGATGGCATCTATATTTCATCTAAGCCTGATTTGCACCATAGGTGATAAAAACTTTCTATGTGCATTTTTGTGTGTTTCATTTGTGAGTTATACCAGCACTTTAGGTAACTGACATGCATCACCCCAGTGGAACTTTATGTCATTTGAAATTGAGAAGTGGTACTTGGTGAAAAAAGGTTGGAAAACCCTGGTCTAGACCAAAAACTATGAAATTAGATTCTCTGCTATTTCTTGTTAAAATAATCATACCTTGTAACTGTCCGCTGCCTGTTTGTCAAACGAAAAATGTATTGACTCCAACTTTATGCTTCACCATCTACTTTATCTTTATGCTGATATTGACCTACCATTGTTTGTATTTTATTTTTGGACTGGAGAAACTCAAAAATGTTATCAAACTAAGTGCCAGTGGGCAATACACACAGGGTGCAGTATAACATGTTTCTAGCCAAGATCGGGTTTGTATTTAGAATTCAGCAGCTAGATCTATTTTCTACAACATACACTCTAAAGGACAAAATAATATTGATAAGCCAATATAAGTCTGTTTAGCACACAGTCTGTCTGTGTCTGCTATTTTCTCTTCACTCCCCAGGCCTCCAATTATTTTATAAGCTTCACAGCAAACTTTAAAATTTGAACAGTATTATTACGTAACAATAAAGACATCTAATGGCCCCGGAAAAGCTTCTGTCTTTTCAAAATAGCATTCCATCCATTTCCTGTTGTCTTAACAAATGACAGATATTAAAATTAGATACTACAATAGAAATTAAAAAAACACAGAAAATGTAATATAAAAGTGTGATTGTCTCCCAGCTAGCCGATATTCACTGTTCTACTCTCTAGGAAAGTATTGTTGGTTGTTTCTATCTCCTGTTCTACAGCTATACATATAGGTTTTCTCTCAGGTCTGCATCACAGGCTGAGATGTTACATTTAGTGTGTGTCAGTTAATCTTAACCTTGCTCAGTACATATTGCTTCCAGCTATATGTATGTTTATCACCTGCATGCCTTTTTTGCTGGCAAAGAACTTGCAGTGAACTAATGGAGACAGACAGAGGAATAAGCAACCTCCCTCCAAAAAAACAGTAAATGGAGTTGTTCAAACAGAGTGATGCAGGAAGGGTGATTGGGTATATAAACGCTTGCTACAATCAGCAACAGCAGCTTTATTTAGAGGAACATTAGGACAGATCAGCTGTATAGGAGATAAGGAAAGACTGCTTTGATTTAATCCCTAACCTGGCCAGGCCCTTTAAATAAGAGGTTTCCTCTTTTCATTGTTTTCATTAGACAGGTATCTCATCATAACGATCATCTCAAGTGCCCCAGAGCATAGCTTGAAAATCCAAAGGTCTTGGTGTAACAAGGCAAAGTTAATAGGATGCCCATTGATTGTCTGCATTTTTTGTTGTTAGTATTCCTGTCATACTTTAGTTCTTTGATGCATAAGCAGAAGAATCCTACATTGCCCCCTGTATTTAATTTTAGTTCTCCTAGATCATGCTCCAGTGACATGAGATTTGTATTAGAAATGATCAATACATAGTGGCAAGCCGCCAAGAGTATACCTCACTCTATCAGGCTAGAACAAGCATTAGCAAAAGGACTGGGATGAAAAATACGGACATTGTGATGCTGTGTTCCCAACCACTAATCTGAACATTTATTATAATGGTTTTGTGAACAGTCAAAGAACGGTTACTGCAATATCCTGTGAATGCCAATTTCTAGAAACACACTGAGGTCATCTTTATGGCGGTGGGCAAACTTGGCTTGCTTGGCCACACATCATTGCCAGACTTGTGTACATACAATAACTGTGTTGTAGCCTGAGTAAACAGACATTTTTGTGTTATCCAAATTTAGTGCACCTTTAGAAAGACTGAATTTTGAGTGACTTTCCAACATAAGACCGATTAAAGTGGAGAAAAAGTATTTCTCTTCTACTTTTCCTTTTTTTTGAGTTATTGCATAAAAAGGAACAGTGTAACAAAGGAAAATTCAGAAAAATGCAAAGGGATACATTCAGGGCTAACATGCCAGCACAATGACATACCTTACACCACACACCGTCCTGGGGACCTTAACCCGGACCTTCAAAGCCCGGACCTTAAAAACACAATTCTGTGAGAATCAACTGTGGAATTGGTTTTGATTCCGATCCATTCCAGGCCGTCCCTTAATCATTACACATACACAATACACCCTATCAAGCACAACCCCAAAAATACACAGGGAAATAAGAGTGTGCCAATACCGGCATCCCAAATTGATACAATACACCAAAGAACTCTGCGGTTCCAGCAATCCGCAAGAGGGGACTAATACCAAGAAGGCACCACTCTCACCCTAATAATAACTCAATAACACCATTAGAACTTGATATCCATCTATTTAATTCATCCAAAATATATTTTTCTTAAAAACACATTAAGAACAATACAACATTACTACAAACATTTAAAAAAAACATAGACGAGACCAACCTCAGCAGGAGTGACCTAATCAATCCCAATTATCCACATTATACCTAAATCATCCCTCCTAATCAACATATATATATATAGCCTATCAAAAAATAAAAGTTAAAGTGTCAATGTGCAAAGTGTCATAAGTTCAAAAAGGATCAATGAATATACAAATCAAATATACATATGAAAAAACACAAACTGCCTAAGATAACTTCACCTCCGTGTAAGATATGATCCCCTCCTGTTGAGCAAAGTATGACATTCACCCACGCGTTCCGTGACCGACTGTCACTTTCTCAAGGTGCCACCTTAATCATTACACCTGGGACATCCAAAAGCAGTGCCTAATATGGGCGGGATCCCCACGCGGTACAGAAGGTAGTTCAATTCACTACCGCCTGAAGTACTTTTCGACCAGATACAGCGTCAGCTGAGGCCCTAACACCTACCTTGTAAAATTGGTAAATGTATGAACCGAAGACCAGGGTGCAGCTTTACAAACCTGTTCCACCGAGGCCTGATGCCAAAAAGCCCAGGAAGCACCAATGGCTCTAGTGGAAAGAGCTGTGACCCAAACAAGTGGCTCTTTCCCCGTGGCAAAATAGACTTTTACCACTGTCTGTCTAATCCATCGACTAATGGCAGAGTTAGCTGGTGGAAGACCTTTCCGTGGACCCTCAGGTATGACATAAGAAGTCCAAACTATGGAAAATTGTGTAGTAGTGAGATAATACCTTAGTGCTCTCACTACATCCAAACAGTGAAGAACACCCCTTCCTTACTAGACACTGAAGCAGGACATAAGGAAGGAAAAACCATCTCTTCATTAAAATGAAAAGATACCTTTAGGAAGAAAATCCTAAAACACTCAAATAACGAGGCTTACTGATAAGCTTCTAATCCAGAAACCCGCCTGCTGAGGTTATTGCCACTAAGAGATAACCATAAGCGCCCTTAGACTTAATGATGTATCTACCATGGTTCAAAAAGGAGGACACTGAAAAACAAGTTCAGGTCCCAAGCCGGCAGAAGTGGATTATGAGGAGGCCGCACATGAGAGACTCCTTGTAAAACAAGTTCTGATAAAATCATTCTCAGCTATGGGTTACTGAAAGAAGATAGATAGCAGATATTTGTTCTCAATTGAAGACCTTCATCAAGACTTCTGCAAAAAATCAATATATTCTGTAAACAGAACAGTAATACAAGCGAACCCCTGGATTCGCACCAAGCGATAAATGCTTGTCAGACTCTATAGTAGGTCACTTAATAAAGATTTCTTCCTGGCCTGAATAATAGTCTGGATGACTCTGGTAGAAAAAAACCCTTTCTTCCAAGATAAAGGATTCAATAGCCAGGCCTTCCAAGCCAGAACTTGTGATTTGGGATGCCTTAGAGGCCCCTGTGTGAGAAGATCTGGATTGTCGTCTCCACAAGTTGCCCTGTGACATTCTTACTATGTCTGAAAACCAGCTTCTTCTTGTCACCGAGGAGCCACCAAAATGGTTGGGACTCCCTTGTGAGCTAAACCTTTTTTAGTACTCGACCCAGGAGTAAAATTGGAGGGAAATGCATAAAGAAGCTTGAATGCTGACCACTGAAGAGTCAGGACATTTGTTGCTATTGTTAGAGGATCCCTAGATCTTCCACTGTACTGGAAGGAAGGATTTGTGGATCTGAAGAGGCTGAGGACCAGGCTAGTGATTGCCTTGCTGACGGTGTCATGCAAAAAGAGTAATCCAGAGTGTGTGGGTCTCGATCCCAGATTGTGAGCAATTCCATCTGCAGGGGTCTTGTGAAAACAGTGCAAAAGGTACTGACTCAAGAAATATACCATCAGGTCCAACAGACACATTTCTTGATGAATCGTCGGGTGAGGGCAAGACAAGAGACCCTGTACCCTGGGCTGAAGTAAGAGTCACTTCTGTGTTGGAAAAGCACTTTTGCCTGAGACGTGTCATGACATTTCCAGTAAAGAATAACTCTTGAAGCTATGAAAAGATATCTTTCTGGGCCCCCCTGACATGATGGGGCCCATATCAACCGATAGACTCAGTAAGGGATTACATGTATCCCTGACTTCTTAGAGAAAAACATGAGACCTGCCAGCACCTTGGTAAACACCCTTGGTGTTGATGATAGACCGAAGGGTAGCGCCACAAACTGAAGAAGTAGGCCACCTACTACAATGTAGGTATGCGTCCTTATATATACACTGTGGTTATAAAAACTCCAATCTCTAAAAAGGTGAGATACGGCAGATCTCAATGCTTTCTTCTGAATTCGGGATACCCCTGACCAGAGATCTCTGATGGGGTCTGGTTTGTAATTTGATTTTGTAACCTAAGGATACAACTTCCTGTATCCAAATATCTGTTACATGAAGTCTGCAAATATGAGCCAAATGCAGAAGCTTTCCCCCCACACCTCAAGGGCGGGGGCATCCCATCATGCTTGAGCCGGCTTCAAAGTGGGTCTGGCTTTATTTTGCCAGACACATGTTGCCTTAGTTTGAAACTTTGTCTTATTCTAAAAAAAAAGTTCTCTCCTGTATCCCAAAGAGGCCGAACCTCTAGCCGGAAACCCGGCTAGAGGTCCTGCGGAAGCAGTATTAGACTTCGGCTTCTGTGGCAAATTAAGTGACTTACCACTAGTAGCATGCTTTACCAAGTCAACCAAGCACTCCCCAAACAGACGCCCCACCTTAAAAGGGGAGTCCCATCATAATCCTTTTTAGAGGCTATGTCAGCTGGCCATTGCTTAAGCCATAAAGCACGCCTTAAGGCGACCACCTGAGCTAGGCCTCTGGCCCACAATCAGATCAAACCTCCATAGCCTGGATCACATACCTGTTAGAGCCAACTGGCTTTGATCAACTGGGAGCATGGCTTCCGTGAGCGAGCCATACAAGTCTTAGAGTCAAATTGTTTTAACAACCTGCTGCTCACAAAAAATGCTGTGGATGTAGCACAGGCCGGCCGCAAGATCAAAACCATAAAAGCATGACATGCCACCTGATCCACGCGCTTATCCGCTGGATCCTTTGGAGAAGCACTATCAGAGGATGGCATAACCAAAATCTTAAAGAGACCTGGCCCCAGAGCGTCCACCACAGGAGGGTGAGACCATAATTCAATCTGATCTGGAGGAAAAAATACATAGTATTTAGTATTTTAGGAATGGTCGGAAGACAACCTGACTTCTGCCATTCCCTATTGATCAGATTATAATAAAGTGTATGCCCCGCAACATCCTCCAGAATGGAGGAAATCAACCATCCATCCATCTTCTCCATAACCAGACACCACCTTGTGTAGAGGACTCTGAATCCCAAGTGCCTACTGGATGAATTCTCCCAACGGATAACTTCCTGAGAGAAGCAGCCACAATATCCCCTTCCTCAGAGGAAAAAATCTTATTTTTTTATTACCTTTTTAATAGCCAGTACACCATAATGACTCTATAGGTTTAGGTCCATTTGAGGGCTGCCGACAGAGTTTAAAGACTCAGAAGGAGACTATAACAGCCACAATATCCTCTTCAACTCAGAGGAAAAAATATTTTCTTTAAAACCTTTTTAGTAGCCAATACTCCATTATGACTCTCCATAGTTTAGGACCACTTGAGGGCTGCCGACAGATTTTAAAGACTCAGAAGGAGACTATGGCAGCCACAATATCCTCTTCCACTCAGAGGAAAAAATATTTTCTTTAAAACCATTTTAGTAGCCAATACTCCATGATGACTATAGCTTTAGGACCACTTGAGGGCTGCCGACAGAGTTTAAAGACTCAAAGAGACTATGGCAGCCACAATTTTATTTTTCATAAACCTTCTTAGTAGCTTCACTAAAGGTTTAGGTCCGCATGCACGCTGCAAAGGGGGTTTTTAAGTCTCAGAAAGCACTGGCGACAGGGGTCAGAGCCCCCTTCAGGGAGAAGACAACTGTCTCCCTATCCACTACAACCGCAGCATAATCCCTGCACACCGTGCTATCCTTGTCCAGTGCCACTGCATGCATACTGGACATGGGGTAAATCTTATAAGACCAGATCTGCTACCCCAGATACCTAGATAATACTAGTCTATGACCCTGGGGTTTTGAGACCAAATATATATAGGTTCTCGACAGTCACAAGACTACTGCGAGTCCTCTGGGGGGTAACCACCATATATAAAAATTATATAGTAATATTATATTTGCCCTTTCCCAATCTATTATTTAGATTTAAACATAAAACAATAAAAAAACAGTATTAAAAAACAAACAAAATGACCTGCCAAAAGGTTTAGGTCCACTTGAGGGTGGTCGTGCAGTGGCTCAGAGCAGCCCCTTTTTGCTGGCCAACAACCTCAGCTTAAACACATGGGAAAGAACAATAAGAAAGGAAAAATCCCTTGGTCCCCCCAAGCAGGCTCACCAGACAAAAACCTGCGACTGACTTGCTTTTTAATGAAAGCCTGCAGCCCTGAGGGTTTAACACTCAGAAAGCGCCCCAGACCCCGGCGCTTTACCTTACCTTCACGGACCCCAATTTAAACAGCAAAAAGCTGGGAAGGCATAGCATTGAGTCAGAGGAATCCGTGGGGATAAGGTCGTGCAGGAAGCCGACAGGTTGTATTCCCCGCTCGCTGCCAATACCTAATCCTTGAGAGAGAGAATCAAGCCATCTTCACAGTCCTTCCAAAACTGCAAGAAATAAAACTGGTCTTTGTTTAGAGGCAGCTGCTACTTACAGGGGCCGGGAGGAGCCACACCTTTAATCTTGCAGTCCACGCCCATCCGGGCCGGAATTTCCCAGGTGTAATGATTAAGGAACGGCCTGGAATGGATTGGAAGAAAAAAAATGATTCTCCAGCATCTACAATGAATATATATTTTTACATTTTAGTCACCGGGCTGCAACTCTGTGCAGGACTCTAGGATACATCTCGACTCAGAAGCATTACACATACCGAGGAGAGGAGAGCAGGATAAAGAGCAGGGGGCAGGGGTATAGCTGTGCTTTGTACAGACAGAGCAGAGCTGGGGTCAGAGAAAGAACAGCAATCCCAGAATGCAGAGCAGCACAGTCAGAAGACGCTTCCTGTTTGCAGACTGCCTGATGCTCCATGAGCCGCCATTTTGGATGTTTAAAGGCTCATAACATGCAGTGGATGTAGGTAGGATAATTTTTTATGTGAGCAATCTGTATGTACAGGGTGTGGGAAACATATAATATAGGCTCTTATTCAGGGTGAAGGTCCGCTTTAAGACATGTCCACCACATCCAACCCTAGAAGATGAGAAGGTCCCACCCCAATACCTGGGATAACACAGATAAATATCCACCCCTGACTTTGTATTCTCTACGGGGTCGCTAAAGGGTCTTGGCCCTCCTTCTAACCCTCAGCCAAAGCCACTGGACCACTGGTACATCATGCACCGCCATATCAGTCCCGCCCACCCCCCGGATGGGTGGAACAGAAGGGGAGGGCGGGAGAAAGAAAGAAGAGATAGATTAAAGAGCAGAAAAATACCATTTTGTGAATACTCACCTGTAAAATGGGTATTATAAGTATGTCACACACCCCACTTGAATCATTAATTATTACACTTGGGTAACTCCACCAGCAGGTGGCGACATGCAGAGAAGTCATGATAAACAAGCCCCTCCTGGTCTATACATTCCTGGTACCTCTCACTCATTCCCCAGTATTCAAACAGCAGTAAAGACAAGGTACCAGGAAAAAAACCCTCAAACTGTAAACGAAAACTTCACCCTATAAAGAATCCGGGATACCAAAAGGGCGGGTGAAGTGGGGTGTGTGACATACTTATAATACCCATTTTACAGGTGAGTATTCACAAAATGGTATTATTCTAAGTATGTCACACACCCCACTTCAATCATTAATTATTACACTTGGGACATCCAACAGCAGTGTCCAAAAAAGGGCGGGTATCCAACAAGGCCATAATGCAAAACTCAAACCACTGCAGCCTGCAGAACCTTGCGGCCAAAAACAGCATCCGCTGAGGCCCGCACATCAACCTTATAAAACTCGGAAAAAGTGTGAACCGAAGACCAAGTAGCAGCCTTACAAACTTGTTCAACAGAAGCCTGGTGCTGAAAAGCCCAGGACGCTCCAACCGCACGAGTAGAATGAGCAGTAACACGAAAAGGGGGATCCTTCCCCTTGGCAGAGTAGGCCCCAACAATCGCCTGACGAATCCATTTACTAATGGAAGACTTAGCCGGAGCCAAAACCTTTCCTAGCCCCACAGGGCACCACGAAAAAGGCATCAGTTTTACGAAACGAAGACGTAATACACAAATAGTACTTGACACAACGAACCACATCCAAACAATGCAACGCCCTCTCCTTGTCATTCCCAGGTCTAGGACACAAGGAGGGAAGAACAATGTCCTGATTCAGATGAAAAGCAGAAACCACTTTAGAGAGAAAGTCTGGCTTGAAACGAAAAACCACTTTGTCCTGATGTCTCTCAAAATAAGGAGCCTGAATAGACAAGGCTGCCAACTCCGAAACACGCCGAACCGAAGTGATGGCCACCAGAAAGGCAACCTTCTGAGTCAGAGTGGACAGAGCAATATCCCGCAAAGGCTCAAAAGGAGGAGCCTGAAGAGCAGAGAGAACCAAATTCAAATCCCAAACAGGGAGCAACGGCTTCCTAGGAGGCCGCAGATGCGAAACCCCCTGGAAAAAAGTCTTGACCAAAGGATGACTTGCAAAAGACCTCCTGAAAAAAGATAGACAAGGCAGAGACCTGCCCCTTCAAAGTACTCAGCTGAAGACCAGAGTCCAGCCCTGATTGAAGAAATTCCAAAATCCTAGAAACAGAAAAGACCCGGCAAGGTAAAGACCTAGCCTCACACCAAACAAAATAAGATCTCCAAGACCTATAATAGATGGAAGAAGAGGATCTCTTCCTGGCACTAATAAGAGTCCGAATGACCGAATCCAAAAGACCCTCCTCCTTTAAGATGGAGGTCTCAGCAGCCAAGCCGTCAAAGCCAGCGTTGGTAAACTGGGGTAACACAGTTGGCCCTGAGTGAGAAGATCCGGCCGAAGAGGCAGATCGAACTGATCCACCGCCAGACGAACGATGTCTGTGAAACGCACCCGCCTTGGCCACCTTGGGGCCACGAGAATGGCGGGAACTCCTTCCAGAACCAACTTTCGCAGCACCCTGCCTAGCATGGGAATCGGAGGAAACAGATAAAGAAACCCCAGGTTCCTCCAGCTCAGGGACATGGCATCCGCCGCCAGAGCCAGAGAATCCTGAGACAGCGACACAAATGTCGGAAGCTTGTGATTGTGACGAGAGGCAAACAGATCCACCTCCGGCGTCCCCCACCAGAGACAAAGCGTCCGAAACTCCCGGGGATGGAGAGACCATTCCCCCCGGCGAGACGAACACCGGCTCAGAAAGTCCGCCTCCGTGTTTTCCACTCCTGGAATGTACACTGCCGAGATGCAAGGGACATGAGTCTCTGCCCAAACTAGAATCAGAAACACCTCTCTGTGAGCACCCAGACTGCGAGTCCCTCCTTGGTGATTGATGTAAGCAACCGCCGTCCGATTGTCCGACCGAACCTGAACCGGCAGGTCCTGTAAATGCTGTGTCAAGTGAGACAGAACCAACCTGATGGCTCTCAGCTCCAGAACAATGATGGGCAAGTGGGCTTCCTGAGGGCCCCACCGCCCCCGGAACCGAAGATCCTTCCAGAAAACTCCCCATCCTGACAAACTGGCGTCCGTGGTGACAGTTTCCCAAAGCGGGGTCAGAAATGACCTACCCTTCAGAAGATTGTCCGAGACCATCCACCACAGAAGAGACTGCCGAACCCGAGGGGACATCCGGAAGGACCGATCCAACGACCGCGGTCGCCGGTCCCAAGACGCCAAAAGATGAAGCTGAAGCGACCTTGTGCGAAAATGAGCAAAGGGCACCGCCTCGAAGGAGGCTACCATCAACCCCACCAGTCTCATCCCCAACCGGACGGACAGGCAAGGATTGGATATAAGAAACTGCGCCAATTCCTGAATCGAGAGAACCGTGGGCTGAGACAGAAACACTTTGTGTTGACAAAAATCCAAGGACATCCCCAGGAAGGACACCACCCTGGCCGGAGCGAGGGAGGACTTGGGATAGTCGATCACCCAGCCGTCACTCTCCAGAGAGGACACCACTGACCTGGTGTCTGTCTCCGATTGACCGAAGAAAGGAGCCATGATGAAAAGGTCATCCAGATAAGGCACGATGCAAATCCCCCGAGCCCTGAGAAGGGCCATCACTACGGCCAGCACCTTGGTGAACACCTTTGGAGCCGAGATAAGGCCTGATGAGCCGGAAAGATAGGAACATGAAGGCAGGCAGCCTTGATGCCTACGGACGTCATGAAGACCCCTGCCGAAAAGAAGTGAAGGCAGAGCGCAGAGTTTCCCTGCGAAATTTCCAAGAACGTATAAACCTGTTGAGGAACTTCAGATCCAGGATAGGACGCACCGATCCATCTTTCTTAGGCACTCTAAAGAGATTCGAATAATACCCGAGGCCCACAACCGAGGACAGAACCGGGCAGACGACTGCCATGTCCAGAAGATTTCTTACCGCCGCCAGGAGCCCCTGCGCGGCCAAAGGATCCGTGAGCACATGAAACCTGAAAAACCTTGGAGGAGGTCGGGACTCGAACTCCAGCTTGTAACCGGACGACACCACCTCCCGAATCCATCTAACCGAGACCGCCTGGTCCCTTACCTGGGAGAGGTGTCGCAACCGTCTCCCCACCCGCATGGATGAGGGCGCCCCCTCATTGCTGAGCGGGCCTGGCAGCGGGTGTTGGCTTGGAGCCCCAGGAGTGACCGGGACGGCCTCTACCCTGGTTCCAACCGGCACCCCGAAAAACAGGGAAAGACCGCGCCCCTGCCAGCTCTGGCTCCCCGAAAGGAGAGATTAAAAGAAGACATTCACTCCATGGCCCATAGACAATCAAACATGCAGCAACACAGGAATAAAAAATGCAAATTATGCACAACAAAAACTAACGGGCAACTAAATGCATACATATTAAAAACATATTAAAACATAAGGACAGAGTGGGATTTGAACCGGCACCGTCGGGGAACAAACTCCATAAGCGCATGCTCTAACCGCTGGACCGTGCAGCCGGCTACCAATTCATTGAGGGAATACTCCCAAAAGCGCTACATCAACAGCGTACATGTGCCCCACAAGAAGAATAAACTCACCACGGCGGCAGAAGGCAGCGTACTCCCATCGCAGTATGCGATTGCGTCAAGATGGGGGGGGGGAAGAATGAACGAGGAAGAGAAGAAGAAGAAGAAGGGCGGGCCGTCTCAAGCGCGCGAAGCGCTCCGGCCCCGCCCCCCTTCCCGGACACAGTGCAGCGCGGGCCGCGCGAGACGCGGCCCCGCCAGACAGCCGCATAACACCACACAAGTGGAGGCAGCGGGCACCGCACACACATGGCGCCAAGCCTCACCTCCGCACCTTACCAAAAACCTGTGCAAACCGGGAGCGGGCGGAAAAGTGACAAAACGTGCCGCCCAAACCCCGCCCCCCATCAAGGCAGAACCTACCCAGGCACGAAATAGTAGTACAGTCAAGAGGCACCATAAAACTGCCCACCGCCTGAGGTGGGGAGGCTCTCCAAAATCCACCTCATGTCAGTAAAATAAAAATACAATCAAGCACAAACACACAGCAATCACACTCAGCAAGTACTAGTAATCACATAGCGCCCCCCCCCCCCCCCTCTTTCTAGCGCAGGGAGAAAGGGACCAAGAGGGGGACAGGGACAGCACCAATAAGGTGACAGCGGGACGGGGCATCCCAAATCCGGATCACCAGGCCGGATAACCGCGTTGCCCCACGTGTGGGGTCTAGCGGAGGAGCTAATCTCCTAGGCACCATTAGGTGCCATCTACCATTACCCAGCCAGCAGCCTAAGCTGGGAGGCTTCTATTGTTATCTATTAGGCAAACAAAAAAGGACTGGGCAGAAATAGACCAGAAAGGGGGGGGGGGGCGGGGTGTTACCCCAGCTACCTGCAAGCAGGAGACTTCTTTCTTCTGTCTTGTCGCCATCTTGCAGAGAAGAAACACTGGGGAATGAGTGAGAGGTACCAGGAATGTATAGACCAGGAGGGGCTTGTTTTTCATGACTTCTCTGCACGTCGCCACCTGCTGGTGGAGTTACCCAAGTGTAATAATTAATGATTGAAGTGGGGTGTGTGACATACTTAGAATAAAGGAACAGAAGAGACTAAACAGAAGAAGAAGATCCCGAGCCCCCTCACCACCCCGAGCCCCACATCCTCCATCAGTGCCCCCTAGTTCTTCTCCAGCAAAGCCCGGAACCCCAGAGATCACCTAAACCATAGGTATGTCTTATAGTGCAAAAATAGGTAACTTAATGTTTGGACATCTATCGTTTGATTTCTTTGTATGTATTGATGTGATGGGTTGTCCCCGACATCTGGTGAGATATTCATGTCATTAGCACCTTTAGGAATACATTTAATGTACTTACAAAATTGGTGATTTAATACATATTTCTCCACTATATATATATATATATATATATATATATATATATAGTCATTTAGCAGGGTATAGCCAACCTCAGCCAACATCTCCACAAGCATCCCTAACTGCTGCACCATCCCATAGTTGGCTATATTCATGGTTAAGCATGATTTCTGTCTGAAAGGAGTGCACCCCCTGCAGCAACCTTGGGTTCCTATTGGATGAGGCAGTGGCCGACATAGTGCTGCAGCTTTCAGTTCCCCTTTGCACAATTTGGGATGTCCAGGCAGTGGAGGACAAACAGCCCTATGTGCCCTTTTTCCTTTAGGACTAGCTTTGGGTACAGTAGTCTAGACCTGTGGTTCCCTTTCTGGAACTGCCCTCTATCCATTCCAGTTTCTTCGACGTTAGCAGACTGACAATTACATTGCCAAGGTTGTAGCTATTTGGGAGGGAGCACTAGAAGGGCCTGAAAGTGGGCCTACACCATGAGGGCTGCTAAAGGGCATAAGTGTGACAGCTAGTGGTTTACATTTAAAGTAATTGTCCAGACAGGAAAATAAAAAAACCCTCCATACTCACCTATTGACCCCCGTCGATGATCGTTCCTAGTCTATAGCCTCAATGATAGACTACCTGATGCCCCCCTCCATTCATTGCAATAGGGCTTGTCAAGGCCTGGCATACCTCCCTCTAATGCCACTGCATTAGAGGGGGAAACAGATAAGTAAGGTTATATACATGCTTTGCAGAAATATAATCATGCAAAAGACCCCTAATTATGTATATGTAATAAATGTATGATGTTATATGTGATGCAATAAAGGTTCTTGACATTATCATCAATTGAATAAGACTGGGTTTAGACAATGCACTTATTCATTCAAGTCTTAAAATCTCAAAATTGTGTCTGCCCTACAAACAATGCACTTTAAAAAGAACTGATTTACATCTCCCATAAAAACCATTCTGCAGAACAATAACCAACCTGTTCCTGTGACCATTTTTGCCTTTCTTCTGGTGTGCGAACTTTTCCTTTGTAATTTCTTTGTATTTCACCAACATGCTTGGAAGCTGAGGGAATATTTAAAGATTTTGGACGATTTTCATGCCTGTTGACAATATGGCAGGAATCTGTTCTCTGGCATGTTTCATTGTGTTCTTTTGGCACATTATCAGGTCCAGTATGTTCAGGGCTCATGTCAGTGGGACTGTTGATACTACTCATACTCATGCTCATTTTGATCTCGGCTACAATCTTGTCAATGTCCTCCTCTTGGTCTTCTGTTTCTCCATCAGTTTTCCTTGTTTGAACTGGAGATTGCGTAAATGAATTTCCATTAGCTTCTGTCGGATAGTAGTCCTGATATGTTTCTTCATTTTCACTGTACTGAGCAGTTTCCTCCTGGTCATGAACCTCTAATGAAGATGAGTTGTCTTCGTCCAAAATTTGAATCTGACTTTCATGTTCTGTTTCTTCATCCGTACATTCCTGCTGCTGCATCTTTGATTCTGTCCATTCATCTTCCACTGCTTCAACACATTCATCTGTCTCTATATGTTGTTCCTCATTATGGCTATATTCCTCACCATTACAGTCCATACCCTCAAGGTAACTATCATCTTCTGGACAGTAACGTATATAATATGTGATTCCTTCCTCTTCATCAGGAAGCCCCTCATCGTACTCCTCATCTGAAGTGTTATTTACATAATCAGAACTTGAATCACAGTCACCACTGTTGTCAATACATTCTTGTTCTTCTTGGCTGGTGGCATTCTGTCGGCTGCTGGGGATTGGTGTATTAGTGTACTCATGCACCACTAACTCCTCATAAACAGAGTCTTGGTTATCACGACTCGATACTTGTGGAGAAGAAGGACAGGACCTTGGTCTTTGGTCCAGCAGGCTCGCTGCAGTACTCTGACGTTTCCTGTTTGCCATATTCAAAAGGTTAAATGGTTGTCATCTCAAGTTGTATCTGTAGAAGAAAAAATGAGGAAAGGTTACTTTTTCTCTACATTATGATTGGTTTAAGATTCTGATGCTAGACAGTACTTTTTACTGATATCTCATGAGGCAGAAACTTCAATAAAAATTAGCAAATCATTACCCCCAACATATTTTTTGAATTTATCATATTAGTATATTACAATTTAATGTTACATTGGGGTACATATTGCAGTGGAATAAATAAACTGTGGTATGTGGTAAAATGAAACACTGTTTAGCCAATAATGAACTTAACATGATGCCAACTGCTAAGCACTATGTTCTAAATTTGGAACTGAAAAACTCTTTCCTATGAAGTTATAAAGTAAGCATTTGAAGTTCACTTTCTGTTTAAGCTAGAAATTCGGAATCATTTAAATTATTAATGCCAGAGGTCATTGGTGTACTGAGCAAGTATGTGGCAGCTGGTAGTGTGCTCTGAATTGAAACTGATATCCAAATGCAGCATTCAGTGCTAAGCTATTTCTAGCATGTGAGATGCTGTAACTGCTGACGCTATGAAGGGAAGGAGAGAGAAAAGGAGAGAATATATTGCTACAACTGCTGACCATTGTCAAGTGAAGGAAAGAGATAGCTTCTGCTGGAATTGTAATGTACAACATAAAGGAAGGGAGAAAAGAAAATATTTACTTGTGCATTTCCATATCCAACAAGTCTCATCTAAGATGATCTCCTCCCAGGACTGAACAGTGCTGGGAAGGGAATCTGAGGCACCATAATGCTCTGAAATTCTGAGGTGGGAGGAGTAGGCGTTTGTGCAGTGACATGAAATCAGAAGGTTTCTGAACTAAACCGTTTTCATAATTTTAGAGAAGCCATGTTTAACCTGAAGAACTAACAGATAAGTTATTGAAAATTAAACTAGTCTCTCAGCCAGGAAACTAATTCCCCCCTAGAGGCCATAGCAATGGTATTTTGGAAGTTACAGATACAGACCAGGAACTGAGCAATTGGAGTCAGGGGCTGGGGACAGGTCAGCAGAGTAACAGACTGGGAGCATGTACATGCAAGAGACCACCAGAGAAGCAAGCCGCCCCCACCTGGGCGTTAGCGGTCTTGATAGAAGGCCTGTAACCAACCCAAATCTACAGTAGAGCTCCCAATGATGCAATGATGGAGGGTACACTAGGCCCCAGGCAGTCGTGTGATGGTCACAGACTTGGGAAAGGTAAAATAGATAGCATATGGTTTTCCCGTTTTCTAAGTCTGCAGGCTACAGTAGCAGGTATCAATGGACAGAAGCTAATCCCGGGGGGGGGGGGGGGGGGGGGGCTAGTAAGATGACACAAGAAAAGGGAGGGCATGGGCCCTAGTACAGACAGTGAAGGGGTGGGTCCCTGCACAGACCTGTTGGCCCCGGTACAGACAATGGAGGGTGTGGGCCCTAGTACAGATCACTGTGGGTCCGGGCCCCAGTGCAGACACTGAGGGTGTGGACCACACCATGTGTGCAGACAATGGAATTGGAACGATAACAGATCATACATTCTATCATTCTAAATTCTACAAGAGCTGAATTTGATGGGATTCTTAAAGCAACTCCCCAAATGGTTAACTAAGCCACTGTTGTTATGCATAAGAATCATAGTTGTAATATATTTTAGTTAGTATTTTAGAATACTAACAATTCCATCAGACCAGTATAATTATGTCTGAAAGTTTAGCATCCTTAATTACCGATGACTCATGTTCCTGGTGTCTAACATACTTTGAAAATCAGAGACAGAAAATACATTTCTGTTTACAATGTCTTCATCACCAGCTTTTGCAGCATAGCTATTTTCGCACCATCTGTTGTATTGCTGAATTTAGAAAGTAACAATGGCTTAATCAGGGTTTTTTTTTACAGTTACCCAGTGTTGCTCAAACTTTGCGCCATGTCACCTATGGTAGGTGCTTAAAGCAGGCTTCCAGTCAAAAATAACTTTAGGTTACTTTAAATACTCACCCCTAGGGGAGCCTGATTTTGGATGCACATGCAGTTAAAAATCTTTCGGAATGAGACGATGAGAGACAGGACATAGCTGTGCACTGCAATGAAGCATGTCTCCTAGGGAACCAAAACCATTCCTGATATGGAGTTGCCAGGTTCCACGCTAATATCCACAGTACAGTGGTACATAGCCTAAAGAATTTAGCATATTTGTATTTAAGACTTTTGTATGGCTTAAAGAGGACCACCCCCCTCGAATTTTCAAGACCCCAGATGGGGGGGGTTGATCTACATCTATGTGGCATCCCGAATTGGACAGCTACAAAATAAAAATACAATTCTGTGAAACTCACTTGTAGAATTGTTTTTGGATATATCCAGTCCAGGTCGTCCCAAAATGATGACATGTGGGTGTTCGCCCCTAGGGGGTGCCGACTGCAAGATCAAAACATGTAGCTCCTCCCGGCCCCCTATAAAGGCTGGTGTACCTCTATCTCCAGTGGTTAAAAAGCAGTAGTCACAAAAAAGAGGCAGGCCGGGAGGCTTAAGAAACCATGTTACTTCACATAGCTTCAGCTTGTACTCTCTCTAAGTAAAAAACTAGAAAACCAGTGTCCTATGAACAAAAATGGTTGATCACCATAACAGGCAAACCGGACATAATGAACACAAGGGCGGGGTGGGACGACCTGGACTGGATGTATCCAAAAACAATTCTACAGGTGAGTTTCACAGAATTGTATTTTTCCCTACATCCAGTCAAGGTCGTCCCAAAATGATGACATGTGGGACATCCAAAAGCAGTGTCCATTTGGGGGGAATCCCCAGTGCGGAACAGCATTTAGTTCATTTCACTACCGCCTGAAGCACCTTTCGGCACAAAACAGTGCCAGCTGAGGCCCTGACATCCACCTTGTAAAACTTTGTAAAAGTATGAACTGAAGACCAAGTTGCAGCCTTACAAACTTGTTCAACCGATGCCTGGTGCTGAAAAGCCCAAGAGGCACCAATAGCTCTGGTAGAAAGAGCTGTGATACGAAAAGGGGGTTCCTTCCCCTTGGCAGAATATGCTTGCACCACCGCCTGTCTGATCCACTTACTGAGAGTGGACTTGGCTTTCCTAGAACCTTCTGTTAGGACAAAGAGCAAATCCGATTTCCTGAAGGATTCAGTCGCTGCCAGGTAATACTTTATGGCCCTGACCACATCCAGGGCATGGAGGGTCCGTTCTTTGGAATTAGCCGGTGCTGGAACAAACTGGAAGTTTATTCCAAGTAGATGAGATAGTTGAAAAATCAACAGTCACTGAATTTAAACATGCCTGGGATAAGCACACATCTATCCTAAGATAAAGAGTACATACAGTATACACATAAGGGCAGACTAGATGGACCGTATGGTCTCCTTCTGCCGTCAACCTTCTATGTTTCTATGACACAAGGAAAGTAAGACAACTTCCTCATTAAGGTGAAGGTAGAAACAACCTTAGGCAAAAAATCAGGTTTAAAGCGAAAGACCACCTTATCCCTATGCCACTCAAAATAGGGAGGTTTCATATAAAGCGCGGCCAGCTCTGATACACGACACACCGAGGTGATCGCTACCAAGAAGACCACTTTGAGAGTCAAGATAGACAATGCAGCATCGCACAATGGCTCGAAGGGAGGACCCTGAAGAGCAGAAAGTACTATATTCAAGTCCCACACCGGTAAAACTGATTTACGCGGTGGCCGAACATGGGTGACTCCCTGGAAAAAAAGTCCTGATCAACCTATGGTTGGCAATGGATCTCTGGAAAAAAATAGCTAAAGCCGAGACCTGACCCTTGAGGGTGCTCAGCTGGAGACCCAAGTCTAAGCTGTGTTGTAAAAACTCCAGAATCCTAGAAATAGAAAATATGTGGCAAGGGAGATTCATGGTTTCGCAACAAGCAATATAAGCGTGTCAAACTCTGTAGTATATCATGGAAGAAGATTTCTTCCGTGCCTGAATCATGGTCTGTACAACCATAGCCGACAATCCCTTTTCCGTCAGGACTGAGGTTTCAACAGCCAAGCAGTCAAAGCCAGTGTCCGTAAATTGGGGTGCCGCAGCGACCTCTGTGTGAGAAGCCCTGGGTCGTCGGGCATGATGTAGTGATCTATTGACATCTGAACTATGTCCGCAAACCAACTCCTTCTCGGCCAGCGAGGAGCCCCCAGGATGGTTGGTACCCCTTCCTGGGCTATCTTGCGCAGCACTCTGCCCAGTAGTGGAAACGGAGGGAATGCATAAAGAAACTTGAACTCCGTCCAAGGAATCGCCAGAGCATCTGTGGCGATGGCCAGAGGATCTCTTGAGAGGGAGACGAACCTTGGAAGCTTGTGATTGTGTCTGGCTGCAAACAGGTCCACGTCCGGCTGACCCCAGCGGAGACACAGAGCTTGAAAGGTCCTGCTGCTGAGAGACCATTCCCCCAGGCGCGAGGCGTTCCTGCTCAGGGAGTTTGCCTCCAGGTTTTCTACCCTGGGAATGTAGACCGCTGAGATGCAGGGAACATTCTCCTCTGCCCAAGTCAGAATCTGGGTCACCTCCTTGAGGGCTCTCTTGAGTCCCGCCCTGGTGATTGATGTAGGCGACAGCCGTGTGATTGTCCGAGCGAACCTGGATCGCACAACCCATTAAATGGGTAGTCAAGCGCAGAAGCACCAACCGGATCGCTCGTAGCTCCAAGAGATTTATGGGTAAGTGGTTCTCCTGCGGATCCCACTGACCCTGGATCTTCTGAGTCTGCCAAACGCCTCCCCAGCCTGTCAGACTGGCATCCGTGGTAACTATCTCCCAATGTGGAGTCATGAAGGACTTGCCTACCAGCAAGTTCCGCGAGTTCAACCACCACAAGAGGGACTGCCTGGCCAGTGGTGACAGTGAAAAACCATGTTCCAGTGACTCCTGAGTCCGATTCCAGACAGTCGGCAGGTTCAATTTAAGAGTCGCATCCCCAGACGTACCGACGACTGCTGACAAGACAGTAAAGCCTGCACCTGCGTCTGGAGACTCTAAACCTTCTGCTGTGGCAGAAACACCTTGACCTGAGCGGTGTCTATCATCATTCCCAGGAAGGATCTCACTGTCGAGAGAGTGATAAATGACTTTGGGTAATTGATCACCCAGCTGAAGGCCTCCAGGGTTGACAACACCGTCCGAGTTTCGCTCTCGGCCTGCTGAAGGGACTGGGTCGCAATCAGCAAGTCATCCAGATAGGGCAGCACACGAATGCCTTGGTTCCTCAGGATAGCCATGATGCCCGCCAGCACCTTGGTGCCACACACAGGGAAGGCCCTGCTTCTCAAAACCCAGTTCCACAGTCAAAATTGCCTCAAATCGCTCTGCAATCGTCCCCTATTTCTAGCCAGAAGTAGTAAGCCATCAGCTGAAATGTATTGAATGTATTGAATCAGGGCCTCAGTGTGATAGTTAAGGATAAAAAAGTATATTCCTTACTGAAAAGCCAAGATGACAAAAAAAGAGATCACGATTTCCTGTAAGGACAGATCTGTAATGATCATTCAATTAAAAATACAATTGTGTGATTACTCACCTGTAGAATTGGTATTATATGTATACAGCATGTCCTGTTCCAGAAGATATTCCTTACACTTGGGATATACTCCAGTAGATGGCGCTGGACTGCCTCCCGGCCCCATAAATACTCTGGACCTCCCACAAAATCCCCAGTATTGAAAAGCAGTTAGCAAGAGACCGGGAGAACTATAACCCTTATATGAAAATTTGAACATAAAAACAATCCCCATAAAGAGGTAACTAAAGATAATGATAACAAGGGTGGGGTGGAACAGGACATGCTGTATACATATAATACCAATTCTACAGGTGAGTAATCACAGAATTGTATTATTCTAAGTATATAACATGTCCTGTTCCAGAAGATATTACACTTGGGACATCCAATAACAGTGTCCGTAAGGTAGGGTGGGATCCCCAAAAGTAACAGCAGACAGTTCAAGCCACAGCCGCCTGCAGAACCTTGCGACCAAAAGCAGCATCAGCTGAGGCCCTAACATCAACCTTGTAAAACTTTGAAAAAGTATGAACAGGAGACCAAGTAGCGGCCTTGCAAACTTGTTCAACAGAAGCTTGGTGCTGAAAAGCCCAAGAGGCACCAATAGCACGAGTAGAATGAGCAGTAAGGCGGAAGGGAGGTTCCTTCCCCTTAGCAGAGTAGGCCTGTATCACAGCCTGACGGATCCACTTACTGATAGTGGACTTAGCCAGGGCCAGGCCTTTCTTAGGTCCAGATTGAAGCACAAAAAGAGCATCAGTCTTCCTGAAGGATTCAGTAGCCACCAAATAGAACTTCTGACTACGTCCAAAGAATGCAAAACCCTTTCCTTAGGGTTACTAGGATTAGGACACAGAGAAGGCAAAACAATGTCCTAATTGAGATGAAAGGCAGAAACAACCTTAGGTAGAAAATCTGGTTTAAAACGAAACACCACCTTGTCCTGATGTGTCTCAAAATAAGGAGGCTTAATGGAAAGCGCCGCCAACTCAGAAACACGCCTAACAGAAGTGATAGCCACCAAAAAGACCACCTTAAGTGTAAGAATGGACAAAGGGGCCCCTTGCAAGGGCTCAAAGGGAGACCCCTGCATGGCAGACAAGACCAAGTTCAAGTCCCAGACTGGTAACATAGGCTTACGTGGGGACGCACGTGAGTAACCCCCTGGAAAAAGTCTTGACCAAGGGATGCTGAGCAAAGGATCTTTGGAAGAAAATAGCCAAAGCAGACACATGGCCTTTCAGAGTACTGAGCTGAAGACCCAGATCCAAACCATATTGGAGAAATTCCAGAATCCTAGGAATAGAAAACACACGACAGGGAAGCGAGTGGGACTCGCACCAGTCAATGTAAGTTCGCCAGACCCTGTAATAGATGGAAGAAGAGGACCTCTTCCTAGCCCTGATCATGGTATTCACCACCATTGGTAGTGCTGATCCTCCAGAGCGAACCTGAGGAACCTCTGATGACCTGGAAAGATAGGGACGTGAAGGTAAGCATCCTTGATGTCTACCGAGGTCATGAAGTCCCCTGGGCGTAGGAAAGTCACAGCTGAGCGCAGAATCTCCATGCGAAAGTGTCTGAATCTGACAAACTTGTTGAGAAGCTTTAAATCCAGGATAGGTCTGATGGACCCATCCTTTTTGGGCACAATGAAAAGATTGGAATAATAGCCTTTGCCCCTTTCCTTCAAGGGCACCCGGCAGATGACACCTAGGTCTAGAAGGCCTTGGACAGCCAGGGAGAGACAATGAGCTGACAAGGGGTTTTGAGCTACACGAGATTTGATGAATCTTGGGGGCGACCAGGCTGCAAACTATCTTGTAACCAGAGGAAACTACCTCCTGAATCCACCGGTCTGAGACATGACGCCTCCAGACGTGAGCCAAGAGCCGAAGCCGTCCCCCCACCTGGATGGGTGAGGGCGCCCCTTCATGCCCGAGGGGGCTTGGGGGAGGACTTAGTCTTGGGACCCCAGGGAGGGCCAGGGCGGCCACGTCCTCTGCCCCTGCCCAAAAAATCTCCACAGGCTCCAGCAAAGGAAGCTCCCCGTTCAATTCTGGAGCCCCTGAAGGAAGGAGAAAAGGCACCTGAACCCCGAAAGGACCGGGGCTGCCTTCTACGCTGAGGTAACTTGCCTCCCTTAGCAAACAAGTCCAAACGTTCCCCAAAGAGGTGCAGCCCCTTGAAGGGAAAACCAGTGAGGGCCTTTTTGGCAGCTGCCCACTGGCGCAGCCAGACGGAGCGGCGTATTGCCACCAACAAGGCAGAAGCCCTGCCACATATTCTAATGGTATCATCCAGGGCAGAGAGAACATATGCAACAAATTCCTCACAAAGCAGAAGAGCTCTATACTCTTCACTACCAGCATTATCAGGGGCCCCATCTAAGAGACCGCTGAGCAGGATTTTAACAGCAACAGCCATGATAGCAGGGGCACAGACCGGACGGAGCACAGTCCCAACACAGGCAAAGGCATGGCAAGCCAGCTGATCCATGCGCCTGTCTTCCCCATCCCTCAAGGTAGTAGTGTCAGGAGAATGCATGACGGATGTGTTAGACAACCCCAGAACTGGTGCATCCACCTCGGGAGGACATGACCAACGTTTAACCATCTCAGCAGGAAAGGGATACCTCTTATCCCAACTCTTTGGTACCCCGGGAAGCCGGTTAGGCCGTTCCCACTCTTTGAGCACCAGATTATTAAAGCGAGTTTGTTCAGAAAACTCCAAGCGTGGTTTAACAGTATGAAACAGCTCCCTCTGCTGCAGCGGGGCCACGGCAGGAGGGGAGATACAGAGCACTTCAAAAATGTGAGCCAAAAGTCTGTTAGTATCATCTGAAGCCCATGGGTCAGATCCAGACTCGGCATAACCCCTAGGCTGATCCTCAGATGATTCTGAATCAGAGAATAATTCCCCTTCTTCCAGGGGGGGTATAACCAGTAACATCAAAAAACTCCTCAGCTTCCATAGGAAAGAGAGTAACACCGGGTGCCAGATGTCGCCGCTTAGCAGGAGCCTTACGCGGGCCAGAACCAGCAATATGCCTTTCAATGCTGGCTACCCGGGTAGCCAAATCAGGTCGAGACTCCCCACTGATATGCACCTCACTGGGAGTCAGGTGTAAGCGTGGGGGGGTAGGCGAAGCCAGAGGGGGCGCAGCACTAGGCCCAGCCGCAGGTAAACCAGACTGCAGGGCAAGTACCTGCTGGGCGCAGGGTACACATACCCTGACATCATCACTTATAGGGGATACCCCACAAGCCACACACTGCCGCGCTTGTCTCGAAGGAACCCCGAGCACATTATCCTGAGAAGCCTCCATATGGGGATTATCATGGCACAACAAGCCAATAGGGATTGACGCTGATAATAGCAACCCAGGATGCCCCAATAACCCGCTAGGGAAGTGGGAGTAATGGTATGTAACAGCCCTCCAATAAGAGTTGACACTAAATAGAGGGGATAGGACTGGGAGAAACCACAAAGTTTGACCCGCCTGCAAGACATAAGCAAAAGATCCCATAAGCGATATGCAATATAGACAATGTATATATATATATATAATAAATCAGCCCGCAGGGGCACTTACGGACCGCGATAGTGAGGCGCCAGGCACACGCAGCAGAGAATTAAAATGGCGCCCGTATATACCTCAAAGGGGCGGGCCGCGGAGACCATGATGCAAAACGCATCATCCGCAAGGCCCGCCCCCCCGAAGAGCGCGGAAACGCACCCACCTGACAAGACCAACCAATGATGGCGCAGCAGCGCCTGAGGCGATGTCGCTGCCGACCGCGGAGCGCAGTACAAACGTGCGGCAGCGGCGGCAAAAGAAAGCAGTGCAATCAATTCACAGGGATCAGACTCAACACACACAATAAATACAAGGACATGCACCCCCCCCCCCCCCCGAGAACTACAAGGGAGAGAAAGGGGGAAGCAACGGCCAGCCTAAAGGGAGCCAACTGTGGGGACAGGGGGCGAGGGGCATAAAGTGCAGGAGGGGCATCCCATAAGGCTCACCATGGGCCTGTAACGCCTACCCTTTGGTGGGGGACTGCGGTTGGAGCAGCGCTCCTTTGCCTTCACCTTCACCCGAACCAGAGCAGCCTGAGCTGGGAGGCAGTAGAAGTAAACGGGTGGCAATAGTCCTACAGGGCCGCAGGCTAATAGCCCCGCTCACCTGCGAGTAGAGAGCCATCTTCTAGTCATCGCAGCCAGGACTGCAGAGAAGAACTGGGGATTTTGTGGGAGGTCCTGGGTATTTATGGGGCCGGGAGGAGCCACTTTTCTGTCTCTGCAGTCCAGCGCCATCTACTGGATGTATAACCCAAGTGTAAGGAATATCTTCTGGAACAGGACGTGCTGTATACTTAGAATAAATCCCATTGCCATTCAATTTATGCCTGTGATTAATGCACATAATATCACAGCCACAGAATATACAAGAAAGGAAGGAAGAATCAGGGTGATACAGTAGTAAAAGTAGGCTATTGGCTCTTCACACTTGATGCTGAAATGATAGCTAGGTACTGTAGATTAAAAAAGGCATTTTTTATTCCAAAGTAATGCACATTTTGCTCCTAAACTAAATCAAGAGGCTGATTCTGAATCTGGTGTAACAAGAGCTTTTTCACCTAAAATTCGCTTTTTACTCCAAAGTGTATACTTGTACCTGTTTCTAAAGCAAACCCTACAGCGTCAGGCTTAAATTAAAGCAGACAGTAATTTGTTCCCCTAAAGCCCCTTTTGGCAATCAGTGGCATATGCTGTTTGAGAGGGCTCAGATGTTGTGGAATAGCTGCACTCCTAGAATTACATGGGAGTAGCCATCTTGGATCACACCTGACAGCCCTATTTACACATGAGCATAAATGTATGAAGGGGAGAGAGCCTTTTCTAGCAAACAGACACACTGTAGTTGAGCTGGGAGCTTCATTATGATCAGCACAGCGAGACAGATAAAGATTGTATCTGTTTCCACAGAAAATATTAGAAGGAGACAAAATCCTTCTCCAGATGGCTGGGTCCAGATGCTAAAAATCAGCATAGCTGCAGTCTGCCTATGTGATATTGTTTCCCATATAAGGCAGGCTGTTTGGAGCTTGGGAATTTGTTATAAGCATCCCACAACAAACAGAGAGATTTACCTCAGAAAATGGATCAGCATATCATGTTACACACACTCACACACTGAATCACCAGCTGCTGGGGGGGTATGCATGTAGCTGCCGTATTTTTGCCCTATAAGACACACCTGCCCAAAGGATGCACCTATGATTTGGAGGAGGAAAGTAAGAAAAAAAATTCTGGAACAAATGTGCTCAAACCCCCTCCCCCCAAGAACAAAATAATAATAAAGGTGCATTTTCCATAGGGAGTGTGTCATTCCCCCCTCTCATTCCCCATAGGCAGTGTGGCATCTCGCCCCACATTCCCCATAGGCAGTGTGGCATTCCCCCCTCACATTTCCATAGGCAGTGTGGCATCCCCATCCCATTCCTACAGGCAGTGTGGCATCCCATTCCCATAGGCAGCGTGGCATCCCCCTCCCATAGGCAGTGTGGTATTTCCCTCTCATTCTGATAGGCAGTGTAGCACCCCCCCTCCCATTCCCCATAGGCAGTGTGACATTCTCTCCTCCCATTCCCCATAGGCAGTGTGGCATTCCCCCCATCCCATTCCTCATAGGCAGTTTGGCATTCCCCCCATCCCATTCCTCATAGGCACGGTGGCAGCCTTTTTTTCACTATAGTGCTGACTTCCCTAGTAATCCATAGGCAAGGCCAGATTATAGGCAGGGCGCAAGGGGCGTGCGTCCCTGGGCCTCCACCATTTGCTCTGCAAGAGTGCCTTCACCAAGTGTGGGGATATGGTTGGTCCAGTCATGCCCAATCCACATGCCCTTGTAGGGGTGGTGTGTACCTGGCACAGGGGACTGGATCTGACATTCTGTTCAAGCAAAGGCAAGCATTTTTTTGTTATGTTACTTGGCTGGACTATTACTAAATAGGATATCCAGTGCCTTCAACCTCCCACAGATGCTGAGATGAGGCGTTAGAAAAAAAAAGCCTTACCTCTCCCGTAATTCAGCACCATCACCCAGGCACAGGGACCACATAGAGGGGCATTCCCCCACTGTGCATGCACCTGCCCACCCATGTAAGGATGGTGTTATGAAGACACTGGACTTTAATGGAACAAAAGTACTGCACCAGATTTTCTGCCGAGGGGCTTCCACCACACTTAATCCAGCCCTGACCATAGCAGCTTCTTCTTCCTTTTATTCTAGCTAGTTTATTTCATGTATTGCTTAGTTGCCTTTAAGATGGCCATTTTTAATAGACGACCAATGGCCACTCACTTATGCTACTCTGTTCCACTCCCCTAATTCCCTTTCTACATACTCCACCATTTCCTTTGTTTAACTAAAGTCTAGTACTCTGGTTCTAGTGTGGGATTGCACAATGTCTCTTTTTTATGCCGAGTATTGATGGTCACTGGACCCCAGATATTCTTATAGTTATTTTAGAGATGTTCCATTAAGTTCCTCTAATACATTCCTGCTCATGCATGTTGTTCCAGTCCACATCAGGCATGTTGAAGTTACCCATAATTACAATGTCCCCCTTCTCTGCCATTCTATTGATTTAATCTATTGATTTAATCTATTAACAGGTTATCTAAATCCTCAAGGGACCTATATATCCCACAGATTCTGACCACAGCTCCCTCCTTATTCTGCATGATAACCCACAGAGTTTCTATTTCATTATGTGTATGCAGAATTATTGTTGATTAAAGAATCAAAGTCGCTAGAATTATATATATAATAATTCTACACTAATTATTTTCGAAAATCAAATTATTTTCGAGTGCTTTTTCTCACTCTCCAAAAGAATGAACAAATAACAGCTGCTAAATTGTGCACGGAATTTATGTGCAAATAATCACATCTTTTTCTAAGAAAAAAAAGAAACAAACCAAAAATTCATATTCAATCTTTACTGAATCAAGCCCCATGTATGTTCTATATGTAGAAAAAATAAAATGGATTGCAATTTTGATTCAGATTATCACCCATTTGGTCAACATTATCCAGAGTGGTATTTAAAGATATCAAAGCCAAAGCCATTCATATTCACTGGTGAAAGGCTATAAAGTGGACTTCAGATCACATGTTGGGATTATCTACCCTGGGGACATCCCAATTTTGGGATGCCCCACAGTAGGAAACCCCACCAATCGCCGCCTTTCTGGTGAGCCCACAGTGCGTTTTCTGGCAGTGGCCGCATCCCTGCCATATTGTGGTTGAGGCCATTCAGATCTGGTAGGAATTCACCGCAGACCACAGGAAGGCCTCTATATAGAGCTGTATGTTGTGCATTAATATGAATAACATACAGTGCTGATCGGATGAGAGCCCACGCATGTGCTACTAAAAGGTGAGTTTTTATGCCAATGAGTGGGATTTTGCAGAGAGGAGAATTCAAAATTGGGATGGCACATGGACAAGGACCCATCACCAGGACAGTAAAAAAGACAATTCTGTGAGTACTCCCCTGTAGAATTGCTTTTACTATGCATGGCACGACCTGCAGAATTGCTTTTACTATGCATGGCACGACCTGCTTCAAGAAGTCCTTACGTATGGGATATTCCGCCACAAGGTGGCGCAGTGTACTGTAGAAGAGTTTTGGCTCCTCCCGGTACCATATAAAAACAGGATCACCAATAGAACTCTCCAGCGTTGACAAACAGTTATACAAGAATCCGGGAGATAATAAAGGTAAAAAAAGGTAACAAACCCCAACTAACTTGGAACAATCACCATAAAGAGGCAACCAAGAATAACGATAACAAGGGTGGGGTGAAGCAGGCCGTGCCATGCATAGTAAAAGCAATTCTACAGGTGAGTACTCACAGAATTGTCTTTTTCCTATTGCATGGCATGGCCTGCTTCAAGAAGTCCTTACGTATGGGACGTCCAACAGCAGTGTCCGTAAGGTAGGGTGGGATCCCCAAAAAAGTAGCAGCAGGCAAGTCAAACCACTACCGCCTAAGTACCTTGCGGCCAAAAGCAGCATCAGCTGAGGCCTTAACATCAACCTTGTAAAACTTGGAAAAGGTATGAACAGAAGACCAAGTCGCAGCCTTACAAACTTGTTTAACAGAATCTTGGTGCTGAAAAGCCCAAGAAGCACCAATAGCACGAGTGGAATAAGCAGTAACCCTAAAACGAGGAACCTTTCCCCTAGCAGAATAGGCCTGCTCCACCGCCTGACAGATCTACTTGCTGATAGTGGATTTAGCCGGAGGCAAGCCCTTTCTAGGTCCAGCAGGAAGAACAAAAAAAGCGTCAGATTTCCTGAAAGACTCAGTAGCAACCAAATAAAACTTCAGAGCCCTGACAACATCCAGAGAATGAAGGGTCCGCTCCTTGGAATTAGCAGGGTTAGGAAACAAAGAAGGCAAAACAATGTCCTGATTGAGATGCAAACACAACCTTAGGAAAGAAAACTGGCTTAAGCCGAAAAACCACCTTATCCTGATGCAGCTCAAAATAAGGAGGTTTGATGAAAAGCGCCGCCAGCTCAGAAACTCGCCTGACCGAAGTAATAGCCACCAAAAAGGCCACCTTAAGAGTAAGAATGGACAAAGCAGCCCCACGGATAGGCTCAAAGGGAGGACATTGCTGAGCAGACAACACCAGATTCAAGTCCCAAACCGGTAGCATAGGCTTACGTGGCGGACGCACATGAGCAACTCACTGGAAAAAAGTCTTAATTAACCTGTGATTGGCAAAGGATCTTTGGAAAAAAATTGCCAGAGCTGACACCTGTCCCCTGAGGGTACTAAGTTGAAGGCCCGAATCCAAACCATGTTGCAAAAATTCCAGAATCCTGGGGATAGAAAACACCCAACAAGGAAGAGACTTGGACTCACACCAGGCAATGTAAGAATGCCAGACCCTGTAGTAGATAAAGGACGAGGACTTCTTCCTAGCCCGAATCATAGTATCAACAACAGAAGCCGGCAACCCCTTATCCATCAAGATGGAGGTTTCAGCAGCCAAGCCGTTAAAGCCAGTGTTTGTAAATTGGGATGGCGCAGTTGTCCCTGAGTGAGAAGATCTGGGTCCTTGGGCAAAACGTACCGATCTACTGCCAACTGAACAACGTATGCGAACAACACCCTCCTTGGCCAACAGGGGGCACCAGGACAGCTGGTACCCCCTCCTGGGCTATCTTATGCAGCACCCTGCCCAGCAGAGGAAAAGAAGGCAACACATAGAGAAGCCGAAACTCCGTCCAAGGCATTGCTAGCGCATCTGTGGCATAGGCCAGAGGATCCTGTGACAGGGAGACAAATCTGGGAAGCTTGCGATTGTGGCAGGAAGCAAACAGGTCCACATCCGGCTGACCCCAGCGGTGGCATAGGGAGTGAAATACCTCGTTGCTGAGGGACCATTCCCCCAGCCGAGATGTCCCCCTGCTCAGGGAGTCTGCCTCCTGGTTCTCCACCCCCGGAATGTAGACCGCCGAGATGCAAGGGACATTCTCCTCCGCCCAAGATAGTATCAGGGACACTTCCTTGAGGGCTCGCTTGCTCCGAGTACTTCCCTGATGATTGATGTAGGCAAGCGCCGTCTGGTTGTCGGAGCGGATCTGAACAGCCCGACCCCGAAGGTGCGTGGTCAGCTGAGAAAGAACCAACCTGATCGCCCTCAGTTCCAGGACATTGATGGGAGCATGGGCCTCCTGGGGGCCCCACCGACCCTGGAACTTCAGAGACTTCCAAAAGCCCCCCAACCGGTCAGACTGGCATCTGTGGTGACAGCCTCCCAGCACGGAGGCAGAAAGGTCTTGCCCACTAGAAGGTTCCTTGAGTCCAGCCACCATGAGAGGGACCGTCTGGCCAGTGGGGACAGAACAATCTGATACAGGGACACAGGGTCCGGATCCCAAACTGACAAGAGGTGCAACTGAAGAGGTCTCATGTGAACTGCCTCGAAGCAGGACACCATCAGGCCCACTAACTGCATCCCTTGCCGGATGGAGGGATGGGGACACAAGAGTAGAGCCCGTGCCTGCTTCCGAAGGCCCTCCACTTTCTGCTGAGGCAGTAGCACCTTGACCTGAGAGTTATCCAAAGTCATGCCCAGAAAGGACCTCACCAAAGACGGAGACAGTGAAGACTTGGGAAAGTTGATCACCCACCCGAAGGACTCGAGAGTGGAGGTCACCACCTGAGTGTCCTTCTCAACCTGATGAAGGGACTGAGCCACAATCAGAATGTCGTCCAGGTAAGGGAGGATGCAAATGCCCTGATTCCGCAGCAGAGCCATCACGCCTGCCAGCACCTTGGTGAACACCCGAGGCGCCGAGGTGATACCGAACGGTAAAGCCACAAACTGGTAATGCTGATCCTCTAGAGTGAACCTCAGGAATCTCTGATGACCTGGAAAGATTGGCACGTGAAGATAGGCATCCTTGATGTCCACGGAGGTCATGTCAAATCGCCCGGGCCAAGGGCACTGACAGCCGAGTGTAGATTCTCCATGCGAAAGTGCTTGAACCTGACAAACTTGTTGAGACCCTTCAAGCCTAGGATGGGCCTCAAAGACCCGTCCTTTTTGGGAACCGTGAAAAGTTTGGAGTAGAAACCCTGACCCGTTCCTGGGAAGGCACCAGGAAAATGACTCCTGACTCCAACAGACGTTGAACTGCAAGGCGCAAACCCTGAGCTGACAGAGGGTTTCGAGACATCTGGGATCCGAGGAATCTTGGGGGCGGCCAGGCTGCAAACTCTATCTTGTAACTGGAGGACACCACCTCCTGAATCCACCGGTCTGAGACGCGTAGCCTCCAGACGTGAGCAAAGAGCCGAAGCCGTCCCCCCACCCGGATGGGTGAGGGCGCCTCCTCATGCCTGAGGGGGCTTGGGAGGGGGTTTGGGCTTGGACCCCCATGAGAGACCGGGACGACCACGGGATCTGCCACGGCCCCAAGCAGGGATGGACTGGGGCTAAAAACTTTTTGGGGCACACCGGCCCTGCTGCACTGCTTCTGGCCCAGCATAGTATGTTAGCGTCACATGATATATACACCTTATTTCTCGTCCCACAACAAGCACCCAGGGTTTAGAGGACATAAATAATAATGAAAATATTCTGAACCAAATGGTGTGATAAAATCCCCCCTGTTACAGACAGTGTGCAGGATCACTCCATTACAGGCAGTGAGCAGCATCTCCCATTACAGAGGCATGTTGCGGCATCTCCCATTACAGCCACTGGGTGGGGGAATCCCTCAGTACAGCCACTGGGTGGGGGCATCCCTCAGTACAGCCACTGGGTGGGGGCATCCCTCAGTACAGCCACTGGGTGGGGGCATCCCTCAGTACAGCCACTGGGTGGGGGCATCCCTCAGTACAGCCACTGGGTGGGGGCATCACTCATTCCACTCCCTCCCGCCAACACTGTACAATAATAAGGCAGCAGGCGGGGTACCCAATTCATGCCTGCCTGCCCGCCGCTGCTGTTCCCCCCCCCCCCTAAAATTAGCTATATCTGACAAAGGCTTTGAGTCAGCCAATTACAAGTGCCACAGCACGACAAGGACTGGAGGAGGGTTGTAGCAATGAGTAAGTATTTTAACCCCGAATTTCAAAATTGCTCAGGGTAATTGAGTGGGTGGGAAAGAGTTGTTAGGGGAGACTGGAGGCTCTTTTTAAAGTTAAAGTGGAGGCAATCTAAAAAGCACCAGGTCCTAAATAACACTTACCTACCCTCTCCAGTTAACACCAAGAGTGACTAAAAGAAAAGGTAAGTATCTCAGCAATGCCAGGCTCATAGTCGGCATAAGATGTACTCATGAGGTGTGTGCGGTGCTGCAGTGTGCAGTCATTTCTCGGTCCACATGGTAGATTAGTATCACTGCATCACAGCACCACAATGTCCCCACCAGGGACGTAAAAATAGGGGGTGCGACCACACCAGGGCCCAGAAGGTCAGTGGAGCCCCATTATTGTTGCTTCTCCTCCTTATTTATCACATTTGTGCTTAGTAGGCATCATTTAGATAAAGGAAGCAGCATTTGTCTCTGCTGTTTCACTCGTTAGTTGTTTAGCTGCTTCTGATGAATTTAAAAGACAGAAAAAAATGTACTGCATGAGCATTATTAACACGGCCCCATTTAATGTCCACACCAGGGCCCTGTCACATTTTGTTACGCCACTGCTCCCCCCACTACTATCCATGTGCCTTCCTGTGCCCTAATATTAATACACAGAGTGTGAGCATATTCCCTAAAAGTAATTATCAGAGTTAAAGCAGATTCTGCCCTGTTTGGTGTCCCTCTTCGTTTGCCATCCTGAGTTGGGATGCCCGCTTTGTGAAATCCCCTGATCCGCCTGATACTCACCTTTTCATTGCTGCAGCACCGGCCACCATGTCCGCTCCCGCTGGCAACCATTCGAGTCTGCCTGATGCAAATGACCACTGGGGGTATGTATGCGCAGGATTGCTGGATCAAGGTATCAGGTGAACTGAGGGGTTTCACAAAGTGGGCACCCCAAATCAGGATGCCCCTAGGAAGTAGAACAAAACCCAGGGGAGCAAAATCCCAGGTTCTGGCAACATTTTAAAGAGGAAATAAAGTCTAAGAGGACTTCACTTCCTCTGACCTCTGCAGCATGGTGGCATCCTGATTTCAGATGCCCCACTGCATATTCCTGTCTGGCAAGACAGACATTTCAGGTTCACCAGACCGTAATGATTGCTGGCAAGCAGCCTGCGGGGCATGCAGAATGGAGTCAGTATCAGCTGCTCAGTATATGGAGCATAGTGGGGCATTACAATTCAGGAAGTTCTCATGCTGTGGAGAACTGTGGAAGTAAATTATTGTGTGACCTTACTTTCTCTTTAAGCAGACCAAAAAGGCACAAATTATTATTGATCCACATAATTTAAATTCTAGGGGGCATCCCAAATCAGGATGTACATCAAAAGTTAGGTTATGTGGATCAGAAGTCATTTGTGCTTTCGGTCTACCTTGCCAACAAACTAACAGCTAAACCATAACAAGGAAATCTCAGAAGTCTCCCTTACCCTCTGCAGCAAATACAATACTCCCCCCCCCCCTCCCTCAAACACTGGACAGAAGCAAGACTTTTTTTTTACTTTGGCTTTTTGTTTTAACCTGACCTTTGATCCATTTGTGGCTTTCTTCTTTCCTTCTGGCTGGGGTCTGCTCTCAGGTTGCTCCTGGCCCAGAATGCAGCAGCAACACATCTCCACGTTTCCTGTGTGACCCCTTCCCTCCATGACAACCAGAGAGCCAGGGGAGGGGACAGAGCACACAGGCAGGACTGGGATCATCTCGTGTCAAAAATAAAGAAAATCTCAGCAGGGGCAGACAGGGCGACTGGGGGAGTCTCTGCTGCTCATTTCATGGCAGCAGATTTCTCCCCTCTCCATAGCAGTGCTGTGCTTTGCAAGGTACCTCGGCTGAGGAGGAAGTATGAGCCTTGGGGGCGGGGCTTATGCTCGTGCTTACAGGCTGAGCAAGCGCAGCCTCACAGCTCTCCCTCCGCCTCTCCTCCTCTCACTGACTGCTGCCCACGCCGATCAGCGGCTCCTGTACACTCATGTGTGAGAGCAGCCACAGTGGGGGGAACAGGCCTTTCCTGCTGCCGGCCTACCGGGATTTTGCCCGGTATGCCCTATGGCCAGCCCGCCCCTGGCCCCAAGAATCCCTGCGGCTACCCGAGAAGAGGGAGCCACGACCTACTCTGGGAGTACGAAAGGAGGGGAGGGAAGCGGAGGGCCCCCAAAAGGGCCGAGGCTGTTTCCTACGCTGAGGTAGCCTACCAACCTTGACTAGAACATCCAGACGGTCACCAAAGAGCTGCAGCCCCGCAAAGGGGAACCCAGTGAGAGCCTTCTTAGCAGCAGCGTCAGCTGCTCACTGACGCAACCAAACAGAGCGGCGCATAGCTACCAAGAGGGCAGGGGCCCTACCACCCAGCTGTACCGCATCATCCATGGCAGTAAGGACGAAGGCAACAAAGTCAAAGCAAAGCAAGAGGGCCCTATAATCCTCCCTCCTCCTACCAGCCATAGCGCCATCAGTGAGACGCTTGAGCTTTTTCTTAAGGGCAATAGCTGTAATGGCAGCAGCACAGACCGGACGCAGCCCAGCCCCCACAAATGTAAAAGCATGGCAGGCCAGCTGATCCATACGCCAGTCCTCGCTGTCCCGCAGTGTAGTAGTGTCGGGGAAGGCATGACCGAGGTGTTGGACAGCCCTAGAACGGGAGCTTCCACCTCAGGAGGACACGCCCATCGCTTGACCAGGTCAGCAGGGACGGGATACCTCTTATCCAACACTTTGGGCACCGCGGGCAATCTATTAGGACGTTCGCACTCCTTGAGCACCATATTAGAGAAATGCCCCTGCTCAGGGAACTCCAGGCGCTGTTTATCAGGACGAAAGAGCTCACCCTGCTTCCTCTTAGCCACCTCACGGGGGACATGTGCAAAATTTCAAAAATGTCAGACAACAGTCTATCAGTGTCATCAGGAAACCATGAGTCCTCCCCGGACGCAGACCCAGGGTCACTGTCGTACCCCTCCTGCTGGTCCCCAGAGGAGTCAGAGTCCTGGAAAAGCTACCCCTCCTCTAGGGAGTAACGGCCACCAAAGGCATCAAGTCCCTCATCCTCCTCAGGAAAGAGGGAGGGCGTGAAAGCCAGGTGCCGCTTCTTGCCAGAGGCCTTACCTGGAACAGGCCTGGCAAGCTGCCTTTCAATACTGGCCACACAAAGTGTCAGATCAGATTGTGACCCCCTGCTATTATCCCCCTCGCTGGGGGCTAAATGCAGGCGCGGGGGGTAGACGATGCCGAAGGGGCGCAGAACAGGGAAGAGAAGTGGGCAGCCCAGCCTGGGCCGCAATGGTACCTTGGGCGCACGGCACGCACACCACGGCACTGTTACTCAAAGGGGATACCCCGCACATGGCACACAGCCGGGATTGCCCTAAAGGACCCCCGAGCACGCTATCCCCAGAAGCCTCCATATGGTGATTAACACAGGCGCAATAGGCCAGCACAGGGTAAGGGCTAATAAAAAAAGCCACCTGGGATGCCCCCCCAAGGGATGCCCCCAGAGGCAGTAAGGGGAAGATGAGGGGGGGTAAGGAGCAGAACCGGGAGAAACCACAACCCCCCGTTGTCCCGCCTGAAAGACATAAGTAAAAAGCACATAAACATCCCGCAGCCCATGTCCCAAGGAAACAAAACCCCCAAAGGGAACTCACAGACCAAGTAGACCGAAGGATCACCAAGCCACCAGGCCACAGGAGGAAGTGACAGAGGGAAATCACCGCCGCAGCCCAGGGAGGAAGAGGGGCCCCGGACGTGCAGCAGACTTAAGATGGCGCCGGCAGAAGAACCTTGAGGAGCGGGCCAAGGGGGGGAGGCGCGATACGCGTCATCCCCGGCCCCGCCCCCCAAAGAGCGCGAAAGCTGCGCTCACGTGACTGCGCCATCACAATGCAACAAAAGCACTAAAGTTATAGCGCCGCCCGCCGCAAGCGGAGTACAAAGCGGCAACAGCGGTGAAAAAACACAGTTTAAAACACTCGCCGCTACCATCCGCCCCCGCCCCGAACACACGTCGGGGAGAGGGAGGGGGAGGGGGAGGAGAGCAAGCAGGCAGCGGCGAGAGCCACGCCGGGGGGGGACCCCAGAGAAACAAGGCACACAGTCCCCAAAACACTCACCCCCTCAGAAGCTAGGACAGGAACTCCGCATCCCTCAGTAGGCTCACCATAAAGCCTATGGCCGGCTACCCTTTGTGGTACAGGGTATGCGGCCTGGAGCAGCGCTCCTTGAGCACCTGACCCTAGTGCTCCTCTACCTTCACCCAATCCATCAGCCGAGGCTGGGAGGCACAGAGGGTCCAGAAACAGGTGGAAATAGACATGCAGGGCCGCAGGCTTGGTCCCCCGCTCACCTGTGCAATATAAAGAGCCATCTTCTATCATCGCAGAATCACTGCAAAGAAAACACTGGAGAATTCTATTGGTGATCCTGTTTGTATATGGTACCGGAAGGAGCCACAACTCTTCTGCAGTACACTGCGCCACCTTGTGGCGGAATATCCCATACGTAAGGACTTCTTGAAGCAGGCCGTGCCATGCAATAGGAAAAATACAATTCTGTGATTACTCACCTGTAGAATTGGTATTATGAGTATACAGTACGTCCTGCTCCAAATATAATACTTACAAGTAGGTTATACTCCGCCAGATGGCGCTGGACTGCAGAGACATCGAAAATAGGCTCCTCCCAGCCCCTCAAATACCCGGGGACCTCCCACAAATCCCCAGCATTGAAAAGCAGTTAACGAGAAGCGGGGAGAATTAAACAACCCAAACTATCAACTATAACAATGATAACAATCACCATACAGGGATAATCCAAGATAATGCAAAAACCAAGGGTGGGTTGGAGCAGGACGTACTGTATACTCATAATACCAATTCTACAGGTGAGTAATCACAGAATTGTATTATTCTTAGTATACAGTACGTCCTGCTCCAAATATAATACTTGCAAGTGGGACATCCAATAGCAGTGTCCATAAAGTAGGGTGGGATCCCCAATAAAAGGCAGCAGCAGACAGTTTAAACCACTGCCGCCTGCAGAACCTTTCAGCCAAAAACAGCATCAGCTGAGGCCTTAACATCAACCTTGTAAAACTTTGAAAAGGTATGAACAGAAGACCAAGTAGCAGCCTTGCACACTTGTTCAACAGAAGCCTGGTGCTGAAAAGCCCAAGTGGAATGAGCAGTAAGGCGGAAGGGAGGATTCTTCCCCTTAGCAGAGTAGGCCTGAATCACAGCCTGATGAATCCACTTGCTGATAGTAGACTTGGCAGGAGCCAAACCCTTCCTAGGACCAGAAGGGACCACAAAAAGAGCATCAGTTTTCCTGAAAGGTGCAGTAGCCACCAGATAGTACTTCAGACACCTAACCACATCCAAAGAGTGCAAAACCCTCTCCTTAGCATTGCTAGGATTAGGGCACAAAGAAGGAAGAACAATATCCTAATTCAAATGAAAGGCAGACACTACCTTAGGCAGAAAATCAGGTTTGAAACGGAACACCACCTTGTCCTGGTGTCTCTCATAGTAGGGGGACACATGGTGATAGCCACCAGAAATACAACCTTGGGCGTAAGAATGGCCAGAGCAGCATCCTGCACAGGTTTAAAGGGAGCAACCTGCAAGGCTGACAGAACCAAGTTCAAATCCCAAACAGGCACCATAGGCTTACGTGGAGGGCGCACATGAGTGACCCCCTGGAAAAAAAGTCCTGATCAGAGGGTGCTGAGCAAAGGACTTCTGGAAGAAAATAGCCAGGGCAGAAACCTGACCCTTCAGAGTACTGAGTTGGAGACCCATCTCCAACCCATGCTGCAGGAACTCCAGAATCCTGGGAATAGAGAACACCCGACAGGGAAGAGACTTAGACTCACACCAGTCAATGTAGGCATGCCAAACCCTGTAATAAATGGAAGAGGAAGACTTCTTCCTAGCCTTTATCAAAGTATCCACAACCGAAGAAGACAGCCCCTTCTCCATCAAGATGGAGGTTTCAGCAGCCAGGCCATCAAAGCCAGTTTGTAAATTGGGATGGCGTAGTGAGCCCTGAGTGAGAATCTCTGGCACCAAGGGCAGAGCGTACTGATCTACTGCCAGCTGCACCACGTCTGCGAACCACACTCTTCTTGGCCACCTGGGGGCCACCAGAATTGCTGACACCCCTTCCAGAGCAATCTTGCGCAGAACCCTGACCAGCAGGAGAATTGGAGGGAAGACATACAGAAACTGATAGTCCTGCCATGACATTGCTAGAGCATCCGAGGTCAAGGCCAGAGGATCCTGGGACAGAGAGACAAAAGCTGGGAGCTTGTGATTGTGGCGGGAGATCCACATCTGGTTGGCCCCAACGGTGACACAGTGATTGAAACACCCTGCTGCATAGGGACGATTCTCCCTGGCGAGGGGTCCCCCTGCTCAGAGAGTCCGCCAGGCGATTTTCCACCCCCGGGATGTACACAGCTGAAATGCAGGGGACATTGGCCTCCACCAAAGTCAGGATCAGAGACGCTTTCTGGAGGGCCTCCTTGCTCCGGGTCCCTCCCTGATGATTGATGTAGGCAACTGCCGTCTGGTTGTCTGAGCACACCTGAACAGGCAGGCCCTGAAGGTGAGTAGTCAAGTGAGCCAGAACTAACCTGATCGCCCGTAGTTCCAAGACCTTGATAGGTGTGTGGGCCTCCTGAGGACCCCACCTTCCCTGGAACCGCAGGGACTTCCAGAAACCCCCCCAACCTGACAGACTGGCATCTGTAGTGACCGTCTCCCAGGGAGGGGTAAGAAAAGATCTGCCCCCCAACAGGTTCCTTGAGTCCATCCACCACAAGAGGGACCTCCTGACCTCCGAGGAGAGCACACAGACCCCGTCCAGGGATGCTGGGTCCTTGTCCCATACTGACAATAGGTGGAGTTGCAGAGGCCTCAAGTGGAACTGAGCATAAAGTACGGCTTCGAAGCATGCCACCATCAGGCCCACCAGCTGCATCCCCTGCCTGATGGAGGGATGGGACAAGCTAAGAGGGACTGAGCCTGTGCAATCAGACTGTCCACCTTCTGCTGAGGAAGGAAGATCCTTACCTGAACTGTATCCAGATTCATTCCTAGGAATGAAGTCACCAAGGAAGGGGACAGTGAGGACTTGGGGTGGTTGATCACCTATCAAAATGACTCCAGAGTGGACACCACCAGCTGAGTATCCAACTCTGCCTGATGTAGAGACTGGGAAGTGATGAGAATGTAATCTAGATAGGGAAGCACGCGTACGCCCTGACATCTGAGCAGAGACATCACGCCAGCCAGCACCTTGGTGAACACCCTGGGGGCTGAAGTGAGGCCAAATGGCAAGGCCACAAACTGGTAGTGTTGATCCATCAGAGCGAACGTTTGATGACCTGGGAAGCATCTTTGATGTCCACAGAAGTCATGAAATCCCCTTGGCGCAGGGAACTGATGGCAGAGCGCAGAGTTTCCATGCGAAAGCGCCTGCCCCTGACAAATTTGTTGAGGATCTTCAAGTCCAGGATGGGCCTGACTGACCCATCTTTTTTGGGTACTGTGAATAGATTGGAATAAAAGCCCTTGCCTTTTTCTCTTAAGGGGACCTGGAAGATGACCCCCAGCTCCAGGAGGCCTTGCACAGTTTGCACTAGCTCCTGAGCTGACACAGGGTCCTGAGGAATCCGGGATCTGATAAATCTTGGAGGGGGACAGGCAGCAAACTCTATCTTGTAACCGGAGGACACTACCTCCTGAATCCATCGGTCTGAGACATGAAGCCTCCAGATGTGAGCGAAGTGCTGCAGCCGTCCCCCCACCCGGATGGGTGAGGGCGCCCCATCATGCCTGAGGGGGCTTGGGGGCCCCTGCCCCAGAAATCTCCCCGGGTCCCAGGAAAGGAAACCCCCATCCCCTGTCTGGCACCACGGTAAGGGGAGAAGGAACCCTGACCCCAAAAGGGCCTAGATTGACGCCTGCACTGGGGTAGCCTGCCTCCCTTAGCAAAAAGGTCCAGGCGGTCCCCAAACAGGCACAGTGCTTTAAAGGGAAAACCAGTGAGGGCCTTCTTGGCAGCGTTGTCAGCAGCCCACTGGCCAGCTGGTCAATGAGCCGGTCCTCAGCATCCCACAGGGTAGCAGAGTCAGGGGAATGCATGACAGAGGTATTAGACAGTCCTAGGATCGGGGCATCCACCTCGGGAGGGAGATGACCAACACTTTACCACCTCAGCAGGAAAGGGATACTTCCTATCCCAACTTTTTGGAACCCCGGGACGTTTACTGGGGCGCTCCCATTCCTTGAGCACAAGGTTATGGAAATGTGCCCGCTCGGGAAATTCCAAACGTAATTTTGCTGTATGGAAAAGCTCCCCTCTCTGTCTGGGGGCCGCAACAGGGAGAGAGATGGACATAACCCCAAATATCTGGGTCAATAATCTGTCAGTGTCATCGGGGCCCAGAGGTCAGAGCCAGAATCGTTGTGGCCCCTGGTCTCTCATCAGATGAGCCCGAGTCAGAAAACAGCTCCCCTTCATCAGACAGGGGTATAGCCACAAAGATTCAAAAACTCCTCAGTTTCCATAGGGAAAATAGTGACATTAGGCGTCAAGTGCCGCTTTTAGCAGGGGCCTTACGCGCTAAGGACTTAGCAATCAACTGCTCAACAGTAGCCAGTCTAGAAGACACATCAGGCTGAGAATCCCCACTTGTATGCAACTCAGCAGGAGTGATATTTAAGCTTGTGGGAGTGGGTGAAGTAAAACGAAGTGCAGCCACTGGCAGGCCAGATTGCAATGCAAGCACCTGCTCAGCACAGGTTACACAGACCTGCGCCTTGTCAGCGTCAGCATGAGGCTGCCCACACAGCCGGTCTTGTCCCGAAGGAGCCCCGGTCACATTATCCTGGGATGCCTCCATATGGCGATTATAGCAGCGCTATATGCCGATAGTGAATAACGCTATATAGCAACCCCGGATGCCCCAATAACCCGCCAGGGAAGTGGGAGTATTAACAAGGCCTACTAGCTATAAAACTATTAAGGGGCTGGGAGAAGCCAAAAGGGTTCGCCTTGCCTGAAAGACATAAGAAGCCAAGACCGTAAGCACACAGTAATAAAAGGAAGAATATAAAGCCGCCCGCGAGGGCACTTACGGGCCGCGGTAGGTAGAGGTCCGTCGCGCATGGGCCAACCAAGGAGGTTAAAGATGGCGTCGGTATACTTCGAGGGGCGGGCCGGTATCAGCGATGACGCGGAGCGCACAATGAACGGGCCCCGCCCCCCCCCGAAGAGCGCAAAGCCAGGACGTGACAAGCAGCCAATGACGGCGCACCAGCGCCTGAGGTAATGCCGCCGCCAAGCACGGAACAAAGTGTTGACAAAAAAAGGCGTGCGGCGGCAAATTTAAAATGACAGTAAAAGGAAGCCAGCGCGGCGGCTGACACAAGACAGACAGAATAGATATAAAGTGTAAAACACCGAATGCATAGCATACACATTTGCACATACACCCCCCCCCCTCTTTTTCCCTGAAGGCTACAAGGAGAATGAGGGAGGACAGCGGCCACTTAAACAGGGCCCGCCGATAGGCAGGGGCAAGGGGCACTAGTGCGGGAGGGGCATCCCATAGAGGCTCCCCATAAGCCTGAACCGCCTACCCTTTGGTGGGGGATTGCGGTGGAGCAGCGCTCCTAAGCACCTAACAGCAGTGCTGCCTACCTTCACCCGAGCAGCGCAGCCAAGGCTGGGAGGCATATTACTAGTGGAATAGTCCTACAGGGCCGCAGGCTAATAGCCCCGCTCACCTGCGAGTAGAGAGCCATTTCTCGTCCTTCGCCAGACTGCAGAGAAATTCTGGGAAATTGTGGGAGGTCCCCGGGTATTTGAAGGGCCGGGAGGAGCCTATTTTCGATGTCTCTGCAGTCCAGCGCCATCTGGCGGAGTATAACCCACTTGTAAGTATTATATTTGGAGCAGGACGTACTGTATACTAAGAATATACTGGTGATAGGTCTAGTACATTTTTGGTTGCTTTGATTATCTAGCCCTGCAAAGATCTATCACACGTGCCAATTTGGAATGCCCTGGCATCTATACATTACTAGAAAGACCGGTGGCAGTCAAAACTATTTATCAGGTCCGTGCTTCCATGCTATTCTCATGGCCCACAAAAACTCTGTGGGATCAAAGAACGAAGGTCCAATTTAAAGTGCACCTCAGCCAAACCAGGATTGCTTTGTCAGCTCAGGTGCTTGCAATATGCTCCCTGGCTGGCTGTAATGGACTTTAAAGCCGTCGAAAGCAAGCATGATGAATTGGATAGTTTGGGCCCTTATCTGCACAAGGCCGGGATTTAATAAGATACAGATATGATCTGCATGGCTCTGCCTGCTATGCGAAACAAAACCCAGGATTTTTAATATCACAGTTTTTATTCCCTGCCTGGGTTTTGTTCCCTGAAAGTTGATTCCCTGCTCTGCGGTGTGAAACCACCCAGATCGCGCCCATACAGACACACCTTTCCCCGGACCTATGGCGTATGCGCAGGCTCCTGTCCAGTCAGAGTTGTTTGTTATGCATATTAATGCTGCAATCATCTGCGAAAATTGGCCACATCCCCAGATGCGGAAGAACTATCAGAATGGCTTGGGGTGGGATGTAAATGTTTAAAATTTACATTGACGAGGAAGCTAGGAATAAGGTAGGTTTTGCTGTAACCTGCAGGGTTCTAATGAACTAAGAGATCCTCTTCAGCTACTTTAAAGCTCTCCCCAATGGGAATCTCCTGCTGGTTTTCCATGGCACTGGTGTGTAAGTAGTTTTTATTTCGATCCTTGGGATTATTATATAAAAAAAAACAGTTACTCGTTCCCAGAAAATCATGAGCTTTTCCCTATTACAATGTAGAATTAAATTAGAAACAAATTAAATTGGTAAGCTACAGCACACATTCACTGCTACTACAATGTGACATTTTTAGCTAAACACTTGTTAATTTTTTCTCACATAGCAAACGTTCTACTGTTAATGACTGCTTAAATGCAAAATTTATATATATATATATATATATATATATATATATATATATATATATATATATATATATATATATATATATATATAGCTACAGCACAGTGAATTAGGCTAAATAGCATAAGCAGGTGATCTGGAAATGAATGAATGAATAAATGAAATGTAATTAAAAAAATATATATATATACAGTATTACACACACACACACACACACACACACACCCCAATTCAATTTAGGATTAGCAACTGGAACATTGCTCTAGATAACTGGCTGATCTTGTTTTAGGCTTTGCCAGAGGAAAATCAAAGCCTTGGAATTTCTCAGCTAGCAGCCAGACTTGAATCCAATTGAAAATCTGCAGGTTGACCCAAAGTGGGGTGTACACAAGAGATGGTACAGCCTTGAAGTTGCCCGTCTGCACACTGGTTGGCGCTGGCTGCATCGATCTATTGATATGGCCACAAGTCAGTCACTGTGTAGCCTGCAGCTTTTCAAGCGAAATGCTTGTTTCACAATGCCCAAGACATTGGGACTTTCAATCTGCTCAAAAAGGTATGGTGAAAGCAAATAAAAAACTAATAGTAGAAATCAGTAATATGTTTAATAGTGAAAGTAAGAGCACTTCCACATATGCAATGCGAAGGGGACTCAAGGGATATGGACCAAACAGCTATGTAGCCTTAAGTAAACTACCTATCAGTGAAGCTAACTGACAAAAATGGCTTCATTGGCTAGGGAGCATTAAGATTAGACACAGGAGAAATGGAAGAAGGCCATGTGGTTTGATGAGTTTATATTTACCCAGTTCCAGAAGCCTGTAGGGGCAGTGATCTGGGGTTGCTGCAGTTGGTCGGGTCTAGGTTGAGCAATGTTATTTGCCCAAAGAATGAGGTCAGCTGACAACCTGAATATACTGAACAACTAGGTTATTTCATCAATTGATTTTTTTCTTCCATGATGGCATGGGATATTACAAGAAGACAATGTCAGGATTCATTGAATGAAAATCTGAGAGAATGCTTCAAGGATAATGGGTTTCACACATGGATAGGCCACCACAGTGTCAAGACCTGAACCCCACTGAGAATCTTTGGGATGTGTTGGAGGAGACTTTGTACAGTGGTCCAAATCTCCCATCTTAAATACAAGATCTTGGGGGAAAAAATTAAACTATGGACAAAGATGAATGATTTGGAGATGGAAATGATGCCACAGTGAATGTATGCCCTAATCAAAGCTAAAGGTGGTCCAATGAAATAGTAGAGTGCATGACCTTTTTTATGGCCAGGCAATGTATAATTAAGTACAGTAGGTCAGGGCGGTTGTAACACAGTTAGACAGAAATGGTATATTAGAACAATCAATTGTGGACGAATTTGACCTATGCCAGAACTGTGCCAAAATATACAATAGGCAAAGCAATCTACGTGGAATAGATATGAAGACCAACACATACACTTTCTAGTAATGAATGAAAATTGATCATAAATAAGTGAATAAATTGTTCCATACAATTTACAAAACCTTCAGGCCCAAACTACAAACAAAAGAAGGGCTTTACCAGAGGACGATCAGTTTTGGAATGGCTCAGCCAGCAACCAGACCTGAATCCAATTAAAAATCTGCAGGTTGACCTGAGGTGGGCTGTACAAAAGAGATGCCGTTGCAATCTGAAAGATTGAGGCAAAGATTACCAAGTTCAAAAGTGCCTAACCAAAAATATTGAATGCTGTAATAAATCCAAAGGGCAAATACAAAAGAGTATTAGTGTAAGGTTTTGTGTATCTATGCAACCACAATTTTTAGGTGACATTAAAAGGAAAAAAAGTACAAATTTACTCTTGATTGACTCTGATTTTGTACATGAAAAAAACTTGCATTTTTAACAGGGATGTTTACACTTTTTAAATCCTAATATATATATATATATATTCCATGACATTTATAATAACTATATGTAAATCTACAATTCAGTGTGCAGCATTTCTGTTTAAGCAACTATGGATATAAGGTTAAGCGGTTAATATATCCTTCCAGTGGGTTACTCCTGACTTGCTTTGTAAAATTGCCTAAGCTTTTGCATTTAAATGAATGCACAGTCTGCAAGTAAATTGACAGACGTGACAGCACTATGCTGCACCCTGATGCTCGGGGTTGACAGTTCATATCCCAAAAGGCCTCTACAGACATTTTACCAGGCATCTAGCAATGCCTGTATGCAGACTGCTGTCAATATGCACACATACAAGCCTTACAATACATAGTAATAGCTTGCAATTAAAATAGACCATTTATGTTCGACAGACCTGAATGATTTCATTGGTCAACTGGTTAACTGCCTTTTGGAGCCATAAACCATGAATTAGGAAGTGGTGACTCGAGTATAAGGCTGCTTAAATTTACAACATTTTTCTCCCTAAAAGTGCGGGGGGGGGGGGGGCTGGAATTGTGGAATGTCAGTGCGTCTTATTGGCCGAATGTAAATAAAAAAAACAAAAAATACAATTCTGTGAGTACTCACCTGTAGAATTGATTTTGTAGTATACAGCACAAGGTGCAGAAAGACTTGTGGCCACTCCTGGCCCCATAAATAGCCAGGAACCTCCCACCAATTTCCAGTGTTGACAAGCAGTTATACAAGAAGCCAGGAGAATCAAAAAATGGATAAGAACCCAAAAAGAACTTTAGAACAATCACCATACAGAGGTAACCAAGAAAAATGATAACAAGGGAGGGATGGAACAGGACGTGCTGTATACTACAAAATCAATTCTACAGGTGAGTACTCACAGAATTGTATTTTTCCAAGTATACAGCACGTCCTGTTCCAGCAATTCCTTACACTTGGGACATCCAAAAGCAGTGTCTGTAAAGTAGGGTGGGATCCCCAAAGAGCAAAGGCGTGCAGTTTAAACCACTGCCGCCTGCAGAACTTTGCAGCCAAAAGCAGTGTCAGCTGAGGCCCTAACATCAACCTTGTAAAACTTGGAAAAAGTATGAACAGAAGACCAAGTAGCAGCCTTGCAAACTTGTTCAATAGAAGCTTGGTGCTGAAAGGCCCAAGAGGCACCAATAGCATGAGTGGAATGAGCAGTAAGACGGAAGGGAGGATCCCTCCCCTTAGCAGAAAAGGCTTGCACCACCGCCTGACGAATCCATCTACTGATAGTGGATTTAGCCGAAGACAAACCCTTCCTAGGTCCAGAAGGTAGAACAAAAAGAGCATTAGTCTTCCTAAAAGACTCAGTAGCTACCAAATAAAACTTCAAGGACCTGATAACATCAAGAGAATGTAAGACCGGGCCTTAGGATCGCTAGGATTAGGGCACAGAGAAGGCAAAACAATGTCTTGATTGAGATGAAATGCAGACACAACCTTAGGCAGGAAATCTGGCTTATACCGAAACACCACCTTGTCCTGGTGTCGCTCAAAGTAAGGAGGTTTAATGGAAAGCGTTGTCAACTCAGAAACACGCCTAGCAGAAGTGATAGCCACCAAAAAGGCTACCTTAAGAGGCAAAATAGGCAAAACAGCCTCACGCAGAGGCTCAAAAGGAGGACCCTGCAAGGCAGATAAAACCAAATTCAAATCCCAGACTGGCAACATAGGCTTACGTGGCGGACGCACGTGAGTAACCCCCTGAAAAAAAGTCTTAACCAAACGGTGGTTGGCAAAAGATCTTTGGAAGAAAATAGCCAAGGCTGAAACATGTCCCTTGAGAGTACTAAGTTGAAGGCCCAAATCCAAACCATGCTGCAAGAATTCCAGGATCCTGGAAATAGAAAACACCCGACAGGGAAGAGACTTAGACTCACACCAGGCAATGTAAGCATGCCATACCCTATAGTAGATAAAGGACGAGGACTTCTTCCAAGCTCGAATCATGGTATCAACAACAGAGACAGGCAGCCCCAGTACAGGCAGAGGTCTCAGCAGCCAGGCCGTTAAAGCCAGCGTTTGTAAATTGGGATGGCGTAGCTGCCCCTGAGTAAGCAGGTCTGGAACCTTGGGCAGGACGTATTGATCTACTGCCAACTGCACGATGTCTGCGAACCACACCCTTCTTGGCCAACAGGGGGCCACCAGGATGGTTGGCACCCCTTCCTGGACTATCTTGCGCAGCACCCTGCCCAGCAGAGGAAATGGAGGGAACACAGAGGAGCCTAAAACGCCTTTCAAGACATTGCTAGTGCATCCATGGCCAAGGCCAGAGGGTCCTGGTACAGAGAGACAAAGACTGGAAGCTTGTGATTGTGACGGGACGCAAACAGATTTACATCCGGCTGACCCCAGCGGTGGCACAGGGAGCGAAACACCCTGCTGCTGAGGGACCATTCTCCCAGATGAGAAGTCCCCCTGCTCAGGGAGTCCGCCTCCAGATTCTCCACCCCCGGGATGTACACTGCCGGGATGCAGGGAACATTCTCTTCCGCCCATGACAGTATCAGAGACACTTCCTTGAGGGCCCTCTTGCTCCGGGTCCCTCCCTGATGATTGATGTAGGCAACCGCCGTCTGGTTGTCCGAGCGGATCTGAACAGCCCGACCCCAAAGGTGTGGGGTCCATTGGGCAAGAACCAACCTTACCGCCCTTAGTTCCAGAATGTTGATAGAAGTATGGGCCTCCTGGGGGCCCCACTGACCCTGGAATTTCAAGGACTTCCAGAAACCCCCCCAACCTGTCAGACTGGCATCTGTGGTGACAGCCTCCAAGCAAGGGGACAGAAAGGTCCTGCCCACCAAGAGGTTCCTTGAGTCCAGCCACCACGAGAGGGACCATCTGGCCAGGGGGGACAGAACAAATACCTGATCCAGGGACACAGGGTCCCGATCCCACACTGATAAGAGGTGTAGCTGAAGAGGTCTCATGTGAAACTGAGCATAGGGTACCTCCTCGAAGCAAGAAACCATCAGGCCCACCAGTTGCATCCCCTGCCGGATTGGAGGTATGAGGACAAGAAAGAAGAAACTGGGCCTGAGCTTGAAGACTCTCCACCTTCTGTTGAGGGAGAAAAACCTTGACCTGAGATGTATCCAGAGTCATGCCCAGAAAGGACCTCACCAGTGACTGGGACAGAAAGGACTTGGAATGGTTGATCACCCAGCCGAAGGACTCTAGTGTGGACACCACCATCTGGGTATCCAGTTCTGCCTGATGGAAGGACTGAGACGTGATCAGAATGTCGTCCAAATAAGGAAGGATGCAAATGCCCTGAGAACGCAACAGAGCCATCACGCCCACCAGCACCTTGGTGAATACCCGGGGAGCCGAGGTGATACCAAAAAGGCAAAGCCACAAATTGGTAGTGCTGATCCTCCAGAGCGAACCTGAGAAATTTCTGATGACCTAGGAAGATTGGTACATGAAGGTAAGCGTCCTTGATGTCTACAGATGTCATGAAGTTGCCCGGGCGCAGTGTATAGACTGCTGAGCGTAGAGTCTCCATACGAAAATGCTTGAATCTGACAAACTTGTTGAGGCTCTTCAAATCCAGGATGGGCCTGAGGGACCCATCCTTTTTGGGAACCGTGAATAGATTGGAGTAGAAACCTCTGCCCATTTTCCTGAGAGACACCGGGCAGATGACCCCCAACTCCAGAAGGTTTCGGACCGCAAGGCACAAGCCCTGAGCTGACAGGGGGTTTTGAGCCAAACGGGATCTGACAAATCTTGGGGGCGGCCAGGCTGCAAACTCTATCTTGTAACCGGAGGAAACCACCTCTTGAATCCACCTGTCTGTTACGCGTAGCCTCCAGACGTGAGCAAAGAGCCAAAGCCGTCCCCCCACCCGGATGGGTGAGGGTGCCTCCTCATGCCTAAGGGACCTTGGGGGAGGATTTAAGTTTGGGACCCCATGAGAGATATGGACGTCCACGTCCTCTACCCCTGCCCCAATAGTCTCCACGTGCCCCAACAAAGGACACCCCATGACCAGCCCTGGAAGCGTGGAAGGAAGGGAGAGAGGCACCAGACCCCCGAAAGGGCCGAGGCGGCCTTCTACGTTGAGGCAGCCTACCGTCCCTGGCTAACAGGTCCAAGCATTCACCAAAGAGCCGTAGCCCCTTAAAAGGAAAACCAGCGAGAGCCGTCATGGCAGAGGCACAAACCGGGCGCAGTGCAGTCCCCACACAGGCAAAGGCATGCAAGGACAGCTGGTCCATGCGCCGGTCCTCACCATCCCGCAGTGTAATAGTCAGGTGAGTGCATGACTGATGTATTAGACAACCCTAGGACGGGCGCATCCACCTCGGGAGGACAGGACCAACATTTAACCACATCAGCAGGAAAGGGATACCTCCTGTCCCAACTCTTGGGCACCCCAGGTAGCTTACTAGGCGGTTCCCACTCTTTGAGCACCAGATTATTAAAGTGATTCTGCTCAGGGAACTCCAAGCGTGGTTTAACAGTATGGAAAAGCTCACCCTGCTGCTGTGGAGCCACGGCAGGAGGGGAAATACAAAGCACTTCGAAAATGTGAGTCAGTAACCTGTCAGTGTCATCTGAAGACCATGGGTCTTCTCCAAAAGGAGACCCAGTACCACCATATAACTTGGATTGTTCCTCAGAGGATTCTGAATCAGAGAATAATTCCCCCTCCTCGAGGGGGTAAAGGCCAGAAAAGGAGTAAAGTCCCTCATCCTCTACAGGAAGGAGGGAAGCAGCGGGAGATAAATGCCGCTTCCCGCTGACCCGTAGCAGACGACCCAGGCTGCAGCGCAAGTACATGCTGGGCGCAGGGCAAACATACCCTGACACCGTCACTAACAGGGGATACCCCACACGCAACACACAGCTGGGCTTTTCCCGAAGGAACCCCAAGCACATTGTCCCCGGAAGCCTCCATATGGTGATTTTAGCTACAGGCGCAACGGCCAGTACAGGGACACAGCTAGCAATAGCCACCCTTTTTGGGATGCCCCCCAAAGCCCGCTAGGGAAGGTGGGAGATTGGTAAGGGGCAGGGCCGGGAGAACCACAGTCAAAGGTGACTCGCCTGCAAGACACAATAAGTACAAAATAAACATCCCCAGAGTAAAGCAATATAAAAAACCCCGTAAGGGACTCGCGGACCAGGCGGACAGATCGTCCAGAGAGGTAAAGCACAGCCAGACCGCGTTGCAGCACCGCAAGGACGAGACCACAAAATGGCGCCGGGAGAACCACTGTCAAAGGTGACTCGCCTGCAAGACACAATAAGTACAAAATAAACATCCCCAGTGCATATAGAGTAAAGCAATATAAAAAACCCCGTAAGGGACTCGCGGACCAGGCGGACAGATCGTCCAGAGAGGTAAAGCACAACCAGACCACGTTGCAGCACCGCAAGGACGAGGCCACAAAATGGCGCCGGGAGAACCACAGTCAAAGGTGACTCGCCTGCAAGACACAATAAATACAAAATAAACATCCCCAGTGCATATAGAGTAAAGCAATATAAAAAACCCCGTAAGGGACTCGCGGACCAGGCGGACAGATCGTCCAGAGAGGTAAAGCACAGCCAGACCGCGTTGCAGCACTGCAAGGACGAGGTCACAAAATGGCGCCGGCAGCAGTACCTAGAGGGGCGGACCGCGAGCGCATAACGCAGAACGCGTCAAACCGCGGTTCCCACCCCCCCCCCCGGCCAGCTACCCTTTGGTACAGGGTCTTGCGGCCCGGAGCAGCGCTCCTTCAGCACCTGACCCTAGTGCTGTCCTACCTTCACCCGATCCGTCAGCCGTGGAAATAAGCCTGCAGGGCCCTAGGCTTGAAAAGCCCCGCTCCCTGCGCAATAGAGAGCCATCTTCTATCTTCGCAGTCCAGACTGCAGAGAAACACTGGGAATTGGTGGGAGGTTCCTGGCTATTTATGGGGCCGGGAGTGGCCACAAGTCTTTCTGCAGTCCACTGCGCCACCTTGTGGCAGAATAACCCAAGTGTAAGGAATTACTGGAACAGGACGTGCTGTATACTTGGAAAAAAGGTATACTTACACGAGTCTCGCACGCCACGGCCACCAGGAGGCCAACCGAGCAGTGGATGGACGGGCAGGGTAAATGAACCCTGCCCGCTGTCCCAGCTCTGGCAGCCGAAGGGCGCCGGAAGCCAGAGCGGGGACAGCGGGCAGCATTTATTTACCCTGTATGCATCGGCTGGAGAAGTAGCGGCGGCTGTCTGAGCGGGGACAGTGGCAGGGTCCATTTATCACACTGCTTATGGAAGTGGGAATGCCACACTGAATATAGGGATGGGGGAGAATGCCACACTGCCTTGGGAATGGGAGGGGAGAATGCCACACTGCCTATGAGATGGGGGGAATGTCCCATTACCTATGGGAAGTGGGAGGGGGAATGCCACACTGCCTATGAGATGGGGGGAATGTCCCACTACCTATGGGAAATGGGAGGGGGTATGCCACACTGCCTATGAGATGGGGAAATGTCCCACTACCTATGGGAAATGGTTGGGGGAATGCCACACTGCCTATGGGGAATGGGAGGGGGGAATGACACATTGCCTATGAGATGGGGGGAAATGCCACACTGTCCATGGGGAATGGGATGGGGGGAATGCCAGATGGGATGTTTTAGCACATTTGGTTTAGAATATTTTTTTTTCTTATTTTCCTTCAAATCCTAGGTTTGTCTCATAGGGCGTTATATCACATATTACATCCCCGGTCTAACTCCCCCTTAACATCAAAGAAGTTGTAACTTTTGTTGTTTATTTCTCACAAGAGTAAACCTACTGTAGTTGTTTATCCTATGAACAAGTTGTCTTAAAGTAGACCAATCACCAGGACTATCCTGGTGTTCGGTCCTTACCCCAGGGTCATCTCCAATTGGGATGCCTGCTGTGTAAAACCCCCCAGATAACCCACTGTACACAATTTTCTGCTGTTCCCACTGTGCATGTCCAATTACCACTTTATGGCATGCATGCTAATGCACAGCATAAAGCCATTGTTTTGAACAGTGTGTCAGCATAGGGAGCGGCAGCGCACACATCCCCGACGAGGAACCAGGGGAAAGGTAAGGAGGCTTACGGGCAATCTAGGGGGGCTCACACAGTGGGACATGCCAAACCAGGCACTTAGTGGTCCGGCCCTTTAGCACTTTAATCGGTGTTCTTTTTAAACTTTAAATAATTGCCTCTACATCTTAGGGGTGGACCTTTATTATGGACCAGTCGTGCCTCTGTAAAAGCTGGGGCTGAAGGTAACTCTGTTCTGAATGTCCTAGCCTCTTTGGGCTCCTCTATTGGCTAGGCAATTCTCAAATAACCAGAAAGAGGAGGTGTCAATGCTGCTGGGCATAACTAATTGAAAATATGTTTAGCTTAAGTAAGTGGCCATAAAACAGAATGGAAGCCAAACAAACGGCCATGAGCTCCATTTGCACCAGAAGGCACTGTCAGAACTTTATCTCATAACAAAGATAAGATAAAATAACAGATACATATACTGAGAGTTTGCTTTGGGAAAAATGGTTCTTAAAATAGAAGTCAGCAAATGTACAACAACCACCATATTTGAAGTATGTACTTCAGTTTAGAGGCAGCACATTTGCAGCTTAATGGCTGCCGTACTTTTTGCTTGTCCTTAAGATTTATCGGAAGTAGGAATAGATGTCTGAAAATAAGTGATGACAAGACTTTTGAAAGTACCTGGCAGCACTAAGAAACATTAGTAGAGTTAAAACAGGGCATATCAAAAGTCTTCCAATCTCCCTTTTATCATTATTTTCATGTTACCAGGCAAATAAAGTAGCCCTACCACATAGCTGTCTGAATTTTAATGAGCAAATAAGTGCTTTAATAGAAACATTACCTCCCGTCATAAAGCTTTAGAAAGCTTTTTAGAGGTCACATTTTCTAAATGCGCAAACTGAATGCTATTCTTTTTTTCCACAATCATTTCAGTATCTCACTAACTGGAAATAATGATCTGAAATTTGTTGTATTTTGTAAGGTATTTTAATGTCTGCAAGGTCACAAGTATACATTTCTAACAGCAACAAGTCACTTCAGGAGAGCCCATCGATGACCTGGGTAATAATTTGGAGTAGTTAACTGATCATTTTTTAAGTGGGGCAGCTTAAACTATTTTGTAGGTGATGGGTGTGGTGGGGATGAGCTTACTTCAAAGCTTTTGAGGAACAAATATCCACAGCATTCTATCTGAAGCAGGTGTAGCCCTGCATCAGTCACATGCTCCAAAAGATGAGCTTACTTCAAAGCTTTTGAGGAACAAATATCCACAGCATTCTATCTGAAGCAGGTGTAGCCAGCCCTGCATCAGTCCCATGCTCCAAAAGATCTACAGTTCATAAAATAAGTTGGCGATTTAGCCAAAGTTCAGCCAATCCATGCATTCCACTACCACCATTCAACCAAAGTTTCAGAGCATTTAAAAATCGACCAGACATCTGGCAATCGGTGGAACAGTCTTCCCTATAATGTCAGCAAAGTGGGATATTTAGGTGCCCCCAGAGTTTACATGGGCACAGTGAAAGCAAACGCCTCAAATTGGATCTGTCCCACCAAAAGTGGGACATCTGGTCAGTTAAGTAGAAAGGGTCTCTTTCTCTGCTGCCCTCACCAGAAAGCTGTGTATAGGTACTGTATAGGTATAAAGGAAGGCCTAGATAGTCTAACAAGACTACCTATATTAGAAATAGTTTTATTGTCAAAATATGCTTACAAATACAAGTGATCAAAATTAAAAAATATTATGCTAGATTTATAATGAACTAAATATGTACATGTACCGGTAACTGGACTAATATTAGTTTTTCTTTGTTTTCTCCAAGTGAAGTAAGTTATACCAATGGGGTGGAATGGAGGTCTGTCATGAGTCATGGTGGGTTCCATGTCATGGTCATGAGAGCAGATGCAGTGGTATTGTGAGAAGCTGCTATTTTTGTGTCAGGTGGTTTTGGTCTTGATGGCCAGCAGTCTCTTTCCAGAGCGGACATTTTGTAAGAGTTTGTGAGCTTGGAGTAATGGCAGATTGCAACCCTTCACCAAAGAATGAATGATGTGCTGCATTATGCACTTGTTCTTGTGGTTAAGGCCCAATACCAGACAGTAATGGAGCAGCTTAGAATGGATTCAAAAGTTCACTAAAATTTCCTCAGCTTGTTCTGCTGAGCATTCTTACTAAGAGGGCTCAGGTTGTCCTATATGAATTTCCCTGAATTAATTTTTGGGCACTGAGCTCCAAGTTTTTTTGAATGGAATGGGGTCCCCTCTCTTTTTCGTAACAAGCCTGGGAACCAGCACAGAGGTTGTGCGGCTGGACCCCAGCCTCAAAAACTATCAGTCCACAGGGGAACTGGGCTCTTCTGCACCCCCTGGCCGGTGAGCTGAGTCTTCCAGCCCACTGTCTTCAGAGGAGAGTGGCCCAGTACAGCACCTGCCGATGGATAGCGAGGAAGGAGGTATAGTGACTATTGGTGTAAAATTAGGCTAAATTGATTTCTGGTGTGTGGTGCTTCTAGTACTAGTAAGGGATCCTTGAGACCCCCCCTCCTCCCCCATTACCTGCACCTCCACTGGTCAGGGGGATGCAGAGAGCCCAGTGACCATGTGTGGGCTTTGTGAACTGGCAATTTGTAGGACCAGGGCCTCCAGCTACCAGTCCACATTACTGGTGCCCGACTGATTTTGCTAAAGAGGGGGGGACCCACTCATTTAGGGAAAAAAAAAATTTCAGAAAAAAAAACAAAAGACGTGATGAGTAACTTCATAGAGGTCCGCCCTGAGGGATTCACTCAGCAGCTCACTCCTTGGGGTAAAAAAATAGCTCCTTTTCTGCAGCACGGAGCATTGGAGAATGAGCTGGTAGGCCAGATTATGCGTGTCCTCTGCCCAAATGCAGAGTGAGGAGTGGGTGGGGGAGGAACCTGCGAGAGGATAGAAGGAAGTAGGTGAGTTTTTTTTTATTGCTCTAACATTTGATTTAAGCTAAGCCAAATTTCTTGGGGAGATTCATTGAACGAATATTTAGGAAATTCATACATCACTCCCTTTGAAAAAACACAGAGCATTTGCATATGCTTTCAATAATTTGAAAATCAAATACACTTTAGATGGGGTGGGTCCAATGATACTATGCTGCATCTGTCACACAAGAGGTCCCGCCTGCTTCCCTACTTCTTTTACACTGCCACAATACATTCCAGTGGGTTTCTCAGCACACTGCATTAAGACCACACCTTATATAAAACCCATAGGCAGCTCCGTGTGTCATTGTACCTGGAAAGCCCATAGGTGACTCCTTTAAATACGGATGTTTAAAAGAAAATGATGACCATAAGAATTTTTAGCATGGATGTGATAGGGGACACAAAACTGAAGCAGACTTTCTCAATCCAACTTGGAATGACTGACCTTTGTTAAAGTAGGTTCACAACTTCTCAACCTACTTGTACAGTATCACTCAGGTCACTGCATCCTCCACCCTCTAGGAACCACAAATAGGGATGCTCGGTCAACAGGAAACCCAATAAGTTGCTAAAAAAAAAAATCACACTCACCTCTTCTGCACCCCTGTATGCTTCTGCTGTACATATGACAACCAGTGATCAATGGGGATAACTGGCCATGTACAGTATGCAAGCCTAATTGGGATGCAAAGGGTGTGGGTGGGACAAGATGTAGAACTAGAAATAACAAAGCCACTGTTTCATACCTTCCTACTTGAAGTTATTAATTAAAAAGCCAACACCATTTTTAGCCACCCCGCACCTATACAAAAATATTCAACTACACTTTGCATGCTTATTTTCATGCAAGTAAAATTTAGAATCCATGTCCCAGAAAGTAAGAAAATATATATTCACAGTGAAACCTAATATATAAACATCATATACAGGTCAATTTTAAAGGAACTGCAGATATTAGATATACTAAATTAGCTAGCTTAAAGAGGACCAAAACCTACAGAAATAATTTAGCCCCTGGGGATACTCCCCTCTTAGGCTCTTGAATTGGAAATAGCTATATTCACCTACTGAATTGTCCTGGAACGCAGATTTTTTAAGGAGACGCCCAAGTACTCTGGAGTGAAAACAGCAATGAGATCTGAAACAGATCTGTGAGATGGCAGACGATTGATCAGTGCAGAGGTGCGGCAATGACATCACCTGCCACTCACAACAGCGGCAATGCATTCAAGTAGGCGACATTAGCTTGGAGCAGAGTAAAGCAGGTGTGCCAAAAATTGCCAAAAGATACCCATCATGCGGGGAACAATTCAAGAGATGTGAGTTAAAGTGGGTTTTGGTCCGCTTTAACTCTAGTCAGCTGCAGTCATTGGGTTTTTTGATGTCCTGTACTGTTGCTTTGATTTGTGGCATGCTTTTTGAAGCTGGTAGCTGGTAACTGTTAGATAGCTTTACAGTTCTAAGCCCTTTGGAGCAGAACAATTAAACAATTACTGTAGCAGCTTAGTATACATCAAACGTGGACTTGATGAAAATGATCCATACCTGTTGGCAAACTTTTCTCTAGCACTACATTTCCCAATGCTACTATGACAAATGAGTCTATGATTTATGTCCGTTCTGAATCGCATTCAAAACACTGCACACAGTCCCATATGAATTGCCTACCAGGTGCGGAGTGAAACACAGAGATGCATTAATTGTACTTCATATGCAATCACCACACTAATTAAAACCCCAGGAAAAGTAATTGAAGTTACTTGTTAGCACACTGGGGGTTAGGTTTTTGAGCACTTATGAAAACATAAAGGTTCTGCTTTTTTTTTCCTTTTTGTTTGCCACCCACGCATCTATAAGGATACATCGCTACAAGTTTTTATGTGACTGAAAATTATGTCTTACATTTGTCTTCAACTTGCTAATGGAAAACTGTGTTTTTATTATAATGCTGTTAAATCATATTCCACTGGACAGACTTGGAGACCAGTTTGTTAGGCTTAGATGTGGGTCACCTCACTATCATAGTAATTAATGATACAAGATACAAAATGTGTCACCCCCGATCAGGGCCGGATTAAGTGTGGTGGAGGCCCCTGGGCACAAAATCGGGTCGAGGTCCCAGATACAGTATTTTTTTCCCCTTTAAAATAATAGTCCAGCCAAGTAACTGATTGGTGGTTGTCTGGCACCCGTCTGCTTACTGGAACATCAGATTGAGTCCCTTGTGTGGGTGCGTGATGCTTGGGAACTTCTGCTTTGCCACTCTGGGTGGGGGTAGTGTAGTCACCTAGCTGGTCCAGCGGGAAAACAGTTCCCTGCATTGAGCTGCCAGCGGCTGTGCTTAGTGGCACAGCTTCTGGGCCGCCGATCACTGTAGCGTGGCTGGCAGTGGCTTTGCTGCTCTAGACTCTCCGTCCTGCCCTGTGGTGGCTTTGGCTGCAGGTTTGCAAAAACAAAAAAAGGCTTGCCCCGGCACGGGGGGGGGGGGGGGGCACTGCCTCCGATAGCTTTGTTGCTGGCCCTGCGGCACGTCACACAAAAGACTGAATGGGTTATGATCTGGTCCAGTAGGCTGTCAGACCAAAGACTGAAAAGCCTTCTGGACCAGACCATAATCCAAAGGTTGGTGGAGGCCCCCTTTGCAGGGCAAGTGGTTGAGGTCTCAGGGCACGCACCCCTTGCGCCCCCTCATGATCCAGCCCTGCCCCCGACCATCATTGCATAAAGGCAGGTGTTAAAGCAGACACACACCCATGCAGCATAATACAGTATGCGGGGGCATCCAGAATGCTGAAGCACATAAGCCTCCAGAACACACATAAAGCTTACCTTAACCTCAGTCCTCCAACAAGAATCCAGCAGCACGATTGGTCGCCCGGCACTCATGGAATGTCCTGCACACATGAGTGCCGGGCGGTCAACCTTGGCACTTGATTCTTGATGGAGGACCAATGTTAAGGTAAGCTTTAAAAGTGTTCTGGGGGTTATGTGCAGTGGGGGGGGGGGCTCCAGCATTCTGAATGATCCCCACAGACTGTCTTATAGTGGCAGACCACTTTGGTAATAGGAGTGTTGGGTCCTGTTTGCCCACCCCTAACATCATTGCTATGGACAGGCAACCTAAATCTGGATGCTGAGTAGGGTATAGTGGTCCCAAGGGCTATGGAAAAAGAGGACTAGAAGTCTTTTATTTAAATACTGGAGGCACAGATAGCCAATGTTGTGGCATTTGTTGATGTAATGCACCAGAGCTAGTCAAGTAGTAACCAATATATAATTTAAGAAAAAAGCAATTCTGTGAGTACTCACCTGTTTTTTTCGTTATTGCATGGCACGGCCTGCTTCGGTATTCATAACAGTTGGGTTATTCCGCCACAAGGTGGCGCAGTGGTAATGCAGAAAGCTGTGGCATCTCCCGGCCCCCTATAAAAAAGGGATTAAACATAGAGTTCCCAGCGTAGACAAGCAGTGAGACAGGAAGCCAGGAGAGAATAAAGGTAAAAAATGTAAAAAAGATAAAAAAAAAACAAATAACTTGGAACAATCACCATAAAGAGGCAACCAAGAATAACTATAACAAGGGTGGGTCGAAGCAGGCCATGCCATGCAAGAACAAAAACAATTCTACAGGTGAGTACTCACAGAATTGCTTTTTTTCTTTATTTCATGGCTCGTCCTGCTTCGGCATTCATAACAGTTGGGACATCCAAAAGCAGTGTCCAAAAATAGGGTGGGATCCCCAATGAGTAACAGCCGGCAGTTCAAGTCACTACCGCCTGAAGCACCTTGCGGCCAAAAGCAGCATCCGCTGAGGCCTTAATATCAACCTTGTAAAACTTGGAAAAAGTATGAACAGAAGACCAAGTAGCGGCCTTGCAAACTTGTTCAACAGAAGCTTGGTGCTGAAAAGCCCAAGAAGCACCAATAGCACGAGTGGAATGAGCAGTAATTCTAAAGGTTCCTTCCCCTGACGGATCCACTTGCTGATAGTGGATTTAGCCGGAGGCAAACCCTTCCTAGGTCCAGAAGTGAGAACAAAAAGAGCATCAGATTTACTGAAAGGCTCAGTAGCGACCAAATAAAACTTCAGAGCCTTGACCACATCCAGAGAATGCAGTGCCCGCTCCTTGGAATTAGCAGGATTAGGACACAATGAAGGCAAGACAATGCCCTGATTGAGATGAAAGGCAGACACCACCTTAGGGAAGAAATCTGGCTTAAGCTGAAACACCACCTTATCCTGATGCCTCTCAAAATAAGGAGGTTTGATGGAAAGCGCCGCCAGCTCAGAAACTCGCCTTACAGAAGTGATAGCCACCATAAAGGCTACCTTAAAGAGTCAGAATGGGCAAAGCAGCCCCATGGATAGGCTCAAAGGGAGGACCCTGCAGAGCAGACAACACCAGATTCAAGTCCCAGACTGGTAGCATAGGCTTACGAGGTGGACGCACATGAGTAACACCCTGGAAAAAAGTTTTAACCAACCGGTTTAACCAAACCATGCTGCAAAAATTCCAGAATCCCGGGAATGGAAAAAACCCGACAGGGAAGATACTTGGACTCACACCAGGCAATGTAAGCATGCCAGACCCTGTAATAGATAAAGGACGAGGACTTCTTCCTAGCCCGAATCATGGTATCCACAACAGAGGCAGGCAACCCCTTCTCTGTCAAGATGTAGGTTTCAGCAGCCAAGCCGTTAAAGCCAGCGTTTGCAAATTGGGATGGCGTAGCTGTCCCTGAGTGAGAAGATCTGGATCCCTGGGCAAGACGTACTGGTCTACTGCCAACTGCACGACGTCTGCGAACCACACCCTTCTTGGCCAACAGGGGGCCACCAGGATGGCTGACACCCCCTCCTGGGCAATCTTGCGCATGACCCTGCCCAGTAGAGGGAACGGAGGGAACACATAGGGAAGCCGAAACTCCGTCCAAGGCATTGCCAGTGCATCCGTGGCGAAGGCCAGAGGATCCTGTGACAGGGAGAAAAACCTGGGAAGTTTGTGATTGTGACGGGACGCAAACAGGTCCACATCTGGCTGACCCCAGCGGTGACACAGGGAGAGAAACACCTGGTATTTGAGGGACCATTCCCCCAGATGAGACGTCCCCCTGCTCAGGGAGTCCGCCACCTGGTTCTCCACCCCCGGAATGTATACCGCTGAGATGCAAGGGACATTCTGTTCCACCCAAGACAGTATCAGAGACACTTCCTTGAAGGCTCGCTTGCTCCAAGTCCCTCCCTGATGGTTGATGTAGGCAACCGCCGTCTGGTTGTCTGAGTGGATCTGAACAGGTGTGTGGTCAGATGGGACAGAACCAACCTGATCGCCCTCAGTTCCAGGACATTGATGGGAGCATGGACCTCCTGGGGGCCCCAACGACCCTGGAACTGTAGGGACTTCCAAAAGCCCCCCCAGCCCATCAGACTGGCATCCGTGGTGACAGTCTCCCAGCACGGGGGCAGGAAGGTCCTGCCCACCAGAAGATTCCTTGAGTCCAGCCACCACGAAAGGGACTGCCTGGCCAGAGGAGACAGAGCAAATTCCTGATACAGGGACACAGGGTCCCGATCCCAAACTGACAAGAGGTGCAACTGAAGAGGTCTCGTGAAACTGAGCAAAGCGGACCGCCTCGAAGCAGGACACCATCAGCCCCACCAACTGCATCCCCAGACGGATGGAAGGACACAAGAGCAGAGCCAGTGCCTGCTTCTGAAGGCCCTCCACCTTCTTCTGAGGAAGGAACACCTTGACCTGAGAGGTATCCAGTGTCATGCCCAGAAAGGACCTCACCAAGGACGGGGACAGTGAAGACTTGGGAAATTGATCACCCAGCCGAAGGACTCCAGAGTGGAGATCACCACCTGGGTGTCCTGTTCGGCCTGATGAAAGGACTGAGCCACAATGAGGATGTCATCCAGGTAGGGAAGGATGCAAATGCCCGGGATTCGTAGCAGAGCCATCACTCCTGCCAGCACCTTGGTGAACACCCGAGGCGCCGAGGTGATACAGAATGGCAAGGCCACAAACTGGTAATGCTGATCCTCCAGCACGAACCTCAGAAATCTCTGATGACCTGGGAAGATAGGCACATGAAGATGTCATGTGGTCATGAAGACACCCGGGCGAAGGGTACCGACAGCAGAGCGTAGCGTCTCCATGCGAAAATGTTTGAATCTGACAAACTTGTTGAGGCCCTTCAAGTCCAGAATGGGCCTCAGAGAGCCGTCCTTTTTGGGGACCGTGAAGAGATTGGAATAGTACCCCTGACCCGGTTCTTGATGGGGCACCGGACAAATGACCCCTGACTCCAGCAGGCATTGAACCGCCGAAAGTAACCCTTGAGCTGACAGGGGGTTTAAAGACATCCGGGATCTGATGAATCTTGGGGGCGGCCAGGCTGCAAACTCTATCTTGTAACTGGAGGACACCACCTCCTGAATCCACCGGTCTGAAACGTGGAGCCTCCAGACGTGAGCAAAGAGCCGAAGCTGTCCCCCCACCCGGAAGGGTGAGGGCACCTCCTCATGCCTGAGGGGCCTTGGGAGGGGGTTTAGGCTTGGAACCCCAGGAGAGACCGGGACGTCCACGGGATCTGCCACAGCCCCAAGACTCTCTGGGGCTACCTGAGAAGAGGGAGCCATGACCTCCTCTGGAAGAACGAAGGGAGGGAGACGGAGATCCCCCGAAAAGGCCGGGGCTGTCTCCTACGCTGAGGCAGCCTGCCATCCTTGGCCAAAACATCAAGACGCTCACCAAAGAGCCGCAGCCCCGCAAAGGGGAGCCCAGTGAGAGCCTTCTTAGCAGCAGCATCAGCTACCCACTGACGTAACCAAACAGAGCGGCACATAGCCACCAAAATTGCAGAGGCCCTACCGCCCAGCCTCACAGCATCATCCATGGCAGTAAGGATAAATACAACGAAATCAGAGCAAAGCAAGAGGGCCCTATAATCCACCCTCCTCCTACCAGCCATAGTGCCATCACAGAGACGCTTGAGCAGTTTCTTAAGGGCAATAGCAGTAATGGCAGCAGCACAGGCCGGGCGCAGTCCAGCCCCCACACAAGTAAAAGCATGGCAGGCCAGCTGATCCATGCGCCGGTCCTCGCTGTCCTTCAGAGCGGTAGTGTCAGGGGAAGGCATGACCAAAGTATTAGACAGGCCTAGCACAGGAGCGTCCACCTCAGGGGGGCAGGACCAACGCTTTACTAGATCAGCAGGAAAGGGATATCTCTTATCCAATCCCTTGGGCACAACGGGCAGCCTGTTAGGACGTTCCCACTCCCTAAGCACCATAGAAGTGAAATGGCCCTGCTCAGTGAACTCCAGACGCTGTTTACCAGGACGAAAAAGCTCACCCTGCTTTCTCTTAGCCACCTCAGGGGGAGCAATGTGCAAGATTTTAAAAATTTGTGACAGCAGATTGTCAGTGTCCTCAGGGTACCATGATTCCTCCCTGGACACAGACCCAGGGTCAAAAATGCAACCCTCCTGCTGGTCCCCAGAGGAACAGTTCCCCTTCTTCTAGGGAATAAAGTCCCCCAGTAGCATCAAATTCCTCATACTCCTCAGTGGAGCGTGAGGGTGTGGAAGTCAGGTGCTGCTTCTTGCCAGAGGCCTTCCTAGGAATAGGCCCGGCAAGCTGCTTCTCAATGTTGGCGATCTGTCAGCCGAGGCTGGGAGGCAGTGAGGGTCCAGAAATGGATGGAAATAGACTTGCAGGGCCGCAGGCTTGGTTGCCCCACTCACCTGCGCAAGAGAGAGAGCCATCTTCTAACTTCGCAGTTTCACTGCAAAGGAAACACTGGGAACTCTATGGTTAATCCCATTTTTATAGGGGGCCGGGAGATGCCACAGCTTTCTGCAGTACCACTGCGCCACCTTGTGGCGGAATAACCCAACTGTTATGAATACCGAAGCAGGCCGTGCCATGCAAAAAAGAAAATGAAACTGGCTCACAGAACAAGCAGTATTAATATAATCATATCAAAATGGGGATTGGTCAAATTTGTCTTTACAGTGAACCTGTGACAAAACCATATAGGCCATGCAAAATACAAGAGTTAAAGGCAACATAATGCCAAGCAATGATAGGGTGCATTATACAATTATTAACAAAGCACATTGTAATCTTGCTCTATGACTCGACAAACTGACTAGACAGCAATTCTGCTGCTATGTAATGATTTCATTATTTATAATGTACACGCACACAGCCAATATTGAAATGTACTGCTAGCCCCCCCCCCCCCCCCAGACTATCAGTCTTGCCAAAGGGTCAAAGTACAGTGAGTCAATCTATAATCAGACACCATCAATGAGAATAGGATCAACAACCAGGAGTAAAATTTTCTTCTGGTGTTGAATCAGCGCCAAGGTAGACAATGAAAGTGAATGGCAGTTTTCTCTCCTAAAACATGGGGATGTTTTCTCACCTGGCTCTGAATTGACCCCAATATGACATGGAATTTCCGGGAGTATCCAGGGAACAGTATTACCGTTTTTTTCCTATCAAAGAGAGTATGAGTGCTGGCTGCCAGATTAGATAGGGAGGTTTAACCTGGCAAATGCTGGTATTAGGGTAAAAACTCAGCAAAAGGTACACCACTGTGTTATAATCATTATCCAAGAGCGCCTCTGCAATTTATAAAGAGGTCTGAGAGTCTTTGCAACAAGCATTTGTAGATTGTAGCCTACATGGAATTTAAACGTTGGGCTTGTGGTGTAGCTTCAGCTATTATTGTGGAGGAAGTTTTTTTTTCCCTTATGCTGAGTACTATTTTGCTTAGAACAGGGGTTTCCTAACCAGTGGTACTAGTGCCATAGTACAATAAGATGAGCTACTGGTTTAAAAGGAGGTGTCAGGTGGCCAAGTCAAGCTGCAGACAAGAAGGAATGAAGCATATCTGGGTGGCTGGCAGAGGAGCTTGCATTGTTGGTTCAGTATATGACATCTACCCCCCTTTCCCCCCTGGCAAATCTGCATTAGTTACCGGAAGGGTATGACAGCTCACCAAATTAAAACGGAACATTTAAAATGAATACTAAAACTCCATATGAATGCCCAATGCATGAGCTACAAATCAATGCGTTTGGCCGGATAACCACCATTATTTATCCTTGAAATCTGTATTAGTATTGGTGGTAGGGTGGTACTTGTCATATTGGCAAAATGGGAAGTGGTGCTATGGAAGAATTTGGCAAGCCCTAGCCTAGAAACTGCCTTGGTGCCGACATTTTATCAATCATTTTATTATTTTGATTGAATCAAATTAAAATTGACTTCTTGTTTACATCACACAAACTTTTCAAAAATCAGTTGGAAATGTTGAAATTGTGATTGATACACTGATATTTCAACTATTTTTATACCTTGTATGCTACATCATACCGTGTTTTAGCATACAATTGTAATCAGCATTCTGTCGCTTTAGCATTTAAAAATAGGGTTTATCATTTTGTCTAAGCTTCTCCTCACCTGCACTATTTTACTAAAAAGGATAATTGTAAACTGCCTGGTTCTACATCGCAAAGATATGCAATGCAAATTCCACATGGGCCCTTAGGCATGTGATTCTTCTTGGGGAAACAGATGTGGCTAAATGACAATAATAGCTGCAGTGTTGAAACAGTCTTGACAATGTATACAGTTAAAATTTCAGGAAGTGTCATAGCAAACTCCCATTTTTGTTTTAATCTCAGCTAAAAAGAATATACAGTAGTTATAGAGGCATTTCAAAATATATTCACTGTGAACAGACATTCCTTCAAATGGCAGAATTAAATCTACTGATGAATGTGTGTGCCAGCATACGGAGTTCAAATGAGATTTTTCCAGATACAGCCCTCTGCCCTGCAGCCTGTGGAGATGGCCTACGCTTGGTACACATCTACAATTTTTTCCATAGAATAGTTAATTTGCTTCACGCGGACTTGCTTCTTATGGAACCTGAAGGGAGTTTTGAAGTAATAAATTCACTTGGCTAGTCCTTGATCTCTCTGGATCATTTATTCTGTAGGTGGTGGGAAATTTGTTCAATAATTATGCAGCAATAGGACTTACTTCTGGTTTTTCAACTAGCCTGTCATCATGCCATGTACACTTCCCATCTAAAACGAATATATATATATATATATATATATATATATTTCAGGCAAGATGCAAGATATTTGACTGTATGAAGACATACAGTTTATGCTCTTTTGGCTGTTGGCACTTTTTTACTGATTAACTAACCTATTAGATTCCATTTCTACACAACCACGCTTTGTGCAGAATATATAAGAAGTCAAATACGTTTATATGCTTGTTTATGGCAGGATCTGCAAGTTGTCTGACCACTATCCCCCAAAGTAATACCATCTGCTGACCGAATATTCAGCAGGAAATGTTAAAAAGCCAACAGGAGATCATGACACCTTTTGTCTCTTGGTTGTTATACTGTAGCTGTATCTGACAATATATAGATATTCATGCCTTTTGAATAGGTAGAGGCAGGGCATAAGCAATGTGGGTGTCTGATAAAGATCCTACTAAGCTATGTACTAATAAAGAGGCCCCCATTACCCCCTCGTCATCGTTATGGTTCAAGTCAGCTTTCCCTTTCTATCCAGGTTTCCATTTTCTTCCCATAGTATTCTCAGGATTGCTAGTTTTATTATTGGGCCAAAATCATTAGGCCCCCTTATAGCTTTCCAGTATCCGGTCTATTTATAAAAGTCATTTTTTTACCACAATCTGGTAAAGTGGAGTTGAGTGGAATGATATCACATCACAAATGTGGGCCTCCCTAATTAACCCCCCTGCTGCCCCCTTGCTACCCATACCCCATGCCTGCCCCTTTCCACGTGCTCTCCCCTGGGGCACTGGAGCATAAAATATTGATCTATACTTCTCCCATTACCCACAAAAGAAATCATAATCTCTCTTTGTGAGTCCATGTCAACCATAAACCTTGTTTCCATTCCTACCGGTTGAACAATGTGGTCAGCATTAAACCAGAACAACCCCCACAGAAGTTTATGGGCATTGTGTCCAGCACGAATTTAGACTCCAGGGCCACCACACGTTGCCTGCCTGCCTACCTTTCAGATCAATCACGGGGCTCGAGTTCTCCGGGAGATCGATCTAAAAGACAAGATTTCTTTATTTTAAATGGTTTATTTTCTGCAAAATGCGGGCGGGGGGTGAAGGCGGGCAGCGCGTGGCCCTGGAGTCTAAATTAGTGCCAGACACAATGCCCCATAGACCTCCATGGGGTGGTGTTCCTGGTTTGATACATATATACATTTATTAAATTCGACTTTAAACCCCCCCCCACACAATATATATCCTTAATCTTACATATAAATGCACATGATTACATTAGAAAAAAGTTATTATAGACTTAATTTTAAATAGTAAAAATAATTCCTGTGCATAACTGGCACTGCACAAATGTTATATGACATAAGTTCAAATGCATGATATTCTATGCGTTCTGGCACTCTTATTAACAATGCAGCATTGAGCCATCAGGAAATTTAGTGTTGTTCAGAAATGTGTACACTATGTATATGTAATAATAAGTAAAAGGTCTGGGTCTTGCAGGTTCTGCTTCAGTGGTTGAACAGTATGGGCAGCTAGAGGGTGTCGCTCAATGACTACGAATATATTTCTGTGTGAGTGACAGTCTTTAGTACTCTGAATTAATGCTCATCCAAGCTGAAAACAAGTGTCCAGTTCTTGGTTCACTTCACAGTGATTGAATGACTAGGAATAATTTCGTTTTCATATTTCATTCCCCCCACCAAAGCAGCTTGAAGTGAAGAGCTTTAGGAACGGGAAGTTTAAACCCAGTAACCAGAAAAACAACGATACAGATTTTTTTACATGATTGGTCGCATTTTTTTTTAACTTCACTGGGGTTATGCATATTACTCACACACGAGAGATCTATTTTAATCCCTAGCCTTCAACATAACTTAAACTGCCCAATACCACAAGGTAAACTATTCTGTGACTAACAATGAGTAGAAAAAATGAATAAAAGGAATTTTAAAAAAGTGGAATATATATATATACTGTTCTTCTAAACTCATCTGGGGTTGTGCTTGGAGAACACATAATTGGTAGTTTTATGTTACCCTTTTCTACCTAGGTGGATTGTAGTGGAGTCAGGAAGTGGGTCTCTTCTGGGACTAAGGGTGGTATAAGTATGGGGTAGAGGTTCATGGCTCATACTAAACCCTTTTCCTGTTGTCACCTGACCTATTGGACCCCGAAGCTTGGTCCTCATATCACATTTGTTTAAACCAGGCCCCTGAAAGTGTCAATGACCCATGTTCTGCAATGTGACATGAGGTTTTCTAAAGCTTAGGCCCCTCTCACACTGCTGTGGTGCCTGGAAGAAGAAATACACAATGGGCTCTGCTGGTGGCAGCAGGAGCAGAAGACCCTGGAGAAAATAGCAGCATTGGGGTCCAGCACTGGATGCTGAGGACAGAGCATGTGACACTGATGGGGACCGGTGGCAATGGATAGGGGGCAGCTGTGAGTATGGTCCTTCCAATGCACCATAAGATGTGAAAGGCCCCATTTCTTTTTGGGGCAGAATTTTCTTGCTTGTATCACATTGGAGTATTTCTACTTCTGCAAGCAGAAATGTGTAAATGGAGCCTTATGCTGTTACAACTATTTCAACACACTCTTTCTTTAACGCAACTAATCCATCCTAGTTGATAAGTCAAGTCCCCACTCAATCACTGCCCACCAGCTGTGTTGAAGGGCTGCCATCTGCATCAGTCACAGTGACTTCAGAACGCCCACACCATTCATTTAAATGGGAGTGCACTATTCACTGAGGTGGGGTGGCAGTTCACCCTGAAGTTCGGCAGTGAACAGGAATATATTTAGATATAGTAAATAGTTGTGCTGACATTGACCTTCACTGTTAAGTTTTTTTAATAACATTTCAAACTGAGGAAATGGCGACCTAAAATCGCTTTGCTATCTTTTTGCCATCCTTGTCATGCTTTGTAGGCCTCAACAATTTTTATGTTCAGGGCAGCTGCTTAAAAGAACGCATGGCTGCTGTGTTTTGGGACAAGGTTAGAGTATGCGTATTTATAAAGCTTTAACATTTGCATCACCTGACCTTTCCTAACAATGATTGTGAACAAACCTTCACTCTAAAGGGCTTATTAAAGCATATTTAATAAGTGTTCAAGACCTTAGAACTTTTGCATGGTCCTCTTTTGTGCTGTAAAAAAAAAAGATTTTGTTAAAAATGTGGAAAAGTATGTATCATCTTTACTATTCTGCCCTTTTTTATCTTCTACTTGCTTAACTGTTCACAGCAACAATTATTTTGACCAGGGGTGCCAAAACCTTGGCATGCAACTGTACATGTAGAAAATGCAGCAGTGGAGCAGCCCAGACCGAGCGGCCCTGTTGTTCATCAATGCCACTAAACCAGAGGAGGGAGTCCAGTCATTTTGGACCAGAGCTTCTCTTTAAGATCACTTGGAATACTTACTGGTTCCAAACTCTGACCATAGGTAAAGTCATTTTACAACCATCATTGCTACTAGCTAGATGGATTCTCATCATCATATCATAAGTTCGCCATGAGAGCTGTTTTGGTTTCTTTCCATGAACAAACAGGTAAAATAAACCACAAGCAAAGCTTTTATGCACAACAGGAGTTGCACTTATGACTATCATGTGATTATGTTTTTAGAATTTGATGTGCATTTTAAAAGTGTTACAATGATAAAATAAATTGCTGAAAAGGAAACAGAAACAATGACAAAAAATGTGACAAACAAATTGATAATGAAGTTCAAAAACATGCTGCAAAACTGAGACACTATTCACAAGTGTGGGACCTCAATTATCATGTGACACAAGGACTGCAACATCAGACACTGGGGAATGGCGATTGGATACAGTAGAAAGACAACTATTTTCTATTAATAGTCTGGGGGTGGGGGGAGAAGAGTGCTGGGCAACCCATTCCCTGGAAGCCTGTCACCCCTCTGGGTTCACCCTATTCCCTGTAGCGCTGTATTCTATTAATTAAACAATAATTATAGTCACTGGTGGTCATGGATGGTGCAAAATATTGTGCCCTGCAATTGTATGTCCACATGAACCTGACCGTGATACTGACCTGGCAAAATTTTCCTAAAGGGGGTCTATGGGCTGCAAAGGCTTTAGTGTAAAAAAAAAAGTGTAAGAACCTTTACTTACACCATGTTTTCTGCTAAGTATATGTCACTAGCATTTTACCATTTGACCTGAAAATAAGGAATGCAAAGTTCTTGGCAGTGACAGTGAAAGGCGTTGCATTTATAGCTCTGATTTAGCAGCATTTGTCGTAAAACGATCTTGCTACAAATAATTTCTGCCTTAATTAGCAATAATTCATGAAGACCCATGTAAACCAAATCACCATAAAATACAGAAATGACATTGGACAGATTACAGATAACATAATAGCCATTATTAGACTGATCATAGCTGCTCATAACATCCCCAGGATATAATGCATTTAAGGTTTGACTTTAATTAGGGATTGTAAATAGTCAACAGGGTTATTCCATAAAAAATAGAATGCTGTAAACATAAAACATGCCTCTCTATCTTATATATATCTTAATATAAACTGGATTTTTTATAGTACCAAAACACAAAAAATAAAATTAGCCTTCAAACCTTGCAGCAGGCAGAGCTATGTAAATCATCTCTTTATGTCTCTGAGTAATCTTAGGCCCTTAGAAACACTAAGGGTGCAATGTCAAGGATTAGCTTTAAATTTACACAGCCAAACACGTCCAACATAGTGGACATGTGTTTCGAGCTTTAGGCTCTCATCAGCACTATGGCGGATGTTTCTGGCTGTATGGGGAGTGAGACTTGGTGAGTACCAAAACAAGCCAGCCATGTTGGGTTTAATATAGGGGAGACCAAATACCTTTTTTGAGTAGAGAGTATTTTGGTCTCTTTAGCCCCCCTATATTAAGCATAACATGGGTCTCTCCACATAGTGGCATGTGACTCTGTTTTTGTATTTTTTGTATAAACATAGTGATGTGTCAGATGTCATTTTGCATGTTCCTGATAGGTTGACATTAATAGTGGATCATTTAGCAAGCCTATAGATTATATTAGGTCACTTTTAACTGACAGCCCATAAATCGTTTTAATCACCTTTTGAAACGGTTTTGCATTTATGGTGGAAATCAGGCTTGTGTACAGTATAGATGCAGTTGATCAGGTTGTGGTACAGATCAGACTGCAACATCACCGAGTACCACCTTATAGATGCTTGCATAGCACTAGTGGCACTGGTATCACTGGTTCGGGACCCCTGCTTTAGACAACACCACCGATAGAATGTTAGCAGAGAGACATTTATCATCATGCCTGCCTAACAACTATAATATTTGCAATTACAATCATCAAGGGAACAATGGAGAAATTATTATTTGTCATGAATGATAGCAAAAATGTGTACAGGTATTTTTACAATCAGAAAATCAGCACTTAGGAGTCTAGTTATGCAACTCTGCCACAGATTCTTATTAATGTAGATGACCTCAAAATTGTCTAAGGCTCATGTGAGGCTTTGCTTTCTCACTTCTGGAGCAAACAAGCTAGTTATTTTCTAGGTTAGGTTTCAGTGGGCTGAACACCGATTTGGGTCTGAGTGCTATTCTATAGTTTGGCTGGGAGGACCTTTATGGGTATCCCAAATGAGTGGTTAGGAGGAATAGTGGCATTGCTAGCCTGGTGTTTGGTGTAACTAGAGTGAAAATGAGGTGTATGGGGAGTATTAGGGTGAATTATGAAGCTATGTTGATAATTTAGATTCACCCCCCCTGCTCTAATTATTGTGTAACTATTTTGTAATCACCTGGCAATCCTCATTGGAATGAGTGCGAGGTGTATGAGCAGACACGCTTATGATAGCAAAGTGTTTAAATGCCATTGTAACTGAAAAGGAATAATTGTCATGTATAACTATGAAGTACCGAGTCCAAATGTGAGTTCATACGGTGGCCCGTCTCTATGGATAATATTCTTGCAGACCCCTTTGGCTTAACAGGGGCGTGGAATTGCTAGTGCATATACAGTGCAGGGAGAGCTGTGCTGGGACCCATAGTCCGCCGTTTGCCATTAGAATGCATTGGAAAGTGGTGATTGGTTAAGAGACGCACAAGGGGAGGAGCCCCACTGTTGAAATGGCCTAGCAAACGGCCCGCCCCCCACCCTGACGAAACTCCGGTACACGGAGTGAAACACGTGTCGGCGGACGGACGGCCCACCGACGTCCCCACCCCACCGCACCGTGGCATACTGACAGCGCGCATCAAGAGGAACCAGCTGCACAGCAACCTACGCATACAACGCCGGCCGGCGATACCCTGCGTGGATGGATGGCTAGCCCCCTCCCCCTGTATCAGGACTGATACACCGGACTTTACAGCCTAATCTCTGAAAAGCAAAGCTGCGAGATAGAGCTAAGTATAAGCGGTGCCCTGTCATTTGTTTCTCTGGTGGGAAGGAGCTGCGTGCTGGAGTAGCTGGCTGATAGTTGATATCTGTGAACACAGTGAACAGCGGGACACCTTTTTGCTAGAGGCTGCTAAGGAATTGTTTTTGGCGCCATACATGTGTAAAGGGATAGGGGAGATCACTGCGCTTAGCCACGCAACTTTCGGTTACGACAAGGTGGCGGCAGGACTTTTAACCTTCTTAAAATCCCTGTCTATGGCATTTAAAGTGAACCCACCGAGCATGATGATACAAGGAATATGACACCAAATAGTTAACCCTGAATTGGGATTCCTCTACAATTTTGCTGCTGCGCAAGTGCTGGGATCCACATTGGTGCACTATCCTCTCACAGAGACGCCCAACTGGGAGTCTATCCAGCTTTCAATAGCTGCTGAGTGTGGTGGGGAGTGATTGGGATGCTAGTGTGGCTGTGTGAGGCTGCATGAGGGGGGGCCCGTCTTTTAAGTCACCATATATGTATTTTATTTATTTATAGTGCTATTCATATAGCTATATCTGTAAGTGCCAGAATAATTATTTGATATCCGTGTAATAAAATAGTGTTGTATCGGCTTTAACTTGTGGAGCATTAGTGCCAGTCTAGCGTTAACCGTGTGTATGTGTGGTATTAGTGATTTAATTTGGTTAGCTAGATGCCAGGACTTCTGGCAGTGCACATGCATGTAATAGAGTGGATCTCCCCTTCTTTTTATGTTTGCTTGGTATTAGGTTTGTATTGTGTATTTTGTAGATAACCCTAAACGGAAGCTCATTTGATTTGGCAATTTTGGCTTTTCATGTGTTTGTGTTTCGCCAACATTTTACATACTATAATGATACTCTTCTCCTTCTTGAAAGATTTCATTTTTATGTAGCGTCCATAACTTTGGCAAGACTGATGGTGCCTTGCTTACTTTTACAGTATCTGCGACACAGAAAGATTAAGATAAACAGCTGCTGGTCTTTTCTCAAGGACGATAGCTTGGAAATAACCTCTTATCTCCAGGGACAGAGAGGAAATGCAGCAAATAAATCCAGATTGCACTGCATGTGTAATGCACATTGCCAATACATGTATTTCCTAATAGTAAATCCTAATATACCATTTTTAAAGTGTACCAAAACTCACAGATTGGCCAATTGATTCCCTCCCCCTAGAGCATCCAGAGTCGGGATGCCCTGCTCTGTGATACCCCCCAGGTCGCCCATGAACTCGCCTTTTTTCCCGGGCCAACGGCTCATGCGCGAGCTGCCCCCGGGGCACCCCCGATCACCCCCGAAATGACCAAAACCCAGGACAGTCAAAAACACACTGTAAAGCCAACGGCAAGAATAAGGCAGCAAACAGTTTGCCTGCTCCATGTGCCTCTCCTCCATTTCCTTCAGCACCAAGTAAAAGCCACAGCAGGTCTCGAAAGTTTGCCCTTATTTTACTGCTTTTCTCCAGGACCACACAAAAGAAGTGGTCTAACATCCACTCTATGCCTTCATGTTCTCAGCATGAGAGAGCATGGAAAGTCATAGTGGTCCCATGGCCATCTCTGACAGCAGAGCAGAGTTCTCTCAAGACTCATAAGGCTGCATCATGACATGGCCTTCCCAACTCAGCCATGATCCAGAAACTGAAGCTTTCAATATCAGCTCTTACATTTGCTCCTGGTAGTGGCCATTTTGGAGTTATGCTTCCCAGCATCCAGCTGTGCTGCTGCCTGGATTTAACGGAAATGCACAGCGGCAGGAAACTTACTCTTTGCAGGTGGCCTGCAGCTCCATGAGATGCCATTTTGTTTTCAAAATTAACTTCAGCAGGAGTTACAAAAAGGCAAGTTAATTTTTATGTGCACCAATGTGTATTGCTCTTGTAAGGGTGTGGTTCTGATATAAAACAAAAAAACAGGCTGTAGGGATGCAGCCGCCAGCTGGAGTCTTACTTAACACTAGCGTCGTACAGCTCAGGCGCTCTGGTTGAAGCAGCTCCAGTTGAAAGTGTCGCTGTAGCTCAAGATCCCACAGAACACGATGGGCAGAAATGGATTGAGATTTTATGCTTATAATTAATATTACACATATATTTGTACAGAATTTGCGTTGGGACTTGTCAATAATGGAAACAGAGGACCTAGATGTCACCAAATGTCTTTTTATTTTTCTTGTAAAGTAGTTTTTCATGGCTTATTTTGCTTACCAATGTGAAATTTAGACAACAACAACTAAAAGACAGCCTAAGCGCCATGTAAAGTAAAAATCAATAAGTACACCGCGCAGTGCCAAAAATCCGCTGGTACAAAGTGGCTCTCAGTGGTGCTGGGATCCACTGGGCCCAACAGGTGCTGACGCAGGCTGGCCAATACCTGATGCTACTATCAAATCAAATTAGTTAGCATCGGGCATAGTCCAAAGCGCAGCGCCAGAAAAGAAAGAAAGATCCCAGCGTTCCTAAACTGGATGCCGGTGCTTAAAACTGGCTTATTTTATACTGTTCCCAAAAGAAAGAAGGTGGGAGGAAGTTAGTTTCTGCCTGGGCAGGAAATACTTTATGCATTATATTATGTTGAGATGCTTCTATATATAAAATTACCTTGTTCTTACATTTGTGGTTACATTTTACCCGGCTTCACGTGTGGTCGTACCTAAACGATATTACATCAGTACAACATAAGTGGCCTAAAAATGTATACACAACAGTATACTTCTGAATTAAAGTAATCCTATACCTAGAAAAGAAGTTTAAGTCGTCACCTTCTATCCCCAGCCCAATGCCCCACAACAGCCTGTGTTTTTTTTTTTACTAAAGCCTTTGTCCGCTAATTATAAGGACACTAACCAGATGCAGTCTGACATTTGAATGGTGGCTCCATGGCTCCCCGGCTGTGCAGCAGTGCCCCCTGGTTCTCGCCAACAATGATTCATTCAGTTACACAGCATTGAGGGCGAGTCGTATGAGTTATAATAAATGCAATAAATCTGAAGGCACTACAAGCTTAACTGCCACATACACCTCATGTGACAGTTTAGCTTATAATTGAAGGCATCATCACAGGAGAACATCAGGATGTGTTGCCTCCCAGCCAGGGAGCCATATGGCAGCCATTTGAACCTCATGCTGCATCCAGTGTTTTTATTTATAAGGCACTGGGCTAGGAACAATCTTCTTTTCTGGGTTTAGGATCACTTTAAAGTACAAGACTGAAGGAAGTTGCCTAGAACAGGGTTTCACAACCTGTTTTTATTAAACCGGACCTTCACCATGATTGATTAAAAAGCCCAAACCCTTAAAAAACTATTCCCCAGCATCTAAAATTAATATATTTTAAGTTTTTAGTCACTTACTTATTATTCTTTCCCCCACTGGGCTGCAACTCTGTTCAGGACTTTAGGATACGGGCGTCGCCATCTTGACTCAGAAGCATCACACTTACTGAGGAGAGTGGGATAAAGTACAGGGGGCGGGTTATAGCTGTGCTTTGCTCAGACAGAGCAGAGCTGGGGTCAGGAAAAGGTCAGCAACCCCAGAATGCAGAGCAGCACAGTCAGAAGGCACTTCCTGTTTGCAGGCTACCTGATGTTCCAAGAGCCGCCATCTTGGATGCTTAAAGGCTCATAACATGCAGTAGATGCAGGTAAGATGATTTTTAATGTGAGCGACCTGTATGTACAGGGTGGGGGAAACATATAAGATAGACTCTTATTCAGAGTGAAGGGACGCTTTAAGTACCACTTTTCATTTTGTTATTACCTAAAAGCGGACCGACAGTCAAAAATGACTTAAACCAGACCAACAAGTGCTGCTGGGCTTCCTGTTACTGTGCATTGTCAGTTATGTCAGTTAAATCCAGACAGCAGCATGGCTGAGATGTTGGGAGAGGAAGCTCCAAAATGGTCACTACCTTTCGTTTCCTACTGTGCCAGGCTGTTGGTCCAGCTTAAGTTCCATCCCTACCACCACTAATACAGACTTCCCCTGGAGGGTGAAGATCCTATAAGGTCCTATACTGGCCCAACAAGGCAAAGTCCCTCTGCCAGCAATGCAGTCCTCCCTAGAGGACTTTTTTAAGTTTAAATGTTACATTTAAATAATTCTAATAGGTCCGGGTAACCCATACCTGTGACAAATGCCCAACAGAGTAAATCAATATCCAGCAATCTCTGGATTTTCAGAAACTCTGTATGTCTGACCAGTCAGTATCTGCTGCATCAAGTAGTCGTTGTCTAACAATAAGGAGTTTATATTGCATGAAGCAGAGCAAAAAGATAAAACCTGTCTACAAACCTTGGTATTTGCACACTAAGCTAATAGGTCTAGGTAAGGCATACAAATGGCCAACAGAGAGAATTAGGCCCTTATTTATCAAGGGCTAGCGCCAGGTAGTGTTTGACGAGCGCCAGGTACCGCCAGCTATCGGCGGCTACCGAATCAAGTACGCCCGGCGGCGGTCACAATGACGCATTTATCACGCTAAATGAGGCTAGCGCCGGCGACAGCGTCAGCTAGCGCGGGATTCATCATGTAGCCGACTGCAACGAACAGCGCCGCTGCTAATCCCATCACAGCGACAGGTATGACCTGGCGCTCCCTGGCGTGGTCCAATGCATTTCAATGGAGCAATCTTTAAATAATCATAATTAATTGCTATTACTAAAAAAAAAATGTGCAGAATTGATATTACAGGTCTGATATTCATGTATTCATATTACAAAATGTTTAGAAAAACTTGTATAATTTTTACATATAAAAAAAAAGGTTGTTTGGGGGTTAAAAACTACTTTACATACATCGCCGCCAGCGCTCTGGGGTTTAAACAAGGAATTCACAGCGCAAGAAATTTTTGAGCGTGATTTTTTAATGAATCTGCAGCAAGCTGTTTGCTCTGGCCATTCGCTGTCAGGCGCACCCATACAAGCGGAACCTGTGAAACAGCGACCCATAACCCCGTATTCAACATTACCGCACACCGACTGAGTCGCTGTCAATAAGCAAACCCCGGCCAAGCACAACGAATACTAGCTGGCGCTGTGAAAATCACGCTACTGGCGCTCATCTGTCGCTACCTGGCGCTATTAATGAATCGGCCTCTATATGTCCAGCAAGTTCAGGCCCTAAGCATGTCAGTCTGCATCTAAGCTTATTTGTAGCACCCTGCATAATGGGCCACTTTCAATCTAGGCTCATAGGCTTCTGAAGCCCACGAGAAATTAGGTGACTTGAGCATGCCACCTTACATGCTCTTCCAGGTGAACCTTAATATTTGCACAGTAATACAGGATTAGCTGTCATCCCTTAACCTCCACTTGCTCACTTTGAAGGTAAACTATAATAATACCATTATATTTTTATACCACTTATAATAACAGGGGTTGAAAACACAAATGTATCAACTTAAAGTGGACCAACACCCAGGGGGGATCGGCCCGGGAATCTATAAGATTCCCGGAACGATCAGATTCCTCCCCGCGGGGCATCCGAAATCGGGATGTCCCGCAGGGAGGAACTCCCCAGGAGGCCCACACACCTTACCTCAGCCCCGTTCCATCGGCGCATGCGCGAGCCGCGTCTCGCGCTTCCCTCTAGCAGGGCGCGCACCCTCTAGCAGGGCGCGCACCCGCGCCGGCCATTTGTGAATGGCCGGCGCAGGCGCGCTCCCTGTTAGAGGAAAGCACGAGACGCGGCCTCCAGCGCTCAGAGCCTCTGAGCTGCTATGCGCGTCCAAGCGGCCTTGGACGTGCACTGTGATTGGCTGGTCACGTGGGAGGGGAGAGAGGTGAGTTTTTGGGGCGTTCTCCCCGCTCCCCGCACCGAAGTGGACCAAAACCCAGGATAGTCAAAATCCTGGGTGTTGGTCCACTTTAAGAGAAACACTCCGTCTCAGAATAACATATATGACCTCTGCAAATCATAGACACATTATACAACTGCCTTATGGTTCGTATTTAGCGGTAACACACCTTAAAAGAACATCGTAACATTTAAAAAGGCACAAGGCTCCACTGGCAGTAATAGGGGTTTAGAAATATTCTCCTCCAGCATTTGCTGAGTGACTGTGAAGGACCCATTAAATATCTTTCATTTTCACGTATGCTCGTTGCTGAGAAAAGCAGGGGATATCTATATTCAAAATGACATGGCTCTTATTGGCATAAAGGCAGCAAGCCATGCAGAAGTGAAAAATAAGGGAATAATTATATATAATGTAAATTGGAAATCAATAACTGATTGGCCAAGAAAGTAAACGTTTTTCCTTGTATTGTATCCTCATATTCATTCAGTGCTTTATTGTTAACTGAAGCTTATTGATGGTCAGCTATCAACCTAGGCTCCTGATGTCCAAAGGAATGAGGTCACATGAGCATGTCCCCTTAAACTGTATTCCAAGTGGAAACAAGGGTCATCCCTGTCCATTCTGTACATACATGCAGTAAGAGGAGAAGATAAAAGTGTATACACGATACCATTGCCTTCAAGAAAACCAAATCTGTTTCAGCAGCTGAAATTTTGCCCCTCGTGACTGTCCGGCAGCCAGTGAGACTTATTTAACTGGAGGATCTCTTTAAAAGACATTAAGCAGACAGGAACATAAAAACCACCATACTCAACTTTAATCCCCTGCAGGAGATTGCTGATAGTCCGGCGCTCAGACACTTTCTGGTTTCCCAATCCTGGTCCCGCAATGCCATTGTCAAACCACTCTAGTTAATTAAACACCTGATTGACCGCTCACACCATTTGTCACAGGAACTATGGCATGATGCCTCCATTCACTGCAATGAAGGGGGGGGGGGGGAGCATGCCATAGTTCCTGTGTCAAATGTTATGGGGCAGTCTATCAGCTGTTGAATGGGCAAGAGCTGCTCAATGATGACTGCGGCAATGGCATGAGTGGAGGGAAAGGTTGCCACAGCTGCTTCTTTCCAGCTCTGTGTGCCTGTGCTGGTAGGGGAGTGCGCATCTGCCAGGGGATGCCAGGGATGCTGCTGAAGCCTGGGCATGCGTCCTGGGATCCCCAGAGAGGTGAGTTTCACAGCGATCCAGGGAGTTTAACACTTTGGGACATCGCAGTCTTACAGACTCTAGGCCATGGTTTCTCCTCTTTAAGGTTTAGGCTGACGGCTACAAAATACACTGCTCCAGGCAGGCTCCCATGAAAAGTAGGTGTGACAGACGCTCTGTCTTTTGGATGTCATCACTATTCAGTTGCCCACCGGGTCATTCACTGGCCTTTTCTTAATTAGGTTCCAGACAATGTAATTGTATTTTGATACTGTTACAGGCAATGTCATTGTATTTTGACTGCCATTGTGTATTGTTGATTACGTCACAGTCAATGGCATTGTCCTGATTGATTGTATTACGGCCTGCTATTGTTCTACTGATTGCGTCACCGGCAGAGTTGAGGGATTGTGTGCCCTGCTGCTATTGGTCAGTGTGGTTGTCATTGCATGGAGCATTGCATATAAGGCCCAGTGTGGCACTAATAAAGTACACTTCACCTTCACCCTCAATACTGAAGTTCTGTCTCTTATTGGGGGAAACGCTATATTACAATTCACTAGCCCTTGTAAGGGCTGTTCCTGTTTCCTCACGGACGACTCTGGAATTCCAGCAGCACCTCTTACGATTGGGAAAAGGACGTCTCGGGCGGTGAAGCCCTCCGGCGATAAGGGTTATCGCTACAGTAGGTTTAAGAAAAAAAATATACCATGGGTTAAAAGTATAAACACTAACTGGGCATTAGGACATTTGTGTATGTGCTGTTTTTTTCAAGGGTCAAGTTTGGTGACAGAGGTACAATAAGGTCCAAACAAGTCTACTGTATTTGCATTGAATAACCCGCCGTATTTTTACCCGGAACCAGAGTGTTTATCAGACTACAGTGAAGTGAAGTGAGTTGCAACACAAATTGTCCAGCATGATATAAAGTCTTCGGAACAAATGGGGGGAATTCATTTAGTATAAAGTGAAATCAGTATTGAGAGATCTGAGAGATCTTGTGTTGCTCCAAGCACTGTACTGAATTGCTAGGCTTACCTTCTATATGGACATCTCACAGATGATAGAGCAGGTCACTGAAGACGCAGGCTTGTTTTTTCCTCATTACAATTGATTCAGATTCTCTTGAAGAATGTAGCTCCAAAATGACCTCAAAACCTTAAACAAAAAACGAGAGGTTTTAATTGCAGAACACAGTTGAACAGCGCAAGAACAAAACAGGAAAAAGACAACTGTCCAAGGTCAAGCTTGATTAAATTAAGACTATAATGAGCAATCCATCTTGATGATAGAAGGCTAATAACAAGCTGCTGATTGATGTGTATTATACCCAGAAGTGACAGTTACAAGAATTGGAAATGATTGGAAAGCTTTAGTAATCAGAAAAACAGATGTCATCTAGACAATTTAAATGTTTCCAGGGTCTCCACAATATTATGTTATAATTTAGTGCTTATTCTGAAGATCAACTGAGTCATGATATTGCTACACATTAAAAAAAAAGGAATAAAAGACCATTACTATGCCCGGCATCACCATTATCTAACTGGTGACCCACAAAGCCTGCCCTGCCCCCACAGTTAAATGGCAGGATGTAGGAGAGCCACGGGAAATACAGACCTAAGATTTGTGTGTACGTTTGGTGTTTGTGTACTATAGTTTGTCCAAACACATCATGTACACCACTTATTATGCACCTTTAATGTATACATCATTCGTGGCCATTGTAATTGGAGGGGGGAGCACACAATATAACAGAAAAAAAGAATATTAAAAAAAATAAAATAAAACAGCCCTTTCTGCTCTCATAATGCTGCATGGAATGTCAGGGACCATGTCTTCTACTCATCAGTAGTTTGCATTTGTTGAGAAGCCACTTTGGAGTCAATTTAGCACCAATTTACAAAGGAATCTCCCCCATGTGACTCTGTGACTCTAATATCAATAAAGGGAGGGGCATAGAGGGGGATTCCCCAATGCCCTTTCTCTCCAGTAGACAGTCACACGAGGGAGCTCCACCGCTGTGGTATAAAAGTTTCCCTTCCCAGCAGCCTGCCATTAGCCCTGGTGGAACGGAGGAAGATGGACTTGTGCCCCCCCTCACTACAGATGGCGGCAGGGTGGTTGCAATAGCGGCTCGCCAGCATCAAGAAGATGACAGCCTACAGTAGTAAGGGAGCCACCCGGAAAGGGATAGATGAAGGAAGATGTGGTGATGTTTTTGACACAAGTTCTTTTTTTTATAATTCACTATAGTAAACTGGTAAGTGGTCCGATAGACCAGTGGTCCTCAACCCTGTCCTCAAGGCCCACCAACATGTCATGTTTTTTGGATCTCCAAATAGCCAGCTCTATTGCTCTGCAGCTGCACTAATTAATCCACCTGTGCATCTTTGTGGAGATCTGCAAAACCTGGCCTGTTGGTGTGCCTTGAGGACAGGGTTGGGGACCACTGCGATAGACCATATACCAGCTCACAGGGCAGTGGTGGTCAGCATTCCACCTGACAGCACCAGCATGTTGCATGATAATATATCTTGCCAGTATCTGGGATGGGGCGAACCATAACGGATCCAAAACTAATCACTATCAATATCCAAACCCTTTTTTTAACCATGAAAAAAATCAAAACCACACACTATAGAATATAACTGAATTTTGAGGCATTGTTCTGTGTATAAAACATTAACATATATTGTGCTATATGATATTCTTAAAGTGTAATTTCACTTTTGAAGTTTTAAAAGTGTCCATTATTGTGTACTAAAATTAGGTCCTCAAAATGTTGTGCTTATCTGTAATTGTTTCCCTTTTTAGTTTTTTGCAACACCGTGTTATAAAAGAAACAATTATCTCTAGCAACACAATGTGATTGCAACCGTACGCAAACTGTTGTGGTTGGTGTATGGAGAAAAGACTGACTCTGGCTTGATAATCTGATTGGCTGAGACAGAGATGACACTCCACAGATTTAACCCCCGCCCATAGCCTCTTCGGATGAGCGGTTCACAATCTTGTGTTACAATTGGATTACTGCCAGTGTTCTCACCTGGAGAGGAATGTCCCACATTATTTCTGCCTGATTTTTCTTCTGAGATTTAAACAGCTATACTAAAGCACTTTACTCAAGACTCCCACTTGGGCAACTCAGAGGCACAGAAATATAAGAAACTTGGAAGCAGCATGCTGATAAGTAAATCACAGGTCTGGGGCACAATTCTAACATAGGTTTATTTTACATTCTAGAAGAGGAAACGATAAGGTAGAACACCAAGAACCTGACAAAAATTGAATTTTCCTTTAATGATCATATTCAAAGAATTGCCAGTGTAATTTAAAGATGACCAATTCCTAACAAAGCACTGCATGTAAAGTTATGGCCATTTTTTCATTCATAGAAAAAATGAAGAGGGTGTGGCAACAGCAATGTGATGTAAGCACAGTGTGAGAGGAAGGAGGAGGGCGGAGTTTCAGAGCTGCAGAGAGGCAGCCAATAAGGACATCTGGGCAGGGAGTGGGGGTGTTTCCATTCTAGTCCCCTTAGGGTTGAATGATGGGCCAGGTCAGCGGGGTGGGGACTAAAAGAGTGGGCGACTTTCCTCACTAAAGAGACAAATAGGGGAGGCAGCAGAGCGCTGGAGCCACTAAATGAAAGGTAAGTTATTGATATTTTATTTACTTCTGACAAACACTTTAATTTTTATGTACAACACTCTAAATTGCCCTGGGGAGGGGTGCATACGAGCACTGTTTGCTGTGCTGGTCTAGTTTAGGTGATTTTTGACTGTTGGTCCACTTTAAATGGGTTTAGCATAGCTGTGGCCTTCCAAAAAAAAAAAAGTTTTGCTAGTGTTTAAACCGTGTCACGGTCAGACACAGTAAAGCTCACTTCACTATCTGGTCATATTATATGCATATAAGTATAAAAATTAAGTTAAAGGGACTCTAAAGCCAACGGCAATAATAAGGCAGCAAGCAGCTCACCTGAGGTCTGTCCCATGTTCCTCTCCTCAATTTCCTACAGCACAGGTTAGAAGTCATAGCAGGGCTCTGCAGTTTGCCCTACTTTCAATTTCATTTTTCCAGGACAACCATGCTTGGTGCTCCCAGTGTGAGCAAGCATAGCAAGCCACAGCAGTCCCAGAGCTTTCTCTGAACACTGCAGGGCATGCTCATGACTGAAACCTGTGACATGATATGGCCTTCCACAGCCCAATAATTGAAGGAGAAATCAGCATCACCCGGGATGTTTTGAAATTGAGGATTTTTCATTGTCCCTAATAGAGACAAGGTTGGAGAAACTTAGTGGGTGTCTGGACAGACTTTAGCAAATATACAGCCCAGCATAGCTTTATTAAATCAGGGCACTTGTCCCATCGACAGAAACTACTGAACTGAAATTTTAAGAATCTAGGTGTCTGATTGTTGTAGGGCATCTACATTTTACATTACATCTCCCCAGGTCTAGTGGAAACTACATATGTATCAGAAAGGGAATACGTTACATCTCTGCTGTTGGTGAAGGCAACATACATTAATTAGTCCCCTGGAGATAAGCTTTTTCTTGTATGAGCTGGCACAGAAAAGAAAAATCAATGGTGGCTCAAAGCACAGAATAACTCTTGTCTTGTCTTCTCAGGCTGCACTGCAGAAATGTACAACGTGCCAAGGTCTTGTTCAGGATACTATCAAGGGCAGTCTGATGGCTTGAAGCTTGTGGTAGAAAACATAACTTTTAATCAATGAAATATTTTTTATTTAAAGAGGAACATCGAACCTAAAATAAAAAAAGGCCGACTCCACCCCATCAGCCCCTACTTACTTTTGTATGTCGCCACTGCCTGCGGCGACAGAAGGCTTCTTCAGGGGGCAATCCAATGCCCCCCGTCAGCTTAGCTGTCTGAAAATTTCAATTTACGGCTTTAGCTGTGCTCTCCAAAGTCTCACGGGATTTCGTGTGGCTCCATTGCATCCCATTCATGGGCATTGCGCAGGTGCGATATTGGGGGGCCGCACGCACACTGCCTGATGGGATGCAAGATGGTGCTGCCCTTCCGGAGGTCGCCGGAAACCGAGGGACCCAGAAGATGGATGCTCTGGTGAGGTGAGTAAATAATGGCCAAAGGTAAAACTGGAGGGGGCAGCAGATTGGGGAGGTTGGGGGAGGTTTTACCTCCACCAATGTTCCTCTAAAGCCATCCCTGATCTTGCCCTACAGAAAGCTAGAACCATGCAATCAAGTTTATAGCAGAAGAAGAAGAAAAAAATAATGGCTTCCTGCTTCCTCATTTACCCTTCACCCACATATTTTTTAATTCTCTCACATACAGTATGTTATGGCATCTTTACAGCCATAGCATAAGCTATTATAGAATCCAAATGTACTAGTCAGTATGGCGACTTGTTCATTTACCCAATGCAAGAAGTGGTGTTATGACGTGCAGAAAAAAAAGCAGAAATAAAATACAATGGGGTGAAGTAAGTTGGAAGAGATACTAAACCCCCCCCCCAAAAAAAACTATCCCATCTAGAATAATTTACAGTGTTTCCTTTGCGTTGTAAATGCATTGCAATGCATAGAATGTGCAGATGTGTGAACAGAGCCTTAAGACTGAACTATCTAAAAGACCTTAATATAACTGATGTCATGGTCAATTTTTGCCCCCTTAAAGAGGAACATCGGGGGAGGTTGAAACATCCCCCAAGCCTCACCAATCTGCCCCCCGTCTGATTTTACCTTAGGAGTGCTTTACTCATTTCACCAAGGGATCCATCTTCTGTGTTCCTTGGTTTCCGGGAGACCTTCCAGTAGGCGGCGCCTTCTTGCATCCCATCATGCACTGCACCTGATCTTGCTTGCCCAGTGCCCATGAATGGGATGCAATGGGTCCACCTGAGGTCCTGCGAGAATCCGCTGAGCGCTGCAGGACTTTGAAGAGTGTGGCTAAATCCGCGCTGTCACTTACAGATGGCTAAGCAGTAGCGACATCCAAAAGGTAAATAGGGGCCAATGGGGGAAGGAATCATCCCCTTTTTTATTTTAGGTCAGATGTTCCTCTTTACTAGTGTCCTATAGAACTGCAGGTTTCCTGTTGGTGTGCATTTTGGGTTATGTCTGTTAAATCCAGGCAGCAGCACAACTGGCATGCTGGGAAAGGAAGCCTTCCGGGGTAGATGTGCCATTACCAGAACTGGACATGACATCTGTTGGCCCAGCTATAGTAGTTTGGTAGCACAAATGTGTGCCACTCAGCGGTCCTCAGAATATATACAAATAATTGGTGGTGCTACTGTAATATACAGCCCTTAAAATTAAGTGCAGCTAAGGGGCATGTGACAGAAACTATCATGGTCTGATACATAAGATCGGTGAAGAGAGGAAGTTGGAGCATGTAAGTGTGTGTTCCTGCTCAGAAAAAATACAATTCTGTGATTACTCACCTGTAGAATTGTTATTATGAGTATAGTACGTCCTGCTCCAGATAAGATTCATTACACTTGGGTAATACTCTGCCAGATGGCGCTGGACTGCAGAGACCACGAAATTGGTTCCTCCCGGCCCCTCAAATACCCGGGGCCTCCCACAAATCCCCAGCATTGAAAAGCAGTTAACGAGAAGCCGGGAGAAAGATAACAGAACCAACTAGTAACTTTAAAACAATGATAATCACCATACAGGGGATCCAAGGATAATGCAAACCAAGGGTGGGGTGGAGCAGGATGTACTGTATACTCATAATATCAATTCTACAGGTGAGTAATCACAGAATTGTATTATTCTTAGTATACAGTACGTCCTGCTACAGATAAGATTCATTACACTTGGGACATCCAATAGCAGTGTCCATAAAATAGGGTGGGATCCCCAAAGGTAACAACAGACAGGTCAGACCACTGCCGCCTGCAGAACCTTACGGCCAAAAGCAGCATCAGCTGAGGCCCTAACATCAACCTTGTAAAACTTTGAAAAGGTATGAAGAGAAGTAGCGGCCTTGCAAATTTGTTCAACAGAAGCCTGGTGCTGAAAAGCCCAAGAGGCACCAATAGCACGAGTGGAATGAGCAGTAAGGCGGAAGGGAGGATTCTTCCCCTTAGCAGACTAGGCCTGAATCACAGCCTGACGGATCCATTTGCTCATAGTAGATTTGGCAGGTGCCAAACCCTTCCTAGGACCAGAAGGGACCACAAAAAGAGCATCAATTTTTGTGAATGGAGCAGTAGCCACCAGATAGTACTTCAGACACCTAACCACATCCAAGGAATGCAAAACCCTCTCCTTAGCATTACTAGGATTAGGGCACAAGGAAGGAAGAACAATGTCCTGATTCAGATGAAAGGCAGACACTACCTTAGGCAGAAAGTCAGGTTTGAAACGAAACACCACCTTGTCCAATTGTCTCTCAAAGTAGGGGGGCTGGATGGAAAGCACCGCCAACTCAGAAACACGCCTAACAGAAGTGATAGCCACCAAAAAGACAACCTTGAGAGTAAGAATGGCCAGGGCAACATCCTGCGTAGGTTCAAAGGGAGCACCCTGCAAGGCAGACAAGACCAAGTTCAAATCCCAAACAGGCAACATAGGCTTACGTGGGGGACGCACATGAGTAACCCCCTGGGTTACTGATCAGAGAATGCTGGGCAAAGGACCTCTGGAAAAAAAAAGCCAGGGCAGAAATCTGACCCTTCAGAGTACTGAGTTGGAGCCCCATCTCCAACCCATGCTGCAGGAACTCCAGGATCCTGGGAATAGAGAACACATGACAGGGAAGAGACCTAGCCTCACACCAGTCAATGTAGGCTCGCCAAACCCTATAGTAAATAGAAGAAGAAGACTTCTTCCTAGCCTTTATCATGGTATCAACAACAGAGGCAGAAAGCCCCTTTTCCATCAAGATGGAGGTTTCAGCAGCCAAGCCATCAAAGCCAGAGTTTGTAAATTGGGATGGCGTAAATGACCCTGAGTGAGCAGGTCTGGAACCCTGGGCAGAGTGTACTGATCTACTGCCAGCTGCACCACGTCTGCGAACCACACTCTTCTGGGCCACCTGGGGGCCACCAGGATTGCTGGCACCCCCTCCTGAGCTATCTTGCGCAGAACCCTGCCCAACAGGGGGAAAGGGGGAAGACATACAGGAGCTGAAAGTCCTGCCATTACATTGCTAGGGCATCTGTGGCCAAGGCCAAAGGATCCTGGGACAGGGAGACAAAGGCTGGGAGCTTGTGATTGTGACGGGACGCAAACAGATCCACATCTGGTTGGCCGCAATGGTGACACAGAGATTGAAACACCCTGTCGCAGAGGGACCTCGAGGGGCGGGCCGCAGAGACAATGACGCGGAACGCGCCAACCGCGGGCCCCCCCGAAGAGCGCGAAGCAGCACACGTGACAAGCAGCCAATAACAGCGCATCAGCGCCTGAGGTAATGCCGCCGCCAACCGCGGAACACAGTGGAAGCGTGCGCGGCGGCGGCATTTTCAAAAACACAACCAGTGCAACCAAGTCAGCACGGAGACTGACACCAACGAGAAGCACATAATACAGTGAAGCACCAAGGCATATACACACACACAGACATCCCCCCCCCCCCCCCCCCCAGAGCTACAAGGGAGAGCGAGGGAGGGCAGCGGCCACTTAGCATAGGGCCTACCGATAGACAGGGGCAAGGGGCAATAGGGCGGGAGGGGCATCCCATAGAGGCTCACCATATGCCTATACCGCCTACCCTTTGGTGGGGGCCTGCGGTGGAGCAGCTCTCCTAAGCACCTGACAGCGGTGCTGCCTACCATCACCCGGACTAGCGAAGCCAAGGCTGGGAGGCACATTAAAAATGGAACGGGTGGGAATAGTCCTACAGGGCCGCAGGCTAATAGCCCCACTCACCTGTGAGAAGAGAGAGCCATCTTCTTGTCCTTCGCAGTCCAGACTGCAGAGAAATTCTGGGGATTTGTGGGAGGTCCCGGGTATTTGAGGGGCCGGGAGGAGCCAATTTCGCTGTCTCTGCAGTCCAGCGCCATCTGGCAGAGTAATACCCAAGTGTAATGAATCTTATCTGGAGCAGGACGTACTGTATACTAAGAATATAAGAGGACCCTGCTAGTACAATATGAGGACCCAAGAAACTGGGCCTATCATACCCCTAAGGAAATCTGTCCAAACAGGAATACTGATGTGGAATTGAGATCATAGGTAGAAGCTATGCCCAGACATGACAAAGGTGTTTCCATGCCCACCCAGAATCATATACAGTATTTATGTTCAGGTCTGCAAACCTTTGCAGATATGGCAAAAGGAGAAATTAATTTGAAAGGTGCACACACTTTGGAGCCCTGCGACAGGTTCTACCCAGTGCTGCAGAAAATAGGGGGCACAGGTGAGTTGCTTGATTTTCAATAAACATGCAATTTTTATCACACAAGTGCTAGAACTTTGCATGAACTCCACCATGGAGAAACTTGCATGTGAAAGAGCATATTAAATACACTTATATGTTTCCAGTTTAACGGGAGCTGCATCACACTAGCACAACATCAGAACAGTTACATAAACAATCATTTTGGAGATAAAAAAAAAATAGCAGTTGAGGGGCTTTATTAAAGAGGACCAAAACCCATCCTGGAGTCTATGAGGCAGGCATACTCGTTCCCCCTGTCGGGAATGCCCACTGTGTGAAAGCCCCCAGGTCACCCGAAAACTCACCTTCGTTTCCGGTCCAATGGCTCATGCGCAAGCAGCAGATATCCCTTTAGCAAGACGCAATGAATGGTCTACATGGGCACACTCCCTTTTAGAGAGTAGCGTGGGTATGTGGCTGCCAGTGCATTCGGATCTGCTCATATCAGACAAGCCCCTGGACGAAGGGGCTCAAGAGGATCCCAGCGCGCTGATTGGACGAGCAGCCACGCATGCGTCGTAGGACCAGGAAGAGGCGAGTTCTCTTAGGCAACCTGGGGGGTTTCACACAGCGGGGCACCAGTGATCGGGTGCCCTAGGGAAAGAACCAAAACCCAGGATAGTCAAAATCCTGGGTTTTGGTTCACTTCACCTTTTTGCACAGGTATCTTTAAAGTAACTATTATATAATGCAATCTACAATGATTCAGGACACTTACTTGGGTTAGAAGGATAAGACCCAGTAAAATAATAATTCCTTATTAACCATTTGCTAATACCCAAAACAGAACTTGAAGAAAGCAGGTCGTTTGAGTGGGCAAGCTAACATTTCTAAATTACCCTGTTCAACTGAAAAGCAATATAACTTCTCCCACTCCTGATTTCCAGAAGTAAGGCATGAGCTTTACAAATTAGTCTATGGCAAAATCCAGGTTTTTAATTATAAATGATAAATGATGTGTTTAACATCAAGCAAACGTGGCTCATGGAAATAAGGATGTTAAAATTTGATTAGATATCAAATTAATTAAACAGTTCAAAGGCACAAGTAGCAACAAATGTTATTAAACTTCTTCTTAATTAAAAGTAATTTAATAGCAATGTATGCCTCTGATGCCAATAACCTAATTTTTACAAAAATTCAACTAGTTCTGCCTGTCTTGGAAATTTAATTTGTAGGTTACATGTACGTATACTGAAACCTAAATATATATATATATATATATATATATATATATATATATATATATATATCCAAAAGTGTTTAGTGTCACTAGTAAACTAATTATATATATATATATATATATTAATGCGGTAAAGCTGTTTGGGCATAGTCCCATTGTCCATAGCACAGCTGTTTGGGCATAGTCCCATTGTCCATAGCACAGCTGTTTGGGCATAGTCCCATTGTCCATAGCACAGCTGTTTGGGCATAGTCCCATTGTCCATAGCACAGCTGTTTGGGCATAGTCCCATTGTCCATAGCACAACTGTTTGGACATAGTCCCATTGTCCATAGCACAGCTGTTTGGGCATAGTCCCATTGTCCATAGCACAGCTGTTTGGGCATAGTCCCATTGTCCATAGCACAGCTGTTTGGGCATAGTCCCATTGTCCATAGCACAGCTGTTTGGGCATAGTCCCATTGTCCATAGCACAGCTGTTCACAGCCATGTAGGGGAGCACACCCATTCCATTGCAGTGTTTGGATCAATGTGTGCTTCTAGCGGTGGCTAACATAGGGTGGGGGGAGGTCACACCTGGATACCAGGGGACTGGACCGGGATTCTTTACAGATGCTCTAACTCCCTTTTTACTGCTGCAATTCTGTTAATACGTTTAGATGCTTTTACCTATCATGCAGTGCTTCAAGCTGTAATTCCTCTGGTTGTGGTGTCCATCGGTGGATCCCGTGCCACCTGTGCTGACTCAACACTGCCAACCTGTCACACGTTAACATTCCAATCTAATCCAAGCCTTGTTTCAAGACAGTGGCATTGCTTCTTCCTACACTCCATGACATCACAGGAAACAACATAAACCACATCTAGGGTCATAAAACACCAGGGGAACACTACTGGATTGTGCTAATTAGGTTACCGATCCCCTCATCCTGATGTGTGACTGGTGGGAGGGGGCCAGGCCAGGGGATTACTATAAAACTGGACTTCCACTTTTAAGCAGCAGATCTACACAAATATAAAATAGGCAATAAAAGAATTGTCAGCAGTACACAAGGTTTAAGATGGCTAGACAGTAGAAAAAAAAGCAAAAAAAGTTGCAAGTCACAATGGACAAACATAACTGATTGATGTGCCTTAAAGCAAAGATCCTCCTGTGGATAGCTCTCTGGGCCATCATTCAATAGCCTAAAACTACACAATTCTACCTGCCCTATTTTGCACATCAGCTTTTGCTGATAACCGTACATACTACAGCTGTAGGGAGCTGGATAAAAGCATTCAGCTATTATCTTGGCCAGAAAACATTACCAGTAAGCTCCTCTAGTGTGATCATTGTGTTATTTATATTGAAGTTTCTTTTCTAGGGCAGCACTTTTTTTGAACCCTAGCAATCACCGACAATACAGTATATATTAACAATATGGACAATGACTGGCCACGAAACCCTGTGATTTCTGCATGATGATGGATCCAAATCTTTTGTATCTGCCATTATGAACATGAGCAGACAAAAGATTGCACATATTTCCATTGCCAGGCTGCCATTTATTTCTAGCCTGTAACTAGTATTCATCCTTAGGGCACTTTAAAATCCACAACAATTAGGTAGCTTAAACATTTCCCTGCCCAAAAAAGTTTGACTAGAGTAAATTGCGGTGCATTTTTTATTCCACAGAATAGAAGTTAAACATACTTTTTATCTTAACATATATAAACTTCAGTCTGATGAACTGAATACCAGCATTGTGAGGCTTGATTTCATTTCTATTAACTTTTATACTAAACACATAAAAAGTACAGCTTTGAAGCTGCTTTAACATAATGTTCGGTTCAAGTCTGCAGTTTCTCATTACACATCATGCAGAACCCCAAGTCCAATTTGACAGATGAGTAGGGAGTTTATTATTCCTCCCTTGTGCATAAAACCTTTTTATATTGGTGCTCACATTATTGTCAATGGCAGAGAATGGCTGCTGATTGGTCTTGCTTTAATGCAAGATAGAAGAAATACAGATCATATCATCAAATCAATGGCCTAAATCAAAGTCTGGATGACGTCATGTAGCTGATTCACCCAAGAAAATCAGAGACTGATTGGCGTCTCCCACATGTTCAAGACTAGGCCAACAAACATTAAAGCGAGCATTAAATAATCAAGGTGCAATATGCAGTCATTTTTTTAAGCAGAATTTGGTCTTTTTGTAGATGAATTGGTTGAAATTACATTCCAAGCTTTTACTTTATTACCAACAGACTTTCCAAAAACCTACATACATAAAATTTAAAAAAATATTACATTATTATTATTGAGAAATAGTTGACAGAAGGTCAAAGCCTAACTCTACTCTCTATTAATTTTGGACTGTTTAGGGCAAGGTAGAATAAACTGAATTTTTTTCATCTGAAAGGGAACTAATCACCTCCCCATGGTTTTAACCAAGCAAGCTATGCAGATGAAATCTGAGACAACAGTATGGGCAGTAATCTTAGGGTGCTCTGACCACTTCCAGTTTGGAGCTCAGATGCTGCATCACTGAGGCTTCTTATCACTTGTATACGGACATCTGTTGCCATATCATTTTATTACAAAATATTATACACCATAACATAATATCAGAAGAAAACTAATAGTTTTGCAAATTAATTTTACTTCGGCATGCTGGCAGTAGTTATAGTTTTCTTTTCCCTCAATGTAAAATGGCCGCCTTCCAGCTGAGGCTGGCACGCAGTTTGTTCGAAGTTACCACACTTCCTAACAAAACTCAAAGGAACTATGAACCTGTTATAGCATCCCATTATTGGCAGAGGAAATTGTACACACTTCATAGATTGATTATTATTACATGGTTGCACTTGCAGTAGACATTGCCTTCCGGTGCTGATCTAAAAAAAAAATGGAGAAATCAGGCACGTAATCAAAGATTAAAGCCTGGCAACTTCATTTATTTTGAAAGTCATTTTATTAGGCTTTTGCCATCTGCTCATTCTCTAATTATAATTGCCAAAACATATTTCATCACAGCTTTACTGGAACTCCATAATATTTTCTTTGCTCCAACTGGAATGGAAACTTTATTGCTTAATTTGTTGGGTTTAATGATGCAGTATTCACTTTCACAGCGAGTGTTAAGGTAGCCGTTAATGAGTGGAAAAAAAGGTTATCGCTGGTACGTGTCCCTCGAGCATTATGTGTACACAATGTGCGACATTCCCTTACAACCTGGTGGCTTTGTTCATACAAGGAATTTCCACTTCTTAGCATCTTATCTTATTAAAATGTTATTAATTTATACCACTGACCTGCTCTCTGCAACCAACTCACAAAGGGACACATGTTATAGTCTGACCAGGGTAACTGCAGGAGAATTACAATACTAGCTGCTAATTACTAAGCTATTTATGATTAAAAAAGTAAAGTAACAAATTATTTTACTTCCTCTTCCAACCTGGCAATAGATTACAGAAACGCTAAGTTGGACAACTGCTTATAACACCGGAAAACATTCAGGATCAGCACATGGTGAGTATAAAATGCCTGACAATTGTGTAGTGGGGCATACTGAATTGAGATGCCCTATTCTGCAAGAATTCATCTTTAAACCTTCATCCTACAGCAACCACAGGGACACTTTATCATATTTCTGTATGGGATGTTGTTCACCTGAAATACTCAGTGTTACACCCTGCAACAGTTCCTTGGTGCTCTAACTGGCAGTAACCAATGTTGCACGTATAGACAGAAAACCAATTGGTCCTTGGAGGGTAAAGTGGACAGCAGATTAACAGATGGTTTAAGTAATTCAATATATTTTCTGACATTTCCTAGGGGTCTGCAAAAGTGGTCCACAAACGCGGCCTACAAACGCGGTCACAAACGCGGCCTACAAACGGGGCCTACAAACGGGGTATACAAACGGGGTATACAAACGGGGTATACAAACGGGGTCTACAAACGGGGTCTACAAAGTGCATTGTGCTATGAGGGTTAAAGTTTGTACTGTAGGTTTTTGTAACTAAGGATTGAGAAAAGATCATTTAACAATTTATCTAAACCCACAATATTTTGTTACTTCAATGCTTCAAATGTAAATACTATTCATCCGTGGCTTGCCAGACAAACCACAGAAAACACTTCTGCCCCAAAAAGGTATATACCGCACACCAACTATGATATACCAATAATAGATGTTTTATTTAGCAAGGTTCTACATAACCAACATGTAATACATACATTTAAAAAACATAGTTAAAAGCCCCAGCTTTCTGGGGTAGGGCGGACCTCTGATATTCCATTATATTCAAGTATAGTAATATGTTCCCTACAAGCTCTTAATTAGACAAATCTAAGATAAAGTGACAGTGCAGACAATTAATATATGTACACAAAAGAAAATCCCAGATGCCACTATAAAAATGGCCTTACATCCTATGTGCTAAATATTCATACAAAGTGACTAGTGCTTCAAAGTGACATATGCTGACTAATTGATTAATATTAAATAGTGCTAAGAACAACTCAGTGCCTATAATTAATGGTAAACAATCAAAAAGCAATAATCAATCCAAAAGGCATGAACACTAATAGTAAACTGGGAACTAATAATCAATGTAATGTCAATACATCACCGAATGATCAGAGCCGTCCCTGCATGGAATACACCCACGACGCGTTGCGTGGTGCTGACCTCACCACTTCATCAGGATGCCCTCAATGCTTCAAATGAATTATTGTGCAAACAATGCTTCAGAAGTGACCTGCCCATATTGTCTAGTCTGGAAGCCAGAGTAAAGAGAAACATTCAAATGTAAGAAGCTACTCTATGTCCTTGGTATCCCAATGGAGTCCAATGAGGAAAGAGCAAAAAAAAAAGAAAATATATTAACATCTGTTTTTTGAATTACCAGCCCTGTGACTGACAGGCTAACTACACATTAAACTGTATATTGCCACACATTTAACTCCTAAGATGTTTTACATGCAGCATCTTTCAGCATGCCCCCTGCTATGCCACAGCACTGGCCGGCCAGGGGAACCCACGCTATTTGAATGACTCCTGTAATTGGATGCGTTATCGCTGAGGAAGGGGGCGTTGTCCCGCGAAAGGTCAGTTTGTCTAAGCGATCACAGCAGCAGTTTGTGCTACCTTACTGGGCAATGCCTCTATGTTCTCTCCTTTGCTATGGGTGACTTACTGGTTCATGTATCTAACTACTGTTCTTTACCAGGACTATTTATCTATCCCATGAACATTTCTAAAGCCATTCTTGCAAATATTATGCAATAGTGCAGTTATACATGATTTTTTGGACATACAGTATTTTATGCAACCCATTTTCCTATACCTTATCTCTGTTAGGTGTCACATTATAATGGAATACATAGTACATGTACAGTATGGGCACTGTTTGAAAAATACAATTCTGTGAAATACTCACCTGTAGAATTGATATTATTTGTATACAGTACGTCCTGCTCCAGATATAGTACTTACACTTGGGTTATACTCCGCCAGATGGCGCTGCACTGCAGAGACATGCAAAAACAGGCTCCTCCCGGCCCCTCAAATACCCGGGGACCTCCCACAAATCCCCAGCATTGAAAAGCAGTGAACAAGAAGCTGGGAGAATGGAAACACCCAGAACAACTGGTAATGATAACAATGATAACAATCACCATACAGGGGATCCAGAATAATGCAAAAACCAGGGTGGGGTGGAGCAGGACGTACTGTATACAAATAATATCAATTCTACAGGTGAGTATTTCACAGAATTGTATTATTCTTAGTATACAGTACGTCCTGCTCCAGATATAGTACTTACACTTGGGACATCCAATAGCAGTGTCCATAAGTAGGGTGGGATCCCCAACAAAAGGTGACAGCAGACAGTTTAAACCACTGCCGCCTGCAAAACCTTGCAGCCAAAAACAGCATCAGCTGAGGCCCTAACATCAACCTTGGAAAACTTTGAAAAGGTATGAACAGAAGACCAAGTAGCGGCCTTGCAAACTTGTTCAACAGAAGCCTGGTGCTGGAAGGCCCAAGAGGCACCAATAGCACGAGTAGAATGAGCAGTAAGGCGGAAGGGAGGATTCTTCCCCTTAGCAGAATATGCCTGAATCACAGCCTGACGAATCCATTTGCTAACAGTAGACTTGGCAGGAGCCAAACCCTTCCTAGGACCAGAAGGGACCACAAAAAGAGCATCAGTCTTCCTGAAAGCCGTAATGACAACCAGGTAATACTTCAGACACCTGACCACATCCAAGGAATGCAGAACCCTTTCCTTAGCGTTTCTAGGATTAGGACACAACGAGGGAAGAACAATATCTTGATTCAAATGAAAAGCAGACACCCTTTCCAGAGCGATCTTGCGCAGGACCCTGCCCAGCAGGGGGAACGGGGGAAAGACATACAGGAGCCGAAATTCCTTCCATGACATTGACAGGGCATTCGTGGCCAAGGCCAGAGGATCCTGAGACAGGGAGACAAAGGCCGGGAGCTTGTGATTGTGACGGGATGCAAACATATCCACCTCCGGTAGGCCCCAAAGGTGACACAGGGACTGGAATACCCTGTTGCAGCGGGACCACTACCCCTGACGGGAAGACCCCCTGCTCAGAGAGTCTGCCAGAAGATTCTCTACCCCTGTGATGTACACAGCCGAAATGCATTGAACATTGGCCTCCGCCCATGTCAGAATCCGCGACACTTCCTGGAGGGCACCCTTGCTCCGGGTCCCTCCCTGATGGTTGATGTAGGCAACCGCCGTCCTGTTGTCTGAGCGCACCTGCACAGACATTCCCTGCAGGTGATCGGTCAACTGCTCCAGCACCAAACTGATCGCCCCCGTAGTTCCAGAATGTTGATGGGTAAATGGGCCTCCTGAGGGCCCCACCTCCCCTGGAACCTCAGGGACTTCCAGAATCCCCCCCAACCTGACAGACTGGCATCCGTGGTGACCATCTCCCAGGACCTGCCCTTTAGCAAGTTCTTGTGGTCCAGCCACCACGAGAGCGACCTTCTGACCAAGGGGGGAAGCACACAAACCCCGTCCAAAGACGCGGGGTCCTTGTCCCATACTGATAGAAGGTGAAGCTGCAGAGGCCTCAAATGGAACTGAGCAAAGGGCACCGCCTCAAAGCTCGCCACCATCAGGCCCACCAGCTGCATTCCCTGCCTGAGGGAGGGCTGGGGGCACGAGAGCAGGAACCTCACCTGCGCAGTCAGAGCTTCCACTTTCTGTTGAGGAAGGAATATCCGTGACTGAATCGTATCCAGAATCATCCTCAGGAATGGGGTCACCGACGAAAGGGACAGAGAGGACTTGGGATGATTGATCACCCAGCCGAAGGACTCCAAGGTGGACACCACCAGCTGAGTGTCCAGCTCCGCCTACTGTAGAGACCGTGAGGTGATGAGTATGTCGTCCAGGTAGGGCAGCACTCGAATGCCCCCTGACCTTATCAAAGACATCACCCCCGCCAGCACCTTGGTGAACACTCTGGGAGCTGAAGTGAGGCCAAACGGTAGGGCTACAAATTGGTAATGTTGATCTTTCCACGCGAACCTGAGAAACCTTTGGTGTCCCGGGAACACAGGGGTGTGAAGGTAAGCATCTTTGATGTCCACAGACGTCATAAAATCCCCTGGGCGCAGAGAGCCAATGGCCGAGCGCAGAGTTTCCATGCGAAAGCGCCGGTTCTTGACAAATTTGTTGAGGATCTTTAAATCCAGAATGGGCCTGACTGACCCATCTTTTTTGGGCACTGTGAAAAGGTTGGAATAGAACCCCTTGCCCAATTCTCTTAAGGGGACCCTGCAAATGACCCCCAGATCCAGAAGTCCTTGCACGGCCTACATCAAGGCCTGAGCTGCTACAGGGTACTGGGGGATCCGGGACCTAATGAATCTTGTGGGGGCCGCACAGCAAACTATTTTGTAGCCAGAGGAAACTACCTCCTGAATCCACCGGTCTGAGACTTGGCGCCTCCAGACGTGCGCGAAGTGCTGTAGCCGCCCCCCCCCACCCTGACGGGCGAGGGCGCCCCATCATGCCTGAGGGGTCTTGGGAGGGGCTTTGGGTTTGGACCCCCAGGAGGAGCCAGGACGTCGTCCTCTGCTCCTATGCCAGGAATCTGCGCGAGCCCCTGCGAAGGACACCCCTTTTCCCTGCTTAGCGCCTCTGTAGGGGACAGAAAGGGGGCCCTGGCTCCGAAAGGGCCGAGGCTGCCGCTTGCGCTGGGGTAACTTACCTCCTTTAGCAAAGAGGTCTAGACGGTCCCCACACAGGCGTAGCCCCTTGAATGGAAGCCCAGTAAGGGCTTTCTTAGCAGCATTGTCAGCAGCCCACTGGCGCAGCCACACCGCACGGCGTATAGCCACCGCCAAGGAGGAAGATCTGGCACACATCCTAATAGCATCATCCGATGCAGACAGGATAAAGTTCACAAACGCATCACAGTTAGACAGTGCATTAATAGTATCAGGAGACAACTCGTCTGTGCCGTCAAGTGCATTCCTGACCATGGCCCTGAGCGCCACAGTAGTAATGGCCAAAGCGCAAACCGGGCGCAGCGCCGCCCCTCCAAATGCAAAGGAATGGCATGCCAATTGGTCAATGTGCCGGTCCTCAGAATCCCGCAGCGTAGTAGTGTCAGGGGAGTGCATAATAGAGGTGTTAGACAGCCCTAGAATAAAAGCATCGACCTCGGGGGGCGATGACCAGCACTTGACCATATCAGCAGGAAAAGGATACTTCCTGTCCAAACTCTTAGGGTTCCCGGGAAGTAACTGGGATGTTCCCACTCCTTAAGCACGAGGTTATTGAAATGGGTTTGCTCAGGAAATTCCAATCGAGCCTTAGCAGTATGAAATAGCTCACCCCTTTGCCTGGGAGCCGCAACAGGGGATAGATGGACAAAACCTCGAAAATCTGAACCAGCAGTTAATCAGTATCATCCGGGGTCCAGTGATCCGAACCAGAATCGTCATGACCCCTTGATTTCTCAGATGACCCCGAGTCAGAGAACAGCTCCCTTTCGTCCGAGGGGGTATGGCCATATAGATGCAAAAACTTGCAAAAAAGAGCCGAGTCAGGGGGTAAGTGCCACTTCTTTGCGGTGGCCTTACGCGCTAAAGTACTAGCAAGCAATTTTTCAACACTGGCCAGTCTAGTAGCCACATCAGGGTGAGAATCCCCGCTTGTATTGGGGGTTAGACTCAGGCTTGGGGAGTAGGTGAATTGAGGAGAGGTGCAGGCCCAGCCACCGGAGGGGCGGGAAGTACCGTCAGCGCCTGCTGTGCACAAGAAACACAGACCCGTGTATTGTCACCGTTGGTAGGTGAGACCCCACAAGCTACACACAGCCGGGCTTGTCCCGAAGGAACCCCGGTCACAATATCCTCCATATGGTGATTAATAGGCACAATAGGCCAGTAGGGATTGACGCAGTAAGCTACCCTGGATGCCCTAATGACCCGCAGGTAAGTGGGAGTAATTATACTAGGCCCAACTGGTAGTTACACCGGGCCGGGAGAAGCCACTGGATTCAATCGTCTGAAAGACATAATGGGAATAAAGGGTGTCAGAGCCATGCGCAATATAGCAAGAATGAAGAAAATCGCCCGCGAGGGCACTTACAGACCGAGGGAGGAGGAGGACCGTTACCGCGCGCGTGCGACTAGATCAGAAAGGCGCCAAGCGAACCTCGAAGGGCGGGCCAGAGCGGGCTATGACGCGGAGCGCGCCAAGCCAGGTCCCCGCCCCCCTGAAGAGCGGGAAGCTCTGAGATAGTATGCCAATATTGTCATGAGGAGCGAAGTGTATGACACACTTAGAAAAAAAATGATTTGCCAATGACGACGCCGCAGCGCCTGAGGCAACGCCACCGCCTGGCGCAGCACATCCACACAGGCAAGAGACGCGCGCAGCAGCAGCCGATACACATAAAAAGCAAGCAGCGCGGCTCTGACACAGATATAAAGTCAAAGGACAATACTAAGGCCATAAGCGTGTAATCACAATACACTGAGACCACCACACCCCCCCCTTTCTTTCCCCCCGCGCTACGGGCGGGCCCACCTCTACACGGGGCATGGGCAATAATGCGGGAGGAGCATCCTCTAGAGGCTCAACATCAGCCTAAACCGCCTACCCTTTGGTGAGGGACTGCGGTGGAGCATAGCTCCATAAGCACGCATGGTGCTGCCTACTTTCACCCGACCAACGCAGCCCAAGCTGGGAGGCACATCACAGGGAGGACGGGTGGGAATAGTCCAACAGGGCCGCAGGCTTCGATAGCCCCGCTCACCTGCGAGAGAGTGATACTTCATGTCTTCGCAGTCAGCACTGCAGAGAAATCTGGGGATTTGTGGGAGGTCCCCGGCTATCTGAGGGGCCGGGAGGAGCCTGTTTTTGCATGTCTCTGCAGTGCAGCGCCATCTGGCGGAGGATAACCCAAGTGTAAGTACTATATCTGGAGCGGGACGTACTGTATACTAAGAATAAGCTGATGCTATAAGATGTATATATGAACTGTAAAAGGAAGTATACCATTTTTTATTTCAATTCCAATACAATTTCTACATGCAAACTTTATATTTGGTGTGGTGTGCATTTCTAACTATTACAAATTTCTCATACAGCATACAACAACACATTATCTTTTGGGCCAGATCGTCTTAAAAAAGTTAAGCAGATTTTCCTGAGCAGTCTTGTAGATTTACACAGATATATTTGAACTTACATTTAAAAATACATCTGTGAAGAGTGTTTATTTCTAAAAGTAATTAAAGGTATGAGTTTATTAACACTTCATTAACACCTCATAAATTAAACAAATATAGAGTCAAGAAAATAAGATAAGAATAAAATGGAGGGATGTCTTTTTTTTTTTCATTGCAATAATGTTTATTACAGTGGTTCTCAACCTTTTAACACCAAGTATCCCATATGGAGAAGAAGTTCCAACCAAGTACCCCCAAGAGGGTGATCACTTATGAATAACAGCAAAATAAGTAGACCACATGTTTTGTATTACTTTTAAAGCAAGCACAGATAATGTTTCCCTGTTAAAATAATAAACCAGACCAGTCAGACACCCCTTGTTGGTGTGTCCCTGAACACTTTTACATACCCCTGGGGTATGTGTACCAGAGGTTAAGAAACAGTGGTCTATGGCATTCAAATGCAAGTATGTACAGATGCATCATTCTTTACAGCCAACCAAAACTCTCTAAACACCCCTCCAGAATGCCTGGGACAATGCTGCTGGCTCGGCGGTGGATCGGTTCACTGGCGTAGCTATGCCCATCCAGAATATTTGAGATCACCGATTATCTGATCTCAATTCTGCCAGCTGATGTGTTAAGTCTGCTGGCCGCATCCTTAGCTTTTAAGTCTTAGGAGCGCTCCGGCTTTCCAGCCTATTTGAATGGCTGGGCGCTGGATTGCATCTCAGCTAAAGGGAAGCCGGGGATGGCATCGCAGGCCACGAAAACACTCTGGGAGCCCCAGGTGAGGTGAGGATTTTGGGTGAACAGAGGGGTTTCAAACAGCAGGATGCTTCAAGGGTAGGTAAGTGGCCGTCCTTTTGCTCCCCCGGCGAAATGCGGCCACATAATAGGCCAGTGGAGGTCCTGAACCAACACACAAACTATATGTTTGGCAAACTATATGTTCAGTTCATATGTTCAGACACTGCAGTGGCATAATATATGTATGTTGGCCAATAAAAATGCTGTTACTTCCAGGGCACATAGCCACTCAACAGACCCCCTCAAAACTATTATAGCTTTCTTGCCAGGAACATTAGCCATCTTCACCATACACTTCTTTTTCTACTGCAATCAAGACCAGTCTGGAGAACAAAGTTTCTAGTATGAACAGGGCCATCCAAATGGATCCTTTCCTCTGGTGTCCATCTTGTCAGGCCCCGTGGGACACCCGCCTTCAAGGGAAGCCCACAACCCCCAATCTCCGCTGCTAGCTTCACCTTTAGTCAAGCCCGTTTGCCAGGACGCTTTACAAGCCTCACCGGACATGGTTGCCCCCAGGACTTGGTAGCACAAAGTATGTGAGCTTACAGGGAGTGAAGGCGGGTGAACCAAAGGCCAGACTGGGCAATGTAGAGGAGTCGGGGTCATACACGAGTAGTTGGTCCTTTAAATATCGCGGCACCAAAGGAGAGACAATAGAAGAGTCAAGGTCAAGCCAAAGGTCAATCCGGGAGGTCACGGGTTCGCGGTACAAGGGGTAAGACAGAAGCGTGGTCAGGGTACAAGCAAGGGTCGGTCCAGGCGGCAATCACAGAATGGTCAAACTAAGCAAGGTCGGCAATGGAATCAAACAGGAGTATTCAGGATCAAAGGCACACCCAGCTAAACGCTATCACGGGCACCGGAGTACTGGAGGGGTAAAACCTTTATAGGGCTGAGCACCAGGGAGTGTGTAGTGATTGGTGCACATTCCAACTCTGGGCAGGATCCCCAATAAACTTTGAGGGGCGTTACGCCCAGGTCATACATGAAAGGGATTGGTCCGTTTAAAACAGCATATGAGGAACTTGTTCGCACGAGCACGTTTAAGGAAGCAGGCCGCACAGAGGAGGAGGAAGTATCCCGGCCCGGCGCTCAGGGACGCTGCGGGACGGGGACTCAGGCGATTGTCGTGTCTTTTCTACATAACTCTTCAAACACCCGGGCCCCCCAGCCTGTAGGGTTGCTTTCTTAAAGACATTCTGCATGCAAAAATAAAGAACGCAATCCTCACCTTTTGTCCCACGCAGACCATCGCTCCTAGTCCATGGCTCCAGCACTTACCTGCTCACTGGATGTCCCACACCACCTGGGCTTGTCTCTTTCATGTTTACTGACAGGAAGAAAACCCCCACCATCAGTCACTATGAGCTGGAAAGCCTACCTCCATTCACTGCAAACAGAAGGGGGCATGTTAGGTCTTCCACTTCTACCTAAATACAGAAAATGCCACAAGGATTTGTGGGGCTTAGATGCTCTGTCTGGTTTCTCATATTCCAGAGAAAGCTTCCATTGCAGATGCAGAATGGGCAAACTCAGTTTTCTAGGAATGCAAAAATAAATGTTGAATTATACTTTTATTCACCAGACTAAGGTTAATTGAAATGTGATTTGCTACTATAGCTTAAACTCCCCAGGTATGCCCCACCAAATCATTACAGACTGCTGCAGGTTTCCAGCACACTCCAAATATCGTACGCTGATCCCAAATCTGATCTAAACCTGCAGACTACCCAAAACCAATGCATAACACTATTAATAAGTACTAAAGATTGATGCAGATTCAAATCCTAAAGCCCATATCTGAACCAAAAATGCAGGTAATAATATGTACCACTTTCCATTTTCTAATGATCTCAGGTATCTCCTAGGTGGAACATAGGGATTGTCAGTCACCTAAAACCATGTTAAAACTCACAAAACACGTAAAAATACATAAACCGTTTTCAGCACATTTTTGTGCAGTTTTGGTTAAAGTATAGACCATAGTTCTTGTTGATGGTAGGTCGGCCTTGTTGTGATCTTGCGTTCCACCGTTGGTGTGCCTAACACTGGTTTGAACCGCCTGGTATATATCTAACCCGGAACCGAGTCTACATCGGTTTGTTTAACCCTTTCCTGACACATGATATACTATTACTTCATGTTCAAATGGAGGTTCTCTCAATGTGTTAAACCGGACCTTCACCCTGAATAGGAGCTGATCTTATATGTTCCCCCCATGCTGTACATACAGATTGCCCACATTCAAAATAATCCTACCTGTATCTACTGCATTTTATGAGCCTTTAAACATCCAATATGGCGGGCCATGGAGTCTCAGGCTGCCTGTAGACAGGGAGTGTCTTCTGATGTGCTGCTCTGCATTCTGAGATTGCTGTTCTTTCCCTGACCCCAGCTCTGCTCTGTCTGTGCAAAGCACAGATATAACTCGCCCCCTGCACTTTCAACCCCTCTCTCCGCTCCTCAGCATGTGATGCTTCTGAGGCAAGATGGTAGCGCCCGTATCCTAGAGTCCTGAACACAGTTGCAGCCCAGTGGGGGAAAGAATAATAAGTGATTAAAAAAATTATTCTGCAGCATCTAAAATTAGTATATTTTAGGATTTTAAAGATTTTGGCTTTTCATTAAATCATGCTGGAGGTCAGGTTTAATTCCTGTGAAGCAACTAAAGGTTTAATACATCTCCCAAAAGTGGTTTTGCATACGTTGATGGGTGTAGTTTTTTTGTTTTGGGGTTCTCCGACTTATCCGCTTGGGATTATTCAAACTAACAATCCCAAATCTTATTGTGGTGGGAAGGGGTTAAAGTGGATTAAAACCCAGGATTCTAACTATCCCAGGTTTTGGTCTGTACCCTTGGTGTATCCCACATTTGGGAACCAGGATTTATCTAGACACTAGGTCTGGTTTTGGTACACTTTAAAGATATTTGATGTTTTATGTTTTCATTTGGGTCTAGTCCTATACAAATACCCATGTAACAGAAATGTTGTAGCTGATATAAGAAGAAGGGACATGTTGCTTAGTTTTCTATAATTTAAAAATGCGTTTGTTCAAAGTAATGGCCAGTAGCTTACAATTATCTGGTTGCTAAGCCTAGATTGTGTTCTATTAAATAGCTGGTAAGGCCATTCATTGAATGACAAATATTAGACGCGTCTACTTGGCTTTGACATACATGCTTCAATTGAGTCCCCATAGGCGGTTATATACCTTTCATCTATCTTTGCTCTCTCCCTAAGCACATCAATGGTTCATTTCTTATAAGCCGCTTCCTTAATTTATGCACCGGCTTCTACCAAGTGCTGTCAGGCAGAATTAGTTTGGTTAGGTTAGCAGAAATGTAGTAACAAGAAGAGATAAAAATGGAGGACTTAAAGAAACATTATCAAACATAATAATGTAACTTTCAATTAATAAGTACATTATTTTAAAGCAAACAGAATCAAGAAACCGCGAAACTCAACTTCTTCCTGGCTCCCTTGCCGATGTAGACACTCGGCATTTTTTGGGCTGTGAGCGTGCTACCGCACCCAGCCATTTAGATAGACGAGTTGTGGGAGTGGGCCTGCTTCTGGGGATGCGGCCACTCGCATTTCAAATTACCATAAACAGAGGCGTTTTCCGAACATTACATACTTCTCTGAACAAGAGCCTGCATGTGCACCATAGAATTGGAGAAAGTTATTATGGTAGGTCATCTTTGCAGGTGTGATGTCTGCCCACTATTCTTGCTAATACAGAGTAATACTTATTCTTAATACTTGTAATACTATTATAATTTGACTTTGTCATTATCCTTAGCAACAAAATTGAAAGTAAAGTGCTACAAACGTGCCATACAAAAACACATTTAGTGTACAGATTCATTTAAAGTGGAACAAAACCCAGCATGACAGGATAAAAGATTCCAGGGCTAGCCAGTAGTTTTTTCCCTGGGACATCCCAAATTGGGATGCCCCACTTTGTAAATCTCCCCAGGTTGCCGGTATTCACTCACCTTTCCCCGGTCCAACAGCCCATGCACAGGCTTTCGTTCAATCAGAGCCGTTTGCCGTGCCTATGTCATTCGGCAAATGTCTCTGAATGTTTACAATGTGAAGCAAGATTGCCCACATCCCTGGGCTATGCGCGTGCTCCCGCCCCAGTCATTCAGATATGCTGGAGCAGGAGCGTGTGCGGCGTTGGGGATGCGGCCACTTGTGCTCGCCATTGCTGTTTGCCAAATTACATAGCCAAAGCAAATGGCTCTGATTGGACAAGAGCCTGCACATGCTCCACTGGACCAGGAAGAGGTGAGATTTACAGTGTGTTCTGGGGAGAGGTTCACACAATGGGGCATCCCAATCAGGGATCAGTAGCATACATAAAATACTACTTAGCCTGCTCTGGACCACCATCTCTTTCTGAACAATAATTTTAACAGCATAAGAAAAATATATATATAGAGATGCATCATGAGCTAGGGATAATGTCATTCTTTTTATTATTTACTATTCATTACTGGCTTTAGGGAAACCGTGACGTTATCAGCGCAAGCAGAGTCCAGAAAGTGCAGTAAAATGTGGTGTCTTGACATATTGTGGGGTTTGTACAGACCTGGCCAGTATTCCCTATTAGCCAAACCTCCATTTGTGCTAACTATTGCACATGCGGGCTGCCCCTTCCTATCTCTAGAAGTTTGCTTGCATCGCTGCAGGCTTGACAGCCAAACTATTTTTCATAAATTCTTGAATAAATCAAATTTAACAGATAATAAGTGAAGCAGTATAAAATGAAACTGAAATATGCCACTGCCCTACTTGCACAAACCAAGCCAGCTAAATGCATTACATAGATTGCATCTTTCCACTTTCAACATGTCAATATACTCCAGACAGAGATAGGGAAAGTCAACTCAAAGCAAATATGACCGTCTGCCGATATAAAATCAAATATAAAATACTATATATCATATTTGAACAAATAGCATAGAAAATACCATGTGTTTTTAATCTCTTTAAAAGGGCATGTAAGTAAGTAAATACTACCAACCGCTGTTTACCATGATTTCAAGAATATCCTTCACTAAAAGTGAGTTGCTAAATATACTTCAAAGGAATAACATATTTATCACAGGTCTACTTTTTATATCACTAATAATAAAACTGGACCAACCCCCATTTTATGTACTATTAGTGTTGATTATGGCTGTAATCATTGTGGGGGGGCATCCTGATTGCCGATGCAACATTAACCCCCTTGAAGGTATCCTACTTTTTCACCAGGCTTCCCTGGCAAAACAGACAGTTTCAATTGGCTGCTGACTGAGCACTCACCATCCAAGTGGCATGGGGTGCACCAAATGCATGGTGTAATGTGAGAGTCCCCAGCCTTGGTATTGTTAGGGCCCCCCCCCCCCCGAGCGCCTCTGCTTTACATGAATTGCCCTGCATTCTTACCTCATCCTGTGGTGTATGTGCGGGCTTTCCTTCAATCAGATTTTTATGCCATGCATATTGATGAGTGGCATAGGAAGCTGAATGGTGGAGGAGCAGCAGGTATCCCTGCAGTAACCCCCAGGGATACAGCGGTGACCCGCATATGCACCAAGAGATAGACAAACTATGCCTGCAGAGACTTAACAGAACAGCAGAAAAGATCACTGGCACCCCCTTTCCCATATATGGACAGCTTATTTACACACACACTCATATCTAGGGTGTAAAAAATCATTGGGGACCCCCTACATCCTGGTCAGTCTTTTTTTAAACCATTGCAGTCCAGATGAGGATAGAGTTCCTCTGGCAAAAATACAATTCTGTGATTACTCACCTGTAGAATTGATTTTACTGTGTACAACACGGCCTGTTTCATTTCAATCATTACTTTTGGGTATTCCGCCACAAGGTGGCGCAGTTGACTGCAGAAGACTTGTGGCTCCTCCCAGCCCTATAAAAAGCCAGGAATCACCCATAGACCCCCAGTGTTGAAAAGCAGTTATGCAAGAAGCCGGTAGATAAACCATGATAAAAAATACACAGCCTCACAAAAATAACTTTTAAACAAATCACCATAAAGAGGCAACCAAGGGCAACGATAACAAGGGAGGGATGAAACAGGCCGTGCTGTACACAGTAAAATCAATTCTACAGGTGAGTAATCACAGAATTGTATTTTTCCAAGTGTACAGCACGGCCTGTTTCATTTCAATCATTACTTCTGGGACATCCAATAGCAGTGTCCTTGAAGTAGGGTGGGATCCCCAATGAGTAACGGCAGGCAGTTCAAGCCACTACCGCCTGAAGCACCTTGCGGCCAAAAACAGCATCAGCTGAGGCCCTAAGATCAACCTTGTAAAACTAAAAGTATGAACAGAAGACCATGTAGCGGCCTTACAAACTTGTTCAACAGAAGCCTGGTGTTGAAAAGCCCAAGAGGCACAAAAAGCCCTAGTAGAGTGAGCAGTAACGCTGAAGGGAGGTTCCTTCCCTTTGGCAGAATAAGCTCGCACCGCCGCCTGTCTAATCCACTTGATGATAGTGGATTTGCCTGGAGGAAAACCCTTCCTAGGTCCCGAAGGAAGAACAAAAAGAGAGTCAGACTTTCTAAAGGGCTCAGTAGCAACCAGATAATACTTGAGCGCCCTGACCACATCCAGAGAATGAAGGTTCCGTTCCTTGGAATTAGCAGGGGCAGGACAATAGGAAGGTAAGACAACCTTGGGCAAAAACTCTGGGTAAAGACGGAACACCACCTTATCCTGATGCCGCTCAAAATAAGGAGGTTTCATGGAAAGCGCCGCCAGCTCAGATACTCGACGCACCGAAGTAATAGCGACCAAAAAGGCTACCTTAAGAGTCAGAATGGACAGAGCGGCCTTACACAGAGGCTCAAAGGGAGGACCGTGTAGAGCAGAAAGCACCAAGTTTAAATCCTAAACTGGTAACAGAGACTTACACGGAAGACGCACATGAGTAACTCCCTGGAAAAAAATCTTGACAAGCCTATGACTGGTAAAAGATCTTTGAAAAAAAGATTGCCAGAGCTGAAACCTGTCCCTTGAGGGTACTAAGTTGTAGACCCAAATCCAGACCATGCTGCAAAAACTCCAGAATCCTGGGAATGGAAAATTCACAACAAGATAGAGACTTGGACTCACACCAAGAGACTTAGACTCGCACCAAGCAATATAAGCATGCCAGACCCTGTAGTAAATAGTGGACGAAGATTTCTTCCGAGCCTGAATCAAAATATCAACAACGGAGGCCGTCAAACTCTTGCCCATCAAGATGGAGGTTTCAGCAGCCAAGCCGTTAAAGCCAGCGTTTGTAAATCGGGATGGAGCAGCTGCCTCTGAGTGAGAATCTCTGGATCGTCGGGCAAGACGTACCGATCCACTGCCATCTGGACGATGTCCATACCCTCCTCGGCCAGCGGGGGGACACTAGAATGGCCGGTACCCCCTTCTGGGCTATTGTCAGGAATCACCTACCTGGCCCCCGTTCCAGCGCCGTCTCCAGGCGTCCGGCCGCGGCTGTTGGTGTGCGGCGGCCGCGCCGGGCGGCGTCGGCTCGAGCGGCGCTCAGCTCGGCCACGCCCCCCGCTTCCTAGTCCTCTGGACGTGCTCGCGCGCAGGCGCGAGCACGTAGTAGCTATGCCCTCCGGCGGCGCTGTACTCAGGGAATCTTTAAATTAAAGGGCCAATGAGCCCTAGGAGTTTAGGGAGGTGCCTCTCAGCCTGCAGACCAATCCTGGGGGGTAACCTAAAGTTAGCCAACCACTTAGGGATGCACCCTCTCAGCCCTGCAGACCAATCCTGGGTGTTATCCCAAAGTGTACCAATCACCTACACTTCCCCTCCCCTGTCTGTCCCTATAAAAGCAATTCCCCCTCAGTTGGGAATTGCCTGTGATAGCACCTTGTACCTTGCTTTGACTCGTGATATTCTCAATCTGATCTCCGTTGCCGACCTCTGCCTGAACCGACTATTCTGATCTCCGTTGCCGACCTCTGCCTGAATCGACTATCCTGATCTCCGTTGCCGACCCCTGCCTGAACCGACCATTCTCGATCTGATCTCCGTTGCCGACCTCTGCCTTGTACCTTGACCTCGAGCTGTCTCTCCCCTCTGTACCGCTGCGATCTCTGACTCCCCGTGTCAACCTCTGGCCTGTCTCTGGACTTCCGCTACACTCGCTCTTAGCCATTGGTTCTTCAGACCTCTATATCTGTAAGCTCTCATCCTTTGAGCCATTGAAGTCCTGGGGGCAACCGATCCCGGGCAGGCGTATTCTGCGTCCCGGCAAGCGGGGGCTCCTACAGGTGAAGCTGGCTGTGGAGATTGGGGGTTGAGGGCTTACCTAGAGGGCTGGAGTTACCAGAGCGTGACATTATCACAGGCCACAACATGGATGACCTGGTACAGCAGGTGCAAGCTATGGCCACAGCGATCAACCAACTCGCTCAGAGAGTGGCCACCCAGGAGTCTCGTCAAGTGCCGACTTCCTCTGTACCACCTCATTTCTCCGAACCGAAGATTCCTCTGCCTGAAAAATTTTTTGGAGAGCGAGCAAAATTTTCTAACTTCAAGAATTCATGTGAACTATATTTCAAGCTGAGGCCTGTCTCCTCTGGCACTGAGACCCAACGAGTAGGCTTAGTCATTTCTCTACTTCAAGGAGACCCGCAGTCCTGGGCCTTTAGTTTGCCGAGTCATGATATTGCCTTACAATCTGTAACTGCATTTTTCAACGCTATGAGCATCCTATACGCTGACCCTGATTCACAGTCTACAGCAGAGAATAGGCTTCGGGCCTTAAAACAAGGGTGGAAGGGTGAAACACGTTGGGGGACTCTGGCATGATGTATTGTCATCTGCCCAGAAAAAAACAGGTGTTGTAAAATCTTGATATGTTTGTATTTTTCGTATACAATATTGTTGTATATGATATATTTTTATATCTATACAAAGTAAAATATAAGTACAGCTTGAAAAAAAAAAAAAAAAAAAAAAAAAAAAACAAGGGCGGAATTCGGCTGAAGATTACAGTGCTGAATTCCGCCGCTGGGCTATCGAAGCTAGATGGAACAATCCCGCTCTGTGTAGTCAGTTCAGGGTGGGGCTGTCGGAAAGCATCAAGGATGCTTTAGTCAATTTTCCTCCGCCAGCGGACCTAGATCAATTAATGCAGGTCTCCATTAAAATAGACCGACGTCTTAGAGAAAGGGCCAGGGAGAGAGTCAGGGCTCCCACGTCCTTCAGGCCAGTCCAAGGTCATAGGTCTCCGGTTCCCCGTGGGGAAAGTACCTCATCATCTCCCCAGGAAGAACCTATGCAATTAGGGAGAACCCGCTTATCCCAAGAAGAGAAACAGCGTAGGCGATCCGAGGGGTTATGCCTGTATTGCGGGAATTCTGCTGGGTCCTGTCCCAACAAGGGGAGACCAGCGGAAAACTTCCACACCCAGACCAGGTAGAGAGTACTGATCTGGGTGAGTCAGTTTGCAACTCTCGCCAAAATAAAATGCTAGTGCCTATTGACTTGTCTTGGGGTTCTTCTAAGCAAACAGTTTCCGCCTTTATCGACAGCGGTGCGGCGGGAAACTTTTTGGACAGGAGTATGATCTCCCTTTTAGGTATCCCTTTAGTTCCTCTTGAAATATCCCTACAAGTTTTGGCTTTCAATGGGAAGGCCATCCAGAGGGGACCTATAAATACCAAGACCCCACCTCTTCGGTTAATTGTTGGCTCTTCACACTCTGAGTTTTTAGAATTTTTTGTCTTCGATTGTCCAGAAACTCCTGTGGTTTTGGGATACCCCTGGTTACAACTCCACAACCCGGTGTTAGATTGGCGGGATGAGGGAGTTGATTAAGTGGAGTGATCATTGCAAAAATCACTGCTTTACTACAGGCCTCAGAAGCGTGCAAGTTTTACCTCAGGGATTGCCTCAGCCATATGCAGACTGGGTTGATGTCTTCTCTGAACGTTCTGCTGATACTCTTCCTCCACATCGGTCTTATGACTGCCCTATTGACTTGCTTCCTGGCACGATTCCCCCGAGGGGAAAAATCTATAATCTTACTATGCCCGAAGAGCAAGCAATGAGGGAGTACATTACCGAAAATTTAAGGAAGGGATTTATCCGTCCCTCTACCTCGCCTGCTGGGCCTGGATTCTTTTTTGTAGAGAAAAAAGATGCCGGCCTGAGACCATGCATTGATTATCGAGCCTTAAATAAGATCACTGTAAAGAACCGATACCCCTTGCCCTTGATCGGGGATCTGTTCAATCAAGTCACAGGGTCCCAAATTTTCTCCAAATTGGATTTAAGAGGGGCATACAATCTGATTCGCATCCGGCAGGGGGATGAGTGGAAAACTGCATTTAATGTGAAAGACGGCCATTACGAGTACCTGGTCATGCCTTTTGGTCTTTGTAATGCGCCAGCCGTCTTTCAAGATTTTGTCAATGATATATTCAGAGAGTATCTCGGTAGATTTGTGGTCATCTACTTGGATGATATTCTCATTTTTTCTAATTCTTTATTGGAGCACAGACGCCATGTTAAGTTGGTACTGCAAAAATTAAGAGAGAACAACTTATTTGCTAAACTTTCTAAATGCTTGTTTGAGGTCACCACAGTTCCCTTCCTAGGGTATATTATTACCAACCAGGGTTTGGAGATGGACGCGGGGAAAGTTTCGGCGGTTCAGGATTGGGTTCAACCCAAGACCCTAAAAGAATTGCAACGTTTTCTAGGTTTTGCCAATTTTTACCGACGTTTCATCAAAGGCTTTTCTCATGTTGTAGCGCCTCTTACCAACCTTACCCGCAAGGGGGCCTTTACTGCTAACTGGTCTCCCTCTGTCTGTGAGGCCTTCCTGACCTTGAAACGGGCCTTTACTTCGGCACCTGTGTTAATTCATCCAGATATTCTTAAGGCCTTCATTGTTGAAGTGGACGCTTCTGAGCTGGGGGTGGGTGCAGTCTTGTCGCAATATTCTGGTAACCCTGAGAGTCTTCATCCTTGCGCTTATTTTTCACGTAAATTCAGTACCGCGGAACAAAATTATGATGTTGGTAATAGGGAACTATTAGCTATTAAACTGGCTTTTGATGAATGGCGACACTGGTTGGAGGGTTCATTACATCCTATAACTGTGTATACCGATCACAAAAATCTTGAATACATTGGGTCTGCCAAGAGGTTGAACTCTCGTCAGGCACGTTGGGCATTATTCTTCTCGCGTTATAATTTTATTATTACTTTCAAGCCGGGTGTAAAAAATACTAAAGCGGATGCTCTATCTCGCATGTTCGGTGAATGTAAGGATCGGGGTGATACTGGTGATCCGATCCTACCTATGGGTTGTGTGGTCGGGGCGTTACTTCCTGATCTCTCTAACACCTTGGCGCTGTTTCAAGATGAATCTCCTAGTGATGTTCCCTTGGGATGCCAGTTTGTACCGCCACATTTGCGTTCAGATAAAATTCGCGAATTTCACGATGCTAAAACTGCTGGTCATGTGGGTAACTGAAAAACGTTTATGCTTGCCCGTCGCCATGTATGGTGGCCAACCATGAGACGCGTTATTACTACCTTTATTGACGCTTGTGCTGTTTGTGCTCGAAGTAAAGGGGTTCACAAGGCTCCTAGTGGCGGTTTGGTTCCTCTTGAAATCCCTGCTGAACCATGGACTCATATTTCTATGGATTTTATTGTAGATTTGCCTGTATCACACGGAAATACTGTTATTTGGGTGGTCGTAGATCGTTTCAGTAAGATGGCACACTTCGTTCCTTTGGCCAAGCTTCCTTCCGCACCAGAGCTTTCTCGACTATTTACTTCACATATTTTTCGTATTCATGGTATTCCGTCCAATATAGTCTCTGATCGGGGTGTCCAATTTACTTCCCGTTTTTGGAAACATTTCTGTTCACGGCTGGGTATACAGATCTCTCTTTCGTCTGCCTACCATCCCCAGTCCAATGGACAGACGGAAAGAACTAATCAAACTTTGGAACAGTACTTAAGGTGTTAGGTCTCTGATGCCCAAGAACAATGGGCAGAATTTATTGATTTCGCCGAATTTGCTTACAATAACGCGCCTAGTGAGAGTACCAAGATATCACCTTTTTATTGTAATTTAGGGAAAAATCCTAGAGCTTCTTCCCTTTCAGGGTCACCTTCCAACTTGCCGGCGTTGGAGGAGTGGCTTCAAGAACGGAAGAATATCTGGACACATGTTCAGGAAATTCTTAAGACCACTAGTTGAAGATATAAGAAATTTGCCGACCGCCGTAGATCACGGGAACCTACTCTTCAAGTAGGCGATCTAGTTTGGGTCTCCACTAAAAATATTGCGCTCCGTCAACCCTCTAGTAAATTGGGTCCGAAATTTGTTGGTCCTTTCCCGATTATCAAGAAATTGAATAACGTGTCTTTTAAGATTCAACTCCCGCCGACTATGAAAATACCTAATTCTTTTCATGTTTCACTATTAAAACCGGCGAAGAATACTCCTCTTGCTGGTCCCTCGCCAATTCTTGTTGATAATGAGCCCGAGTATGAAGTGAATAAGATCTTGGATTCACGTAAGGTGCGTAATTCTTTACAGTATTTGGTGGACTGGGTTGGCTATGGTCCAGAGGAAAGATGCTGGGTGGCAGCAAGGGATGTTCATGCCAAGGCTCTTGTAAGGAGGTTCCATCGGGACAATCCAGGGAAGCCGGGTAAGGGTCCGGAGGCCCCTCGTGAAGGGGGGGGGTAGTGTCAGGAATCACCTACCTGGCCCCCGTTCCAGCGCCGTCTCCAGGCGTCCGGCCGCGGCTGTTGGTGTGCGGCGGCCACGCAGGGCGTCGGCTCGAGCTCGGCCACGCCCCCTGCTTCCTCGTCCTCTGGACGTGCTCGCACGCAGGCGCGAGCACGTAGTAGCTATGCCCTCCGGCGGCGCTGTACTGTGCGCGCCCGCCGGAGGATCAGAGAATCTTTAAATTAAAGGGCCAATGAGCCCTAGGAGTTTAGGGAGGTGCCTCTCAACCTGCAGACCAATCCTGGGGGGTAACCTAAAGTTAGCCAACCACTTAGGGATGCGCCCTCTCAGCCCTGCAGACCAATCCTGGGTGTTATCCCAAAGTGCACCAATCACCTACACTTCCCCTCCCCTGTCTGTCCCTATAAAAGCAATTCCCCCTCAGTTGGGAATTGCCTGTGATAGCGCCTTGTACCTTGCTTTGACTCGTGATATTCTCAATCTGATCTCCGTTGCCGACCTCTGCCTGAACCGACTATTCTGATCTCCGTTGCCGACCTCTGCCTGAATCGACTATCCTGATCTCCGTTGCCGACCCCTGCCTGAACCGACCATTCTCGATCTGATCTCCGTTGCCGACCTCTGCCTTGTACCTTGACCTCGAGCTGTCTCTCCCCTCTGTACCGCTGCGATCTCTGACTCCCCGTGTCAACCTCTGGCCTGTCTCTGGACTTCCGCTACACTCGCTCTTAGCCATTGGTTCTTCAGACCTCTATATCTGTAAGCTCTCATCCTTTGAGCCATTGAAGTCCTGGGGGCAACCGATCCCGGGCAGGCGTATTCTGCGTCCCGGCAAGCGGGGGCTCCTACAGGTGAAGCTGGCTGCGGAGATTGGGGGTTGAGGGCTTACCTAGAGGGCTGGAGTTACCAGAGCGTGACAGCTATCTTGCGCAGCACATGACCCAGCAGAGGAAAGGGGGGGAATACATAAAGGAGCCAGTCCAGGGAATCGCTAGCGTGTCCGTGGCGAAGGCCAGAGGATCCTTTGACAGGGAGACGAATCTTGGAAGCTTGTGATCCCAGACGAGACGTCCCCCTGCTCAGGGAGTCCGCCTCCTGGTTCTCCACCCCCGGAATGTAAACCACCGAGAGGCAGGGAACAGTCTCCTCCGCCCATGATAAGATCAGAGACACTTCCTTACGGGCTCGCTTGCGTCGGGTCCCTCCCTGATGATTGATATAGGCCACCAATGTCTGATTGTCCGAGCGGATTTGTACGGCAAGACCCCGAAGGTGGGGAGTCAACTGGGAGAGTACCAACCTGATCGCCCTCAGCTCTAGGATGTTGATGGGCCTCCTGGGACCCCACTGACCCTGGAACTTCAGTGACTGCCAAACTCCTCCCCCAGCCGGTCAGACTGGCGTCCATGGTGACAATCTCCCATCGCGGAGGCAGAAAGGACCTGCCCACTAGAAGATTCCTCGAGTCCAACCACCGCGAGAGGCACTGTCTGACCAGAGGGGACAGAGCAAACTCCTGATCCATGGACTCCTGAGTCCGATCCCATGCCGACAAGAGATGTAACTGAAGAGGTCTCATGTGGAACTGAGCAAAGGTAACCGCCTCGAAGCAGGACACCATTAGTCCCACCAACTGCATCCCCAGGCGGATGGAGGGGTGAGGACACGACAACAGGGCCCGCACCTGCAACTGACGGCCCTCCACCTTCTGCTGAGGGAGAAAAACCTTGACCTGAGAAGTATCCAGCATCATGCCCAGGAAGGACCTCGCCAAAGATGGAGATAGTGAAGACTTGGGATAATTAATCACCCAGGCGAAGGACTCGAGAGTGGACGTCACCACCTGAGTATCCATCTCGGCCTGATGAAGAGACTGAGCAGCAATCAGATGCCCTGGTTCCTCAGAAGAGCCATAACACCGGCCAGCACCTTGGTGAAAACCCGAGGAGCCGAGGTGATACCGAACGGCAAGGCCACAAACTGGTAGTGTTGATCCCCCAGAGCGAACCTTAGGAACCTCTGGTGACCTGGGAAGATCGGAAGGTGAAGGTAGGCATCCTTAATGTCCACCGTGGTCATGAAATCGCCCGGCCGAAGGGAACTTAAGGGCGAGCGTAAGCTCTCCGTGCGAAAGTGTTTGAACCTGACAAATTCGTTGAGGCCCTTTAAGTCCAGGATGGGCCTCAGGGAGCCGTCCTTCTTGGGCACCGTGAACAGGTTGTAGTAGTACCCCCGACCCTGTTCCTGAAGAGGTACCTGACAAATGACTCCGGACGCCAGAAGACGTTGTATGGCCAAACGCAGTCCCTGAGCCGACACGGGGTTTAGAGATATCCGGGACCAGAGGAATCTTGGGGGCGGCCAGGCTGCAAACTCTATCTTGTATCCGGAGGAAACCACCTCCTGAATCCACCAGTCTGAGATGCGCAGACGAGCAAGAAGCCGTCCCCCCACCCGGTCGGGTGAGGGTGCCTCCTCATGCCTGAGGGGCCTTGGTAGGGGGTTTGGGCTTGGTTCCCCAGGAGAGACCGGGGCGACCACGGGATCTGCCTCGCCCCAATAGTCTCTGCGACTACCTGAAAAGGAGGATCCGCGACCTCCCCTTGAAGGGTGAAAGGAAGAGGATCCCCGAAAAGGCCGAGCCTGCTTTCTACACTGGGGAAGCCTACCAGCCTTGGTCAGAGCGTCAAGACGCTCACCGAAGAGACGAAGACCCGTGAAAGGGAGCCCAGTGAGAGATATCTTAGCGGAGGTGTCAGCCTCCCACTGACACAACCAGGCGGACCTAGGCATAGCAGCCAGCAGGGCCGAGGCCCTACCGCCAAGCCGGCAAGCGTCATTCATGGCAGACAGCACAAAGGTAACAAAGTCAGAGCAAAGCAAAAGGTCCTTATAATCCTCCATTTTATTGCGAGACCGGGCGGCCTCGGCAAGACGCCTGACCTTCTTTTTAATAGCAATGGCCACAATAGCCGCGGCGCAGACCGGACGCAGCCCGGCCCCTACAAAGGTGAAAGCATGGCAAGCCAGCTGATCCATACACCGGTCCGCGCTATCACGCAAGGTGGTAGTGTCGGGGGACGGCATGACCGAAGTGTTAGATAGCCCCAGGACCGGAGCGTCCACCTCAGGCAGGCACGACCAGCGCCTAACCAAATCCGCCGAGAAGGGATATCTTCTGTCCAACTCCTTGGGCACTAAAGGTAACCTGTTAGGGCGCTCCCACTCCTTGAGGAGCATTTCAGAAAAATGGCCCTGTTCCAGGAACTCCAGGCGTTGTTTGCCGGGGTGGAAGAGCTCGCCCTGCTTCTTCTTCGCAACCTTAGGGGGGGGCGATGTGTAAGGTATCAAAAACAGCCGCCAGGAGCCTGTCTGTATCATCCGGGAGCCAGGTATCGTCGTCCGAGGAAGACCCTAAATCACTGTCAAATTCGCCCTGATGATCCCCAGAGGAATCCAAGTCGCGGAATAACTCCCCCTCCTCCGGGGAATCACGTCCACCATACATGTCAAGGCCCTCGTCCTCATCGGCAAAGAGGTACAAATCCGCGTCAAGGTGCCTCTTTTTGCTAGAGGCCTTGCCCGCAGCCGGTCAGGCCAGTTGTCGCTCAATGTTGGCCACGCGCAGCGCCAGGTCCGATTGCGACCCCCTGCTAGCTTCCCCCTCGCTGGGGCTAAATGCAGGCGCGGGGGAGTAGGAGACGCTGTAGGGAGGACAGGGCTGGAAAGAGATGCGCTCAGCCCAGCCTGTTCCGCAATAATGCTTTGGGCGCACGGAACACAGACCGCACCGCCACCACTCAAAGGGGATGCCCCGCACATGACACACAGTCGAGCCTGCCCCGAGGGGCCCCCAAGCTTGCTATCCCCAGGAGCCTCCATATGGTGATTAGCAACAAGGCACAATAAGCCAACACGGAATAAGGCTAAGAAGGCCCACACGGGATGCCCCAAAGGGATGCCCCAAAGAAGGGGGACCAAGGGAGGGGGGTATGGAACCGGGAGAAACCACAATGCTGCTATCCCGTCTGCAAGACATAAGCATAGCAAATCATGAGCATCCCACAGCACATGCACCAAACAATCAGACCCGCATGGATCAACTCACGGACCCGCTGCAATGGAATCTGCAGCACACGCAGGAGGAAGGCATGACAGGATGCCCCAAGTCGGTCGGCCAGATCAGGCAGCCAGCAATGGACACCCAGCAGCAGTGCGGAGCCAGGAAGATTGTGCCGCTGGAAGAACCTCGAGGGACAGGCCGCGGGGAGATGACGCAAAACGCGTCATCCCACAGCACCGCCCCCCGCAAAAAGGCACGCAACGCCGGCGCCTACTGCAACAAATGGCACCCGGCGTCAGGGAGGCGGTCCGGCCCCCGCAGCTTCTCCCGCCGCGGAGCGCAGTGCGCTTGCGGCAGCGGGGAGAGGAGGCCGCATACTAGCGCTGGCGCTCGCCCGGCAGCCGACCCCTCCCCCCCGCAACAGCCACGATGGGGAGATGGAGAGGGGGATGAGGGGGAAAGGGGGGGCAACACGGAGCGTGAAAGGCAGACCAGTGAGGGGGGGGGACAACGAAGTCCCCAGGGAAGAATAGTCCCACACAGACAACCCCACAATAAAAACTCACCCCAGTAAAACGACACAGCACACAAGCAGCAGTGGTCCCTCCATATGCCTATGGCCAGCTACCCTTCAGTATATAGGGTCTGTGGCCTGGAGCAAAGCTCACCGAGCATCCGACCCAGGTGCTCCCCTACCATCACCCAATCAGTCAGCCAAGGCAGGGAGGCAGGAGGGTCCAGAAGCGGGTGGGAATAGGCTTACAGGGCCGCAGGCTTGGTTGCCCCACTCGCCTGCGAATAACATAGAGAACCATCTTCTGGTCTTCGCAGTATGACTGCAGAGAAACACTGGGGGTCTATGGGTGATTCCTGGCTTTTTATAGGGCCGGGAGGAGCCACAAGTCTTCTGCAGTCAACTGCGCCACCTTGTGGCGGAATACCCAGAAGTAATGATTGAAATGAAACAGGCTGTGCTGTACACTTGGAAAACAGATTTAAGAACAGATTTTTTCCCCTATACATACAGTAACTGAAACTTGATCTTATGGTCATGCTCTGTTCTTTTCTTTCCTTATACGTTTGCTATGTATATTTACAATTACAATGTTTTTTTCTCATTCTGTATATTGATAATAGCTATCAATATATGGGATACGAAAACACTTTTACATTGTCATTCAAATCTTGCCTTCCTAACTATTGTATCAGCCTGACCTTGGTGGGTCAAGAATAAATGTCTTGACCTTTTCATGAAAACTTAAATTACAGAGGAAGTCCAAGCAATTTGTAATGCCCCACCCATCCCTCCCTCTCTCTATGCTAAGCCCAAATCGAGCAATCACTTAAAAAAGACAACTCAGTGGAGGTGAGCAATCTCAATTAGTGCTAAAGCTGGTATCTTGAGTGACAGGTTAGTCACCCAACCCAATGCACCAGTGTGACCGTGTGTGGTTTGTTACTCAAGTCCGACTGTTACTCAAGTCTATGGCTGCCAAGCAGAACCCCGCCTCCCCTCCTCCCCTGTTGGTATCAGGGAAAGGGGGGAGGATATCAGGATATACAAAAAACTCTTGATTACTTTTCAATGCTCATATAGCACAGCATTCCAAAGGGCTCACACAGGGTCCTGTTTCACTACTAAAAGACTGACAGAACTGGAATTAAGCTAAAACAAGCCAAAGAAATTGCATTAATACTTCCTTGGCCGTTCAAATCAAAACAGCAACTATATGAGCAGCTGAAATGACTGAGCTCTGTTAATGGATGCTTGAGAAGCATGGGAAATAGATAGAATTAATATATCAATATATGGGATGAGAAAAAACATTTACATTGTCATTCTAATTCATTGTATATCTTGCCTTCCTAACCATAGTATCAGCCTCTAGATTGCAAAAAATCATTGTAGGTCTCTAAATTCTTATAGACTCATTCTACAACCACATTAGTTGGCTAAGAGAGACCATAACCATGTCATAAAAAATGTAAACAAAAACACTGGTAAGAAATATATATTATTTATATATACACACACACAAACACACACAGCCACTAGTGCATATATTAGTTGGCTTTGTGACATTGCAAAATATTGCATCAAATTAACTTTTGCTTAAATAACTGAAGCCATTGTTAAGTTGCAGTTGTCGTTGGCAGTTTCTTTGTCTTTTATGAATACACAATGGTTAGTCTTACTACACAACTTTTACTTCCAGCTACACACAAAGCCAGTAATTGATAAAAGAGTAAATACCTATGTTACATAGTTAATACGGTTGAAAAAAAAATGTCCAACCTAGGAACAGTGTTGGGGAAACACTAATATTAAAAGATGACAGCTAATAGTAACTATTAATGTTATTTTCTTCTAAAAAGGCATCCAATATTGAACTGGTGCCCAGAACAGCATATTCCAGGTGAGGGCGCACCAGTGCCTTGTAAAGTGGCAATATTACATCCCTGTCCCATGATTCCATGCCTCTTTTAATGAATGATAATATCGTAGTAGCCTTGGAAGCAGCTGCTTGACGTTGCATATTGTTTTTTAGCCTGTGGTCTACCAGTATGTATTTGCAGAAATGTAATCTATTCAAATCATAGATATCCAAGTGTAAAAAATATTTAAACATTATAAAATGGTACTTTTTCTCTACCAGTTACACAAAACTAACTGTCAAAATTGAACCTTCACAGCACAGGGGTATTCCAAATTCAGATTTAGTCACAACTTTTGGCATAAACATGCCTGTAAGGACATCTAATGGTATTATGCAGTTTAAAAAAAATTAAAAAAGCTATGGCATTCAACAGTAACCTGTACTGGTTACAATCTCTTGGTATTGGACACTAATGAGGTCACATAAATGTGTCATAAAACTTTGAATTGAATCCAACACTACGTAAATATAAGTTGTTTTTACTATTTCCATCTCAGACTAAAATGTATTACCTTTCTTGGTTTATGTTCTTTAATATATACGCAGCTCAATATTGATGCACTACTTTAATTTTCCCTGAAGTGTCAGGAGCCTAAATTAAAACCTGTCATTGGCACCAAAGTGTTGAAGTGGGTTTTAGTTTGTTAGTCATTAACTGGTACAATTATTTACATGATTACTCTGCAAAAGAAGAAGTGCTTTAATAGTTCTCTGCAGATCCCTCATTGGCTCAACAGTTCTCAAGGTGCGGTATGCTACCATAAAGATTGATTAGTCAATTAAAATATTAAATAATGGAAGGACCAAACAGGTTTGAGAAGTAATTTAAAAGCTGTGAACTTGCCCACTCTCATTTATTTCTCTACCTCCACAGCTGGAAGAACAATTAGAGGTCACATCTAAGCTGACAAGTTGAAATACAACTAATATGTTTTCAATAATTAATTATTTCCTCACCCAATGTTGCAGAAATGAGGGACTAGGAAACAAGGCTGTGCTAAACACTGGATGTAAAATACATGGCTGAGCCCACATTTGAAGTTATAATCGAATACAGTGGTTTGAGTTCTATCTTCTGGACAAGAATTACTTATAAATGGAATATTTGTAAAAGGTCAGCGAAGGAATCCACTGGGACTAGACAGGGGGTAGGGTCGGTACCAACAGCACTGCAACTGGAATTCTGCAGCTCATGGGGTTCAGGGAGATTGTGTCTACAGTTGGGCAGGTAAGTGATGTTTGTATTTTATTTAAGCCTGGATAGGAACTTTAAAGGGAGTGTCCAGTCAAAAACAATAAACCATAAATACTATCCTATATCCTCGTGTAGCACATGTGCAATATTACAGTACTTTGAAACTTACCTCTGCACCATCTTCATGCTGGCCACAGCCCATGATTGCGTTGCTGCCTCCTTGCTTCTTCCTGTCACGATGACTGATGTACCACACCCACGCCATTCATTTCAATGGATAGGGCATGTCAAGAGCTGACACGCACCCTTGATTGTAGTGAATGGAACAGCCTTGTAACTGACAAGAGTAACACATGGCTCTGGTTTGCTGTAATTGCAGAACAAGATGGTCACTACTGGTAAGTTTCACACTACCGGCATCATGCAGGACTAAACGTGAGTATATATTGTTTATTATTTTTGCCTGTACAGGAACTTTACCCCCACTCTTCTAGACCGGGGCTTCCCAACCTTTTTTTTTTTTATTGAGCAAGAATACCCAAAACAGACTTTTTAAGTAGCCTTATACCCTCCATTAAGGAGTCTATGCTGACTCTATACGACTTTTTGGCCTCCTCCTGCCACCCTTAAGTGAGAAATACTTCCACACACTGTGGCAGCCACCACCTTCTCCCGTAAGAGCCAATGTCTATTGCAGTAAATGCTGTGGTTGCTTTGATTTATTTCTTTAACAAACAAGGATTCACCCCCAGTATATTAGAATTAATGTCTTGACGTTTTCATGAAAACTTAGGAGCAGTATCGCGAATTTGTCTTGGTGACTTATATTTAAATGGTACTTTGAATGTAGGTAAGTGTTGGAGTAAGAATTACAAATGTAGAAAAAAATGATGTCTGTGTTGTGCAGCTGGAGACTAATAGCTCATGTTTATGTCTGCTGAGTGTCGGGGCCCGACACTCTGGCCTGTTCCACGCTGAGGAGAGGGGGAAACAATGTAACAAAGTATCAGCTGTTCAGTGCTGGCAGCCGTCCAGCATAAGATAACAACATTGCCTGGCCAGAACTCCTATATCTAAAACAGAGAGAAAAGCTCTAGATTTCATTTAGCTGATTGGTAAATTAAATGTCAGTTTGAACCAGAGAATCATTGGTTCGAATCTCAGACTCAGACTTTTTTTTTTGGGGGGGGGGGGGGGGTTATTTTATTTCAGAATTGGATTTTTATGTTTACATCCTGTTTTTTTGCTCTAAACATTTTTAATTTTGACAGTTTTCCCTTCATGTTGGCTCTGCTGCAGAATCTTTCAGTTTACCATTTTCTCTCTCTTTTCTCAACACATTTTTCCATATGATCTTTCTTCAGCTTTGTGTGTTTTGAGCAAAGCCCAACCCAGGATTTTCACTATCTGGAGTTTTGTTTTTTGCCCCTAGGGGCATCCTGACTTGGGATGCCCTGATATGTGAAATCCCCAAGTTCGCCTGTTAAAACGTACCTTTCCCTGTCCCACAGCGCATGCGCGGGCTCTCATCCAATCAGCTCTGTTTGCACACAGATGGGGAGCCTGAGCAGTAACCTTCCTGGCCGGCCGGCCTGTCTAAATGACTATCTGCGTGAGCGCCCCAGAAAAATGGGGGGATCTGTGGTTATCCAGGGGTCGTTTCACATAGTGGGGCATCCCGATTTAGGATGCCCAAGGGGCAAGGTCAATGGACAGGTCTTATAGACTTCAGGGTCGGCCACTCAGTGTTTTGTTCCACTTTAATACCTTTAGATTTTCCTGTACATTTATTCAAAGAAGAATTTCAGTCGTTTTCAGTCAGTTTAGTTTATTTTGTATAGATTTTACTAATTTGAGTCACCTGGTCTCATAACAAAAGCAGCACCTCACACACAGCCGTTAAATTACAGTGTCAGCCTCTGAGGTAAAGTGTTGCTAGGAGACCAGTGGGCTAAATGAAGCAGCTCACTAAATACAACCCAGCAGATCCCCCTATTCAGCAAATGGACTGAGCCATTGTCATTATACAATTTAAAAGAAAGGCAGATATTTTTACCTTTTTCTATCACCACATTATTTATGTTAGAAGCTATTGTGTGGCTATTTAATTATTTATCTTTTTTAATGCAAATTTCGCGATACTGCTCCTTTAAATTACAGGAGGAAGTCCAAGCATTTTATAATGCCCCACCCCTCCCTCTCTCTATTCTAAGCCCAAATTGAGCAGTAAATTAAAAAAACAACTCAGTGGAGATGGGCAATCTCAATTAGTGCTAAAGCTGGTATCTTGAGTGACAGGTTAGTCACCCAATCCCATGCACCAGTGTGACCATGTGTGGTTTGTTACTCAAGTCCAACTGTTACTCAAGTCTATGGCTACCAAGCAGAGCCCCTCCTCCCGTTGGCATCAGGGAAGGAGGGGGGTTATCAGGATCTATTATTTTAATGCCCAAAATGGGCACAGGTTTGTTACTCAAGTCAAACTGTTACTCAGGTCTATGGCTACCAAACAAATCCCCAAACTTTAATGCCCAATTGTAATGCCCAAAATGGGCACAGCAGAGGGACGGGGGGTTACAAAAAACCCTTAATTACTTATTAATACTCATATAGCACACCATTCCAAAGGGCTCACACAAGGTCCTGCCATTAAAGTTTCACTACTAAAGGACTGACACAACTGGAATTAAGCTTAAATCAAAATAGCAGCTATTTGAGCCATTGAAATGACTGAGCTCTGTTAATGGATGCTTGAGAAGAATGGGAAATAGATAGAATTAAATTGATACAGAACGAAACAGTGACATTAAACCACAGGTGGCGAGTGAACCTTAGACTGCACTGTTCCTAATTAGTACTGTATTGTAGCATAATGACGACACAATAACTATGCCAATGTAATATCTGTCTACACAACATTTATTTCGCAATCATTTATGCAGAAAAAGTAGCAAAATAATGCAGCAAAAACATGCTAATATTCCACTTTATAGTCAGCCATAGGGTTAGAAAAATAAAAGACCCCAAATTATTTTAGCACAGCTTGCAAAATTAAATCTTAAACAATAGCTTTTTCTCAAAAGTGCCTCTATTATCTGTTTCTATTCATTAAAAATGAATTATTTTGATGCTGTATTATACTGATGAACAATGGCTCTGTGCATTAAGCTATCAAATGCGAAAAACTGAGAACCAAAAAACAGAAAATAAAAGGATGGTGAATAAATAATGTACAGTGGAGTACAAGAAAACAGTTATTTTAAATATTCTAATTATACTGTTTGAATAAATAGATTCAAAACAGCCACTGTTGTGTTTTGCAGGATTTAATAACAAAATGATAAGAATGGTATTTCTAAAAAAAAAAAATGTAGGCTGCTCCATTTTAGCCTGCAGGGTTTCTCAAAAGAGTGTAGTTGCTGTGCTCTAGCCCCTTTTCCAAAATAGTGCCTTTAACTCCCAGCCTGCCCACGGTGAGTACTGTATAGCTCATTCAGAATGTACCTCTGCCTATCTGTTTATTCTTGGTACTGTGCAGCAGTACACTGACTTGTTTGAAGTGAACTCCTGACTTACATGCTCTTTTTCTGCTGCACAGAGGCTCATAAATGGCCAATATACTGCCACTTGTAGGAGTGTTAGGTTAAGGTTGCTGTAGTTTGAATTATTTCTGGCGGTTACACAAAGTAAGACATGTCCACAACCTCACTTGCAGTCTACTTGGATTCCTCTGTGTTTTATGGTTTGAAGGTTCAAAAAGCAGACATTAGTTACTCAATGTATGAATCCTTTTCTAGTAGTACACTACTACTACACTACTGGAGAACACTAAGACTACCAGTGAATGGATAACAGGCAAAGAATATGCTCTGCTTTTAAGTGGCATAGGTGTCTAAAATTCTGAAGATTTGGAACAGCAACTGCTTCTCCCCAGCAAAAAAGAAGAATGTGTATGCAGTCTAGTGAGCAACGAAACAGCAATTACACCAGCGTATGGCCCAGCACAGAAGAGCCAACTCCTTTGGACAGGACAATGTACACCTAAAAGTACAAATGATGCAAGTTTGAAGACAGGCACACTTACATCTTGGACAGAGAAAAGGTAAAATAGAGAGACCAAACTGTAACAGAGCAGGAGACATCCTTAATCCAGAACACCACCCATTTTTCCAAAAAATTTCGTAGTGCAGGACGCCATCCCGATTGGGATGTGTATTAACCCTGTTACACCCGAGAAATCTTACCCGTCACCTTGGTCCCTCAACAAAGTTGAGCCCTGTGATACGTTAACGAATGTATTGGGCCACAGCCACAGACCTGTGATTCAAGTACCTTTGCCTGCCTGTGGTAGGCTTTTCTGAATGGCTGGTGAAAGTACGATGAGGAGCGGGCGGTGCAGCCAGCAGAACACTCTCCATTCAGCTTTGCTTTCTCTGATCTTAGTGGGAATAAAGGGAATCCGAGTTTACTGGTGATCTGACACACAGTAGGCCATCTCAAGTTGGGATGCCACAGGCAGGAGGAACAAAACCCGGCATAGCGAAATATTTGGGTTTTGTTCCTTACTATATCAAGAAAGCCCTTGTGCAAAGATTGTGGAAAGCATTTTAGGATCACACAAGTGAAGGGTATTATTTCAGAAGAAGCCAGTGATAGATTCAATTCATTTTAAGTTTTTGTTACAGTAGACACAATGGTCCGAATGTTTCCATCGCAGGTCCTTCTATAATAAAAGATAATATAAAGGGGGAAGCTGAAATTCAAAAGGAAATTGGCACCAGCCTAAAGACCCAATCTGGCATATATATCTAATATCAGGAGCAGCTAATCTGAATTACCGGAATGACAATTCACATGAGTGGGGGGGGGGGGGGGGGGACAGAAAAATGAGGTCTAGGTTGCTGATCTGAGGAGAGCTTGGATGACAACAGAGAATATTATAGCATCAGGACCTATGACATCTGGGAAGAGAGATTCTTTTTAACAAAATTACAAGTATGGTTTCTTTTTGTGTTTTCTTATAAGACATGACAATGTGGAAATATACCAGTATCCATGCTCTCTCTCTATAAATGCACATGCAAATAGGATTTCCCCTAGGAAAGAAGTGGGTAGACATGTCCGTAGTTCATGATAAACAGAGTATTTTTAATTCTGTAGTTAATCAGAGGACATACATTTATTGCCAGACCAATTCCCAAAATATTGCAAGCACAGCCTGCCAATGCAGATGCCAGGATTATACTATGCCCAGTTTTACCAGCTCAGAGCGACAACCTTGGCACAAAACGATCTGTCATAAAAAGACAGAATTACAAGGCCTTAATCTTAAACTATGGTGAGAAAATAAGTTGTGCGCTGACTTTCAATTTATCAGTGCTTACAAAGACAGGAGAATCTGTGATATGAAAATCACTGCTGGAATCCTGGCCACAGCTTTTAACCCCTTTCATTTAAAGATGATCTCATGTCAAAATTGACTGGAGGACCTTTCACCCGGATCTGGATGCCCCACTGAGCATCACCCCTGCAAAGCCCAATACTGTACAACTGCTACTTAGCTCCTCTGCATTCCGTGCTATAGCTGTCGTTCACTACCAGCAGCAAGTGCACAGTGAACCTAATAGGATGATGGTGGTCATGTGACCTGCAAGAGAAGAGGTGAGTATAAGTATTGGACATCCAGGGGGGGGTCCTCAGCAGGGAATCCAAATCAAGACCATGCTGCCGTGGTCAGAAGACCTCCAATATTATCTTAGTAACCCACCTAAATTGTTACATGGGGTCGATTCAGAGCCTGGTGAGAAAACTCACTTCTTTTTTGGGATTGAAAATTGACATTCACTTTTATTGTCTACGTTGGCCGATTCAGAGCCAGGTGAAATTGTACACCAGTTTTCTCACCAGGCTCTGAATCAAACCCTAGAATACCGTTTCTCAACCCTGTCCTCAAGTACCCCCAACAGACCATGTTTTGTGGCTCCTCACAAAGTGGAGTAATTCATGCTTATTCTGTACTACACAGCTGCCTGCCAGAGTTAAGAAACACTGGTCTAGAGCACAGTTTCTCAGCCTAGGAGAAATATATTTCCCAGGCTGGGTAATCTGTGATGTTCCAGTGGGAGCTAACAGAAAAGCAACAGGTCCTACATGTTAGCTACGAGGCCAGTGGCCTACTTACATAGCATTTGTGGGGGAACTCTTTGTCACTGAGTGGTACTTGGCAGAAAAAGGTTAGGAACCAATGTCTAAAGTCACGACATCTATTTTTTTTGTATTCTAAACCCAATTTCTATTTTTATTTTTTTTTACCACAAATGCGACACAGCAACCTATTATATATAATAAGGGTCTGTTAGTGCATGAGCAGTCTGTATGGCATGTGTATTGGTTACATACTGGGATTTATTTATCTATAAATGTGGTAATGCGGTGGAATGGAGTTGGTGTGGAGACAGCGGGGATCCTGATTGGTGTAGGAAATCTTTGCTATGGTATTTAAAATGAAAAAAATGAAATCTGAACCTACTTATTGTGGCCAGCAACCAGTTCTCAAATCACTTGTACGCACCGTACTCTTCAAAAGTTATTTGTCCAGCATTTGTATTCCAGTAAATATGCTTTATGTTCTATGTCACCTTATTGCCTATATAATGGTGAGAAAAAGCCTCATGTTACAATTTTACTACAAGAAATTCATTACTAATTATTCGCCTTTTATGAAGGAGTCTGAGCTGGAGTCGGGGTCCGATAGAATTAAGGAGTTCGGCTTTGGCTCACCGACACCACAGCCCTGCTTCGGACAACCCATACATATGGAAAAGAGTATCCTGCACAATTTTCAGACTTCCTTGCAGACATCCCAAAAACAGATGTATGTAGACAAAGGATAAAACTGCCCTATGGGTGGTTTTGACTGTAGGTCTGCCTTAGGTACATCTTTCTGACACTGCCACCTTATCACATGCTAAAGTATAAAAGCTTCTTTACTATCTAAACTGTACTTTATCATACCTCATCATTAATCAGTTTTAAAAAGCAATACTCCTAACGCTTGTCCAGGTGGTTTTGCCAGTGTAGACACTGTTGTGCTTAACAAAGATGACAGATGGTGTCTAATATATAAGGTATGAAATAACTAGCACTTTAATATGAGTGACCTGAAGCCTCTGAGTGCCAGCACCAAGAGTTCACCATAGCTCTCAAGTCATGATAAAGTGTAGTTCTTTAACAGTCCACTGCTTAAACCGGACCTTCAGCATGATTTATTGAAAAGCCCAAACCCTTAAACTTTTTATTCAGAGTGAAGGACCGCTTTAAATCAGGGGTTCCCAACAAGTGGTACTAGTACTAGCACTGGTGGTACTTAAACTTCCCTCTGGTGGTACTCAAGGTCACTTGAGGTGAAAGTGTGGAAGCAGATAAGCTACTGCTTGAATAGGATGTGGTCAGTAAGCCTTGCAGGATGACTGCATTGCAAGAAGAAGAGCTTGCATTGTTTGGGATGTATAGGACATCTAACCTCTTGGGGAAATCTGTATTAGCGGTGGTAGGGAAGGTTCTTGAGATAATTGCTAAATGGTAAGTGGCACATCATAAAAAAAAAAAAAGTTTGGAAACCTTGGGTTAAATCATTTTAATGCGCTAATCATTTTGTTGAGGAGCTTATCTAGATTTATTAAGCCCCAACATGTGAACTCATATGTACAGAAACCTTGAAATATAGAATGTAATGTAAAATGTAGAGATTTACACAGTGATGTTGCTAGAGGAGAGCTGGGTAAATCACTAGGCATAAATATTTTATGCTTCACCCGCTTCATTCCTTATCGGTTTGAGCTCAGCATGCATGGTGTACTAAGGTAATATAAACATGGATTCATGATACTGCTGCTCCAACAAACAAATACACTACAACATTGTCATTTATTCTATGCTGTAAAACTATCCAACTCATTAACCAAGCAGAAATGAAACATATACCAATTATGAATATGCTTTCCATACCGTTACAGCTATGTATAAATATACTCAAACTTCCACTGGACTTCCACTTGAAGCATTGTACAAGCAGCCAGCACAAAAATGGGATGACACGGTCTGCTGCTAAGAATCATGGGTAAAACCTGTTTTTTTTTGTCTGAATGTGCCATGTAAATAATTTCTGTTTGAATAAATGGGATGGGGGGGGGGGGGGTCCTGATTACCGGTGCCCCCCAGATTATTAACCAGTTCAACCAGGGAAATCTTACCTTTCTCTTCGGTCTACCAGCAAAATGTTTATTGGAATGGTAAACATTGTATTTGATGCAGGGCCTTTTCGGGGCGAAGTTTAATATTTTATTGCTACAGCACATTCAGAACTACAAATATTTTGCCATTTTATAGTTACTACTATAGTTGCCTTGTATCTTTCATTGGACTGTGTTAGGACCTCAGACTCAATCTAATGCCATCCAGATCCAGAAACCCCCCCCCCCCCAGTACATACTAGTACAGTAAATACCCCCACTCACTGTCTTCTGGATTTGTTACTTTGAGTATAAGTACATATTGTGACATTAGATATTAGTAGTATGATAGATAGTAGATCGTATGAGGTCCTAACACAGTGCAATGAAAGACGAGGCTATTTCAGAGTAAAAACTTGAAGAAAGGGAATTCTTTGAGGTACGCAAATACAATTTTTAGTAATAAGAAAAGTAACGTTAGGTTAGTAATAAAAGTAAGGAAATTTTACATTTAAGAATTATTGTACCAGTGATTCCAGGGACTAGATTCAGCAAACTTACCTTAAAACAGGCATATACAACCTGTGGCCCCACCTCTCATGTCACCTCACCTCTGCCAGTCGCTCCTCTTCTTATTGCACCTAACACTCCTGCCAACCTTTTTCCATGTCAACTATTCCTGCCTCACCTCTGCACCTCATCCACTGCCCACTTATTTCAACCTTACCTATGCTCACCTCACCTTTTCCGGCCTCATTCCTGTCCACTTTATCCTGCCTTAGCTCTGCCTACATCTGCACTTGCATGCATAATTCTTAATGGTTACAGCCTTCCTACAGTAACTTGTTTTCTTTGCTTAGTTCAAATTGCGGCCCCTTACAGTGAAACAAAAAAAAGAAAATGCGGACCTTAGAGGGAAAACGTTTGTGCCCCCCCCCCCCGCCTTAAACTATCGTATGAAAATAATATCAGTTTTATTCAATAAGGCGTGATTCAGTAAAAGGAAGGAAGATGAGCATGATCTGCACCTATAACATTCACTTGAGTAATGTGACAACTTAATTTGCCCTTTAAAGTAAAACGTAAGCTTTTAGTCGCTGGATCCTTAAACGTCCTCAGAGAGAGATGGTTTTGAGCGATGATAACCAGCATATGTGCCCTTTAAAGCATTTCAAAACTCGATGGTCTTTCTTCTAAAGAATCACACCTTATATTTACTTATGCCTTATTCTAAATAAAGAAAAAAATACCTTTGGTTTTGTGAGATATTTAAAGATGAACAACACACAGAAATGTCACTCTCCTGAATGTTGTTTCATCCAGATTTGGGATGCCCCGTTGTGTGTATCGCCACAGTTCGGCGGTTTCCCCCGGGTGCAGCTCGCGCTTTACAGTGTCAGTGCAGACGGGAAGATCTGTGTTCCTCACTTCTCCCTTGTGGCCGGCCTTTGATGGGTAAGGACAATACGTCTCACTGGTTTTCTGTTTACTGTAATATGGGCACTATTACTCTTTTACACTGTGAGTAGATTTTTAATAAACCTTACCAGGTTTTTTCAATGGTATCACGCTAGATATCCTTTCCTTTATTATAACGGCTTATTCTGGAGATTTAATGAGTGGAATTTGTGATTGAATCATAAGTGGAAATATTTTGTCCTTCTATTGCTGAGTAGTCTCTGGATGTTGTGATAATATCACTTAAAAGGAGAATGACCCTGCAAAAGTAAATTTGATTATATGACTTCTTTCTTTGTGTTTCTGGTAAGTGTACCTTAATCCTGGTGGTGGTCACAAAGTTATATATTCATGCACATGAAGGATTTGAATCTGATGAAGGATTTGAATTCTGATGAATGAATCCTACATTTGCTCTGTGTTTTTTTGTCATTTTTGGACATTTCTGGGGACTGATATGAGGGAATTATTGGTTCACACGTTGAGCATTTGTTGTGTATTAATTTTCTTTATATTTTGTGATTTTTGGAGATATTAGCGTGGTATTTTTTAAATATTCTTTTGTGTACCCAACCCAGGAAACTCACGTTCCTGGTGTTCCCACGGTGCAGATGCGGCGAACGCAGCGCGTCGATTGAGCAGCCCAGTTTCGCTTGGCTCCATTCAACTCCGCTAGCCGCACAATGACTAAAGAAAGTTTACGGAGACCTAAGTAGGCTTTTATAAGCTGACATAAGTGGCGAGACTCTTTGTCAGGGGAGATTGATTTGTGATTGATTAGGAATTGATTAAACTAAACTAATATAATACAATTTGGTGTATATGCTCGTAAACAAAGTTTAGTTCTTGATTTTGTTTTCGTGGATTTGGGGGGGTTGTGTGTGTGTATTTAGGGGCTGTTGTCTGTGGCCCATTTGTAAGAGATTGAAGACCAATTGTTAGAATTGTTAGTATCCCTGACACTGCTATGCTAATGAAGATTGTACAACAGATTCCATACATTTGTGTACAGAGATGAAGTCAACAATGTATTTCCAAACTAGGAACCTGCATACTGAGACTTTCTGCTTTATTTAGTATTTCTCCTGTAAAGTCACTGCAGTCAGCAATGCTGATACAGAAGTGACATAAAAAGCTAAATTTACAGAAGTATATGTTGCTATGATTCTCTAGATGTGAGAGCCTGTGTTGAGTGGTGATAAAAATGAATCTCAATAAACACGAGCGTGTCACATTGAAGCTTTTCTTCTCTGTCTGCATTGCAATATTCTAATCTATAAGGGCCTTGTAGCTGTTGCAGCCTCAGTTACTCTTTTTAGATCATGTTTGTTTTGTGCCCCGATTCCCAGCAAAAAAATCATGATACAAAATAGTACAGCATGAAGGAAGCAGAATGTCATTGGTGTTGTTTCTTTTCCTGGAATAAAATATATGCTCAGTAGTACTACATAAGATGGATTTTCTTCCATACATTTTTATGTGCATATAAAGTATGGCCATTGTATCCTGGTGCATGCATAGAAATTTCTCCTATGCATTTAACCCAGCAGTGCAGTAACACAGGCAGTGCACACACATGCCCAGAGCGGTGACTGCCCAAACCACAGTGCCCAGGAAGCAGATAGGGGGTTAGGTGCCTTGCTCAAGAGCACTTCAGTTATGTCCCATCCAGTATTTAAACCTGCGACTCTCCAACCACAGACTCCATTCCTTAATCACTGGGCCATGTTCCAAATCATCAGTGGGAGGCTAAAACCTCCCCCAAAACCTCACCATCTGCTGCCCCCTCTCCGGTTTTACCTTTGGTCCCCCGGATTCTGGGCGACCCCCCAATAGACGGCACCATCTTGCATCCCATCAGGAATTAAGGGTGGCCCCTAATCTTGCGCCTGCACAGTGGGATCAATGGTGCCACTTGAAATCCCACGAGACTTTGCAGAGATGCGAGATCGCTGTGGGACATTGACAAGCACGGCTAAGGCAGTGCCTGTCTGTTAGTGACGGGTAAGCAGACGGTGGGGTGAGGATCAGGCCCTGAAGCAGCCAGATGTCGCCGTTGGCATGGGGGGGAAATCAGCCCCTTTTTATTTTAGGTCTGATGTTCCTCTTTAAAGGAGCCATTGTTGGGACTTTTACTTTACAAGGATGCATTTGTTCATTTTATATAAAACCAAGTGGTCCACACTTTCTGGTAAGTGCCATATTGGAGGTGATTGTGGTGTGTAATGCCTCAGTGAAGAAATTAGAATAAAGTGAATTTTGTAAAAATACTTATTGCTTTAGTATGGTCTTGCTCTGCTACTTTTGTTGTACTGGAATTTGTTTATTGGTTTGGGAATGAGATCTAGGGTTAAGCATTGAGCAAGTCTGGCATAAAAATTTAATTATCTGGATTACTTAGTATTTATAAGCTTCTGTGCAATAATACGTTGATACTTTTGACATTACTTCTCAGTTCAGGCAAATGCCCACATCCTGAGTGGTTACAACTTACAACAGAAAATCGAAACATGCTGGCTGGAATATTAGTGTTATGACATTTAAATTCAAAATTAAATCCCAGAGCGTGTTGTAAAGGTTAACTATGGTCTACATCTTCTGTTCTGCATAATGACAGTAGCTATAGGGTCAGAAACATGCTGATAGTCAATGGCCTTATAATGAAACACACCACCTGTTATTCAGTCTTCTCAGATAAGGAAAAACATATAAAGTCATGTTTTCTTATATATCTAATTTTACCGAAAGGCACAATATAACCTGGATACAAGAGAAGTAATGGCTGAACAGATTTAGCAAAAGAACTGTACACAGGACAATGTGGCATGATTTATTCGGGCATGGAAAAAGAAGATGTTATCACATGAGTAGAAAGAGGCTCTAAAATATTAAGAGCTTATTTTCATGTAGAGAATGGAGTTAATTGCAGATTTGATGTTGGAAGGCGCACGCACCCCACAAGCCACACTGTCTCCAGGGGATAAAAATGACTGCCGTTGCCTTGCAGGTTTTGACTACATTAAAGAAAAAACTTGATGGGGCTTTAGAGGTCCTGACCTCCTGGGGGTATGGAAAAAGCAACTGTACTAGGGCCCATAAAGTCAAAGGGCCCATAAAGTCAAAGGGCCCTACCATTACCACTCCACTGATTTTTGCACAAAAAGTGGACCAACACCCACCCAAAAAACAGAGTTCAGCGTGTATTCAAATAAGCACACTACAGATTGGTGTGCATTACTTCCTATTGCTGGAAAAGTCCTCCTCTGGCACCGTGATAGAGTCCATGAAACTGAGAGGGCCAGTCTGCTGTAGCCACTGAGAACCCTGGGGGGGTCTAGTCACAGACAGGAAGCTGAGCCACTCCTGCCGCTTGAGCTTTGCAGTAGCTCGGGCACCCACATGCCTCCCCTGCACTGGACTGGGGAGCACATGTCTGTGCCTACCGCCTGAACCTATGCTGGCTGTCAGACGTGACAGTGCCCGCCACCCCTCCCGTCCTGGTGAAAAAACAGCCGGGATGTCTACAACACCTTGCGCTAGTGTATGCCCCGCGTCATGCTGCCGTACATCCCCGGTTGTCACTAAAAGTCCATTGATCGTGAGTGCAGTTCTATAACTGGCACCATGGAGAGCTCCCATTTACCCTGTGATGGAGTAGGAAGTGGGAGTGACAATGGGCATGGCCTAAAAGCGCGAGGTGTGCGCTACTAAGAGCTCTGTGCACTGCAATGGTGACGGAAGGAGGGGGAACAGGGATGATGACACAGCGTTTGCAAGAAAGCTGGATGCAGGAGAGAATTCAGACAAAGGATCCAGAGAAATAATGTTTTAGGCCTTGTTAAAGTGATACAGCAGGCAAAGCTAATTGTTACACCATTGTGTCCAGCTACATTTGGCACTGTCCTAACTGTTTGTTTTCCATTTTTAAGTTGAATCAGAAATAACAGAGATATCGGGGGTTTACAAGTTCAGCCAATGCCATTCTTTTTTTATCCCATCCCCCAATCAGCTCAGCAGAGAGGGACATGATTGCTGGTCCCTCCCTCCTCCTCCAGATTTATCACATTGCTGTCAGTGCAGAGAGCTAATTATTATGCAGCATCACCGATCCAAGGGCCACATCCACTTTTTTCGGGAGGAAAAATAATAAGCTGAAGCTGTAAACCTTAATATCTCGGCCACTTCTTTAATTTAAAAATGGAAAACAGTTTAGGACAGTGCCAAATGTAGCCTGATGCAATGGTGTAACAATTACCTTTGTCTGCTGTAGTACTTTAAGGCATGGGTGAATTTTTATTTTTTTAAACGTTATACGTTCATGGGTTTGGGTCGGGTTTAAAGTGGACCAACACCCTTAAGTTTTTTTTTTTTTTTTTCCCTTCATTTAATATCCCATACCATTCCCCAGGACCCGTTATCCTTAATAATCCAAAAAAAAGTACCTTAGATGATCCTGCGCGGCGTCGCATTAATTTATATTTCGCGCCGCCATCTTTGATTTACATCTAAGAGGAAGAGATCCTTTGACCTCTTCCTAGTCTAAACCTCGCGCATGCGCAGTAGCGCCGCAGTAGGTAAGGTGAAGCGTCGCTTGCTCCCGGAGCAAGCGGCGCTTCACTTTACGTAGCGGCGCTACTGCGCATGCGCGCTTTTTTTTTTTTTCTTGTCTCTGCGTGAGTGCGCGAGCGCGCTCTGCATAGCAGAGGAAAGACTGAAAGGCGGACGTGCACGCTCCCGAGAAGACGACTGCAAGACAGAGGCCACGCCCACCACGATGACATCACTCCTGAAGAAACAGAAACTGAATTCACGCGATGCCTGGAGACTGGTATGCACGTCTTAGCAGTGCAGATGCCAGTCAAAGGACACGTACAAGCGCTGGAGGGCGGGACTTCCGGCAAAGGTGAATCCAGAAAGCAGACGCTGCGAGGGACAGAGGGCTGCCTGGATCATCAAAACGTAAGTGTTTTTTTATGTTTGTTCGTTTAAAGCAATGTTATTTTTGTGGGTGTTGGTCCACTTTAAGACTTGATTAAAGAAGATAAATGTTTTCCAATTTCATGTAAAATAAGCAGTGACTTGCACCAGGATCCCATAGCCTTCAGTTACAACAGTTGATTTTATATTCATTTCATGTACAGGTTGAGACTGTGAAGCTGGATTAGTAGAGATAAAGAACTATGCAGAATTCACAGCCCTCACGGGTTTAATAAGAGGTGTCCTCATACCGCAGGTCAAAGCTGCCGAGGGAGCACCAGGGCTCATCAATCTGAATAATTCTGTGTCCGCTCAGTTGAAGCAAGGCTACCTCCTCCTCAGGTGAATAAAATGGTCTACATGCATTTTCTATTCATAGCAGCTACCTGAAGAATATAAAGTGCATAGGAGGGAGCTCATGGTATATCTCTGTATATGTAAATAGTTGTAGTAGTAAGGCAATAGACATGTATGATCCTGGGATCTAGAAAAGGTCAGTAATGACTACATTAATCTAACTACTACTGATTACTGACTACTAATTTTACTAAAAAAACAAATTGAAACTGGATTTAAAGTGGAACATTAAGGTACCATATTTTTCTCTCAAAAGTGGGGGGAAGAGGCCCCAAAGGTGTGCCTTATGAGGTGAATGTAAAAAGTCAACTCGCATGTTGCTGGCTGGGCTGCCACACTATGGGAGACAAGAAGAAAACAGAGAAGCGGCAATGCTGTCCCCGACGCTGCTGAGGCAAGTCCCCTGTAAAACTTACCTGCACACAGATCCAAAGTCACATGAGCGAGCTGCGTCTGCTGTCCACAATACGCATGCACGATAGGACTGGGAAAAGGTGAATTTACTGGGCAACCGGGGGGGTTTCACACAACGAGCATACCGAATCGTGGTGTGCCGAGGCAATAACCAAAACTCAGGATAGTCAAAGTCCCAGGTTTTGGTCCACTTTAAAGGTGCTGAGCTGATCTAGCATTTTTTTATTTTTCTAACGCTAGCAAATGTGTGTTTTATGGAAGCAGTTTTCTATTGGCTATGTACACCAAGAGCAGAATTGGTGTATGTTGTCAATAACATAAGAATGCAGTTATCTGCCCAGAACACAGCAGCGGCCATAGCAGCATGTGTGTACGGGACTCTCTTCCCACTCTCTGGTGTACAGAGTTGGTGTACGTTGCCAATTAGCTCAGCACCTTGAGCACATCCTTTTGCCTCAAAAAAAGAAAATTCAAAAATTCCTTCAAAAGTTGACTTGTTTTTGTGTACAACCATGTGGGTTGTCAGTCACCTAAAAGTACCACCTGATGGGCTCACAAGTTCTACCAGTAGTACTTGTACCACTGGTTGGAAACCTCTAACTTACTCCAAATTAAAGAAAGCTAAAAAAAAAAAAACTGTATCATGGGGGCTAAGGGAAAAGTGCATGTTTGCCATCAGCCTGACAAATAAAATAGCAAATAAACAAAGGACTGTGCAAAAACATGAGCTGATCAAGGCAGAATCACTTGCTTCTACTATTTTTTTGGTTTAATTTTTTTAATCCATTTGGTGGAACCATAACCAGTATGAAAGTGCTAATAACTCCTGTTTGTGCTACTCAATTAAAGCTGTCAGGCTTATGTAATTTGCTAACCTTCCCTAAGAGCAGAGAGGTCATATATTGGGTTCTACTGATCAGAGGCATACATGACTTTCAGTGTGTTTCATGGCACCCAGGCAGAGGTTGGGCGACCAGCAGAGCCCACTGGACCCCAGGTATGGCTACTGCTACTGTCCTTGCCATAGATTTTGCTGTAGCAGGCCCGGCTGCAAGAGGTGGTGACCTGGCCAGAGACCTGGGGAGACTAGCAGTGTTGGGTGCAGTGGTGTTGTCCGCTCTGCTTCTTCCAACTCAGCGTCCATACCATAGATGTGGGAGAGGTAAGATGCAATGGGCCCAGAGGCAGCTGCCTTCCCTGGCTCAATTGTATATATGCTCTTTATGATGACATCCTTTCATCCAAACAGAAGTGCTAAACCTGTTACTATTCTTTATTATATAAACTTTGCTATCCATGGTGCTGAAGGCCTTGTTTCAAAAGTAGATGCCCGTATAAGTGCTATGAATGATATACGTAATTTGGGCACTAGATCAAAACCAGAAAGTGGGAGCCTCAAAAGTCAGTTTCTTTGTCATGACAAATTGATGGAGCCTTCTATATGGTTGGCATCTTCTGGTATTTTACAGTCTTTTGTTCAGTATGTAGTGTAGTCAATTTGTGTTCTCTCTATTTGTGTCAGGGATTCTCTGATGAGATTGCACACTATGTAAAGGACTAGTACTGAAACTGTACCGCTGAGAGACAGACCCAGATATGCGAGAAAACACAGGTTTTTAAAAGACAATTAAACTATATATAGGGGTGAAAGCAAGCAGAACATAAAAAGGCAAAAACTACAGTTGAATGGGTGCTAAGAGTTGCAGAGAGGGGCCAGGCAGGGAAGGGTTAGGTACTTAAGGGTGCAAATAAGCCTAAAGTGTCTACAAGCAAGGCATCAAGGAGTGCAGGAATCCAGAGTCCTAAGGGAGACACAGAATCCAAGAACCAAGATGTAGCAGGAGTCCTGGGTCTAGCTGCAGATATGACACAATGCTGATCCACAGGCTGCAGGGCTGACTAGCTTATAAAGGGCAGCCCCTGTTTAGCACAGGTACTGGCTAATTACCAGCACCTCCCCTACAGCAGAGGGCCACCTACTGATGGAGAAACATATCAAAGGGGAAATACAGAGAGACAGAGCGACCAACAGCTAAACAATGGAAACTGCAGGCTCCCATGTTGCGCCAAAACCTCGGAACTCACACTCTGCATTTAGTCTTGCCTTACAGTATTTTCCCTAATAATCAGTATTAATTGAACCTTGGTTCCTTGTATTTATCATTTAAGGTTACAAAAAACAGTTGATGCGAATGTGTCCATTGGTCTGCTAATCCGTCTAATTTATTACTAGTAATGAACTTGCAGTGACCTGCTCTGTTCTCAAAGCTGCGCCAGTTTATAGTGGCACTGTAGGTTTACATCATATAAACCACAATGGTCAGAAATATACTGAAGGGTTTCTTGCTTCTAATTAACATTAAAACAAAATGGTTCGTACAGAACTTGCATTGCCGACTTGTCAATATGTAAACACCGGACAGTATGTCACCAAATGTATTTTTATTATTGTCTTGTGAATTTATTTTTGAAGGCTTATCTTTCTTACCAATGTTACTTACCTGTTACATACAGCGCCAATCTTTTCAGCATGGCAAAAATGATTAAATAGTTGGTGGTACAGAGTGGTCCTTACTGGTGCTGTTCTAATTGGCATAAGGGTCCAACAGGCACTGGCACAGGCCGGCCAATACCTAGTGAGTCAATCTAAGCTGATTAATACACATCGGGTGCTGTGATGTAAAAAGAACAGCACCAAAATATAAAATAGATCCAGGCACTCCAAAGTGCATGACAGCAAAATGGTGCACTTCATAAATAAGGCACATACACTAGTACATATACATGCACAGACTTAAATGTTTTATGTTGCTTCTTACCAATAAATCTATTCATTTACATTTCTTGCATCATTTTCCATGGGTTTACAGTACACAGAAGATGCATCATTTTCATTAGGCACAAGAGCTGCTAATTCAAGAGACAGTAGTTGTCTAAGACAGACTATTTATGATGTGCACCATTTAGCATCTTTCTGGTGGCTTTAGCACCAGTTTTGGAGCTCTAGCATTTTTATCTTTTCTGGTGACTACAGCTTTCAGCGTCCCAATATATATCTCGATAGTTAAAGCACCCCATAATAACTACCCAATTTAAATTAGCCACTTTATCTATTTGCCTTGGTGGCAAGTTTTCTGTGGATTCTGATATATCTGGAGGCTTGTAGCAAACCCAGATCATTAGTTTACTTTTGTTTTTCGCTCCATGTATTTCTACCCATTCAGACACATGCTCATTTCCCTCGCATATATCCTCCCGCAGAATGAGCTGTAGTAGTAGAATGCAACTTTCATGCCTGGTAGAGGAGAGCAAGTATTAACTATATAGGGATATTTGGTTAGTAACTTAACAGCAATGTAAGGATATGCATGTTATGTATGTTTTATGTCAGGTTTGTATTGGCTTAACCCTTTAAATGCCAGCCACGTAAATTTACGTGGTTGCCTCTCCGTCACTTAAGTGCCAGCCACGTAAAATTCATGTGCCTGGCATTTACCCATAACAGTTAAAAAATAGAAAAAAAAAACACTTACCTCTGGTATCCCCGTGAAGCTTGGGGTCCCCTCTTCCTGCAGGGGGCATCCGATCGCCCCCCGTCGTCCTCAGTCTTCAGGAGGGGGCCCGAAACCAGCCGCCCCCCGTTTCCAGCGCTGACATCGCCGCTGTGAAAAAAAAAAAAATAACAAACTGTCATTTACTCACCTCCGCGCCCGAGCCTTCTGTCGGGTCTCCTCTTCACCAGGGGGGGGTCCGATCCCCCCCCCTGGGCTGCGCAGGCTTCAGGTGAGGACCCTCTTCCGGGTCCTCACCTCTAGTAATGGCGGCGATGGGCGCCGCCTCCTAGCCCCGCCCATTGTGGGAGGAGCAGGATGACGTCATCCTGCTCCTCCTATACCCCACTCCGAGCTCCGGCATCTGTCAGATGCCGGTGGTGATCGGAGCAGGGCGGGTGTCAGGCGAGGAGGCTCCGATCGAAGCCCCCTCGCCTGTCACCCGCCCTGCGCCGATCACCACCGGCATCTGTCAGTGAAGTGACAGCGGCGAGGGACGCCGGATCGGAGGTGAGTACAGTAAAAAAAAAAAAATAAAGATTTTTTTCTCTGTGTCAGTGTGATTATTTACTTTTAACCCCTTGTGAACTGGTAAGGGGTCCATGACCCCTATACCAGTTCACAAGGCTGGGGGGATGGCAAGTCACCTGCGCTAGCGGGTGACTTGCCATTAATCCCCGGCACCCCCATTACCTGCCTCCCCAAAGGCCGGGGGGGGCAGAAGAGCCCGGGCCCACGGGCTATGCGGGCTTGTAGCCTGCAGGGCCAGGGGCCACAAAAGCTGGCCCCTGCGCCCTGTTCCTACAAGCCCTGCATAGCTGGTCCTGGGCTGGTTACTTTGGGTAAGGGGGACCCCACGTCAATTTTTTTTTTGATTTTTAAGGGTTTTTAACCCTTAAAAAAAAAAATGGGGTCCCCCTCCCAAATAAAATACAAATACCATCCACACTACAAAGGGTTAAATCGAGAAAAAAAATGACAAAAAAAAATTATTTATTTATTTTTTTTTTTTACTTAATAATATTGTAAAAAAAAAAAATAAAATTTACAAACAAGACATTTCATGTTAAAGCCTAAACTCTGCTGCAAAAAAAAATATATATAATTTTCTTGAAAGTTCCAGCAAAAATGGCGCAAAACATGACGCAAAATGGGGAAAAATGGCCTGTCAACAGAGGGTGACAAAATCTCAAGTAGGCTGGCAATTAAAAGGGTTAATAGTACCTATGCATGTTGGGTATTGTTCTGTTCGGGGGACCTTGCGCTTTCAGATGTAGCTTGTTTTTTCTGGTTTGCATATTTATATTTTAGGAAAATGTGTTTTTTATTCAGCTTTTTTATACATTTTTTAGGGAAACCCTGCGCAAACAAAGAATTCTTTGAGGTAATAATTCCAGAAAGATGAGCCCACTAGAACAAGCTGGGTACCCTTAGAAAGCTTAACGTGTGTACTTTCAGGGAATATATGGTTTATGGGGGATATTCCAAATGTCAAGGGTTGTTTTGGTTGAAAAATCGCAAGGTGCGCACTTTGTCTGCAGAGCTGAAATTTTCAAGTAAAATTACCGTTACGCACATGCTTTACTTTGGGGTGTTTGGCAACTCTTCCCTTGACAGTAGCTATGCATGTTGGGTGTTGTTCTGTTCGGGGGATGTTGCGTTTTCAGATTAAACTTGTTTTTTCTTGTTTGTATATAGTTTTTTTTTTAGGAAAATGTGGCTTTGATTCAGCATTTTTATCCTTTTTTTAGGGAAACTCTTTGCAACCAAAGAATCCATTGAGGGATTACTTCCAGAAAACTATGGCCACATCAACAAGCCTGGTACGCCTAGAAAGTCTGAGGTGTGTACTTCTAGAGAATCTATAGTTTGTTGGGGGTATTTCAAATGTAAAGGGTTGTTTTTCTGGAAAAACTGCAAGGTGCGCATATTGCATAGCATAGTTGTATTTTATCTGAAAATCCCCTAAAGCGCTGTTTCAGTTTGGGGGAGTCTCCTGGGCAGGAAAGGGTGTCTACCTATACATATGTGGTACTGCTGTAACCGGGAGAAATTGGGATTTCACACGCAATAAGATTTTATTGACAAACTTACATTTTTTATTACAAAAAAAAATACAAATTGTAAAAAATATTATTATTTTTATTTTTTTGCACATATTTCACCCAAAAATATTGAGAATACACCTAAAAAATGACAAACAAGACATTTCATGTTAAAGCCCAGACTCTGCTGAAAAAAACAATATATCATTTTCCTGGGAAATCCCTTCAAAAATCACATTTGAACATGGGGAGCGCAAAATAGTGCAAAATGGTCTGGCAACAGGGAGTGGCAAAAACTCCAGGTAGGCTGGCACTTAAAGGGTTAAAACAGCCTGATGAAGTGGGTGATGTGCCCACGGAACGCGTGGCTCCTGGTGTGGTAGGTGGTGGGGAGACTTCACACATTTTATTTTCATGATACCTTGGCTTTATTTCTGGTGATGTTTTTGTGATAGATTTGTGATATTTTTTGATTGGTATTGTGATATACATCAGTGGTTCCCCTTTGGGATGCCTAATAATATATACAGGTGATTATATTTTCATATTCTTTAATTGGTGAATAGATTAGATTGATATGTTTATGAGTTGTTATGGTTGGGAATATTAATTCTTAATTGATTGTTTGACTAGTAGCACTTGCACTTTATAAATATATAGATTTTATAGTGATCCGGATCATAGGCAGGATTTGCACATGTTTAGTTGCACTGTTGGAACACTTTGTTGAATGATTTAGCATATATATATATATATATATATATATATATATATATATATATTATAGGCATTTGATATCAATTAGTGTGGCGAGACTCTCCCCATCGCCTACACACCTTTAGGTTGGTTTGTCCTTTGTGTTATTGTATGATTTATGCGTTTTTTAAGGGATTTTAATATGTTGAGTGTATTGTATGTAGTGATTATAAATATGTAATTAATAAAAGTGTATTTTTTGATCGGTTTGTGAGTTGAGAGTGCCTCCCTACATACTTTTCTTGTATTGGCTTAAAAGGTATTTGCCATGTTTGCTATTTTATATCCTAAAATACTATTTAATTTTTTCTGTAAATGTTCCAGAAATAACTCTCCACCGCCGCTTCTGGCTATAGTCAAGCCCCCATTTGCCGGGACGCTAGGTACGCCTCACCGGACACGGTTGCCCCCAGGTCTTAATAGGCACAAAAGATGGCTGCTTATGGTGAAGGTCGATAAACCACGAGGCTATCCCGAAGCCGAGGTTGTTCACAGGTAGTCAGTCCGGAGGGTGCGTCAGAGTACAGGGATGAGACAGGTGCGTAGTCAGGGGTAGCCAAAGGGTCAAGCCGGGAGGTCAGAGAACGTGGGGTATCCAAAGGAGCAGGCAGCTTCGTGGTCAGACAAAGCAAAGGTTGGTACAGGCAGCGGACAGGGATGGTCGATCAAGCCGGGTCGGAAACAGATAATAACTAAACAGAATCACACCCTAATCACAAGCGACTATCACGGGCACCGAGTACTGGGCTGACTCCATATTTATTGGGGAATTGACCAATGGCCACCCGGGGGGGGGGGGGGGGGAGTGTATATGCTGATTGGTGCAACTTACAACACTGTGACTGATTGGAGACACTATCCAGGGGATGGCTAGTCTTGGCAGCAAGGCTGATCAGCCCCTGATTCCCATCAGGTGTGGAGAACTCTTCGCTGCCTGCCACTCGCAGCGCCTCCTAGTGGGAAATATACAGACTGCGGGGCGCATGCTTACACAGCTAAAGAGGGGTGGGGGAGGCTGCCAGAGTGACGCGCCGCGCTCCCCGTCATCCAGGAGAAGTGGCTGCGCTCAGCAGCAGGAGCGCCTTGTCTCCCAGCAGACGTTCGCCGCGGGCCCCCTGGCAGAGGTAAGTACCTTACAATATGGCTTTTAGATTTCAGGGAAAACACAGGTTTTTGTTCATTTTAAAGCACACCGGAAGTCAAAAATGACTGCTGGTCCTGTCTCCCCACCATCTGTCAGTTATCCACCCTACATGGGTGGTCACATGGTGCAGTGAAATGGCAGCCATTGGCTAGGGAAATCTTTTGCGAGTGAGTACTTTTTCTTGGCATCAGGCTTGATGCAGGGGTCTTCCAGAGAACCCTCCCGATGGCTGTCGGTAACCATGCGGGGCAGGAGGCTGGTAGTGAGGAAGTGCAAATGTATGTTGTGGGGGGTGCTATCCTGTAGTCTTGCACAGTGCACCTTCCATTCTAAGGACAGCTCTGCATCAGAGTTCTGTAAAATGCCTACAAGCAGCCAATGAACAGAACAACTCAGTTGTATAGCACACAATGTATAATATAGCACTGCAAAAAAACAGTATAAATCAACACACACACCTAACAGTCCTGCTTCTGAAAAACTCCTCCACAGTCAAAACTGCCTAAAAATGTGCAATCATCCCTATTTCTAGCCAGAAGCAGTAAGGCATCAGCTGTAATGGCTCATCACTTCTCTGCTCACAGCAGAGAGCTCCTAGATACATTGTTATCACTGACTGAATGCTCTGTATCTAAGATACATGAAGATACATAGTAACAGCACAGGGCACAGGGTTTTGTGACACTTTAAGAGCAAGAAATGATAAGTGAAGGAAACATTATGGGGAAGATTCAGAGCCAGGTGAGAATTCTAACTCCTTTTTAGGAGAGAAAACTGCCTTCACTTTTATTGTCTACCTTGGGGCTGGTTCAACACCGGCTCTTAAGATATAGGGATCGATAAGGATCAGAGCCAGGTGAGAATTCACACTCCTTTTTTATCTTCATATAGATGACAATATTCTGTTAATACAAACCACATAATGAGCAGCGACAATACAGAGATGATCATATATGTATTCATAAGAGATATATTAAATAACATTAGTATACGTGTTGTAAGGGGTTAGGTAGCGGGTTAGTCATCTCCTGGATAGACGGGCACACTTTTAGCAGGCACAAAGCCCACAGAACAAGAAAGTATGATTTAACTGACCTCAGCCAGTTTTATTGCCAGATTGTGGTACAAAATAAAACAAAACTAAACAAAATAAGTCCTATGCCTGTCCGGCTCTAACTAAACATTAGGTGCTCCTGACTAACCCAGTGCCGGCCTAGTACCGGGCACCACAACATATCAGATCATGACATACCACTGGCAATGCTCCCACAGGCTCCTAGCAGATGTCCTGCTCCCAGGATGAGAGAGCCAGAGTGTGTGTGAACTCCCTCCTTCTATCAGGCAAGCACACCTTGGACTAATCAGACAGCCCAAGACCCGGACTGTCCGGGTGGAGTGGGGCCCACCCTCTCTTCCCCACTCCAGCAACACAGGCCTGTAAACGGGTTTTTACCCAAACCCTAAGATCCTAGATCTCTAGTTTCTAACTTCCTGGTTGCTTTACCTGACAGATACAAGAAATCTTGGGCAGATATACACACCCTCTATGACTTGTCCAGACACTCTGTCACAGTGTTAAACAAAAAAGACAACGTATCAATTCCTTTTATTTGGACCAGTGTGTAGCTGCAGAGAAATTTTGGAGTGCATTTCTATCAAAGGATTTCATTAGCAGTTCAAAATGTCAGACTGTGCAAGCTTCAGGAATTCATATAGTGTCATTAGGTGTAATGAAAGGGAATTGGCACAGGCTATGAGTCACAATAAAGCAAATATGCTCATACTACACAAGAATCATTTCTCTGGTCAAACTATACAAACGATTAGATTAGAGAAGGAAATCAGTGTTGGTTATGTCATACTTTAAAGTTCCTAAAAATCACAGCTATAGGGGATGAAAAGAACTTTTTGGGTACTTTTTACTACAGTGCAAAAAGGAGTAAAAGATTTCCTACTTCTCTTAGGGGTAAACCTTTAGTTTTCACTTAAGTGATTTTTTTTTATGGAGTCAACCCCATAATCTACCCTGCAGTGAAGGTGGAACAACAGATTCAGTATGCACATGTTCTTCTCTTGCACAAAGACAAAACAGCCCATAGGGTCATTTTGTCTCTCAACTCCAGGCATCTCAATTGAGGAAAGCCCTCTCCTGAAAATGCCATTGGAAGCCTGATGCAGGAAGAGCACTAAAGCACTAGGCCCACTGCCTTCCTAAAAGGGTTTTCAGTGGATGGCATCCCAAATCATTATGCCCTGAGGGGATGCATCAGCCTCAAGGGCTGCTGTGGGAAAGCTTGACCAGAAGCTTTAAATGTCATGTACCGATATTTAGAATGACCAGCAACAAGCACATTTGACATGACCAAAACAGATGCTTCTGGGGCTTAAAGCAGACCAAAACCCACCCAACTTCTGGAACACATTTGGCCAAAGCCCTTGCCATTACTCTCTTCTTAGGGTGTAAAACTAGAAATGGATATTTTCACTTTTCAAAATGTCCTGGAACATTTTTTTTGGAGGAAGCGGAGCTTTACAGTTAAAACAGGCGCCATTATCTGGGATTAGAGTGAAGTAGGAGCAATGAAAAATTATCAAAAGGTGCTCCTCGTGGTGGGAGCAAGTCAGAAGATGCAAGTTAAAAATGTGGGTTTTGGTCCGCTTTAATTCCATTTTCAGTACAAGAATTCTCTTAAAGAGGAAGTCCAGTCTATAGGTAACCTCAGGTCCTGGGCGCATCTTAGAGAGAATGCCAGGGATGTCACCCAATCCCATGCAGCAGCAGCAGTGTGACTGTGCTGCTCATTAACTGAAGTGTTGCTGGGTTCCACTAAAGGTAGCACAAACTAGCAAGAACCTAGCGAATGTTGTAAATCAGGTAACTTATTACAGGGGGACTATATAAAACACTATTGACAACAATAATGGTTACAACTATTAAAAAGAGGTTTAAAGTGGACCAACACCCTCCCCTGATCAGCCCGGGAATCTATAAGATTCCTGGACCGATCAGCTCCCTGACTGCGGGGCACTCCGATCAGGGTGCCCCGCTGTGTCAAGCCCCCCCAGATCCCCGAAAATCCTATCTGATCCTCGTTCCAGCGGCGCATGTGCGGGCCACCGCCGCCTCCCGCGCGTCCCTCTAGCAGGGCGCGCACCCGCGCCGGCCGTTTGTGGATGGCGTGGGCGCGCTCCCTGTAAGAGGGACACGCGGGAGGAGGCGGCGGCCCGCGCTCAGCTTGTCCGTCGCTGCCTCTCCTTGTCCATCGGCGGTGATTGGACGAGCGAGTCACGTGGGAGCGGGGTCAGGTGAGTTTTCGGGGCTTTCTGGGGGGTTTCACACAGCGGGGCACCCACGATCAGGGTGCCCCGCGGAAGTGGACCAATACCCAGGATAGTCAAAATCCTGGGTGTTGGTCCACTTTAAGTGCTCTCCTTATATCATTTCCGAGGGCCCACATAACTTCCACCACTAAACTAAGAACGCTTCCTTGACGTCCATCACTGACAGGTATATTTCCTGTTCTAGGAAGGCCAGGAACAAAAAGCTAACTTTACCCCAATGTGAATGCAAACATGCTACAGTCACTTCTTTAGTGCCTGTGACTCCAAAGACAGGAGCAATAAAACAAAGTGTTATCTCCACAATCACACCAAACAATTCAGCAGGCGGACAGTTTGAATCTAAGAAAATGGCAACCTAACAGGAATGGATATGTAGCCCAATAGCTCCCTAAAGGACTCCACCAACTTTGGTGCCAGGGCCTCCCTGTGAGCCAAGGGATGTTACCCTTTGTGTTATAGACATATATACATAAAGAAAAAAGTACTGCAAGCACAGAACCTCCATACGTCCATATTTCTACAATGCACTAGCATAAATAAGCGGGACGTCCTAGTAGGTGAAGCTATAAACCAAATGTATTGTTGTATGGCCCAGTTTACAGGCACACCATGAAACAGTCCTGATTGGTTGTCCATATCAATATGCTTCTATAGGGAGATTTCATTTTCAACTAATACAATATGAGACATTTGGGTTGGGTAAATCGCCAAGATTCTCTGTTTTCCAACACAACATGTAAAATTTGACTCTACCCAAATGGTGAGTGTGAGGATGTGATGGGGGCTCTACCTATCAAAACTGTCCGGACCAAGCGCTTTAGCATTGCCTGTATTTAGCAATGCAAAGTGGATGTGTAGATTTACTTTAGCTGAAATATTTAGCATTTTTTCACAAATATGATACCCCATTTAATTTAGTAGGGAGCTCTGAAAATGAACATTTGAGAGCTTAAGCAAGAGCAGATGGAAGCTGGTGAGTCTTATATTAGACTACAAAGAGAAAAAATGTAATTAGCTAGGATATGACAAGAAAGCATCTGTTACACACCAAGCAAAATCTAGAAGGAACTCTATAGCAATATGGTTTTAATGGGATGAGAGACAGCCATTTGCTCAGGTTTAAATATCAAAGCTGAGGTCACATTAGAGACATGTACAATAATTATAATTTACTTTATAAGATGCAAGAAAGTTTTGAAATAAGATGTTTACTCCCTTTTATTGAAAGCACTTTACTAAATATACACTGTGCAGCTGCTTGCAGACTGAATCACTAGCACATATCTATGCCAAATATTGGTTCATGTAATATTGTGCATCTTCCAAGGTTTTTGCTACATAAACTGATGCCGATAGAGGTGAGTTGACTTCATGTTTTGGAAAAACATTTAGATACATTTTTGGGACAAAACACAAAAAAACAACACATCTTCATAGGAGACTTAAACCGGACCTTCAGCGTGATTTAATGAAAAGCCCAAACTCTTAAAAAACGGTTCCCCAGCATCTAAAGTTAATATATTTTACGTTTTTAGTCACTAACTTATTATTCTTTCCCCTACTGGGCTGCAACTCTGTTCAGGAATTTAGGATACGGACGCCGCCGTCTTGACTCAGAAGCATCACACTTACTGAAGAGAGGAGAGTGGGATAAGGTACAGGGGGGCGGGTTATAGCTGTACTTTGCTCAGACAGAGCAGAGCTGGGGTCAGGTAAAGATCAGCAGTCCCAGAATGCAGAGCAGCATAGTCAGGAGGCACTTCCTGTTTGCAGGCTGCCTGATAAGATGGCGGCTTCCATAAGCCGCCATCTTGGATGTTTAAAGGCTCATAACATGCAGTAGATGCAGGTAGGATGATTTTTAATGTGGACAATCTGTATGTACAGGGTGTGGGAAATATATAAGATAGACTCTTATTCAGAGTGAAGGTCCGCTTTAAAGAGATTGTCCAGGTAAAATGTAAATAACATGATTCAGCAGCAGCTTATATCAGTCCTCTCCTTTCCTCTAACCTCCCAGCATGTAGAAGCATAAATTAGGCACTGACATCTGGCACTCCCACTTATTCCGCCAGCAGTAGACCACCAATCATAGGACTCGACTGGTGGTCTTTAACTCGCAGCATTGGGATTAGGTGTCAGTGTATGCTGATATAAACATGCTGCCTACTATTGTACTGAAGAGCGGCCATGCCCACTGGCTGGAAATTTTTAAAAAAATTAATTACATTTTTTGGTTTGTGGTGGTTCAATTTGAGAAAATAAAAAAACTGGAAAAAATTAGGACCTTGAGGGCTATGCAATAATATGATCCCTGTAGTTGCCTAGACAATCCAGGAAAGCCAGGCTCCAGATGCACAGTGTATTATGTGTATCTACCAATCTTCCTAAAATTCAGTTGGATTGTGGGACAGGTTGGCCAAACCAACCACTAAAAATAATGTAAATATTTTTCATGCCCTTAAAACAAACAGTCATTCCTCAATACCTTATTGTAATCAACAGCTGTCCAGACATGCAGTGCCCCCCAACCCTTAATCACCGGATCCAAAATCATTTTAAAATGTCCAGCAGTGTTGCTTGATAATTTATACTAGTGCCCTGCTGAGGTCAGAGCCAACAGTGCAACTAATGTGGCTCGTCAGGCTTGCTAACGCTGGAAGATTCAGGGGACAGAGGTGGCCATGCTGCCACAATTGTGTATGGTCATGGAGGAATGGAATGAAATTGATGGGCGCACTACAGAAAATGGAGAAGAGGTGCATGGGGCAGGCTTCAGGTAAGCTGCTTGCTGCCTTATTATTGATATTTCCTGGACTTTCCCTTTAACTACCCTGTTCCCCCAAAAATAAGCCCTAGTAAGATTTTTCAGCATTTTCTGCTAATGTGTGTAATATAAGCCCAACCCCAAAAATAAGCCCTAGTAAGATTTTTCAGCATTTTCTGCTAATGTGTGTAATATAAGCCCTACCCCAAAAATAAGCCCTAGTTACAAAATTATAATCCAGCTGCTGAGATTCAACAGAGGGACCAGAGCAGCTGTAAAGGAAGGTGAGGACACATCAAGTCATACAGGAAAGCATGTCTGTCGGGAGTCAAATGTCTGATCTTGTTGGCTCTACCCCAGCCTGCCACTAGGCCCTGAATATAATAAATAATAAAATAAGAAACACTGCATATTCCTACTTTAAATCAGCAGCATTTTAGAAAAAACATGTTATTTTGTAAGAATGTTATAATTAGTTTTGGGCAAACCCAAAATGCAAAGTTCAGGTTCGTACCAAATTTTGAGAGTTCGGGTTCCTAAACCCAAAAATGGAGCCAGAAGTCTATGTTCGGTTAGTTCGGTGTTCAGCCCCAAATCGGAAAAGCTTCACCTAAAGTGTGCAGGGGCAGGAAGCTGCTGTACAACTTCCCTGAACCCCGCGATCCGATTTCCATCAGATTTCCTTTCAAATGGGCAATGGCTGGGGGGCCACAGAAAAATCCCCGCCGCTCCCATGAGTGAGGACACTCCTAGCTGTCAGCTGTCACTAGAAGTGCCCTCAATCATGAGAGAGCCCAGAGGCAGAATCGCCCCCCAAAGTTCGGGTCCTCATTGATTTATTTTATTCAAAGTTCACCCGAACTTGCTGAAGCCAAACCTTGGGGGAGGGGGGAACCGCCCAACACTAGTTATAAGGTTTTAATGATGCTGTCTATGATCTTTAACCCCCTCCTGCCAATGGCTCTGCTGGGAAGCTGCTGTCCATGGTGCTGAATCAGCTACACTAGCACCTTGCCAAAAAATACTTAAAGTGGACCAACACCCAGGATTTTGACTATCCTGGGTTTTGGTCCACTTGGGCGGGGCACCCCGATCGGGGGTGCCCCGCTGTGTGAAACCCCCCAGAAAGCCCCAAAATCTTACCTGTCCCCGCTCCCACGTGACTGGACGGTCCAATCCCCGCCAACGTCCAGGCGGGGATCAGGAACGTCCAAGCGGCTGCCGCCGCCGCCGCCTCCCTCGCGTCACTTTCGGCGCGCGCGCGCCCCCGCCGGCCATTCGCAGACGGCCGGCGCGGGCGCGAGCACGCCTACAGGGGCGCGAGGGAGGCGGCGGCGGCCGGCCGCCGCCGAAGATCAGGTAAGGTGTTTGGGGGTTTTTTGGGGGGGTCGGGATGTCCCGCGGGGTGGGAGGTGATCGGCCCGGGAATCTTATAGATTTCCGGGCCGATCACCTCTCGGTGTTGGTCCACTTTAAACTGGATGCACTGTGACATATCACATTGAGTGTCTCAATGTAATATATAAGATATATATAGTATTTCCTAGGTGGTATAGAGGTATGAAAAATACAACTCTGTGAAGTACTCACCTGTAGAGTTGGTATTATATGCAGACAGCACGTCCTGCTCCAGACGGAGTCCTTACATGTGGGTATATCTCCGCCTTCAGCGCCGTGCACTGCAGAACATGAAGAAAACAAGCTTCTCCCGGCCCTACATATACCGGAGAACCTCCCACAAATCCCCAGCATAGAAAAGCAGTGAGAAAGAGAGGCCAGGAGAAACAACCACCCAAAACTGGCAAAACAAAATATCAAGTATAACAATCGCCAAACAGGGGATCCAGAACAAAGTGAAACCAGGGTGGGGTGGAGCAGGACGTGCTGTATGCATATAATACCAACTCTACAGGTGAGTACTTCACAGAGTTGTATTATTCTAAGCAGACAGCACGTCCTGCTCCACACGTAGTCCTTACATGTGGGACATCCAATAGCAGTGTCCGTAAAGAAGGGTGGGATCCCCAACAGAAGGCAACAGCAAGCCGTTTAAAACTACTACAGCCTGCAACACCTTGCGGCCAAACGCAGCGTCAGCTGAGGCCTTAACATCAACCTTGTAAAACCTTGTAAAGGTGTGAACCGAAGACCAAGTAGCGGCCTTGCAAACTTGCTCCACAGAGGCCTGGTGCTGAAAAGCCCAAGAAGCCCCGACAGCTCTAGTAGAATGAGCAGTAAGACGAAAGGGGGAGTCTTCCCCTTAGTAGTATAGGCTTGAACCACATCCTGACGAATCCATTTACTGATGGTAGACTTGGCGGGAGCCAAACCTACCCTAGGCCCGTGAGGCACAACGAAGAGAGCATCCGTCTTCCTGAATGCCTGAGTGGTAACCAGGTAAGGCTTGACACACCTAACCACATCCAAGGAATGTAAAACCCTTTCCTTAGGGTTACTAGGATTAGGGCACAAGGAAGGAAGCACAATATCTTGATTCAAATGAAACGCAGACACAACCTTAGGCAGAAAGTCTGGTTTGAAGCACCACCTTATCCCGGTGTCTCTCAAAGTAGGGAGGCTGAATAGACAAGGCAGCCAACTCAGACACAAGTCTAACCGAGGTAATGGCTACCAGAAAGACCACCTTGAGAGTGAGAACAGCAAGAGCTGCTTCATGTATAGGCTCAAGAGGACCCTGCAGGTCCGACAAAACCAAATTCAGATCCCAAACAGGAACCATAGGTTTCCGAGGGGGGCGCACATGAGTGACCCCCTGAAAGAAAGTCTTGATAAGAGAGTGCTGGGCAAAGGGCAAAGGTCTTCTGAAAGAAGATAGACGGGGCCGAAACCTGGCCCTTCAAGGTACTAAGCTTCAGACCTAAGTCTAGACCATGTTGTAAAAACTCCAGCACCCTGGATACTAAGAATTCCCGGCAGGGAAGAGACCTGGATTCACACCAGTCAATGTAGGCACGCCATACCCTATAATATATAGCAGAAGAGGTCTTCTTCCTGGCTTGGACCATGGTAGCCACTATAGAAGCGGACAAACCTTTTTCCTTTAAAATGGTGATCTCAACAGCCAAGCCGTCGTACTGATCTACTGCCATTTGGACCACGTCTGCGAACCACACTCTTCTTGGCCACCTTGGGGCCACCAGAATGGTGGGTACCCCTTCCAGAGCGATCTTGCGTAGCACTCTGCCCAGAAGGGGAAGCGGTGGAAACGCATACAGGAGCCGAAACTCCTTCCAAGACATTGACAGGGCATCCGTGGCCAGAGCCAGAGGATCCTGAGACAGGGATACAAAGCTCGGTAGCTTGTGATTGTGACGGGACGCAAACAGATCCACGTCTGGGACACCCCAACGGTGACACAGGGATTGAAATACCGAGTTGGAGAGGGACCACTCCCCCTGACGGGACGACCCCCTGCTCAGGGCATCTGCTAGCAGATTTTCCGCATTGGTCTCTGCCCATGTTAGAATCAGAGACACCTCCTGGAGAGCGCCCTTGCTCCGGGTTCCTCCCTGATGATTGATGTAGGCCACCGCCGTCCTGTTGTCTGAGCGTACCTGAATCGCCAGACCCTTCAGGTGCTGTGTCAATTGTTCCAGCACCAACCTGACCGCCCTGAGTTCCAGGACATTGATGGGTAGATGGGCCTCCTGAGGGCCCCACCTCCCCTGGAAACACAGGGACTTCCAAAATCCCCCCCAGCCCGAGAGACTGGCATCCGTTGTGACCGTCTCCCAGGAGGGAGCCAGGAATGATCTGCCCCTTGTCAAGTTCCCGCGGTCCAGCCACCACGGGATTGTCTGACCGAGGGGGGAAGCACCCAGATCTCGTCCAAGGACGCTGGGTCCTTGTTCCAAACTGACAGAAGGTGAAGCTGCAGAGTTTTCAAATGGAATTGGGCAAAGGGCACCGCCTCGAAGCTTGCCACCATCGAGCCCACTAACTGCATTCCCTGCCTGATAGAGGGATGAGGGCTCGAGAGCAGAGACCTCACCTGCGTTGTCAGAGTTTCCACCTTCTGCTGAGTAAGGAATATCCTTGACTGAACTGAATCCAGAATCATCCCCAGAAACGGTGTCACTGAGGAGGGGGACAGAGAGGACTTTGGGTAATTGATCACCCAGCCGAAGGACTCCAGGGTGGTCACCCCCAACCGCGTGTCCAGCTCTGCCTGCTGCAGAGACTGGGATGAGATGAGTATATCGTCCAGGTAGGGAAACACTCGTACACTCTCAACAGAGACATTACTCCTGCCAGCACCTTGGTGAATACCCTGGGGGCTGACGTAAGTCCGAATGGCAGAGCCACAAACTGGTAATGCTGATCCAGCAGCGCAAATCTGAGAAACATTTGATGCCCTGGGAACACTGGAACGTGCAGGTAAGCGTCCTTGATGTCCACAGATGTCATGAAGTCCCCTGGGCGCAACAAGGCAATGGCCGAGCGCAGAGTTTCCATACGAAAATGCCTGTTTCTGACAAATCTGTTTAAGATTTTTAAGTCCAGAATGGGTCTGACTGACCCGTCCTTTTTGGGCACCGTGAACAGGTTGGAATAAAACCCCACGCCCCTGTCTTTTAAGGGGACCTTGCAAATGACCCCAAGTTCTAGAAGGTCCTACACCGCTAGCGTCAAGATTTGAGCTGAGGCAGGATCTTGTGGGATTCGGGACCCGACGAACCTGGTAGGGGGCAGTACAGCAAACTCTATCTTGTAACCGGAGGACACTACCTCCTGAATCCACCGGTCTGGGACGTGGTGTCTCCAGACATGCTGAAAATGCTGTAGACGTCCCCCCACCCTGACGGGCGAGGGCGCCCCTTCATGCCTGGGGGGTCTTGGGAAGGGCTTTGGCCCCCAGGAAGAGCTGGGGCGGCGTCCTCTGTTCTTGTTCCAGGAATCTGTGCGAGCTCCGGCGAAGGACATCCCTCTTCCCTGTTTAGCCCCACGGTAGGGGGTCGAGTGGGAGCTTGGGCCACGAAAGGGTCAAACCTGACGCTTGCGCTGGGGCAGCTTGCCCCCTTTAGCAAAGACATCTAACCTTTCTCCAAACAGGCGCAGCCCTTTGAAAGGAAGCCCCGTAAGAACCTTCTTGGCGACATTGTCAGCTGCCCACTGGCGTAACCAGAATGCACGGCGTATGGCTACCACCAGAGCAGAGGATCTAGCACTCAGCTTGATAGCATCGTCCGATGCAGACAGGATATAATTGATAAAAGTCTCACAGGTAACCAAAGCATTGGCGGCATCGGATGGCAAATCATCCGCCCCTTCAAGAGCAGTCTTAACCACAGTCCTGAGCGCCACCGCCGTGATGGCTAAGGCGCAAACTGGGCGGAGCGAGGCTCCCCCAAATGCAAAGGCATGACATGCCAATTGATCAACCCGCCGATCCTCCAGATCCCGCAGCGTAGTAGTGTCAGGGGAGTGCATAATAGAGGTATTGGACAGACCCAGGATCGGGGCATCGACTTCGGGCGGCGAAGTCCAACACTTGATCAGGTCAGCAGGGAATGGATACTTCTTATCCACAGTCTTAGGAACCCCCTGGAGTTTGCTGGGATGTTCCCACTCCTTTAAGACTAGATTATTAAAATGAGTTTGTTCAGGAAATTTCAACCACACCTTAGCGGTATGGAATAGGTCACCTCTTTGCCGAGGAGCCGCAGGCGGGGGAGAGAGGGATAACACATCAAAGATCTAGGCCAGCAATCTATCAACGTCCTCCTGGGACCAAAGATCAGAATCAGATTCATCCTGACTCCTGGACTCCTCGTCGTAGGACCCCGAGTCAGAAAACAGTTCCCCTTCCTCTGAGGGGGAGTGTGCGTAAGACAAATGTAACTCATCAGATTCTACAGGAAGAATAGTGGCTTCAGGATTCAGGTGGCGCTTTTTAGCGGTAGCCTTGCGCGCCAAGGAGCCAGCGACTAAACTTTCCACGCTAGCCAGTCTAGCGGCAAAGTCAGCATGAGAGTCCCCGCTAGTATTGGGGGTTAGACTCAGGCTTGGGGGAGTAGGAGAAACAAGGCGAGGCGCGGGCCCAGCCTTGGAAGAGGTGGGTAGGCCAGCTAGTGCCTGCTGGGCACAAGGGACGCAGACCCGCGCATTGTCACCACTGCTAGGTGTGACCCCACAAGCTACGCACAGACGGGCTTGTCCCGAAGGAACCCCGTTCACGATATCCTGAGATGCCTCCATATGGTGATTATTATATTCAATATGCCAGTAGGGATTGACGCTGTAAAGCAACCCTGGATGCCCCAAACACCCGCTGGGAAGTGGGAGTGATTTGTTAAAAGGTTCTGAGCGCGCCAAACCGAACCACGCCCCCCCTCCGGAGAGCGCGAAGCTGGAAGGCACGCAGCCAATCAGAAGCGACAGATGTTGTCAGGGAGACATCACCTCAGAGAGATCTGACAGGGTGAGTACAGTGATAGAACGCAAAGAGTCAATTGAGTAAAACTGAAGCACGCGCCGAGTAATACATGAAAGCGCAGTAGGAAAGCAAAAGGCTGAGAGTGAAGCGCAGCTCTGACTCCAAGGACCAAATACGACAATGGTTGACTAGTGTGATTAGGGCAAGGATTAGCCGTCGTACACACGCCCCCCCTCTTTTTTCCCCCACTAACGGGGAAATCTAGGGAGGAAGGTGATCCAATATACTGGGTTCACCGCTACACCGGGCGAGGGGCACTAGTGCGGGAGGGGCATCCAATAGAAGGCTCACCATTCACCTTAACCGCCTACCCTATGGAGGGGGATTGCGGTGGAGTCTAGCTCCATAAGCACACTAGGTGCTGCCTACCTTCACCCGACCAACGCAGCCCAGGCTGGGAGGCATTAATTCACAATGAGGACGGGTGGAAATAGTCCCGCAGGGCCTCGGGCTGTAAAGCCCAGCTCGCCTGCGAGAGCGTGATACTTCATGTCTTCGCAGTTCAAGCACTGCAGAGAAATCTGGGGATTTGTGGGAGGTCCTCCGGTATATGTAGGGCCGGGAGGAGCTTGTTTTCTTCATGTTCTGCAGTGCACGGCGCTGAAGGCGGAGGTATACCCACATGTAAGGACTATGTCTGGAGCAGGACGTGCTGTCTGCTTGGAATAATCTATTTTAAGATTGTGAACAAAATCCACCCGCAGCTGAATCGGGATGCCCCGCCACCGCCATGTGAAACTCCCCAGGGTGCCAGTAACCCCTTACCTTTCCTCAGTCTAATGGCACATGCAAAAACTCTGATCCAGTGAAAGTGGTCTGCTGTGACTAGGTCATAATTCAGATAGGCTGGGGATCGCTGGGGATGCGGGGGATGTGGCAGCTTGCGCTCCTCAATGAAGTCAATGAGAGCAGTTTGCCGAATGACATAGTCACGGCAGACAGCTCTCATTGGACAAGAGCCTTGTACGCGCCTTTGGATCAGGGTTAGGTAAGTAATTACAGGCTTTCTTGGGGTTTCACACAGCAGGGTATCCCGATTCCATTGGCAGCCCGTCACGGGGTTGCCTTTCACCACTGGAATGTGAGACCGGATTATCTCAGCTGGTGGTGGCTTATGCACAGGGGGCATCTCAAATCAGGATGCCACCCGCACTAAGCTAGATGGCGATCAACTCATTTTTTAAGAAATGGGTGCTGAATCACTTTAAGAACATTTGCCTCAGTATAATCATTTATTTCCAAGATTTTACTTTCATAAAACTGACATAAAAACAATGGTGTAAATCTAGCAGCTATGCATTATAGCTGCCTTTGTAGACACACGCTGTTATTAAAAGTATCATCCTCTCTCGTGCCCATATAAAAGACGAAGGAACATTATTTATAGGACTTTAATTATTTCTAGTAATAAATGGAGCTATCGCGCTTTTGCAGGTGCCGGTAGACTATGAGATTTGATAGTGTCATGTTTGCAATTCTAATGCGGCACAGATAAACAAGAGTGCGCCGTGTTCGCTACATTTCAGAGCTGCCTATCTTGTTTATTCAGCAGCTCGGTTCCAAATGCAAAACAAGTTGATTATTTTTGGTGCTGAAGTGGAATGCGGTGCATTGCCTTATCACACCATCTAATCCCTTTTCTAAATAATAAAGCAAAGCTACTAAACAAACTATACAAGCAGGCATTCATTAACTATAGTCATAACGTGAGAGACACACCAAGATGTCAGCACAGAAACTAACCTTATACTGTTTTCACAAAATCAAAAATGTGTGCCGCGGTGGGACAATGCGTTCCCTACAGCCATAAGGTGCTATCCGCCTTTTACAAACTCACTTGGTTACACTTGGAGTGAAGGCTCTTGTTGGCTAGAGTACATACAGTAAATCAAGTATGTGTTGTATTGCTTCAAGTAATTTTGTAAAAGAAAAATGAAGGCTGCCCTAAAACCTATTAAGTGTATTAGTCAATATGAAACAACACAGAGCTAATCTCAGCGATGTATAATTCCCGTGAAAGAGGCAATCCCAAAGTACATGCTTCTACACAAACCACCACCAGTAATGTTTGGACACTTACCAAATAAATAGCAGAAAGAACAGCAAAATATCAATAATTCCCAGTGGATGTTCACTTATTCCAATATCCAAATTCCATGGTGCCAAAAGGTATCAGAATCTGAAAGATATCAGGCTTTTAACAACACTTGCTAGTCCTTAGACCTAATCATCTGAGATCATGTGCTGGGTCTGTACAGCCTCCAGATGATTAGGTCTAAGGACTAGCAAGTGTTGTTAAAAGCCTGATATCTTCCGGATTCTGATACCTTTTGGCACCATGAAATTTGGATATTGGAATAAGTGAACATCCACTGGGAATTATTGCTATTTTGCTGTTCTTTCTGCTATTTATTTGGTAAGAGTCCAAACATTACTGGTGGTGGATTTCACGGTGTGTGATGAAGCATTTAGTACTTTGTGATCGCCTCTCCCACGGGAATTATACATCACTGAGATTAGCTCTGTGTTGTTTCATATTGACTTTTTCACATTGAGAAGAAGGACTCTTACACGTTGAGCTTTTTACTTATTGTGTAGCGCGGTATTACTGTTTCACATTTTTGGTATTAAGTGTATTACCTCCCTAAAATGTTAATTCTTCCCGTCTAATCAGAAATGAGAAATGTTGGGGTGATTACATATCACCTGTTATGCAGCAAGGCTGAACTTTCCAGCCTCTCTAAAAGAAAAGCTTGGATAGCCCAATGAAGGTCTGTGAAAGCAGGGAGAAGTTTAATGTGTTTGCATATCTGTGAATCGCTCTTTGCTTTTGACTCACTCACCAGCATAAAAACAGAACCCTTTTTTTTTTAGGAGTTCAAAGGGCACAGATGAGACAAATAAGTATATACATTCTAGATCGACTCCCCCTGCAGGCACAGGACATGGGACAGAATGTACCACTCAAGACTGATGCAAGAGGGAAGGTCCATTTCTAAATGAGAAAAAAGGTGGTCATATATACAAAAATATAGAGGCTGGGTTACAGAGATGGGGTTTAATGCCGGCTTCAACAATGTTCTTCAATGGCACACAAGGACCTTTATATGGCAGGTAAGCAAATAGTGATTTGCTTTTACACTTAGCCTGAACAATATCTTTAAAGATACAATCGTACAAAAATGTACAATCAGTATTTGAAAAAAAATGGATGTGAGAATCAGCTTGTTGGGGGTTGCTTACCTCAGCAGTTCGGTATAGGAAAATGTTGAAAGATTTCCTTTTTCAAAAGTCTTTATTGAAGTTGGAGATTTGTAATGTTACTCTATCGTTACTTTAACGTTTCCAATATCCAGTACTCCCAGCAACCACTGTTTATCTGATAATTGTTTTTAAATGAAATATTTTCATAGGTAAGTCCACTGATGCTTGGCTGCATGTGCTGCTCTCATATGGGGTTTAGGCTTGGGTCAAGTCCGGGGGCCCAAATTGAACTTTGGTGGCAAGTACGGGCAAATATTGGTGAACCCAAACCTCTTCGGGGTCGCGCATCCTTATTTACAAGAAGTGGACTCCAATTGGTTAGTAATAAACAGCCAATCAGCAAATTGCATCCTGGGAAAATTGTTACCAAAGGCCAAATACAGACCCAAAAGGCCAGAAATGTTATCTGTGACCTTCAGGAAGAAACAAAATGTGCAGGAGCAATGGTGGGCAAGTAGTATTTGAGGAAGGTGTCTTTAGAAAACTTCACTTAAATGTGGAAGAAAACCTGTAGCTACCCTGCATTATCTATCATGGCTTGTATTGACCCAAACCCCATTTACATTGGTTAGAAAGGTGCCAGTAATCACACAATACAACCAGGAACTAATAAACTATTCAAATAGGTTCCTCCAGTCACCTTTCTTAAAGATTTTTGCACTACATTTCTTAGCTAGGTTCTACTTTATCAGCGACTCTAATACCAAATGTAAAGCTTTTAAATGGTGGTGGTGTAGAGAGCATGTTGCAACAGTATTACATTTATGGTTGGAATTTCGGTACATCAAATCTCTTTGTCAGATAACTTTTACATTAATAAAAGTCAGATAACATACAAAAAAAACTTAGACCAAAACAATGTCCTCTTGAATTTGATAGACTCAACAAAAAAAACATCTAGGCAGAGCTTCCTCAACTCACCCTGCAGCTCAAAAATTCTGGGAACAACAAGGTATCAATCACTTAGTCTAATTGGGATGACAGGGCTATCTCATTCTACTTCTACATCAAACTACTCTAAATATAGTCACATGTAAACAACATCAAAGCTGAAATGCATAAGTAAGGAAACAAAGATAAACCATAAAATATTAGAGAAATATCGATGATTAAGGGAGTCCACTAATCAGGTTGCTAATTCAGGATAACAACCAAACTTTTCCTCCCTCAATAAGAAGGGGTAGGAGGAGGGGTAGGAGGATGCTCCACGTCACCTTGGGGGGCGGGCCATCTCATCTGCCGGAGCTCTTGGCTGATGCGCTCTCACGCTCAGCTGTGGGAGCGGCTGCGGGACTGCGGATTGGATGGCGCGAGAGGTGGGGTGAGTATAGCATGGGGCATAACAATGGCGGCAGTTACCCTCACCCTTCGAAGCGGCATGGGATCCCCGTGCGCGGGTGTCTGTTAGGGCGGACCTCCCTCTTCATAATAGCCCACTATTGCCTCTTGTTACACTGGTTTGGTAATTATTGCGCACTTGGCACTGGAACTTTGCTCTCAACCATTTATATGTTTACATTTGGGTATATTTATGTGCAATATATTGGTTAAATTGTATATATGTATTTATTTAGTTTTTTATTATTGTCTTTTTGAGGTGATTTGCACAGTTGGTGCAGTTAGCACTGTCATTTTGGGCACTGGTCACTTTAGACCTATTACTTATTAATGTAACACTTTATTTTTGCACATTTTCTAACCTTTGCATATTTTTTGGTTACTACATACATATTTCTGTGCCAGCACAAAAGTAATATATAGGGGGTCATTTTTCAAATAGGGGCTTTCTGGACTGCATATTGATTTTCGGGTGCCTTAGGACAGGTCTATAGATTTTTTGATTGATTGATTGGAGATCTTGGGGAGGTTTTCCATTGTTTTTATTGTGTCTGGTGTCTAATGTCTTGTGTATTTTAATATTTTTTGTCAGTGTATTATTCTCTAATAAAATTTGTGAAATTTGAAATCTTGTTTGGTGCTCCTCAATCTGAGGAAGATGTGGCTTAGTCCACGTCCACTATGAATTTTCTATAGCAATTTAGAGTGAGCACATGTACTAGCATTTAGGTGGTGCACCCATACACTTTTTTTTTTTTTTTTGGGTAGGAGGTCAGACTAATTGTGGACTGGAGTGGAAAAGAAAAAAAGTTCTGTTAAAAAAGTGAAGTTAAAGAAGTTAAAGTGATGGAACCAAGCTTCCTGGAAACAGGTGAGTGTAGCTGTCAGGTTGTCAGTTTGACAGCAATGTCTTAAAGGTAAAGGTTTGCTTAAGAATTGTTCTAACGTTCATCACCAACCAAACACTGAGGATTTAAGATATCGTTCAGAAGCATATCTTATTGCCATCGCACAAGATTCTGTTCTGCAGCTCGCAGTCTGGGAATAAAACAATCATATATGCTTAGATTATCTTGCCCATTAACACCTAGCATGGTGCAGTCCCACATTTGTAGAGTTAATTAGCACTGCGGGAAATGAGATGCGATTATCTCCTCGCTCTGCTGCTGACTCTATGTTGTTCTTAATATCTACAGAATTAGCCTTAGAAAACACAGGAGGTGTTATCTCCTCTCCTGCCATCTTCCTCCCATCTTGTTCCGGGCTGCACGTTTGCCAAGTGATGATAATATTGCTTACCAAGGCTGCCCATGGAGGGTGAGCACTATAACTAATTGTCCCTTTTTTATTACATGGTGCTTCAGAGCAGAGTCTGAGAAGACATTCACATCCACTGTTGCAGCGCTAAATGAAGAGCGGTGGATATGCTGTACCTCGCCATGCATTATGTATCAGCCATCCTGCCGCCTCTGGCTTCTTACAATTATGATATTTTTTAACGCATGTTCATTGACTATATATTAACCTTGATGCTTTTGAGAGCGCACTTACCGCATCAAAGACTTTCACATGCTGTTGTGCTTTAGGCGTACACAGGTTTCTGAGTTATATAAAATTAATAAGTAAACGTAGGAAAACACTGGAAACAAAGGAGGGCTGGCAGACGCTCAGACCAATTTATAACTAACCTGGGAGGTGCACGTGAGCAAGGCAATTAGGTTACACAAGTGTTAAAGGGGCCACAGAACTCAGCCATGTTAGCTTGCAGCCACACCTATAGTCTGTCTCTAAATCTGGTTAAAAAACAGAGGACTCGGTCACACACGTACACCTGCAGAAGTATGCTAAAGTTGCACCACCAACGCCACGGTGCCTCCGTGAGGTGCAGTCTTTAGTCTATTCTCTGTGAGCCCCCTTTGGGACATACAATGCAATAGATACATTGGGAGCAGCTTACCCAAGGTTGCCCCAGGTTAGTTATAAATTGGTCTGAGTGCCTGCCACCCCTCCTTTTGGCTCCCAATGTATCTATTGCATTGTATGTCCCAGAGGGGGCTTTCAGAGATGTAGCAAATCACTGATACAGTGGAGAGCATTTGATTCAGGGCTTGAGGTAGAAATGTGTGCATTAAGATATGCAAATAAACCTCGTCTTACAACCTGAGTCGATTATTACTTTATAAAGTGTTTCTTCAAATGGTAAAGGATTCTCCAGTATGATGTACTCCTGATAAACTTCTAGCAAAATACTAAGATGTCAACCAATTACATTTCTCCATTGATTGTGCATTTTAAATTGGATGTGATAATCATAGGCATAAAAAAATGCCTGTCTTTAAGTTGTTCTTCTCAAAAGCCAACAGTGTTTCAAACCCAGAGCTGCGGAATAAGAGCCCTGTTACTTTGCTGAGCACTTCTATGCCAAATGAACATCTTACAGACCGCTACTGCCAACAATGGCTAAAAGGCTTTTCCTAATAGGGATAATGTTATTAGAAACTCAGCATCTGAAAAGCAGCATCTATTATTTAATATAATAGAAAATAGTGAGGGGTGGCAGGAGGGGATGTCTGTCTCATTCTTCTAGAGCAGTGTTTCTTCTCCAGCTCCTCAAGGGCCACCAACAGGCATATTTTGTGGATCTCCACATAGCTGGGTCTCTAGCATTGTGGCTGTCCTAATAACCCTGCTTGTGCATGTGGGTGGAGATCTGAAACACATGGTCTGTGTTGTCTCTGGGCAGGGGGTCCCCAAACTTTCTTACCTTAAGGGTGACATTCAGCACTAGGAGATAGTCATGAGCCCCAACCAACATAATGTGATGTGTTGCTTTAATCGTTGCTGTAATGCTTGCTGATACCACCCACACCATGGGTAGGTTCTCCAACCCCAAAGATGTTGCAAAGTCAGGCAGAGACCCATGCTGGCATTCCTGTGCCTGCAGCGCCAAATTTCCCCTGGTTATAGGAGTCTCTGGTCTGTGACAAGCAGGGGGGCAGGAAAAGTGCAGAGGAGGAAGCTGCAGAGACAGGTAAGCTAGCTTGATCCACACAGGAGCCACACAGCATGAGACCACAAGTCACATGTGGCTCCCGAGCTACAGGTAAAGGACTCCCGTTCTATGGTGTTCAACCCTCTACTAAAGGGGCACCCAGCATATCATGTTTTGCAGCTCTCCACATAGATAAATGAAATTATTGCTCAGATAGAGCAGTGAAGATCCACAAAACACGACATGTTGATGGACCTTGAGGAAAGGGCTGGGTACCACTGGTGAAGGCCCACTTTATAGTAGCACCCTCCCAAGGGCATAACTAAGGGGGGAGTAGGGGGGCACTTGCCCTGGGTGTAGCAGGCCAGGGGGGAGCCAAAGGAGGGCCTGAGCACCAGTGTGGGGCCCCATTTCAAATCTTTGCTCCGGGTGCCAGAAAGCCTAGCTACTCCTCTGCCCCCTCCTGCCTTATGTTACTTTCTCATGCATGGGCCCACATTCCCCTCTCCTATACCATTTATCTGAGCTTTCCTGTTTGGTCTTTTTTACCCACCCACACTTTAGTATTTATATTGTGAATTAGTTATCACTGATATATTTTAAAGTAGACTGCCAATCTGAAATCCTTCAGTGACTATTGCTGGTCACTGTATCCCTGGGCATCCCAGATCAGAATGCTAACCAGCTGGCAGTCCCATGGAAGGCAGAAAACTTAAGAAGACATAACTACTGTGCCCTACATGACTCTCTGCTCTCTGGGAGGAGGGGGCAAACCTGGATGCTTGGTGGTGGGGCTAAAGCAGGCTCAAGTCATTTTTGACTGATTTCCACTTTAAACCAGACTAACACCCTTACAACAAACAGTGATTATAAGCATCCCTCCCCAGGGCAATTCAGATTGCTGCACATCAATTAATTTACCTTTTTGGCCTCCTGCTGTGGTCAATTTAAAAATAAAAATGGTGGCTCATGTATCTGCAGGCCTCCTGTGAGTTATGTCCATTGAATCTAGGCAGCAAGCATGGCTGAGATGCTGGGAATGGAAGCTCTAAAATGGCCGCTACCAGGAGAAAATATGTAAGGTGGCCTTTTAGCTTTGAGTAGGCACAGGAGCAAATGTAAGTGCTGACAATGCTTCAGTATCATGCATGCAGATGGGCAAGTGAGTTTTGGGGAGTTTTCCTTTTCAACTGTGCCAGACTGTTGGTTCGGTTTAAGTCAGCACATGGGGTCTAAGGAAAACCTGGCTATCGGCAGCTCACGTGCTAACAATTCCTGGTCATGTGATCCTCTCGAGGAAACTCCTTATTTCAAAATTCCAGTAGAATGAATGAATGACCTCAACTTGGAAGTATAATGAACATACACTGCAACCCAATAAAGACATGTCTTAAGAAGGCGTGATTGGGGTGCAATTGAATAAATCATTTATAATTGCAAAAATAGGGCACAGCCAATAAAAGGCAGTCCACTAAAAAGCCACTGTGCAAGGAGGAGACTAGTAAGGAGGCCACCAGACCTAAAAACAACCTAAAGGAATAAAAAGCCTCAATAGCTGAAAATTGAGAGCTTCACCAGGCAAAAGTCAAGCAGAGGACCCTAAAGTCAACAGCAAGAGCAGTTTTACACCCAGTTGGAACAGCATGAGAATAAAATATCAAGCGCCCTTTGCTGTGTGTGGGCAGCTTATTATCTACACATAAATCTTATATACTGGATCATGTCTGCGGTACATTGCCTAACTAGGAAGCACATGACTTTCTACTTATAATGGACTGTCAGAGCACTCCAGAGAAAACGACAGAGCACAGATAACATAGCCCTGAGGTATATGTGGCAGTATGATCTTGTCTCTTCTGCTCGCTTTGCAGTTGTTACTGGGCAACTTTGCTGCCTCAGGTAATAAAAAATGACTGGCAGGTGACTTGTATAATCCTCACATCTTACCCGGCAACATTCTGTTCTAGGCTGTCTTTTCAGGAAGAATGCATACGTAATGATTGCTGTGAAGTAGGAACAATGCTCGCAATACACAAAACCACCTGGCTGTGCAGCAAGGAATAATATGTTTTACCTTAATCTATGCAGTATTACAACAGATTGCATATCGTTAATGTACACATAAGACTTGTGCACAGGGGCGTGCTGCCCATAAGGAGACCTGGGCAAATGCCTGGTGGGCCGCGTTGCTTTGGGGCAGTCTAGGCTGCTACCTTTACTAACACTCCCATCCAATCACTGCCGTCCCCCAGCCCCCATCCCCTTCACCACTACTCCTAGGCTGGCTAAATAACCTATGCCTGAGGGGGGTGCACCTGGTTACCTGGTGTGTGTATGCATATTCAACAGACCTCTGTAGCTAATCTGTAGTTAATCTCAGTTCCAATTGATTTCTGAGAATCTAAAAGCCTGTGCTCTCAGTTGGTCAAGGTGTTGGCTTGCACAGTGCCATGGGTGTGCTCACTTACCAAACGTTCACTGGTTGCTGGTGGCCACATAATCCGGCTTCCCCCTATATGTGTGGTCCCAGAAGTAGGAGTAGGGGGAACAGGCTTGCCTGGCCAGTAGGCATAGTAAGGCATCCACCATTGATGCTAGTGGTGATATTAGGGTTGATTCATGGTCAGTGCGCAAAGACGCTCAGGCGGAGCACAAACAATTTTGCATGCCCCTAGGCTCATGATTCAGGGCTGTGTGCATATGTCGAACGCAAGTGTGAATCGCACCAAATGGCAAGTTCGTGGGAGAAGTGCAAATAGCGTCTTCTTGTGACAATTTGCGCCTTCCGCAAGGTAAATCTGCTGTTCTGAAGCGCAAATAGCATTGCCCCATGTGCATTTGGCCAGCTAGTTGCTCAACTGCTCCCGATGCTCCCCCATGTTTCTCCCCTATCCTTTACTGTTTCTCCATAGCGATTCAATCTCTCCATGTTCTGTGTCTTCTGTATTCTCTGGAATACCTGAGTTCTCCATTTTTGTCCAACCCCCCCCCCAAAAAAAAGTTTAATTTCTAAAAAGAACTTGCGGCTTACACTTTCGTTGTTAGAAAACATGCTGGACGCGGCCGGCATGTGTTTTCGGAATGAAGTAAGGCTGTTACTCATTGGAATCAGCAGTTTCATCCACCTATTTGATGGAGGAAATTTGTCGCTCCAAATAATGTGCGCAAAGTCACCAGTGCACTACCATGAATCTACCCTATTTTGCTTTGTCTAGCACTCCAAGGTTCAGCTGATTTGTTGACCAGACAAGTTATAAACAATCAAAATTATCTTTGCAGTCTCATCTTTGCATAACACTTTGGGTGCATAAAATATAGATGCACGAAATATATGCTTTATTGCAGTTAGTTGAGACCCCACACCAGCAAGACGCTCACGTTGCTAGGGACCGCTTAATGCAAAGAACTTCTCATCTGACTGTTGTAATATCTCACAGCCAAGAGAGGTGCGTGTAATGAGAATTGTAACTCTCTAATTTTAACTCTCATTGATTATAATATATATATATATATCATTGATGTATTAATAGGTTAATTGGATTACCTACTGGTTTAATTACTTAAATTAAAGTGGACCAAAATTTACTCAGGAGTCTATGAGACTCCAGGGCAGGCATAATCCTTACCCCTGAGGCATCCAGATTCGGGATGGTTCACTGTGTAAACTCACCTTCTCCCTGCTAAACATTTAGCAGTGTGTGCGCCTGTGCCAGAAATTTGTGAATAGCTGGCACGCTCCCTGTTAGATGGTAAGGGGGATGCTGGCGTGCTTGGCTCCACCCCTCTAGACTCAGCTGGAGTCGAGTGCTTAGACGAGTTAGCATCCACACAGTCGAGTGTTGACTTTTCGGACAGGAGGTGTTTTAGGACCGGGGAAAGGTGAGTTGGAGTGGGCCACTTGGGGGGTCTCACAAAGCGGGACATTCTGCTTCGGAGTGTCCTAGGGACAAGGACCAAAACAGAGGATAGTTTTGGTCCACTTTAACTATATTGTTTACTTATTCTCTATTTAAACTGGTAGTAGTTTGCATCTTATCTGACTCAATCAGCAATACACTACCCTTGAAAAAAACGACAGACCCTTTATAGCACTTCACATGTTAAAGAAAGACGAAAATAAAAAAACACTAAAAAAAACATCTAAGCAGAAAAGAACAGTGTTAGGGACATTCCCCAGAAATGGGAGCTCACAGCCTGTATGAGAAGATGGCGATTAATAGTATCAAAGGCAGCAGATAAATCAGGAGGCATTAGTTGTGAGCATCTACTTTTGGCTTTGGAAGCTAAGAGATTACTGAATACTTTAATGAGGACAGTTTCAGGAGAATACAAGAAGTAGAAGCCAAATTCAAAAGGATCAAGTATAGGCGGTTGAAAGAAAATTAATTAGAAAGGCATAAACTAGATGCTTTGGGCATTTTGAGCAAGTAACTGTTAAAGAAAATATTCCTTATTTATTGGTTTGGTTATTCCGAAACGTACATGGGATGTACCAAAAGAGATGCAGGACTCCAAGCAAACAAGGTGATCTGATACAGGATATAGAATATTGGTAGATTTTTTAAAAGGGATTCAGGGACCACCCGGCAAATTGATGGAAGGTAATGATTTTATAGTCCAATCCAATCCATTATATAGCATGTTAAACCGGGCCAACAGCTTTGCAAAGTTGAAAAAAACTCCCCAAAATTCACTTACTCATTTGCATGTATCATACTGAATCATTGTCAGCACTTACATTTGCTCCTTCACACATCGGGATGCCACAGGGACAGTGAATCTCTATAAAAGGACAACTAGCATAAAAGTAGGGTGATGAAAAAGCCTAGACAAAAATGTGACGGCCATTTCACAGCTTAAAGTCAACCTAAACCCTCCTTTGCAGCCCTTTACCAGGTAGGTCCCGATCTGCAAGGACTAGGAGTGCACTGGCCATTGGGAATTACCAATGGGCTGCACTGATTTGAGGCCGAATGGGCTGGGTATAGCCTCCAGCATGCTTCCAAACCTGCGTCTTAAATTCTCCCAAGCAGTCTTCCCCTACATACCTGACCCCACTGTACCTACCAGCCAAGACACCCCAGCCCATGGGCTGTCCCTGCAATTCTATAGCCCCAGCATCATGGCTGAGGGGGTCCATATCCACCCTGGCACATTATCCCTTTAATACTAAAGCTTCAGCAATATTGCTTTAAATGGGACCATATCCACCCCTGCAATAGTATAGTTTCAGCCTTGGGGTGCACTTGGCAGCCTGGGAAGCACATTGAGGCTGGGGCTCAGCAGTTTGTGGGCTGGACTGGGGCCTAATTGCAGTCAAAGGAGGTGGTGTGCCATAGTTACTGTGATGAATGGCGCAGGTGGTCCATCAGGTGTTGTATGGAAAAGAGCCTGCATTAAATATCATCCTACCTGCATCTACTGCATGTTATGAGCCTTTAAACATCCAAAATGGCGGTCCATAGGGTCTCAGGCTGCCTGCAAACAGGAAGTGTCTTCTGACTATGCCGCTCTGCATTCTGGGATTGGTGTCTTTTCTTGACCCCAGTTCTGCTCTGTCTGTTCAAAGCACAGCTATAACCCGCCCCCTGTACTTTATCCCGCTCTCCTCTCCTCAGTATGTGATGCTACTAAAGCAAGATGGTGGCGCCTGAATCCTAGAGTCCTTAACAGAGTTGCAGCCCAGTGGGGGAAAGAATAAAAAGTGGTTAAAACTTAAAATATATTAATTGCCAGGGAATAATTTTTTAAGGGTTTGGGCTTTACATTACATGATGGTCCGATTTAATGTTACAGCCTGCAGAATGTCTTTAACAGATTTAGTTGTAACAGTTATTGGGCGGACAATAACTGAAAATAAATTGCACCAAGTGTAAGGAAGGAGATACCTCGTCTCTTTAAGTAGGTACTAACATTGAGCTTCCTTTCCTAATGGGCATGACAGGATCGCTACCCATGCTCCAACCTGTCAGTGTAGTGGCTGTCAATTGTTGGAATAAATATTCCCAGCTAAACCCCTGACAACCTATTAAAAAACAGAAGGCATGAGAGAGGACTACAAAGGTCTTTCAAAATATCATCCTCGCTTCAAATTAGCAGGTCGCCGCCACATGACATTCATAACATCATTAGCTCACTAAACACACAGATGCCATTCTTCATGGGGTCTGCAAGAAGATGTCAGCCAGCCAATGGCACCAGGTTTTCACACAGTAATTTCCAAGGTGTGACACTACTACCATCCTTTTTCTACAGCATTCCCCTATGGCGCAGTCTACGGCCTTTCCCTATGGCGCAGTCTACGGCCTTTCCCTATGGCGCAGTCTACGGCCTTTCCCTATGGCGCAGTCTACGGCCTTTCCCTATGGCGCAGTCTACGGCCTTTCCCTATGGCGCAGTCTACGGCCTTTCCCTATGGCGCAGTCTACGGCCTTTCCCTATGGCGCAGTCTACGGCCTTTCCCTATGGCGCAGTCTACGGCCTTTCCCTATGGCGCAGTCTACGGCCTTTCCCTATGGCGCAGTCTACGGCCTTTCCCTATGGCGCAGTCTACGGCCTTTCCCTATGGCGCAGTCTACGGCCTTTCCCTATGGCGCAGTCTACGGCCTTTCCCTATGGCGCAGTCTACGGCCTTTCCCTATGGCGCAGTCTACGGCCTTTCCCTATGGCGCAGTCTACGGCCTTTCCCTATGGCGCAGTCTACAGCCTTTCCCTATGGCGCAGTCTACGGCCTTTCCCTATGGCGCAGTCTACGGCCTTTCCCTATGGCGCAGTCTACGGCCTTTCCCTATGGCGCAGTCTACGGCCTTTCCCTATGGCGCAGTCTACGGCCTTTCCCTATAGTACTGTACAAATCTGAAACCACTAAAAAGGAACTCCTTTTTTACTTTTGGTTAGAACCACTTAAACTATCCAACAATTACCCAATTGAGAAGCTTTGGAGCTTGTGTAGACCAGTCTGATGTTTATTGTACATGTATATGTATTGTATATTTATTGTACATTGTATTGTGCATGTTCTATTCCTCCCCACTAAAGGTTCTCTTGAAATAGTACTTACACAGTGAAAAGGAGGTAAGACACAGGAAATAGCTCCTGAATTGTTGCATGGTATCCTCTACTGAGAAAAAAATGTTATTACTTATATTGTGGCAAAACAGCTCAATGCAATGCAATTCCCACCACAGATAAAAGTGCAGTTAAGATGCTTTGCTACTACTTTCCTTCAAGGGTCAGCACTTAAAGTGGACCAAAACCTTCAGACCTGGAATCTATAATAAATTCCTACCCCCCAGTGCACCCAGAATCGGGATGCCCCGTTGTGTGAAACCCCCCAGGTCACCCCGGGATACTCACCTTCTCTCAACACAACGCCCAACACAACGCATCCCCGCTATTTCTTTAGCAGTGAGCGTGACGCATCAGGCATTTGTGAATGACGCACAGACACACTCCCTGTTAGGGAGTACAGGGTAGCGGGAATGCTGCCACCTTAATGTGGAGCAACCGTCAAAAATTACTTAAACCAACACAACAGTGCTCATATGCATCCCTCCTCAGGGCAATTTAGATTGTTGCACATAAAAATTTACCTTTTTCTAACTCGTGCTGTGGTAAATTTTAAAAACAAAATGACTGTTCATGGATCTGCAGGCCACCTGCAAACAGGAAGTGCTGCTGGGTTTCCTGTTACTGTGCATTGTCAGTTATATTAGTTGAATCCAGGCAGCGGCATGGCTGAGATGCTGGGAAAGGAAGCTCCAAAATGGCCGCTACCAGGAGCAAATCTGTGAGGTGGCATTTCAGCTCTGAGTGGATGCAAGAGCAAATGTAAGTGCTGACAATGCTTCAGTATCATGCATGCAGATGGGCCAAGTGAGTTTTGGGGAGTTTCTTTTCCAACTGTACCAGGCTGTTGGTATGGTTTAATACACAAACACATACCATATATACACCAACGTAGACAGTAGGGGCAGACTGGTCAAAGGGAGATCTGGTGCGATTTCCCAGTGAGCAGTTCTACTTTAGGGCCAGATGGGCAGAGTTTAGCCCCCAGCTAGGCCACCTCTCCTTGAGTCTATGCCAGAATTGTGCACCCCCAGCCAAGACACCCGAGTCCATGTTCTGCACCTGCAAGTCTATAGTTAAAGCATCATAGCATTTGTGGCCATACCCACCCCTTCCACATATCAGCCCCAACAATACTAAAACTTCAGTAACATACCCAGCCCTAACCATGATCTGCCTGTGCAATGTTATGGCCTCAGCCATGGTGCACACTTGTGACCAGCCAGAAAGCACACGGGGGTCAGGACTGAGGAGGGATGTTGTGTGAGGTTGTGGGCTGGCCAAGGGCCATGAAGATACAGACAGATTTTTGTCACAGTCCACCCCAAGTAGACCATTATTTGGCTTAAAAACTTCCAGTTTTTGTTCCATCAAACCTTTTCTGGTCGTAATAACACCTATAGTGAAAATAACTATCTGTAACATATCTACCCCTGCCCGTGATCTGTTTGTAAAACGTGATGGCCTCAACTATGGTGTACAGTGGTAGACCAGCCAGGAAGCACACCGGGGCAGGGATATTGTCATCTGGTTTTGGACCGGCCAAGGACCATTAAAATCCAGATTGATTAATGGTAGACTGCAACTTTATATGGCTTCAAACTCCCAGACTTTTTTGTGCCTTCAAACTTTTTTTGGCCCCAATGACAATCATAGTTAAAGAGTAAAATTGTAGGCTCTGGAATCTAAAACACTTCTACTTTTGGGGCATCCCGAATTAGGATGCTCCACTGTGTGAACCCCTCTTCCCGATTGCCAATTCCACTCACCTTCTCCCGGAGCCCTCCCCATAAGTGTGCACTCTGGCTGCATCTCACCTCTAGCCATGCGTGTGCCCGGCCTTTGTGAATGAGTGGCACAGGCATGTCACGACTGCAAGGAAGAGGGATGCGGCTGGTGGTGCTGCTAAGCTGCTTGGCCATGTAACCAGCTTAGCCATCAATGGCACCAAAGGAAGCCAAGTGACAACTCAGATTACCTGAGCACGTCACTCAGCCAATCAGTGGACTCGTTCGAGTCTACACCATGAAGTGGAAGAAAGTGAAATGGGGTGACCTGGGGAGTACACACAGCGGGGCATCACAATTCGGGATGCCACCGCACAGAGGAACAACACAGGAAAGTGAAATTCCTAAACTGTGAATCTACCTTACTGGTGAGGAGACCAATTTTGCTTTCACACCATGCCGATTGCGGAGCTCTCGTGCTTTCGGGCAAGTGCCCTGCACCGTGTGGAGGTCGTTCAGCACTAGCTCTTTCCACTCACATGGAGGGTGATCTCTAGCACTGCACCCTCATGATGCTGATGGCAGGGCTTTTGTGGAGTACTCCACAAATGCTGAAGTACATGTGAAAGCTTTCACGGGTGGGCGGTCCCCCCAAAGGCGTGAGCGCTCTGCATCCACCTGGGTCTAAACCAGCCTTAGTGTTTGTATTCAACCCCGGATGAGAAGGATTTCTATTGTTGTTGGTGATGCTGCGCCCTTTTGTATGCTGAAGAGCAGTAAATTTGTGTTGGTCAAATAAATTGCACCATACTTCAATTTGATCAATCTGCTACCTGAGATTGTCATTGCCAGAAGCAACCCTGATCCTGACATATTTATAATGAAGATGAGAATAACACACACTAGTGAACCACACCAGTGAATACACTAGCGGGTAGGAAGTGCGCATTATTGAACTCAGTTGATCATAATGGGAGCTTTATCACAATCCTATGGTCTATAAGACTAGTTCCAAAACAAAATAAAAAAATAGCTCAATCCAGCTCAAGCATCCATCATAGTCCAGAGAAGACTTTCAACCCAAGCTCAGTAAATCACCAACTGATAGAGGAGTAAAACAGATCAAACTTTGATCCGTTTATTCCAAAGTGCACCAGGGCCCTCAGGACCAGTATCATTTGCCTGCTTTTTCTGGCGATGGGCTCTCAGTTCTGTCTCACAGCTGATTCATTTGTTACATTCTCCTAGTGTGACCAACATCCCCAGCCCCCCCCCCCCCCCCCCCCCCGTTTACATTATGTCTTCTTTATTTGCAGGTGCAAGTGTCCAATGTCACCTACTTTTTAGCTCTACAAACCATCGCTGCTAGACTGACGCCGTCACGTACGGATCACCCGGTCCATGTCCCGCAATGCCTGTATGCCCCCCTCCATTGCAGTGAAGGAGTTCCTGTTCCTGTGATGAAGATCACAGGGCTGTCCGTCAGATGCTGCATGGAGGACATTGGTGCGACAATGGTGGCAGAGGCCAGGCAGTGTGGAACATGGATCTGGGGATAGCGTCAGAGCGCCGGACTAGCAGCAATGGTTTGTGGGAAATAAAAGGTGAGTTGAATGAATTTAAAGTAGTGACATTAAAATAGTGGTCCAAAATGCCTCTGCCTTCCATTCCAGCATATGAGGGCACAGAAAGTATATACATGGCACACACAAACCAAGCAAAACAGGTTATACCTATTATTCTAAGTGGGTAGACAGAGCATCATCCTTTTTTCATCTTCGTGCACGGCACTTCTTTGTGAAATTCCTAGAAAAAAACTTGCTAGACCAGGGATGGACAACCTGCGGCCCAGGGGCCACATGTAGCCCGCACTTTCCCCAGCACCTCTCCCTACCTCTGCCCAATTCATCTCTCCCCAACTCTGCCTGACTCAACCCTACTCCTAAATCTCACCTCTTAGTGCCCACCTCAGCTTTTCCCTGCCTTCTTATCACCTCATCTCTTCCATCAGCCAACCTCACTACTGCCCATTTCCTCCCTACTCATTTTACCTATTCCCACCACAACTCAGCCCACATCTACTTATCTCACCTATTCCCACCACACCTCAGAGCACATCTACTTATCTCACCTATTCCAACCCCACCTCAGCCCACATCTACTTATCTCACCTATTCCCACCACACCTCAGCCCACATCTACTTATCTCACCTATTCCCACCACACCTCAGAGCACATCTACTTATCTCACCTATTCCAACCCCACCTCAGCCCACATCTACTTATCTCACCTATTCCCACCACACCTCAGCCCACATCTACTTATCTCACCTATTCCCACCACACCTCAGAGCACATCTACTTATCTCACCTATTCCAACCCCACCTCAGCCCACATCTACTTATCTCACCTATTCCAACCCCACCTCTACTTATCTCACCTATTCCCACCACACCTCAGAGCACATCTACTTATCTCACCTATTCCAACCCCACCTCAGCCCACATCTACTTATCTCACCTATTCCCACCACACCTCAGAGCACATCTACTTATCTCACCTATTCCAACCCCACCTCAGCCCACATCTACTTATCTCACCTATTCCCACCACATCTCAGAGCACATCTACTTATCTCACCTATTCCAACCCCACCTCAGCCCACATCTACTTATCTCACCTATTCCCACCACACCTCAGAGCACATCTATTTATCTCACCTATTCCAACCCCACCTCAGCCCACATCTACTTATCTCACCTATTCCCACCACACCTCAGCCCACATCTACTTATCTCACCTATTCCAACCACACCTCAGAGCACATCTACTTATCTCAACAATTCCAACCCCACCTCAGTCCCACATCTACTTATCTCACCTATTCCCACCACACCTCAGCCCATATCTACTTATCTCACCTATTGCAACCACACCTCAGCCCACATCTACTTATCTCACCTATTCCCACCACACCTCAGCCCACATCTACTTATCTCACCTACTCCCACCACACCTCAGCCCACATCTACTTATCTCACCTATTCCAACCACACCTCAGCCCACATCTACTTATCTCACCTATTCCAACCACACCTCAGAGCACATCTACTTATCTCAACTATTCCAACCCCACCTCAGCCCACATCTACTTATCTCACCTATTCCCACCACACCTCAGCCCATATCTACTTATCTCACCTATTGCAACCACACCTCATCCCACATCTACTTATCTCACCTATTCCCACCACACCTCAGCCCATATCTACTTATCTCACCTATTGCAACCACACCTCAGCCCACATCTACTTATCTCACCTATTCCCACCACACCTCAGCCCATATCTACTTATCTCACCTATTGCAACCACACCTCAGCCCACATCTACTTATCTCACCTATTCCCACCACACCTCAGCCCATATCTACTTATCTCACCTATTGCAACCACACCCCAGCCCACATCTACTTATCTCACCTATTCCCACCAAACCTCAGCCCATATCTACTTATCTCACCTATTGCAACCACACCACAGCCCACATCTACTTATCTCACCTATTCCCACCACACCTCAGCCCACATCTACTTATCTCACCTATTCCAACCCCACCTCAGCCCACATCTACTTATCTCACCTATTCCCACCACACCTCAGCCCACATCTACTTATCTCACCTATTCCCACCACACCTCAGCCCACATCTACTTATCTCACCTATTCCAACCACACCTCAGAGCACATCTACTTATCTCAACTATTCCAACCCCACCTCAGCCCACATCTACTTATCTCACCTATTCCCACCACACCTCAGCCCATATCTACTTATCTCACCTATTCCAACCCCACCTCAGCCCACATCTACTTATCTCACCTATTCCCACCACACCTCAGCCCACATCTACTTATCTCACCTATTGCAACCACACCTCAGCCCACATCTACTTATCTCACCTATTCCCACCACACCTCAGCCCACATCTACTTATCTCACCTATTCCCACCACACCTCAGCCCACATCTACTTATCTCACCTATTCCAACCACACCTCAGAGCACATCTACTTATCTCACCTATTGCAACCCCACCTCAGCCCACATCTACTTATCTCACCTATTCCCACCACACCTCAGCCCATATCTACTTATCTCACCTATTCCAACCCCACCTCAGCCCACATCTACTTATCTCACCTATTCCCACCACACCTCAGCCCACATCTACTTATCTCACCTATTGCAACCACACCTCAGCCCACATCTACTTATCTCACCTATTCCAACCACATCTCAGCTCACCTTTTTTCGCCTTACCTCTAATGTCTTTTCCTCAGCTCACTTCTTAGATAATGCTTAAAGTTTAAAGTGGACCAAAACCCAGGATTTTGACTATCCTGGGTTTTGGTCCTTGCCCCCGATCGGAGGAACCCCCGCTGTGTGAAAACCCCAGGTCGCCCAAATAAACTCGCCTCTTCTACGATGCATGCGTCCCTGCATCCAGGAGCTCGTCTAATGTGAGCAGATCGAAGCGCAGAGACGGTTGCATTCCCTGCTAACAGGGAGCCTGCCCGCAGCAGCCATTCACAAATGCCTGGCGTGGGCATGTGTCCTGTTCAAGGGATAGCGTGGATGCAGCTACAGCTTGTACATGTGCCGTTGGACCAGGAAAGAAGTGAATTTCCCGGCGACCTGGGTGGTTCCACACAGCGGGGCATCCTGATTCTGAATGCCCCGGGGGGAGGAAATCCAGTGGCCCTGGAATTTTAGAGATTTCAGGGCTGAAGGGGCATGGGTTTTGGTCCTCTTTGAAGCCTTCCTTGCGCACCCCTGGGCTAGACTCATGTTTTGGAATGTGTCCCTCGTCAGCACAAGGCCGCAAGTAGTAGCTCTGCTTATTCACTAATATAAGGTATAGCCTCTTGTTCCTGGTCTGCATGTGCCACGTTAATACTTTCTGCTTTAAGAAAGGACTCCTTACCCTTCAATTTTCTTTTCAAACTTGACAACACACAGCGGTGCCATTGAAAATGTTAAAAAAGCATGTGTTACATATATATGATGTCTACAGCAACCAAATACATTTTACTTATTCAGCCTCTATTACAGATCTTAGCAACAGCAGAAACAAGTCATTCATCGACTTTCTAGATATAAACCCCACTGTACTGTTTTTCTGTTCCCTAATATATTAATAATATGGTTTAAAAAACAATTGGCGTTTTCCATAGCAACTACTCTGAATTGTGCTTTCAGTTTCCAAGGACGATAAGAATGGTAGAACAACAAGGGTTTGAGGTCATTCCCTTTCATTTAGGAAGCATCCATATATGATGGGGGATACAGATCAGTATTGTCAGCATGTGTCACGTGCTTGTTGTCACTCATTGGGGGGGGGGGGGGCATGTGAAAGGTCTCATATAAGATCTTGGAGGGCAGTGTTTTTAAAAGAAGCAATTGTGTGATAATAAACCCTCTAGCTGTAGCTTTAAATGATCTTCAAAGAAAACTATATAGAGATCCTCTCTCCTCTGTTCCATCTGTGAGTGGCAATGATTATAAGTGTAGACTGTATTTTTGGAGACTGAGAGCGCTCAATATAGTAACTGTTACTGGCCGCAGTGGACACAGCTGAACGGTAGCCAGATATTTTTGCTATAGAAATTTTGGAGGACTGCCATGTAGAAATGCAAGTAGAGAAGCATGCCCAATTCCCGATAGAATACAATGTCTGCCAGACAGCTGATACCTGCTAGTCTGCTGTCCTAGAAGGGTGTAGTTGCTCATTTCTAATCCGTGTTCTAAGGACAAGCACTCCAACTTTCTGCAAAAAGTGGCCAGAACCACGACCATGCCTGCATCACTTTATGAAAAGTTCCATTTAGTGTGTGCAGGGGAGAACCTCTCGCTTTACCTGTCTGTTCACTCAAGCCTGCTGTACTTTAGGCAATAAAAATGCCAACACCTGTTTTTAAAGCAGACTTCCTGCCCAAAGGCCTATAGAACCCCCCCCCCCCCCCCCCCCCCAGGCATCCCGATTTGGAACACTCACTGGCTGTAGGCCTGCAGGGACAAAGTATAAATCTTATAATGATTATGCCTGTCCCACTTTGCATCCTGCAAGACCATCCAAAGCCAATGGGTAACTTACACCCTATATGTCTGGCGCACACCCAACTAGCAAACCCAGTGGAGCAGTAAACCCTACTGGACCCCACAATGGATCTCGACTGGTTGAATAATATGCCTGATTTGGGATGCTTATTCTTTTCCCCTATAAGCCCCTAATCAAGATATCCAGGGGTCAGGTTTAGTCTTTGTTGACTGTAGGTCAGTTTCAAATAAGGGTGCTGTGAGCAGTGAACAATTCAGGAGACAGGTAAACCATCAGGCAGAGAAGGAGGTTCTCTCACTAAACGGAGAAGCTCACACACTGTAATGCAGTAGTTGGCAGCATTTCAGCTCCAGCCCTGACTAAAGAGGCAGCTAGGAGCATGGCTTTGAAACAAGGGCTAAAACTCAGCACCAACACCTTTCTCTTTATGTTAGACCTGGGCCATGGGACAAGGTACCATACGCCCTTTACTACTCTGGGATCATGCTCTCCAACTCAGCACTTGCCCGGCAGTGCACCCTCCGCCTCCCTCGCCACTCGTGCTGGCTTGTAATGGACAGTCCTAGCCAGGATTTGTATGTATGCTGAGCATGCAAAGATAGTTGAGAGCGGGCCCGCAATGAAGTAAGGGGATGGTAGAGCTGATGGCAGGGACACCATCTGACCTGCAGTGTGAACTCTGAAGGCCACAGCTCCCGCTGAACACCTTATGAGCTAACCAGCGTGTATGCTGGATTCTTGTGCCTTTATACGCATAGCAGAGCTTCGCCTCTCAATGAGTATTAATGGACGCTAGTTCGGTTCTACATACCTGATTCGGACCCTTATCTGAACATGAGGATTTGTGCAATATAATAGAATCCAGATTTGGAGAGTGTGGGTTTGTGTGGGTGTGTGGGGTGTCAGGTCACCCAGTGTGGATGGGGGGGGGCCCTGTATTTTTAGTGTAGGCTATGTAGTCTTTTATTGGTGTATGGGGATTTGGGGTATATATGTATGTGTGCCGCTTTGTACCATCAATAAACTTTTGTTTGTAAGGCAATATGTGCCTTGGATTCTTCCAAGTGCCGGCCTCACACTTAACCAGGTCTATGAGTGTTTGGGTTTAGCACTTGCCAGGTACCCTGGCGACACCTGGAAGCCAGGGTAGTAAGGCTTTAAGAGGGTCAACACAAAAATACACATAAAAGTAGCCAGTGGGGGTCTGCCTAAAACCAGCCAAAGATGCCTGATCCCCCTGTCCCAATACTCACCTGCTCCTGTAATTGCTCCTACCAGTTACCAGATGGGAGCTCATGTGACTGCTAGCGTCCAGTGGGGTTTGCAAAGCTGGCACACACAGCAACATGTAAGCCCACCCTGTGAACTTCACTGGCTGCCAGCGGTCATTGGGGGCCATAAAGATTTCTGAAAACAACAAAATAGGTAAGTAATGGCACCAGGAAATGGACTTCCACAGCGGGTATGTGGTACGGGGCATCCAACAATCCAATTCCCCCAACCTCTTCTAATTTAAAGCGGAGGTCCAGATATTATAAGGGTACCTCCCGCTGGCCCCAATAACAGCATTGTGGCAGGTAAAAAAAAATGGTCCCAGAATCCAGAGCTGCCTATCAGCAATTCTGGTGGCAGCAGCTCACTGCCCCCCACTCTTGTCAATGAGCTGATGGGTGCACGCACATGGCATTCTGTGTAGTGACCGAGATGGCCACAGTCATGGCTAGAAACACTAGGAGGGACAAGCAGGACTGCAGTGAGGAGGCACTAGGCATTTCTCAACAGCTGGCGGGCTAGTGGCATGCGTTCCATTTATGTTTACCATATCGCTCTGAAGTCAGAGGGGCTAGTAAGGCTTCACACAGAATGGGAAGGAACAGCACCTGGAAATCTCCCTCTCAAGGGTGTTGGTCTTTACCACTGGCCCACTTTAAAACAAGCACCGCAATATGTATAACTCAAGATATAGAAGATAAAAATGATGGTCTTGGCTAGAAATATAAACAGAGATAACAGGATGTGAATCTAAAACCGCCTACCATCACTGTCTCAGAAAAATCTATTGAACTTCCCACCAAACAGACAGGGAGCCTTCAGGCAAATCACTCCTTTGAGAACCTATAAGTAAATCAATGTCCAGCACAATATGTTAATGCATGCCTCCATGCTTTCAATACTGGGTCTGATTATTTGTTTACAAATTGAGCTAAGCCACAAAGACCACAAAAAAGAAATATATATACACACACACACACACACACACACACACACACACACACACGCTCAATATGTAAGCACAAAAAGCAAGAAAATAGACAATAATAGAGAGGGCCATATATCCATATATTATTGTTGCATTAGCGTGAATAGAAGGGGGGAGAGCATTACAGGAAGCGCATAGACATATATTTCATGTAAATAGGTTTCATCTCCCCAGAACGAGTGAGTGAAGTATGGCCCCTGCTGACCTACAGATGACAGTTTAATGGAATCATTTGTCATCCTACTAGTAAGTCTCCACTGAAAACCATAAACCCCAAAATCCCTGGTAGCAAGATTTACCAGCAGTACCAGAATGTCACAATTACCACTTGTCCTTCATATCACGGACTCCATGCCAGTCATTGCTTAAACACAGGCATTTAATTCTCTTAGTGACCACAGTCCATTCCCATCCCATGATGCTCTGATGCATGTAAGCATCTTACTGCCTTCTAGGACCAGCAGCAGCACTAGAAGCAAGGTGAATTTATTAACGTTGTGATACATAATAGAAGGAATTAATAAACCATCATCTGAGTGGAGTATATATTACCGTTTGGGTTTGTTTAATGCTATTTAGATTTGAGATCATACTATGGCGTGTAGGTGTATACGACAATGTTGTGTCACGGCTGCTATTATTATTATTAATGACTAAATGAAGGATCTATATAGATTACAGTGTTAATCTGAGCAGCATATGAGTCATAAGGAGAGTTGTGCTGTTTACTGTGACATTGCTGTGCAAAGCAAGAGTATTCCTATACATACACATATATATATATATATACACACACACACACACACACACACACACACACACACACACACACACCTGCTTCACAATGCTTGGCCAGCAAGGTGCTGGGGACAGGGGTAACTGGTCCTTTCTAACTTTCATTTATCACTGAAATTCCCTGCTAATTCAAAAGCTCTATTTAGCATTCTCGCCTTCCTAGGTGCTGTTTAATCAGGGCATCACTTCATACCAAAGAACACTGCTTATTTACCACACCCGGGATCAATAAAAAACAGAACTGGTGATGCACCCCCTCCAAGTCTATTCCACAGAGCCACCATCCAAGCGGGCCCCCATGTTTCCCCTGATGACATAGCGCACCAATGTTCACCCCTCCATGAATAGTGCATGTTTGGATGCGGGTGGTGATTTGGAACCTTCACCCGGTTGCCTATTGATGGGATCCAGGAACAAGTGAGTATCTGGGCTCTGGGGACCAGGCTTGCAGGGGCTTTGTGTGGGAAGCATCACCAATCAGGATGCCCCCCCCCCCCCAGTCATAAGCAGTGGTGCTGGCTTGACATATAGGGTGTGGGACAGCTTTAATGATCATTGGTAAAAAACATGAATCAGTACACTGTAACACACCATGGATTAGTTGGGTAATCATGCAAATAATGAAAATGAAAAAGGTTATAGGAGTTTAGGTTTACAATGGATCAGCTGGTTGCCATGTACCCCCCCCCCCCCCCCCCCCCCCGGGGTTTGATTGCAAATGTTATACCCATTTTCTTTTATAATTTCTTCAGTTAGAGAAGACTTTAGGTCCTCTCACTCCTGCAGCATGGGGGCCAAGTCCCATTGTACATGCCCTCCTTGCAAGTCCAGGACCAGGCAGTGTTTACTTGCTTTCACGTTCCCTTGCATGGCTCCCCGTCAGCTTCTCCACCAATTCTCTGAGCAGGTGAAGTGCACCCCTCCCATGCCAGAGAGGTGCATCCAGTGGGTTGCGGGTTACAGAGGGTGCGCAACCACACAAGGGGTCAGAGGGGCCCCATCATTTTTGCTCCCCCACCTTATTCATCATATTTGTGCTGACTTGGGATCATTTAGAGAAAGGAAGCATCATGTGTCTCTTCTTTTTCAGTCTTTAGTTGTCAAGCTGCATTCAACTTAGTTGAAAGACAGCCTTGACAGGGCCCCATTTAATATTTGCACCAGTGCAGGGTCACACCACTGGGTGAACACCCCCCCCCCCATCTTGCCAGTCAAAACCCAATTGTTTGCTGGCAGAATGAAAGCTATGCGAGAGTACATGGAAGTAGATAAACAAGCTTTATCCGGAGGTGATGCTTAGTGGGGCATCTCAAATCAGCCCAGCCCCTATGCTATAAAGTGAGAGATCTTAATGTTTTCTTTTTGTTGAGGTCCGCTTTCAGAAGTTATAGTCCCCCTTTCTTTCTTCATTGTTATATTAACATTCAGCAATGTATGCTTCACAAACCCCAATGGTAAGTACAGGTTAAAGCTGCAGGGCAGTTAATAGAATACATATAGGAAACCAACACATGGTCCAAGTGAGGAGGACTCCAAGAACTGGCTGCTGCAGATCTGCAAAGTAATCAGTGGATGATCTGCAGAGTCTTGGGGTTGTCATCTACATAATCTAGGAATAGGAAGCCCGGTGTAGATTGTGAGCTCTGTGGGTTAGGGGCTTGGTGAGTGAGGGAGCAGCATGACTGAGCCCTGGCACTGGCTACAATCACCTGTCATGCAGCAACAGCTTAGCCCAGCTCGGGCTTGATCTGATGATGGCACAGCCCCAATCCTATTGTCGGGGATTAGCAGCCCGATTAGCCACACACACATACATACACACACACACAGCCATAGAGTACAGTGGCATCGCCAGCCTCCTTCCTACCTGCTCCTCGGGCAGGGCGCTGCTCGGTGTCCGGTAGTGGTGATGGTGGGCGCTTCTATTGTGTGCTCTCCTCCCCGCCGCACGCCGAGACTGCTAATGAGCCCGGGAAGCTGCATGGAGCGCCCCCTCCCCGCCCGGCAACCTGCCTGCCTGCCTGCCGGAGATGGAGGAGAATGCACCACAGAGCCGAGGGAGGGGATGAGGCCGTTACCATAGTGACCATGGCTACCCCCTCTCCCTCCCTCCTCCTTCTCCTCCCGCAGGGCTGTGTGTAGTAGTGTGAGCGAGTCTCTGGAGGGAAATGTTAGTAAATGGCTGTGTAGTCCACCCGTCTGCTCTGCCAGGGGCTTCCTGCCGCCTCCATCTTCCTGGGTGCCCCCCAGGAGGGGCTCAGCAAGGCCAATGGGGGCACATTTATCACAGGAATCCTTCATTCTGCAGGTGAATCAGGGCCACTATTAGTGGTGAGGGCACTGCCTGATGCTATGGTAGAGGCACAACATGGTAGATACCTGTATGGGACAGCAGCGGCATCATGGGATGGGTGAGGTGGGCACATTTATCACAGGATTCCTTCATTCTGCAGGTGAATCAGGGCCACTATTAGTGGTGAGGGCACTGCCTGATGCTATGGTAGGGGCACAACATGGTAGATACCTGTATGGGACAGCAGTGGCATCATAGGATGGGTGGGGGGGGCACATTTATCACAGGAATCCTTCATTCTGCAGGTGAATCAGGGCCACTATTAGTGGTGAGGGCACTGCCTGATGCTATGGTAGGGGCACAGCATGGTAGATACCTGTATGGGACAGCAGTGGCATCATGGGATGGGTGGGGGGCACATTTATCACAGGAATCCTTCATTCTGCAGGTGAATCAGGGCCACTATTAGTGATGAGGGCACTGCCTGATGCTATGGTAGGGGCAACACATGGTAGATACCTGTATGGGACATCAGCAGCATCATGGGATGGGTTGGGGGGCACATTTATCACAAGGATTCCTTCATTCTGCAGGTGAATCAGGGCCACTATTAGTGGTGAGGGCACTGCCTGATGCTATGGTAGGGGCACAACATGATAGATACCTGTATGGGACAGCAGTGGCATCATGGGATGGGTGGGGGGCACATTTATCACAAGGATTCCTTCATTCTGCAGGTGAATCAGGGCCACTATTAGTGGTGAGGGCACTGCCTGATGCTATGGTAGGGGCACAACATGGTAGATACCTGTATGGGACATCAGCAGCATCATGGGATGGGTGAGGTGGGCACATTTATCACAGGAATCCTTCATTCTGCAGGTGAATCAGGGCCACTATTAGTGGTGAGGGCACTGCCTGATGCTATGGTAGGGGCACAACATGGTAGATACCTGTATGGGACATCAGCAGCATCATGGGATGGGTTGGGGGGCACATTTATCACAAGGATTCCTTCATTCTGCAGGTGAATCAGGGCCACTATTAGTGGTGAGGGCACTGCCTGATACTATGGTAGGGGCACAACATGGTAGATACCTGTATGGGACAGCAGTGGCATCATGGGATGGGTGGGGGAGGCACATTTATCACAAGGAATCCTTCATTCTACAGGTGAATCAGGGCCACTATTAGTGGTGAGGGCACTGCCTGATGCTATGGTAGGGGCACAACATGGTAGATACCTGTATGGGACAGCAGCAGCATCATGGGATGGGTGGGGGGGCACATTTATCACAGGAATCCTTCTTTCTGCAGGTGAATCAGGGCCACTATTAGTGGTGAAGGCACTGCCTGATGCTATGGTAGGGGCACAACATGGTAGATATCTGTATGGGACAGCAGTGGCATCATGGGATGGGTGGGGGGGCACATTTATCACAGGAATCCTTCATTCTGCAGGTGAATCAGGGCCACTATTAGTGGTGAGGGCACTGCCTGATGCAATGGTAGGGGCACAACATGGTAGATACCTGTATGGGACAGCAGCAGCATCATGGGATGGGTGGGGGGGGCACATTTATCCCAGGAATCCTTCATTCTGCAGGTGAATCAGGGCCACTATTAGTGGTGAGGGCACTGCCTGATGCTATGGTAGGGGCACAACATGATAGATACCTGTATGGGACAGCAGTGGCATCATGGGATGGGTGGGGGGCACATTTATCACAAGGATTCCTTCATTCTGCAGGTGAATCAGGGCCACTATTAGTGGTGAGGGCACTGCCTGATGCTATGGTAGGGGCACAACATGATAGATACCTGTATGGGACAGCAGTGGCATCATGGGATGGGTGGGGGGCACATTTATCACAAGGATTCCTTCATTCTGCAGGTGAATCAGGGCCACTATTAGTGGTGAGGGCACTGCCTGATGCTATGGTAGGGGCACAACATGGTAGATACCTGTATGGGACAGCAGCAGCATCATGGGATGGGTGGGGGGGGGCACATTTATCACAGGAATCCTTCATTCTGCAGGTGAATCAGGGCCACTATTAGTGGTGAAGGCACTGCCTGATGCTATGGTAGGGGCACAACATGGTAGATACCTGTATGGGACAGCAGCAGCATCATGGGATGGGTTGGGGGGCACATTTATCACAAGGATTCCTTCATTCTGCAGGTGAATCAGGGCCACTATTAGTGGTGAGGGCACTGCCTGATGCTATGGTAGGGGCACAACATGGTAGATACCTGTATGGGACAGCAGTGGTATCATGGGATGGGTGAGGGAGGCACATTTATCACAGGAATCCTTCATTCTGCAGGTGAATCAGGGCCACTATTAGTGGTGAGGGCTCTGCCTGATACTATGGTAGGGGCACAACATGGTAGATACCTGTATGGGACAGCAGCAGCATCATGGGTTGGGTGGGGGGGCACATTTATCACAGGAAACCTTCATTCTGCAGGTGAATCAGGGCCACTATTAGTGGTGAAGGCACTGCCTGATGCTATGGTAGGGGCACAACATGGTAGATACCTGTATGGGACAGCAGTGGCATCATGGGATGGGTGGGGGGGCACATTTATCACAGGAATCCTTCATTCTGCAGGTGAATCAGGGCCACTATTAGTGGTGAGGGCACTGCCTGATGCTATGGTAGGGGCACAACATGGTAGATACCTGTATGGGACAGCAGTGGCATCATAGGATGGGTGGGGGGGGCACATTTATCACAGGAATCCTTCATTCTGCAGGTGAATCAGGGCCACTATTAGTGGTGAGGGCACTGCCTGATGCTATGGTAGGGGCACAACATGGTAGATACCTGTATGGGACAGCAGTGGCATCATGGGATGGGTGGGGGGGGCACATTTATCACAGGAATCCGTCATTCTGCAGGTGAATCAGGGCCACTATTAGTGGTGAGGGCACTGCCTGATGCTATGGTAGGGGCACAACATGGTAGATACCTGTATGGGACAGCAGCAGCATCATGGGATGGGTGGGGGGGGCACATTTATCACAAGGATTCCTTCATTCTGCAGGTGAATCAGGGCCACTATTAGTGGTGAGGGCACTGCCTGATGCTATGGTAGGGGCACAACATGGTAGATACCTGTATGGGACATCAGCAGCATCATGGGATGGGTGGGGGGGCACATTTATCACAGGAATCCTTCATTCTGCAGGTGAATCAGGGCCACTATTAGTGGTGAGGGCACTGCCTGATGCTATGGTAGGGGCACAACATGATAGATACCTGTATGGGACAGCAGTGGCATCATGGGATGGGTGGGGGGCACATTTATCACAAGGATTCCTTCATTCTGCAGGTGAATCAGGGCCACTATTAGTGATGAGGGCACTGCCTGATGCTATGGTAGGGGCACAACATGGTAGATACCTGTATGGGACAGCAGTGGCATCATGGGATGGGTGGGGGGGCACATTTATCACAGGAATCCTTCATTCTGCAGGTGAATCAGGGCCACTATTAGTGATGAGGGCACTGCCTGATGCTATGGTAGGGGCACAACATGATAGATACCTGTATGGGACAGCAGCAGCATCATGGGATGGGTGGGGGGGGGGGGGCACATTTATCACAGGATTCCTTCATTCTGCAGGTGAATCAGGGCCACTATTAGTGGTGAGGGCACTGCCTGATGCTATGGTAGGGGCACAACATGGTAGATACCTGTATGGGACAGCAGCAGCATCATGGGATGGGTGGGGGGGGCACATTTATCACAAGGATTCCTTCATTCTGCAGGTGAATCAGGGCCACTATTAGTGGTGAGGGCACTGCCTGATGCTATGGTAGGGGCACAACATGGTAGATACCTGTATGGGACAGCAGTGGCATCATGGGATGGGTGGGGGCGGCACATTTATCACAAGGATTCCTTCATTCTGCAGGTGAATCAGGGCCACTATTAGTGGTGATGGCACTGCCTGATGCTATGGTAGGGGCACAACATGGTAGTTACCTGTATGGGACAGCAGCATCATGGGGTGGGTGAGGTGGGCACATTTATCACAGGAATCCTTCATTCTGCAGGTGAATCAGGGCCACTATTAGTGGTGAGGGCACTGCCTGATGCTATGGTAGGGGCACAACATGATAGATACCTGTATGGGACAGCAGCAGCATCATGGGATGGGTGGGGGGGGGCACATTTATCACAGGATTCCTTCATTCTGCAGGTGAATCAGGGCCACTATTAGTGGTGATGGCACTGCCTGATGCTATGGTAGGGGCACAACATGGTAGATACCTGTATGGGACAGCAGTGGCATCATGGGATGGGTGAGGTGGGCACATTTATCACAGGATTCCTTCATTCTGCAGGTGAATCAGGGCCACTATTAGTGGTGATGGCACTGCCTGATGCTATGGTAGGGGCACAACATGGTAGTTACCTGTATGGGACAGCAGCATCATGGGATGGGTGAGGTGGGCACATTTATAACAGGAATCCTTCATTCTGCAGGTGAATCAGGGCCACTATTAGTGGTGAGGGCACTGCCTGATGCTATGGTAGGGGCACAAGATGGTATAGATACCTGTATGGGACAGCAGTGGCATCATGGGATGGGTTGGGGGACACATTTATCACAAGGATTCCTTCATTCTGCAGGTGAATCAGGGCCACTATTAGTGATGAGGGCACTGCCTGATGCTATGGTAGGGGCACAACATGGTAGATACCTGTATGGGACAGCAGTGGCATCATGGGATGGGTGAGGTGGGCACATTTATCACAGGAATCCTTCATTCTGCAGGTGAATCAGGGCCACTATTAGTGGTGAGGGCACTGCCTGATGCTATGGTAGGGGCACAACATGATAGATACCTGTATGGGACAGCAGCAGCATCATGGGATGGGTGGGGGGGGGCACATTTATCACAGGATTCCTTCATTCTGCAGTGAATCAGGGCCACTATTAGTGGTGAGGGCACTGCTGATGCTATGGTAGGGGCACAACATGGTAGATACCTGTATGGGACAGCAGCAGCATCATGGATGGGTGGGGGGGGCACATTTATCACAAGGATTCCTTCATTCTGCAGGTGAATCACGGCCACTATTAGTGGTGAGGGCACTGCCTGATGCTATGGTAGGGCACAAACATGGTAGATACCTGTATGGGACAGCAGTTGGCATCATGGGATGGGTGGGGGGGGGCACATTTATCACAAGGATTCCTTCATTCTGCAGGTGAATCAGGGCCACTATTAGTGGTGAGGGCACTGCCTGATGCTATGGTAGGGGCACAACATGGTAGATACCTGTATGGGACAGCAGCAGCATCATGGGATGGGTGGGGGGGCACATTTATCACAGGAATCCCTCATTCTGCAGGTGAATCAGGGCCACTATTAGTGGTGAGGGCACTGCCTGATGCTATGGTAGGGGCACAACATGGTAGATACCTGTATGGGACAGCAGTGGCATCATGGGATGGGGGGGGGGGCACATTTATCACAAGGATTCCTTCATTCTGCAGGTAAATCAGGGCCACTATTAGTGGTGATGGCACTGCCTGATGCTATGGTAGGGGCACAACATGGTAGTTACCTGTATGGGACAGCAGCATCATGGGATGGGTGAGGTGGGCACATTTATCACAGGAATCCTTCATTCTGCAGGTGAATCAGGGCCACTATTAGTGGTGAGGGCACTGCCTGATGCTATGGTAGGGGCACAACATGGTAGATACCTGTATGGGACAGCAGTGGCATCATGGGATGGGTGGGGGGCACATTTATCACAGGATTCCTTCATTCTGCAGGTGAATCAGGGCCACTATTAGTGGTGAGGGCACTGCCTGATGCTATGGTAGGGGCACAACATGGTAGATACCTGTATGGGACATCAGCAGCATCATGGGATGGGTGGGGGGGGCACATTTATCACAGGAATCCTTCATTCTGCAGGTGAATCAGGGCCACTATTAGTGGTGAGGGCACTGCCTGATGCTATGGTAGGGGCACAACATGGTAGATACCTGTATGGGACAGCAGTGGCATCATGGGATGGGTGAGGTGGGCACATTTATCACAGGATTCCTTCATTCTGCAGGTGAATCAGGGCCACTATTAGTGGTGATGGCACTGCCTGATGCTATGGTAGGGGCACAACATGGTAGTTACCTGTATGGGACAGCAGCATCATGGGATGGGTGAGGTGGGCACATTTATAACAGGAATCCTTCATTCTGCAGGTGAATCAGGGCCACTATTAGTGGTGAGGGCACTGCCTGATGCTATGGTAGGGGCACAAGATGGTAGATACCTGTATGGGACAGCAGTGGCATCATGGGATGGGTTGGGGGACACATTTATCACAAGGATTCCTTCATTCTGCAGGTGAATCAGGGCCACTATTAGTGATGAGGGCACTGCCTGATGCTATGGTAGGGGCACAACATGGTAGATACCTGTATGGGACAGCAGTGGCATCATGGGATGGGTGGGGGGGGCACATTTATCACAGGAATCCTTCATTCTGCAGGTGAATCAGGGCCACTATTAGTGATGAGGGCACTGCCTGATGCTATGGTAGGGGCACAACATGATAGATACCTGTATGGGACAGCAGCAGCATCATGGGATGGGTGAGGTGGGCACATTTATCACAGGAATCCTTCATTCTGCAGGTGAATCAGGGCCACTATTAGTGGTGAGGGCACTGCCTGATATAGCATAGGGGCACAACATGGTAGATACCTGTATGGGACATCAGCAGCATCATGGGATGGGTTGGGGGGCACATTTATCACAAGGATTCCTTCATTCTGCAGGTGAATCAGGGCCACTATTAGTGGTGAGGGCACTGCCTGATACTATGGTAGGGGCACAACATGGTAGATACCTGTATGGGACAGCAGTGGCATCATGGGATGGGTGGGGGAGGCACATTTATCACAAGGAATCCTTCATTCTACAGGTGAATCAGGGCCACTATTAGTGGTGAGGGCACTGCCTGATGCTATGGTAGGGGCACAACATGGTAGATACCTGTATGGGACAGCAGCAGCATCATGGGATGGGTGGGGGGGCACATTTATCACAGGAATCCTTCTTTCTGCAGGTGAATCAGGGCCACTATTAGTGGTGAAGGCACTGCCTGATGCTATGGTAGGGGCACAACATGGTAGATATCTGTATGGGACAGCAGTGGCATCATGGGATGGGTGGGGGGGCACATTTATCACAGGAATCCTTCATTCTGCAGGTGAATCAGGGCCACTATTAGTGGTGAGGGCACTGCCTGATGCAATGGTAGGGGCACAACATGGTAGATACCTGTATGGGACAGCAGCAGCATCATGGGATGGGTGGGAGGCACATTTATCCCAGGAATCCTTCATTCTGCAGGTGAATCAGGGCCACTATTAGTGGTGAGGGCACTGCCTGATGCTATGGTAGGGGCACAACATGATAGATACCTGTATGGGACAGCAGTGGCATCATGGGATGGGTGGGGGGCACATTTATCACAAGGATTCCTTCATTCTGCAGGTGAATCAGGGCCACTATTAGTGGTGAGGGCACTGCCTGATGCTATGGTAGGGGCACAACATGATAGATACCTGTATGGGACAGCAGTGGCATCATGGGATGGGTGGGGGGCACATTTATCACAAGGATTCCTTCATTCTGCAGGTGAATCAGGGCCACTATTAGTGGTGAGGGCACTGCCTGATGCTATGGTAGGGGCACAACATGGTAGATACCTGTATGGGACAGCAGCAGCATCATGGGATGGGTGGGGGGGGGCACATTTATCACAGGAATCCTTCATTCTGCAGGTGAATCAGGGCCACTATTAGTGGTGAAGGCACTGCCTGATGCTATGGTAGGGGCACAACATGGTAGATACCTGTATGGGACAGCAGCAGCATCATGGGATGGGTTGGGGGGCACATTTATCACAAGGATTCCTTCATTCTGCAGGTGAATCAGGGCCACTATTAGTGGTGAGGGCACTGCCTGATGCTATGGTAGGGGCACAACATGGTAGATACCTGTATGGGACAGCAGTGGTATCATGGGATGGGTGAGGGAGGCACATTTATCACAGGAATCCTTCATTCTGCAGGTGAATCAGGGCCACTATTAGTGGTGAGGGCTCTGCCTGATACTATGGTAGGGGCACAACATGGTAGATACCTGTATGGGACAGCAGCAGCATCATGGGATGGGTGGGGGGGCACATTTATCACAGGAAACCTTCATTCTGCAGGTGAATCAGGGCCACTATTAGTGGTGAAGGCACTGCCTGATGCTATGGTAGGGGCACAACATGGTAGATACCTGTATGGGACAGCAGTGGCATCATGGGATGGGTGGGGGGGCACATTTATCACAGGAATCCTTCATTCTGCAGGTGAATCAGGGCCACTATTAGTGGTGAGGGCACTGCCTGATGCTATGGTAGGGGCACAACATGGTAGATACCTGTATGGGACAGCAGTGGCATCATAGGATGGGTGGGGGGGGCACATTTATCACAGGAATCCTTCATTCTGCAGGTGAATCAGGGCCACTATTAGTGGTGAGGGCACTGCCTGATGCTATGGTAGGGGCACAACATGGTAGATACCTGTATGGGACAGCAGTGGCATCATGGGATGGGTGGGGGGGCACATTTATCACAGGAATCCGTCATTCTGCAGGTAAATCAGGGCCACTATTAGTGGTGAGGGCACTGCCTGATGCTATGGTAGGGGCACAACATGGTAGATACCTGTATGGGACAGCAGCAGCATCATGGGATGGGTGGGGGGGGCACATTTATCACAAGGATTCCTTCATTCTGCAGGTGAATCAGGGCCACTATTAGTGGTGAGGGCACTGCCTGATGCTATGGTAGGGGCACAACATGGTAGATACCTGTATGGGACATCAGCAGCATCATGGGATGGGTGGGGGGGCACATTTATCACAGGAATCCTTCATTCTGCAGGTGAATCAGGGCCACTATTAGTGGTGAGGGCACTGCCTGATGCTATGGTAGGGGCACAACATGATAGATACCTGTATGGGACAGCAGTGGCATCATGGGATGGGTGGGGGGCACATTTATCACAAGGATTCCTTCATTCTGCAGGTGAATCAGGGCCACTATTAGTGATGAGGGCACTGCCTGATGCTATGGTAGGGGCACAACATGGTAGATACCTGTATGGGACAGCAGTGGCATCATGGGATGGGTGAGGTGGGCACATTTATCACAGGAATCCTTCATTCTGCAGGTGAATCAGGGCCACTATTAGTGATGAGGGCACTGCCTGATGCTATGGTAGGGGCACAACATGATAGATACCTGTATGGGACAGCAGCAGCATCATGGGATGGGTGGGGGGGGGGGCACATTTATCACAGGATTCCTTCATTCTGCAGGTGAATCAGGGCCACTATTAGTGGTGAGGGCACTGCCTGATGCTATGGTAGGGGCACAACATGGTAGATACCTGTATGGGACAGCAGCAGCATCATGGGATGGGTGGGGGGGGCACATTTATCACAAGGATTCCTTCATTCTGCAGGTGAATCAGGGCCACTATTAGTGGTGAGGGCACTGCCTGATGCTATGGTAGGGGCACAACATGGTAGATACCTGTATGGGACAGCAGTGGCATCATGGGATGGGTGAGGTGGGCACATTTATCACAGGAATCCTTCATTCTGCAGGTGAATCAGGGCCACTATTAGTGGTGAGGGCACTGCCTGATGCTATGGTAGGGGCACAACATGATAGATACCTGTATGGGACAGCAGCAGCATCATGGGATGGGTGGGGGGGGGGCACATTTATCACAGGATTCCTTCATTCTGCAGGTGAATCAGGGCCACTATTAGTGGTGATGGCACTGCCTGATGCTATGGTAGGGGCACAACATGGTAGATACCTGTATGGGACAGCAGTGGCATCATGGGATGGGTGAGGTGGGCACATTTATCACAGGATTCCTTCATTCTGCAGGTGAATCAGGGCCACTATTAGTGGTGATGGCACTGCCTGATGCTATGGTAGGGGCACAACATGGTAGTTACCTGTATGGGACAGCAGCATCATGGGATGGGTGAGGTAGGCACATTTATAACAGGAATCCTTCATTCTGCAGGTGAATCAGGGCCACTATTAGTGGTGAGGGCACTGCCTGATGCTATGGTAGGGGCACAAGATGGTAGATACCTGTATGGGACAGCAGTGGCATCATGGGATGGGTTGGGGGACACATTTATCACAAGGATTCCTTCATTCTGCAGGTGAATCAGGGCCACTATTAGTGATGAGGGCACTGCCTGATGCTATGGTAGGGGCACAACATGGTAGATACCTGTATGGGACAGCAGTGGCATCATGGGATGGGTGAGGTGGGCACATTTATCACAGGAATCCTTCATTCTGCAGGTGAATCAGGGCCACTATTAGTGGTGAGGGCACTGCCTGATGCTATGGTAGGGGCACAACATGGTAGATACCTGTATGGGACAGCAGTGGCATCATGGGATGGGTGAGGTGGGCACATTTATCACAGGATTCCTTCATTCTGCAGGTGAATCAGGGCCACTATTAGTGGTGATGGCACTGCCTGATGCTATGGTAGGGGCACAACATGGTAGTTACCTGTATGGGACAGCAGCATCATGGGATGGGTGAGGTGGGCACATTTATAACAGGAATCCTTCATTCTGCAGGTGAATCAGGGCCACTATTAGTGGTGAGGGCACTGCCTGATGCTATGGTAGGGGCACAAGATGGTAGATACCTGTATGGGACAGCAGTGGCATCATGGGATGGGTTGGGGGACACATTTATCACAAGGATTCCTTCATTCTGCAGGTGAATCAGGGCCACTATTAGTGATGAGGGCACTGCCTGATGCTATGGTAGGGGCACAACATGGTAGATACCTGTATGGGACAGCAGTGGCATCATGGGATGGGTGAGGTGGGCACATTTATCACAGGAATCCTTCATTCTGCAGGTGAATCAGGGCCACTATTAGTGGTGAGGGCACTGCCTGATGCTATGGTAGGGGCACAACATGGTAGATACCTGTATGGGACAGCAGTGGCATCATGGGATGGGTGAGGTGGGCACATTTATCACAGGATTCCTTCATTCTGCAGGTGAATCAGGGCCACTATTAGTGGTGATGGCACTGCCTGATGCTATGGTAGGGGCACAACATGGTAGTTACCTGTATGGGACAGCAGCATCATGGGATGGGTGAGGTGGGCACATTTATAACAGGAATCCTTCATTCTGCAGGTGAATCAGGGCCACTATTAGTGGTGAGGGCACTGCCTGATGCTATGGTAGGGGCACAAGATGGTAGATACCTGTATGGGACAGCAGTGGCATCATGGGATGGGTTGGGGGACACATTTATCACAAGGATTCCTTCATTCTGCAGGTGAATCAGGGCCACTATTAGTGATGAGGGCACTGCCTGATGCTATGGTAGGGGCACAACATGGTAGATACCTGTATGGGACAGCAGTGGCATCATGGGATGGGTGGGGGGGGGCACATTTATCACAGGAATCCTTCATTCTGCAGGTGAATCAGGGCCACTATTAGTGATGAGGGCACTGCCTGATGCTATGGTAGGGGCACAACATGATAGATACCTGTATGGGACAGCAGCAGCATCATGGGATGGGTGAGGTGGGCACATTTATCACAGGAATCCTTCATTCTGCAGGTGAATCAGGGCCACTATTAGTGGTGAGGGCACTGCCTGATATAGCATAGGGGCACAACATGGTAGATACCTGTATGGGACATCAGCAGCATCATGGGATGGGTTGGGGGGCACATTTATCACAAGGATTCCTTCATTCTGCAGGTGAATCAGGGCCACTATTAGTGGTGAGGGCACTGCCTGATACTATGGTAGGGGCACAACATGGTAGATACCTGTATGGGACAGCAGTGGCATCATGGGATGGGTGGGGGAGGCACATTTATCACAAGGAATCCTTCATTCTACAGGTGAATCAGGGCCACTATTAGTGGTGAGGGCACTGCCTGATGCTATGGTAGGGGCACAACATGGTAGATACCTGTATGGGACAGCAGCAGCATCATGGGATGGGTGGGGGGGCACATTTATCACAGGAATCCTTCTTTCTGCAGGTGAATCAGGGCCACTATTAGTGGTGAAGGCACTGCCTGATGCTATGGTAGGGGCACAACATGGTAGATATCTGTATGGGACAGCAGTGGCATCATGGGATGGGTGGGGGGGCACATTTATCACAGGAATCCTTCATTCTGCAGGTGAATCAGGGCCACTATTAGTGGTGAGGGCACTGCCTGATGCAATGGTAGGGGCACAACATGGTAGATACCTGTATGGGACAGCAGCAGCATCATGGGATGGGTGGGGGGGGCACATTTATCCCAGGAATCCTTCATTCTGCAGGTGAATCAGGGCCACTATTAGTGGTGAGGGCACTGCCTGATGCTATGGTAGGGGCACAACATGATAGATACCTGTATGGGACAGCAGTGGCATCATGGGATGGGTGGGGGGCACATTTATCACAAGGATTCCTTCATTCTGCAGGTGAATCAGGGCCACTATTAGTGGTGAGGGCACTGCCTGATGCTATGGTAGGGGCACAACATGATAGATACCTGTATGGGACAGCAGTGGCATCATGGGATGGGTGGGGGGCACATTTATCACAAGGATTCCTTCATTCTGCAGGTGAATCAGGGCCACTATTAGTGGTGAGGGCACTGCCTGATGCTATGGTAGGGGCACAACATGGTAGATACCTGTATGGGACAGCAGCAGCATCATGGGATGGGTGGGGGGGGGCACATTTATCACAGGAATCCTTCATTCTGCAGGTGAATCAGGGCCACTATTAGTGGTGAAGGCACTGCCTGATGCTATGGTAGGGGCACAACATGGTAGATACCTGTATGGGACAGCAGCAGCATCATGGGATGGGTGGGGGGGGCACATTTATCACAAGGATTCCTTCATTCTGCAGGTGAATCAGGGCCACTATTAGTGGTGAGGGCACTGCCTGATGCTATGGTAGGGGCACAACATGGTAGATACCTGTATGGGACAGCAGTGGCATCATGGGATGGGTGGGGGCGGCACATTTATCACAAGGATTCCTTCATTCTGCAGGTGAATCAGGGCCACTATTAGTGGTGAGGGCACTGCCTGATGCTATGGTAGGGGCACAACATGGTAGATACCTGTATGGGACAGCAGTGGCATCATGGGATGGGTGGGGGGCACATTTATCCCAGGAATCCTTCATTCTGCAGGTGAATCAGGGCCACTATTAGTGGTGAGGGCACTGCCTGATGCTATGGTAGGGGCACAGCATGGTAGATACCTGTATGGGACAGCAGTGGCATCATGGGATGGGTGGGGGGCACATTTATCCCAGGAATCCTTCATTCTGCAGGTGAATCAGGGCCACTATTAGTGGTGAGGGCACTGCCTGATGCTATGGTAGGGGCACAGCATGGTAGATACCTGTATGGGACAGCAGTGGCATCATGGGATGGGTGGGGGGGGGCACATTTATCACAAGGATTCCTTCATTCTGCAGGTAAATCAGGGCCACTATTAGTGGTGATGGCACTGCCTGATGCTATGGTAGGGGCACAACATGGTAGTTACCTGTATGGGACAGCAGCATCATGGGGTGGGTGAGGTGGGCACATTTATCACAGGAATCCTTCATTCTGCAGGTGAATCAGGGCCACTATTAGTGGTGAGGGCACTGCCTGATGCTATGGTAGGGGCACAACATGATAGATACCTGTATGGGACAGCAGCAGCATCATGGGATGGGTGGGGGGGGGGCACATTTATCACAGGATTCCTTCATTCTGCAGGTGAATCAGGGCCACTATTAGTGGTGATGGCACTGCCTGATGCTATGGTAGGGGCACAACATGGTAGATACCTGTATGGGACAGCAGTGGCATCATGGGATGGGTGAGGTGGGCACATTTATCACAGGATTCCTTCATTCTGCAGGTGAATCAGGGCCACTATTAGTGGTGATGGCACTGCCTGATGCTATGGTAGGGGCACAACATGGTAGTTACCTGTATGGGACAGCAGCATCATGGGATGGGTGAGGTGGGCACATTTATAACAGGAATCCTTCATTCTGCAGGTGAATCAGGGCCACTATTAGTGGTGAGGGCACTGCCTGATGCTATGGTAGGGGCACAAGATGGTAGATACCTGTATAGGACAGCAGTGGCATCATGGGATGGGTTGGGGGACACATTTATCACAAGGATTCCTTCATTCTGCAGGTGAATCAGGGCCACTATTAGTGATGAGGGCACTGCCTGATGCTATGGTAGGGGCACAACATGGTAGATACCTGTATGGGACAGCAGTGGCATCATGGCATGGGTGAGGTGGGCACATTTATCACAGGAATCCTTCATTCTGCAGGTGAATCAGGGCCACTATTAGTGGTGAGGGCACTGCCTGATGCTATGGTAGGGGCACAACATGATAGATACCTGTATGGGACAGCAGCAGCATCATGGGATGGGTGGGGGGGGGCACATTTATCACAGGATTCCTTCATTCTGCAGGTGAATCAGGGCCACTATTAGTGGTGAGGGCACTGCCTGATGCTATGGTAGGGGCACAACATGGTAGATACCTGTATGGGACAGCAGCAGCATCATGGGATGGGTGGGGGGGGCACATTTATCACAAGGATTCCTTCATTCTGCAGGTGAATCACGGCCACTATTAGTGGTGAGGGCACTGCCTGATGCTATGGTAGGGGCACAACATGGTAGATACCTGTATGGGACAGCAGTGGCATCATGGGATGGGTGGGGGGGGGCACATTTATCACAAGGATTCCTTCATTCTGCAGGTGAATCAGGGCCACTATTAGTGGTGAGGGCACTGCCTGATGCTATGGTAGGGGCACAACATGGTAGATACCTGTATGGGACAGCAGCAGCATCATGGGATGGGTGGGGGGGCACATTTATCACAGGAATCCCTCATTCTGCAGGTGAATCAGGGCCACTATTAGTGGTGAGGGCACTGCCTGATGCTATGGTAGGGGCACAACATGGTAGATACCTGTATGGGACAGCAGTGGCATCATGGGATGGGGGGGGGGCACATTTATCACAAGGATTCCTTCATTCTGCAGGTAAATCAGGGCCACTATTAGTGGTGATGGCACTGCCTGATGCTATGGTAGGGGCACAACATGGTAGTTACCTGTATGGGACAGCAGCATCATGGGATGGGTGAGGTGGGCACATTTATCACAGGAATCCTTCATTCTGCAGGTGAATCAGGGCCACTATTAGTGGTGAGGGCACTGCCTGATGCTATGGTAGGGGCACAACATGGTAGATACCTGTATGGGACAGCAGTGGCATCATGGGATGGGTGGGGGGCACATTTATCACAGGATTCCTTCATTCTGCAGGTGAATCAGGGCCACTATTAGTGGTGAGGGCACTGCCTGATGCTATGGTAGGGGCACAACATGGTAGATACCTGTATGGGACATCAGCAGCATCATGGGATGGGTGGGGGGGGCACATTTATCACAGGAATCCTTCATTCTGCAGGTGAATCAGGGCCACTATTAGTGGTGAGGGCACTGCCTGATGCTATGGTAGGGGCACAACATGGTAGATACCTGTATGGGACAGCAGTGGCATCATGGGATGGGTGAGGTGGGCACATTTATCACAGGATTCCTTCATTCTGCAGGTGAATCAGGGCCACTATTAGTGGTGATGGCACTGCCTGATGCTATGGTAGGGGCACAACATGGTAGTTACCTGTATGGGACAGCAGCATCATGGGATGGGTGAGGTGGGCACATTTATAACAGGAATCCTTCATTCTGCAGGTGAATCAGGGCCACTATTAGTGGTGAGGGCACTGCCTGATGCTATGGTAGGGGCACAAGATGGTAGATACCTGTATGGGACAGCAGTGGCATCATGGGATGGGTTGGGGGACACATTTATCACAAGGATTCCTTCATTCTGCAGGTGAATCAGGGCCACTATTAGTGATGAGGGCACTGCCTGATGCTATGGTAGGGGCACAACATGGTAGATACCTGTATGGGACAGCAGTGGCATCATGGGATGGGTGGGGGGGGCACATTTATCACAGGAATCCTTCATTCTGCAGGTGAATCAGGGCCACTATTAGTGATGAGGGCACTGCCTGATGCTATGGTAGGGGCACAACATGATAGATACCTGTATGGGACAGCAGCAGCATCATGGGATGGGTGAGGTGGGCACATTTATCACAGGAATCCTTCATTCTGCAGGTGAATCAGGGCCACTATTAGTGGTGAGGGCACTGCCTGATATAGCATAGGGGCACAACATGGTAGATACCTGTATGGGACATCAGCAGCATCATGGGATGGGTTGGGGGGCACATTTATCACAAGGATTCCTTCATTCTGCAGGTGAATCAGGGCCACTATTAGTGGTGAGGGCACTGCCTGATACTATGGTAGGGGCACAACATGGTAGATACCTGTATGGGACAGCAGTGGCATCATGGGATGGGTGGGGGAGGCACATTTATCACAAGGAATCCTTCATTCTACAGGTGAATCAGGGCCACTATTAGTGGTGAGGGCACTGCCTGATGCTATGGTAGGGGCACAACATGGTAGATACCTGTATGGGACAGCAGCAGCATCATGGGATGGGTGGGGGGGCACATTTATCACAGGAATCCTTCTTTCTGCAGGTGAATCAGGGCCACTATTAGTGGTGAAGGCACTGCCTGATGCTATGGTAGGGGCACAACATGGTAGATATCTGTATGGGACAGCAGTGGCATCATGGGATGGGTGGGGGGGCACATTTATCACAGGAATCCTTCATTCTGCAGGTGAATCAGGGCCACTATTAGTGGTGAGGGCACTGCCTGATGCAATGGTAGGGGCACAACATGGTAGATACCTGTATGGGACAGCAGCAGCATCATGGGATGGGTGGGGGGGGCACATTTATCCCAGGAATCCTTCATTCTGCAGGTGAATCAGGGCCACTATTAGTGGTGAGGGCACTGCCTGATGCTATGGTAGGGGCACAACATGATAGATACCTGTATGGGACAGCAGTGGCATCATGGGATGGGTGGGGGGCACATTTATCACAAGGATTCCTTCATTCTGCAGGTGAATCAGGGCCACTATTAGTGGTGAGGGCACTGCCTGATGCTATGGTAGGGGCACAACATGATAGATACCTGTATGGGACAGCAGTGGCATCATGGGATGGGTGGGGGGCACATTTATCACAAGGATTCCTTCATTCTGCAGGTGAATCAGGGCCACTATTAGTGGTGAGGGCACTGCCTGATGCTATGGTAGGGGCACAACATGGTAGATACCTGTATGGGACAGCAGCAGCATCATGGGATGGGTGGGGGGGGGCACATTTATCACAGGAATCCTTCATTCTGCAGGTGAATCAGGGCCACTATTAGTGGTGAAGGCACTGCCTGATGCTATGGTAGGGGCACAACATGGTAGATACCTGTATGGGACAGCAGCAGCATCATGGGATGGGTTGGGGGGCACATTTATCACAAGGATTCCTTCATTCTGCAGGTGAATCAGGGCCACTATTAGTGGTGAGGGCACTGCCTGATGCTATGGTAGGGGCACAACATGGTAGATACCTGTATGGGACAGCAGTGGTATCATGGGATGGGTGAGGGAGGCACATTTATCACAGGAATCCTTCATTCTGCAGGTGAATCAGGGCCACTATTAGTGGTGAGGGCTCTGCCTGATACTATGGTAGGGGCACAACATGGTAGATACCTGTATGGGACAGCAGCAGCATCATGGGATGGGTGGGGGGGCACATTTATCACAGGAAACCTTCATTCTGCAGGTGAATCAGGGCCACTATTAGTGGTGAAGGCACTGCCTGATGCTATGGTAGGGGCACAACATGGTAGATACCTGTATGGGACAGCAGTGGCATCATGGGATGGGTGGGGGGGCACATTTATCACAGGAATCCTTCATTCTGCAGGTGAATCAGGGCCACTATTAGTGGTGAGGGCACTGCCTGATGCTATGGTAGGGGCACAACATGGTAGATACCTGTATGGGACAGCAGTGGCATCATAGGATGGGTGGGAGGGGCACATTTATCACAGGAATCCTTCATTCTGCAGGTGAATCAGGGCCACTATTAGTGGTGAGGGCACTGCCTGATGCTATGGTAGGGGCACAACATGGTAGATACCTGTATGGGACAGCAGTGGCATCATGGGATGGGTGGGGGGGCACATTTATCACAGGAATCCGTCATTCTGCAGGTGAATCAGGGCCACTATTAGTGGTGAGGGCACTGCCTGATGCTATGGTAGGGGCACAACATGGTAGATACCTGTATGGGACAGCAGCAGCATCATGGGATGGGTGGGGGGGGCACATTTATCACAAGGATTCCTTCATTCTGCAGGTGAATCAGGGCCACTATTAGTGGTGAGGGCACTGCCTGATGCTATGGTAGGGGCACAACATGGTAGATACCTGTATGGGACATCAGCAGCATCATGGGATGGGTGGGGGGGCACATTTATCACAGGAATCCTTCATTCTGCAGGTGAATCAGGGCCACTATTAGTGGTGAGGGCACTGCCTGATGCTATGGTAGGGGCACAACATGATAGACACCTGTATGGGACAGCAGTGGCATCATGGGATGGGTGGGGGGCACATTTATCACAAGGATTCCTTCATTCTGCAGGTGAATCAGGGCCACTATTAGTGGTGAGGGCACTGCCTGATGCTATGGTAGGGGCACAACATGGTAGATACCTGTATGGGACAGCAGTGGCATCATGGGATGGGTGAGGTGGGCACATTTATCACAGGAATCCTTCATTCTGCAGGTGAATCAGGGCCACTATTAGTGATGAGGGCACTGCCTGATGCTATGGTAGGGGCACAACATGATAGATACCTGTATGGGACAGCAGCAGCATCATGGGATGGGTGGGGGGGGGGCACATTTATCACAGGATTCCTTCATTCTGCAGGTGAATCAGGGCCACTATTAGTGGTGAGGGCACTGCCTGATGCTATGGTAGGGGCACAACATGGTAGATACCTGTATGGGACAGCAGCAGCATCATGGGATGGGTGGGGGGGGGCACATTTATCACAAGGATTCCTTCATTCTGCAGGTGAATCAGGGCCACTATTAGTGGTGAGGGCACTGCCTGATGCTATGGTAGGGGCACAACATGGTAGATACCTGTATGGGACAGCAGTGGCATCATGGGATGGGTGAGGTGGGCACATTTATCACAGGAATCCTTCATTCTGCAGGTGAATCAGGGCCACTATTAGTGGTGAGGGCACTGCCTGATGCTATGGTAGGGGCACAACATGATAGATACCTGTATGGGACAGCAGCAGCATTATGGGATGGGTGGGGGGGGGGCACATTTATCACAGGATTCCTTCATTCTGCAGGTGAATCAGGGCCACTATTAGTGGTGATGGCACTGCCTGATGCTATGGTAGGGGCACAACATGGTAGATACCTGTATGGGACAGCAGTGGCATCATGGGATGGGTGAGGTGGGCACATTTATCACAGGAATCCTTCATTCTGCAGGTGAATCAGGGCCACTATTAGTGGTGAGGGCACTGCCTGATGCTATGGTAGGGGCACAACATGGTAGATACCTGTATGGGACAGCAGCAGCATCATGGGATGGGTGGGGGGGCACATTTATCACAGGAATCCTTCTTTCTGCAGGTGAATCAGGGCCACTATTAGTGGTGAAGGCACTGCCTGATGCTATGGTAGGGGCACAACATGGTAGATATCTGTATGGGACAGCAGTGGCATCATGGGATGGGTGGGGGGGCACATTTATCACAGGAATCCTTCATTCTGCAGGTGAATCAGGGCCACTATTAGTGGTGAGGGCACTGCCTGATGCAATGGTAGGGGCACAACATGGTAGATACCTGTATGGGACAGCAGCAGCATCATGGGATGGGTGGGGGGGGCACATTTATCCCAGGAATCCTTCATTCTGCAGGTGAATCAGGGCCACTATTAGTGGTGAGGGCACTGCCTGATGCTATGGTAGGGGCACAACATGATAGATACCTGTATGGGACAGCAGTGGCATCATGGGATGGGTGGGGGGCACATTTATCACAAGGATTCCTTCATTCTGCAGGTGAATCAGGGCCACTATTAGTGGTGAGGGCACTGCCTGATGCTATGGTAGGGGCACAACATGGTAGATACCTGTATGGGACAGCAGCAGCATCATGGGATGGGTGGGGGGGGGCACATTTATCACAGGAATCCTTCATTCTGCAGGTGAATCAGGGCCACTATTAGTGGTGAAGGCACTGCCTGATGCTATGGTAGGGGCACAACATGGTAGATACCTGTATGGGACAGCAGCAGCATCATGGGATGGGTTGGGGGGCACATTTATCACAAGGATTCCTTCATTCTGCAGGTGAATCAGGGCCACTATTAGTGGTGAGGGCACTGCCTGATGCTATGGTAGGGGCACAACATGGTAGATACCTGTATGGGACAGCAGTGGTATCATGGGATGGGTGAGGGAGGCACATTTATCACAGGAATCCTTCATTCTGCAGGTGAATCAGGGCCACTATTAGTGGTGAGGGCTCTGCCTGATACTATGGTAGGGGCACAACATGGTAGATACCTGTATGGGACAGCAGCAGCATCATGGGATGGGTGGGGGGGCACATTTATCACAGGAAACCTTCATTCTGCAGGTGAATCAGGGCCACTATTAGTGGTGAAGGCACTGCCTGATGCTATGGTAGGGGCACAACATGGTAGATACCTGTATGGGACAGCAGTGGCATCATGGGATGGGTGGGGGGGCACATTTATCACAGGAATCCTTCATTCTGCAGGTGAATCAGGGCCACTATTAGTGGTGAGGGCACTGCCTGATGCTATGGTAGGGGCACAACATGGTAGATACCTGTATGGGACAGCAGTGGCATCATAGGATGGGTGGGAGGGGCACATTTATCACAGGAATCCTTCATTCTGCAGGTGAATCAGGGCCACTATTAGTGGTGAGGGCACTGCCTGATGCTATGGTAGGGGCACAACATGGTAGATACCTGTATGGGACAGCAGTGGCATCATGGGATGGGTGGGGGGGCACATTTATCACAGGAATCCGTCATTCTGCAGGTGAATCAGGGCCACTATTAGTGGTGAGGGCACTGCCTGATGCTATGGTAGGGGCACAACATGGTAGATACCTGTATGGGACAGCAGCAGCATCATGGGATGGGTGGGGGGGGCACATTTATCACAAGGATTCCTTCATTCTGCAGGTGAATCAGGGCCACTATTAGTGGTGAGGGCACTGCCTGATGCTATGGTAGGGGCACAACATGGTAGATACCTGTATGGGACATCAGCAGCATCATGGGATGGGTGGGGGGGCACATTTATCACAGGAATCCTTCATTCTGCAGGTGAATCAGGGCCACTATTAGTGGTGAGGGCACTGCCTGATGCTATGGTAGGGGCACAACATGATAGACACCTGTATGGGACAGCAGTGGCATCATGGGATGGGTGGGGGGCACATTTATCACAAGGATTCCTTCATTCTGCAGGTGAATCAGGGCCACTATTAGTGATGAGGGCACTGCCTGATGCTATGGTAGGGGCACAACATGGTAGATACCTGTATGGGACAGCAGTGGCATCATGGGATGGGTGAGGTGGGCACATTTATCACAGGAATCCTTCATTCTGCAGGTGAATCAGGGCCACTATTAGTGATGAGGGCACTGCCTGATGCTATGGTAGGGGCACAACATGATAGATACCTGTATGGGACAGCAGCAGCATCATGGGATGGGTGGGGGGGGGGGCACATTTATCACAGGATTCCTTCATTCTGCAGGTGAATCAGGGCCACTATTAGTGGTGAGGGCACTGCCTGATGCTATGGTAGGGGCACAACATGGTAGATACCTGTATGGGACAGCAGCAGCATCATGGGATGGGTGGGGGGGGGCACATTTATCACAAGGATTCCTTCATTCTGCAGGTGAATCAGGGCCACTATTAGTGGTGAGGGCACTGCCTGATGCTATGGTAGGGGCACAACATGGTAGATACCTGTATGGGACAGCAGTGGCATCATGGGATGGGTGAGGTGGGCACATTTATCACAGGAATCCTTCATTCTGCAGGTGAATCAGGGCCACTATTAGTGGTGAGGGCACTGCCTGATGCTATGGTAGGGGCACAACATGATAGATACCTGTATGGGACAGCAGCAGCATTATGGGATGGGTGGGGGGGGGGCACATTTATCACAGGATTCCTTCATTCTGCAGGTGAATCAGGGCCACTATTAGTGGTGATGGCACTGCCTGATGCTATGGTAGGGGCACAACATGGTAGATACCTGTATGGGACAGCAGTGGCATCATGGGATGGGTGAGGTGGGCACATTTATCACAGGATTCCTTCATTCTGCAGGTGAATCAGGGCCACTATTAGTGGTGATGGCACTGCCTGATGCTATGGTAGGGGCACAACATGGTAGTTACCTGTATGGGACAGCAGCATCATGGGATGGGTGAGGTGGGCACATTTATAACAGGAATCCTTCATTCTGCAGGTGAATCAGGGCCACTATTAGTGGTGAGGGCACTGCCTGATGCTATGGTAGGGGCACAAGATGGTAGATACCTGTATGGGACAGCAGTGGCATCATGGGATGGGTTGGGGGACACATTTATCACAAGGATTCCTTCATTCTGCAGGTGAATCAGGGCCACTATTAGTGATGAGGGCACTGCCTGATGCTATGGTAGGGGCACAACATGGTAGATACCTGTATGGGACAGCAGTGGCATCATGGGATGGGTGAGGTGGGCACATTTATCACAGGAATCCTTCATTCTGCAGGTGAATCAGGGCCACTATTAGTGGTGAGGGCACTGCCTGATGCTATGGTAGGGGCACAACATGGTAGATACCTGTATGGGACAGCAGTGGCATCATGGGATGGGTGAGGTGGGCACATTTATCACAGGATTCCTTCATTCTGCAGGTGAATCAGGGCCACTATTAGTGGTGATGGCACTGCCTGATGCTATGGTAGGGGCACAACATGGTAGTTACCTGTATGGGACAGCAGCATCATGGGATGGGTGAGGTGGGCACATTTATAACAGGAATCCTTCATTCTGCAGGTGAATCAGGGCCACTATTAGTGGTGAGGGCACTGCCTGATGCTATGGTAGGGGCACAAGATGGTAGATACCTGTATGGGACAGCAGTGGCATCATGGGATGGGTTGGGGGACACATTTATCACAAGGATTCCTTCATTCTGCAGGTGAATCAGGGCCACTATTAGTGATGAGGGCACTGCCTGATGCTATGGTAGGGGCACAACATGGTAGATACCTGTATGGGACAGCAGTGGCATCATGGGATGGGTGGGGGGGGCACATTTATCACAGGAATCCTTCATTCTGCAGGTGAATCAGGGCCACTATTAGTGATGAGGGCACTGCCTGATGCTATGGTAGGGGCACAACATGATAGATACCTGTATGGGACAGCAGCAGCATCATGGGATGGGTGAGGTGGGCACATTTATCACAGGAATCCTTCATTCTGCAGGTGAATCAGGGCCACTATTAGTGGTGAGGGCACTGCCTGATATAGCATAGGGGCACAACATGGTAGATACCTGTATGGGACATCAGCAGCATCATGGGATGGGTTGGGGGGCACATTTATCACAAGGATTCCTTCATTCTGCAGGTGAATCAGGGCCACTATTAGTGGTGAGGGCACTGCCTGATACTATGGTAGGGGCACAACATGGTAGATACCTGTATGGGACAGCAGTGGCATCATGGGATGGGTGGGGGAGGCACATTTATCACAAGGAATCCTTCATTCTACAGGTGAATCAGGGCCACTATTAGTGGTGAGGGCACTGCCTGATGCTATGGTAGGGGCACAACATGGTAGATACCTGTATGGGACAGCAGCAGCATCATGGGATGGGTGGGGGGGCACATTTATCACAGGAATCCTTCTTTCTGCAGGTGAATCAGGGCCACTATTAGTGGTGAAGGCACTGCCTGATGCTATGGTAGGGGCACAACATGGTAGATATCTGTATGGGACAGCAGTGGCATCATGGGATGGGTGGGGGGGCACATTTATCACAGGAATCCTTCATTCTGCAGGTGAATCAGGGCCACTATTAGTGGTGAGGGCACTGCCTGATGCAATGGTAGGGGCACAACATGGTAGATACCTGTATGGGACAGCAGCAGCATCATGGGATGGGTGGGGGGGGCACATTTATCCCAGGAATCCTTCATTCTGCAGGTGAATCAGGGCCACTATTAGTGGTGAGGGCACTGCCTGATGCTATGGTAGGGGCACAACATGATAGATACCTGTATGGGACAGCAGTGGCATCATGGGATGGGTGGGGGGCACATTTATCACAAGGATTCCTTCATTCTGCAGGTGAATCAGGGCCACTATTAGTGGTGAGGGCACTGCCTGATGCTATGGTAGGGGCACAACATGATAGATACCTGTATGGGACAGCAGTGGCATCATGGGATGGGTGGGGGGCACATTTATCACAAGGATTCCTTCATTCTGCAGGTGAATCAGGGCCACTATTAGTGGTGAGGGCACTGCCTGATGCTATGGTAGGGGCACAACATGGTAGATACCTGTATGGGACAGCAGCAGCATCATGGGATGGGTGGGGGGGGGCACATTTATCACAGGAATCCTTCATTCTGCAGGTGAATCAGGGCCACTATTAGTGGTGAAGGCACTGCCTGATGCTATGGTAGGGGCACAACATGGTAGATACCTGTATGGGACAGCAGCAGCATCATGGGATGGGTTGGGGGGCACATTTATCACAAGGATTCCTTCATTCTGCAGGTGAATCAGGGCCACTATTAGTGGTGAGGGCACTGCCTGATGCTATGGTAGGGGCACAACATGGTAGATACCTGTATGGGACAGCAGTGGTATCATGGGATGGGTGAGGGAGGCACATTTATCACAGGAATCCTTCATTCTGCAGGTGAATCAGGGCCACTATTAGTGGTGAGGGCTCTGCCTGATACTATGGTAGGGGCACAACATGGTAGATACCTGTATGGGACAGCAGCAGCATCATGGGATGGGTGGGGGGGCACATTTATCACAGGAAACCTTCATTCTGCAGGTGAATCAGGGCCACTATTAGTGGTGAAGGCACTGCCTGATGCTATGGTAGGGGCACAACATGGTAGATACCTGTATGGGACAGCAGCAGCATCATGGGATGGGTGGGGGGGCACATTTATCACAGGAAACCTTCATTCTGCAGGTGAATCAGGGCCACTATTAGTGGTGAAGGCACTGCCTGATGCTATGGTAGGGGCACAACATGGTAGATACCTGTATGGGACAGCAGTGGCATCATAGGATGGGTGGGGGGGGCACATTTATCACAGGAATCCTTCATTCTGCAGGTGAATCAGGGCCACTATTAGTGGTGAGGGCACTGCCTGATGCTATGGTAGGGGCACAACATGGTAGATACCTGTATGGGACAGCAGTGGCATCATGGGATGGGTGGGGGGGCACATTTATCACAGGAATCCGTCATTCTGCAGGTGAATCAGGGCCACTATTAGTGGTGAGGGCACTGCCTGATGCTATGGTAGGGGCACAACATGGTAGATACCTGTATGGGACAGCAGTGGCATCATGGGATGGGTGGGGGGCACATTTATCACAGGAATCCTTCATTCTGCAGGTGAATCAGGGCCACTATTAGTGGTGAGGGCACTGCCTGATGCTATGGTAGGGGCACAACATGGTAGATACCTGTATGGGACAGCAGTGGCATCATGGGATGGGTGGGGGCACATTTATCACAGGATTCCTTCATTCTGCAGGTGAATCAGGGCCACTATTAGTGGTGAGGGCACTGCCTGATGCTATGGTAGGGGCCCAACATGGTAGATACCTGTATGGGACAGCAGCAGCATCATGGGATGGGTGGGGGGGGCACATTTATCACAAGGATTCCTTCATTCTGCAGGTGAATCAGGGCCACTATTAGTGGTGAGGGCACTGCCTGATGCTATGGTAGGGGCACAACATGGTAGATACCTGTATGGGACATCAGCAGCATCATGGGATGGGTGGGGGGGCACATTTATCACAGGAATCCTTCATTCTGCAGGTGAATCAGGGCCACTATTAGTGGTGAGGGCACTGCCTGATGCTATGGTAGGGGCACAACATGATAGATACCTGTATGGGACAGCAGTGGCATCATGGGATGGGTGGGGGGCACATTTATCACAAGGATTCCTTCATTCTGCAGGTGAATCAGGGCCACTATTAGTGATGAGGGCACTGCCTGATGCTATGGTAGGGGCACAACATGGTAGATACCTGTATGGGACAGCAGTGGCATCATGGGATGGGTGAGGTGGGCACATTTATCACAGGAATCCTTCATTCTGCAGGTGAATCAGGGCCACTATTAGTGATGAGGGCACTGCCTGATGCTATGGTAGGGGCACAACATGATAGATACCTGTATGGGACAGCAGCAGCATCATGGGATGGGTGGGGGGGGGGGCACATTTATCACAGGATTCCTTCATTCTGCAGGTGAATCAGGGCCACTATTAGTGGTGAGGGCACTGCCTGATGCTATGGTAGGGGCACAACATGGTAGATACCTGTATGGGACAGCAGCAGCATCATGGGATGGGTGGGGGGGGCACATTTATCACAAGGATTCCTTCATTCTGCAGGTGAATCAGGGCCACTATTAGTGGTGAGGGCACTGCCTGATGCTATGGTAGGGGCACAACATGGTAGATACCTGTATGGGACAGCAGTGGCATCATGGGATGGGTGAGGTGGGCACATTTATCACAGGAATCCTTCATTCTGCAGGTGAATCAGGGCCACTATTAGTGGTGAGGGCACTGCCTGATGCTATGGTAGGGGCACAACATGATAGATACCTGTATGGGACAGCAGCAGCATCATGGGATGGGTGGGGGGGGGGCACATTTATCACAGGATTCCTTCATTCTGCAGGTGAATCAGGGCCACTATTAGTGGTGATGGCACTGCCTGATGCTATGGTAGGGGCACAACATGGTAGATACCTGTATGGGACAGCAGTGGCATCATGGGATGGGTGAGGTGGGCACATTTATCACAGGATTCCTTCATTCTGCAGGTGAATCAGGGCCACTATTAGTGGTGATGGCACTGCCTGATGCTATGGTAGGGGCACAACATGGTAGTTACCTGTATGGGACAGCAGCATCATGGGATGGGTGAGGTGGGCACATTTATAACAGGAATCCTTCATTCTGCAGGTGAATCAGGGCCACTATTAGTGGTGAGGGCACTGCCTGATGCTATGGTAGGGGCACAAGATGGTAGATACCTGTATGGGACAGCAGTGGCATCATGGGATGGGTTGGGGGACACATTTATCACAAGGATTCCTTCATTCTGCAGGTGAATCAGGGCCACTATTAGTGATGAGGGCACTGCCTGATGCTATGGTAGGGGCACAACATGGTAGATACCTGTATGGGACAGCAGTGGCATCATGGGATGGGTGAGGTGGGCACATTTATCACAGGAATCCTTCATTCTGCAGGTGAATCAGGGCCACTATTAGTGGTGAGGGCACTGCCTGATGCTATGGTAGGGGCACAACATGATAGATACCTGTATGGGACAGCAGCAGCATCATGGGATGGGTGGGGGGGGGCACATTTATCACAGGATTCCTTCATTCTGCAGGTGAATCAGGGCCACTATTAGTGGTGAGGGCACTGCCTGATGCTATGGTAGGGGCACAACATGGTAGATACCTGTATGGGACAGCAGCAGCATCATGGGATGGGTGGGGGGGGCACATTTATCACAAGGATTCCTTCATTCTGCAGGTGAATCACGGCCACTATTAGTGGTGAGGGCACTGCCTGATGCTATGGTAGGGGCACAACATGGTAGATACCTGTATGGGACAGCAGTGGCATCATGGGATGGGTGGGGGGGGCACATTTATCACAAGGATTCCTTCATTCTGCAGGTGAATCAGGGCCACTATTAGTGGTGAGGGCACTGCCTGATGCTATGGTAGGGGCACAACATGGTAGATACCTGTATGGGACAGCAGCAGCATCATGGGATGGGTGGGGGGGCACATTTATCACAGGAATCCCTCATTCTGCAGGTGAATCAGGGCCACTATTAGTGGTGAGGGCACTGCCTGATGCTATGGTAGGGGCACAATATGGTAGATACCTGTATGGGACAGCAGTGGCATCATGGGATGGGGGGGGGCACATTTATCACAAGGATTCCTTCATTCTGCAGGTAAATCAGGGCCACTATTAGTGGTGATGGCACTGCCTGATGCTATGGTAGGGGCACAACATGGTAGTTACCTGTATGGGACAGCAGCATCATGGGATGGGTGAGGTGGGCACATTTATCACAGGAATCCTTCATTCTGCAGGTGAATCAGGGCCACTATTAGTGGTGAGGGCACTGCCTGATGCTATGGTAGGGGCACAACATGGTAGATACCTGTATGGGACAGCAGTGGCATCATGGGATGGGTGGGGGGCACATTTATCACAGGATTCCTTCATTCTGCAGGTGAATCAGGGCCACTATTAGTGGTGAGGGCACTGCCTGATGCTATGGTAGGGGCACAACATGGTAGATACCTGTATGGGACATCAGCAGCATCATGGGATGGGTGGGGGGGGCACATTTATCACAGGAATCCTTCATTCTGCAGGTGAATCAGGGCCACTATTAGTGGTGAGGGCACTGCCTGATGCTATGGTAGGGGCACAACATGGTAGTTACCTGTATGGGACAGCAGCATCATGGGATGGGTGAGGTGGGCACATTTATCACAGGATTCCTTCATTCTGCAGGTGAATCAGGGCCACTATTAGTGGTGATGGCACTGCCTGATGCTATGGTAGGGGCACAACATGGTAGTTACCTGTATGGGACAGCAGCATCATGGGATGGGTGAGGTGGGCACATTTATAACAGGAATCCTTCATTCTGCAGGTGAATCAGGGCCACTATTAGTGGTGAGGGCACTGCCTGATGCTATGGTAGGGGCACAAGATGGTAGATACCTGTATGGGACAGCAGTGGCATCATGGGATGGGTTGGGGGACACATTTATCACAAGGATTCCTTCATTCTGCAGGTGAATCAGGGCCACTATTAGTGATGAGGGCACTGCCTGATGCTATGGTAGGGGCACAACATGGTAGATACCTGTATGGGACAGCAGTGGCATCATGGGATGGGTGGGGGGGCACATTTATCACAGGAATCCTTCATTCTGCAGGTGAATCAGGGCCACTATTAGTGATGAGGGCACTGCCTGATGCTATGGTAGGGGCACAACATGATAGATACCTGTATGGGACAGCAGCAGCATCATGGGATGGGTGGGGGGGGGCACATTTATCACAGGATTCCTTCATTCTGCAGGTGAATCAGGGCCACTATTAGTGGTGAGGGCACTGCCTGATGCTATGGTAGGGGCACAACATGGTAGATACCTGTATGGGACAGCAGCAGCATCATGGGATGGGTGGGGGGGGCACATTTATCACAAGGATTCCTTCATTCTGCAGGTGAATCACGGCCACTATTAGTGGTGAGGGCACTGCCTGATGCTATGGTAGGGGCACAACATGGTAGATACCTGTATGGGACAGCAGTGGCATCATGGGATGGGTGGGGGGGGGCACATTTATCACAAGGATTCCTTCATTCTGCAGGTGAATCAGGGCCACTATTAGTGGTGAGGGCACTGCCTGATGCTATGGTAGGGGCACAACATGGTAGATACCTGTATGGGACAGCAGCAGCATCATGGGATGGGTGGGGGGGCACATTTATCACAGGAATCCCTCATTCTGCAGGTGAATCAGGGCCACTATTAGTGGTGAGGGCACTGCCTGATGCTATGGTAGGGGCACAACATGGTAGATACCTGTATGGGACAGCAGTGGCATCATGGGATGGGTGGGGGGGGCACATTTATCACAAGGATTCCTTCATTCTGCAGGTAAATCAGGGCCACTATTAGTGGTGATGGCACTGCCTGATGCTATGGTAGGGGCACAACATGGTAGTTACCTGTATGGGACAGCAGCATCATGGGATGGGTGAGGTGGGCACATTTATCACAGGAATCCTTCATTCTGCAGGTGAATCAGGGCCACTATTAGTGGTGAGGGCACTGCTTGATGCTATGGTAGGGGCACAACATGGTAGATACCTGTATGGGACAGCAGTGGCATCATGGGATGGGTGGGGGGCACATTTATCACAGGATTCCTTCATTCTGCAGGTGAATCAGGGCCACTATTAGTGGTGAGGGCACTGCCTGATGCTATGGTAGGGGCACAACATGGTAGATACCTGTATGGGACATCAGCAGCATCATGGGATGGGTGGGGGGGGCACATTTATCACAGGAATCCTTCATTCTGCAGGTGAATCAGGGCCACTATTAGTGGTGAGGGCACTGCCTGATGCTATGGTAGGGGCACAACATGGTAGATACCTGTATGGGACAGCAGTGGCATCATGGGATGGGTGAGGTGGGCACATTTATCACAGGATTCCTTCATTCTGCAGGTGAATCAGGGCCACTATTAGTGGTGAGGGCTCTGCCTGATGCTATGGTAGGGGCACAACATGGTAGATACCTATATGGGACAGCAGTGGCATCATGGGATGGGTGAGGTGGGCACATTTATCACAGGAATCCTTCATTCTGCAGGTGAATCAGGGCCACTATTAGTGGTGAGGGCACTGCCTGATGCTATGGTAGGGGCACAGCATGGTAGATACCTGTATGGGACAGCAGTGGTATCATGGGATGGGTGGGGGGCACATTTATCCCAGGAATCCTTCATTCTGCAGGTGAATCAGGGCCACTATTAGTGGTGAGGCACTGCCTGATGCTATGGTAGGGGCACAACATGGTAGATACCTGTATGGGACAGCAGTGGTATCATGGGATGGGTGGGGGGCACATTTATCACAAGAATCCTTCATTCTGCAGGTGAATCAGGGCCACTATTAGTGGTGAGGGCACTGCCTGATGCTATGGTAGAGGCACAGCATGGTAGATACCTATATGGGACAGCAGTGGCATCATGGGATGGGTGGGGGGCACATTTATCCCAGGAATCCTTCATTCTGCAGGTGAATCAGGGCCACTATTAGTGGTGAGGGCACTGCCTGATCCTATGGTAGGGGCACAACATGATAGATACCTGTATGGGACAGCAGTGGTATCATGGGATGGGTGAGGTGGGCACATTGATCACAGGAATCCTTCATTCTGCAGGTGAATCAGGGCCACTATTAGTGGTGAGGGCACTGCCTGATGCTATGGTAGGGGCACAGCATGGTAGATACCTGTATGGGACAGCAGTGGCATCATGGGATGGGTGGGGGGCACATTTATCCCAGGAATCCTTCATTCTGCAGGTGAATCAGGGCCACTATTAGTGGTGAGGGCACTGCCTGATGCTATGGTAGGGGCACAGCATGGTAGATACCTGTATGGGACAGCAGTGGTATCATGGGATGGGTGGGGGGGGGGCACATTTATCACAAGAATCCTTCATTCTGCAGGTGAATCAGGCCCACTATTAGTGGTGAGGGCACTGCCTGATGCTATGGTAGAGGCACAGCATGGTAGATACCTATATGGGACAGCAGTGGCATCATGGGATGGGTGGGGGGCACATTTATCCCAGGAATCCTTCATTCTGCAGGTGAATCAGGGCCACTATTAGTGGTGAGGGCACTGCCTGATGCTATGGTAGGGGCACAACATGGTAGATATCTGTATGGGACAGCAGTGGCATCATGGGATGGGTGGGGGGGCACATTTATCACAGGAATCCTTCATTCTGCAGGTGAATCAGGGCCACTATTAGTGGTGAAGGCACTGCCTGATGCTATGGTAGGGGCACAACATGGTAGATACCTGTATGGGACAGCAGCAGCATCATGGGATGGGTGGGGGGGCACATTTATCACAAGGAATCCTTCATTCTGCAGGTGAATCAGGGCCACTATTAGTGGTGAAGGCACGGCCTGATGCTATGGTAGGGGCACAACATGGTAGATACCTGTATGGGACAGCAGCACGAGGGTTGCATAAGGGACTCGATCTGATGTTCCAGTAAGTAGGCTGGTGCCACACAACCACCAATCAGTTTCTTGGCTGGACTATTATTTTAACGAAAAAAAAATACTGTATCTGGGGCAATTTTGTGCCCAGGGGCCTCCACCACACTTAATTCGGCCCTGCAGCCACTCTGTGTTTACATAGGTGAGGGAGCCGGGAAGAATGTGTTTTTCTGCACTGATTTGGGATGCCCCAGGGGAAGGCCAGCGACTGGCCCTGGAATCGTTTAGGTTACACTTTATTATCTTTGTGCATGAACCCTAACAATAAGCCAGTAATATTTGTATGTAACTGTATGGTGGGCCCCAAGAGTCCATTCCACTGGCCCAGACCCCCCCCACTGCCGAAGCCTGGTCCATATTACTGCTCCTGTGTATGGGTCTAAATAGTTCTCACTAAATTCCCCCTAAATGCTAAGATTTATACCATTTATTTTTGGGACTATTAAAGTGGACCTCCAGTCAATTTATACCACAGAAACCCTCGCCAACTCTGCATCCCTGTATGCCTCCTGGACAACCGGATGTCTGTGTGCAAAACCTCCTCTAGTAAAGAAGCATTTTTTTCAAATACATCCATTAATAAAACACAGACAATGAACTTTGTTACAAGATTAATAGTCCAGTCAGGATACACCTAGATGCTCTAACAAAGCAGCTGGAAAACTGGACCCTGTTATCGGTGATTAACAGGTGTGTGATCTAATCCACAGTCAAGGAATAGACTCCCCTATTATAGGATTAGTAACTCCCCCAGCACGCCGCCTCTAAACTTCTCCTGCTCATCATGTAAGAGGCCAGCCATACTGGACCATTTATTTAATGCATTATCAGTTAGGCACGCTGAAAAAATTCCAAAAATTATGATAATAATGATTTATATTTTATAATATTTAAATACACTCTACACAGTTATTGGTTCACCAAAAGTCTATTGTTTCTCAATTAAGTTGGCTTGATTATGGACAACTCTACACCAGGGATTACCCACTTAAAGGGGACCAATCACCAGGATTCTTACTATCCCGGTTGGTCCTCTTACCCAAATCAAGATGCACCAACGTACGAAACCCCCCAGATCGCGCATACCACCTACCTCTCAGCCATTGCCATGGTGCATGCTGCATGCACATGCTCTCGTCCAATCAGCGCTTTATGGTTGGCATACTAATGCACAGCGTACAGCTTTCATTGGTATGCATTGGCATAGGGTGTGGGGGTATCCGCATCACCGGTTTCCATGTGGCCCCCCCTCGCATCCAGCCTATCTGAACAGGGAGCGTGCACAGCTGCATGGATGCCGGAAATGTGGTCACTGTAAGTGACCGATGGAAAGGTAAGTGATTGCAGGCAAGCTGGGAGGGCTCACAAAGATGTCCCTGGCACTTAGACTCCAGGGCTGAACCGACTTGTGATCCACTTTAAAGCAGTTCTATAAAGCGAGTATGGGGGGGGACACATCAAATATAAAAGTATCATCAATAACCATGCAAACTGCTCACTTGTCCAGCCGCTCTGGGATTCCACCAAGCGCTGCCAGCCACATCCCTGGCATGGGTGCGCACCTAGTTAGAGATACCTTGGGGATGCTTCTGCAAATGGACTCGTAGATGAGGTGAGTGGATTGGGCGATCGGGGGGGGGAGCGGTCATACAGTGGTACTTACATATTGTATCCAGTCTTTTACCTATAGTAATATATAGTGTACAGTTACACACACACAAATATATAATATAACGTTGAACTTACAAATACATTCATTTCTATTGATCAGTTTTTTTCAGTATCACAGTTTAATTTTACAGAACTATTATTGATCTGATGCACTTTTCATTTTCAAGTGTCACAACCCCTACAAATGTCAGCCGAAAGTTTCCAGAACACGTTTGTGTTATTGCTGCTGGGAACTCATGTAGAGGCAAGCCATGTCTTAATGAGTCTAAAATATTGTTAATTTCACATGTACTGTGAGCTGTGCTACACGGATGCTGGATTTTTGGAGTTGACTGGATGTGCAATGTCACGCTCTGGTAACTCCAGCCCTCTTGATAAGCCCACAACCCCCAATCTCCGCAGCCAGCTTCACCTGTAGGAGCCCCCGCTTGCCGGGACGCAGAATACGCCTACCCGGGATCGGTTGCCCCCAGGACTTAATGGCTCAAAGGATGTGAGCTTATATGTGGGAGGTCTGGAGAACCAATAGCTAGAGCGTTGGCAGAGGAAGTCCAGAGACAGGCCAGAGGTCGACAGCCGGAAGACAGAGATCGTAGCGGCACCAGGGATTAGGCAACTCGTAGTCAGGATTCAGGCAGAGGTCAGCAACTGGGGTTCAGATCGAGACTGGTCGGTAATATCAAAGTCGGCAACAGGAGTTCAGATCGAGAGTGGTCGGTACAATCAAAGTCGGCAACATGGATTCAGTAGAGCTTCAATTCACAAGGCAGGCTAGGTACCAGGCGCTATAACAGGCACTGAACAAGTGACGGGGCGAACCTTTATAGGGACTAGGTATGATTGGCCAAGTGATTGGTGCATATTCAGAACCAGACAAGGATTGGACAAAAGGGCGAGTAGCCCAGAACCTCCTTTGGGCTCATTGGTCCATAGCCAGAGCCAAGGGGCGTGCCTGTGCCCCTTGGTTCAACCCCTCCCTACTACAGCCTCCGGCGGGCGCGCTGTGTGCAGCGCCGCCAGAGGGCATAAGGATTATGTGCTCACGCGCGTGCGCGAGACAGTGACGCGGGAGCGAGGAAGGAGGGCGGCCGTGCTCGGCGCCGCCTGAGCCACCGCCGCCGCCGTGGCTCGGCGTGGCCGCCGGGCAGGAGCTGCTGCGGCCGGCCGCCCGAAAACAGCGCCGGAACGGGGCCCAGGTAAGTGCCGATTCCTGACATGCAATTTTTAATAAAAGGATTTAAAAGTATCCAATACAGACCTGCAGAGACATGAATGCACACCTGTCCAAATGTACATGTGCACATCCCCAGGCACACTTGTGCATGCCTCTAAATATGAATGCACACCCCCAAATATTCATGCGCACACCCCAGACACGCATACACCCATCACCTGAGCACACCAGATGCCCTCAGAACACCCCCAGATGTACATACACACACCTCCAGAGGTGCACACTCCTAAGCTGGCATACATTCGGCAGATGTACACATTGGCTGGCGCACATGCACATACCCCTAGATGTGCACGTGTTTAACCCTAGATGTGCATGCACACCTCTAAATATACAGGCACACACCACCAGACACACATGCCTACACCCAAAATTGTGCATGCATGCACCTGCAAATGCGCAAGATTGATCAGCTGCACGGGACAAAAGGTGAGAGTTCATTATTTTTTCGGGTTGTCAGTCACTTTAACAGACATAATTTAGCTATAAATGTCCTTCCTTGATTTAATATAAAATGCAGAATACTAGTATCACCACTTTATTATTAGAAGGGCACCTCGTCACTAACTTTGTTGGTTCAATAGGACAGTGTTTCTCAGCCTTTTTATTCTTAGTACCCCCAAGGAGGAGATCTATTATAAATGCTACCAAAATTAGTAGGTCACAGGCCCTGTAGTACTTTTAAGACAAGAAGGAATATTGTTTTACTGTTAAAATAATAGATCACGAGGGGCGTGGCCGGCGATGAGAGTGTGAGGACGTGCACCCTGTGAGCTCCCTCCGGCCGACCTATCTAATCCCACTTTCCAGGGCTATTAGCCACCCAAACTCGACCCAAGGTGCTATGGCCAAGGGTCGGAAGCTGCGGACCAAAGCTTCCCCCCCACACAGGAAGATTAGCACTTACCTGGCCCCGGGCCGTTCGGGAGGAGGAGGTGAGGGGTCATCCAATATGGCGGCGGCGGCGGCGAGTGGAGAGGCCGCACTCCGCGGCACACGTGGCGACTCCGGGGAGCGGACGGGAGACTCGGCGGTTCCAGCGCCGGTGAGCGTGCCGGGGGAGGAGGGGAGAGCCCGGCTTCTGATGGGGGGACCCGGTCCCCGCGACTTCCCCAATGTCGGCGAGGCAGGAGGCGCCTGTGGGCAGCAATGGCGCGCGCTGCCGAAAGAAGACAGAGCGGGCGGCGACAACCGCGCCGCAGCAGCAGATGAGGAGGAGGACGGGGAGCGGCGTCGACCGGAGTGGCGTCCCTCAGGCAGTAGCAGCTGCTCAGCCCAGGTGAGCCTTCGCGAGCTCTGCGCTCCCCCGCCGGCTGCGAGAGAAGAGGCGCCTGACAGCCTCTCTCTGATTCAAGGGGAAACACTCCACCAACCCCAGTGCCACACACCACCACAGAGGAGAGAGGGCAGAAGAGCCCATATAACACAGGCCATGCAGCAGATCTCAGGCACCCAGTAAATGCATGCCTGGCACCCTCCACGTCCGCTTGCCCCAGTCCTGATCCACCGCCATCGCCTCGTTGCTCGGGGGACCTGGCTGATGAGGGGCGAGTGGTCATCTCCCCGGATATCTCCCCTATGGCCACCCCCTCCCCGTTAACATGGAGGGGGCCCACTGAGAGGGATTCCAGCCCTGGCCCAGCACTGGGGCCCATGATGGAGCTCCCCCAACTCCAGAACACGCCGGCCCGAGCTGGCACTTCGCCGGGAGCAAATGTGCAACCTATCTCGCCCTCCCTGTCCGGTGCATGGTTCATTAAAGGGGCCTCGCCTGGCCTGCCTTCATCCCCTACGTGGCGGGGGAGGGGCGACTCCTCATCATCCACCTGGCCTCGTGCTGATGCCCCGACGGAGGGGAGTGAGGCTCGCTCGGCTCGCTCCTCCGCCCCCGCGGGTTTGGGATGCCCCCGAGACCGGGCGCCGTTCGGCCCCTCGGCCGCTATGGGAGTGATGCCGTCCTCAGAGATCCCTTCACGATCCCTGCACGACCCTACAACGCTGACGCACCCTTCTCTTGACCCCATCCTCACAGCTTTAAAGGCAGAGCTAAAAATGCTGCCCACCAGGGACGATCTTGAATCCTTCATCCATAGGGTCGAGAGCACGTTTAAGAAGGACATTTCTGATCTGCAGCAGTCAGTGGGCGATCTTGACGCCAGAGTCGACTCACTGGAGCAGTCCCGCGCCACGACCACCCAGAGATTGGAGGCACTTGAACGCGACCTGGCCCAGCAGAAGGCTGTCACCCAGATGACGGTCCTGCACTTGGACGATCTTGAAAACAGGAGTTGTCGCAATAATATTCGCGTCAGGGGCCTGCCAGAGGCGACGGGTCCTGACCAGCTCCGGCCGACCATCACCTGCATCTTCAACGAACTGCTTCATCGACCTCCGGATACTGAGATAGCGATCGATCGGGTCCACAGGGCCCTGGGCCCCAGATCTCCCGACCCTGCTCGTCCGCGCGACGTCGTGTGCCGTCTGCATCATTATACCATGAAGGAGGACATCCTGGCGAAAGCTTGGGCGCACGGCCAGATCAACTTCGACGGAGCACCCCTGCAGTTGTACCCGGATGTCTCGCGCAGGTCACTTTTGATGAGGCGAGTCATGAGACCCCTGCTGTCCAGGATCCGGGAATGTGGCGGCTCATATCGCTGGGGGTACCCTTTTCATCTAGTGGTCCGCAAGAACCAGCGCACCTATACTGTGAAAACCCAAGCGGACCTTCCGGACCTCTTCACCTTCCTGGACTCCCCCCCGGTGGAGATCCCGGACTGGCGAGATGTCTCTCTCTCCTTTGGTCCTCCGCGGTCTCTCGGGGGTCGGCCGCAAAGGACCCGCCGGTCGAGGTCTGCTGTCGGGACCCGCGGAGGGCGTGGCGACGGTCCGGTGAGAGATCCCCGTCGCCCGAGCAACGAGGACTAGACGTGCTTCATGATCCCTAGCGGTATTTCCACTTACTAATCCTGTGTGCTGATTGCTGTTTGCTAACTGTTCTCTGACCTATGTTAGATTGACCGTTGCGGTAGGGACTCGCCGGGCTGATCCATCGCTCCTTACTCGGCATACCTTCTGGGGTTGTCCCCCTGGGGGTTCCTGCTGAGAGGTTTGCGCCTCCCTCTTGACTGGCCCCCTGCACTGGGCTTCTGCCCATGTGTAGTGGAACCCTTTGCTTGGGATCGGCACCCGGCGACCTCCGAGTCCCGCTATATATTTATATATTTGCCTGTTTCTTCTTATTTACTTGTCTCTCCTTAAACTGGACCGGTCGTGTTGTTTGCTAAATGTCCTTTAAACAATGTTAGATCGACTGTTGCGGGCAGGACTCGCCGGGCTTATCCATCGCACCTTACTCGGCGGGCCTTCTGGGGTTCCCCCCCTGGAGGTTCTTACTGAGATGTCCGTCCCTCCCTCTTGGCTGGCCCCCTGCTCTGGGCTTCTGCCCATGTATGGTGGGACTTTTCGCTTGGGATCGGCACCCGGCGACCTCCGAGCCCCGTTGTGTATTTACCTTTCTCATTATTTACTTGTCTCTCTTTAAACTGGATCGGTTGTGATGTTTGCCAAATGTTCTTTAAACTATGTTAGATTGACTGTTGCGGTCGGGGCTCGCCGGGCTGATCCATCGCACCTTACTCGGCGGGCAGTCTGGGGTTCTCCCCTTGGTGGTTCTTGCTGAGATGTATGTGCCTCCCTCTTGGCTAGCCCCTTGCGCTGGGCCTCTGCCCATGCGAGGTGGGACTTTGTGCTTGGGATCAGTACCCGGCGACCTCCGAGCCCCGTTATATATTTACCCGTTTCTCTTTACTTACTTATTTACTCACTTGTTTCTCTTTAAACTGGACCGGTTGTGGTGGTCGGGACTCGTCGGGCTGATCCCCCTCTCCGGGCGCGGCTTGCCTCGTGGGTCTGTGCCCCGGGGGCTTCCGCTGAGGTGCTTTGCGCCTCCCCCCTTGACTGGCCCCCCGCGCCGAGCTTTCATGCCGGCGTGCCGGGGCCCATCATCTAGGGTCGGCCTCCGACGAGCTCCGAACCTTGCTGCCTTTTTATTAGCTTCCCTCCGTGCTATGGATGGTGGTCTGCTGCGGGGGACCTCGTCGGGCTGATCCCCCTCACTATACTTGACGAGCCCCGTGGGTCTGTGACCCGGAGGCTCCTACCGAGGCGATTTGTGCCTCTTCCTCTGACTGGTCCCCCGCACTGGGCCCCCGCTCGTGCGGCCTGGGACGCTCCACATGGGGTTGGCCTTCGAAGAGCTCCGAGCCCCGTTGTATACTTATATACCCGTGCCCACTGTTTATGCCCCCTCGGCTTGCAGTTGGTTAAGGAGCTGCAGAACATGGTTATATGCCTTACCTTACTGTACAAATGGAGGTCTGTAATGTACAAACTGTTTCTGATATTACAAACTTTGGGTGGCCGCCCTACAGACAACCTGATCTGGGGTCGGCCGGGGGGTCCTCCTCTGTCTCTCGGACCCGTCTCGCTCCCGCCCTAGGCCGGGACCTCGTGGCCCTCCGGGCTGGTTTTCCTTTCTTGCTAGCCTCGGGTGCCCGAGTTTCCTTCTTGGGACAGGAAAACTTCCTTCCCACTTAGACTCCCTGTAGTTTTAGTTCCCCTTCTACGTTAGTTCCTATCCCGTCGGCCTCAGTGTTTCGTGAACCTATTCCTCTTGTGCTGCCCCCCCCCCTGTGATTGCTTCCCCTGCCGTCAGGCGTTTTTCCGACTTCCCCCGTCTTTCTCCCTCAACTGATTCCTCCCCTGCTTCCTACCTCTGCCCTGACCTAAGCCGGAGAACCCACGTTCCTCGGTATCCTCTATTCTTAGGACAAGAACCGTCAACCTCCCCACGACCATGTCCAAAGTCCACTTCACTTCATTAAATGTCAAGGGCTTGAACTCCCCTGTAAAGCGTGCTTCAGTTTTGGCGGAGCTGAAACGCCTAGGAACGGGGATCGCCTTTCTCCAAGAAACCCATCTTAAGGTGGGGCGGGTGCATAACTTGTCGAGCCGCTACTTTAGGCACCAGTACCATGGCCTTTCCCCGGACTCCAAGTCCCGAGGGGTATCCATCGTCCTGGCGGGGTACTTACCTTGGACACTGGAGGAGGTGGCCCACGATGGGGAGGGGAGGTACCTATTTGTCAGGGGAACCCTCTACTCGCAGAGGGTGACGCTTGCGACCTGCTACTGTCCCAGTGTGAATCAGGTTAGCTTCCTGAGATCAACCTTGGAGAAGCTAGCGGAATTTTCTGCTGGTATTCTTCTCTTGGGAGGGGATTTCAATTGTGTTCTTGACCCTCAAATTGACACCTCTAGGGGGACTTCTAGCGTTCCTTATTCGGCTATAAGGAGGATTAAGGCTCTCTTATTCGACCACCAGCTCCTAGACGTGTGGAGGATTGCCAACCCCCGAGAAAGGGATTACACTTACTTTTCACCCCCTCATAACACGTATTCACGTATAGACTGGCTCCTGGTCCCTCATAGGTTTGTGCATCTTTTCTCGCGACCGCGCATAGGCTCGATCTCGATCTCCGACCACGCTCCTATCTTTATCACCCTGTCGGTTCCGGACTCTCCCCCCCCTTCGGGGCATTGGAGGCTCAATAGCTCCCTCCTACAAGACCCGGCGTTCAAGGCAGAGATACAGTCGGCAATCACCGAGTTTTTCTTGGTGAACAACACTCCTGATGTAACACGTATGACTCAGTGGGAGGCTCACAAATGTGTGATCCGGGGCCTCTTAATTAGACGGGGCGCCCACCTTAAGAAAGAAAGGGAAAAACAAACGGCCCTCCTGCTCCAGGAACTCCGGAGCCTGGAGACCAGACACAAACAATCCCTAGACCCCACGCTATCTGCCAAACTGATTAAACTGCGCGAGACCCTCCGAGACATAAGCTTTGTACAGGTCAGGGGCCAGATTGCGAGAAGTCATAGGTTCTTCTACGAGCTCAGCAACAAAAGCGGTAAGGCCCTAGCTAGAGCCCTGAGGGGGCAGAGATCGAGGAATTACATTCCCAGCATCCTTGACCCCCAAGGCACCAGACATTATAAAATAGGGGACATAGCTAAAACTCTTAGGGATTTTTATGATGCCCTATATAACCTACCGCAAAATAAGTCCCAGGCGCATCGGCAAAAGGTGAGAGCCTACATTCAGAGATCGGACCTTCCCCGGCTTGGGCGGGGCGTGGTGGCGGCCCTGGAGGAGGAGATTGACGCGGGGGAGTTTGTGAGGGCCATCAGGAGCATGAAACCCGGGAGGGCTCCTGGTCCGGATGGATACAGCTTGGAATATTATAAGGAACTAGCGGACACCTTGGGTCCGCATTTCGTCTCCTCTTTCGGCTCTTTGAGTGATGGCCATCCACCCCCCCGGGACACCCTGCGGGCTAACATTGCTGTTATCCCTAAGCCGGGCAAGGACCCTGCCCAGTGTGGTAGCTATAGGCCCATCTCCCTGCTGAACTGCGACCTCAAGATATATAATAAAATTTTGGCGGACAGAATTGCCCCACTTCTCCCGGACCTCGTTCATTGGGACCAGGTGGGCTTCGTCCCGAATCGCGAGGGGAGGGATAACACCACTAGAGTCATGAACGTGGTCCACCACGCCCGACGGATGGGGGAGGCTGCGTTGCTCCTCTCCACGGACGCCGAGAAGGCATTTGACAGGGTGAGCTGGATTTTCCTCGAGGAAACCTTGCGTCACATAGGGCTGGGTGACAAGATGCTTAACAGGGTCTTGGCCTCATATACCTGCCCCTCGGCGTCCGTGGTGGTGAATGGCCTGCCTTCCCAGGCCTTTAACTTATTCAATGGGACGCGACAGGGATGCCCACTCTCCCCCCTGATCTTCATCCTCTCGCTGGAGCCATTCTTACGCTTAATTAGACGGAACACAGATGTCTCGGGAGTGAGGGTGGGCGGAATTGAGCACAAGGTGGCGGCGTACGCTGACGATTTGATGTTTTTTGTGTCAAAGCCGGAGATCACCTTGCCCAACCTCCTTGCCGAGCTCATGAGCTTCCAGGAGGTCTCCAATTACAAAATCAATTATCAGAAGTCCTCCGCCCTGAACATCAATATTACTGCGGAACGTTTGCGACGCGTCGCGGAGAATTTCCATTTCAAATGGGAGCCAGAGGCCATCACCTACCTGGGCACACGCATCCCTCCCAATCACACGGGAACGTACGCCCTAAACTTTCCCCCACTATTGAAGAAACTGGAAGAAGACCTCCTTAAATGGAATAAGGGGGTTTATTCTTGGTTTGGAAGGGTTAGTGTCATCAAAATGAACGTCCTCCCTAGGGTACTGTACCTTTTCCAGGCCCTCCCGATAGATATCCCCCACACCTTCTTTAAACAGCTTACAGGACTATGTACCAGATTCGTTTGGGCCGGACGCTCCCATCGTATGGCAGCCTCTCTACTGACGGTCCCCAAACTTAGAGGGGGATTGGGTCTCCCAGACTGGCGACGTTACCACGCCGCAGCCCACATGAGTCGAGTTATCGACTGGTGCCGGCACTCTGCCCAGAAGCAATGGGTTGGATTGGAACAGGCTGCCTCCCCGTGCCCCCTCCCTGGCCTGCCCTGGATACCTCTAAATAGACTCCCACAGCTGAACACGCACCCTACGGTCGGCCCGACCAGGAGAGCAGTGGACGGGTTCGTGACTGGGACGAGCCTCTCCCCTTCCCCATCCCCCCTGACTCCCGTCCTGGGGCACCCTGATTTCCCGGTTGAGATAGCGGGCGGCCCCTTCAGAGCCTGGATCAGGCAGAACTGCTATAGGAGACTCCATATGCAGAATGGGGATGAGTGGAGAAGACCGGAGACCTTGGTCGCAGACCTCGCACTCAGACCTCTCACGCTGCTGCAGTCTCTTCAACTCCAGCACTACCAGCGTTCTGTCGGACACACGGCGTCCAGGCAGTTAACGCAATTTGAACATACCTGCCTGGACTCTGGTCACTTTAAGAGCGCCCTGTCATACTCCTACTCGCTGCTGATGGAGCCTCCGGAGGACTTTGTCCCCACATACGTGAGGGGATGGGAGAGGGAACTCGGTAGGACTTTCACGGAGGAGCAACAACTGGCTATGATCCAGCTGGCTCATAAGAGATCCATTTCCTGCAAGTATCAGGAAACTAACTTCAAGATTCTGACACGCTGGTACCGGGTCCCGGTGGTGTTAGCTAAGATGTTCCCCTCCTCTTCCCCTCTCTGCTGGAGGTGCTCGCGGGCCAGGGGGACTATGACCCACATCTTTTGGGAGTGCGAGAAACTCTCGGGCTTCTGGGCAGGAGTTAGAGAGATTGTCAGGAAACTGACAGACGTTGACCTGGGTGATGACCCCATATGCTATCTGCTTAACCTAGCGCCGGTCTCTTTGAGTTCCAGGCGCCGGTCCCTCCTCGCTCCCCTCTTGAGTGCTGCTAGAACTTGCGTTCCGGCGAGATGGAGATCCCCTGAGCCCCCCACGGTAGCACAGTGGTTGGCCGTTGTCCGAGACATCTGCAGGATGGAGGAGCTCACTGCCTCTTTGAAAGGAACTTTGGAAAAACACAGGAGAACCTGGCAGATTTGGGATAGTTTCACTTTCTCCCCCGACTTCCTCCACTACACGTAGACAGGTTCTCTTGACCCCTGGTGGATCTGACCGTCCCCCTGGCCATCCTTCATCTTACTGCACCTTCCTCTTCCCTCCCTTCCTCTTCATCTTTCTTTCTTCTTTTTCCTTCCCCTCATAACTCTCCCCTGTTGTGTCCGTCCTGTCTCTCCCTATCCTTCCCCCCTTCCCTTATGTTACTCGTAACCTAGTAGTTAAATCTGTGTTCATCCCTACTCCCTTACCCGTATATAAAAGTTTGGGGACAAGGATTGCAGCTGCCGCATTAGGGGGCTACACAGAATGGCAGTTTAGGTCATCCGGAATAAGGCCCAAAGTAGCCGTTCCTTTCCTATAATCACCCTTTTACAAGCCTGTGATTGATGACATTTGTTTATGAAGATTATTCTGTTTTGTAATGGCTGTAATCCATGCATTTCTTTTATTCCTTGGCACTGCGTTGCCAGGCGCTGTATCCAATGTTCCCTCAATAAAAACTATTAATTATAAAAAAAAAAATAATAGATCACACCCAGCACAGCCCCTGAACATGGCTGAGTAACCCTTCAACCTGCATCATGTAACCCCCTGGGGTACACAAATTGCAGTTTGAAAAAACAGTGCCATAGTTGACACCATGTAAGTGTCTGCAACTACCTTGTATGGTAGAGAGCAAGAGAAGAGCACTTAGATATAGACAACAGTTTCCACTGGGGGTTGGGACATGGCAGCTACAGGACTTCTCAGTGCCCCCAGTGGTGTGGGCACCACAGCTGCAAAATCTTGTGTAGATCCTTCTAGAGCAGGGGTTCATTAATTTCTGTAATCAAATACCACTTTTACTTTTCTACATTTCTAAAGTACCACCTAAGTATAGGTTGTCAGCACCTAGAGCCCTGGGAGAAAAATACACAAAAAGTGTATAAAGTGTACCAAAATGTACATCCATATTTCTCACCCCCTTTTAGAGAAGTTTGGTACTTGTACTTGTAGCAAATCAGGTTTAGGTAAAGGTTATATGGCAGCAGATCAAGTTGGGTTACACCTGATTGGAATCTCGAGTACCACCAGTGGAACTGGTTGGGAACCCCTGTTCTAGAATTGTACAATCAAAGCCTTTACATTGGAGCAAGTTGACATCTTTTGCTTGCCTGATATCACTTACATTGGCAGATTGCATTGCACAAGGGCACAATTATTTTAAGGTGCTTTGTAAAGTGAGAACCATTCTCGCTTTGATTTCCAAGTTGCTGTGTTCCTTGATTTTCATGATTTTCAGGTATGTTTCATGGAAGAAAAGTGCTATTTTATTTCTGTTTTATTTCTCATTTTCACTTTCAGCTCCAAGGATAACTTTTAGGTGACAAACAATGATGGCGACAGCTGTTGCTTAGGAAAAAAATCAGTAATGAAATTGTAAATGAAAGCAGCACAACTCTTTCATTTCAGCAGCAGAAGGAGAAAATATGGATGTAACACAACACGTGAATTTCAGGTGCGGTTTTGTGTAATTATATTTAGAGGTTCCATCTTAAACACTGGCATAAATGTAATGGAAAAAGCATAAAGGATGTAGATACAGTACTTTTTAATTATCTACATATGTCCCACTAAAAAAAATATTGAATATTGGTCTGAAATGCTCCTGTTTACCCTTATCTGGTGATTGCTCTCCCACAGCCCCGGGAACTGAAGATTCAGGGTTATGGCTGGCCAGAGGTGTACGCCTGTGTACAAAGTTTAGGCCTCATACATCACACATGCCCACCTACAGGCTGGAACATGTAAGTGCTGCACCCAGCATCAGAGAACAATCACTCCCGCAGCAACACATTACTTGCCCCACTACTGCCCCATACTGCTGTATGTCCTTGAAAGGGCCTACAGGGCAGGGTTGTGCTGGGGTTCTCAGACCACTGCCTAATATACCTTCTACCCCTGTAGAAGCAGAATAAGGAAGCAACTGTAAATAGCAGACAATTAAACGAGGCTACTGAACATCTAGGCCTGCTTTGAGTTTACAGACAAATCCTTAACCATGGAGGAATGGGCTGACTTGATGCTTTTATGCATCTCATTTTGAGGATATAGTAATCCCAGCAAAGACCTACCAGAGCCATAGGCAAAAAAACCTTGGTTCAACAGTAGGTTGAACAACATGGCACCCATTACCTGCACTCTTTAATTATGGAAATCCGAATGGAGCGAGCACTGCTGATTGGCTGAGCTAACTGGGATGTCCAGCCAAAGAGGGAACAAAACCCAAGAAAGTCAATCTCTTAGGTGTTGTTCCTCTACAACACCTAGCAGATCTACAACACCTAGCAGATTGACTTTCTTGGGTTTTGTCCCTCTCTGGCAGGACATCCCAATTCGCTCAGCCAATCAGCAGTGCTCACTCCATTTGGATTTCCATTGCTGCACTGAGCCATTCAGAAAGGGCTAGTGGAATAGGTGAGGATTGGGCAATCTAGGGGTTTTCACACAGCAAAGCATCCCAGTTCAGGCTGCCCAATAAAGAAGGTAGACTATACCCCCCCCCCCAAGAGTCCTATACACAGGGAGGAAGGTGTTGCTCCACTAATAACTCAGATCTAAAGCTTTCATTGGTATGCATTGGCATAGGGTGTGGGGGTAGCCGCATCACCAGTTTCCATGTGGCCCCCCCTCGCATCCAGCCTATCTGAACAGGGAGCGTGCACAGCTGCATGGATGCCGGAAATGTGGTCACTGTAAGTGAGTGATTGCAGGCAAGCTGGGAGGGCTCACAAAGATGTCCCTGGCACTTAGACTCCGGGGCTGAACCGACTTGTAATCCACTTTAAAGCAGTTCTATAGAGCGAGTATGGGGGGGGGGGGACACATCAAATATAAAAGTATCATCAATAACCATGCAAACTGCTCACTTGTCCAGCCGCTCTGGGATTCCACCAAGCGCTGCCAGCCACATCCCTGGCATGGGTGCGCACCTAGCTAGAGATACCTTGGGGATGCTTCTGCAAATGGACTCGTAGATGAGGTGAGTGGATTGGGCGATCGGGGGGGGGGAGCGGTCATACAGTGGTACTTACATATTGTATCCAGTCTTTTACCTATAGTAATATATAGTGTACAGTTACACACACGCAAATATATAATATAACGTTGAACTTACAAATACATTCATTTCTATTGATCAGTTTTTTTCAGTATTACAGTTTAATTTTACAGAACTATTATTGATCTGATGCACTTTTCATTTTCAAGTGTCACAACCCCTACAAATGTCAGCCAGAAGTTTCCAGAACACGTTTGTTTTATTGCTGCTGGGAACTCATGTAGAGGCAAGCCATGTCTTAATGAGTCTAAAATATTGTTAATTTTACATGTACTGTGAGCTGTGCTACACGGATGCTGGATTTCAGATCGAGAGTGGTCGGTACAATCAAAGTCGGCAACAGGGATTCAGTAGAGCTTCAATTCACAAGGCAGGCTAGGTACCAGGCGCTATAACAGGCACTGAACAAGTGACGGGGGCGAACCTTTATAGGGACTAGGTATGATTGGCCATGGGGAACCAGTGAAGTGATTGGTGCATATTCAGAACCAGACAAGGATTGGACAAAAGGGCGAGTAGCCCAGAACCTCCTTTGGGCTCATTGGTCCATAGCCAGAGCCAAGGGGCGTGCCTGTGCCCCTTGGTTCAACCCCTCCCTACTACACGCTGTGTGCAGCGCCGCCGGAGGGCATAAGGATTATGTACTCACGCGCGCGTAAGCGAGACAGTGACGCGGGAGCGAGGAAGGAGGGCAGCCGTGCTCGGCGCCGCCTGAGCCGCTGCCGCCGGGCAGGAGCTGCTGCGGCCGGCCGCCCGAAACCATGGCCGGAACGGGGCCCAGGTAAGTGCCGATTCCTGACATGCAATTTTTAATAAAAGGATTTAAAAGTATCCAATACAGACCTGCAGAGACATGAATGCACACCTGTCCAAATGTACATGTGCACATCCCCAGGCACACTTGTGCATGCCTCTAAATATGAATGCACACCCCCAAATATTCATGCGCACACCCCAGACACGCATACACCCATCACCTGAGCACACCAGATGCCCCCAGATGTACATACACACACCTCCAGAGGTGCACACTCCTAAGCTGGCATACATTCGGCAGATGTACACATTGGCTGGCGCACATGCACATACCCCTAGATGTGCACGTGTTCAACCCTAGATGTGCATGCACACCTCTAAATATACAGGCACACACCACCAGACACACATGCCTACACCCAAAATTGTGCATGCATGCACCTGCAAATGCGCAAGATTGATCAGCTGCACAGGACAAAGAGGAGGAGAGTTCTTTATTTTTTCGGGTTGTCAGTCACTTTAACAGACATAATTTAGCTATAAATGTCCTTCCTTGATTTAATATAAAATACAGAATACTAGTATCACCACTTTATTATTAGAAGGGCACCTCGTCACTAACTTTGTTGGTGCCATAGGACAGTGTTTCTCAGCCTTTTTATTCTTAGTACCCCCAAAGAGGAGATCTATTATAAATGCTACCAAAATTAGTAGGCCACAGGCCCTGTAGTACTTTTAAGACAAGAAGGAATATTGTTTTACTGTTAAAATAATAGATCACACCCAGCACAGCCCCTGAACATGGCTGAGTAACCCTTCAACCTGCATCATGTAACCCCCTGGGGTACACAAATTGCAGTTTGAAAAAGCAGTGCCATAGTTGAAACCATGTAAGTGTCTGCAACTACCTTGTATGGTAGAGAGCAAGAGAAGGGCACTTAGATATAAACAGTTTCCACTGGGGGTTGGGACATGGCAGCTACAGGACTTCTCAGTGCCCTCAGTGGTGTGGGCACCACAGCTGCAAAATCTTGTGTAGATCCTTCTAGAGCAGGGGTTCATTAATTTCTGTAATCAAATACCACTTTTACTTTTCTACATTTCTAAAGTACCACCTAAGTATAGGTTGTCAGCACCTAGAGCCCTGGGAGAAAAATACACAAAAAGTGTATAGAGTGTACCAAAATGTACATCCATATTTCTCACCCCCTTTTAGAGAAGTTTGGTACTTGTACTTGTAGCAAATCAGGTTTGGGTAAAGCTTATATGGCAGCAGGTCAAGTTGGGTACCACCTGATTGGGATCTCGAGTACCACCAGTGGAACTGGTTGGGAACCCCTGTTCTAGAATTGTACAATCAAAGCCTTTACATTGGAGCAAGTTGACATCTTTTGCTTGCCTGATATCACTTACATTGGCAGATTGCATTGCACAAGGGCACAATTATTTTAAGGTGCTTTGTAAAGTGAGAACCATTCTCGCTTTGATTTCCAAGTTGCTGTGTTCCTTGATTTTCATGATTTTCAGGTATGTTTCATGGAAGAAAAGTGCTATCTTATTTCTGTTTTATTTCTCATTTTCAGTTTCAGCTCCAAAGATAACTTTTAGGTGACAAACCATGATGGCGACAGCTGTTGCTTAGGAAAAAAAATCAGTAATGAAATTGTAAATTGTAAAAGAAAGCAGCACAACTCTTTCATTTCAGCAGCAGAAGGAGAAAATATGGATGTAACACAACACGTGAATTTCAGGTGCGGTTTTGTGTAATTATATTTAGAGGTTCCATCTTAAACACTGGCATAAATGTAATGGAAAAGGCATAAAGGAGGTAGATACAGTACTTTTTACTTATCTACATATGTCCCACCAAAAAAAATATTGAATATTGGTCTGAAATGCTCCTGTTTATCCTCATCTGGTGATTGCTCTCCTACAGCCCCGGGAACTGAAGATTCAGGGTTATGGCTGGCCAGAGGTGTACGCCTGTGTACAAAGTTTAGGCCTCATACATCACACATGCCGACCTACAGGCTGGAACATGTAAGTGCTGCACCCAGCATCAGAGAACAATCGCTCCCGCAGCAACACATTACTTGCCCCACCAGTCTACTGCTGTATGTCCTTGAAAGGGCCTACAGGGCAGGGTTGTGCTGGGGTTCTCAGACCACTGCCTAATATAACTTCTACCACTGTAGAAGCAGAATAAGGAAGCAACTGAACATAGCAGACAATTAAACGAGGCTACTGAACATCTAGACCTGCTTTGAGTTTACAGACAAATCCTTAACCATGCTTTTATGCATCTCATTTTGAGGATATAGTAATCCCAGCAAAGACCTACCAGAGCCATAGGCAAAAAAACCTTGGTTCAACAGTAGGTTGAACAACATGGCACCCATTACCTGCACTCTTTAATTATGGAAATCCGAATGGAGCGAGCACTGCTGATTGGCTGAGCTAACTGGGATGTCCAGCCAAAGAGGGAACAAAACCCAAGAAAGTCAATCTCTTAGGTGTTGTTCCTCTACAACACCTAGCAGATTGACTTTCTTGGGTTTTGTCCCTCTCTGGCAGGACATCCCAATTCGCTCAGCCAATCAGCAGTGCTCACTCCATTCGGATTTCCATTGCTGCACTGAGCCATTCAGAAAGGGCTAGTGGAATAGGTGAGGATTGGGCAATCTAGGGGTTTTCACACAGCAAAGCATCCCACTTCAGGCTGCCCAATAAAGAAGGTAGACTATACCCCCCCCCCAAGAGTCCTATACACAGGGAGGAAGGTGTTGCTCCACTAATTACTCAGATCTAGAATTTTTTTTAGTACTTTGCAGTCAATACATACATTTTTTTATTGCCTGTGATACAATTTAGGAGATCTTGTTTTATTTTATATTAGTTTGTGGTATTTAATGTATTTAGTTTCCATATCTTCAAGTTTTATAAGCTATACAAAATATGTTGAATGGAGGCCCTTACTCCATGTATGTGCAGCATATAAAACATAACAGGAAAATTAAAACATTTTCCAACCAGTGTCCCAATGTAGAATGCACTGCTGTGTGAACCTCCCTAGAATCACCAATCTTCTACCTCCCTCCATGCTCCCATGGCACATGCACATGCCTCTTCTGCATCCCCTACACTGTGCACTACCCAAATGAGGCTTCCTTAAATGACTGCCAGCAGGTGCGTGTTGCTGCTGTGAACAGATATGCTGCCTGGTGCACAACAATGAACTCCATTGTCATGCATGGGGCGTGAGAGCATGAACCGAAATAAGCAATCAGAAATTCTAGGAAGTTTCACACAGCAAGGAATCCCAAATCGGGATACTTTTCAATTCTTATTTTAGACTCTAGGGCTGGGATAACAGGGTTTAGGTCTGCTATAAATGCATATGCCATCCCTTTAAGGCCCTAAGAAAAGAGTGACATTTTAGATGTCTTTTAAATGTAGGCTAAGGAGAGTAAACACAAGATTTAATAAACGCTAGAAACGCTGCCTATTGATTTTAATTTGCATTTTAATAGCTGAGTTTCTTTGTCGATATTCAAGTGCATGTAGCAAAATTTCTCTTCTAAACAAATCTTCAATTTCTAATAACTTAGAATTACTTCTTCATAATGAAACTCTAGATCTCAGAGTGGCTCTACACAAGAGCAGTCAACAGATTCAAAGCAGAAGTATTCATTCTCGTATAGTAAGCCAGTGTTTAGAAGCTCTCATGTTGATGGTTGCAGGCAGGTCTCATCAAACAGGACCCTACTGAAAATACTTAAACCGGACCTTCACCATGATTTATTGAAAAGCCCAAACCCTTAAAAAGCGATTCCCCAGCATCTAAAATTAATATATTAGAAGTTTTTAGTCACTTACTTATTATTCTTTCCTCCACTGGGCCGAAACTCTGTTAAAGTGGACCAACACCCAGGGGGGATCGGCCCGGGAATCTATAAGATTCCCGGACCGATCAGATCCCTCCCCGCGGGACATCCGAAATCGGGATGTCCCGCGGGGAGGAACCCCCCAGGAGGCCCACAATCCTCACCTTACCGGCGATCCAACGGCGCATGCGCGAGACGCGGCCGCGTCTCTCGCTTCCCTCTAGCAGGGCGCGCTCCCGCGCCGGCCGTTTTGTGAATGGCCGGCGCAGGCGCGCTCCCTGTTAGAGGGAAGCGAGAGACGCAGCCAATGACAGCGCTCTGGTATGCGCGTCCAAGCGGCTTTGGACGCGCATACCAGAGCGGCTCTGAGCGCTGTCATTGGCCGGATGAGGTCACGTGGGAGCGGGGAGAGGTGAGTTTTTGCGGCGATCGGGGGGGTTTCACACAGCGGGGCACCCCCGATCGGGGTGCCCCACCTAAGTGGACCAACACCCAGGATAGTCAAAATCCTGGGTGTTGGTCCACTTTAAGGACTTTAGGATATGTAAATAGAAGTGGTGCACCGCGTAATACAATTAAACTGTGCTGCCCTGTAAACAAATGAATACACCAAACCAACGTTAGGCTCATGGGACACAGGCCATAGGCCTAAAGAACAGGAGCACCAAACTAAATACCAAAAAATCAGTGTACCATTTATTAAAGATCAAAACACACAAGACATAACATACAATTTACAAGACTAACAGATTAAAAACACTGCGACACCCCATAATTCATCCAGTGCTGAAAATCAACAGCATGTAATTACTGGGAAAACTCCTGAATATCAAGACATGTAAAAAACCATAAGCAAAAACCTTTTGTGCCTGCACAAAATACCATAATATGAATACCAAGTCTAAATATACAAATATCAAAGTGACAGTGCATCAATAATAACATCTATAAAAAACATTCAAGTATATGAACCAATACAATAAGTAAATAACATCTATTACAACCACTATCTAAAAAAGTGCAACAAATGGGAAAAAGTGACTATGTGCAAATGAAAAAGCGTGTCCTAAACTAACTGGTCATGGACACCTGTGAATAAGAAAAACCATTAGCATGAAAATCATGACCAGCCAACAAGAGCTGAACATACAAGAAGCATAAATAAGTGAGCTTGTCAAAAAACCAAATGCCTGGCAACCGGGTTCATCACATGTAGTAAGGAGCAGGGGACTAGCAGAGGGGACACCTACGTACGCGGCCGCCTGTGCCGCTTCGTTGGGTGAAAGAGTTTAGGATATCGGCGCCGCCATTTTGATTCAGAAGCATCACACTTACTGAGGATAGGAGAGTGGGATAAAGTACAGGGGGGCAGGTTACAGCTGTGCTTTGCTCAGACAGAGCAGAGCTGGGGTCAGGAAAAGGTCAGCAGTCCCAGAATGCAGAGCAGCACAGTCAGAAGGCACTTCCTGTTTGCAGGCTGCCTGATGTCCCAAAAGCCGCCATCTTGGCTCCAAACATATGTGAAAGTGCCCATAGATTACTTCAGGTGGGCACCCCACATTCGCGCTGGTTTGAAACCAGCCTCAGCCTGTTCAATGCCTGATATTTTACGTGGACAAGAAGAATTGTAAATGTAAAGCTTGCATTTTTGAACATCAATACAGTATATAACAGAAATGTGCACACACCAATAAGGAGACACTTCACTGTAACACATGACACCTGGGTGGGAGATCTGAAATTCCAAGGCTTGGCTAGAATATATAATAATCCAAGAGGGGGGACATTTAGAAAGACTGACGGTACAGCAGGAAGTGAAATGGATATATTGATTAAAGATGACAACTGCTCCAAGCTTAAAGTGGACCAAAACCCATTCTGGCCCTAAAAGTCTCTAGGGTTGGGTAAAGGCTCTCTCCAAGTGCATTCCATCTCTAGTCACCAGGGCAGGGTGAAAGCCCTCTGCAAGGGCATCTGCCACATAGTGATCCTGGAGGTTTCACATACAGAGACATCCCAAATCTCCTGTAAAGTAGACCAAAACCCAGGTGGGTAAAAATTCTTGGTTTTGGTCCACTGTACATGAGCAGCATCTAGAGCTCTCTGCAGGAAATGGAGCAGCACGTGGGACAGGCTTCAGGTGAGCTACTGGATGTCTTATTATTATAGTTGTATGGAAAGTTCCTTTCACTTAGTAAATGCTTGCCATGTGACACATGATATTGGATAGGAAGTCCAGAATATCTAGCTAATATTTGTTTTACCACAGTTTGGCTAAAGAGGTCAGAATCAGACTGGAAATAGAGAAAGGAAGCAGTATCCGCACACTGGCAAATCAGGGTGCTCGGCCTGGGGTGGTTCCAAACCCCATAGATGCAGCAGACAAAAGGGAATGGGCCCGCACTCCTTAAAACTTGTAATTTTAATGAAAATATATTAAAATCATCTCCATACAAAATTTTTGTTATTTGTTAAAATTATTTTAAATTATTTTAAAATATTTACATTAAAATTACAAGTTTTAAGGAGTGCGGACCCATTCCCTTTTGTCAGACTGGAAATCCCAGGGTTCAACAGAACCTAGAGACAGGAGAATAGGTTTCTACACCAATGACAAGTGCCATCTCTATCCAAGGTACAGTATGCTCTCCTGATCTGGAATACCCAGCCACAGAGTTAATTTTGGTGTGATTACTCCCCCACATGCAAAGGTGGAACAGAAAGGCAGAACTTTTCCAGTGGCATTGCTTATAATGTTGGTAAATGTCAGCAAAAGACACCTCAAACATACACTTTTATATCCTGCTCCACTAGAGGTCAAAACAACCACTGTTACAGGATCCCGAAAAGTGGCTACAGATCATTGGCATCATCTGCATTAGGCTTCTCTGATCACTGATTCACCTAATACCAGTGTACAGAAAATTACTGAAAAGGCTGAAATCATTTACAAGTCTCTCTTGAGTGAACCACCAGTGTCACTCTCGGTAACCAAACTTTTTGCATGACCACCTTTTTTCACTTTAAGGTGGTGGACCTATTTCTACTTTTATCAGACTGAGTGGAGCACACCATCTCCTGTGTCTATAGGGGAATCTATCTGACTTATCTAATTGTCTGTCTCCTTTGTTCTTCTGCGCTCAGTCAAAATTTCACTAGCTATGGAAGTTATTCATGTTCTTATGCTGGAGAGTGAAAATTAGAGACAAATACACAGATAGATACACAGAAACATGGACCCCCCCTGCCCTGCTATTACAAATCTAGGGAAACTAGAGAAATGGTTCTAACCAAAGAAACAGCTTAATGAATCAGGTACAGTGGACAAGATTAACTAACCTAGCAAGTGTGGGGGGGGCTGAAAAAATGTTTTTTGTTTCGCCATGACTGGAGCAAAAGATTCTGTCAAACACAAGCCAAAGGACTGATTGCTAGGACCACTGGTGAGGGTCTGGAATCCGCTGGGGGCTTTTGTATTGTGTAGCTTTGCATTCACAATGTGTTTTCTTGCATGACCTGCATCTCACCACAGAGATTAGAACCAAGCTGACTGTTTCAATGCAGTTTAATACCAAATCAATATAAATGTGCTTTACCCTTCATTCATTTCCCATTCCCTTTCTTATAGTAGTTCTGCTATGCTTTCTCTCTGCTGCTGTGTCCTTTACAGGGCCAGAACTCAGATGTTCTGTTAATCTAAAAATGTACATGGGCCTATTAATGAATAAACTCATGACATGAGTCTATTATATCGGGGGGCACATTAAATCATTTTGCATTCGATAGCCCAGTTTGAGAACTAGAAGGCTGTATGTTTCTTTTTTACTAGGATTGAAAGGTACCGGTTCTGGCCTTCGTTACTATGAGATCCCGGAGTTCAGCTGATGCCCTGCTGGTGGCTTGTTCCATTTATTACCCGGTCTACAGTTTGGACAGCCACCACCGGGTGTCAGCAAATCCCCTGGCTGTTCTTTATCTCCCTCTACTACTGCACCTGGTGCTAGGCTTATTTAAGTGGGAACTGCCCTTTAACCTGGGGCAGCAGGATTCTTTCAGGCCAGGGAGTTCTCCTATAGGAACTCTCCGCCAGGAAAACAGATATTTTGGCCAAGTGGCCAAGCAGCCTCTGGGAAACCAGAGAGAGGTCTGCTTGCCACACCAATCAGATGGAGACTGGGATCTATAAGCACCAGCGGTATAGAGAGTCCATGAGATTCCTTCACACGCAAAGGGAAAGGAGTGATCACAATCCTGCTTACCCAGGTAAAGTGCGGTTCCCACTTAAACCGGACCAACACCCGTTGTTTCATTAACGAGTGTTGGTCTTGCTGGGGGGGCTTCCGGAACGCAGATAACCTCCCAGACTGCCCGTAATACTCACCTTCATTACAATCCAGCGCCGGGAAAGGAGTCCCACGATTGGCTGCCAGGCGGGCACGTGTTCATAGTCGCATCCTCTGAGCTGGCCACCAGCACGACCACCCGAGAGCCAATCGCGGGACTCCTTTCCTGGTGCTGGCTTGTAATGAAGGTAAGTATTACACGCGGTGTGGGAGGTTATCTGCGATGGGGGCTCCAGCATTCTGGATGCTGGATGCTGGTGATGAACAGACAGAGGGACCAACACCCGTTAAAGAAAAACAGTGTTGGTCCAGTTTAAATAAGCCTAACACCAGGTGCAGCAGTAGAGGAGGAGTTAGAACAGCCAGCGACTCTGCTGACACCTGGTGGTGGCAGTCCAAACTGCAGGCGGGGTAATAAATTGCACAAGCCACCAGCCTGGCATCAACCGAACACCAGGATCTCACAGATACAAGGGAAATAAAACTATGCAGATTTCACATAATGTCAGATGTGTTGCCCACTCCTAAATTTACCCTAGTTTCTTTATTACGTTTTTTTACTAATATATATATATATATATATAGGCTGGCAGTTTCCCAAAAAGGTGAGTAGCTCTCAAATATTTGTCTGCATTGCATGTCCCAATTTTGGGGACTCAAAATTAAGAGTAGGGACCACACTGAACACAGAGTGCCTTGTCGGGGCGGTGTGGCTTCCACATGTATCTGCAGATATGTGCAACCAAATCTCTGTCTTTCCACATAGCTAGACATGATTGTTGCTTGATAGTTGGATAATGCAAGGGTTAACATTGGGCGGAGTTCCCAGGCCCTGACTAATAATACATTTGTATAAATAATAGTGATTGAGCTATTCCCACCCCCCTTCTATTCATATATATGAAGGTAAAGACTATTCCAGCAGCATCTACCTGGATAGACAGATGCATTGCAAAATTGTTCTCCTGCTGGAAGCCTTTTATACCTGCTGGGCGACAGGAGACAAAGGGTTAATTTAAAAAAATTACATAGGGTCCCCCCCAAAAAATGGTATGGTGCCCCCCCTACCCAGCCCGGGGACCAGCTATGGGGGCTTGTAGAACAGGGTACAGGGGCCATCTTCACTGGCCCCCCCACCCTGCAGGCTGCAAGCCCGTACAGTCTAAATATTCCCAGGGTCTTCTGCCCCCTTGGCTTTGGAGAGGCAGGTAATGGGGGGGCTGCAGGTGACTTACCAGCCCCATAAGCCTTGTGAACTGATATAGGGGTCTTATGGGTAAATTTTAGAAAATGGAGCGACCTATCTCTAGGTTCTCCAACTGTGTGACCCACATATATGTAAGAAAAGTGTCGGTTGGTACACGGTCAAGCGTTCTGAACACACTGCTGAGTCTGGGTTCAGGCTCTCCCCAGAAATTCTACATACGCTTTTGACCTAGACCACACCTTGTGATATTCAAAATTGATTTATTGATACCTTAATCTTTAAAATACATCTATTTACAAATTCATACTCTCTGAGCTCTCAATTCATTGTTTACATGATATTCATATTTACATAGTGTTCAGACATATTGATATGTACATGATGCACTGATCATATTTTCTCAAATGTGTATAAAATACATTTCTCCCTACTGTCTTGGTAATCAGTTGGATTCATAATTCCTTCCTGATTGGGCAGACATGTTTCGCCTTTGGCTTCCTCCGTGCCCTTATTTAAAAGAAACGGAATTCTCATTATATGAGAGCATTTATATTATCAAGTATCATTTTGTTATATCATCACAATATCTTTCTTTGTGCTTATATACCTCTTTAAGGAAGTTTCAGGTGCTCTTTATAATTTCCTCATCTTTTTACATCCCATATTTGTACAGATTATATCACAGGTTGTTGTTTCTTATACCTCAGAGAAATCTGGTTCATACACCCCGTATATTGCAGATCAGGAGCTTTGCCATCCTTTAAAGGATAAGAATATTAAATTACCCTCAAGGTATCGTGTATCATTGGTCTGTATGTATCCAGGCTTGCATCTCTCCCAAAAAAAAAAAAAAAAAAAAATCATGTATACATAGTGGAATTACCTGTTTCTTCCTGACGGGCCCCGCGGACTCATAGGTATTGTTTTCCCCTTCTGGCTGTTCCCCCGTTCTATATTTAAAAAGAGGGTTCGATTGTCATAGTTGGCCTTATACTATATCATTCATTTTTAGTGGGATATTGGTGGTTCACCCTTTTGAGATCAAAACCGCACTGTACCTTTAAATATGCGATGTTTTGGCTGTAGTTCAGGGACCCTCCCGGGCCTCCTGGATCTCTACTGCTCGTCTGTCTAGGGGCGCGCTGGCGTCTCTCCGGAAGGCGCTTTTGTGCTGTGCGCTCCGGGACCCGGGACGCCGCGTCACACCGGTTTCCGCCGGAAGTGACGCATGCGTCCCAGGCCCCGGAGCGCACAGCACACCACCAGGCACCACGCCCCCCCTTTGGGACGTCACCCATTGCCTGGTTACCGCACACCGGCCCTCCCCCTCTTCGGCCTAGGTGTGCGATGCAGACTAAACGTCTGCACAAGCGCCTCCATTGTTCCGGAGCCCTAATGTATATGCCTGTCTCTCGGCGTTGTTTGTCTATGTGCAATTCATATATATGGTATTGCTAGGTGTCTGCATGGGCACCACCATCTTTTTGAAGCCCTTGCTTCTTTACTTATCTAATTAAAATTATAGTAACGGAAAAGGAAAGGAGTTTGTTTTTATTCCTTTCCTTAAAGGGGACAGGGAAACTTTACACTATCTTCCATGTGTATATTGTATATACATGAGTTTGGACATTTAGCAATTGCATTCTTTTCTCTATGTGCGGGTTCTATAGGGGATAGATTCACATGTTATATGCCACAGTTAGATAGTATCCTCCTCTTTTACAGTGGCCAGTGCCTGTATGAGTCTTATTGCCTGAGAGCAAGCTCTCTTCTGGCATTCCCCTGTTTTTTATCCCCCTGGCACAACTTAATAACACTACTATTTTTTCAGGTATTTTTTTAAATTTGGCTCTCAACTGGCTTTCCTCCACTGGGGTCGCCAGTGTTTATTTTGCAAAACGGGTGAGGATCCTGATTTCTCCGGGTTTACATGCATACCTTTCTCATATATAAATTTTATGTACACTAAATTTACAACCATCTTGTTTCATAAGCATAAATTTACATGCACCTCTGGACAGATATTCCCTCTTTCTATTCCCTACTTCATACTTAAAGTGGCCCTTAGTTGGGTCCATCTCACTTTTTTAGATTGGGTGGATCTAGAGAAACGGGGCATAGCTCAGTGTGTCATTTAATCCCGGATACCGGGAGGCCCCGAGTCTGTAGATCCACCTTGCCTCCACCTGCAGTGTTGTCTTAGCAATGTTTCCACCTCTTTGTGAGTCATGCACTCTATCTAAACCCTGAAATTTAAGAGAACTAGGGTCTTTGTTGTGATGTATGGAGAAGTGGCGGCCCACTGGGGTTTTTTGGTTCCCCGTTCTTATACTATAAACATGTTCGTAAATACGTTTTTTAAGTTGGCGATTTGTTTTTCCAATGTAATAGCACCCACATCCGCATGTTAAGATGTAAATAACATTGGTAGTTGAACAATTTATAAAATGTTTTATTGCATGTTCCCCCTTATTTGGTACAGTTACAGTATTGCCTATTCTAATATACCGGCACATGTTGCACCCCCCGCAATTATACGTCCCCTTCTGTTTACAGCAGGATTCCTTTCTGTTGGTGTTGTAGTGACTGTGGACTAGACAGTCACGTATGTTTCTTGGTCTTCTGAATATTATCCTAGGTTCCCTAGGTAAGAAGGTCTTTAAGTAATTGTCATTCAGAAGAATCGCCCAGTGTTTTTTTAGCACTTGCCGTATTTGTTGGTGTGAGTCATTGTACGTCATTATAAGTGCAGGGCCCTGCTGATTCTTATCTTTTTTTGGGTTTATAGAGGAGGGTTTGTCGGTCCAGCCCTTTTGCTCTTCGAAACGCCTGTTTCAAAGTTCCTTGTTTGTAACCTCTCGCAGATAATCTCTCTCTAATGTGGTTCGCCTCCATTTGGAAGGAATCCATGGTGCTACAATTGCGGCGTGCCCTGACGTATTCGCCGTACGGAATGCTTTTCAGAAGATGGGACGGGTGGGAACTTGTGGCCCTTAGCATAGTGTTTGCCGCTGTATCTTTACGATACAGCGTAGTTGTAATCTGACCCTCAGTTATTCTTTAGAATCGTGATATCCAGGAATGTCACTTTGTTGGGATTATATTCGCATGTTAGTCTAAGATTCAAGTCATTTTGGTTCAGAAGCACAATAAATTCTTCCAGTTCCTGCTTCGGCCCCTCCCAGATGACCAGGATGTCATCAATGTACCTGTGCCACGTCGACACATGGCACAGGTACCTGGTCATCCTGTCCTCTGCCCACAACCCCCTCTCCCACCACCCCAGGTACAGGTTTGCGAACGATGGGGCACATGTAGTCCCCATCGCCGTACCCTGCACCTGGTGGTAGAGAGTGTTCTTAAAGAGAAAGAGGTTGTGGGAGAGGACAAAATTGAGGAGCCGAAGCAGGAAAAGGTTGTGATTGTGCTCCTCAATGTCGAGCTCATTGAGAAATATCTCCACCGCCTTCAGACCTTTGGTGTGTGGGATACTGGAGTATAGGGCCTCCACGTCCAGAGTCACCAGGAATGCTTCAGGGCTCACCCATAGTCCGTCAAGGATACGGACTATATGTCCTGTATCCTTGACGTAAGATGGTAGGCCCGCCACCAGGGGCTGCAGATGCTGGTCTATATATCGGCTCGCATTCTCAGTGAGAGCTCCCATGCCCGACACTATAGGGCGTCCGGGGGGGGCCCTAAGGTTTTTATGCACCTTTGGTAGTGCATAAAATGTTGGAATTTTCGGGCATGGGGACTCCAGGAAGCCGGCCGTCATAGCATCTATTACCCCCCGGTCGCGGGCCTCGTGGATGAGAGTGTGGTATTCCTGTGCATCCCTGGCGAGTCTGGACGCGGAGGCCCTCTCATACCAGGATTTATTATTGAGGATGCACATGCACATATCCTCATACTGCTCTACCGACATGATTACGATATTCCCCCCTTTATCCGCAGGTTTCACGATTATGTTTTTGTTAGATTCTAATTTCCTCAAGGCCTGTTGCATTTCGGTATTTAAATTAGAAAGCTGTCTCGGTTTTCTGGCCAACTGTTCCACTTCCTTGGTGACTAGATCAACGAAGGTTGCCACATTATGGTTAACTGTCATTGATGGATAGTAGGTTGACGGTTTTTTGAGCCGTCTTCCCTGTTTGGGATTTCCTATCTGGTGGCCCGCCACCTCCATCGCTAATTCTACAATTTCTCTCTGTAGTTCTTGCTCTGAAGGCTGATCCTGTATAATAGTGGATTCTCCATCTTTGGGCATAAACTGAAACTTGCAGATGACTTTACGTGAAAACAGGTGAAGGTCTTTAATTGTCTCAAATATATCTAGGTTTTGTGTAGGGCAAAAATTCAGCCCTAACCTTAATACCTCATTCTCCATCTCTGTTATTTCGTATGGGGATAAGTTGATGATATCAGTCTTAATGCTCTTTGGCTCGGCTTGTTCTGTCACTACTTGGGTTGGGATTCGGGGAACAGCGTTAGCTTCTTGGGTTTTTGCGTTATTCCTATGATTGCTCCTCCTGGCTGCGTTCCGCCTAGCATTTCTGCAGGCGTTTCGCCGCTTCCTAAAAAATCCCTCCGTGGGTTTGAGATTTCATTAATCTCATCTCCTTGGCCAGCCCTATCTTCTATTTTTCGTTTGTGTATATTTTTTTGGGCTTCTTCACTATGGTCTAAAGAGATTTCCCGCAGTGGAGGCCCCCTCCTTTTTTTTCGTCTGTCCCTTTCCATTGGGGTTTTAAATCTCCGCTGTGGGCCCCAATGTTCAGCATTCTGTAAGGTGGTTCTTTCCCTGGAGGAGGAAGTCCCTGATGAATATGAGAGGCGTCCCGGGATGTCTCTTCTTCCTCTACCTTGGGTACGTTGGTCCGGCCATATATACGCCTCGTTCTGCTTATATGCTAACTTATCCCTGATTAATTTTTTCTCTTTAATTTGTATTATTTCTTTGTTTAATCTTTCTATTGTATCCTGAATACTTTTATCCCTCTGTTGGAATTTCTCGTCCTTTTTCACTCCCTCAAAGGTGTTGACAACTGTCTTTATTTGATCTGTTATTGTTCGCAAATGTTTAGTGTGATGATCTATTAGTAATTTTATTAGTTGGAGGGAGCAGTCTTGTAGTACCGCCTCCCACTGTTGCTTTAGCATTTCATCAGGTGCAGCCACCTGGGGGAATAGTCGAATTCTCAAGCCTTTTGGGACAAGACCATTTTCTAGGTATTCTTGTAGGTACTGTACGTCCCACCATAATTTGGATTTTTTTGTTAGGAGCTTATGTAGTTTGTTGAAGGCTAGTTGTGTTACTTCTTGTTGTTCCAAAGAATCTTTATTAGTAACCTTACATTGTGTAAGTCTACTTATCATGTCGTCCCAATCCTTGGTTCCCAACTGTGTCATATTGGATGGAGAAGAATCTCGGTCCAAAAGGTTATAACTGTCCTATTTTTAAATTTCCTTAATCTATATGGGGTTCACACTAGGGTTCGTATCCCCTATGCCTGTTTAGACAAATTTTAGAAAATGGAGCGACCTATCTCTAGGTTCTCCAACTGTGTGACCCACATATATGTAAGAAAAGTGTCGGTTGGTACACGGTCAAGCGTTCTGAACACACTGCTGAGTCTGGGTTCAGGCTCTCCCCAGAAATTCTACATACGCTTTTGACCTAGACCACACCTTGTGATATTCAAAATTGATTTATTGATACCTTAATCTTTAAAATACATCTATTTACAAATTCATACTCTCTGAGCTCTCAATTCATTGTTTACATGATATTCATATTTACATAGTGTTCAGACATATTGATATGTACATGATGCACTGATCATATTTTCTCAAATGTGTATAAAATACATTTCTCCCTACTGTCTTGGTAATCAGTTGGATTCATAATTCCTTCCTGATTGGGCAGACATGTTTCGCCTTTGGCTTCCTCCGTGCCCTTATTTAAAAGAAACGGAATTCTCATTATATGAGAGCATTTATATTATCAAGTATCATTTTGTTATATCATCACAATATCTTTCTTTGTGCTTATATACCTCTTTAAGGAAGTTTCAGGTGCTCTTTATAATTTCCTCATCTTTTTACATCCCATATTTGTACAGATTATATCACAGGTTGTTGTTTCTTATACCTCAGAGAAATCTGGTTCATACACCCCGTATATTGCAGATCAGGAGCTTTGCCATCCTTTAAAGGATAAGAATATTAAATTACCCTCAAGGTATCGTGTATCATTGGTCTGTATGTATCCAGGCTTGCATCTCTCCCAAAAAAAAAAAAAAAAATCATGTATACATAGTGGAATTACCTGTTTCTTCCTGACGGGCCCCGCGGACTCATAGGTATTGTTTTCCCCTTCTGGCTGTTCCCCCGTTCTATATTTAAAAAGAGGGTTCGATTGTCATAGTTGGCCTTATACTATATCATTCATTTTTAGTGGGATATTGGTGGTTCACCCTTTTGAGATCAAAACCGCACTGTACCTTTAAATATGCGATGTTTTGGCTGTAGTTCAGGGACCCTCCCGGGCCTCCTGGATCTCTACTGCTCGTCACGCTAGGGGCGCGCTGGCGTCTCTCCAGGGGGCGCTTCTGCTGCGCACTCCGGGACCCTCCCGGGCCTCCAGGATCTCCACTGCTCGTCTGTCTAGGGGCGCGCTGGCGTCTCTCCGGAAGGCGCTTTTGTGTCTTATGGGTCCCTTAGCAGTTCACAAAGGGTTAAACGTAGATTCTTAGATTGTAAGATTTGCGAGCAGGGTCCTCATTCCCTTTGTTTCAGTAGATACCCTTTTCTCTTTTTTTGCTATGTATTATTTTATTCTGTTTGTACACAAACACTCTGAAAAGCAAAGCACTGCGGAATATGTTGGTGCTATATAAATATTATTAAATGTAAAAAAAGACAACACATACAGAATAAATGTCATTTTTTTTCCTTTACTCACCTCCGATCCTACCCTGTCCCCCAGCGATCCTGTCCCATGGCGATCTGATGTCAAATGTTGGGTGATCAGTAGAAGGGGCACTGGGGAGTCAGGGGATCACAGCCTCCTGCCCCTCTCCCTGCCAATCACCCAGCACTGCTGAGCGTCGCCATGCCCACAAAAAGTGGCGCTAGCAGCGTTGATGGAAATAGTTGGGGAGAAGGCCTATTTCGGGCCTTCTCCTCACCACGGAAGAGCCTGGCGGAGGCTCCCCGGTTGAAGAGGAGACCTGTCGGGAGGGATCACAGCCGCAGGTGAGTAAATGTCAGTTTTCTTTCTAGATATTAGCGGTGGCAGACGTTAGGGGGCCCTCTCCTGAAGCCAGAAGAGCCCAGGAGGGGATCGGATGCCCCCCAGGTGAAAAGAAGACCCGGCTGGATCAATAGAGGGGTCAGGTGAGTTTATTTTAACTTTTTGTGGCCGCTAACAGGTGAAACGGCAGGAGAGGCAACCACATGAGAGTTATGCCATTTAATAGGTTAAAAATCCATATAAACATATAGGCTAATGAGAGGAGGGGACACTTATACACTCAAACTGAATAAAACCCCTGCCAAGCTTGTGGTTTTCTTCTGGTAGTAATAAAATCCAGGGGTAACAGGTTTAAATGTATCAGGGGGTTACACAACCTTCCCCCCCCCCCCCCTGCATTTCCTCTTGCTTCCATTAAGATAAAAAACAAGCCTGGCTGGAAATTTCCTGATGCCGGGTGTATAAGTGACCCCTCCTCCCGCCATCCAGCGTATTTATAGGGATTTTTTTGATTGGCCCATTTGTTCTCAATAGTCCTTCTTTAACCTTACTTAGGAGTAAATAATGGTTCCATAGCCCTAATGTTCCTCTTGATCCCAAACATGAAGAATGCTGATAAATAGAAAAGGCATAAAACTAAGCACCCATTACCACCTTAGTAATATTCCTTCACTTGATGAGCAAGTCAAAGGAAAAGGGACTGGAACATGCATAATTTAAAGCGATCCTATACCCATATGTTAACCACTTCCTCATTAACAATTGGCTGCCAGTCATGCGGTTGCTGATTACCAATTTGGATTTCCCAGTGGGCTTGTACATCAAACCTGAATAGTTTCTGTTGGTCACCTGATTAACTGCCATTCAGTGCCATACGCCATGAATGTGGAAGCGGTGACTTGAGTAGAGAGCAGCTTTAAAGGATGACAAGCATTAAATAGATGGTATGCACAGAACTGGCACTTATGAGGGGTGAGGGATTGTGATGTGTGTCTAAATTTTGCTTGAAATCTTTGTGAGCAAACTTTTACTGCCCAGGCATGTAAGGCCTGAACCTTTTTTAATTTACAAAAATGTTGGGCCAGTCATGCCTGACAAGAGGATTGTGCTCAGTATGTGCCTGCTCACAAAGATTCCAAACACAGTGCTGAATCTTCTGACTCTCACATTACAATCCCTCACCCTAAAGAAGTGCCAGTTCTGTGCATACTGTTGCACTATTATATAGAAATTTCTGCTGACTCGGCAAGTTTCGCGAATTTCAAGTAGTAAAAAGTGCAGACGGATATATTGGGGAAATACTTTTTTTACAAGGCCCATAATATAAGGACATCACATTTTTCAGAGGTTTTAAAAGACAGTTGTCCTTTACCCTTTCACCCTAAATAGTGGGTGCATAGCCACCAAGTTTCCCTAGTTCCCAACTATGAAGGATGCGGAGAAATAGAAAATGCATAAAACTTTTTCGTCCATTACCACCTCAGTAAAATTCCTAGACTTGGTGTTGGTCTCTGCCGCTATATGTCAGGCTTGGGGGGCATCCAGAATGCTGGAGCCCCCCCCCCCCATAGATGACCACCTAGAACACCCATAAACCTTACCTTAACCTCGGTCCACCAACGGGAATCCAGCGCAGCGATTGGCCCCCTGTCACTCACTACCCATGTGAGCACCGGGCACCAATCGCTGCACTAGATTCCCTTTGGTGGACCGAGGTCAAGGTAAGGTTTCCAGGCATCCTTGGGGGGTTAAGTGCAGGGGGCTCCAGCATTTTGGATGCCCCCTCATCCTGATATATATCCGCGGAGACCAATACCCGTGATGCACAGGTGTAGGTCCGCTTTAAACTTTTATATTAATAGAATGTGCTTTAGTAAATAGAATAATCCTTTTATAGGGGGTTTTGTAATTTGCCTATCAATCATATTGTAATAAGATTTACAGTTAACAGAAACCACAGTTACAAATATAAAAGTTGGCATCTGTTTTTAAAGTGGACCAAAACCCAACTCGATCGGCCCGGGAATCTATAAGTTGGCACTCCAGGAGCTGCTTCAGCTGGGTGTCCAGACAGAATTAACGGCTTAGCCATTAATCGGGTGTGTTGTTCCTCTTCAAAGAGCCGGCAGAGACTCAAGGAGGGGCATTTATACCGCCAATGGCAGAATGAATTATATAAATACACAGTGAGTGCCGATGTTCATTGTAAGGAATAGGCAAATATTTATTTATTCTATTCCTGATACCTGGCCCTTATCATCAAAAGACCTGCGTTTCAATAGCCATCTGCTAGCCCATGTGCTAATCCTCACAGCAAGCCCTGCTGTCAGGATGCATACAGGCCTCTCTGGGGGGCCCTGCTTCAGAGACCATCCCTGTGGCATTTCACACTCCTGGCCTGAGATGGAGCTACCGAGTCTCAAGCCATTCCCACAGACGTCTTTAACATTCATCACAGCTTTCAACAGCGCTCAACCAACCCACAACCAAAGTAAGGACTCAAATACAGGGTCAATAGTGTACCCAACACTGACCAATCTGTATAAAGCTGTGTGACAGGAGAATATCCCTCAGACTTCACTGTCCCTACCATGACGCCCTAACCATGGGGATCATAAGGGGTGAGGGATATAATATTCCCCATCCAGATCACTGGAACCCCTATGACGTCACTCCTGAACATCTAGACCTATATGTAATCCCTCAAAACCAGACCCCTCTTTAGGAGACATAAATGAATAATATTTTGGTCAACTCTGTTAGTGTTTTTTCTTAATAATTGGACAGGGACTACTGTTATTCTGTAATAAAATAGCGACCAAATAGAGAATATGGATGTCACTTCTAGCGTAAGTGATAGATCATATAATTAGAAGAAATATCTATCGGTAATTTTTCCCTATATTACCCCTAACAAGCTTGAGCAGATGATCTATATTGTTTTTAAATCCTTTTTTAAAATGTCTTTTTATTGTGCTTCCTTATAGGACTTTACTGCTAGAGAAATCGCACAGCCTCTCCCTCCTTGAACAAACTGTCAGCGCTCCCAGCTTCTGCGAACGCATACCTTTGTCATTGTCTATTTCAATAAAGCTGAGTGTACACATGCTCCGGTGGGACGGAGGCCCCGTGCGCCTGACGTCACAGCAGCCGGCTGGCAGTCTTTTTGCCAACCGGCTTCTGATTGGCTGAGGGCCGGGACCACGTTACCGGAAGTGACGCGTCGGGAACAGCCGATGGAGCGTTTCCGGCACGTCACACTGGCCGGCCAGGGGAGACGCAGTCCAGTTACATTTAAAAGGAAGGTAACACCCCCACTCATTATCGCTGCCTTGATAAAAGGGCTGTAGGCCCTGAAACGTCAGCTAACCTAAACGATCGCTGCCTTGCTTGCTAATCGGGTATAACATTGATTCATTTTTATGCTGTGTTAATGCTGTGTTGTATTAAGCTTATATTATACTGTTCATGATATCTCTGTCATTATATTATTTGTCTGCTGGTACATGGCTACACAAATCTGATCATAAGCTGTTACACTTGTTATCTGTGTATATATACAGGGTGAATATCTTTTCCTTGACTTACTGATGATACCAGCATCTGTATACAATATGCAGCGCTGTCAATGTTAACAAAAAATCCATCATCCACAGGAGGATATTGGTGATACCCCATATAGGAAATTTGGTAAACCTTTTACCTGTATATAGATTATTTTTCTTATGGTTAGATGGTAACAATTACACATTACTCATTTTTCTAGTCATAAAGGGGCACCTTTCTCCTGAGGATCCACAAATACCTGAGATTGAAATACTTATTGTATCCTTTTTGCGAATCATTATAAGCATTTTTTGTGTAGTTGTATGACAAATTTTAATACACTTTAATTTGCAATATAACATTTCTGTGTGGTGTGCATCCTTCATAATTTTTATTATTACATATACTCTAACCAAGCACCGTCAATCAAGATTGAGTTACATCACTTTGTAGAGAGCACCATAATGCAATCTCAATCTATATAAGAAGGGTTAAAAAATCAATAAATCAAACATCAGCCCTTTATTGCCCATTTGTTTATTTTGTTCTAGCTACAGCTAAAAGATGGAAGTAGTATATAATGTCTGTAATAATTTCCTGCAAATCCTTAGTTAAATGCCAAAGTATTATTGACATTACCATGGAAAAAACTGTAAATTTCTATCTCTAGAGACCAAATTATGCCCCAACCACTACATAAAAATTCCTAGAATATTTCACATCAGTATCGATTACTAGAATGCTTTGCCTTAGTGCAGCCTTGGTTCCCTTCTATATCTGCAGTAAGCATCTTTGGCTTGGAGGTAGAAAGCAAATTGCTCAATAATGTACAGCATGCTCACCCGATTGCCTCATTATTTCATTTGGAGTAACAGCAAAGAGCTTCACAAAATGTGCACAGCATCTTACATAATCTAAATATTACTATATACAGTATTTTCCTCCATATACGACGCACCTGGCCCATCCCCATATAGGTAGTGTGGCACCCCTCCCATTCCCATAGGCAGTGTGGCATTCCCCCCTGCCATTCTTCATATAAATAGTGTGGCACCCCCCCTCCCATTCCCATAGACAGTGTGGCATTACCCCCATCCCATCCCCATAGACAGTATGGCATTCCCCCTCCCATTCTCATAGACAGTGCGGCATTCCCCCATCCCATCCCCATAGACAGTATGGCATCCCCCCTCCAATTCCCATAGACAGTGTGGCATTCCCCCTCCCATTCCCATAGACAGTGTGGCATTCCCCCTCCCATTCCCATAGACAGTATGGCATTTTCCCTCCCATTCCCATAGACAGTGTGGCATTCCCCCTCCCATTCCCATAGACAGTATGGCATTTTCCCTCCCATTCCCATAGACAGTATGGCATTTTCCCTCCCATTCCCCATAGGCAATGTGGCATCTCCCTCCTCCCTTTCCCCATATAGGAAGTGTGGTATTTCCCCTCCCATTCCCTATAGGCAGTGTGACATTTCCCCCTCCTATTCCCCATAGGAAGTGTGGCATTCCTCCCACCCATTCCCCATGTAGGTAGTGTGGCACCCCCCATTCCCATAGGAAGTATGGCATTCCTCTCTCCCATCCTCCATAGGTAGTGTGGCACTCCTCTCATCCCATTCCGATAGGCAGTGTGGCATTCCCCCTCCCATTCCCTATAGGCAGTGTGGCATTCCCCCCTCCCATTCCCCATAGGCAGTGTGGCATTCCCCTCCCATTCAGCATGCTCACCTGATTGCCTCATTATAGCATTTGGAGTAGCAGCAAAGAGCTTCACAAAATGCGCACAGCATCTTACATAATCTAAATATTACTATATACAGTATTGTCTGCCCTATAAGACGCACCTGGCCATAGGATGCACCTAAGATTTGGAGGAGGAAAATAAGAAAATAAATATTCTGAACCAAGTTTTGTGCTAAAACACCGTCCCCCCCAAGAACCAAATAATAGACAAGGTGCAGAATCCCCCCATTACAGGCATTCTCCCCTGCCCATTCCCCATAGGCCGAGTGGCATCCCCTTCCCATTCTGCATGCTCACCCGATTGCCTCATTATTGCATTTGGAGTAGCAGCAAAGAGCTTCCCAAAATGCTCACAGCATCTTACATAATCTAAATATTACTATATACCGCTACCTATACTATAGGCTTGATTCAGAGAGACTTTAAAAACAATTCGTTTTAGTGCTGATCAGCTTTTTTTTCGCATAAGTTCCCGCTCTCATATGAGTGTGCGATCCATTCTATGCATTAATTAGTTTCCTTCTATAAAGTGTCCGTCCGTTCGTATGCTAGAGTACGAGTTCATTTAGGACCCCTAAAACTTACCCCAACCACTTCCCAGTTAGTTTCTTCTTCATTTACCACACCCTAAAACGTACCCAAACCACTTCCCGGTTAGTTTCTCCTTCATTTGCCGCACCCTAAAACGTACCCAAACCACTTCCCGGTTAGTTTCTTCTTCATTTACCGCACCCTAAAACTTACCCAAACCACTTCCCGATTAGTTTCTTCTTCATTTACCGCACCCTAAAACTTACCCAAGCCACTTCCCGGTTAGTTTCTTCTTCATTTACCGCACCCTAAAACTTACCCAAACCACTTCCCGGACATCTGAATCTTGAGTTAAAAAATATGTATTTGACCCTTTGTTTGGTGTAAATGTATGTGTTTAAAGAAATGACACTGAAACGTTTTTTATATTTATATATATATATATATAAATATATATATTTATTTATATATATATATATAAATTATTTGGAGAATATTAAAAAACTTTTTTTTTTAAACATTGGTAATAAAAGATTTTTTTTTTTTAATTTTTAAAACTTGCTCCGCAGAACAGGGCCAGGACCCAGGACTCTAATCCTTTTCATCTTCTTCTGTTGTCCCCAACGAGTCAACCATAACCTTCATATCGGCCACCAACGCAAGGACCCTCCGATTCATTTCCAAAATTGTGTGGTCCCTGTAACAAATAGAGAAAAAATCATTAGTTTGAGACCAATACATGTTTGCCACCTGTGGATTGAATGTTTTTAAGTTAACAAATTAAATAAAGGCGACATATGTAATTCTGTCAAGTCATTAAGCTAAGGAAGTGCCCACAGGTCAGTCTTATATTGCCATTGACTAGGGCTTGATGTATCTGTGTGTTGATGTCAAGTACCACATAAATGCAAATAATGGCATGACTACTTACTTGGTTGGTGGCCGAGAGACGGCTCGTTGGGGACAACACGATGTCCTGGGTCCTGGCTCTGCTGTGAAGAAGTGCCTGTAGAAACATGGGAAATACAGTCAGTTTTAATGTCTTCTTCCACAGTAATCAAATGTCTCTTGCAAAGTCTGGTTCACATCACTCACCTTCTCCAGGTTCTGCTGGTGTCAGATCTGCTGCCTCTTCCACTACCTCACCCGCTCCAGAAGCATCTAGACAAACAGATGAAAGGAATCAGTTTGGTAGGAGATAGCATGTATATGTGTGTGCGTATACATGAAGAGTCACATACCAGAGGCTCCCGCATGCGTTGCTGGGTACGACTGCCTGCCCACGCCGTGCCGCCCCTCCTCTGTGGTAAGGTCCAGGGGCTGGTCGGAGGACCCAACAGAGGAGGAGTAGGACCGTCGCCCTGGAGATCCACCACCTTCACTTCCAGCTGCAGATTCATGCAGCACCGGTCGACCCGTGCGCCTCGGGGTGCGGCGAATGTGGTAATCCATTTCCAACACTACCAAAGAAAAGGCATTTTAACTAAAGGTCTACCTTGTGTCTTAGTTACATCTTGCATGCAATCGCTATGTACTTACTAGGGAAATGGATTCCGAAAAACCTCCGCACCCGGGGCATGTGCAGTCATTTCAGGTCCGACCAATGCTGCATGATCTGCGTGTGGGTGAAGGTGGTGTTGGTCTGATGTTGTATTCCCGAGATGATCTCCAGGGCGCAGGTACCTGCGCTCCAGCATGGTCTACAAAACAGAAAGAAAACATAGCATTTACTTCTAAATACCTATCAATATGTGGCAACAATACATTATTTTAGGAAATGCCATTAACACACACACTTTTCTAGGCTAAGGCAATTTTTGAATCTGGGCGAACTGTTGTTTGGCACGTGTGTGCCGTGCCTTTGGTTGTGCATGTAGTTTAACACATTTTGAAATAAATCCCTTACTTCCTGCGCTTCCTTAACATGTAGAGCAGCATTTAGATGTCAATTCAAAGGGCTAAAAAGACACTTACGAGCATGATGATCTCTTATTGTTGGCGGGTGAAGATAGTGAGCGCCATCTTTCTTCTTCTTCTCGGCAGCAGATAAGTAATGCACGTTCTGCACGGCCGTGCGGATGTACGCGTAAGCGAACGCATAGGGCGTCACACGCCGGCTAGCTTATTTAAAGGTCCCTGGACACACAGCTCATTCTCTTTGAGAGTCCCATCAAAATGGCACCAAAAAAACAGCAGGAAAAACTGGCAAGGAGACAACGGGGAAGAAGGCAGCCAAGCTGCAGGAGCATGCAGAAGGCCCCAAACCAGGTCTCAACAGCCCAAAGCTAAGTTACAGGCTACTACCAAGGCTCCGCCAAAGCCAACTACCAGCTATGGAAAAAAAAGAAGCTGCACCAGGGCCAGAAGCCCGAAAAGGTACAGAAGTCGCAGCAGGGCCAGAAGTTGCAGCAGGGCCCGAAGCCCGAAAAGGGCCAAATTTGCCAGCTCCCCATCCCCACCCACATGGGGCTACCAACCCACGCAGAAGAGGGCCGGTACACCAAGGTCCCCCTCACCCTTGGTCCGCCCAAGTACCTCCAAGGGGCAGCCACTTTCCAAGGGCCCACACAGGCACCGTGCACCAAGCACAAGTTCATCCTCTGCCAGAACCTCTCCTCCTCGGCCACATTCGCCACCAGCACAGGTGGGCAGGAAATCTCCCTATGCCACATCCACACCTGTAACTTCTGTGGCCAGCCACGAACACCCAGTCCCTTGCCCAGTCCAGTACAATCGGCATCCAGCCACCAGTCCGTGCAGTCCCCCCCACAGACCCAGGCCAGAATGTCACCACATTTGTCTGGAACCACGGAGGGGCCACAACCACAACCAACAGGGCGCACATTGCGCAGAGGGCAGTTGAGTGGCCGTTTTGGTGATGCCCAAACTATGGCCTTGGCTAGTGGCCTTACCTTAGTTTATGATGAGCTATATGGGCGCAAATCTAAAAACACCAGCAAGCAGCGCAGAGCGGAGATATTGGCCGACCTAACCAGACAAGTCAATGCAGCAGGGGAAGAGTTAAAAGATGTCGAACAGATTCAGTGGAACATATCGGACCTCAAATATGCTGCACGGAAGAAAGAAAATAAAAGGCGGCATTACAGGTAAAGATGTTTGATTTTGGATTGCCCACATTGGTCTTAATTAGCCTAACTATGTTTTTCAGCTTTCAAACTGGAGGAGGATTTCCATCTAAATTACAATTTACAGCGGCTGAGGAGATGGTGCTGGGCCTGCTCCATCCTGTGGCCCTAAGGGACACAGACAACCCACCCATTACTGCAGGTGAGAAAGCTTGATGTGACATTCTAAATTTGGGAACATGCACAATTAGCCAGTAACACATGTTAACCCATGGGTGTGCCTTGTAGTGGTTTTCAGTCTTTGAACAGGGTGTGTCATGTGTGTGGACAGTAACATTCATATTTTGTTTGACCATACATGACGTTACAGAGCAGTTAACCAGAGTAATAAAGTAGTGAGATTAGGCTTAAACTGCCGGTTAGGTCTTTACACTCCATCACATCCCACACTTCAATCTTGATCTGTTGTCTACTTGTGTGTGAGTTGTGGTTGGGTCCAAAGCACCAAACATGCTTCTTAACACATTTGACAATATACAATGCTATTCAGCCTCAAATTCTTGTAACTGCTAGTTGCACGCTGAGTGTGTACACTTAATGCCCTATAAGGGATGTTGGCAGGCACAGAACAGCCAGTACTTGAATGTTTGAGATAGTTCAGGGGACCAATGTTTAAGTACTTGTGTAATTATCAGTTTAACATATAATGGAATGCAAAGTGAAGGTCAAGTGTCACCGTTGGTGTAGTGCCCATTACAGCTTGGCCACGTGAATTAAAATGGACCAACACCCAGGGGGGATCGGCCCGGAAATCTATAAGATTCCCGGACCGATCAGATCCCTCCCCGCGGGGCATCCGAAATCGGGATGTCCCGCGGGGAGGAACCCCCCAGGAGGCCCACAATCCTCACCTTACCGGCGATCCAACGCGCATGCGCGAGACGCGGCAGCGTCTCTCGCTTCCCTCTAGCAGGGCGCGCTCCTGCGCCGGCCGTTTTGTGAATGGCCGGCGCAGGCGCGCTCCCTGTTAGAGGGAAGCGAGAGACGCAGCCAATGACAGCGCTCTGGTATGCGCGTCCAAGCGGCTTTGGACGCGCATACCAGAGCTGCTCTGAGCGCTGTCATTGGCCGGACGAGGTCACGTGGGAGCGGGGAGAGGTGAGTTTTTGCGGCGATCGGGGGGGTTTCAGACAGCGGGGCACCCCCGATCGGGGTGCCCCACCTAAGTGGACCAACACCCAGGATAGTCAAAATCCTGGGTGTTGGTCCACTTTAATTAAGCATATGTCTTGTTACCTATCAACAATGCATAGTTGTGTGTTTACCTAGTTTGTTTTCTTCTCATGCAGCCCAGCATCATCCCTCAGCTACTGGGGAATCCTCAGCTAGTTTGTCCATGCCGCAAACTTCCGTGCTGCCTAGGATCCGATATTTTCGGTAAGTTTATTGACCAAATGTATGTTAGCCATGTGACTTTGCATGTTACTATTAACATATAGACATATGTAGTGCAAAATCAAAACCTAATTTTAAACATGTCCCTACAGACCCACACACTCATGGAGGAAAGCCAGGAGCTGGAGGAGGATGGATCCTTGATGGGCACTTCTGAATATCTCCCCCTGGGACAGAATTTGCAACTGTCCCAAAATGTTTCTCCCCAAACTCCTCAGCAGCAGAGGGAAGCTGGCTGCATGCTGCCTGCACATCGTGGGCAGCATGCAGAGAATGACCCTCAAGTCCCCAGTGTTATCTCTGCTGCTGCGGATTTTGGAAGCATGGCTGTGGCTGTTGAGGGCCCTAGACAAACATCATCGACACGCCCCCGAACCCGGGGAATTTGGAGGCGTACACACCTACGTCGCCCAGTTTCCCAGGGGAGGGTCATGCCGATTTTGGAGGCATCATGGCACCAGGAGAGGCGTGCCTTTCAACAACTAAATCAAACAAACAGAGAGGCTCTTCATGGGCTGCATTACAGGCCGTGGTGACTGAATTTAGGACCCTCAACAGCCACCTGGCCAATGCTAACCACGAGAACCGTGCCAACATGGTGGAAATTATAAATATACAGAGAAACATTTTGGAACAGTTGCAGATTCACAATGCCACACAGGCCCAGGTTAGGACCCACCACCAAGGGCCACAATCTGGGTTCTATGGGCATCCCCCATATTAAGGTCGATTTGTCCTGAATCTGTTCAACATCTTTGCTCCAAATCCCCACTGTATTGACTTGTCTGGTGAGGCAAACCAAGATACCCTTTGTATATGCCTTTGCTTGTCTGGTTTTGATTTGCGCCCATATAGCTCATTAGAGTGCTGAGGTAGGCCACTAGCCAATGCCATAGCTCAATGCTCACTGAACCTGCCACTCAAGGTGTTGGCCTTCCGCCTTGTGCGTAATTACATTGGTTGTGGCTCCTCCTGTTTCGAGACATGATTGGGTGACATTCTGGCCTGCAAAACTACTACCTTGACTCCTGGCTAAGATTTCACTGGACTGGGCTTGGGACTGGGTGTTCTGGTTTGGGTGTGCCACAGATGTAGATGTGGCCTAGGTATGTCTGCTTTCCACCTGTGCCTGTGCCAAATGTGGCCAAGTAGGAGAAGGTGTGTTGTGACCTTGTAAAAATGCGAGATATTTGTTGCAAAATGTTTGCCTATTATATCTTTATATGTTTAATTTACATTAACATCGGCCAGGAGGAAGTTACTTCAAAACTCCTGCCTGTGCGCAATTGATATGTGGCATGGTTGCTCATCATTTTTGTTTTGTGATTGTCCATGTCTTTGGCCCAAAGGTTTCTATGTTACATTAGAAAATTAAACAGTTAAACACACCTGTGGCTCACTAATTTTGTTTCTTTCATTTTTTGAGTCAGAAAGATTAACTATTACATTCACACATTTCACACATACCAAAAAATGAGGTGTTAAGCATTATGGATGTGGTGAGAAATTACTTCATTACTATGCATCAAGTGCCAAAAAAAATATACAAACACAAAGGGGAAAAACAAACACAACCAACTACACCATTTAAACAAACACCAAAACGAGGAAAAATTAGGAAAAATGGGTGGAAATCAAATTGGCCCGCACAGCTGGGCCCGACACACTGTGTGTGCCCTGAAATGGCTCTTCTTGGTCTTGGGGGTGGAGAGGGAGCCAAATCAACATACCGGGGGACCCGTTGCAAAATAGCGAAATTATGCAAAACAGCACATGCCATGATAATATCTATGACCTTTTTTGGGTCACATTGAAGGGAGCCCCCGGTATGGTCCAAACAGCGAAACCTTGTTTTCAAAAGTCCAAAGGCCCTCTGCACCACTGCCCTGGTCTTGCGGTGCGCATGGTTATATGCATCCTGTGAGGCATCCTGGGGCCGGAGTACGGGCGTCAAGAGCCACGGGAGTAGAGGATATCCGGAATCACCTTAGAAAACCAAAATAAAAAAAACATAAACATAACTCCATAAGTGTAAGGCAATAAACGCACCAGCAACATCAATAAGAGCCTATGTGACAATTGTCTGATCAAGATGAGCAGACATTTGGCACAGTCCAAGTCGTTGAATAAACATATGTCATAGATGTGGGAACTAGTTGAGGATGATGGCCAATCAGACATACTGATCCCAGCTATTGTTTTCGAAGTGTGCTGGCCAAGAAGCTTTGATGTTTTAGGTTTGGATGACCCCTTATCTGCTATGTGTGAGGCCAAAACAGCAGAAACCCGCAACATGCACTTTATCCCGCTCTCCTCTCCTCTGGAAGTGAAATGCATCTAAGCAAAGATGGGGCAGACACTATGATAAAGTTAAGTGCACTATTCCAGACGAGGGTGGGGAAGAGTGATTCATAATTAGTACAAAATTACAAGTTAGAATTTGGCTAATGCAGGACAAACATTTGGCAACGCTTGGTTGTTTCCAATCTAAAATTAAAGTGGGGTTTCACATGGCAAGAAGGTTGTTGAACTTAAAATATTTTCAGACATACCAACAAAATGCAAAGCCTACCCAAACATCCAACATAAAATGATGTTATTGCCGTTAACTTACCAAGGAGCCATGCCCCAGAAAATTCCCCAGACTCAAACCGACGGTACAATCCAGATCGTCTAAGGATGTACGCATCATAGGATGAGCCTGGGTAGCCGGCGAGAACGCTAAGGAACCGCATGTCTGAACATCCTGCCTGAACATCCAGTGAGTGGCCCATTTTGCGGTTCCTGGGGAAAAAAAAAATATTACATCAGTAAGGCTTTGGCTAAAAGTTAAACACTCATTTCTAACAGCATATAAGGCAAACATGGGTGAACCTAAAAATAACAATAACCAAGTACATAAGGATTTAGATCACACACAAAGGATATGTGTGTTTGCAGAAGATCAAAATACACTTTAAGTGTGTATTTAAAGATCACTTTTAAGTCTTTGGCTTGGGAGCGCGTCAATTGCGGAAAAACTAAATAACGGACCATTCTTTCACAGGCACTCTTTGATAGGAGGGACTGTTTGTAAGGAGGGAATCTTTCCAAGGGTGGAATTATTTCCCAGATTTATTTACACAAGGAGGGACTAATTCTAATGAGGATTCAATTTCAAGGAGGTATACTTTTCAAAGATGTTTTCTTTGCAAGGAGGGATAACTCACAAGGAGGGACTTTTGACAATGAGGGCTATTTACAAGGAGGGATCATTTCAATGAGGGATATTTACCAGGAGGGACAATTCCAATGAGGGATATTTACAAGGAGGGATAATTCCAATGATGGATTTTACAAGGAGGGATAATTCCAATGAGGGATATTTACAAGGAGGGATTTTTTTTTTACAAAAGAGGGATAATTTAGGCCCAAAAAAAAAACGTATCTGCATATGTACTCGTCGGCAGCCGGAGGCACAAGGGCAACGTGTGTACAGTCAATTGCACCCATGACGTTGGGAAGGTCGGCGATATTGTAAAACCCAAGCATAATGGCGTTTCTGGCTACCATATCTTCAGGAAAAGAAATATATTTGTTGGTTATGGTAGCCATGCCTTCCAAAAACTTGGATAGAGCGAGTCTCAGCGTAGGCTGTGAGATCCCCACGGAGAGGGCACCCAGCCTCTGGAACGAGCCGTTCGCCAAAAATTGCAGGCAGCCAAGCATCTTGGTCATACCTGAAATTGCTTGCCCCTTCCTTGTGGTACGGGCTAACCATGGCGGAGGGAAGCGCGATTAAGCCTGGCGAGCTCGAACAGCTCAACGTCATGCATGCGATTGATGTCCATGCGTCGCCGCCGGTTCAATCTGGCCTCTGTCCTCCGGATGACATCAATGCCAAGGAGAAGCAGATCCTGATGCTCTTCAAAATCACTCTCCATCACGCTTGGCTGCCTAGTCCCGAGGTCAAAAAGGTGCCGTAAGGCGATCGCAAAGGAAACGGCTATATGGGCTTTGGCACACTTGGCAATCAGCTCCCTGAATTAATCGCCAGCCCTTTGCAATAACGTAAATGTTTGGAACGATCGAAACATTTTCGATTTCGAAGGAAAAAGGGCCCGAACTAGCGTAAAACCAAAGATTTCCTTTCGAAATTCGAAAGAACATATACGTTTATGTTCAAACGTTCGTGCAAGTAGAAAATGGACGAAAAAAAAGGAAAAAATTACAAACACCCACCGAAACTTTCACAGACAGCTACGGAAGTCCGGACGAATGTGTCTTTGAATCGAGGCTTATATACCAAACATTGCCTTTTTGTAAACAGTGACTATTATCTAATTATATTGATATTTTTATTTAAGCAATGTATACAGCCTTTGCTTTTCTGGTAGACTTTCTAATTATACTTACAAATGTATTTAATACTACATGTAAATTATTGAGAACTTGGCTCTGTTTTCAGCATTTATTTATTTGCTTGGGGCAGCCATATACAGGCTGCATGTTGTTCTCACCTTACTGCCTTGAAAGAAGCTTCTTGTTAGGTAGATCATTTCTGGATCCTCTTAGAGATGACTGAGAGGAAAACTATAGTCTCGATTTAGAGCCAGGTGAAACTCACTCCTTTTTTAGGAGAGAAAACAGCCATTCATATTCATTGTCTACCTTGGTGGTGATTCAGCAACCAGATGTAAATTTTCACCTGGCTCTGAATCAGCCCCAAGGTAGACAATTAATGTGAATGTCAGTTTTCTCTCTCACCTGGCTCTGAATCAAGCCTTATGTAAGATAGTAAGATGTAAGATTAGTGGCTGGAAGCAACAGACTGATAACAGGGAACATGTTATTTGTAATTCTTATGCATATTTACCCCAACTATGCTCAGCCTTAGAGCAAAGACATTTTTCAGGCTAAAACTAAAAACTATACTCGCCTTGTGTCCTACACTGACTGTCACTTCTTGTCCTATGTGCCAGCTCTTACCTGATTGATGGATCCATGTCCTGTGCTGTCTGCCCAGTTGTGCTTCTCTTCCGTGTCCACCGACCGGGAGATGCCCTTGTCTATCAGTCACTGTCTGCTGGCACATCCCCTCCATTTACTTCAATGGAAAGGAGCTTGTGAAGACCTAACATGCCCCTGTCTTGATGATCCCCCGGACGAAGGATACAAAGAGGCGTGAGATCGGCAGGGGGTGCGAGACCTGGATTCAGAGATCAGGTGAGAAAAGGAGCATCAAGGGATGTGTTTATGTCGGTGGGAGACAGCTGTGTGGGAGCGGGTCTTTTTCTCAGGTTTTTGGGGGGCATGCTGCACACTGAATGTATTTGGGATGCCACACAACCTGCCTGTAATGTGGTATACCACATACTGCCTGTAATGTGAGGTCTGTAATGGTCTGAATGGGATGGGGATTTTAGCACACCATTTGGTTGAGAATATTTTTCTTACTTTCCTCCTCCAAATCCTGTGTGCTGATTATGGGGTGAGTATAGTATCTGCTTCCAAGAACAGCAGCAATTAATAGAGTAAAATTTAAATATCCATTCCCCTTCCTCTTTGAATAGGAAAACGCACCGACTTGTCATGTCTCTTGGCATATCAAGATACTGATGTATTTTCTCCCTGGTACTTCACACAGGGAAGGTGGTATTTCTGATTGGCAGCTCTAGTCATTACCTGGCTGCCTGTGGTAACCCCCAGAAAAGGAAGATCACTAGAAGGACTCTTCCTCCGATCAGCCTCCATGTACCTCCTTTGCACACAAAAGAGCCTGCGGCAATTTCCTGTACCAAAACATAAGTAAACATAAACCCTTTCCTTTTTAATATTAACATATATTTATGTCTTGCAGGTTTTCCCATTACTTCCAAGCACTTTTAGTATAAAATAAATATGTAACCTATCTAAAATATTTAGTCTACATCAGCTGCTCACTGACCAATCTCATGCATGAATTATACTTACAAAGCAAAGTAGCTTTTTCAGAGTTCTATGAAATAAAAAAAATTAAAAAATAAATCAAGCATTAAAGTGGACCTTGCCGGGTGCCCCTCTGTGTGAAACCCCTCAGGTCGCCGAAACCAACTCACCTCTTCCCGGTCCTATGGCGCTTGCGCGGCTGCTCGTCCAATCAGCATGCTTTTGAGACATATTAGCCATACTGCAACAAGCCAAATAAAATGTAATGATTCCCATGTTTCCCTGACAATCGCCATGTGATATATATATATATATATATTTTTTTTTTTTTTTATATATATATATTTTAAGTCCAAAAAAACGAAAATATCATTTATTATTTGTTTTTTACTTACCTCAATTCCACTGCTGATTGCTATGTCCTGTGACACTGCATCTGACAGCTGGAAGTGATCGGGGGAAGCTGGGAGCAGAGTGGGAGCTGGGAGCAGATGGGAGTCCCCTTCCCCACACCCAACCTCCACCATTCACTACTGGCCATGACGTCATCTCATTCCTGATATAAAATGCCCCTCCCTGCTTCGGCTGGCAAGATACCAGAAGGGAATGGGTGCTCTCTGCTCCCCCAAAGACCCGGGGGGGGGGGGGGGAATAGGGGGTAATCAGAAGAATCCCAGGGAAGAGGAGACCCAGGAGCTGGATCCGGGACAGGGGTGAGTGTTTTTTATTTTTTGGACCGCAACTGGGCCAATCGATTTCCCCCCCCCCCGGGATGTCACGCTGTGTGAAACCCCCCAGGTCACTCCATACACTTGGGGTGACCTGTTTCCTGGTCCAACGGCAAATGTGCGAGCCGTGACGCATTCCCCTGCTTCCCTCTAACAGGGAGCGTGCCCGTGTTGGCCATTTGCAAATGCCTGGCACGGGTGCGCTAGGAGATGCTGGCCTTAGACGAAGGCTTAGACGATGTGAACTCAGTGTCTCCAAGTGCGCTAATTGGGCAAGCAGCCGCACATGCGCTGTAGGATCGGGAAGAGGTGAGTTAACTTTGGCGACCATCCTGGGTTTTGGTCCACTTCCAGGGGGCACCCCGATCTGCGTGAACCCCCCCAGAATGGCAGAAAAAACTCACCTCACCCCGCTCCTGCGGCGCATGCGCGGGCCTCGTCCAACCAGCGCGCTCAGAGCCGCTGTGGTATGCACGTACAAGGGATGGACAACCACAGCGGCTCTGAGCATGCTGGCGGCCGCATTTCGCGCTTCCCTCTAACAGGGAGTGCGCCGGCCATTCACAAACGGCTGGCGCGGGCCCTGCTAGAGAGAAGCGCGAGATGCGGCCCGCGCATGCGCCGTTGGAACGGGAGTAAGATAAGGTGAATGGGGCATCCTGGGGGGTTTTACACAGCAGGGCATCTCGATATCGGATGCCCCCGCGGGGAGGGATCTGATCGGCCCGGGAATCTTATAGATTCCGGGCCGATCAGCCTGGGTGTTGGTCCACTTTAAAGTGTTAAATTAAAATATAAGAATGTATCCCTGCCTCAAAAGACACTATATAAACATATAGAAATTAAAGAATAAATTCTCCCATTATGGTGTATGATAAGAGCCTACAAGCCTGGATCCACCGATACTGCAAACCAGGAGCCTCAAACACATGGCAGACTTTCCCTGATGAAACCATTAGGGGAAGAAATATATCAGGGTGGTATCAGTGCAATAGAAATAGTTAGGCACAATGTAAACAATGTAACAAATATATTTATAGTGTCCACATTCCTCCAATCAATACAACATCAAAACCCATAGTTCAGAATAAGAAGATGCTGCAACATCCACATGCAACAGAGAAAAGAAATAGAACATGTCTTGCAGAAATAATAGGAAAGCAGCAAATTAAGACTTGACGGGGGAATCTTTTAGTGACAAAAGAATTCTTTAGCAAAATGGCCATTTGCATTGTTATACGTATATACATATCATCAGCATCAGAATTAAACAATGAAACTTTTTACTCCCTGACTGAACTGACCGCTATAGTTTCCTACACAGCAGCGAAAAGCAAGATTGCTAGATTTGTGTTAACAACTCCCTTATGCCATCTAGTGTAGTAATAGCTCATGGCGCTCTACATGGGATGCGGCTCACTACTTAGCAAGTGAGCCCGTACCGTGGTACTGCGATTGGGGTTGGGAGTAATTGTTTTTTGGAATACCACTGTATAAGTTTGCTTGTGATTTATTGTGTCTTTACGTGGTTTATACTGTTTTTTTCTATAATGATAATACAAAGAACTGCTACTTCTGGATAATGTTGGTTTGAATATCTTTCTTTTTTTGTCTGTAATTGTACTTTTCTGTGTCCAGTGTTCATATTTGATTTGGATCTTCCTGTTATAATTTGGCAAGTTCGTTCACTAATTGCGAGGTGCTGCAACCTAAATGTGACTGGCCGTGGGGGGAGGGAGGCACATTTTTAGCAAGGAAGAAACAAAGGAAGGTGTTGCTTGAAAGCAGACTGTATGGTAGATTTGATCTCCCAGCGCTTATGCTGGTGAGGCATGAAGCAGCTCTGCCAGGGCTATATTTAGGATTCAGGCTGCCCTAGGCAGCTTTTGGTCTTGCACCTCCTAGTGTTAAAGAGGGCCCCTGGCCCAGGGGAACCAGGTTTTGGATGGGTATGTGAAACGTTCTAGTTTGCCAGTGTTCTTACCTCGCCAATCAGGGCCGGCTCCAGGTATATGTGGGCCCTTGGGTGGCATGGTCTCAGTGGGCCCATTTGTGGTGAATAGTCGTGTCACATCACCGAGGGACGTCCCAAATCTGGATGTCCCCTAAGGATCATACTATTTGGACCAAAACTCTAGTTTTGGTCTACTTTGAAGCGCACCAAACCCCTTAAAACCTGACCTCGGAGTCTAAATTAATCTAGATTCTCTTGATTTACGATGCCCCTGTGTGTGACCCCCCCCCCTTTCATTACTTTCCTGGAACTGGTGAATGTACTGTGTCGCCAGTTTGAGTTAACGGCCAAACCAGGGGGGTTCTTTCACAAACAGGGATCAATGGCGAGGTAAGAATACTGGTAAACCTGGGGGTTTCACACAGCGGAACATCCAGTGTGGGGGGGGGGTGCAACAGAGAACCAACCACTGACCAGGAGGTAGTCCTTTTTTTAAACAGTGCAAGCATGCTGGTGAAGGGGGGGGGGGGGTTATGCATGGGACAACACCTGCACTTATCACTCATTAACCTCCTACCCCGCAGACACACAGATAGATCTGCTAGGCCACTCATGCACACACAGCAAACAACTCCGATCCTTGCAATGTGGGATACACTGGGGGCACTGAACAAAACATGGAAAAGTCAGATTCCCAGGAGTTTTGTTCTGCTTTAAGGTAAAAATGTTCTAAGGCCCATAGGACCAGGTGCACACTTGCACATCTCCAAGTGTATTTTCAGGGCAGAGACAAAAATTGTAACTGATAGACCTGTGAGTGCCACTGGCGTAAGAGGAGGGAACCAAACCTGTGAACAAAAAGGAACAAATTGGCAATTCCATGTACTGCTATACCTCACCAGACTTGGTTAACCTGTAAGATACACCTTACCTAAAGTCCATCCAAGGAAGAGAGGGAGTATGGCTATCGGAGTAATCAGAAGGTGACCCTGTAGCCCCAGAAGCCTGGATGAGTGCTGAAAAGTCCATAGCCCTCATGCACAGGGTAAAATAATTTCCTGAAAGAGAAAGGGCCTAATGCCCTGGGTAGCAAAAACAGCATATGCGATGGACAATGTGGCTTGGTTTACCTGTTCATGAGGCGCCAACCAAAGGATCCCACCTAAATAGGTGGGTAGCAAGGATGAGGCAAATGTCTTGTGCACCCTAATCTTTAGGGGTTCCAAAGTAGGTACAAGAGAAGAAGAAATAGATGAGGTCTAACATTCTATTAGTCAGTCATTTGAGATGCTTTAGGATACCTTCTCATAGGATAGGTTTCCCTACCCTAGCAATCTTACCTCCAGCAGAGGTAGTAGTTGAAAAAGTGAGAGCCTCATTATGATCTACAGGGACCACCTAGCATTGGTGCTAACCCTGCCTTGTCTGTAAGACAGACCCGGCTCCAAGACATGCCAATGCCTGAGAGTTGCACTGCAGAAAGCCAAACCGAGGTCAGAGACCATACTAAATAACCTGAGACCCTTAAGCAGAATTACCCCTTATGCTTGGCGGAGGGGAGGCAATCACAGACCTTACCTGATCCAGTACACTTCACAAAAGGGGAAAATATGCTTGGGACTTGAATCCCATATCAAGAGTGGAATATCCTAAAGAACAGGCTGAGGAGGGCACATAGCCCAGGCCAATGTTATCCGCTTTATAATCCAAGGGAGCAGGGGAGGGTTCTTATGGTATAGAGATGAACTCAAAATACCCATAATGTACGAGGGATCTACTACAGTAAGAACACAGGGGTTCTATCTCTATCTTTGCATATTCTTCCAGTCACAGGCAATAACCTATCCAAATAAACTTATCCAAGCAGGGGAGCTGGGCTTAATACAAAGAAAGTGCCTAATGGTAGATGTTAAGGCCTGGCCAAGGCCAAGTCCCAGAGGGGAATTGACATGTGCTAGGAAAACTCTCCAAGAAACATTCTGAGAACCCAGGCACATGAATCATAGACAGACCTCTGCTAGCATTTCCTAAACACATGTAATAAAGACCTAGTTTAAAGGGTGATCAAGGATCTCTGTGATTGCCCATATGATCTCCTCACTCTGCACCTGAATGTGAGGGAAGCACTGCCTGACACGGATACTTCTTTCCTTGTTGGCATTCCACTGTATTACCTTTGGCCCTGCAATGTCCTGGTGTTCCTATTGCCTATGCAACTATGCTGGGCCCTGAGCCCCCAGCAACATTATAATGCCCATTGTATTTCCAGGTAGTTGTACTGTTCAAGCCAGTTACTGCTGCTGAGTTTGCTTCTACTTTTCAGATAAACTATTGCTGCTCTGCCCTGTCAGACTACTGTATTTCCATGTACCCAGTCTGTTGCCAACCCTGCCTGTCTGAACATGTCCAAGTGCCAGCTATGTAACCAGTGCTGCCATGTGTGTTCATATCTGAATGACAGCCCTGTTGCTCATCCTGCCATTTCCAAGAAAAAATCCTGCTGCTCACTCTATCACCTTTGACCATGTCTGTACCGTGTTTCCCTGAAAATAAGACAGGCCATATTAATTTTTGCTTGAAAAATAGGTGCTAGGGCTTATTTTCAGGGGGATGTTTTATAGCAAGCTGGCAGCTGCCAAGGTGGTGGCGGCAGTACAGCAGCACCTGCACAGTATGTGCATAGAGCCAGCTGGCAGCGGGCAGATTCGGCCATGTGCCCCGCATGGAAGAAGGCTGGGGTAGTACAGTCAGCAAGATCAGACATTTCACTCCTGACGGACAAGCTTACCTGTGTGACTTGATGTTTCCTTACCTTTCTTTCCAGCTGTGATGTGTCCTCACCCTCCTTTACAGCCGCTCCCGTCTCTCTGCTGAAGCCCAGCAGCTGGATTATGAATTGTAACCGGCTTACTTTCAGTGTAGGGCTTATATTTCACACATTAGCAAAAAATTATTAAAAAAAATCTCACTTGGGCTTATTTAGGGGGAAACAGGGTACTAAGTCTGAGACTATTACTAGTCTATTTACTATGACTGTACTCTCTTGGAACTTGATGTGGCATTACAAGAAAAAAATTATACTGGAGGCTCTGAATTACAGAATTAAAGTGGACCAACACCCAGGATTTTGACTATCCTGGGTTTTGGTCCACTTCGGCGGGGCACCCCGATCGGGGGTGCCCCGCTGTGTGAAACCCCCCAGAAAGCCCCGCTCCCACGTGACTGGACGGTCCAATCCCCGCCAACGTCCAGGCGGGGATCAGGAACGTCCAAGCGGCTGCCGCCGCCTCCCTCGCGTCACTTTCGGCGCGCGCGCGCGCCCCCGCCGGCCATTCGCAGACGGCCGGCGCGGGCACGCCTACAGGGGCGCGAGGGAGGCGGCGGCGGCCGGCCGCCGCCGAAGATCAGGTAAGGTGTTTGGGGTTTTTTTGGGGGGTTTCACCCCGCGGGACATCCCGATCTCGGATGTCCCGCGGGGTGGGAGGTGATCGGCCCGGGAATCTTATAGATTTCCGGGCCGATCACCTCTCGGTGTTGGTCCACTTTAAGAAAGACCAGAGAAACATGTTGCACCAACAGCACATCTATCTTTTGAGCGAGACACTGTTCAAGATAGAGGCAATTTGCCTCTCTGTCTGGAATATGTGTTGATCTTATGTATATGGGTCTGTCATGTGCTGGCCTAAAAACCCAGTAATTGTGACTAAGAATTTGCTGTCTATCAAGGAAATGGAAAATGCAGGTATAGGTCAGAACTAATCTTGCTAAGTGTACTGAAAACCTAGGGGAGCATATTTGACTTAAAAAATAAAGAGACATGTTGGTTAGTGGACCAGGGCCAGCTGATTTCCTATCCCCAGGGCATCCCAAACTGGGATGTCCCACTGTGTGAAACCCCACTGTTCGCCTGGTTTTCCTAGCTGCCCAACAAGTCCAAGGCACATGCACCAGCATCACTTGCATCCTGTTCCGGCTTTTCGCACCCATGCCCACCGCAACTGAATGTCTGTGCGTGGCCGCTGCTGGGATTCTATTCAGCTTCTCCAGCCGCACATATTAAGAAGCTGATTGGAGGACCACGGCTGCGTTTCATACAGCTGGGCACTGACAAATTTTCACTGTGAACATTTGTCAGCACTATATAAACAAGCCATACAAATTAAACATTTACTTGGATTACAGAACAGCTCTTTTCTTTTCTCAAGTTTGTAGTAATTTGCTATCATCGTCATGGTTTCCTTTTTAGCAGGATGTTCATATTGTTTCTTGAGTTAACCTAAGGCAACAATGCATTATTGCTGCAGAGACTTCAAACATAATGACTTTGCTTTGCTTTGCATTGGACAATCCAGCCAATGATGCTAATGAACAGAAACTCATTCTGGATTTTATGTTTTGCCTTCGGGTAGAATAATCATTGCATGTATTAAAGTAAAAAGATAATATTTTTACTCCTCCTGCAAATAAATACTTGGTTAGTGGTTTATTAGTCCATCAAAGAACATATGATTAAATTGCTCCATATTGTGCACAGTAAAATTAGATGAATAAGAAAAGGCTGCATGAAGACATAAATGGGACAATCAAAAGGCCTACAAACTTAAAGTGGACCAACACCCAGGATTTTCACTATCCTGGGTTTTGGTCCACTTCGGTGGGGCACCCCGATCCCGCCCCGCTGTGTGAAACCCCCCAGAACGCCCGGAAACACTCACCTCACCACGCTCCTACGGGGTCGCTCGTCCAATCAGAGCGCTCAGAGCCGCTGTGGTATGCACATACAAGCGGCGTCCAACCACAGCGGCTCTGAGCGCTGGAGGCTGCGTCTCGCACTTCCCTCTAACAGGGAGTGCGCCCGCGCCGGGCATTCACAAACGGCCGGCGCGGATGCACGCCCTGCTAGAGGGAAGCGCGAGACGTGGCCGTGGCCCGCGCATGCGCCGTTGGAACGGGGTTAATGTAAGGTTTCTGGGCTTCCTGGGGGGTTTCACCGCGGGACATCCCGATTTCAGATGCCCCGCGGGGAGGGATCTTATAGATTCCTGGGCCGATCCTCCCGGGGTGTTGGTCCACTTTAAAGGGGCACTGGAAAAAAAATTTTGAAGGGAAACTTAGGCTCGATTCAGTAACATGCGCTGTTCCCTGCGCGCAATCCCTGGCACATGCAGAAATGGGGCCTTATTCCTGAAGGGATAGCGCCAGGTAGTGCCTTGTAAGCGTCAGGTAGCGGCAGGTGAACGCCTGAGATGGCACGCAATTCCACATTTATGAAGCCGAATCTGGTGAGCGACTAGAACAACGCCATGCGGCGTCCGATTCATCATTATCCCAGGCTCAGCGTAACAGCGCCGGCGTTCAGCCTTGCAGAGCGCCACGTATTACCTGTCGCTACCCGACGTCTCCAATACATTTCTATGGACGATCCTTAAATCCCTTTCCTTATCCCATTTTTTTTTTTAATAAAATTTTAAAACTTTCATGTCATGTATCCTGAACTAGAAAATTACATTTTTGAAAACTTTTTGGATTAACCCTTTAAACGCCAGCCACGTAAAATTTACGTGGCTGCCTCCCCTGCAGTTAACCGCCAGCCACGTAAATTTTACGTGCCTGAATTTGTCCCCTGCTAGCGCCTGCAAAATTAAAAAAAAAACCTGACCTCATTAGATCCGGCCGGGTCTCCTCTTCACCCTGGGGGGCTCCGATCCCCCCGTCGGGCCTCTTCCCCGTTTTAGCCGCCGCTGGCTTTTCCTGTAAGAATAAAATAAAATAAAAATGACATTTACTCACCTCCATGTGCGCTCGATCTCGCCGGCCCTCCTCTTCACCCCGGGGCCTCCGATTCCCCCCCCCCCCCGGGCTCTCTATCTTCAGGAGAGAGCCTGCCAGGCTCTCTCCCCTCTTCCTCCGACGGGCGCCGCCATCTTGCCACGAAGCCCCGACCCTTTTGGGGGCGGGGCTTATGACGTCACTCATGATAGCTCCAGGCCTCTCAGCTGTCAGATGCCGGTGATCGGTGACCAGAGAAGGATGGGGACAGGAGATCCGCTGATCTCCTGCCTCCCCTCCTCCTCTGGCTGCCGATCACCGGCATCTGTCATCAGATCAGCGAGGGACAGAGGAGCTAACGATCGGAGGTGAGTAATTTATATATATTTTTTTTTAATAAAAATACAATTCTGTGATTACTCACTTTGTAGAATTGGTATTATAAGTATGCAGCACGTCCTGCTCCAGGTGATAATTGCTTACAGATGGGATTACCTCCGCCAGAGGGCGCTGGACTGCAGAGATAGGAAAAAGAGGCCCCTCCCAGCCCCATATATACCCGGGACCTCCCACAAATTCCCCAGGATTGAAAAGCAGTAAGGAGAACCAGGAGAAGCCAATGATAAGTAAAAATGTTAACAAGGATAACAATCACCAAACAGAGGATTCAAGATAATGAAATCAGGGTGGGTGGAGCAGGACGTGCTGCATATTTATAATACCAATTCTACAAGGTGAGTAATCACAGAATTGTATGCAGCACGTCCTGCTCCAGATGATAATTCCTTACAGATGGGACAACGCTCAGGTTAAACCACTGCGGCCTGCAAAACTTTGCGGTCAAAAACAGCATCAGCTGAGGCCCGAACATCAACCTTGTAAAACTTGGAAAAGGTATGAACAGAAGACCAAGTAGCGGCCTTACAAATTTGTTCAACAGAAGCCTGGTGCTGGAAGGCCCAGGAGGCCCCAACAGCATGGGTAGAATGAGCAGTAACACGGAAAGGAGGATCCTTTCCCCTAGCAGAATAGGCCCTAATGATAGCCTGACGGATCCAATTGCTAATAGTAGACTTAGCAGGAGCCAAACCCTTCTTGGGACCCGAAGGGACCACAAACAAGGCATCAGTCCTTCTGAAAGGCGCAGTAGCCACCAAGTAGAACTTCAAGTTCCTGACCACATCCAGGGAATGCAAGGCCCTCTCCTTGGAATTACCAGGATTAGGGCACAAGGAAGGAAGCACAATGTCCTGATTGAGATGGAAGGCAGAGACAACCTTAGGCAAGAAATCTGGTTTAAAGCGGAAAACCACCTTGTCCTGGTGTCTCTCAAAGTAGGGGGCCGCCAACTCCGAAACACGCCTGACAGAGGTGATAGCCACCAGAAAGGCAACCTTATGAGTAAGAATAGACAGAGTGGCCTCCTGCACAGGCTCAAACGGAGGGCCCTGAAGGGCAGACAAGACCAAATTCAAGTCCCAGACCGGCAAAAGAGGTTTACGGGGGGGGGGGGGGACGCACATGAGCAACCCCCTGGAAGCATGTCTTGACCAGAGGATGCAGAGCAAAAGATCTCTGGAAGAAAGCAGCCAAGGCAGAAACGTGACCCTTGAGAGTGCTGAGCTGGAGCCCCAGATCCAACCCATGTTGAAAGAACTCCAGGATCCTAGGAATGGAAAACACACGACAGGGAAGGACCCTAGACTCACACCAGTCAATGTAGGTCCGACAAATCCTATAGTAAATGGTGGAGGAAGATTTCTTCCTAGCCCTAATCAAGGTATTGACAACGGAAGCAGAAAGCCCTTCTTCCCTCAAGATGGAGGTTTCAGCAGCCAGGCCGTCAAAGCCAGCATTTGTAAATTGGGATGGCAAAGCTGTCCCTGAGTGAGAAGGTCCGGAACCAAGGGCAGAGTGTACTGGTCTACTGCCAGCTGTACGATGTCTGCGAACCACACCTGTCTTGGCCAACGGGGGGCCACTAGAATTGCAGGCACCCTTTCTTGAACCAACTTGCGCAAGACCCTGCCCAACAGGGGGAATGTAGGAAAGAGATACAGGAGACGGAACCCCTGCCAGGAGAGAGACAGAGCATCCACGGCCAAGGCATAGAGACAAAGACTGGGAGCTTGTGATTGTGGCGAGATGCAAACAGATCCATGTCCGGCACCCCCCAACAGTGACACAGGGAGCGAAAGACCTCGCTGCTGAGGGACCATTCCCCCAGGCGAGAAGAGCCCCTGCTCAGAGAGTCCGCCTCCAGGTTTTCCACCCCCGGAATGTACACTGCTGAGATGCAAGGAACATTGTCCTCTGCCCAAGACAGAATCTTGGACACTTCCTTGAAGGCACCCTTGCTCCGGGTCCCTCCCTGATGATTGATGTAGGCAACCGCCGTCTGGTTGTCCGAACGTACCTGGACCAGTCGGCCCTGAAGGTGCAGAGTCAAATGGGCCAGAACCAGCGGGACCGCCCTTAGCTCCAGAATGTTGATAGGGGCGTGGGCCTCCTGAGGGCCCCATAGCCCCTGGAATTGTAGGGATTTCCAGAATCCCCCCCAGCCAGTCAGACTGGCATCCGTGGTGACTGTCTCCCAACAGGGGGCCAGAAAGGATCTGCCCCACAACAGGGTACTTGAGTCCAGCCACCACAAGAGGGACCTCCGGGCTAGAGGAGAAAGAACAAATGCCTGATCCAGAGACAAGGGGCTCTTGTCCCATACTGACAAGAGGAGGAGCTGAAGAGGCCTCATGTGAAATTGTGCATAGGGAACCGCCTCAAAGCAGGACACCATCTGTCTCACCAGCTGCATCCCCTGTCGGATGGAGGGGTGAGGGCAGGACAGAAGGAAATGGACCTGAGCTTGCAGGGAGTCCACCTTCTGCTGAGGAAGAAAGATCCTGGCCTGAACCGTATCCAGATTCATGCCCAGAAAGGAAGTCACCAGAGATGGAGACAAGGAAGACTTGGGGTGATTGATCACCCAGCCGAATGACTCCAGAATGGTCACCACCCGCTGGGTATCCAGCTCTGCCTGATGGAGAGACTGAGAAACAATGAGAAGGTTGTCCAGATAGGGAATAATGCGAATGCCCCGAGCCCTAAGGAGAGCCATGACACCCGCCAGCACCTTGGTGAAGACTCTGGGGGCCGAGGTGAGACCGAAGGGCAGTGCCACAAATTGGTAGTGCTGGTCCTCCAGCGCGAACCTGAGGAATCTCTGATGCCCTGGGAAGACTGGAACATGCAGGTAAGCGTCCTTGATGTCTATAGAGGACATGAAGTCCCCCGAGCGCAGGGAGCTGACAGTCGAGCGCAGAGTTTCCATGCGAAAGTGCCTTGTCCTGACAAATTTGTTGAGCAGTTTTAAATCCAGGATGGGCCTGATGGAGCCATCCCTTTTGGGCACTGTGAAGAGATTGGAATAATATCCCTGACCTCTTTCCCAGAAAGGGACCTGACAGATGACCTCCATGTCCAGAAGGTTTCTCACCGCCAGAACCAGACCTTGAGCTGCCAGGGGGTCCTGAGGCATCCGAGATCTGAGAAATCTGGAGGGCGGCCAGGCAGCGAACTCTATCTTGTAACTGGAGGACACCACCTCCTGAATCCACCGGTCTGAGACGTGCTGTCTCCAGACATGAGCGAAGAGCCTCACCGTCCCCCTACCCGAGTGAGGGCGCCCCTTCATGGCTGGGGAGGCTTGGGGGAAGACTTGGACTTGGAACCCCAGGAAGAACCTGGACGGGCCCGTCCTCTGCCTCTGCCCCAGAAGTCTCCCCTGTGTCCTGCAAAGGATACCCCTCTCGCAGACCTAGGTCCACGGTAGGAGGGGGCAAAGGCACCTGAACCCCGAAAGGGCCGCGGCTGTTTCTTACGTTGAGGCAACTTACCTCCCTTTGCAAACAGGTCCAAACGATCACCAAATAGGCGCAGCCCCTTAAAGGGGAGCCCCATGAGAGCCGTCTTAGCAGCGTTATCGGCTGCCCACTGGCGCAGCCAAACAGAACGGCGGATAGCAAACACCAAGGCAGAGGTTCTGCTACACATCCTAATGGTGTCATCCAAAGCCGGAATGATATAAGCAATAAACATCTCACAATGTGACAAGGCCCTGAACTTGGCACTGGAAGTATCATCAGGGGCGCCTTCCAGCAGACCCTTGAGGAGAGTCCTAATAGCCACAGCAGTAATAGCAGAAGCAAGGCCGACCCTACACAGGCAAAAGCATGGGAAGCCAGCTGGTCAATATGCCGGTCCACACTATCCTTCAGGGTAGTGGAGTCAGGTGAATGTACCACAGAGGTGTTGGACAACCCCAATACTGGGGGGGTTAACCAACACTTAACCACTTCAGTGGGAAAAGGATACCTTTTATCCCAGCCCTTAGGGATTCCGGGGAGTCGGCTGGGATGTTCCCATTCTTTGAGAACAAGATTATTGAAATGGGTCTGTTCTGGAAATTCCAAACATGGCTTAGCAGTATTGAACAATTCCCCCGTTGCTTGGGAGCCGCAGCAGGAAGGGAGATAGAAAGCGCCTCAAAAACCTGAGTCAACAGTCTATTGGTGTCATCAGCATCCCAATGATCAGAGCCAGAGTCAGCGCCACTGTAAGGCTGATCATCAGACAGCTCTGAATCCGAGAATAATTCCCCCTCCTCAAGTGGGGTATAGCCAGCAATGTCAAGGAATTCCTCAGTCTCCATAGGAAAGACAGATGCACCAGGCGCAACATGCCGCCTCTTAGCCGGGGCCTTACGGGCCGCAGAGCTAGCAATCAACCTCTCAATGTTAGCCAACCTAGAAGACACGTCAGGCTGAGACTCCCCACTAGTATTCAGCTCACTGGGAGTCAAGATCAAGCGAGGGGGAGTAGGTGAGGACATAGTGGGCGTAGGCCCAGCCACAGACAGCCCAGAATGCAGCGCGAGTGCCTGCTGGGCGAAGGGTACGCAGACCCACACATCATCACTCACAGGGGATACCCCACACACCACACACAGCCGGGCTTGTCCCGAAGGGACCCCAAGCACGATATCCTGTGAAGCCTCCATATGGTAATTTTAGTGGCACAACTGGCCAATAGGAATTACGCTGTAAAGGCAACCCGGGATGCCCCAAATGTCCGCCAGGGAAGTGGGAGGATTTAACAGCTTAGGCTTCTAATAAAGTTAGTGTAACTAATAGAAGGGACAGGACCGGGAGAAACCTCTTAATACAGTTTTCCCGCCTGAAAGACACAAGTAAGACCATAAGTCCACAGAAATAAAATATGAATAAAAAACAAGCCCACAGGGGCACTCACAGACCGCGGTGGGGAGTCAGCAATCACAAAATGGCGCTGAACGAACCTCAAGGGGCGGGCCGCAGGGAGAGACGATGCGGAGCGCGCCAACCGAAAGGCCCCACCCCCTCCGTAGAGCACATAGACAGACCCGTGGCCGGCAGCCAATAGGCGTGCAGTGGTGTCTGAGGTGACGCCACCGCTGACCGTAGAACGCCGCAAGGCGTGCGCGTCAGCGGCGGCAAATTTAAAAAAAAAAAAAAAGACACCAAGAGAAATCATGGTTCGGAGCCCTGAGACATGAGGCACAAAAGCACACACACACACATATAGCAGGAGAGCAGAAGCCAGATTGATCAGCGTGAGACACAGCGCCCAGGGATGGATGGGAGGTAAGTATAAAACAAAAAATAAATTTTTTTCTCCATGTGTGTTTTTTTTTACATTTAACCCCTTGTGAACTGGTAAGGGGTCCATGAGACCCCTATACCAGTTCACAAGGCTGGGGGCTGGCAAGTCACCTGCGCTAGTGGGTGACTTGCCATTAACCCCCGGCACACCAACCACCTGCCTACCTAAAGCCCAGGGGGGGGGCAGAAGAGCCCGGGCCCACACAGGGTATGTGGGCTTGTAGGCTGCAGGGTGGGGGGGGGGGCACCAGAGCTGGCCCCTGCACTCTGTTCTACAAGCCCCCATAGCTGGTCCCAGGCTGGTTATTTCGGGTAGGGGTGACCCTACGTCATTTTTTTTAAGGGTTTTTAACCCTTAAAATTCCAAAACAAATGGGGTCCCCCCTTGGGAGGGGGCTCCCTATGTCATTTTCTTTTTAAATTAACCCCTTATGTTTATAGTGTGGATAGTAGTATTTTATTTGTAAATGTTATAAAGTGCTATTCTCAGTTTGGGGGGTCTCCTGGGCAAGAATGGGGGGCTATCGATACATATGTGGTACCGTTGTAATCGGGAGAAATAAGGCTTTCACGTGCAGTATGGTTTTCATTGATAAAACAAATGTTTTATTTAAAATAAAGGAGATAATTGTCTAAAAAATATTATTTTATTTATTTTTTTGTTTTTTTACGCAAAAATATTTAAAAAAAACTAGTAGAAAAATTACAAACAAGACATTTCATGTTAAAGCCTAAACTCTGCTGCAAAAAAAATATATATATATTTTCCTGGAAGTTCCGGCAAAAGTCACGGTTAAAAATGGGAAAAAATGACCTGTCAACAGAGGGTGACAAAACTTCAAGTAGGCTGGCAATTAAAAGGGTTAATAGTACCTATGCATGTTGGGTATTGTTCTGCTCGGGGACCTGTGCAACCTAAGACTTCTTCAAGGGATTACTTCCAGAAAGATGAGCCCACTGCAACAAGCCGGGTATGCTTGGAAAGCTTAAAATGTGTACTTTCAGGGAATACATGGTTTATGGGGGATATTCCAAATGTAAAGGGTTGTTTTGGTTGAAAAATAGCAAGGTGCGCACTTTGTCTGCAGAGCTGAAATTTTCAAGTAAAATTGCCGTTCCGCACATGCTTTACTTTGGGGTGTTTAGCAACTCTTCCCTTGACAGTAGCTATGCATGTTGGGTATCGTTCTGTTCGGGGACCTTGCTTTTTTAGATTAAACTTGTTTTTTCTTGTTTGTATATAGTTTTTTTTAGGAACATGTGGCTTTGATTCTGCTTTTTTATCCTTTTTTTAGGGAAACTCTTTGCAACCAAAGATTACATTGAGGGATTACTTCCAGAAAACTGTGGACACATCAACAAGCCTGGTACACCTAGAAAGCTTGAGGTGTGTACTTCCAGAGAATATATAGTTTGTTGGGGGTATTTCAAATGTAAAGGGTTGTTTTTCTGGAAAAACTGCAAGGTGCGCATAGCGCATATCGCAGTTGTATTTTATCTGAAAATCACTTAAAGCGCTGTTTCAGTTTGGGGGAGTCTCCTGGGCAGGAAAGGGTGTCTACCTATATATATGTGGTATCGCTGTAACCGGGAGAAATTGGGGTTTCACACGCAATAAGATTTTATTGACAAACAAAAAAACACTACAAATTGTAAAAAATAGTTTGGTTTTTTTGCACATATTTCATCCAAAAATATTGAGAATAGAACCAAAAAAATGACAAACAAGACATTTCATGTTAAAGCCCCGACTCTGCTGAACAAAAACAATATATCATTTTCCTGGGAAATCCCTGGAAATCCCTTCAAAAATCAGAGTTGAACATGGGGAGCGCAAAATAGTGCAAAATGGTCTGGCAACAAAAGGTGACAAAATCTCAAGGTAGGCTGGCTGTTAAAGGGTTAATAATATTTTTATGCAGAATTGTCCTTACATGTCTGGTATTAAAGTGTTAATGTTACAATGTTATAACAATGTAATTGCATATGTTTTTGATTTGTTGCTAGTGGATACATGTCCAAAAACAGCCTTTAATCACACAGCCTCTGGCACTATGGGCTACAATTACATGATTTTGAGCACCGGCGCTGTTTGTGGCTGATTTTTTGAGGAATGTGGTGTGAGTCAGTCGCACTGAGCTGTCGCTACCGTTCGCTCCCATACAGCGTAGTACTGCGACTCACACATCATATTAATCAATGCCGGCCAGCGACTGAGGCGCTCTGAAACAACTAACCATGGCCGAGCACAACGACTACTAACGGTCGCTCTAAAATCCGCACTACAGACGCTCATCTGTCGCTATCTGGCATTAGTAATGAATCAGCCTGATGTACTCATGGCCGCATGATTCCTATTAGCAGGAGTAAATTGACAGCTCATTAAAACCTGCACACACTTCCTTCTGCATAACACTCCCTGAATCACACACGATTTGGCTCAATGTGCACATTTACTCCCTAAAAATTCCTCACCAAAAAAAAAGTTTTTCTGAATCGAATGTAAGGGGAAAAATGTTAGTAAACGGATTTTATGAAATGCCTTTACTCACGGTGCTGAATTGAGCCTTTTATGGTATCTGACATTGAGATACACACACAGTTTTTATTAACAAATTATATATATAAAATCAGCTGACGTTGGCTTTTAAATACAGTTACATGTATTGCAATACACATTTAGCCTCTGCAGTACTATATGTGTGTTCCCTGATCCTCAATTCATGCTTAGAACTGGACACAGCGCCAAAAATGCACATGAAGGATGTTCCCTGTGCAGAATAAGTGGTCACTTGCTTAACCCATAAACACTCTGGAGGAATATAACAAGCCATGAGTATAACACTTTCTGGAGGCCTGATACCCAGAGGGCATAAGCAGAGCTAAGCATGGGGTGTCCAACTGGATGTTATAATGATGTACATACCTAATTCAAAAAAAATGTTGGAGTGCTGTGTAAAATGTATAAAAAACAGTAATGTCATCATTTGGAAATCTCGGACAGTAGACAATCGATATTGGATGCTCACAATCTATGGGACCTCCACTGTATTAAAAAAAAAAGACATGAATCGGCAATGCAAATCAATACATTTAAAGATAACATTGCCTGTGAACACAGTTCACCCTCCAAGCTCTAATTTCATGTTAAAGCTGTATAATTAAAAAAAGCAATATATTGACACAATTCAAAATACTGCTCTGCAGTTAAGTAAGTCTAATATTTTTCATGAAAATCACAGATGCCTTGCCCTGATGGCTCAAAAGCAGAGGGGCGATCAAGCTTGTTATCAGTACATATTTCAAAAGCATGCATCACAGGGTTGCGTTAGTACTTTTGGCATAGGGAGTTTACACATCAAGGCACTATCAATGCTGAGCAGTAAATAGAGGTTTGGGAACAACATATGCTTCAATCCAAAGAACAACCCTCTGGGAATGCTTCACATATTTCAACAAGACCACATAGCGGTTGATTCAGCACAGTATTTGTTTACTCAGAGATTTTTCTCATGATTTTTCCCTTGGTGCAATTCAACACCATATTTAGCTGTGCATATTTAAAAGCACAGCTAAATGTGGTACTGAAGATGAAAGATAAAAAGCATTTTCTCTCAAAAAATTGTGAGTAAAAATGGTGCTGAATCTTCACTATACTGCACCAATCATAATAGCATGGTTACACAGAAGAAGGGCCCAGGTGCTAAACTCACCTGCTTGCAGTCACCAATAGAAAACGTATGTTATGTAATATAAAGTATGGCAAAGAAGATGCAGGACTGTTTAGCATCTAGAATTCTATATCAGACAAGAATGGGACAACATTTTTCTCCCAAAATGCTAGGAATTCGTTTTTTACTTCCCAGATGTGTGTTGTAAAAAGAAGAGGGAATGCCACACAATGATAGACATGTCTCTATCCATATTTTTCAAGATGTATTGCCAGTAAAAAGTACATTTAAAAAAAAAATAAATAAATAAAAAATAAAAAAATGTTCAATATCTGATATGTGTTCTACATTCTAGAGTAAATAAAACATGGTTAGATGAGATTTGCAAATCATTGCATTTTTGTTTTAGTTACATTTTACACATTTTTGGAATTGGGATTGTAACTTGCCAACCAGCTCTCCACTTGAGGAAGCTTAGGGGAAGATAAATCCTCTTAGGAGAGAGGTGATGCAGATAGTCAAGGATGTGTGGACTAGGGTTTCTGAAAAACCTAAATAACTTTTTTGTAGCTTAGCGTTTTACAATTTAAAAAAATTGCAACAGGCTGCATATGGAACAGGTCAATGCATCATCATTGGGCAGAGACAAATGCTCATTGAGTGAGAATAACTTTAGCACCATCTCCTGGAGAGAATCTTTTACAGCTGAAGTATCTTCAGCTGAACTTTTTGAACACATCCCACAGATCAGTACCTGAAAAAGGTTGTTCTTGTTGCTGGAGGACTTGGAAGAGGGATTTGAGGTTATATCTCCTGGCATGTGACATGGAAAAACTGTCATACATACATCTGGATAGGGAGCACCTCCTTGATCTTCATGCATACTGTTCTGAATGTGAATTATACCGACTTTTACTCAGTGGCAAATTTTAGTATTGGCCACACAAGGAAAAAAAGCAGTCTAAGATAGGGAAAAAAACAAAAAGGGTCCAAAAGTGAAAAAGTACCGATAATTAGCATAAGGAGGGAAAACGAAACTAGAATAAACTGCATCTGTACCTTGGTTCTTTGAAGTCATGGGACAGAGCCAGCACTCATTATTTGCAGAGAGGGATTTCAGGTGAAGAAAGAGGAAAATGCGCAACTTTTCACTATATCCAGTCCAGGTCGTCCCAGAAGTAATGGCAGTTGGGTAATCCACTGCCAGGTGGCGCCTGACTGCAGGACCAAAAGCTGTCGCTCCTCCCGGCCTTCTATAAAACAGGTGTCTCTCTATGATTCCCCAGTGTTCTTCCTGCAGTCTGCTGCATAAGGATGGTATGGATACTCTCTCCTGGAATACTGCAGCTGAGCAGGGCCTCCTAGCCCGTCGGCCGCTGCATCCTTATTGCCACCGTTCCCGTGGACCCACTACTGCCTCCCGGCTTCGGCTGGTGAACGCCGGAGTCAGGCGTTGGCAGAGCTAGGATCTGGGCCGCAGACCCTGCATAAAGGGTAGCTGGCCATAGGCTGATGGTGAGCCTTTTGGGGGGGGGGGAGGAACCACTATATGCCCACGGGGCTTTTGCCCTCCCTGCCCCACAAGCTTTATTGTTGTATTGTGCTGGTGTTTATTTACTGGACTTGCTGTCCCTTGCGTGTTGGTGTTTTTACTGATTTTTTTTTACCTCACATATTTACCCTCCGGTGTTTTTTACTGACTTTTTACCTCACATATTTACCCTCCTGTTTTTTTACTGACTTTTTACCTCACATATTTACCCTCCTGTGTTTTTTACTGATTTTTTGCCTCACATGCTCACCCTCCTCGCTCCCTCGTCGCTCCGGCTCTCTCCCCTGTCCTTCATGCTGCCGCACTGTGAGGGGGGGGGGGAGGACGTCGGCGCTGCACGGGTGGAGTATGTCTGGGGCTGTGGGCTCCGCCGCCGAGTGCGCGCGTGCTGCTGGCCGGCCCGGGCTGCGCAAGGGCGCCGGGCTGGCGATTCTGCTGGGCTCCTCCGTGGGCCGCCTCATGTTGCGGGGCCCTCCGCCATCTTGGGGGCAAGCGCAATTTTCGCGCCGCCGGGGGGGAGGGTGGGCGGTGCCGCACAATGTCGCTTTTCACGTCACGGTCGTGCGGCTCGCCCCTCGAGGAACGTGCTGCTGGCTGATGCGCGACATCTTCTCCTCCTGCACGCTGCTGTCGTCTCTGTCGGCCCTTTGAGCGGTGTCGTTCCTCTTGACATATTGTCTTTTATGCGCTGGGCATGTGCTGTGGGATGCTTATATGTTGTTCACTTTGTGTCTTCCAGGTGGGCCCCTTGATATTAAGGGTTGTGGTTCCTCTCGGCCTCCGCCCCCCTCTCTCTCCAAGCCCTCTCCCTGTAAAGAGGGATCACTTAAGAGGGATCATTTCTGGCGGGCTGGCCAGGTTGGGTCGTTAGTGCCTTGTACCTGTTAACATGACTCAAATCACCATAATGGAGGCTTCTGGGGATAGTGAGCTTGGGACACCATCTGGGCGGGTGAAGCTCTGCCCATGTGCGGTGCGGACTCAGCACGGTTGTGTCACTTGTGCCAGAAGTGTTATCTCAGAGCATGATCGGGCGGGCGTATCTGCCTCTAGCCCGTTATTGCCTGCGGCCTCTCCAGAACCCCCGCGCTTGCTCTCAGCCCCCAGCGAGGGGGAGGCCAGTAGGGGGTCCCAATCTGATTTGGCATATCGAGTGGCCAGCCTTGAGAGACAGATCTCTCGCTCGGCTCTTAAGAAGGCCACAAGAGGCGGCATATTGAGCCGGTCTATTCTGATAATGATGGAGATGATGATCTCTTTGGAGGTGTTGGCCTTGATAGTGGACCCGGTCCTTCCTCGGATGAGGATACATGGCTCCCTGATGATACGGAGCAGTTGCTGACTGCGATCTTTGAGTCGCTGCACATTGTCCCTCCTAGAGTGGCTAAGAGGAAGCAGGGTGGATTGTTTCGGCCTGAGAGACAGAGACGAGTATTTCCTGAGCAGGCCCTTTTTTTCTAACATGATTTTCAAGGAATGGGAAAGGCCTAACAAGTTACCGTCGGTGCCTAAGGGCCTGGACAGGCGGTATTCCTTTCCCGAGGAGCTGGTCCGGCTATGGTCCCGTCCTCCCGAGGTAGATGTCCCCATGTCGGGTCTGTCCAACACTACGGTCATGCCTTCACCTGAAACTGCTTCCCTACGTGATCCAGCTGACAAGGCATGGATCATTTGGTCTGTCATGCCTTCACCTTGCCGGCCAAGAAGGCACTCACTAGTATCCCCTTTGTGGGTCACAGGCGGTTTGGGGAGCATCTGGACCTCCTGGTTAAGAACGGAAGACTCCCTCAGCATCCAAAGTCTGCGCGGCCCTTTCGGGGTTCATCTGCCTATCGCTCCTTCGAAGAGGCTCTTCATTTTCAGGTGTCCGCAGAGATTCCTGGTGACGAGGTAGGTCCCGCGGCCGAACCAATCCCTCCTGGTAATCCAGGTCCAAGCCCCCTACCAAGGCCCTCTGGCATGAGGGGGTGCCCTCACCCATCCGGTTGGGTAGTCAATTATCCCAAGTATTCAATCACTCCCTCGATGGTGGGGTCTTTTCTGGGCATGGCGTTGGACACCTCTCTGGCCAGGATATTCTTGCCACAGCAGAAGGTGGTGGGTCTTCAGACGCAGGTGCAGTTCTTGCTTTCTTGTCAGCAACCATCTGTCCGTCTGGGGATGAAACTGTGGGCCTGATGGTGTCATGCTTCGAGGCAGTGCCCTTTGCTCAGTTCCACTTGAGACCTCTTCAGTTGAGTCTGTTGACCGGTTGGGATCGGACGCAGGAGTCACTGGAATGGGAGTTTTCACTGTCTCCCCTGGCCAGGCAGTCCCTTTTGTGGTGGCTGGACTCCAGAAATCTGCTGGTAGGCAAGTCATTTCTGCCTCCACGGTGGGAGAGTGTCACCACGGACGCCAGCCTGACCGGCTGGGGAGGCTTTTGGCTGACTCAGAAGATCCAGGGTCAGTGGGGGCCACAGGAGGCCTACTTACCTATAAATATCTTGGAGTTGAGAGCGATCCGGTGGTGCTTCTTCACTTGACTCCCCATCTAAGGGGTCGTGCGATTCAGGTTCGCTCAGACAATCAGACGGCGGTCGCCTACATAAATCACCGAGGCGGGACTCGGAGCAAGCGAGCCCTCAAGGAGGTGACCCAGATTCTGACTTGGGCAGAGGAGAATGTTCCCTGCATCTCGGCGGTTTATATTCCTGGGATAGAGACCCAGAAGGCAGACTCCCTGAGCAGGAGCGCCTCGCGCTTGGGGGAATGGTCTCTCAGCAACAAGATTTTTCACGCTCTTGTCTCCGCTGGGGTCAGCCGGGCGTGGACCTATTTGCGTCCAGACACAATCACAAGCTCCCGAGATTCGTCTATCTGTCGAGAGATCCTCTGGCCATTGCCACAAATGCTCTGGCAATTCCTTGGACGGAGTTCAGGCTCCTTTATGCGTTCCCTCCGTTTCCACTCCTGTGCCGAGTGCTGAGCAAGATAGCCCAGGAGGGGGTACCAACCATCCTGGTGGCTCCTCGCTGGCCGAGGCGGAGTTGGTTCGCGGACATAATTCAGATGTCAGTCGTCGTCGTGCCACGTCTGGCCCGACGATCCAGGGCTTCTCACGGAGGGGTCGCACCCCAATTTACAGACACTGGCTTGACGGCCTGGCTATTGAAACCTCAATCCTGACGGACAAGGGGCTGTCAGCCACGGTTGTTCAGACCATGATTTAGACGCGGAAGAAGTTTTCTTCCATGATATATTACAGAGTTTGGCATGCCTACATTGCTTGGTGTGAATCCAAGAGCCTTCCTTGTCGCACTTTCCCTATCTCTAGGATTTTGGAGTTTTTTACAACACGGCTTGGACTCCAGCTGAGCACCCTCAAGGGCCAGGTCTCTGCCTTAGCCATATTCTTCCAGAGATCTATTGCCAATCATAGACTGATCAAGACCTTCTTCCAAGGGGTTACCCATGTACGCCCACCGTGTAAGCCTGTATTACCAGTGTGGGACTTTCTGCTCTCCAGGGTCCCCCCTTTGAGCCCTTGTGCGATGCTGCATTGTCTATTTTGCCCTAAATGTGGTATTTTTGGTATCTATCACCTCGGTGCGTCGCGTGTCAGAGCTGGCCGCGATTGGTGTGAAGCCTCCTTACTTTGGACGGCATAGGGATAAGGTGGTGTTTCGCTTAAACCTGATTTTTTGCTTAAGGTCATGTCTCCTTTTCACCTTAATGAGGAAATTGTCTTGCCTTCCTTGTGTCCAGCTCCGACTAACTCTAAGTAAAGGACCCTCCATTCCCTGGATGTGGTCAGAACCATTAAGTACTCCTGGTTGCGACTGAGTCCTTCAGGAAGTCGGATCGTCTTTTTGTCCCCTCCGATGGGTCTAGGAAGGGCTTGCCTCCGGCCAAGTCCACTCTCAGTAAGTGGATCAGACAGGAGGTGGTGCAAGCATATTCTGCCAAGGGGAAGGAACCCCCTGTTTCATGTTACAGCTCAGCTATTGGTGCTTCCTGGGCTTTTCAGCACCAGGTCTCTGTTGAACAAGTTTGTAAGGCCGCCACTTGGTCTTTGGCCGAAAAGTGCTTCAGGCAGTAGTGAACTAACTGTCATTACTTCTGGGATGACCTGGGCTGGTTATAGTGAAAAATACAATTCTGTGAAACTTACCTGTAGAATTGTTTTTGAATATATCGGGTCCAGGTCGTCCCACCCCGCCCTTATTCATTATATCTGGATTGCCTGTTATGGTGATTACCATTTTTATATTGGACCGTTGTCCTTAGTTTGATGGAGTACATGCTGAAGCTATGTGAAGTAACATGGTTTCTTGGCCTCCCGGCCTGTCTTTTTTCTTACTGCTCTTTAACCACTGAGGATTCATAGAGAGACACCTGTTTTATAGGAGGCCGGGAGGAGCGACAGCTTTTGGTCCTGCAGTCTGGCGCCACCTAGCGGTGGATTACCCAACTGCCATTACTTCTGGGACGACCTGGACTGGATATATTCAAAAACAATTCTACAGGTGAGTTTCACAGAATTGTATTTTTTATTTCACATATACTCTAAAGCCACTTCTCTGTAGACATTGGAATCTGCAATCTGATTTGACTGTGGAAGATGTGCCAGTCAGATAGCAACACTAGGCCAAGCAGCCACACCAAGATATTTCTCTTACTTATAAATTATTTTATTAGAGTTTGTCCATGTATATTGCTAGAAAAATAGAACAAATATTTATGCGTTCACGCCAACCCATCACAAATGATCACATTTTTTAAAATGATTCCCCTGGTTCAGTTTATGTTTGATAAGTCCCTAACCATGTGCACTAGGCTTCTTCAAGTTCCACTAGGACACCATCACAGTCCTTTGGGTGCAAAAAGACAACTGGTTTACCATGGGCACCAATTTTCGCCTCTTCACTTAAAAGCCTGATGTTTTTCTTCTTGAGATCAGACATTGCGACTTTGATGTCATCAACCTGTGAATATATAATGGACAGGATTACCCAAGGGTTAGTTAGCAGTTTTCCTACTTTAATGAAGCAGCTCAAAACACACCTTTTTCATAACAGGTCTATGTACCTAAGCACCACCTCTGTGCAGCTACTGACAAAATTGAAAAGAAGCAATTCTCACCTCTACCCCATAGTCAGCCACAGCGATAACTTCCTGAGGCAATTAATTTCAGACATTTACTGGTGGCCAACAGTGGCAGCCAAGGCAGGGATTACATATTTACTAAGCTTCAAGATCCATTAAACAAGAATAAAATCTTCTGCACCCTACAGGATCTGCAGGCGTATGTCTAATAAACCTGTGCCAACTTTAGCCTGCACATAATGCTAACTCTAGATCCTCTGGAGTCTGCTGAATCGCCAGTCTACAGCCTTCCAACTGTTGTGGTGGATCTCATATGCATAACTACTAGTAATCTTGATTATGTCTTTTTAATTAGCGTTCAAGCAAAGAATCAAGAAACTAAAGGCTTTTCACACTAAATATTATTATTAACACTACTATTGCACTGTTACATGAAGTTGGATTATTTTCATAAATTACCCTTAAATGCCCTCTTTATTTGAGAGAAAAGGTCTTAGATCTTTCATTTCAGCTGGGAGCAAAAACAAAAGTGTTGTGTTTATACTGTTAAGTGTATTTAGGTATTAGATTATTATTAGAATTACGTAAAAAAGGTAAAAAGAATATTAAAAAAGTATATGTTGCACATAACTTGGAGGATAGAAATATTTTTTTTTTTATTTTCCTCGTCTAATAAAGTGCATCTTATAGTGCAAAAAAGGGTCCAGTCGTGTAATTATGTAATCTCTTATGTCTCTCCTTTGCACAGAAACCTGCAATGGATAGGTGAGTATGCTTCGCAGTTGGGCTTGACATCTGCCAGCAGAATGAAGACCCACTGCAGGGCAGGTCACCTTTATGGGAATCTCAATGTACCTCACAGACCACTGTTTGTTACTAGTTACTAGTCATACTGTTATCACATACTTTGGATCTAAGATATGCTGCCTGACCAGTATATGTATCATGTTTTGGGTCTATTTTTGTATGTGTTATGTACCAATATGCACTCTGGCCTACCTCCTGGCCTTCCAGTGTGCACACTTCACACACATTCAATCAAGTGTAAATCATTAATGCTGTATCCTACTTTTAAAATTGCGGGAGCAGCTAACTGTTAAGGGACAACAAAACAATATGGGTGTGTTGCGTTCACCCCAGCAGTGGCCTAGCACCCGGACCAGGACCCCATACTCAGCACGGTGTGTCTGGAGCGGCACCTACTATGGAGACACGTTTTTGGAATTTTCCAATATCACTAGAACAATTAGGCGGTTAAAGTGGACCAACACCCACCGCTAATGATCAGCTCCCTCCCTGCGGGGCATCCGAAATCGGGATGCCCCGATGTGTGAAACCCCCCGACGCCCACAAACCTTACATTCTCCCCGTTCCAATGGCGCATGCGCGGGCCGCCGCTGCCTCTCCCGCGTCCCTCTAGCAGGGCGCGCACCCGCGCCGGCCTCAGCTTGTCCGTCGGCGGTGAGGTGAGTTTTTTGGGGCTTTCTGGGGGAAATGGACCAACACCCAGGATAGTGAAAATCATGGGTGTTGGTCCACTTTAAATACTCTGTCCAGGCTAGGTTAAAAAGAAAAGTATACTTGCCTTTTCTCCTGGAGCATTGTACACTTAACTGCACACTCAGTTCACTGCAATGTAGGGGGTTGCCAGATACTCCCTCCATTGCAGTAAATGGAGTTGGCGGTGGCATGACATAGCGGGAGTAGCCCAACATATTCCTATTTATTTTTGTTTAGAAAATGCTGTCTAAGGAATCCTCGGGTAATCCTATTGGCTTTGGGTGGGAATTCCAGAGCTGGACATCGGTGGTGGAACTGCAGGGGAGAAGAGGTAAGTATCTCTTTACTTTTAGGTCAGCCTGGACTGTCCCTTTAAAGAATGTCTGCTTTTAAATCACCCCCTGCCATGCTTCAGGGCTGGGGGGAACATACAAATAAAAAAACACCTGCTCCACAATCCAGCACCGATGGTCAGGTGACTGTGGCACTGTTTGCCGCCATGTTTTCTTTTCGGAGGCACATGCATGTGTTCCCATACGCCTATTTTAATGGGTGTGCGGGAACACACGCACTCCGAGTGCCACTGAGTGGTCGCTACGAGAATCAAAGATGGTCGGGAGCAGCACCGCAATCGCCCGACCATCGGCACTGGATTGCAGGGCAGGTAACTGTTTTAGTGGAAGTGTCTGGCTGGACTGGCCCTTTAACCCTTTAAATGCCAAGCACGTAGTTTCTACGTGGTTGCTTCTCCTACCGTTAAGTGCCAAGCACGTAGAAACTACGTGCCTGGCATTTCCCCCAAACAGTTAAAAAATAGAAAAAAAAAAATCACTTACCTCCGGTATCCCTGTGAAGCCTGGGGTCCCCTCTTCCTTGGGGGGGCATCCGATCGCCCCCCCGTCGTCCTCCGTCTTCAGGGGGGGGCCCGAAACCAGCCGCCCCCCCCCCCCCCGTTTCCAGCGCTGATCGCCGCTGTAAAAAAAAAAATAAAAATAAAACTGTCATTTACTCACCTCCGCGCCCGAGCCTTCTGTCCGGGTCTCCTCTTCACCAGGGGGGGGTCCGATCCCCCCCCTGGGCTGCGCAGTTTTCAGGTGAGGACCCTCTTCCGGGTCCTCACCTCTTGTAATGGCGGCGATGGCCGCCGCCGCTTGGCCCCGCCCATTGTGGGAGGAGCGGGATGACGTCATCCCGCTCCTCCTATACCCCCTCCGAGCTCCGGCATCTGTCAGATGCCGGTGGTGATCGGAGCAGGGCGGGTGTCAGGTGAGGAGGCTCCGATCGGAGCCCCCTCACCTGTCACCCGCCCTGCGCCGATCACCACCGGCATCTGTCAGTGAGGTGATCGGCGCGGGACAGCGGCGAGGGACGTCGGATCGGAGGTGAGTATGGTGTAAAAAAAGAAAAATAAAGATTTTTTTTTCTCTGTGTCTGTGTCATTTTTTTTACTATTAACCCCTTGTGAACTGGTAAGGGGTCCATGACCCCTATACCAGTTCACAAGGCTGGGGAGATGGCAAGCCACCTGCGCTAGCGGGTGGCTTGCCATTAACCCCTGGCACCCCCATTACCTGCCTCCCCAAAGGCCAGGGGGGGGCAGAAGAGCCCGGGCCCACATGGGCTATGTGGGCTCGTAGGCTGCAGGGTGGGGGGGCCACATAAGCTGGCCCCCCCACTCTGTGCCTACAAGCCCCCATAGCTGGTCCCGGGCTGGTTACTGTGGGTAAGGGGGACCCCACGTCAATTTTTTTTTTTATTTTTAAGGGTTTTTAACCCTTAAAAATCAAAAAAAAATGGGGTCCGCCCCCCCCTGGGAGGGGGGACCCTATGTCATTTTTTTTTTTGATTAACCCTTTGTAATCTGTCATCCAGCAGCTATAAAAGGCTTCTAGCAAGTGAGCAGAAGCCAGTGATCGCCGAGGGACAGAGTGCTCCAGGATGGATGGGAGGTGAGTACAGTGTAAAAAAAAAAAAAAAAAATTAATAAAATATTTTTTTCTTTATGTGTGTCTGTGTCATTATTTACTTTTAACCCCTTGTGAACTGGTAAGGGGTCCATGACCCCTATACCAGTTCACAAGGCTGGGGGGATGGCAAGCCACCTGCGCTAGCGGGTGGCTTGCCATTAACCCCCGGCACCCCCATTACCTGCCTCCCCAAAGGCCAGGGGGGGGCAGAAGAGCCCGGGCCCACATGGGCTATGTGGGCTCGTAGGCTGCAGGGTGGGGGGGCCACAAAAGCTGGCCCCCCCACTCTGTGCCTACAAGCCCCCATAGCTGGTCCCGGGCTGGTTACTTTGGGTAAGGGGGACCCCACGTCAAAAAAATGGGGTCTCCCTCCCCTGGGAGGGGGGACCCTATGTCATTTTTTTTCCCGATTTAACCCTTTGTAGTGTGGATGGTTTTTGTATTTTTTTTGTGAATGTTATAAAATACTTGTTTCAGTTAGGGGGGTCTCCTGGGCAGGAACGGGGGGCTACCGATAAATATGTGGTACCGTTCTAATCGGTAGAAATGGGGCTTTCACATGCAATATGATTTTCCTTAATAAAATACATTTTTTATTTAAAATAAAGGAGTCAATTTTCTAAAAAAAATTTTTTATTTATTTATTTATTTTTTCACTTAATAATATTGTAAAAAAAAAAAAAAAAATTACAAACAAGACATTTCATGTTAAAGTCTAAACTCTGCTGCAAAAAATATATATATAATTTTTCTGAAAGTTACAGCAAAAATGGCGCAAAACATGTCGCAAAACATGACGCAAAATGGGGAAAATGGCCTGTCAACAGAGGGTGACAAAATCTCAAGTAGGCTGGCAATTAAAAGGGTTAATAGTACCTATGCATGTTGGGTATTGTTCTGTTCGGGGGACCTTGCGCTTTCAGACTTAGCTTGTTTTTTCTGGTTTGCATATTTATATTTTAGGAAAAGGTGTTTTTTATTCAGCTTTTTTATAAATTTTTTAGGGAAACCCTGCGCAACCAAAGAATTCTTTGAGGAATTAATTCCAGAAAGATGAGCCCACTACAACAAGCTGGGTACCCTTAAAAAGCTTAACGTGTGTACTTTCAGGGAATATATGGTTTATGGGGGATATTCCAAATGTAAAGGGTTGTTTTGGTTGAAAAATCGCAAGGTGCGCACTTTGTCTGCAGAGCTGAAATTTTCAAGAAAAATTACCGTTATGCGCATGCTTTACTTTGGGGTGTTTGGCAACTCTTCCCTTGACAGAACCTATGCATGTTGGGTGTTGTTCTGTTCGGGGGATGTTGCGTTTTCAGATTAAACTTGTTTTTTCTTGTTTGTATATAGTTTTTTTAGGAAAATGTGGCTTTGATTCTGCTTTTTTATCCTTTTTTTAGGGAAACTCTTTGCAACCAAAGATTACGTTGAGGGATTACTTCCAGAAAACTATGGGCACATCCACAAGCTTGGTACGCCTAGAAAGCCTGAGGTGTGTACTTCCAGAGAATATATAGTTTGTTGGGGGTATTTCAAATGTAAAGGGTTGTTTTTCTGGAAAAACCGCAAGGTGCGCATATTGCATAGCATAGTTGTATTTTATCTGAAAATCTCCTAAAGCGCTGTTTCGGTTTGGGGGAGTCTCCCGGGCAGGAAAGGGTGTCTACCAATACATATGTGGTACCGCTGTAACCGGGAGAAATTGGGATTTCACACGCAATAAGATTTTATTGACAAACTTACATTTTTTATTCCAAAAAAAACTACAATATGTAAAAATTTTTTTTTTTTTTTTTTTTTTTTGCACATATTTCACCCAAAAATATTAAGAATACACCTAACAAATGACAAACAAGACATTTCATGTTAAAGCCCAGACTCTGCTGAAAAAAACAATATATCATTTTCCTGGGAAATCCCTGGAAATCCCTTCAAAAATCACATTTGAACATGGGGAGCGCAAAATAGTGCAAAATGGTCTGGCAACAGAGTGTGACAAAAACTCCAGGTAGGCTGGCACTTAAAGGGTTAAAGATTTCTAACTTCAGTATTCTAAGGTGGAATTCCTCTTAAAGAATACAGTTTGCCTCACTCTATGACAGCAGAATACTAGGTAAGTGCTTCATTGAGGTGGATACAGAGTGGGAGCACTATGGCAGGACCACTAGCAAACACGGTTCCAGCACAATAGGTAAATAGTTTAGGTCTACTAACTTTGGATACACTCCCCCATTAAACATGCCATTAAAGCAACTTGTATAGAGCACTGATCATTAGCCGCCATGCTTAGTCACATATCTTTCCCGAAGCTGCTGATGATGTAGAGGCCAGCATACAGTAAAATTGGCAACGTACCTCGATACAAATATGGTGCATTCCCCCGGCCTTGTTCTTCTGCAGGAAGGCAGAGATGGGGCTTTTCTCTCCTAAGGGATGCAGCAGTTCCAGTTTTGTGTTTCCAAGTTCTATAAATATGGTGTACACTCCGTGTTCAGGGAGAGGCACAGTCTCACTCACTTTGGCGCCCAGGACATTCTGATATAGAGATTTTGCTTTTTCCAAGTCGGGAACTGCAATAGCCACGTGATTGAGGCGTCCTAGTTTCCACAAGTGCTCTGGAACCTTCTGGGCAAGTGTGGGTGACAAAGATATGCTTCTTTTTGCTTGAAGAAGACCATGAGCCCTACAAAATACCCCTGTGGGACAACAGAAATGGGGATTATTTTAACTTATCATAAAAAAACTTAAGTTAGGTACCTGGTAACTTTTTTTTTAAACATCCGAAAGGGCAGCATACGCTTGAGACCTCCGGGCTCCTCCCACCAAGGGGAACACGTGACCACCAGCCAAAATAATTTCTTTATTCCTCCTTCTCTTTCCCAGTTGTTGTAGAGATCTGAAAGAGAGAAAAGATACAGAACCACAACTCCACATAACATAATACACAATCCAACTCCACATATAAAAATAAGGGAAGGAAGCCGGCGTATGCTTCCCTTTCGGATGTTTAGAAAAAAAGTTACCAGGTACCTAACTTAAGTTTTCTCAAAACATCCTTCGGGCAGCATACGCCTGAGATAGGCGAGGACTACCTCATTGGGTGGGAAGAACTGCACGAAGGACACTTCTGCCAAATGACTGGTCCTTCTGAGACAGAAGATCAAAGCGTTAATGCCTTGTGAAGGTTTTAGCTGAAGACCAAGTGGCTGCTTTACAAATCTGTTCCATGGAGACCCCAGCTTGCTCTGCCCAAGATGTAGATACACTTCTTGTAGAATGAGCCGTGACTCCACCCGGCATATTGATATTTTGATAAGCCATCTTAATGGTACTCTTCATCCATCTTGCCAACGTTGTCTTGGATACTATTAGACCCTTTCTAGGGCCTGAAAAGGAAATAAATAAGCTGTCAGCTTTACTGAAATCCTTCGTCTGTTGTAGATATTGCAACAGATGAGATCTGACATTCAAGGCAATAAGCCTCCTGGTAGAAGGAATAATAATCTCCTGAGTTCTGTGAAAATCCGAAGCAACCTTAGGCAGGTAACAAGGATCCACTCTCATCACTATGCGATCCGGAAATACCTGAAGGAAAGGATCACGACATGATAAGGCCTGTATATCACTAATTCTGCGTGCAGAAGTAATGGCCACCAGACCAGATGGCAACAAGACCTTCCAGGTGAGGAACTTAATGTCCAAATTCTTGTTGGGAAAAAAAGGGGGAGATCTCAGCATTGATAGAACTTTAGACAAGTCCCATTGAGGTACTATCTTGGATGGCGCAGGTTTAGAGTGTTTAACTGCCAGCAGGAACCGCTTAATAACAGAAATAGATGACAACCTTTTATCCAGAAAAACTGACAGGTCCAATGTGACACGGTCAGTGACCCAGGGCCAGCTTTAGGTTTGGGTGGGCTCTTGGGCAACAAGGTCATGGTGTGCCCCTTGCTGTGAGTCATGTCACATTGGCACAGAGCACATCTGTGATCTTCTGTTGTCCGTCATAGCTCTTTCTCCAGTGCTCAGAAACTTACCGGATTTTGACATTGAGTCCTGAACTGGCCCAATCTCCAGTAACTATGGTAGCACTTCCATGATAAACAGCTGTCCCTGTCCCTAACAAGGGTGGGATGGAGCAGGACATGCTGTATACTTATAATACCAATTCTACAGGTGAGTAATCACAGAATTGTATTATTCCAAGGATACAGCACTGCTCCAGAAGATTCCTTACACATGGGACATCCAATAGCAGTGTCCGTAAGGTAGGGTGGGATCCACAAAAGTAACAGCAGGCAATTTAAACCACTGCCGCCTGCAGAACTTTGTGGCCAAAAGCAGCATCAGCTGAGGCCCTAACATCAACCTTGTAAAACTTAGAAAAGGTATGAACAGAGGACCAAGTAGCGGCCTTGCAAACTTGTTCAACAGAAGCCTGGTGCTGGAAGGCCCAAGAGGCACAAATAGCACGAGTAGAATGAGCAGTAAGGCGGAAAGGAGGTTCCTTCCCCTTAGCAGAATAGGCTTGAATCACAGCCTGACGGATCCACTTGCTGATGGTGGACTTAGCTGGAGCTAAACCCTTCTTAGGCCCAGAAGGGAGAACAAAAAGAGCATCAGTCTTCCTGAAAGGTTCAGTAGCCACCAAATAGAACTTCAGGGTTCTAACCACATCCAGAGAATGTAATACCTGCTCCTTAGAGTTACTAGGATTAGGGCACAGAGAAGGCAAGACAATGTCTTGATTGAGATGGAAAGCAGACACAACCTTAGGCAGAAAATCTAGCTTAAAACGAAACACCACCTTGTCCTGGTGTCTCTCAAAGTAAGGGGGTTTGATGGAAAGCGCCGCCAACTCAGAAACACGCCTAACAGAAGTGATAGCCACCAAAAAAGCTACCTTAAAGTGGACCAACACCCAGGATTTTGACTATCCTGGGTCTTGGTCCACTTCGGTGGGGCACCCCCGATCGGGGTGCCCCGCTGTGTGAAACCCCCCCGAACCCCCTGAACAACTCACCTCTCCCCGCGCTGACGGACAAGCCGCGGACAAGCGGCTCCTCCGCCACCGCCTCCCGCACGTCCCTCTTGACGCGCGCGTGCCCGCGCCGGCCATTCACAGACGGTCGGCGCGGGCGCGCGCACGTCTAGCGGGGCGCGAGGGAGGAGATAAGGTAAGGAGTTTGAGGTGTTTGGGGGTTTCACCGAGATCGGGATGTCCCGCGGGGAGGGAGGTGATCGGCCCGGGAATCTTATAGATTCCCGGGCCGATCACCCGTGGGTGTTGGTCCACTTTAAGCTTCAAAATGGACAAAGGGGCCGCACGCAAAGGCTCAAAGGGAGACCCCTGCAAGGCAGACAATAATAATATAAGTTCAAATCCCAGACTGGTAACATAGGCTTACGTGGAGGCCGCACATGAGTAACCCCTTGAAAGAGGGTCTTAACCAGACGATGGTGAGCAAAGGATCTTTGAAAGAAAATGGCCAAGGCCGAAACATGACCTTTAAGGGTACTAAGTTGAAAACCCAAATCCAGACCATGTTGCAGAAATTCTAGAATCCTAGGGATAGAAAACACCCGACAGGGAAGCGACTTAGACTCACACCAGTCAATGTAAGCAAGCCATACCCTATAATAGATGGAGGACGAGGACTTCTTCCTAGCCCTAATCATGGTATTAACAACAGAGGCAGGCAGCCCCTTTTCCATCAAGATGGAGGTTTCAGCAGCCAGGCCGTCAAAGCCAGCGTTTGTAAATTGGGCAGGACGTACTGATCTACTGCCAACTGCACACCACACTCTTCTTGGCCAACGAGGTGCCACCAAGATGGTTGGCACCCCTTCCTGAGCTATCTTGCGCAGCACCCTGCCCAGCAGAGGAAAAGGAGGGAAAACATAGAGGAGCTAAAAGCTCTTCCAAGACATCGCTAGTGCATCCATGGTCAAGGCCAGAGGGTCCTGAGACAGAGAGACAAAGACTGGAAGCTTGTGATTGTGACGGGACGCAAATAGATCCACATCCGGCTGACCGAAGCATCCTGTTGCTGAGGGACCATTCTCCCAGACCAGAAGTCCCCCTGCTGAGTGAGTCTGCCTCCAGATTCTCCACTCCCGTGATGTACACTGCCGAGAGGCAGGGAACATTTTCCTCTGCCCAGAACAGTATCAGGGACACTTCATTGAGGGCCCTCTTGCTCCGGGTCCCTCCCTGATGATTGAGGTAGGCAACCGCTGTCTGGTTCTCCGAGCGGATCTGAACAGCCTGACCCCGAAGGTGTGGAGTCAGTTGGGTGAGAACCAACCGTATCGCCCTTAGTTCCAGAATGTTGATATGGGCGTAAGCTTCCTGGAATTTCAGGGACTTCCAGAAGCCCCCCCCCCCCCCAACCTGTCAGACTGGCATCTGTGGTGACTGTCTCCCAGCACGGAGTCAGAAAGGATCTGCCCACCAGCAGGTTTCTTGAGCCCAGCCACGAGAGACCGCTTGGCCAGAGGGGACAGAGCAAACACCTGATCCAGAGACACAGGGTCCCGATTCCAAACTGACAAGAGGTGAAGTTGAAGAGGTCTCATGTGAAACTGAGTGTATGGAACTGCCTCGAAGCAAGACACCATCAGGCCCACCAGCTTCATCCCCTGCCGGATGGAGGGATGAGGGCAAGACAGAAGAAGCCTGGCTTGAGCTTGCAGACTGCCCACCTTCTGCTGAGGGAGAAGATCTTGACCTGAGATGTATCCAGAGTCATGCCCAGAAAGGACCTCACCATTGATGGTGACAGAGAAGACTTGGGGTGGTTGATCACCCAGCCGAAGGACTCCAGTGTGGACACTACCATCTGTGTATCCAGCTCGGCCTGCTGGAAGGACTGAGCCATGATGAGAATGTCGTCCAAGTAAAGAAGGATGCGAATGCCCTGAAATCTCAGCAGAGCCATTACGCCCACCAGCACCTTGGTGAACACCCTGGGAGCCGACGTGAGACTGAAGGGCAAGGCCACAAATTGGTAGTGCTGATCCTCCAGAGCGAACCTGAGGAATCTCTGATGACCTGGAAAGATTGGTACATGAAGGTAAGCGTCCTTGATGTCTACAGAGGTCATGAAGTCGCCCGGCGTAGTGAATTTACAGCTGAGCGCAGAGTCTCCATGCAAAAGTGTTTGAATCTGACAAATTTGTTGAGGCGCTTTAAATCCAGGATGGGTCCGATGGACCCGTCCTTTTTGGGAATCTTGAAAAGATTAGTAGCCTCTGCCCCTGCCCCTTTCCTTCAAAGGTACTTGGCAGATGACCCCCAACTCCAGAAGGTTTTGGACAGCAAGGAACAGACCCTGGGCTAACAGAGGGTTATGAGCTATCCAGGATTTGATGAATCATGGGGGCGGCCAGGCTGCAAACTCTATCTTGTAACCAGAGGAAACTACCTCCTGAATCCACCGGTCTGAGACGTGAAGCCTCCAGACGTGAGCAAAGAGCCGAAGCCGTCCCCCCACCCGGATGGGTGAGGGTGCCCCTTCATGCCTGAGGGGGCTTGGGGGAAGGCTTAGGCTTGGGACCCCAGGAGGGGCCGGGAGGCCACGTCCTCTGTCCCTGCCCCAAAATTCTCTGCGAGCCCCAGCAAAAGAGGCTCCTCGACCCATTCTGGAACCACGGAAGGAAGGGAGAAAGGCACCTGTTCCCCAAAAGGACCGGGACGGCCTCCTACGTTGAGGTAAACTGCCGCCCTTAGCAAACAAGTCCAAACGTTCACCAAAGAGGCTTATCCCCTTAAAGGGAAAGCCAGTGAGAGCCTTCTTAGCAGCATTATCAGCTACCCACTGACGCAGCCAAACAGAGCGATGCATAGCCACCAAAAGGACAGAAGTCCTTCCACACATTCCAATGGCATAATCTATACATGCAACAAATTCATAGCAAAGCAGGAGAGATCTGTATTCTTCTCCTCCCGCGTCATCAGAGGCCCCATCCAAGAGACCCTTAAGCAGCCCTTTAATAGCAATAGCTGTAATGGCAGAGGCACAGGCCGGGTGCAGCGCAGTCCCCACACAGGAAAAGGCATGGCAAGCCAGCTGGTCCATGCGCCGGTCCTCACCACCTCTCAGGGTAGTAGTGTCAGGGGAATGCATGACAGATGTATTGGACAGCCCCAGAACGGGCGTGTCCACCTCGGGAGGGCATGACCAACGCTTAATCACATCAGCAGGAAAGGGATACCTCTTGTCCCAACTCTTTGGCACCCCAGGGAGCTTGCTAGGCCATTCCCATTCTTTAAGCACCAGATTATTAAAGCGAGTCTGCTCCGGAAACTACAAGCGTGGTTTAACCGTATGAAAGAATTCACCCTGCTGCTGCAGAGCCACAACAGGAGGGGAGATACAAAGCACTTCAAAAATATGAGCCAAAAGTCTGTCAGTGTCATCCGAGGACCATGGGTCTGTCCCAAGAGGAGACCCGGTACCACCATAAGCCTTAGACCTTTCCTCAGATGATTCTGAATCAGAGAATAATTCTCTGGTAACGTAAAAATTCCTCAGCCTCCATAGGAAAGAGGGAAATAGCGGGTGATAAATGTCACTTCTTAGCAGAAGCCTTACGCGAGGCAGACCCAGCAATATGTTTTTCAATGCTGGCCACCCGTGCAGCCAAATCAGGTTGAGACTCCCCACTGGTATGCACCTCACTGGGAGTCAGATGTAAGCGTGGGGGGTAGGCAAAGCCAGAGGGGGCGCAGACCCAGCAACAGGTAACCAAGGCTGCAGCGCAAGTACCTGCTGGCCGCAGGGTACACACACCCTGACATCATCACTTATAGGGGATACCCCACACGCAATACACAGCCGGGCTTGTCCCGAAGGAACCCCAAGCACATTATCCTGAGAAGCCTCCATATGGTGACTATGGCGGCACCGCAGTCCGCGATTAACACTATAAAAGCTACCCAGGATGCCCCAAGAGCCCGCTAGGGAAATGGGAGGTATAAATATTCAATAGCACCGCAATATAGTGGTTAATGCTAAATCAAGGGAGAGGACCGGGAGAAACCACAAAAAGTTTGACCCGCCTGAAAAACATAAGCAGAGGGTAGGTATTGTAAGTGTGCACAACCCAATTATGTTGATACAAAGATTCACTATAAGGTGCTGGCAAAAATAGGGACAACAACTATAGAGAATGTAAAGGATGGGGGTCCTAGACCAACCCCCAAATACCCTATATATACCTGCCGCACATATAAACACACCCTTTTTGTGTGTTTATATGTATTTTAATGAGTTTTTTTTATGTATTGTTGGTGTGTATTTTGTGAGTCCTGATCAAATAAATTTATAATATATTTTTTCAAGATTGATTGGATATATTGGCATATTTACTAGTGTGCGGCAGGTATATATAGGGTATTTGGGGGTTGGTCTAGGACCCCCATCCTTTACATTCTCATGAAAAACATAAGCAGACATCCCCGATAAGAAGACAATCAATAACATAATAACATCATAACAAGGCCAGCCTGCAGGGGCACTTACGGACCGCGGTAGGTAGAATGCAGACAATCAGACACGCAGCACAAGAGTCAAAATGGCGCCCGCATATACTTCGAGGGGCGGTAAAGTGATGCGGAAAACGTCATCTGCAAGGCCCGCCCCCCCTGAAGAGTGCGAAACCCGCCCACGTGATCAGGCCGGCCAATAGCGGCCCAGCAGCTCTGAGGTGAATGGGGCTGCCAGCCGCGGAGCGTGGTACAAACGCGCGGCGGCGCGTTTTAAGAAAGTGACAAAACACAATATATCTGACAGTTTTAAACTGCTAGACAACCCCCCCCCCCCCCCCCCAGAGATCTCCCTAGGGGAGAGTGAGGGAGGATACAGCAGAATTCCCAGGGAGAATGGCACCCAGGGAACTAAACTAAGGATTGAGGGTGGAGGGGGAATGGAAATAGGGTTTAACTGCACAGGTTAACCTGGCAAAACCCATGAGGCAGTGGGGGCATCCCAAAAGGCTCACCATTAGCCTAAACCGCCTACCCTGTTAGAGCAGGGACTGCGGTAGAAGCCTAGCTGCTCAGCACCTTCTGTACTGGTGCTAACTAACCTACCTTCACCCGAACCTTGTCAGCCGAGGCTGGGAGGCAACATATATAGTACGAAACGGGTGGGAATAGTCCTGCAGGGCCGCAGGCATATAAGCCCCGCTCACCTGCGCCACAAGAGAGCTATCTTCTATCTTCTCAGCGCAGACTGCAGAAAGAAACTGGGGAATTTGTGGGAGGTCCCCGAATTATATGGGGCAGGGAGGAGCCACAAGCTGTTTTCTGCAGTCCAGCACCATCTTGTGGATGTATAACCCATGTGTAAGGAATATTCTGGAGCAGGACGTGCTGTATACTTGGAATAATCAAAATGTGAATCCCCAAAACACAAATGAATAACCAGACTGCAAATGCATCTCCACAGACCCCAAGATATATAGAAAATGTAACATGCAGTGTGTGAGCGGATCTCATCCTCTGGTCCAAAGATAAATGCACAGTGCAGGAGGACCCCCACCCCAGACCTACATATTATAGCGGCCCAAAACTCAGGTTTTTTACCTGGGGCTTGGTCCACTTTACTGAACCCCAGTTGATTGCCGGCATTCTTCCAGCCAATTAGAATAAATTATGTCATCCAGCAATCAGTGCATATCAGGTGCTCCTTTAAGCTGATACACACCCGTGCTGGTCACTGTCCATGTATGCACTCCTTATCTTACGTGATATACCCTGTTGTCTGGCTAAGTACTATACCTTGCCTCCTTATTTGCTTTTGTTATTGTGTGGGTTCACTTTGAAATGTTTTTTGCAATTGGTGTTTGTATTCATGACCAGCATTATTGCACACTTGGTTTTTGAGCACTGCTTCAAAGCACTGCCTATATGCCTTGGGCACTGCTTTGAAACATTGTCCTTGGGGAAACACTGTATATATTTTTCTTTATATATGTACATACACTCACGGTTATTATAGGTCATTGTTTATGTATTGATTAATTGTGTAATTGTTTGTGAGTCTATATGAAATTTATGGTTGTTATGCTGCTATGATTAAAATGCACTGTCACTTTATTATATTCTAATAGTTAGTTGGAGGCTCCCCCTCCCTCTCTTACTTTTTTTTCCCCTTTGTGGGGCAGAGGAGGTGGGTGTTCTATGTGCCGGCACAAATTTAGTAGTTTCAGGTTTTCTTTACACGTATTTATAGTTTAGGAGTTACCCAGATATTTGTTGCTGTGTATACAGCACTGGATGAATTTTGGGGATACACAGTAATTTTAATGTGTTTGTATTGTGTTCTGTGTGTTATGTTATTGTTTGGATTCATGTGATTTTCAATAAATGGTAGTTCATTTTAATTGATTGAATTGGTGCTCCTGCTATTTGGGTTTCTGGGCCATGTACCATGAGCCTATTTTTTTCTTCTCATGTATGCACTATGGGCTTTCCAGCAAGCTGAGTATACACAGTGAACAGGGGGGGGGGGGGGGGCGGGGATTTTGGTTCACAGTACACAGGGCATCCCGATTTCAGATAAAACACCTTGTTACCTGTCCCGGGAATCTAATGCTGCCATTGGAGCTACAGGCGGCAGGCAAGTAAATGGGTGGAAGGGCACAGGCACAGAATAGGGGATGCCACTCTGTGCAGCCTGTTCAAGATGGCTGCGCTCAACACTGAAATCAGCCAGGGGAATGGTGCTGGATATCATGATCCAGGAAAGGCATTTTATTTTCTGGAAAATGACTGGCCAGCCACTTTAATATGCAGCCATTGGGACTTGCTTTAAAGTGGACCAAAACCCAGGTTTTTCCACTTACCTGGGTTTTGGTCCACTTCAACCCCCAGATTGCCAATAAAACGTACCTAGCCATCGATCCAACTGCTCAGACGAGTAGCCAATCAGTGTGCTCGGCCCTCAAGAGTACAGCAGGCTGGCCACATCTCTGGCTGATGCTCCCGCGCCCAGCTATGCAGATAGGCTGGGCCTGAGAGCCTGCACAGCTACAAGGATGCCAGGGATGCAGCGGCCGGCATTCACAGCATTGTGGGAGCAGGCGGTAAAGTTGAGTATACTGGCGACCATGTAAATGTTTTTATCTGCTTTAAAGGCAAACCAAAACCCTGGTAATTCAGTTCTAGAGTAAACACTCAAAGGTTGGGTTACAGCTTGTCCCCGGGGCATCCCAATTTAGGATGCCTGGCTGTGTGACTCCCCCCAGGAGAAATCTGATTAGGTTTGAGTCTGCGCATGCACAGTGGGAGCATCGTTAGAGATGAGAAAACAGCCAGGGGCCTGGGAGTGCACACTCCACAGGGGATCCCTATGCCGACGCGCCGATCCAAACGGCTTTATGATGTGCATTAGATGCACGCATTAAAGCTCTGATTGGACAAGAGCCTGCGCATGCGCCGCGGGAACTCGAGTGGGCGACTTGGGAGGTTTCACACAGTGGGACATCTCGAATTGGGATAGTGAAAATTCTGGTGATTGGTCCACTTTAAAGTGGACCAAAACCCAGGAGTTTCAGGGGGTTTGGGATAAAAAGAAAACTGCAGCCGGACATGTCTTTTACAACAACATGACCCTCCAGGGCAAAGCATTAACAGCAACAGACATTATGACCTATGTGCATGTGCTGCTGCCTCACAGGGAAGGGGACAGGCTACTTCATGACGTCACACCTCCTCACCTCCATCCTTGTCCCAGGTCCCGCAAAGTAGCACATCTGGAACGTGACGTCATGCTCAAGCAGCAGGCATTTTTAAGACTAAGCATGCCTACAAAACATTACCAGTGTCCAGACCTCGTAAAACATCAATGCAATGACTTAAAAAAAAATGAAACAAAAACAAATCCGTCATTTAAAAGTGATAACACAAAGCACAGAGTAAGCAGTCACCTGTGTATTACCTGTAACCCTGAACATGGAGAGCGCCATATTGCTCATTTTCCTGCAACCAAACTTTATTCCAGAGTAAAGCGCAGCCTGCAATGGGCTAAAGGACAAATGACAGCGATGTTGTCCTATGGCTGTAGTGGGCGGAGCCCCCCGAGACAGCGAATGGTGCAGAGTGTGAGATACTGACACAGGGAAGAGGGAGACTGCAAAGCGGACATCTTTAAAATGGGCAAAACAAATATCCAGTGAGTTCTTACGCCGAATATATGCATGGGTCTCTGACAGGCTTATTAATATTTATTAGCTGACGTGGAAAGAGGAATTCTGTAAGAGGGAAGAGCACGTTCTCAGAGGCCACATTGGTCTAAGAGGGAGACTGCAAAGCGGACATCTTTAAAATGGGCAAAACAAATATCCAGTGAGTTCTTACGCCGAATATATGCATGGGTCTCAGCCTGGGCTAATAATCTTATTAATATTTATTAGCTGACGAGGGAAAGAGGAATTCTGTAAGAGAGAGAAGAGCACGTTCTTAGGGCCACATTGGGCTAAACTCGTTCAACATCAGTTACTTTTCTGGCTGGATGGAGGGATGGAGGCAGCAGAATAAGCTGTGTCAATCTTTCCTGTCAGGAGCAAAACCTAAGAGCCAGCTTGGCTTAGTAAGGTTTAGAGAGCTTCCATCATACCGCCCAACTTTTGAAAACCGTAAAGAGGGACATTTTTTTAAACTTAAACCACGCCCCAGCCACGCCCTTAAAGGGGAACACCCCCTAAAATTAAATAATAATACAGGCAAGCCCTCTGCACACAAGTTACAATCAAAGGCTTTGAGAGGGGCATCCCTCATAACAGCCAGTGAGGGGCATCCCTCATTACAACCAGTGAGGGCATCGCTCATTACAACCAATGAGGGGTATCCCTCATTTTAAACAGTGAGTTCACCTCCATTACAGCCAGTGAGGGGAATCCCTCATTACAGCCAGTGAGGGGCATCCCCCGTTACAGCCAGTGAGGGGCATCCCTCATTACAGCCAGTGAGGGGCATCTCTCATTACAATCAGTGATCAGCATCCCTCATTACAACCAATGAGGGGCATCCCTCATTACAACTAGTGAGGGCACCCCCCATTACAACCAGTGAGGGGCATCCCTCATTAAAACCAATGAGGGTCATCCCCCCATTACAACCAGTGAGGGGCATCCCTTATCACAGCCAGTGAGGGGCATCCCCTCATAACAGCCAGTAAGGGGCATCCCTGCATTACCCCTCCACCCCCCAGAAAGCTGGGCAGGATATACAGACAGACAGACACACCAGACAGATGCGCCGAACTGCACATTCGGGGGCTATTATTATTATTGTTTATTTATATAGCGCCATCATCTTCCGTAGCGCTTTACAAAGTAGTAATTACAGACAGGGTAGAAACATATGTTGGCGAGATGACAGCTCAGGACAAAGTCTACTTTTATTGGATCAGTAAGCCATTGGAACAGTAAGTTAACTAAAAAAGCAGACCAAAAGTCCAAAAAGTAAGTTCAGTAAATTGCACCCCTAAAGTTCCACCCGTCATCAGTGACAAACTATTTGAGAAGACTTAAAGCGGACCTTCACTCTGAATAAGAGCATATCTTATAACCCCCCCCCCCCCGTACATACAGATTGCTCACATTAAAAATCATCCTACCTGCATCTACTGCATGTTATGAGCCTTTAAACAACCAAGATGGTGTCTCATGGAGCTTCAGGCAGCCTGCAAACAGGAAGTGTCTTCTGTGTCGCTCTGCATTCTGGGATTGCTGTCCTTTCCCTGAACCCAGCTCTGCTCTGTCTGTGGCTATAACCTGCCCCCTGCATTTTATCCCACTCTCCTTTCCTCATTATGTGTGATGCTTCTGAGCCAAGATGGCGGCGCCCGTATCCTAGAGTCCTGAACAGAGTTGCAGCCCAGTGAGGGAAATAGTAAGTGACTAAAAACGTAAAATCTATTAATTTTAGATGCTGGGGAATAGTTTTTTTAAGGGTTTGGGCTTTTCATTAAATCATGGTGAAGGTCCGGTTTAACTCCATGCAGATGTTATGGAATAGCAGGCAGATTCTATGCTGTATAACTGCATGGCAGAGGCCATCATTCCACATACATGAGTCCAACTTATATAAAAATCCAGTCCCACAGCCAAAATTGCCTCACATATCAGTGTAATCCATATTTATTTCTAGTAGAAAGTCATTCGCTGTGATGACTCTGCTGCTGCAGAGCTGAAAGAATTGTACCCAAGCAATTGACTGGAAGACCAGAAAAAAAAAGACAACCCAGCGACGGACCCTGAAGAACCACCAGACCCCAGAGGAGGATGCCGGCGGGAGCCAGAAAAGAGAAGCATACCTCCCTAGTATCCCTGTCCCTCGTTCCTATTTGTCCCTCTTTGAGGTGCATTAATAAAGGATTAATTTGCCTATTCAAAGTGTTTCTATTGTTGTCACAATCTATCTCCTATCCATCTTTTAATGAGGGGTGTGGCTTGATTTAACAATCTTCCCTCTTTCCCACCCTAAAAAGTTGGAAGGTATAGAGAAGCCGTGGAACAGTAAATAGTAAATTACCTTTGGGGAACCAGAAAGGGGTCCAGGGGACGCCTTAACCAGTTCCAATGGGGCTGGAGAGCTGCACAGACAGACACTGAAGTATTTTGCCTAGGACTGAAAAAGACACTGAATTGTTTTCCCCAGGATAGCCAGATTTTTCTTGCCTAGACAGATGCAGATGTGGAATTATTCTTTAAAGGAGATATGCCAACACGGAATAATTTTACCCAGGACAGATGCCAACACGGAATAATTTTACCCAGGACAGATGTCAACACGGAATAATTTTACCCAGGACAGATGTCAACACGGAATAATTTTACCCAGGACAGATGCCAACATGGAATAATTTTACCCAGGACAGATGCCAACACGGAATAATTTTGCCCAGGACAGATGCCAACACGGAATAATTTTACCCAGGACAGATGCCAACATGGAATAATTTTACCCAGGACAGATGCCAACACGAAATAATTTTGCCCAGGACAGATGCCAACACGAAATAATTTTGCCCAGGACAGATGCCAACACGGAATAATTGTGCCCAGGACAGATGCCAACATGGAATAATTGTGCCCAGGACAGATGCCAACATGGAATAATTGTGCCCAGGACAGATGCCAACACGGAATAATTGTGCCCAGGACAGATGCCAACACGGAATAATTTTGCCCAGGACAGATGCCAACACGGAATAATTTTGCCCAGGACAGATGCCAACACGGAATAATTTTGCCCAGGACAGATGCCAACACTGAATAATTTTGCCCAGGACAGATGCCAACACGGAATAATTTTGCCCAGGGCAAATGCAAACACTGAATAATTTTGCCCAGGACAGATGTCAACACGGAATAATTTTGCCCAGGACAGATGCAAACACGGAATAATTTTGCCCAGGACAGATGCAGATGCTAAATAATTTTGCCCAGGACAGATGCAAACACTGAATAATTTTGGACAGATGCAGATGCTAAATAATTTTGCCCAGGGCAGATGCAGAATTATTTTGCCCAGGACAGATGCAGAAGCAGAATTATTTTGTCCAGGACAGATGCAGATGCTGAATAATTTTGCCCAGAACAGCCACAAAATTACTTTGGCCAGGAGAGATGCAGACACTGAATTATTTTGCCAGGACACATACAGAAATATTTTGCCCAGGGCCCACTCCACATAGGATTTGCTAGCAATAATCCATGCAACAGATGTGGGCTAGGCAAAACCCCCGAGTGGTGAGAGCCGGTTGCAAAAAGACACAAAACAGTTGCAGACACAACTCTTTTCTCCCCAAAGAGGGCCACATAGAAAGGTATGGGCGGCCACATCCGGCCCCCGGGCCTTGAGCTTGACATATGTGGTCGTGCAGCATTGCAGGTAGACCTGAACATCTGCAGGGCTGTGAAATAAAGAATAATGTGCAGTGCACACATTTGACCACATGTGTTTTGCCTCCTACAACCTACCGAAGCATTATAGGCCTGTAACTGCACCCCTTAGTGTTGTCACTGGTAGCAACATGTAGTTGGAATGACTGCATGAGTCGGGTCATTTTCAGGGCAGGGGTGCCCTGACGAGACGAGCCCAACTGCTGGTAAGCCTCTGGGTGGTCTGCGCTCAATGGTGGGCTTGTAGTGGTGGTGGGAGTAGGGCTGCTCACCTCACTGTTACCTAACTCTACCAACTTCATTTCCATCTCTGAACCCCTTCCCATAATGTGAGTTTGACATTACAGATTTCCCCCAAAAAACTGTTATTGCCTGTGTAATTGCTGCCCTCACTTAATCTTCAGGAGTTTAATGTGGACCAAAACCAGACCTAGCATCTATAAGACACGATGGTCCAGTTAAATACCCACCCCTGGGGCATCCCAGTGAAACACTGCCTGCCGTCCGATATTCTTACTGCATTAACAAGCCCATGGGCCTGGAGCCGCCGGGCTCACGCGCACCATCTCTGGCATCTTTGTCAGGGCATGCGCACAGCCTCAGAGGTATGCAGGGGCTGCCGCGCACCGATCACAAGTGGCTAGGCTCCCATTTAACTTACTAAACTGCACATATGTGCGCACCTGAAGAAGCCGATAGGATAGCCCCACCTGCGCCATGGGAACGCCCGCAAGGTATGTATAGCGGCCAACTAGCTTGGTGTTACACAGCGGGGCATGCTCCAAAACTCATGTTTGGTTGGCTGCAGCCAGCTATGCATTTCATTTCCCCCTCACCCCAATAGTATTGGCTGTGTGGCATCCCCCTCCCCCCATTAGTATTGGCTGTGTGGCATCCCCCCATTAGTATTGGCTGTGTGGCATCCCCCCATTAGGTTTGGCTGTGTGGCATCCCCTCCCCTCATTAGTATAGGCTATGTGGCATCCCCCTCCCCCCATTAGTATTGGCTTTGTGGCATCCCCCCCATTAGTATTGGCTTTGTGGCATCCCCCCCATTAGTATAGGCTGTGTGGCATCCCCCTCCCCCCATTAGTATAGGCTGTGTGGCATCCCCCTCCCCCCATTAGTATAGGCTGTGTGGCATCCCCCTCCCCCCATTAGTATAGGCTGTGTGGCATCCCCCTCCCCCCATTAGTATAGGCTGTGTGGCATCCCCCTCATCCCATTAGTATAGGCTGTGTGGCATCCCCCTCATCCCATTAGTATAGGCTGTGTGGCATCCCCCTCATCCCCTTAGGATTGGCTGTGTGGCTTCCCCCTCATCCCCTTAGGATTGGCTGTGTGGCTTCCCCCTCTCCCCCCAGTCGGCATAAGTTAAAAAAAAAAAAAAAAAGTAAAAAACTCACCTGTGCGCTGACACCGCTCCGTTGAGCGGCCGGCTCCGTGAATGAGGTGGGCGTGGCCTGTGCAGTATCAGCGCAGGACACGCCCACCCTATTCACGGAGACGGCCAGTAAGAAGCAGCGATCATTGTCTTTTACCGGCAGCGATGACAATGGCGGGGCCAGAGACAGCGCCCGCCGCTCCTCCATCTGCTGCTTCTTCCTGGGCACATGCGAGCACCCAGGTCAGGGCAGCAGGTGGGCGTGGCCTGCACCGACTTGCTGCAGGCCACGCCCACCCGCTGCCCTGACCTGGGTGCTCGCATGTGCCCCAGGTGGAAGAGGCAGCAGATGGAGGAGTGTCGGGGGCGCTGTCTCTGGCCCCGCCATTGTCATCGCTGCCGGTAAAAGACAATGATTGCAGCGGTGGGGCTGGGACAGAGCCCCCGACGCTCCTCTGGGCTCCCGCAGTGCAGGCAACGCGGGAGCGCCAGGAACGGGTGAGTTTTTTTTTTTTTTAGATTTTTTTTTTCCCATTCGCCTGATAAGGCGCACAGAAGTTTTCCCCCCCACTTTTGGGGAAAAATAAGTATATATATATATATATATATATATATATATATATATTTTATAATTTTTTTTATTTTTTTTTTTTTTATTTGAAATGCTTGAAATTTGAAATTCTTATTCACAAACTTTCTTAAAATCCCTTGATGCAGAATATATACAGTGAGGGATGCCGGCATATCAATACTACAGATGTAAAATGCATTATAATTACATACGAGCGCTGAAAGGAAAAAAAAAAAAAAAAAAAACAGCTGGCACTGCTTCAACAATTGCACATTATACTTTTACTGTATCACATGCAAACACAATTGTTTGTAAAAATAAACTCTGATGGATTGCACAAAGATCGGAATCGACAAAGGCTTTAGTTCACGAGGGCCAGCTTTAATGGCAGCTATAGTTTAAGTTTATGGGCAGAAAGTCCATTCTGTTTCTTTTGCTTCTTGAGTGCAGGCTTGGCACCTTTGAGCTGCGATTTTACTTGATCTTGAAGCTGGGTAAAGAACGCTTGAGACGATTTCAATGCCTTATCCTTGCCCTCGTCCTGTAACAGAACACACAATTACATTTCATTCCTTAGTTATATCCTAAAAAAGTTGAAAGTGATAACCAACTGAGTGCCTTTATAAAATCCCAAAACCTAGCAGAGAAAGGTACCAGACCTTTAACACAGCTGGAATACGTGCTGACTCGAGCTCCCCCAGATAGGCACGCGGTTGCAGTTCTTTATCGGACGCTGATGGGGGTCAAACACGATTCACCACCTGGATTTATTAAAAAATGGGAGGAGGAATTGGGTGCTCCGATAGACAGTGAAGACCTAGACAAGATTTACTTATTCACCCATAAACTCTTGGTTCCGTGTGCCGCGCAGGAACGGAATTACAAGGTTCTGGCCCGGTGGTACAGGTGCCCGGTGGATATGCATAAATATAATAAATCCTGTTCAGATAAGTGTTGGCGATGCTTGAGGGAGCCTGGTACCATGCTGCATGTTTGGTGGAGTTGTCCTGCTATCAGGGACCTCTGGGAGAGGGTCCTATCGACCTATAATTCTATTGTGGGGGAGGCAGTGCAGAACACCCCTCAGTTGGCGCTGTTGTCTCTGCTTCCTGGGTCCATTTCTAGTAACAAAAAGGGAGTTTTAAGACACTTCATAACAGCGATGAGAACAATTATCCCAAGACATTGGAAGTCCTCGGTTTTACCGACATTCATGGAATGGGCCCAGGAGGTGGAGGTTATACGCAGAATGGAGGAGAGGACCTTGGAAGTCAGGGACATGCAGGAGAAGCACTGGATGACATGGGCTGCATGGATTGATTATAGAGACAATCATTTGTCCTCTGAAACGCCATAGACGGAGCCCGACCGCGCGCTTCTGCTGCTCTCCCCCCCCCTTATTTTTCCCGACCCCCCCCCCCCCCCGTGCCCCCTCCCTCCCCCTCTGAATTCCTCTAGTGTTTTCTTTTTCCTTTCCTTCTCTTTCTTGTTTTCCTTGGAGGTCTGCAGGGGATTGTGTCGGCTCTGCCCGCTCCCATTTACAACATCTCTACCTTGACGGGACCTGTTGACCCGTCGTTGTTTATGACCGAGGACCCCCAGGCTGGCCCTATGTGTAAATTGAGGCTTTCAGCTGAAGGTTAAGGTTGGCAAGCTTATTACTTATGAGGTCAGAGTACGGTCCGCTTCATCATGTCGTGAAACCGAGGGGGCAACTGAGGGTAGATGCCGACTTGAATAATGTTATTGTTTTAGACTTGTATTAGCCGACCCTGTGGACCGACATGCCTGTGGGTTATCATTCCTGTCACTGTTACCCTGCTGTGTTTTGATGTTCATTGTTATTCTTGAAATTTGAATAAACTTATATTGCACAAAAAAAGTTGAAAGTGGTTTGCATTTAATTTTGAATGAAACTGCAATAGTACATTCTGCATATCTGTCACATTAGTGGCCAAACTGCGTTTTCTTACAAAAGTTTCTTATAGAAGACATTACATCCCACCCCACTGCACCCCCTAAAGCAGGGGGGCACAACTATCTAAGGGCTACATGGTCTTATTGCTCCACTTCAGGGGCCGCAATCAAATATAAGCAGTGAAAATGCAAACTGTTTACTGCAGGAAGCTTTAAACTTTAAACATTGCATATGCAAAGGAGAAGCAGAGAGAGGTGAACAGAAGTGGTGAGGTGAGAAGAAGCAGGAAGAGGTGAGCAGAAGTGGCTGTAGGTAGGCAAAAGTCAGGTGAGGTGGGCACAGGACAGAGGAGAGGTGGGGAGAGGTAAATAGAGGAAGTGAGCACAGGAAAGGAGGGAAAAGTTAAGCAGAGGGGAGGTGAGACAAGGTGGAAAAGGGAGAGGTAAACAGGGGAAGTGAGTGCAGGCAAGGAGGGAAAAGGTAAGCAGAGGGGAGGTGAGACAAGGTGGAAAAGGGAGAGGTAAACAGGGGAAGTGAGTGCAGGCAAGGAGGGAAAAGGTAAGCAGAGGGGAGGTGAGACAAGGTGGAAAAGGGAGAGGTAAACAGGGGAAGTGAGTGCAGGCAAGGAGGGAAAAGTTAAGCAGAGGGGAGGTGAGACAAGGTGGAAAAAGGAAGGTAAACAGAGGAAGTGAGCACAGGAAAGGAGGAAAAAGGTAAGCAGAGGGGAGGTGAGACAAGGTGGAAAAGGGAGAGGTAAACAGGGGAAGTGAGCACAGGAAAGGAGGAAAAGGTAAGCAGAGGGGAGGTGGACAGAGGTGAGCTAGGAAAAGTCTACATAGGCATCTTCAGACATAACCTAAAGCTGTGCACATGCAGGGATATTAAAGGATCAAAGCCTATAAACTAAGAGCCCTCTGTTTGTCCCCACACTCGTGGACATTCCAATTTGGGGTGGTGCGTGGTGTGAAACAGCCTGGCTCTTCGGGTACTCCCATTCACCCGGGATCCCATTTTGCATGCAGCAGCAGCATCCCCCCTGCATGCACAATTGCACCAGCAAATATGCAAGAGCACATTAAGCATTAGGGGTGAGGCTCACAAATGCAAATGGAGGTCTCCATTTATGGGTTTTGGTTCTGTTTAAGATTCAATTCACATTGAATCGCTTCTTACCTTGAGCATAGTGGCTTTTCCTTCCTTTGTGAGTTTCTTTAGACTGGCCGCTGCAGCTTCTTTTGTGGGCTGCTTGCCCTTCTCCGCTTGCCTTTTCTCTACAAGCTTCTGGCGCTTTTCCCGTTCCTTTATTTTGAATTTCTTCATTGCCTTCTTCTTTCGCCTTTCGCGCTTTTTGTCTGTGGCGGTCTTCTCAGCACTTGTTTTTAAGTCTCCAGCTTTAGTCTTTTCCTAAAAAATATGTAGAATACGTAAATTGATGACAAATCTAAGAGAAAACAATTTACACTGTTTAATAGTTTAGCCTTTTCTTATAGTTTTTATTTTAGCTATAGCCAGTAAAAGTAACAGGAAGGAAGGGTGACAGGGAGGAGAAGTCATTATCATAGTGAAGTGGAATGGGCAGCGTGGGTGCCATGTGAGCACCTCTTGGTTTGGGTTTACATCTTTTTTGTACCTGGTTTGCTTATACTTATTTGTTGGAATCTAAAACTATAGGTTTGTTAGATCCACACTCAGCAAGAAGTGTAGGCCAGCCATAGAGAATTCATTAAAACTTAGTCCATTTATTTCCAAAACCTCAAAAGCATACTTAGTACAGGTCGCCCGTCAATATCCCACAAGATTAATTCAATGAACACATCGAGGCGTTTCAGGTGCTCCTGCCCTTATTCATGACAAGTCAGTATAGTATACATAATGCTTAAGTAGAAAATCCTCCTGGTACTCACCCCTCCCCTTCCTAGGAGTTTGCTTCCAATTTTTAAGAGTGGTCTGCTGGAACCTATAGTCCGTCAAATACGGCGCTTAGAGCCGGGCGCTACTTGCACGCCAGGACGGGTGGAAACTTTCGGATATTCAAGCCTCCCAGCGTTACAATCCGACTGGGGGGCTGGAACGCAACCTACGTCCCGTTTCTAGCCGGAATAGACGCGGGTGCCTGGGTCCGTCACAGCAGGTCACCTAGCAACGTCCCACAGTGTCCCGCAGCACCAGGATTGTTCTCATTTATTATACATTTCAAAAGTCTGTATCCTGGCCAGCAGTGCTGTGGAACGCCATGGACCGCTAGGAAAGGGAGTGGCGAGTACCAGGAGGTTTTTTCTACTTAAAGGAGCAGTATCGCAAATTTTTCTTGGGTGACTTATATTTAAATGGTACTTTGAATGTAGGTAAGTGTTGGAGTAAGAATTACAAATTTAGAAAAAAAATGATGTCTGTGTTGTGCAGCTGGAGACTACCGTAATAGCTCATGTTTATGTCTGCTGAGTGTCGGGCCCGACACTCTGGCCTGTTCCGCTGAGGAGAGGGGGAAACAATGTAACAAAGTAATCAGCTGTTCGTCCAGCATAATATTGCAACATTGCCTGGCCAGAACTCATATCTAAAACAGAGAGAAAAGCTCTAGAACTAATTTAGCTCATTGGTAAATTCAATGTCTTTGAACCAGAGTCATTGGTTCAAATCTTTTTTGGGGGGGGGTTACAGAATTGGATTTTTATGTTTACATCCTGTTTTTTTGCTCTAAACATTTTTTATTTTGACAGTTTTCCCTTCATGTTGGCTCTGCTGCAGAATCTTTCAGTTTACCATTTTCTCTTTCATATTCTTATTTTTCATTTTTCCATATGATCTTTCTTTCAGCTTTGTGTGGTTTGAGCAAAGCCCAACCCAGGATTTTCACTATCTGGAGTTTTGTTTTGTGCCCCTAGGGGCATCCCGATTTGGGATGCCCTGATATGTCAAATCCCCAAGTTCGCCTGTGAAAACGTACCTTTCCCTGTTCCACAGCGCATGCGCGGGCTCTCATCCAATCAGCTCTGTTTGCACGCAGATGGGGAGCCTGAGCAGTAACCTTCCTGGCCGCCCGGCCTGTCTAAATGACTATCTGCATGAGCGCGCCAGAAAAATGGGGGGGATCTGTGGTTATCCAGGGGTCGTTTCACACAGTGGGGCATCCCGGTTTGGGATGCCCAAGGGGGAAGGTCAATGGCCGGGTCTTATAGACTTCAGGGTCGGCCACTCAGGGTTTTGTTCCACTTTAATACCTTTAGATTTTCCTGCACAGTTATTCAAAGAAGAATTTCAGTCGTTTTCAGTCAGTTTAGTTTATTTTGTATAGATTTTACACATTTGAGTCACCTGGTCTCATAACAAAAGCAGCACCTCACACACACACACACACACACACACACACACACACCCCCGTTACCACGGATTACAGTGTCAGCCTCTGAGGTAAAGTGTCGCTAGGAGACCAGTGGACTAAATGAAGCAGCTCACTAAATACAACCCAGCAGATCCCCCTATTCAGCAAATGGACTGAGCCATTGTCATTATACAACTTAAAATAAAGGCTGATTTTTTTTCCTTTTTCTATCGCCACATTAATTTATACACATGTTATAAGCTATTGTGTGGCTTTTTAATTACCGTATTTATCTTTTTAATGCATAAATACTGCTCCTTTAAGCATTATGTATACTACTGAAATGTCATGAATAAGGGTGGAAGCGCATGAAACGTGGGTCGTTGTGTGATTCTTCGAATTAATCTTGTGGAATATCGTTTGGTGACCTGACCAAAAAAACACCCTGACGAAAAATAATAGTCACCCCAATGCAGACAGATCCTTATCCATCATGGTGTATCAGGGAGACATATCATTGATTTCAACTTCACCAAGCAGCATAAATTAACTTGACATGCCTTTACAAGCCATAAGGGTTGGACATTTCCACTTCCTGTTCCTTTAATGAAACAGTAAAATGGTGGGAGCCTTGTTAAACCATGAGAAACAAGTTCATACTCAAGTTCATACTGAACTTAAATGTTCAAGGCCAGATTATATGCATGCTCGAGGAGTTGAGTTAAAAGACCAAAACCCACTGAACTTGTGAAATACAAAGCCCCTGCCAAATCTCCCCTCTTAGGGTGTAGAACTAGAAATATATATTTTCACTTTTTGAAACGTCCTGGAACACAGATTTTTTGCTGTCCCTATTTGTAAGATGGCAGGCAGTCAGTCATTACATTGGTGTAGCAATGACATCATTGCCACACACAGCAGCGGCAATGGAGGAGGCGGAGCTTTACAGCTAAACAGACTCCATTATCTGGGATTAGAGCGAAGTAGGGGCACTGTAAATTGGCAGAAGTTGCTTCATAGGGGGGAGCAATTCAGATAAAAATGTGGGTTTTGGTCCACTTTAATATCAGTTTTAAAGTGTGAAAGAAGGGAATTAAAATCACATACACTGCACTTATTGATGAATATGGTCTTTAGAAGTGAATGACTTACCTTAATTTCTTCAGGCGCCAGTAAAGTGGCCTCACTTACTGCCACTGGTGCTACCTCCTCCATACTAATAGCTGGCATATTTGATACCACTTTAATTTCTGGAACTGCCTGCAAGACAAAAATGAAGAGATGTAATGCATTATTTTTTTTAATCCAAGTAGTATTTTCGAAAATTTTTAAATACGGAGATGGTGTGATTTTTTTTTTTTTTTTTTTTTTTAAGAGATTCCTTTCCTAGGACTAGAGACAATGGTTAAAGCATTACCGGTTTAGGTGTAAAATGAAAGTTTGATAAGGCGTCAAGCTTCAAGAAAAGACTGTCCATAAGTTTCTGTATTTCCACGTGTTTCGGATTTTCTTCTTCTTCAGTCTTCTTCTACAAGCGAAATAACATTTTATTCATTTCGCATTGTAAACAATTGAACATTAATATCTCCTGGCTGGCGCAAGCCAATTATGTAAACAATTTAACTAGCATAAAAAATATTAACATGAATAACTAAATATTAATAACATTATGTATATATTTATATCCTGCCCGGCTCGACTCAAATAGGCATAATGATCTACAAATATTTTCAATATCTGGCCAATGATCACACAATGGATACACGCATAAGACTATAAGACTGTAGGTTCTTTTGACTTCTGGTAAATGCAGGGGACACTGAGACAAGTAGTAAATAAAGAGATATATTGTTGACAGAATAACACAATAATGCAATCAAATCTCAAATCAAACACAATACAATCCAGTTATGAGACTGGCATACATATATATAGGGAAAGACACATTACCCTCCTGAAACGGGCACTCACAAACAGCAGACCTTTTCAGCTGGTAGCCTTCATTCCCTCTTTCTCCTGTGTTGCTCTCCTGCCTCTCGCCTGGCCCTTCTCATGTGCCAGCAGTCTCCGGTCCAAGCCGTCTCCTTCCTTCTGCCCCCCAATCTGGCTGCCCTCACCTCAATTATACTTCCCTGCCCTTTGATCTCCAGTCCTGCTGTCCTCTCCCCCTCGGGCCTGTCCCACCGGTTATGCCAAAGAGGGTCCATCACGGAAATTCCCAGAAGCAGTTTGTATATTTTGTGGTGCCAGCGTCTATTGTCTGTCTAACCCTTTGATGTCCAGTCGTTTTGCTAAGAGGGTGCATCTGCTATTTCAGGTCTATATGTCTATTTACAACATATTTATGGTATGGTCACAGAATGTTGATATTATCTAGTGCCCTCTCAAATGTCTTTTGTTCTTATTTTCTGGTTTCGGAATGCAGATATTATCTAGCTGCCCTTTCGCACCTGCCGTTCTAATTAGCTTGCTCCTTATGTCATGCATGCTGATAGAGATAGATAGATAGATAGATAGATAGATAGATAGATAGATAGATATATACCATTATTAACAATATTGATTTTCCATAAAGGCCCCTTATTTACAGCATGACATGCTCCAATTGCAAAGTTATAAAAACATTTTCTATTGAGACATTCTTCTATTCATTGCTTTATATTTATTAATACTAAAAATACAAATTAAAAAAAAATTAAAACATCTTTTATATACCTGGTTAAGTTTCAAATACTCCTGCTCATAAATCTCTGCTAGACTCTGTTTGCTCTTATCGTGGTCCAGTGTAAGCCGTTTCTTATACTCAAAGGCATCTTCTTTTGGCTTTTCCTTGCGCACTACATCGTCCCACACCTTCAGAAGAAAGCACAAGAGTCATTCAAGTTACAGACCTTTACAGCAGATAAAACAAATCAACATGCGATATAAATGTGGACTGACCTGGTCTTTTATCCTCTGTTTAATCAGGTCTTCTAACTGGAGAGTAGTTTCCTCAGTTACTGTTGGTGCTGATACAAAACATGATCAAAATGTTAGAGCAGCAGCTAGCCTGTGACACACCTGCTTCTATACCATATACATCATTACATGAAACCCAACTCCCAGAATTCGCTATACCAATCGTGCTGTGCTGGGGAGGTGTTCAATAGTGGATTACACCACTAATGAGAATGCCCCCTCCTGGACCCACACCAAGTTGACCAAATGTCTCTATAGGCCCCATTTGATTTTACACTGCCTGTATTGTAGCACCTGCTTTGGAACACTATCAAGGATGCTACCATTGGTTTACATGCAACAATGTTTTGGATATGCAATTCCAAGGAAAGGCAGAGAGCTATTACATATAAGAACCCAAACCCTCCTGCACTTATCTATGTGCTACAATAAATAGGCCTGTGTGAGATTATAATAATATATCCCTCTCTCTCTCTTCTATCTCTCTCTCTTCTATCTCTCTCTCTCTCTTCTATCTCTATATAAATTTTTGGTCGGAGGAGGTGTGTGTTAGTACAATCAGCTGAAAGTGGTGGTAAAATACAACCAGAGCTAAGGGAAAATTCAAACAGTTTTCTAAAGTAAAAAATATTTTTTTGCCGATTAAGCATCAGGCGATTAAACTTACTAGTCCTCTTGTCTCCGTTTACTAGCTGCAGTGCATGTCTCCACTATAGGGCTCACACATTAAAGCGATCACACTCCCATTTTCTACATAATGTGTGTGGGGCAGCATTGTAAGAGGCTCAGGGGCATCCAGATTGCCCCCCACCCCCCCCCTAAATCTTGAACTGAACATCAATCCACCTGTAAAATGTGGCCCTGCAATCGGCAGTGGTCACGTTGGCCAGGGTCACTGGTCTTTCCTGACCGCCATTCCAGCATTTCCACGTGACCGCCGTTGGATCAAGATAAGAAGTTAAGGATTGTAGGGGTCTATGCGCACAGGGAGGTCCAGTTATCTGGATGCACCCCATTTGTCACAATGTGATCCCCACCCATTATGGAGAAAATGGTCATGGGATAAGTACCTTGTCAGGGCAATGTTGCGCCCCCATGTTATCTGTTTTCTACCAGTTGGACATGTTTCCCCAATATTTAGGACTGATGGGTGGTTCCACTATGATCCTCCCACACCAGCTACACATTTCTAAGAGCAACTTTCATTTAGTAATGACATTTTATTAATAGCATTTTTTGAAAAGCCTTATGCTCTGGTACCATGTTACCATGGCATATGTAAGTTCAGGAGCCTATCTTGAGAATAGGGGGGGGGGGGGGGGGGGGCATCATTGTTGCTCCTCTACCTTATTTATCATAGTTGTGCTCAGTTGGCATAATTTAGCGAAAGGAAGCACAATTTGTCTCTGCTGTTTCAGTCTTTAGTAGTCTAGCTGCATTCAATTGAGTCAAAAAACTGAAAAAAAAAAAGTTTACTGTATGAGCATTGAAAGGGTCCCATTAAATGTTCATATGTGGCTCCGTCACATTTAGTTATGCTACTGTGTGAGTTAATATCTAAATATCCAAAAATACTTGCAAGGAAGGACAGATCTGCATCCCTTCAACACTTAAAGTAAAAAGGCAGAATTATATATATGTGTAATATTATATATATGTGTAAATATGTGTTCAAAGACAAGATTATACAAAACAACATGGTTTCAGAAAATAAAAATACCCATTCTGGAAGCGTGATCAAAAATCAAAGACTCCGACAAGAGGCTGTTCTCTGGCCTCTTCTGCGCCGTCACCTCCCCACCCAGCTGCCAGGATTTCTCTTCAAGCATTTGTTTCTGCAAAGTCTGAATCCTCTCATTCATCTGCAATCAACAGAATATTGTTAAAGCACTTAGCTCTATACCAGTTTCTTATTTTTACTTGGATTTAAAATGATTAGCACTCCCCCCCGGCAATCTGGGAAGGCTTTCTACATCCAGAAGAGCACTGGTGAGGCCAGACACCAATGTTTGACAACATGTTCTGGCTTGCTATCATTGTTCTAGTTCATTCTAGGTTGGGGCCGATGGGGTAAGAGCTCTGTAGGGGCCAATCAAGTTTTTCTACACCAAACTTACTCCGCTATGCATGTGGTGACCCAGCATGGAAGCATACCATTTGAAAATGCTGAAGCAATAACCCTTTCGCTGCCAGCCTACCTGGAGTTTTTGTCACCCTTTTGCGCTCCACGTGTTCAAATGTGATTTTTGAAGGGATTTCCAGGGATTTCCCAGGAAAATGATATATTGTTTTTTTCAGAAGAGTCTGAGCTTTAACATGAAATGTCTTGTTTGTAATTTTTTAGGTGTATTCTCAATACTTTTGGGTGAAATATGTGCAAAAAAATTAAAAAAAAATCTATTTTTTGCAATTTGTAGTGTTTTTTTGTAATAAAAAATGTAAGTTTGTCAATAAAATCTTATTGCGTGTGAAATCCCAATTAATCCCGGTCACAGCGTTACCACATATGTATAGGTAGACACCCTTTCCTGCCCAGGAGACTCCCCCAAACTGAAACAGCGCTTTAGGAGATTTTCAGATAAAATACAACTATGCACCGCGCTAAGCGCACCTTGCGGTCTTTCCAGAAAAAGAACCCTTTACATTTGAAATACCCCCAACAAACTGCATATTCTCTGGAAGTATACACCTCAGGCTTTCTAGGCGTACCAGGTTTGTTGACATGGGCGCAATTTTCTGGAAGTAATCCCTCAATCAATTCTTTGGTTGCACAGAGTTTCCCTAAAAAAGAATAAAAAAGAAGAACCAAAGCCACATTTTCCTAAAAAAAACTATATGCAAACAGAAAAAAACAAGTAAAATCTGAAAAAGCAACAACCCCCGAACAGAACAATACCCAACATGCATAGGTACTGTCAAGGGAAGAGTTGCCAAACCAAAACAACCCTTTAAATTTAGAATATCCCCACAAACCATATATTCCCTGAAAGTACACATGTTAAGCTTTCTAAGAGTACAGAGCTTGTTGTAGTGGGCTCATCTTTCTGGAAGTAATCCATTGAAGAATTCTTAGGTTGCACAGGGTTTCCCTAAAAACAATTATAAAAAAGCAGAATAAAAACCATGTTTTCCTAAAATATCAATATGCAAACAAGAAAAAACAAGCTAAATCTGAAAGCGCAAGGTCCCCCGAGCAGAACAATACCCAACATGCATAGGTACTATTAACCCTTTTAATTGTCAGCCTACTTGAAGTTTTGTCACCCTCTGATGACAGGTAATTTTTCCCCATTTTGCGGCATGATTAACCGTGATTTTTGCTGGAATTTCCAGAAAAATTATATACATTACATATACATTTTTGCAGAAGAGTTTAGGCTTTAACATGAAATGTCTTGTTTGTAATTTTTCTACTGTTTTTTGAATATTTCTGCTTAAAAAAACAAAAAATATATATTTTTTAAACAATTGTTTCCTTTATTTTAAATAAAACCTTTTTTTTTTTAATGAAAACCATATTGCCTGTGATAGCCCCATTTCTCCTGATTACAACGGTACCACATATGCATCGGTAGCCCCCCCATTCTTGCCCTGGAGACCCCCCAAACTGAAAAGAGCACTTTATTACATTTACAAATAAAATACAACTACTATCCACACTATAAACATAAGGGGTTAATTTAAAAAAAAAAATTACATAGGGTCCCCCCTTCCGGGGGGGGGGGGGGGGCAGTTTTTGGGGTAATTTTAAGGGTTTAGGGTTAGGCTAACCCTAACCCTTAAAATTAAAAAAAAAATGACGTAGGGTCCCCCTTACCCGTCATAACCAGCCCGGAACCAGCTATGGGGGCTTGTAGGCACAGAGTGGGGGGGCCAGCTTTTGTGGCCCCCCCACCCTGCAGCCTACGAGCCCACATACCCTGTGTGGGCCTGGGCTCTTCTGCCCCCCCCGGGCTTTGGGGAGGCAGGTAATTGGGGGTGCGGGGGTTAATGGCAAGCCACCCGCTAGTTGCAGGTGGCTTGCCAGACCCCAGCCTTGTGAACTGGTATAAGGGGTCTCATGGACCCCTTACCAGTTCACAAAGGGTTAACATAAAAAAAAAAAAACAAAAAAAAAAAAAAAAAACACACACACAGACACAAAAATGTAATTTATTAAAAGAAAAAGTTTTTTATTACTTTACTCACCTCACCCGATTGTCAGCTCCTGTGGTGATCATCTGTCAGATGCCCTGGTGATCGCTGGCCGGGGGGGGGGGGGGCAGGGGATCAGAGCATCCCCTGCCCCTCCACTGCTCTGCCCAGCGAACACCAGGGCATCTGACAGCTCAGCCGAGGAGAGCCGGGAAGACACCCGGGAGTGACGTCATAAGCAAGATGGCGGCGCCCGTCGGGAGAGGAGGGGGAGAGCCCTTTCAGGCTCTCCCCTGAAGCTGAAGAGGCTGGGGGGGGGGGCGATCGGAGGCCCCCCCCAGTGAAGAGGAGACCCGGAGGGAGGCAGCGCGACTGCAGGTAAGTAAATGTCATTTTTATTTATTTATTTTTTTTTTTACAGTTAGCAGCTGCTGCTGCCAAGGGGGGGGGGGGGGGGGCTATTCCGGGGGCTCTCCTGGAGCCATCCGACCCCCCACGGGGGATCGGATGGCACCAAATTAAAGAGGAGACCCAGCCGGATCCATCGAGGGGTCAGGTGAGTATTTTTGATTTTTATTTTTTTTACTAGCAGGAAGCAGGTAAGTCAAGCACGTAGATTCTACGTGCTTGGCACTTAAGTGGAGTGGAAGCGAGCACGTAGAAACTACGTGCTTGGCACTGAAAGGGTTAAAGTGGACTAAAACCCAGGATTTTGACTATCCTGGGTTTTGGTCCTTGCCCCTGAGGTGCCCCCGCTGTGTGAAACCCCCCACGTTGGCAAAACAAACTCACCTGTTCCCGGTCCTACTGCGCATGCGCAACCGCTCGTCCAAACAGCGCACTTGGATCCGCTGATGTCCCTTCGTCTAAGTTGAGCGGCTCCGAGTGCCCTGGCGACTGCATTCCCCGTTACCCTCAAACAGGAAGTGTTCCCACGCCAGCCAATCAAAAATGCCTGGCGCGGGCTCTGCTAGAAGGATACGGCCGCGGCTTGCGTATGCGCTGTTGTACCGGAAAAGAAGGTAAGTGTATGGGGCGACCTGGGGGGTTTCACACAGCGGGGCTCTCAGATTTGGACACCCTGGAGGGAGGGAATAGATTGGCCCGGCAATCGTATATATTCCCAGGCTGATCACACTGGGTTTGGGCCCACTTTAAGTTTAAAAAAATGTCGCTCTTTATGGCTTTCAAAAGTTGGGATGTATGATGGAAGCTCTCTAAACACGTATTTGGTCTTTGTGCGGTGCTGCCATCTTCTTACTTACTTCTACCATAGATCCAGCGATTCCATCCTCCAGCGCAGTGGTGTCCATCAGGCTGGTGTCCCCCCCCCAACATGCCTACTCCATTCATTACAATGACCAAGATGGAGCATGCCGACCAGTTACAGGCAAAGTGCAGACTGGCAGCTAACATTTTTGTTGCATTTGCAAAACCCAGAGTTGTCCATCAGATTGGCAGATAGAGAAGCAGTGGAAATGTGTTCTCTCAAGTGACCAGAATCTACTTCATCCAAAGCTCGTCATTGAACTTGGTTCTGTAAGGCTACTTTGGGAGATTTACAATTGTGCTACTGTTTTCCCCCTACCCCTGCTCAACTCTAATTCTTGTTGGAATTGAAAGCATAAAAGTATTGAAGGATACTGCTGGAGAGCTGCGCATGCACCATGGGATCAAGGAACAAGATAGGCTTATGCTTAACGTGAACCAAAACCCATAGCGATCAGCCCGGGAACCTATAAGATTCCAGGGCAGATCAATTCCCTCCCCCCGGGGCATTCTGATTTCTGTGCGAAACCCCCCAAGTCGCCCATAAACTTACCTTCTTTCCGGTCCAACAGCGCATGTGCAAGCCGTGGCCACATCCCTAAAGCAGAGCCTGCGTCAGGCATTTGTGAATGGCCGATGCGGGCACGCTCCCTGTTAGAGAGTAGAGGGGGATGCGGCCGTCAGTGAGCTCAGAGGCGCTCACCTTAGACGAATGTCAGCGGATCCGAGCGTGCTGATTGGACGAGCTGCCGTGCATGAGCTATAGGAACGGGAAGAGGTAAGTTTGTTTCAGCGACCCAGTGGTGGGGGGGGGTTCAAGGACCAAAACCTAGGAGAGTCAAAATCCTGGGTTTTGGTCCACTTTAACCAGGAATTTCCTCACTACTTGGAATCACAAATCTTTAAAATGTATGTAAAAGTGTCAAAAATCCTCCAGAAGAACCACTGTTCTGGGCCACAGTCTTTGTTGCCATCATTTCTGTACTAAAGGCCTTGGAAACAAATTTTCCACCAACAGAGATGTAAAAGTTCACTTGTCACAAGAAACCTATAAAAGCTACTAATACAAACTAAAAAAAAAAATAAAATAAAATAAAATATACCTGGCTTCTCTACCAGCATAAAACTTTAAACCCAAAGCTCCAGACCGAATGTTGATTTTGGTTTTAGGAAGGGTTTTGATTTTGATTTAGGAAGGGTGAGAACTCCTGCTTGCTCGGCTGTTTGAGACCCCACCAGACAGAACAAGTTCCGTTTTCTGTCTGAGGAAACCAAACAGGAAGCCTGTTTAACAGAAAGCCATGGTGTCATAGGAGCAGAGGTGTGTTACCAACACTGGAATCAATGTTTGGTCCACTTACATTTCTGAATTTCCTCCAGTGACCAGTGATGCAGGTGGATCTATAGCTCGTCTGTTCTCTAGGACAGCCCCCCCCCTTTTGCATCCCTTTACAGTGATATTTATTATTACCAACATAGACGACTCTAGACATACAACCCTGTCAGACTGGCCCCTAACTGTTCTGGTCACCAGGAGGGTGGGGAGGTTTTAGTTTGTAAAGTACATTACTATCCAGACATTAAAGACAATCTGTAGTATGGAGTCCTCCACTACAAACCTTCTCGTCCCTTTGCTCAAAGGAAGACTTCTGTTCACTGGGGCCACTGGGTTTGTTTTGATTTTTCTTGCCACCAAGTATGTCACCAACATCTTCTCCTTCACTGTCATCTGAAAGGTCAAATGTCACCCTCTTAAACGCTTCTTTTGCTCTTCTGCTTTCTTCAGTTTCGTCCATTATCCCCTCCTCTTCATCATCATCCAATTCATCCCTAGAAAAGAAATTCATGAAAGATTAGAAAGCAATAGCTAAGGTGGTGGTAGTACAAGTTACATTACATAACAAAAGGTCCTTTTTCCATAAAGGCAAACACGGTTTAGAAAAGCAGATTTATTTTCTTTCTACTCCACAAAATGTTCCTTACATATCTTCCATGTCCTCTTCATGCTCACCACCTTCTGCCATATCATCATCATCCGCTGTCCTTTCTCTGTCATCCTTACTTTGCAGTCTGTCTGTCTCATCATCGTCCCCCTCAACAGGGTCAAAGAAATCCTTATACTTAAGGTCCCTGGAGCTTTTCGCGACCTAGAAAACAGAATTTGGATAACATTAGTATAACATTATGTAATGTCACTAGTATAACATGAGGTCCATGAGCAGGCAAAAGGGTTAACATGCCAACCAAGGATCACTAAAAACTAGGGGTGTCAGAAAAAATAAATAAATTCTGTCAAATATCGCGATATTTCATTAGACAATACTAGTATTGATTCAAAATATGTTTGAATCCATCTTTTAGAAACTATTTATAAGTAACATTTACTCCCAACCACTAGTTGGCAGCACACCACACAAGAGCCTGTTATTCAGCAGCTCTGTCCCACCCGCAGCAGAGAAACGATGAGATCCCGCGAGAGTCCTCCTGCGTTGTTGTTATGTATGTGTGAATGTTGTATTGATGTGCAGATTAGATTTTCCAATGCAATATTCATTAAAAAAAAAAATCAATATATATTGTCTTTGAGACAGAATCGGGATATATTGTATCGTGATACATATTGTATCGCCAGATTCTTGCCAATTCACACCCCTACTAAAAACATATCATAATCATGGCCCGAAAGAGATTAAATGAGCCAGGAAGTTAGTAACCACAAGACGGGCATTATATAGCTGTATTATCACCAGCACCTGAGTGGCCAAGCACAGGCACGCACAAGTGGAGGGGGATCGGCCAGCGGGAGGCACCCAGCACAACAGATTGCCAGGTGAGAATAGCTGGAAGCAAGGTACAATATCTGGCAATCCTGGGGGACACTCACAAAATAGGGATACACCAGTAAAGTGAAGCAAACCCAGGTGAGTTTTGGTCTGGCATGTGTATGCAAGCACTGCTTGTTTGAAAGCCGACTTAGTAGGATTTTCACTATCCTGGGGATAGGTCAGTTTACCTGGGGCATCCCAGTTTGGGATTCCCTGCTGCGCGAAAACCCCCAGATTGCCCACACAACTCACCTTTCCTCTCTTCCCATGGTACATGTGCGGGGTCCAATCAATGCTTTATAAAAAAAAAAAACAGGAGCTCCCTCAGGACTCCCCCAGTGACTAGTAAATGGGCTGCACCACTCTTGTATCGTTTCATATATATGGCCAGTGGCTGCGCACTAGTTTTATTACTCAGATTTGCCGTTATTTGCGATGGTACTAATGCAAGGCATAAAGCGTTGTGGTGTGTGGTGCTGAAAGCTTCAGAGGTATATAATCCTGCACACGCCACACCTTTCCAAATCTTTCATTTTACCTCTTTGGAGTCCACACATTTGGAGCAAGTATTTTATAGGGGATTCATATTCACTCTGATTAAACGATTTTGGGGAGCTGGGGGGGGGGGGTAATTTACATATATACATGGACTCTGTGCGGATCTACATTTACAGACGAGGGGATTTTTTGGGTGCTGGGAGGATACATGTGCGCACTAAGGCACCTACTTTGATGCTTTCCAGAACCTCACTTCATAGCATTCATTTCCTATCGGTCCCTGTTCTATAACAATCAAATGGCTTCCACGATCAGTGCAAGTTGCTGGTGACCCCTGACCATCTCTCAGTGCTTAAAGCGTAACAAGATCCAATGGCTTTTTCCCCAGGGCATCCCAAATCAGGATGCCTCACTGTGAAACCCACAGAGCGCCCGTAAAAACTCACCTTTCCCCACCCCAACAGCGCATGCGCAGTGTCTCATCCAATGAGAGCCATCTGCTGTGACTATGTCATTCTGCATGTGACTCATTGTTTACACGTGTGAGCATGGCCTGGGATGTAGGGGAAGCGGCAGCCTGCGCTCCCCATTCAAGTAAATGAGAGACGCCTGACGAATGACGTCACAGTGCATGCGCCATTGGAGCCCAGAGAGGTGAGCTGCCCTGAGCGAACAGGGTGGCTTAACAGCGCAGCATCCTGCTTCAGGATGCCCCGGGAGAACAGAACAAAACCTGCTAAAGTAAAATTCATGGGTTTTGTTCCGCTTTAACGTGTCTCTTGTGATAATAAAAAGCTGTGGTCACTGCCCTAAATAAATAAATGGGCAATATTATAGACAACACCAACTCTGCACAAATTCAAAATTCAATCTTTCTTTGTGAAGGTTTAAACCAAGGAGGGTAGATATTATGTACACCACTGGTGTGCATAATAACCACCCCCTTTGGTTTATATGGTTTACGGTGGGCTAAGAGGGACAGCCCAGAATCACATAGCACCCACAGTTCTTCTCCACTAAGTGTATCACTAATAGATTTCATCTCATTCTGTAGGGAGTACACCGGTGAATGGTACCTTACCCTTAAATGTGACCCACCTTCCAATCAGGCAAGGAACTCTAGTCGTGGCTTCCTAGAGCTCTTTCACCTCTTTCTCTTTCAGATGGCAAGGGGTCTGAAGCCATTTTTTATTTTAGGCCCACTTTATTGGCACAGCCCTGAAGAAGCAGGCTTGCAGAGTAAGTCCTGTGTAGAGTGGCAAATTGCCGAGCCCAAAATGTACGACACCCAGCCATATAGGAAAAGAAGCCCTAGAGAAAGTAATGTATTTTTAGTCTCTTTGGGCCGGATTACTCCTATTTCTCTACAGCTGCTAATAAGAGACCTGTAACAAACACTAAATCTGATTGGTGACTAGAGAAACACCTAAATGAATCACACCAATCATACATTTGCGGCAGGCTGTAGAAAAGGAGTCGACCTGTGTTAATATTTTACCTGTTTCCTTGATTTTGTCAGGAAGTCTTCTTCCTCATCATCCTCAGATTCAATATCTTCAAAGTAATGCACATCCTCCTCCTCATCGTCCTCCTTATCCTTACCATCTTCCTTCTCAGCTGCCTCCAAAAAAGCCTCCATTTCAGACAGCCTGAAAAACCGGTCATCCACAATGGAGGTTCTTGCAGGCCGTGTAAGAGGTTTCTTACTTTGATTTCTCTTGGTTTGTTTTTCTAACTTATCAATATCAAAGTCCATATCGGAATCCTCATCGCTGAGCTCCCCCGCTGGTGGCCTTTTGGCATTTTTAACAATTGCCGGTCCACGACTCGGTCCTTTGCTTTGCTGATTGCTAACATCATCCTCAGGTTCTACTTCAGATCCTGGTCCTTCTTCATCAGCACTTTTAGATTCCTCGCCCTCATCCTCAGAAAGCTGCAGAATATAAAGATCTTGGGCCTTCACAGCTTGGCTAACGGACTTGGTGAAGTGTTGGAGGACAGCTTGGTTTTGAAGTTCAAGCTGCTGCCAGATTTGCTCTTCATCGAAATTGTCAACAACCAGCTCAGTCAGAGGGCTTCCCACAGGGAGCGCGGCATTGGACTTGTGCAGGTCATACAGAGCCTTCGTTAAACTGGAAAACTTTGAAGCCAACTCCTCTTGAACACTAAGGTACAAAAACAGAGCTGTAAGACTGGTCATTAGATTTTAAATAACTGTTAAGGCTGGCATGATGAAAGGAAATCCCTCATGTAAAGAACATTGCATACCGTGGGAGGGAAAGGGAGCACATGATTTAAAACAATAAATATTTGAATGTTGACCAAAACCCAGGAATTAGGTTTCACACATTAGGGGCAAGCTGTAACCAGGCCTTAGACTCTGGATCTGATTTATAGGGTTATTCATTCCTAGGCTAGTTTACCCCCCTTCCCTAGGCAGCACAGCAATGTGGGATGACCCACAGCATGAAACCCCCAGGATCCCCTTATACTCCCGTGGTGCATGCACAACCCTTGCTTGGCATCCCCACACATAGGGGTCGATTCAGACTCACTTTTTTGCCATTCATTTTAATTGTCTACCTTGGGGCTGATTCAGAGCCACGTGAAATTTTACACCTGGTAGACAATGAAAGTGAATGGCAGTTTTCTCACGTCTGAATCCCCATAAAAGCATGAAGCAAATATACAGGGGCTCAGGTGGTTTAACACTGCAGGGCATCCCAAATGGGGATGCTCTATTGGTAAGGGGCCAAACTGGGTGGGATAATTGGGGTTAAAGTGGACTTATAACTATGTGAGCCCCTGCAGAGGCCCACAATCGCCTACCTTTCCAGTGTATCCCTAGCAACCCTAAAGCTGTGGAGCGCCATACCCCATGTAGAAACCAGGGATGAGGTTGTGCTCCCCACCTAAGCTGATACTCATGGTGCATTAGTATGTAGGGCCTGCCATGCGGGACCTGCTGGGATCAGGGAAGATCACCACTGTCCCGGGAGCCGGGCATGGAATATTGGAATCCAAGGCCCAACCATGAGGGTTTTGACCCATTTTAGGTTCCTTAAACAGGAGTAACACCTCCTCAAGGTGGGTTGGTGTACTTTATGGGGCACCCCAAATTGGGACGGCTCGCTGTGTAAAACTGCTCAGTTGATCCACTCAGGCCTCCTTGGCAAGCACTAGCCGCATCTCCGCGCCAAGGGTGCATCCCTGGCATACCGCTAGCTAGGCGCACACCCACAGCAGGCCTTTCTGAAAGCCCCATGTAGAAATCAGGGATGAGGTTGTGCTCCCCACCTAAGCTGATACTCCGTTCATGGTGCATTAGTATGTAGGGCATAAAGTGCAGAATGGACAAGAGCCTGCGCATGCACTGTAGGAGTGGCAGAAAGGCGAGTTCTGTGGCAATCTGGGGGGTTTTGCTTGACTTCGGGATACCCCAGGGACCTATCACCAGTATAGTGAAAATCCTGGTAATAGGTCCACTTTACGCCAGGGTATAAAAATTTAAGCAAATTAAAACCCAAATCCACCGCTCAAACTCTGCCCCCCCCCCCCCCTCCCAAGCAGCCAGGTGCTGCTGTTGGCTTGGGGGTGGCCCTGCTGAAGCCATCCCCTGCAGCACTTTTTGAGACAGCATATTCTGTCTCAGATTCACTCTCTCTCAAAAGTGGCGCTGTGTGCAGCCGAGTATGAGGCGCCAGCAGAGATTGCCATGCGGGACCTGCTGGGATCAGGGAAGATCACCAGCGTCCCGGACGCTTTCACACTGTCCCGGGGGCCGGGCGTGGAATATTGGAATCCAAGGCCCAACCATGAGGGTTTTGACCCATTTTAGGTTCCTTAAACAGGAGCAACACCTCCTCAAGGTGGGTTGGTGTACTTTATGGGGCACCCCGAATTGGGATGGCTTGCTGTGTAAAACTGCTCAGTTAATCCACTGAGGCCTCCTCGGCAAGCACTCGCCGCATCTCTGCGCCAAGGGTGCATCCCTGGCATACCGCTAGCTAGGCGCACACCCACAGCAGGCCTTTCAGAAAGCAGAACAAAACCCACTGTGGCTGGGTGCCCATCTTAGGGCATCTCAGATCAGCATGTCCTGCTGGATGAAAACTCCGGTAAACTTACCTTCAAACGTCGGGCGGCTGCATCCTCTGCATCTTGTGTCCCAAACCCGGATGCCCCACCAGAAAGTAACAAAACTCAAGAAAGTCATTTTCTTGGGGGTTGTTCTTCTTTAAAACGGTACAAATATGGTGCTGAATTGCAATACAGCAGTGCAAGTGCGGGGGCTAGGCAGCGATTCCAACTGTGAGGCATCCCAAATCAGGGTGCCCCCTAGAAATCATGAGTCAAAAGTGACTTTTGGTCCAGTTTAAGTATGGGTGAGGGAGGATCATGATATATGGCACCACTGAAACAAGGGGGGTATATGGTGAATCCAGTGACAGGACATATCTTCAAGGAAAATATGCAGCTGTTTCTGGTCCCCCATTTCATGGAGCTCTGCTAGGGAAAGGTAGCCTGGCTCCAGGGCCCTCCGCAGGGATGTGGGATAACAATGGCCGCCTTACCTGAGGAGCTGCTCGGGGTGCTCGCTGACAGCCTCCAGCACCCCGATCCTCTGCCATAACTCCACCGCCATGCCTGCACCCGGCTCCCAGCTCACATGGGCTTCTCCACAGCGGATGTGCCACCGCCAAAACCTTCCGCCCGGAAACCCGGTCACCTCGCTGCGAGGGTTCCGTGGCTGCATCCCCGCCTCTTCTTCCCATTATTGCTACTGAACAGTCGCCCCCTCCCATAATATTAGCTTTAGTGACTGCAAAATATTTCTGATCCATTTTTTTTTATATGCTTGTTTTGTGATTTTGTTCGTGTCAATAAAGCTGTGTCGGAAAACTGGAGGCAAGATGGCAGCTACCATGACGCGTGACAGGTAAATGTTTGTATAGATATTTGTATGGATAAATCAGACTTTCCAGCTTTCTCAGGTTTCCCAACACATTGGCATGTTTTCCACTCACACACCGAAATTGTAATTTAATGAATGGCATAACTAAATATAGGAGGTTTCCTCAAACTGTTGTGCAGATAAATGAATACACATCAGGATCCGGGGCCAGTGAGGACAGACAGGGGTACAGGTCTGTGGTAGGTGCATAAATAATAGTGTCCCTGATTAGGAGGAATTGTCCCTCTTTTGTATCTGTGTCCCCCTATCAATAAATTATTAATTTGATTGTTTAAATAGTTTTAACTGTACATCCTAGCTCCTATCCATTCCTCAATAAAGGGGCATGGCCTAATTTTCCCTCTTTCCCACCTGCAAAGTTGGAAGATATGTAGGTGTGATTATATTTGTATAGAAATTAAAGGGGGTTTTTACTATCCTGGTGATAGGTAATTTTCCCTGGGGCGTCCCAATTTGGGACCCTCCCCCCAGATCGCTCTTAAAACTCACCTTCTCGCCACCCCTTTGTCCAATCAGTGCTGTGTGCCCTGCATATTAAAGCGGAACAAAACCTGGCATTTTCATTATCCCAGGTTTTGTTCCTTGCTCTAGAGATGATGCTGAAGTTATTCTCATTGAAACCATTTTTGCTTATTTCCCATCTTCTTATAAAGGCAAATGTCCATTAATGATGCCAGAATTCTATAGAGTGCTCTGAGCAATATTGCATTAAAAGTGGCACAAAAATGGGCATTAAAGAATGTAATTATAATTGTTAAATGGCTTTGGGCCACTGATGGCACAGCGCCAACTGACAGAGGGGAACCCCCTGCATGGCATACAGACACGTTCAGCCTGGCCCAAAGTTGTTCTGGCTATAAAACTGGCATCAAAGTGGGCACGATGGCTCTTTTCAATGGAGCGAATAAGTAACATCCGGGCAATATTACTCGGAGTGCTCTATAGAATTACCAGCATCATTAATGGACATTTTTCTTTAATAAGAAGGCAGGAAATAAGCAAAAATGGTTTCAGTGCGAATAAGAAACCAACTTCATCATCGTGCCCTATGGGGGCATCCCATATTAAGAGAAGCCCCCCAGGTTGGCTATAAAATGTACCTTTCCCATTCCTATGCGAGCTCTCGTCCAATCAACGCTGTATGCTGTGCATATTAATGATCAGCATACGGATCTGTTTATACACGGAGTATGGCAATAGTGAGGGAGCGTGGCTGTATCCCCATTTTCCTTTAGATGAGGGTGCACTTCCAGAGATTCAGGGGAATGCATCCAGCATTATTTACATCATCGTGAGAGTGGGGGCAAAGATGCGTTTTGTGGCGGCCTAAGGGGCAGCTAGGCATCCCAATTTGATGCCTAGCTGCCCCCTAGGCGGCTGATTGGCTTGGGTGCACTCCCGCTCCAGCCATTTAGATAGGCTGTGGTGGGAGCATGGGTGATGCTGGGGATATAGCAGCGCGTGCTTCCCATTGAAGTCCCTGAGAGCTGTTTGCCATACGACCTAGTAATGGGTGTAAATAGCGTTGATCTGGGGAGTTTCACACAGCGGGGCATCCCAGTTTGGGAACAGGACAAAACCCGGCAAGTCAAATTCCTGGGTCTTGTTCCACTTTTCCCAACTTATCTAAAAGGCCAAATCGGGATGCCCTGAAGATAGATAAATGTCCAGCCAGTGGGCACCTTGTACATTAGCTGCAGCAGTCTCTGAGCGACTGGATGTCGCTATAATCGCTGAGGGCTTCTGATCACTGTCCCAGACAAACCATTATGCCTGCACTGGACAAAGCTACACAATAGGCAGACCTGCTTTCACCCCATTACCTCAAGCCATATTTCCTTCGTGTGGGTAATTCTGGACCAAAGCCGTGTTTTTCTTTACGTGTGTTGGTCCTGCAGACAGCTAATAAAACAAGCTCAGGGGGCATCCAGAATGCTGGAGCCCCCCCCCCCCCCGGCCTTAACCCCCCAGAACGCCCGATGTTAGTCCGGTTTAATTACTGATGTGGTCTGGGCTCTGCAGAAAAGGTCGGTGAGGCATACCATGGAAATGCTCCCTCTTGCGGCAGTTTCCCCCTCCCTCCTCATTGTTTTACAAGGCAAGCACTGAAAAGAGAGATATAAGTAACAATGTTCATACAACGTATGAAAATAGAAATCTCCTTTGTCGTCTGCTTGCTTTACTTTGGAGTAGAAATACTCCAAAGTGTCACAAACAGAAAGAAAATGCTGCCCATATAAGTAAATGGACTCTTTCACATCAGTGTATCTGCTGCTATTTCACATTCTTACCGTTATCCTGATTTATCGCTTCTGGTGTCCCACCACTGTCTTCTAGTCTTTCTCAGCTGGAGTAAGACTGAAGGATCTCAAGATGGTAGATACAGCAATCACTGGACTGGAGGAAGATGCCAGGTCCTGCTGCTGTTGATTCTTCAGGACCCCCTCCTGGAACACCTTCCTCCTCCAGCTGCTGCCGGTTGCCTGTGCCTCTGCTCCTGGGGGTGACAGGAAACAGACTTAGACTTGTACTGTCCATATGGGTGCCTGGCCCACCAGAGGATCCTCTCCTGAGAGACTGCTGGAGCACTAGAGGGATGTTCCTTTTCCGCAGCCAAGGTTGGATTTAAAAAAAATCAACTCAACCCTCTTATGGCACTATGGCACTAAGCCCAATTTGGGTTAAGAAAGGGGAAAAAAAACTTCCCTACTTAGCACCCACACCTCAATTCCACCATTTTCCCCTGCATTCATGGTAGCTGCACTGACCATGACTGACCATGTCAGCTGATCACTGTGCAGGAGCGGCATGACTCCTGCATGGATTGGCATGACTCCTGCATGGATTGGCATGACTCCTGCATGGATTGGCATGACTCCTGCATGGATTGGCATGACTCCTGCATGGATTGGCATGACTCCTGCATGGATTGGCATGACTCCTGCATGGATTGGCATGACTCCTGCATGGATTGGCATGACTCCTGCATGGATTGGCATGACTCCTGCATGGATTGGCATGACTCCTGCATGGATTGGCATGACTCCTGCATGGATTGGCATGACTCCTGCATGGATTGGCATGACTCCTGCATGGATTGGCTGACTATGCAGTTCGTAACAGTCAATGCAACAGCTTGAGTGCCAGAAGCAGCAATGCCTATCCCTACTCCTGCCAGGGGAAGGGGCACCAGGCAGGCGATTGGATATTTTGAAATCTTGCTTAGTGCTGAGGAGGCATCACTGCAGTGTGCTACTATTTCCTGTCCCCCATCATACAGAGAAAATAGTAATCAGCTCCTTTATTTGTGGCAGTAGGTAGGTTACTGTTCTTGCAGACTTGGACCCGATCTAACACCGTGTTGCCAGCAGTGTCTAGGTTCGCTTGAACCACCCCCCAGGGATGACGTCTGTTGATATTTCCCCTATTGCAGGAATCTCTACCATTTCTCTGTTTTAGACCACAGCAGGCTGATACTAGTGTCTATCCATATTGTTTGCACGTTGGATTTTCACATGATGCATTAATAGTGAAACAGACACCTTATCTAATCTGACTTTTTGTTTTATTTCCTCCTAAGATGAAACCGTACACTTCAGATAAGACCATCCTCTATCATTATGTCACAATCCAAGTCCCCAGAAAAGAAAAGGCCTCGTAAAAGTCTCTCTCTTTCTAAAAACCGAAACAGTTCCACTCCAAAAGCTTCTCAGTCTTCTGGCAAGCCTTCAGGATCTCCATCAATTCTTTCTCTCTTTAAAAATGCACCACCAGCAAAGCTCTCCTGTCCTCTCTGCAGTGAGATGGTCCCTCGGTTTAGTCTGAGCAAGCACATGGATGAGGCCTGTGCGAAAGCAAATCAGGATAATGATGATGTCATTTGGATTGCGGGTGGAGGATCCATGCAGCAATCTCCTTCCACTGCAACCCAACCGCCACAGAAAGTTGAAATTCCGACTACCAACACTGCTGCCAAAACCTCTGAGGATACAGCAGAAGACAGTCCATATTTTCAGAAAACTTCTGTTGTAGATATTCCAGGGCCTGTAAAGGTGGTAAAAACGGTGCCTCTGGGCAGCCTTTCCTCTAAACTTTCCCGAAGATATCAAACTCGCAAAGCTAAGCAAGATGCAAGCAAGGAATCTAATAACTGCCAAGAAACTCTGTCAAATGGCTCACCTGAAGAACCTGAGCTTTGTAATAGCCAGGCTGACAATTTCCACAAGAAAGAAGGCACTTGCAGTGCTGACAATGTAGCTTCACCCTCAAAACTGGCCAATGTAATTGATGATCATGGCATTATTAGTGACTGCATTACCAGCCTAATGACTACTGATGGACCAAACCTATCACCTTGCAATGCTGAAAGTGAAACTGCTAAGCCAGACAGGACTGCTGAACCTCTAAAGCGGAAGCTTGGCAGGAGGCTTTCCCTTAAAACTGGTGATGGTAAGAAAGCCAAGCACAGCCATACTCAGGAAAAGACCCTTTCTGCTGGGCCTGAGAATGGCCGTGATCCTCTAGAGGTGGCCTCCACTGAGGACAGCAGTGACCTTCTTTCCATGGAAGATCTTCTTTTAGAGGAGTTTAGGAAACCTGATGAAGCAGGCAGCCACCAAGAAAGCAACCTAAGCAGCAGTGATTCTTCCCAGTATAATGGACAACCATATTACCTGCGAAATTTCCTGATGGTGCTGCAGACAGTAATGGACTGTGAAGACGACCTGAGTCTGTTTAATGAGGAAGATGTTAACATTTTATCAGCATTTAAGCAGCTGTCTGGTACATTTTATTATTATTGTTTATTTATATAGCGCCATCATCTTTCGTGGCGCTTTACAAGGTATGAATACAGGCAGGGTAAAACATATAGTACAGAGAACAATACAAAATTAGATGCCACAGGTTAAAACCAAGTGTTGTGAGACAATAGGGAGGAGTGCCCTGCCCTTGTGAGCTTACAGCCTAAAGATTTGTTATATTTTGTACTTTACAAAATTGTTTGCCTAGCTATAAAGTGCTACAGCAGGCAAAGGTAATTGTGTCCTAAACTGTTTTCCATTTTTAAATTGAAGCAGAAATGGCCGAGATATTGAGGTTTATAGGTTTAGCCAATGACATTCTCTTTTTCATCCTGTCCCCAATCAGCTCAGCAGAACGGGACAGGATTGCTGGTCCCTCCCTCCTCTCACCTCTCCCTCCGCCTCCTCCTGATTTATCACATTGCTGTCTTTGCAGACAGCTGATTATTATGCAGCATCACGGATCCACTTTTTTTTAGAAGAAAAATCATAACCTAAACCTGTAAACCATGATATCTCGGCCATTTCTTCCTCAATTTAAAAACGGAAAACAGTTTAGAACAGTGCCAAACTTAGCCTGACACAATGGTGTAATAATTGTCTATGCCTGCAGTAGAGCTTACAAAGGAAGTCCAGTAATGGGGTAACCCCCAACACCCTCCCCTGAAGGCAAGGCTGTGGGGGGTGTTACAAAGGGAAGAACCCTAACATCATCTGCAGTCCCACCCGTCCACCCATGTGAATGGGCAGGAGGAGCGCACACATAGAGGTAAGGGTTATTATTTTTTGATTCCCCTCCATCCTGCCTCATTGACAGGGGAGGGTGGCAGGGTGGGGCAGTTACCCCATGACTGGACCGGTTTAAAGTATTTGTTCACACTTTAGAGGGGATCGAAGCAATATGTAGAAGTATGTGTACAACACCTGGCAAAGGAACTTTGTATTTTTAGGCTAATCCAAAGGTTTTATGCATGAGGCAAAGATGGTTCTTTACTGTTGGCTAACCAGTGTGGGGATATGAGTATAAATGCCTAACCCATTATATGGAAGGGTGGAGGAGCGGATATAGCAAAGAAAAAAAAAAAGATCTTGGTCTTAGGTGATCAAAGCTGTGTTTATAATATAAAATTGCATGTCCATATACAACAGTTTCGTACAAATGCTAATGGTTAGATAAATATCTGCAAAGCAAGAGTTTATATCTAGCATAGTGAACCTATTATTCATTAAAATGTAAAGGAGCCTGCACGCCTTATGGAATGCCCCACAGCCATCTTATTTACTCATTTATAGAAAGTCGTTCTGCTCCACTAAAAACACATGCACATCAAAACCTAGGTGGTAGCACTATATTTTGATTTGAAGTGGACCGCCAGTCAAAAATTCAAATGCAGTGGCAGCACCCACGCCAGGCATTCGTGAAAGCCCAGCATGGGCACGCTCTCTGTTAGAGAGTAGATGGGGATTCAGCTGTCGGACACGCTTGGGTCCTCTCCCTTAGATGAAGGTTTAGACGAAGGGGCGGGAGCAGATCCGAGCACGCTGATTGGATGAGAGGCCGTGCATGTTCCGTAGGACCCGGGAAAGGCGAGTTATATTAAGCGACCTGGGGGGGGGGGAGGTTCATCTCTGACTAGGGTGCCCTGGGGAAAGGACCAAATTCACTTTAAATGCTTTATTGCTTGCCAGTAAAAAGCCATTGGCTGTAATGACTCAGAAATGGCCAGAAAGCTCTCAAAACATTGTATCAACATTGTAAACAACTATGCAGCAGCTGAGGCCATTGATTTACATTAATACATAAGTAGATTCATTCATTCAGCGGCTTTAGTCCGGCAGGCTGCAGCTGTTGATCAGTGTGTGAGTATAACATGACTGACATGCTGATCCCTTTTCTGAGGTAAATATTTCTCTCAGATTAGTGTGGGATGCTCATAGCAAAATGCAAAGCTGCTGCTGACAGCCTGCCCTATGTGTACAAACAATATCACACAGGTACACTGCAGCCATGCTACCTCAATGCTACATTAAAGTGGACCAACACCCAGGATTTTGACTATCCTGGGTTTTGGTCCACTTCGGCGGGGCACCCCGATCGGGGGTGCCCCGCTGTGTGAAACCCCCCAGAAACCCCAAAAAACTCACCTCTCGGCGCTCCCACGTGAGCGCCGCAGCCAATCCCCGCCAACGTCCAGGCGGGGATCAGGAACGTCCAAGACGCTTCCGCCGCCTCCCGCGCGTCACTCTCGGCGCGCGCGCGCCCCCGCCGGCCATTCACAGAGGGCCGGCGCGGGCGCGCGCACATCAGGAGGGGCGCGCGGGAGGCGGCGGCGGCGGAAGCGGCGGCGGATCAGGTAAGGTGTTTTTGGGGTTTCTGGGGGGTTTCACCCCGCGGGACATCCCGATCTCGGATGTCCCGCGGGGTGGGAGGTGATCGGCCCGGGAATCTTATAGATTTCCGGGCCGATCACCCCTGGGTGTTGGTCCTCTTTAATGCAACCAGCCAAGGATTTTATTTCCTAACCACCTGTGTGGAAACCAATAAAAGGGCTCATTCAGCACCATGACAATGTTTTTTTGTTTTCTCTTTTTTTTTTGTGAGATTTTTTTTTATACTGATTTTTTTTCCTTTGTGCAATTCAGTGCTATTTTTTTAGCTGCGCACATTTGTAAATTAAAAAATGGCGCAGAATTGCGCTAAGGAAAAACAAATCTGTATAAAAACTATATACATTTTTTTTTTCTCACAGAAAGATGTGAAAAAAATTCTCAGTGCTGAATCAATTCTCTCTGGCTGGTTGGACTGATCCTAAGGAAACTTACCATTTCAACTGCTGTGTGTCTGTTTGCTAGCAAAGGCTCTCCACGTTCCCCATTCATTGTTTGCGTAAGCAGGGCTCTCAGGTGCCATCCAAGATGGCCGCTAGCATGAAATTCTAGGAGCACAACATCTGTTTGGGGTTAAGCCCTCTCAAACGGCATACACCATTGGTCATCAAAGAGTGAGCAATTTACTAAACTTTATTTCCTTGACTGGAGGTCCGCTTCAAACTGAAGAGACCAGCCAACTGAGTTGGGGAGCGCTTTCATATTTTACTGAATAGGTGGGGGTACACACTTCATCTCCATGTTTACAGTCATGACTGTAGAATCTCTCCTCAAAGTCCTCACTGTAATTATGACCTTTTTTCCTGAGTGTTGTAGCTACATGAACTCGTGTGTGAGCCATGATAAGCACTTTAGAATGGAATTGTCTGTGAGATCCCTGCCCATAAAAACAAACTGAAGATCTAGCCATTCGCCAGCCTGTGCTGATCTGGCTTAACACTACTGTCCTAAATAACACTTAGAAATAAAATGTTGTGAGATACTTCTTTACACTTTTAGTAATAGTCTTTTTCCTATGCGTTTTACATGATGAATGAAGTTGGTGGACAAAAGTTGTATGTTCGACTATTCCAGCGCAAGTTAAACTGGATCAAAGTAAACAAGATTGAGTATTCCGAGATTGGATCAGACTTGACTCCTTACATTGAAGAATTGAAGCAGAATGAGTTCCTCCAGTCCGGTACTTCTTTTCATTATTTATCTTCTGAATATTAAGGCTTCCATTTAGCTTAGATATTCGATATTCGTGTCCACGTCTACCCCAGACACTGACTGACTCGGGGGGGGGGGCTGTAGGGTGTTTATTTTATTTTCTCAAAACATCCTTCGGGCAGCATACGCCTGAGACCTCCGGGCTCCTCCTACCAATTTGGAACATCTGACCAGCAGAATAAAATCTTGACTCCTCCTCCCATTCCTCAGTTGTTTTCGTGTTCCTCCGTGAGGTAGGAGCCAGACCACTAGCTCCTGAACCAGGAAGGTTTAGGTAAGTATTTCTGCCGCTGTGGGCCTTTGCAGGGGGCTCTTTTCTCGGTCCTGGAGGCTTGTATGGTTGCCTGGGGCCCGGCATACCCTCAGGATTTTTAGGCCAAGAATCCCATTCTTTGAATTTTTACAAAGGGGGGTAAGCTTTATTTTCCCTCTTACTGAGGATGACTGTTTGGAAGAAGCTGGGGTGGCCGGTCCTAAAATAGTATTTATTATGTTGTGATGGCTCAGAGGAAGCTTTTTCCTGAGAATTGGTTGCACTGGATGTTTTATTCTTCATTTTTTTTTTTTTTTTTTTTTTGCTGGACTCTTCTGTCCCAGAAGGATCTGTCTTTTGGCAAAAGTGTCCTCCATCCTATTCTTCCCACCCAACGAGGTAGTACTTGCCTATCTCTCAGGCGTATGCTGCCCGAAGGATGTTTTGAGAAAACTTAAGTTAGTTACCTGGTAACATCCGAAAGGGCAGCCGGCTTCCTTCCCTTTTTTCTTATGTGGAGTTGGATTATGTATTGATTATATGTTGGAGTTGTGGGTCTGTTTCTTTTCTCTCTTTCAGATCTCTACAACAACTGAGGAATGGGAGGAGGAGTCAAGATTTTATTCTGTCTGGTGGTCAGGTGTTCCAAATTGGTAGGAGGAGCCCGGAGGTCTCAGGCGTAACTTAAGTTTTTTCATTTAACCTGAACTGTCCTTTTGAAGTTCTGCCAGGTAAAATGAGGATATCATTTCTTCATTCCCTGCTGCCAGGTTCACTAGGAACTAGGCTTTAAATGGACATACCATACACCCGACACAACTGTGGTCGCATGACTACTCCCACCATGAGCAAGCACAACCACTGTGGCTTGCTCACCTTGAGAGCGCTGAGGGTCAGGGGAGGCCATGTGACCACATTTTGAGCGTGGTCATGGAGGAATGGAATTTAAAAGAGGGGCAAACTTTGGAGCCCTGCTACAGCATATACATATATATATATAAGAGGAACATGGAATAGGCTTTGTGTGTGTTTAATGCTGCCTTATTATTGCCACTGTCTGGGCTGTCATTTTTACTTCTCTCCCCAGGGTATATGTGCGTCTGCTCTGTCTCCTAGGATGTATATGAGTTTAGAAGTCTGTATGCCTTCCAGCCAATTGTTTTTTGGGGTGGGGTGGAGAAACTGTTTTCTGTTAGCCCAAAAGAATAGCAATTCAATAAATAAAATGTTTTACTGTAGTCTTTTTCTCTTCTATTCTATATCAGGACGTTGGATACTGGTGGGTAACTGTCAGCTGATAAGTGGTGACTGGAAGTATAAGACGCTAGAACGTGATGTACATGGTCCGCCCTTCCCGTTTGATCATGAAAAACTGCAACTCTGCTTGATTAGGAAAGCTTTAATTCTATGCACACAACCCAACTGTGGTCACATGACTACTCCCACCATGAGCAAGCACAACACAACTGTGGTCGCATGACTACTCCCACCATGAGCAAGCACAACCACTGTGGCTTGCTCACCTTGAGAGCACTGAGGAACAGGGAAGGCCATGCGACCACATACTGAGCGTGGTCATGGAGGAATGGAATTGAATGGCGGGGCAAACTTTGAAGCCCTGCTACAGCACCTACATATACAAGAGGGACATGGAATAGGCTTTGTGTGTGTTTAATGCTGCCTTATTATTGCCACTGTCTGGGCAGTCATTTTAACTTCTCTCCCCAGGGTAGATGTTAGTCTGCTCTGTCTCCTAGGATGTATATGAGTTTATAAGTCTGTATGCTTTCAGCCAACTGTTTTTGGGGGTGGGGTGTGAGCCTTTAACCCCCTCCCCCACGCTTTTCATATGAGAGTTAGCCCACAAGTATCCAGCATCCTGGGATTGAAGAAGAGACATTTTTCATGCACACACATCTTACACGTTTCAACACGGACATTTTCTTCTGTATTATTATTCTAGAGCAGGAATTGGAGGACCTTTCTGAGGGCCTGGACCTGCTTTCTGCCCCAGAACTGAAGAATTTATCAAAAGGATTTCACTTGAAAAACCCCAGTGCTCCAAAGCAGCAGCTTGTGGAAGAGTTTCTCAAACTTTCCAGACAACGTTCCATATTCAGCAAGGGGAAAAACCAGTCAAGCCTTGCCACTGCCATTCTTAAAAAGTAACCTGAAACTGTGCTTTCCTATAAATGCTTAAAGACAAAATCTGTTTTTATTATGTATTTTATTTTGAGTTGGCTTTTGAGCGCTTTAGTGTTATTTGAAGAAACTCATTTTGGAAAGACTCGAAACAGGGACGTAACTTGAGGGGGTGCAACTGCATCGGGACCCAGAAGGTCGGGAGGGCCATCATTGTTGCTCCTCCACTTTATCATAGTTGTGCTCACTTGGCATCATTTAGAGAAAGGAAGCAGCATTAATCTTTGCTGTTTTCAAGTGTTTCAAAAAAATGTTTTCTACTAATCTGAAAATAATGCACCTGACTGGATTTTGGATTGTGTGGCTCTACAAGTGAAGTTTCTAGCAAGGAAGATATTTTACATATCTGGATGCAATAGTCCCATGCGGAAATCCAAATGTTACTTGAGTTACTGTTATTGATACATTTGTAGGGAAAAAAAATCATCACCTAAAAATATTCTGTGCTTCACTTGTAGAACTCCTCTATCGCAGAACCCAATTAGATGCAGGAAAAGGACAAAGACTTTGCTGTCTCACCCAAAGGCTTTCAAAGTCCAATTGGATTACTCTCCTAAATCTTTCCTTGTAGATTGTGGGTCTGAATGTATAGTGTAACATCATTATTGTTAATAATTTCATGCAGGATTCTGAGGGAGATAATACATGGAACAATGTGAAATCAATGCAAATGCTAAAGCTGGTTATACACTGGGAATCTGATCATTGGCACTTACATATAACTCCGGACAAAATGCATTTCTCCGAAAATCGGAGATATTCGTTTTGGGTGAAGTTGTCTGTAAGGGATCATTTTTCTTGAGGAAATAGTCATATTCCTAATACTTCAATATTGTATTTGTCAGCCCCTTATTTCAGCAACCAATCAGTGTGGGCTTTTTCCTGCACAGCACTTTCTATCCCCAAGAACAATTCAGAAGAATCTAGTTTGTGTCTGACCAGGATATAACTGGTTCAGTGCTACCCAGGGGCATTTTTTTAAGCTGTGAGAGGTGCTTCTCCATTCAATAGATATATTTATATCAGACATACTGCCATACAGATATCTAGGAACAAGACCTAAACATTTGTTTAAGAAATGTAATTATCCCCCATAGAACAGCTAAAATAGTATACTATATATCAGGTACCACTTTCAGGTAAACTTTACAAAAGCGACTTGCTGTAGTTTCATGTCAAACTTTACCGACTCAAATGTTGACAATAGTAATGTTTGTCCCTAGAGTAAAAGATACGGCTGGCAAAGCAATACGCGTCTGCAGAACTCCCCGAGCTGTGTTTTCCAGAGTTCTTCTCTTGTTCTCATTGACACAGTCAATGGAAGTAGAAGAAGCTGCTAGTGGAGGACAGAGCCTGCTCTCAACAGTTCTCATGGTCAATATGGGCCGGATGACATTCCCAAAATATACAGTGCAGCGAAGTACCAGGATCTTCCAGGACCGGGAAGACCTCATAAGGTAGATTGACATTTTGCCACTGATCTGATTGAAAAAGTGTGATAAATGTGACCCTCTAAAATGGCTCATTTATTAAACTCCAATGTGTAATTCTTGTGTTACTTAGAACTGGTAACCACACAATTATTTTTTTTCATATCCCTCACTTGTTGTAAGTTGTAAGTAGGGGCTAGGATGGTCCTTGGCACCAATACCAAAGAGAACATGTTTATAGTAATCAGATGAGTTTCTACAATACTATGTATGTATAGCATTCACTTACCAATGACTTCTGGTTTTCTGTAGATATGAATCTGCAATGCACAGGCTGGTGGACATTGTAGTTACTATGACTAATGGCCATTGGGAAGATGCACATGCTTTATTTCAGAGTGCCAAGGAGGAGTGGGATCTGCTGAGGAACTCCACATCATTAAGGTATGTTGGCAAAATGGGAATAAAAAAATGTATTTCATCCTACGCACTCAATAAGTTGTTCACTGCTTTAACACGTGGAATTGTCTTCCAGCTAAGTGTAAATGCTGTAACTTTATTATACTGACCTATTTATCTCATCAGCTGTCCTGCTTTTTCAAGGTGTTTTATTTTATTTGTTTTTAACTAAAATAACACCCTAAAAATAACTTTAGTGCAACTGGACAGCACACCCGCGCTATCCAGATTAATGGCAATAAAATAAAAAAGAGTTCACCGGACACCTTGGACGGCACAGCGGAGGCGCGGCTCCCAAGCAAGCGCAGGTTCTGAAAGTGCTGAGTGTTCATGGCCAGTTGGAAGGAGGACTGGCCTGGCGATGGCCCTTTAAGAGGAGACGAACGCCAGCCCCTTCCCCCCCCTTTTCATCTAGGCAAAGGCAGTCAGCGCTTTCAGAGCCTTCTGTAGCTGTGCCGGCCAAGCTGTCACCATTATCCTAACAAAAGAAGGTTTTTACTAAAAGACGGTGAGTGCTTTTATTGCCATCAATCTGGATAGAGCACCCGGGTGTGCTTTCCAGCTGCACTAAAGTTATTCTCTCTGCTGTGAACTGTTTGGGCATTTAGAAAAAAAGAGAGCAAGAAAGCACTTGACTGCTAGGTGCCTGATTGGAAGTGGATGAATGGGGGTTCCTGGCCTGAAGCTAGAAGCAGAGCTTGCAGTGTTTAGCTCCCCGGACAGGGGATGGGCACCCAGCACCGAGCAGTTAAACCCGGACCAACAGCCTGGTACAGTTGGAAAAGAAAGGTAGCATTTCTGAGCTTCCTCTCCCAGCATCTCTGCCTGCATTCAACTGACATAACTGACAATGCACAGTAACAGGAAGCCCAGCACAACTTCCTGTTTGCAGGTGGCCTGCAAGCCCATGAGCGGCCATCTTGTTTTTAAAATGTATCCCATCAGGTGTTTATAAAAAGGTAAATTATTTTTTGTGCAGCAATCTAAATTGCACTAGAGAGGGGTATATATGAGCGCTGTTTGTTGTGTTGGTCTGGATTAATACATTTTTAACTGTTGGTCTGCTCTGGTATTTTAGTTGGGAGGTGACGAACCAGTCGAAAAGGGTTTTCATTCACTGATTCTCTGTAGGACTGATAAGCGATGGTAAGGGAGGGGTTAGATGGTGAAGGAAAGCCTGTTGCTCAGCACCTGAAAGGATCTAATCTACCTTATAGATTTGTTAATTAAAACATAACTGCAGCAAATATTTATATTCTAAGTATACAGCACGTCCTGCTCCAGAGAGTAATTCCTTACGTTTGGGTTATACATCCACAAGATGGCGCTGGACTGCAGACACAGCAAAAAAGTGGCTCCTCCCGGCCCCTTATATTCCAGGGACCTCCCACAAATTCCCCAGTTCTTCTCTGCAGTCCTGGCTGCGATGACTAGAAGATGGCTCTCTCTACTCGCAGGTGAGCGGGGCTATTAGCCTGCGGCCCTGTAGGACTATTCCCACCTGTTCCTCTTTTTTCTGCCTCCCAGCTTTAGCTGCAGTTGCCGTTGTCAGGTGCTTAAGGAGCGCTGCTCCGACCGCAATCCCCCACCAAAGGGTAAGGTCCATGGTGAGCCTTATGGGATGCCCCTTGCCCCCCATCGCCTGTCCATCGGTGGGCTCCTGTTAGGTTGGCCGCTGCCCTCCCTCGCTCTCCCTGGTATTTCTCGGGAGGGGGTGTGTGTGTGTGTGTGTGTGTGTGTGTGTGTGTATGTGTATTCTTCACTCCTTATTGTATTCCGTGGTATAGCTTGGCTTGTGTTGCCGCGTGTGTTGGTGCACTGGTTGCTTTTTTAAAAAATGCCGCCGCCATGCGCGCTTGTACAGCATTCCACGGTCCGCGGCGACTTTCCCTCAGGCGCTGCTGCCCATCATGGTCACGTGGGCGCCTTTGCGCTCTTCGGGGGGGGGGGCGGCCTTGCGGGTGGCGCGTTCCGCATCGCTGTCTCCGCGGCCCGCCCCTCGGGGTACCTGCGGGCGCCATTTTGCTCTCCTCGTGCTGCGTGGCTGACGTCTACCTACCGCGGTCCGTAAGTGCCCCTGCGGGCTGGTTTATTTTATATATATATATTATGTATGCATACCGCTTACGGGACTTTTCTGTTATGTCTTGCAGGCGGGTCAAACTTAATTGTGGTTTCTCCCGGGTCTATCCCCTCTATTTAGTTGCTATTAGAGGCCTCCCACTTCCCTAGCAGGCTATTGGGGCATCCCAGGTGGCTTTATAGCGTAAATCCCTATTGGCCGGTGGCCGCGATAATCACCATATGGAGGCTTCTCGGGATAATGTGCTTGGGGTTCCTTCGGGACAAGCCCCGCTGTGTGTGGGGTGTCCCCTACAAGTGATGACAATGTGCGGGTTTGTGTACCCTGTGCCCAGCGGGCGCTTGCGCTGCAATCTGGGTTACCTGTGGCTGGGCCTGCGCCGTTCGCCTACTCCCCCACGCTTACATCTGACTCCCAGTGAGGTGCATACCAGTGGGGAGTCTCAGCCTGATTTGTCTACCAGGGTGGCTAGCATTGAGAAGCTGATTGCTGGCTCTACGGCGCGTAAGGCCTCTGCTAAGAGGCGGCACCTGGCGTTAACCTGTTTCCTATGGAGGCTGAGGAATTTTTTGACCTGGCCGGCTATACCCCCCTGGAAGAGGGGGAATTTTTTTCTGATTCAGAATCGTCTGATGAGCAGCCTAATTCTGGCTCTGACCAGAATTAGGCTCCAGATAATACTGACAGGCTTTTGTCTCACATTTTTGAAGTACTTTCTATCTCTCCCCCTGCCGCGGCTCGTCGGCTGCAGGGGGAGTTGTTTTACACTGCTAAGCCACGTTTGGAGTTTCCTGAACAAACTCACTTTAATAATCTCGTGCTCAAAGAGTGGGAGCGACCGAGCAGGCTCCCTGGGGTGCCTGAGAGTTGGGATAAGAGGTACCCCTTTCCTGCTGAAGTGGTTAAGCGTTGGTCGTCCCCTCCCGAAGTGGATGCACCAATTCTGGGGTTGTCCAACACTTCTGTCATGCATTCCCCTGACTCTACTATACTGAGGGATGGTGAGGACCGGCGCATTGATCAGCTGGCTTCCCATGCCTTTGCCTGTGTGGGGTCCGCGCTGCATCCGGTTTGTGCCTCTGCCATTACAGCTGTGGCTATTAGGACTCTGCTCAAGAGTATTTTAGATGGGGCTCCTGATGATGCTGCTAGTGAAGAGTATAGAGCCCTACTGCGTTGTGAGGAATTTGTGCATATGTCCTCTCTGCCTTGGATGATACCATTAGAATGTGTGGCAGGGCTTCTGCCTTGGCGGTGGCTATATGCCGCTCGGTTTGGCTGCGCCAGTGGGCAGCTGACAACGCTGCCAAGAAGGCTCTCACTGGGTTCCCCTTTGAAGGACTGCGTCTATTTGGGGATCGCCTGGACCTGTTTGCTAAGGGAGGCAGGTTACCCCAGCGCAAGAGACAGTCTCGGCCCCTTTCGGGGTTCAGGTTCCTTTCTTCCCTCCTACCCTGGGTCCAGAATGGGAAGGGGAGCTTCATTTGCAGGGGCCCGGGGAGATTTCTGGGGCAGGGGCAGAGGGCGTGGCCGCCCTGGCCCCTCCTGGGTTCCAAGTCTAAGTCTTCTCCCAAGCCCCCTCAGGCATGAGGAGGCGCCCTCACCCATCCGGGTGGGGGGACGGCTTCGGCTCTTTGCTCACGTCTGGAGGCGTCATGTCTCAGACCGGTGGATTCAGGAGGTAGTGTCCTCCGGTTACAAGATAGAATTGGCAGCCTGGCTGCCCCCAAGATTCATCAGATCCCGGATGCCTCAAGACCCCCTGTCAGCTCAGGACCTGTTGCTTGCTGTGCAGAATCTACTGGAGCTGGGGGTCATCTGCCAAGTGCCGTTAAGGGAAAGGGGCAAGGGCTATTATTCCAACCTTTTCACCGTTCCCAAAACAGATGGGTCTGTCAAACCCATCCTGGACTTAAAGCTTCTCAACAAGTTTGTCAGATCCAGGCGTTTTCGCATAGAGACTTTGCGCTCAGCTGTAAGTTCACTATGCCCAGGGGACTTCATGACCTCTGTGGACATCAAGGATGCTTACCTCCATATTCCAGTCTTTCCAGGTCATTAGAGATTCCTCAGGTTCGCTCTGGAGGATCAGCATTACCAGTTTGTGGCATTGCCCTTCGCTCTTACTTCGGCTCCCAGGGTATTCACTAAGGTGCTGGCGGGCATTATGGCTCTGCTGAGGGCTCAGGGCATTCGCATTCTTCCCTATTTGGGCGACATCCTTATCACTTTTCCATCCTTCCAACAGGCAGAGCTGGATACTCAGCGGGTGGTGACCACACTTGAGTCATTCGGCTGGGTGATAAACCACTCCAAATCTTCCCTGTCTCCCTCTTTGGTGAAGCCATTTCTGGGCATAAATCTTGCTACAGCTCGGGCCAGGATCTTTCTTCCTCAGCAGAAGGTGGACAGTCTGCAGGCGCAAGCTCAGCTCCTTCTGTCCTGCCCTCATCCTTCCATCAGGCAGGGAATGCAGCTGGTGGGCCTGATGGTGTCCTGCTTCGAGGCGGTTCCTTATGCTCAGTTTCACATGAGGCCTCTTCAATTCCACCTCTTGTCTGTATGGGACAGGGACCCTGTGTCCCTGGAGCAGGTTTTGGTTCTGTCCCCCCTAGCCAGGCGGTCCCTCTCGTGGTGGCTGGACTCAAGGAACCTGCTGGTGGGCAGATCCTTTCTGGCCCCTTGCTGGGAGACAGTCACCATGGATGCCAGTTTGACAGGTTGGGGGGGCTTCTGGAGATCCCTAACATTCTAGGGGCAGTGGGGCCCTCAGGAGGCCCACACCCCTATCCACGTTCTGGAACTGAGGGCGATCAGGTTGGTTCTAGCCCGCTCGACCCCGCACCTTCGGGGTCGGGCTGTTCAGGTACGCTCAGACAACCAGACGGCGGTTGCCAACATCAATCATCAGGGAGGGACCCGGAGCAAGGGGGCCCTCAAGGAAGTGTCTCTGATCCTGTCCTGGGCAGAGGACAATGTTCCTTGCATCTCAGCTGTGTACATTCTGGGGGTGGAGAATCTGGAGGCAGACTCTCTGAACAGGGGGACTTCTCGCCTGTGGGAATGGTCCCTCAGCGACAGGGTGTTTCGCTCTCTGTGTCACCGTTGGGGTCAGCCGGATGTGGATCTGTTTGCGTCTCGTCACATCACAAGCTTCCAGTCTTTGTCTCTGTCCCAGGACCCTCTGGCCTTAGCCATGGATGCTCTGACAATGCCCTGGCAGGGCTTTCAGCTACTGTATGTCTTTCCCCCGTTTCCCCTGTTGGGCAGGGTGCTGCACAAGATAGTTCAGGAAGGGGTGCCAGCAATCCTGGTGGCCCCCCGTTGGCCAAGAAGAGTGTGGTTCGCAGACATTGTGCAGCTGGCGGTAGATCAGTACGCCCTGCCCAAGGATCCAGACCTGCTCACTCAGGGGCGGCTACGCTACCCCAATTTACAAACGCTGGCTTTAACGGCCTGGCTGCTGAAACCTCCATCTTAATAGAAAAGGGGCTGCCTGCCTCTGTTGTTAACACCATGATCAGGGCTAGGAAAAAGTCCTCTTCTTCCATCTACTATAGGGTTTGGCGTACCTGGTGTGAGGCTAAATCTCTTCCCTGTCGTGTGTTTTCTATTCCTAGGATTCTTGAATTTCTCCAACATGGTTTGGATCTGGGGCTTCAACTCAGCACTCTGAAAGGTCATGTGTCTGCCTTGGCTGTTTTCTTTCAGAGATCTTTTGCTTAGCATCATCTGGTGCGCCCCCCATGTAAGCCTATGTTACCAGTCTGGGACTTGAACTTGGTCCTATTTGCCTTGCAGGGGTCTCCTTTTGAGCCTGTGCATGAGGTTGCTTTGTCCATTCTTACACTTAAGGTAGTCTTTTTGGTGGCTATCACTTCTGTTAGGCGTGTTTCTGAGTTGGCGGCGCTTTCCATCAAGCCCCCTTACTTTGAGAGACACCAGGACAAGGTGGTGTTTCGCTTTAAACCAGATTTTCTGCCTAAAGTTGTGCCTGCTTTTCATCTCAATCAGGACATTGTCTTGCCTTCTCTGTGTCCTAATCCTAGTAACCCTAAGGAGTGCAAGGAGGCAAGTGGATCCGTCAGGCTGTGATTCAGGCCTATTCTGCTAAAGGGAAGGAACCTCTCTTCCGCCTTACTGCTCATTCCACTCGTGCTATTGGTGCCTCTTGGGCTTTTCAGCACCAGGCTTCTGTTGAACAAGTCTGCAAGGCCGCTACTTGGTCTTCTGTTCATACTTTTTCCAAGTTTTACAAGGTTGATGTTAGGGCCTCAGCTGATGCTGCTTTTGGCCGCAAAGTTCTGCAGGCCGCAGTGGTTTAATCTGCATGTTGTTGCGTTGGGGATCCCACCCCACCTTACGGACGCTGCTATTGGATGTCCCAAACGTAAGGAATTACTCTCTGGAGCAGGACGTGCTGTATACTTAGAATAATACAATTCTCTGATTACTCACCTGTAGAATTGGTATTATACATATACAGCATGTCCTGTCCCGCCCTTGTTTTCATTATTCTTAGTGCCTCTGTATGGTGGTTGTTATCATGGTTAAAATTGTTTGATTATGGTAGTTATTCTCCCGGCCTCTTGCTAACTGCTTGTCAATACTGGGGAATTTGTGGGAGGTCCCTGGAATATAAGGGGTTGGGAGGAGCCACTTTTTTGCTGTCTCAGCAGTCCAGCGCCATCTTGTGGATGTATAACCCAAACGTAAGGAATTACTCTCTGGAGCAGGACGTGCTGTATACGTATAATACCAATTCTACAGGTGAGTAATCACAGAATTGTATTTTCCTGTTTGTATATCAAAGACAAGAAGTTAACTTGGCAGAAAATCCATAGACCCAGAAATGTGATGACAAGCGCTTGTCTCAACTGCATACTATTTCCTCTGGGGCAATAATGTGGCATCGCTCAACTGAATAGTGAAGATTCATGTTCAGTTAAACTGGACCCAAACCCTTACAAAATGATGTCGCATGGAGCTGCAGGCAACCTGCAAAGAGGAAGTGCTGCATTGTGGGTTAGGTCAGTTGAATCCAGGCAGCAGCATAGTTGTGATGCCAGGGAAAGAACCTTCAAAATGGGCACAACCAGGAGAAACTCAGTGTGGTAGCAATTCAGCTTTTAGTGGATGCAGGAGCAAGTGTGAGTGCTGACAATGATCTCTCACTCAATCCTGTGCAGCAGTGTCGCTGTACTGCTCATTCACTCAAGCCCAACTGTCACTTGGGTCTACAGCTGCCATTCAGAGTCCCGCCCTTTGCCTGTATCTGGAGAGGATTGCAGGGATCAGGGGAATTGTTTTATTATTTTAACCCCCAAATTGGGCTTAGCACAGGGGGGCGAATGAGGTGCCTGCAGGCTTACAAAAAGCTCTTTTATAATGCTTATTGATTTACTTTAAGTATGCTAATAGATTTGGTGCTTATTGAGATATATATTGCACACCAAACATAACTGACAAAAAGCCATTTAGGTATCATTTTCTTTAAAGGAGCACTATCGTGAAAAATGGCCCAATGATAAAAAGCCACATAAATATGCTGGATGGCAGGAGGAGGGGTCACTTATACACCCAGCATCAACCTGTCACCCCTGGATTTTATTCCTACCATGAGAGAATATACAACAAGCTTGGTGGGAGTTTTATTCAGTTCGGGTGTATAAATGACCCCTCCTCTCATTAGTCAATGTGATTATATAGTGCTCCTTTAACATTTCCTGAATATAGTCATTGATGATGTTCTTGTGTTGCACAGCTCTCATGCAGACCTTCCATTATACCTGCGCTGCTTTACTGTTGGCTGGGTATATACAAGGATCTTATCACGAGGTGTGGAAATCCTGCAGAGGCTGCATTTATATGAGGTATTATACATGCTTATTTTCTAGAATGATGTCTGGAAAGAGGGGCAGTAATAGGGCTCTTTGTGGGATCCACTGTGACTGACTGTTGGAACATGTTTCTCAACATATAAGTCCCTTTTCCAGGGATTCTAAAAATAATTGCCAATATACATTTTTAGTAATTTAATCTCCGCTTCAGCCTGTTACTTAGTTGCCAATGGAGCCAAGTGAAACTGAGTGTGATGATTGGCCGAGCAGGCCACTCCGCCGATAAGCGCGAGTCTGTGCCGTGGGACTGGCAGGAAGGTGAGTGTATGGAACCACCTGGGAGGGGGATACACACAGCAGGGCATCCCAAATCAGGATACGGCCGCATAAAGGAACCCACAAGGTCAAAGTTGGGTGCGCTGTTCCTCTTTTTAAAGCTTTTTCTAAAGGTACATTCCAAACGTTATTTGATCCATCTTATTTTAATCAAAGGGGCAAAAAGCCTGTTGAGCAAATATAACCAAATCTAAATTCCCCTGTCTCGAAAAGTGGATAAAGAGCTTTTGGTTAAAGTGGAGCAACACCCTGAGGTGATCGGCCCGGGAATCTATAAGATTCCCGGGCCGATCACCTCACACACCGCGGGACATCCGAGATCGGGATGTCCCGCAGGGTGTAAACCCCCCAAAACCCCCGAAAAACCTTACCTCTCCAGCCGCTGCTTCCGCCGCCGCCTCACTCGCGCTCCTCTAGATGTGCGCGCGCCCGCGCCGGCCATCTCTGAATGGCCGGCGCGGGCGCGCACACGTCAAGAGTGACGCGCGGGAGGCGCCAACGGGCAAGCTGCTTGTCCGTCGCTGTCAATCAGCTTGTCCGTTGGCGGTGAGGTAAGTTTTTGGGGGCTTTCTGGGGGGTTTCACACAGCGGGGCACCCCTGATCGGGGTGCCCCGGGGAAGTGGACCAATACCCAGGATAGTCAAAATCCTGGGTGTTGGTCCACTTTAAGCTTTAAGTATGGCCATGACATATCAAAGAAGAGTGGCAGCAACTGATGTGGTAGTATGAGAATAAATCTCAAGAGACTTATTTAAACACATTCCAGCTCCAAGTAGCCTTAAACGTTTTTAAGGCTTCCCATTGCATGCAGGGCTTGCAATGCGTTTCAGTTGGTTGCACCATCATGTGTTAAGAGAGACTGTCCAGGCTAAAAGAATAAGAAAAATACCTTTTATCTTCCCTGTAGCTGCTTTACCTAGGTCCGGCTATTTGGAGATTGGGCCACACAGCATCTATGCTCACTCTCCAGTGCCTGACACACCCCCTCCATTGCAGTGAATTGCATGCTCCAGTCACTTATCACCATCAACCCTGTCCCCCTCTGATGAGCTGATGGGGGACGGGGTGAAAAAGAGAATGTAATTGGCTGAACCTGTAAACAGCAATATCAATTTAGAAACCGAAAACCGTTTAGGACAGTGCCAAATGTAGCCCGACACAATGGTGTAACAATTACCTTTGCCTGCAGTATCCCTTTAAGTCAAAGAGATCACTCCTAATGTCTTGTGATATTGCCTTGTGACCTTCATACTGTTAATAATTCAGATCTCTGCACTGCTCAAGTGAAAACTGATGATCAGGTTGACAACAGGTGTGTGGAGTCAGTAAGCCAAATCCCAACTCAGACTCTATCAGACTCTGACTCCAGCTCCAGCCAATTTGGGATGCCCCATAAAGGGGTAGACCAACCCAAGAGTCTTACAGATTTCTCCTTTAAAGTGGACCAAAACCTGGGATTTTCACTATCCTGAGTTTTGGTCCCTCTCTTTGGGGCACTCTGAATTGGAATGCCCCGCTGTTTGACACCCCCCCTCTCCATATTGCCCACTTTTCTTACTTTTTCTCGAGCGGGCATGGGTCTTCTCCAGTCAGATTCTCTGGCCATGAATATTAATATGCAGCTGGAGAAGCTGAATAAAATCCTAGCTGCACGAGCGGCATCGCTTTCATCCTTCTGCTGTGCACAGTTACAGCGGGCATGGCCACGTACAGCTGCAAAGGGAAGCAAATCATCCTGCCGTCGCATGTGCCCTGGGCTTGTTTGAAAGGTAAGAAGAGCAGGGGGTGGGGTTTACAGAGCAGGGCATGCCAGTTTGGGATGCTCCAGGGAGAGGGAATCAACCAGCCCTGGAGTCTTATAGTCTCCAGGAACGGTTTTGGGCCTCTTTAAAGTGGACCAACACCCAGGATTTTGACTATCCTGGGTTTTGGTCCACTTCAGGGGGGCACCCCGATTAGGGGTGCCCCGCTGTGTAAAACCCCCCAGAAACACCCCAATACTCACCTCAAAACGCTCCCACGTGGCCGGGTGACAGCGACGGACAAGCGCTGACAGCGACGGACAAGCCAGCGCGTCCGCCGCCGCCTCCCGCACGTCCCTCTGACAGCACGCGCGCCCGCGCCGGCCATTCACAAACGGGAAGGAGGTGAGTTTTTGGGGGGTTTTCGGGGGGGTTCCTCACCGCGGGACATCCCGATCTCGGATGTCCCGCGGTGAGGGGGGTGATCGGCCCGGGAATCTTATAGATTCCCGGGCCGATCACCCCAGGGTGTTGGTCCACTTTAAATATCTGCAACAAAGCCTAAATGTACTATAATGAAATTCAGTGTTACAACACAGTAAATATAACATTTCAAACAATCACTGACCAGCGATAAACACAGGTTGAAATGACAAGGACCTATCGTTTTTCAGGAAGCAGTGGAATTATTGCACTTGCTGTTGTCTCAACATACATATTGTCTGGACAGCCGAGGACGCTGGTGGGATCGATTGGTTCTAAATTTACATCAGCATTTGAAGCAAACCCAGAAAGTGAGTACACTAGACTTTTTAGTCCGATTCTCAAACTGAAAATCTACCCACTGACCATATAATAAATATATATATATATTATATAATATATACTTTACTATGGTGCTGTTATTACAGAAATGTACCTTACTTTTATTTCATTGAAACTCCAGTGATTATATGGTCACCACCAAAGTCTAATGCACTAGTAAAAGTGATCAGTAGCCATGTGTCTGGATGGGATGGGGTGGGGTTCAGAGAACCAGAACTCAAAAGTTTGCAGTGAAAAATGTGGACATTTCCCTCCCCCTCTGTCTGTAGATGACCTCTCCCTCATCTGCTTTAAACGGTCTTCAGGAGCAAACTGATTTTAAAAAGCATGTCTGTTAAATATAAAGATCCCTAGTATAATTGTGCTACTCCTCCTATGTAGATCCATCCAGCTCTGTAGTATTGACCTGCACTGCTACATCAGCACTAATGGACTAAAGTTAAAGTGGACCAAAACCCAGGATTTCAACTATCTTGGCTTTTGGTCCTTGCCCCCGGGGCACCCCGATCGGTGTGTGAAACCCCCTAGGTCACTCAAATAAACTCGCCTCTTTCTGGTCCTATGACACATGCTCGGCTGCTCGTCCAATCGGTGTGCTTGGATCCTTCGTCCGGGATCTCGTCCAATATGAGTGGGTCCGAGCATGCTGATGGTCGCCTCCCCGCTACCCTCTAACAGCGAGTGTGCCCACATCGGCAATTCACAAATGCCTGGCGCTGGCATGCATCCTGCTAGAGGTATAGCAGGGATGTGGCTGCTGCTTGAGCATGCGCCGTTGGCCGGGAAGAAGGTGAGTTTAGTGGTGATCTGGGGTGTTTCACATAGCGGGGCATCCCGATTCTGGATGCTCCGAGGTGAGGGAATCAATCGGCCCAAGAGTCTTATAGATTCCTGGGCTGTGGGTTTTGGTCTACTTTAAGTATTAGTTTTCCTACTTTTAGATAGACTTAGAATTAAAATATCTGTGTTTCCAGTCTGAGAATACTCACTTCCTTTAACCACAGAGTGAGTCTACTTCTTTGTGAGTTAGGAGAAGGTTTGCTGAGCCTGGCCTGTCCCAGTCTCTCTGGGAGAGTTGCCCAGAAAATTATGATCTGATGTCCAATGATGTGCTAAACTGTACTGTTGGGGTCTAGATCTCCATACATATATTTGTGTAGCTTCATCATATTTGATTATATATACTGGTTGGGTATTAGGACACACGTTGAACAAATAGCCAACCAGAGGCACACACTCCTGTGCTGTATCTTTTTGTTGTTCTTTTTCCAGGCAGTCTCCCTTATACTGGAGGGCCTGGTTGATCCCTATGTACGCACTGGTCATCAGCTGTCACTGTACCAGAGGGCTGTGCGAATGAGAGACTCTCCAAGCTGCAAGAAATTCCACAAGATGTTCAGCAATCTTCCGGAGATTATTGTAGAGGATGTACCTCATGTAAGTTACCGAGACTCATCGTGTAAAGGCTAAAGCTAATAATAAGCCTGTGCTCTGCCTCCTGAAAGCTTTCTTATGCTTTAAACTGATCCTATACCCAGCAAGGAAGACTTTAGTAAAACAAGAAGCAGGCTGTTTTGGGGCACTGGGTTGGGGATAGACTGTGATGTCCTAAACTTCCTTTTGGACATTTATTTTCATATCATGGCTATTTAATTTCATGTACCTGGCTGCAGATGAATATTTGTCATTTAGTTTTTTTTTCTTTAATGAACAGGTTACTATTAAAGGCAAGATGTGCCCACAGACGGGCATGGCCAAATCGGTCTTTCTAATGGAGAGCATGGTGGAGGAGGGTGATGAATGTACTCTGTCTACAGTGATGTGTTCAGTGGAGGAGCTGGCACTGGCCCATTATAGAGAGTGTGGCTATGAACAAGGTAAGTGTGTTCATTTTATGCAGCAGCTGGGTGTTCTGTAGTCCACCTAAGTGGCTTTGTATTTCAAACTCCTCCTGCAGCACTTTGATGCCTGGCACTATTCATATTAGAGAGTTTCCCTTTTTGCTCTAGCAGCTAACAACCTCTGTGGCTGGTAGATCTATGGCGTTCATGTACAAGCAGGTACAGACCCTTAATGTACCCCATAAAGCTGCCCACGTGAAATTTGCATTAAAAAAGATAAATAATTAAATAGCCACACAATAGCTTATAACATGTGTATGAATAATCTGGCGATAGAAAAAGGAAAAAATATCTGCCTCTCTTTTAAATTGTATAATGACAATGGCTCAGTCCATTTGCTGAATAGGGGGATCTGCTGGGTTGTATTTAGTGAGCTGCTTCATTTAGCCCACTGGTCTCCTAGCAACACTTTACCTCAGAGGCTGACACTGTAATCAGTGGTAACGGCTGTGTGTGTGTGAGGTGCTGCTTTTGTTATGAGACCAGGTGACTCAAATGTGTAAAATCTATACAAAATAAACTAAACTGACTGAAAACGACTGAAATTCTTCTTTGAATAACTGTGCAGGAAAATCTAAAGGTATTAAAGTGGAACAAAACCCCATTCTAAATCAGGATGCCCCACTGTGTGAAACGACCCCTGGATAACCACAGATCCCCCCATTTTTCTGGTGCGCTCACGCAGATAGTCATTTAGACAGGCCGGGCGGCCAGGAAAGTTACTGCTCAGGCTCCCCATCTGTGTGCAAACAGAGCTGATTGGATAAGAGCCCGCGCATGCGCTGTGGGACAGGGAAAGGTACGTTTTTACAGGCGAACTTGGGGATTTCACATATCAGGGCATCCCAAGTCAGGATGCCCCTAGGGGCACAAAACAAAACTCCAGATAGTGAAAATCCTGGGTTGGGCTTTGCTCAAAACACACAAAGCTGAAAGAAAGATCATATGGAAAAAAGAAAAATAAGAATATGAAAGAGAAAATGGTAAACTGAAAGATTCTGCAGCAGAGCCAACATGAAGGGAAAACTGTCAAAATCACCTAAATGACTTCTAGAGCTTTTCTCTCTGTTTTAGATATATAAGTTCTGGCCAGGCAATGTTGCAATGTTGTTATCTTATGCTGGACGGCTGCCAGTACTGAACAGCTGATACTTTGATACATTGTTTCACCCCTCTCCTCAGCATGGAACAGGCCAGAATGTCGGGCCCTGACACTCAGCAGACATAAACATGAGCTATTAGACTCCAGCTGCTCAACACACACATCATTTTTTTCTACATTTGTAATTCTTACTCCAACACTTACCTACATTCCAAGTACCATTTAAATATAAGTCACCAAGAAAAATTCGCGATACTGCTCCTTTAACTAGTCCACATGAGACATCTTATATGTGTGGCTGTAACATTTACGATTCTGCAGGACATGGTGGGTGACCCTTTCTTCATGCAATCACTGTAGAGGCTGGAGGAAAGGCCTTAATTTGGATAGTTTTGGCCATTGTGCCATAGAAGTCAATGCAGAAAGTCACCACAATTATAGGAACATCTCACTAACTTATGGCATACCAGAAACGCTGCAAGTTCAGTAGCTGAAGGACACTTCTTGCCCCCGCCTTTTAGTTCAATTTCTGCATGATCACACTCTTAACTGTGGTCAGACAGCCTCCCATGTGCCGCAGCGCTCCCTGTGTAAGAGAGCCTTGTAAGTGAGACCACTAGGCCTGAATTTGGATAGTTTTGGCCATTGTGCTATAGAAGTCAATGCAGAAATTCACCACAATTATAGGAACATCTCACTAATTTATGACATAACTAGAGGCTACCAGAAACGCTGCAAGTTCAGTAGCTGAAGGACACTTCTTCTAATGCTGCTAAGAAGGAAACTTGGGAAATAAAGAACAGAAACAAAAAATGCTAATTTTGTGAAACAAGGATTTATTAAAAAGGTTAATTTCATCAAAATGCATTGTAGCTTGGTTATCTAAATGATTTTGAGAGTCTCTGCAAAAAAAAATCTTTCTAATCATTTTCATTAGGAAAATGAAAGGGATTTTTTAGGCAAAGGTTTAAAAAAATAAACAGCAGCTTACCTTGGCAAGCGTTCCTCCAGAGCTGTGTCTTCTCTCGGCAATATATACTTATATACTCGGAAATATACTTCCTCATCTGCACCTGCCATTCTGGTTCTCCAATACTAGCTCAAGGAGCTAGTCCAGACCACGACCCCTCTGTATTGATGGCTTGAATGGCACTCTTAGAACTGCCGCTCAAGCCTAGCTAACCCCTCCTTCCTCCCCACCCTAGCAAGAACTTTCGCTCCCAACTCTGCACCACCCATTAGGCTGATTATTATGTAGCATCACATCTCCAAGGGCCACGACCACATGCTTCAGAAGAGAAATCATGGGGTAAAACTGTCAACCTTGATATCCCAGCCATTTCTGCTTCAATTTAAAAAAGGTAAACCATTTAGGGCAGTGCCAAATGTAGCCCAATACAATGGGCTAACAATTGGCTATGCCTGAAGTTTTTCTCAAGTTTGAATGCTCCATGAGCTGCTGTTATTTCCAAATTAGTAAAAAAAATCTATACTTGGTTAGAACAAAAATCAGTACTTCACTGCCTCGCCCCAATAATTTAATGTGCAAAGAATTATGGTGTGTCTCAGGAACAGTGTTTTCCTCTGAAAGGGTCCCGGCAATTACAATAATAAGTCAGCATGGAGCTCATCTGAAGCCTGTGCCATAGTCGCTCCTCCATTGCCTACAGCATGCTGTAGATGCTGTAAGAGGTTTTCAAAGTTTGCCCCCCTCCTTTTAGTTCAATTCCTGCATGACCACACTCTAACTGTGGTCACACAGCCTCCCCTGTCCCTCAGCGCTCCCTGTGTAAAAGAGCCTTGTAAGTGAGACCACTAAGGCTTGGCAGGTCTCACTCATGTTTGAGATATTTCAACAGGGACGGTCGTGCGACCACATTTGAGGGTGGTTGTAAAGGAATGGAGTTGAAAGGAAGGGCACACTTGCTGCAGCATGTACAGCACACTGCAGGAAGTAGAGGGGCAATGTATGGGCTTCAGATGAGCCATTGCCATTGCCTGGACTGTCACTTTTTAACCCGTTGTTGTGTACCCATACTCCTTTGGGCTGTGGTGTGCGTGTGTGGTGAATGATAGCCTGTTGTTGGTTTACTGTCTGTAGCTTGCAAAATATAATACGTATTATATACTTATTATATTTTGCAAGCTATATACAATAAACCAACAACAGACTAAGGAAAATCTTTAAAGAAAGTGAATGATGTCCTAGCACACATAAATATCCCATGTATCTGTCTGTGCCCATTCTGTGGTTTCATACTTATGTCATATATCTTGACAGGGCTTGACAGCCTTTTTATTGCTTTTCAGGCATTCATGGTGAAGGTTCCACATTCTCCACCTTGTATGGTCTGCTCATGTGGGATATCATATTCATGGAGGGGGTTCCTGATGTATTTAGAAATGCCTATCAGGTACGTTTTAATATTTATAGGTTCCCATCTCCTATGTATATTAAGTACAGGGATCTGCTACAGAATTTTTCTCTTTTGGATTTCAAAGATCAAGACTGACTATTGTCTTGTTAAGTGTTATTTATACAACCAATTCTCTCTGGGTAAATGTAGCTGAGCATGTGAAAGGCGCTGATCATTGGCAAGATGCATTGTTTTGTTTCAGGCGTTCCCTTTGGATCTGTACACGGACAGCTTTTATGAGAACAGGAAGGAAGCCATTGAAAGCCGTCTCCAGCTGATCCAGGAAGCATCCACTGAGACTCTTCACAGCTTGATGGCTGACGTGTGGAATGAACACCTAGGCGAAGCAGCTGCTCTGGTCAGCTGGGAACGCTTCTCTTCCCTGCAGCAGGCCCAGGTAAACGCTGTCCTGGAGACGGAAATAATAATGGTGACTTCATAGAGGCAAATCAAGTCCCCATGCGTCTTAGAAAACATCAGCCGTTGCTAGTTATCTAGAACTCTCCGGCAATTTTCCATAGTACTATTAAGGTTTAGTATCCTCCCCAGAAATACTGACCCCAGATCAGGAGTTTGCTCACTAGGAAGTGAGAACTGCACTCACACCAGCTAACCAAGCCTTAGCTTAAACGTCCTGTCCATGCTGGCCGAAAAAGATGCTTAGATCTTCTCCTCTTGCATTGTTTGGCCCTGTAAAACTCCCCTGATTCCATGTGTTCCAGTGTCCATGCTGCTAATTCTATTTACTGAAATTAAAGGGGGTGTGCTAGGTGCTGCCTCAATATTGAATGGAAAATGGCGCCCACGCAATCTTGAGACAAAGAGACCTGATCTCGATATAAAGTTAATCTTACAAAGGCAGACAGTGCTAAAGCAGCTGCAATGGAGGTAAAAGGTAAGTATCTCCTTTCTTTTTATCCCAGCCTAGACTATCCCTTTTAAGCCGATCTTAAATCAGATTAATACCTGTGGTAACCAGGCTGTAGAGTCTAAAAGAGTCCAGGACTGGGTTACAGATTGCCTCCAGGAAATCCTGATTTGGGGTACATCACTGGGCAAAACCCTCCATAAAGTCACTTTTGTCATTCTATCCCACACTGCATGCACAGGCCTCCTGAGGCTATGGGTAAAAAGTTAAAGGAGCACTATCGTGAAATTGTGTGAAATCCATATACACGTCGGCTAATGAGAGGAGGGGTCACTTATACACCCGAACTGAATAAAACTCCCACCAAGCTTGTAGTTTATTCTCTCGTGGTAAGAATAAAACCCAGGGGTGACAGGTTTAGTGTATCGGGGTGACAGAGCCTGTCACTCCTGATTTCCTCTTCCATCCATGTAAATAAAAGAAACAAGCCTGGCTGGACATTTCTTGATGCTGGGTGTATAAGTGACCCCTCCTCCTCCCATCCAGCATTTTTATCATTGGACCATTTTTTCGCAATAGTGCTCCTTTAATGCATTGGGTCCAAGCTGGAGGGGGGGGGGGGGTGTATAGGTAAGGGAATAAGAGTGGGTAGGATTTTGGATATGGGTCTGCTAAATCGGAATATACTGTTGGGACTCCCTGACAGATTCCTGGTCCAGAGAACTGAAATGTATTCACCACATGACACCATTTTGTATTTGCCTTTATAATCTAAAATGAATTGTTATGATTTTGCAGAGCCTAGTGTCTTGTCTTGGGGGACCATTGCTAAGCGGGATCTGCAGTAAAATGTCCAAAGACATCCGGCACTGCAAAGGAGGCCTTCCTGATCTGGTGGTGTGGAGTGCACATAGGAAAATCTGTAAGGTAAGTAGATACCTGCCTTCTAAACAGCTTTAGATTGCTGCCATTTTTTTGTGCGGGGGAGCATACATAGCGACTGCATCAGGGCCAATGAAGTCAAGTGGCTCTATCACTAAAAATCCGCATTATATACAGAGAGGTACACGCATCTGCCAAGCACGGTTTGTCTCTGATGATTGCCTTTTTTGTAGTCCAATAGTAACTCTGTTCAGTAAAACAAGAAACGGTTCACTGTATGAGCCATGATCCTATTTAAACAGGACAAAGCCCCCAATCTGTGTGCTATGCTGTGCATAGAATGGTGGGGAGAGTGGCCAAGCTCCCCTCCAGCTTTGTGCGGCCATTCAGACAAGCTTGTCACAGGTGGGCACATCAGCCATGCTATCATAAAGATAAGATTCCGGACTGACCACATTGTTCACATTTTTGGCCTTCTTAAAGTGGACCAACACCCTCCAGCGAGTGTTGGTGGCCATAGGAGCCGCCACTATATGACAGGCTGGGGTAGGGGAAATCCAGAATGCCCGTAATCTTTACCTTATCCTCCCTTCCCCGCCAGGAATCCTGCACCGCGATTGGCCATCTGACGCTCAAGTGGCCTAATGTCCTGTCCATGTGAGCGTGGGGCGGCCAATCCTGGCGCTGGATTCTTGGAGGGGGGGCAAGGATAAGGTAAAGATTACTGGCTTCCTGGGGGATAAAGTGTGTGTGTGTGGGGGGGGGGGCTCCAGCATTCTGCCCCCCCCCCCCCCGAGCCTGTCATATAACGGCAATGTTGGTGGCCAGCAACACCCTCATTGCAGTGGTCTCATCAAATGATCTGAGTGTAATTGCCTATAACTGACCACTAGAGGCTGCTGTTTAGCTGAGGGCTCTGGATGATTCAAGTAATGTTCATGTAAAATAGGAATGCTAATAAGTGATATACACTTTCTCCATTTACTATAAAAGACTAATTGGCAGAAATAGATGCCTGTGGGACTGGCAGAAAAATCCTGACTATTTACCTTTTGTGCTCCTCTGCTGATTAGTCCTAATTAAATAGCTTGAAACTTACCGGACAATGATTTGAGTCCCTGGTGAGCAGCTTCATAATTTTGCTGACAAGCGACCAAGGCGACCAGGCTGCTGTACACCCCCTCCATTGCAGTGACTAGAGTGGGCGTGGCCAGTAGCTAAGGGGGGGGGGGCATATGACACATAGCCCTTGGTCATCAGGGAGGTCCTCAATCTTGGTAACCAGTAGGATAAATTGAACTGGAGTAAGCTGCTGTGGGGACAGATGTGGGGACAGATGGGTGGATGTATGCTTGTGTTTCTCCAAGTGCTTGAGCACAAATCTTTCTAGCAAGTTTTAGTCTCACGTGAGACTCCTTATACTTATACATTGTAATGTTCTAGAGTAGGGGTTTCCCAACCTTTATTTCAGTGCTACTAGTACCACCTGTTGGGAACCCCATTCTAGAGGATAACATTTAAAGAGGAACAATCTGGAGACTAAAAGATTCCATGGCGGATGCATGTTCACATGGCATTTCTCAATGGCTGGCACAGATGGGCAGGGGAGCGGCCTGTGGCTCATGCTCCATTCATATTACTAGTCAAGTGGCTAGTAAAGCTGAATGGAGCGCAAGCTGATATCTTCTGTATGAGCCATGATGAGGCCCCATTTAAAGAATTCCACATTTCCTCCATCTATTTCTGCCAATTTTGTTCGGTATTTTCAGATAGTAGCAGGCATGGCCATAGCACAGCATCCCGCTGGGAGGGCACAGCTCCGGAGTTTCTGGAGGCTGATGTCTTAGCCGAGCTGGCACATCTAAAGGTAAGTAAGACGCTGGGTCCAGATGGAATCCACCCCAGAGTTCTAAGGGAACTTAGGTTTGTGATTGCAGCCCCTCTGACTGATTTACTTAACCATTCCCTTTCAACTGGTGAGGTTCCAGATGATTGGAGAATGGCCAATGTCATACCAATCCATAAAAAGGGGAGTAGAGAAGAAGCCAGTAATTACAGGCCAGTTAGTTTAACATCTATAGTGGTCAAATTAATGGAAACACTCTTAAAAAAACAGATAATTTCCCATCTAAAAATTAATGACCTATTGGACCCAAAACAGCACGGCTTTACTGAGGGCAGATCATGTCAGACCAATCTTATTGATTTCTTTGACAATGTCACTAAAGTGTTAGATGAAGGTGGTGCTGTGGATATCGCCTATCTGGATTTTAGCAAAGCCTTTGACACTGTACCACATAAGGAGCTCATAGATACGTTATTGAAGGTAGGACTCAATCCCTGGATAGTTCAGTGGATTTCCAGTTGGCTGAGGGATCGGTATCAGAGTGTTGTTGTAAATGGCGTGCAATCTGAACAAAGGCGAGTTACAAGTGGTGTGCCGCAAGGCTCTGTCCTGGGCCCCATTCTTTTTAATATATTTGTAAGTGACATAGGAGAAGGCTTGGTAGGAAAAGTTTGTCTGTTTGCTGATGATACAAAGGTTAGTAATAGGGTGGATATTCCTGGAGGTGTCTGCAACATGGAAAATGATTTAGCTTTACTGGATAGATGGTCAAAACTGTGGAAACTAGAGTTTAATGTCTCTAAATGTAAAATCATGCACTTGGGTAGAAGGAATCCCTGCTCTGAGTATCGTATGGGCAGCACTGTGTTAGCCAGGACCTCGGAGGAGAGAGATTTAGGGGTACTGATTACTGATAGCTGCAAGATGAGTGGACAGTGTAGCCAGGCAGTGGGAAAAGCAAGCAGGATGCTCGGCTGCATAGCTCGAGGCATCACCAGTAGGAAGAAGGAGGTTGTAATGCCGCTGTATAGAGCCCTGGTGAGGCCACAGGTAGAATACTGTGTGCAGTTCTGGAGACCTTACCTGCAAAAAGACATTATTCAAATAGAACGTGTCCAAAGGTGGGCAACAAAAATGGTGGAAGGACTTAAACTTAAAACTTATCAGGAGAGACTTAAAGAACTTAATTTGTACAGTCTGGAGGAAAGAAGGGAGAGGGGGGACATGATTGAGACCTTTAAATATGTGAAAGGATTGAATAAGGTTCAGGAGGGAAGTGTTTTTAAGAAGAAGCTTAATGATAGAACAAGGGGGCACAACCTGAAGCTAGTCGGGGGGAAGATCAGGAGCAATATTAGAAAATATTATTTCACAGAAAGAGTAGTAGATGCTTGGAATAAACTTCCAGCAGAGGTAGTTGAAAAATCAACAGTCACTGAATTTAAACATGCCTGGGATAAGCACACATCTATCCTAAGATAAAGAGTACATACAGTATACCCATAAGGGCAGACTAGATGGACCGTATGGTCTCCTTCTGCCGTCAACCTTCTATGTTTCAATGAATACCAACCACCTCTCTAAAGTATAGAGGCTCTGAGGGCCTGTGGTTCCCATTTTTATGGGGAATCCCAAACTGGGATTCCTGTAGCTTAGGTGCTTACTCGCGCCAGGTATATTCTTAGTATACAGTACGTCCTGCTCCAAATCTAATACTTACAGTTGTGATATACTCCGCCAGATGGCGCTGGACTGCAGAGACATCGAAAATAGGCTTCTCCCGGCCCCTCAAATACCCGGGACCTCCCACAAATCCCCAGAATTTCTCTGCAGTCTGGCTGCGAAGGACGAGAAATTGGCTCTCTACTCGCAGGTGATCGGGGCTATTAGCCTGCGGCCCTGTAAGACTATTCCCACCCGTTCCATTAGTAATATGCCTCCCAGCCTTGGCTGCGCTGGTCGGGTGAGGGTAGGCAGCACCGCTGTTAGGTGCTTAGGAGCGCTGCTCCACCGCAATCCCCCACCAAAGGGTAGGCGGTTCAGGCTTATGGTGAGCCTCTATGGGATGCCCCTCCCACACTATTGCCCCTTGCCCCTACCTGTCGGTGGGTCCTATTTAAGTGGCCGCCGTCCTCCCTCCCTCTCCTTGTAGTCTTCGGGGGAAAAGAGGGGGGGTGTATGTGTATAGATAGGTATATATTGCATTTGTGCTAGTTTCACTGTCTTTTCACATGCCTTTATTCTTGTGTCAGCCGCCGCGCTGACTTGTCTTTACTGTATTTTAAATTTGCCGCCGCTCGCTGACTTGGCTCCACGCTTGGCGGCGGCATTACCTCAGGCGCTGGCGCGCCTTCGTTGGCTGCTTGCCGTGCTGGCTTCGCGCTCTTCGGGGGGGCGGGGCTCGTCTTTGGCGCGTTCCGCGTCATCGCTGTTACTGGCCTGCTCCTCGAGGTATACCAACGCCATCTTCCCTGTCTGGTTGGCCTATGCGCGATGGACTCCTACCTACCGCGGTCCGTAAGTGCCCTCGCGGGCGGCTTTATTTACTTCACTTGGGTTACGATGTACTTAAGGTCTTGTCTGCTTATGTCTTTCAGGCGGGACGAACCCTTCCTGGCTTCTCCCGGCCCTTTTGTAGTATATTACTTATAGGCCTTGTAAAAACTATACTCCCACTTCCCTAGAGGGTTAGGGGCATCCAGGGTTGCTATATAGCGTTATTCCCTATTGGCGTATAGCGCCGCTAAAAAATCACCATATGGAGGCATCCCAGGAGAATGTGACCGGGGTCCCTTCGGGACAAGACCGGCTGTGTGTAGCGTGTGGGAATCCTCATGCTGTTGCTGACAAGGCGCGGGTCTGTGTACCCTGTGCTGAGCAGGTGCTTGCATTGCAATCTGGCCTGCCAGTGGCTGCACCTCGTTTCACTTCGCCTACTCCCCCAAGCTTAAATCTCACTCCTACCGAGTTGCATACTAGTGGGGACTCTCAGCCTGATGTGTCTTCTAGACTGGCTACTATTGAACAGATTATTGCGAAGTTCTTAGCGCGTAAGGCCCCTGCTAAGAAGCGGCACTTGACGCCTAATGTCACTGCTATACCCCGTCTGATGAAGGGGAGCTCTTTTCTGATTCAGGCTCATCTGATGAGAGACCAAGGGGTCATGACGATTCTGGCTCTGACCCCTGGGCCCTGGATGACACTGACAGATTATTGACCCAGATTTTTGAGGTTCTGTCCATCTCTCTCCCTGTTGAGGCCCCCCAGCAAAATCACGTCTGGAATTTCCAGAGCAGGCACATTTCCATAACCTTGTGCTCAAGGAATGGGAGTGCCCCAGTAAACTTCCCGGGGTTCCAAAGAGTTGGGATAGGAAGTATCCCTTTCCTGCTGAGGTGGTTAAATGTTGGTCATCCCCACCCGAGGTGGATGCCCCGATCCTAGGGTTATCTAACACCTCTGTTATGCATTCCCCTGATTCTACTACCCTGCGGGATGCTGAAGACCGGCGTATTGATCAGCTGGCATCCCACGCTTTTCCATGTGCGGGGACGGCGCTGGGCCCGGTCTGTGCCTCTGCCATTACTGCTGTGGCCACTAGAACCCTTATCAGAAATATGCTTGATAGTGCCCCTGATGATTTGCCTTGTGAGGTGTTTAATGCACTCTCCAGTTGTGATGTTTTTGTAAATTTTGTCCTCTCAGCATTGGATGACACCATTAGAATGTGTGCCAGAACTTCTGCCCTTGTGGTGGCTATACGCCGCTCAGTTTGGCTGCGCCAGTGGGCTGCTGACAACGCTGCCAAGAAGGCCCTCACTGGGTTTCCCTTTAAAGGACTGCACCTGTTTGGGGACCGCCTGGACCTTTTTGCTAAGGGAGGCAGGTTGCCCCAGCGCAGGTGGCAATCTCAGCCCTTTCGGGGTCAGGGTTCCTTCTCCTCACCTTTCCGTGGTGCAAGACAGGGAAGGGGGGTTTCTTTCCATGGGGCCCGGGGAGATTTTTGGGGTAGAGGCAGAGGACGTGGACGTCCTGGCGCCTCCTGGGGTCCCAAAGCTAAATCCTCTCCCAAGCCCCCTCAAGCATGATGGGGCGCCCTCACCCATCCGGGTGGGGGGACGGCTGCAGCACTTCGCTCACGTCTGGAGGCTTCATGTCTCAGACCGGTGGATTCAGGAGGTAGTGTCCTCCAGTTACAAGTTGGAGTTTGCTGCCGATCCCCCTTCAAGATTCATCAGATCCCGGATTCCTCAGGACCCTGTGTCAGCTCAGGAGCTAGTGCAAGCGGTGCAAGGCCTCCTGGAGCTGGGGGTCATCTGCCAGGTCCCTTTAAGGGAAATAGGCAAGGGTTTTTATTCCAACCTATTCACAGTACCCAAAAAAGATGGTTCTGTCAGGCCCATCCTGGACTTAAAGGTCCTCAACAAGTTTGTCAGGGGCAGGCGCTTTCGCATGGAAACTCTGCGCTCTGCCATCAGTTCCCTGCGCCCAAGGGATTTCATGACTTCTGTGGACATCAGAGATGCTTACCTTCATATTCCTGTGTTCCCAGGTCATCAAAGGTTCCTCAGATTCGCTCTGATGGATCAACACTACCAGTTTGTGGCCTTGCCCTTCGGCCTCACTTCAGCTCCCAGGGTGTTCACAAAGGTGCTGGCCGGCGTGATGTCTCTGCTCAGATGTCAGGGCGTCCGACGTCCTCATCACTTCCCAGTCTCTACACCAGGCAGAGTCTGATACTCAGCTGGTGGTGTCCACTCTGGAGTCATTTGGATGGGTGATCAACCACCCCAAGTCCTCACTGTCCCCTTCCTTGGTAACTCCATTCCTAGGAATGAATCAGGATACAGTTCAGGAAAGGATCTTCCTTCCTCAGCAGAAGGTGGACAGTCTGATTGCACAGGCTCAGTCCCTCCTAGCTTGTCCCCATCCCTCCATCAGGCAGGGGATGCAGCTGGTGGGCCTGATGGTGGCGTGCTCAGTTCCACTTGAGGCCTCTGCAACTTCACCTATTGTCAGTATGGGACAAGGACCCAGCATTACTGGACAGGGTCTGTGTGCTCTGCCCCCTGGTCAGGAGGTCCCTCTTGTGGTGGCTCAAGGAACCTGTTGGGGGGCAGATACTTTCTTGCCCCTTCCTGGGAGACGGTCACCACGGATGCCAGTCTGTCAGGTTGGGGGGGTTTCTGGAATTCCCTGCGGTTCCAGGGGAGGTGGGGCCCACACACCTATCAATGTCTTGGAGCTGCGAGCGATCAGGTTAGTTCTGGCTCGCTTGACTACTCAGCTTCGGGGCCTGCCGGTTCAGGTGCGCTCAGACAACCAGACGGCAGTTGCCTACATCAATCATCAGGGAGGGACCCGGAGCAAGGGGGCCCTCCAGGAAGCGTCTCTGATTCTGACTTGGGCGGAGGCCAATGTCCCCTGCATTTCAGCTGTGTACATTCTGGGGGTGGAAAATCGCCTGGCAGACTCTCTGAGCAGGGGGACCTCTCGCCAGGGAGAATGGTCCCTATGCAGCAGGGTGTTTCAGTCTCTGTCACCGTTGTGGCAACCAGATGTGGATCTGTTCACGTCCCGCCACAATCACAAGCTTCCAGCTTTTGTCTCTCTGTCCCGGGATCCTCTGGCCCTGACCTCGGATGCGCTAGCAATGTCATGGCAGGACTTTCAGTTACTGTATGTCTTCCCTCCAATTCCCCTGCTGCGCAGGGTTCTGCACAAGATTGCTCTGGAGGGGGTGTCAGCAATTCTGGTGGCCCCCAGGTGGCCAAGAAGAGTGTGGTTCGCAGACGTGGTGCATCTGGCAGTAGATCAGTATGCTCTGCCCTTGGTGCCAGATCTGCTCACTACGCCATCCCAATTTACAAACTCTGGCTTTGATGGCTTGGCTGCTGAAACCTCCATTTTGATGGAGAAGGAGCCGTCTTCCTCAGTTGTGGATACTTTGATTAAAGCTAGGAAGAAGTCTTCCTCTTCCATTTATTACAGGGTTTGGCGTGCCTACATTGACTGGTGTGAGTCTAAGTCTCTTCCCTGTCGTGTGTTCTCTATTCCCAGGATTCTGGAGTTCCTGCAGCATGGGTTGGAGATGGGGCTCCATCTCAGTACTCTGAAGGGTCAGGTTTCTGCCCTGGCTATTTTTTTTCCAGAAGTCTTTTGCTCAGCACCCTCTGATTTTTCCAGGGGGTCACTCAGGTGCAACCCCCACGTAAGCCTATGGTGCCTGTTTGGGATCTGAACTTGGTTCTGTCAGCTTTGCAGGGTGCTCCCTTTGAACCTGTGCAGGATGCTGCTTTGGCCATTCTTACGCTCAAGGTTGTATTTCTGGTGGCTATCACTTGGCGTGTGTCTGAGTTGGCGGCGCTTTCTGATGCTCTTTTTGTGGTCCCTTCTGGTCCTAGGAAGGGTTTGGCTCCTGCCAAGTCTACTATCAGCAAGTGGATTCGTCAGGCTGTGATTCAGGCCTACTCTGCTAAGGGGAAGAATCCTCCCTTCTGCCTTACTGCTCATTCCACTCGTGCTATTGGTGCCTCTTGGGCTTTTCAGCACCAAGCTTCTGTTGAACAAGTTTGCAAGGCCGCCACTTGGTCTTCTGTTCATACCTTTTCAACGTTTTACAAGATTGATGTTAGGGCCTCAGCTGATGCTGTTTTTGGCCGAAAGGTTCTGCAGGCGGCAGTGGTTTAAACTGCATTCTGTTGTCTTTTTTCTTGGGGATCCCACCCTACTTTATGGACACTGCTATTGGATGTCCCGATAGGAAGTACTATATCTGGAGCAGGACGTACTGTATACTAAGAATAATACAATTCTGTGATTACTCACCTGTAGAATTGGTATTATGAGTATACAGTACGTCCTGCTCCAACCCACCCTTGGTTTACATTATCTTGGATCCCCTGTATGGTGATTATCATTGTTATAGTTGATAGTTGGGTTGTTTATTTCTCCCGGCTTCTCGTTAACTGCTTTTCAATGCTGGGGATTGGTGGGAGGTCCCCGGGTATTTGAGGGGCCGGAAGGAGCCTATTTTCGATGTCTCTGCAGTCCAGCGCCATCTGGCGGAGTATATCCCGAGTGTAAGTATCAGATTTGGAGCAGGACGTACTGTGTACTCATAAAACCAATTCTACAGGTGAGTAATAACAGAATTGTATTTTTTGAATAGTTGGCGTGAACAAGGCCCAAAGCCAGAGATGAGTGGCGATGATACCGATTGGCTAAGCCACTGATCCTGGGAGATGGGAGACAGGAGGAGCAGACAAAGTAAACATCTTGGGTATTGTTCCTCTTGGAAGCAAACCCCAGAAGGCTTCCCTATCAAGCAGTTCTTAGGCCGCAACATCTCACTGATGCATCAAGTGCTGCCAGAGGCATACATAGAGGGGCCCTATAGCAAAAATCAGAGTGGACCCCCCTAAAAAAAGACCTATTCCCCAGCAGTAAAATACCTGCAGTGAGGTGCAGCCTTGGTTTGTGAGTAGACCAGTCAGAGACCAAGCTCGCCTGGTTCACCACCCTTGGTCAGCCTCTGAACCCTCTGGGGATCCCCATCTCCAAAAAGGAGATGGCAAATACTTTGCTGTCGATTTTTCCAGGTTAGAAGCAGTAGGTAAAGCTGGATGTCACTGATTTACAGAGTCTAGTCTAGTCCCCAGTCTAACACTGTTAGAGACTGCGCTCTGACTGGAGTTCTAGGTAGTGTTGGTGGCTGTGGGGCCCAGTGAGGTTGTTTTCTTCCTGGGCTGCTTGTTTCTCTGAGTGACCTGTACAAGGGGGAAACATTGTGCCCCGCAGAACCTACGGCTCTCCTTGTAGACAGCGCTCAAACTCTGCATACTGCTGTGTTCTAGTCCGATGCTGATGTCACAGGTGGGGGACACAGCTTGAATTGGGCCATGGGCCTGGTAGCAGTTGCCTTCTCAGTCTCTATGGTATGTACACCCACGCTCTGCTTTAATGTTACTTTTTCAGTATTTTGCCTGTTTGGATCTGTTTCCTGGGGATAGAATTTGCTCACCTATTACTGTCTAGGGGGAGTCCCCCTGCAAGCTCTGTCCCTGGTAAGCGGTTGCCATTTGCTGTGTACAGAACAAGTCTTCAGTCAAAGTTCAAGAATACGAGGGCCCACTTGACTCTAGGAGACCACCAATTCCCTTCTGTGCAGGTTCAGACATGAGCTGTAATTACATTGGCCCCATATTTAGGAGGCCTTGGCTATGAACAGACAGTAGCTATAAACCACTGGTCACTGCCCTCTGTTACAGAAATAGCTCCTATCGAAAACCACAAAGCTTTGTTTACAGGCCAAGAGTTATTTCATGTGGAGCCTAAATACAGATGGAGCCTCTGATGATCTACTGCTGAAAAGGGCCGGTGAGATGTGGCGAGCTGAGCCAGCAACATGACTCCATATGCTGCGCTGTTTATTTACTCACCAATTAGAATGAGACACTTAATACATGTCATTATGTGTGGATGTATTAAAACCCTCTCCACAATATTTAAAGTGGACCAAAACCCAGGATTTTGACTATCCTGGGTTTTGGTCCTTGCCCCTGGGGCACCCTGATGTGGGATGCCCCATTGTGTGAAGTCCCCCAGGTCACCTACTCCAGCTCACCTTGCCCTGGTCCTAATGTGCTTGCATGGTCTCCTGTCCAATGGGTGCACTCGACTGCGCTGACACAAGCGTGTCTAGGCTCGCCTAAGGAGCAGAGTCATTCACAAATGGCGCACACCCTGCTAAAGGGATAGCGGGGATGCGGCTGCTGCCATTGGCCCAGGGAAAAGGTGAGTATACCAGACGTCCTTGGGGTGGGGGTTCTCACAGCTGGGCATCCCCATTCTGGATGCCCCGGGGAGGATGGAATCCAGCTAATCTGTAAGATTCCAGGGCCAATGGGTGTGAGATTTGGTCCACTTTAAAGTGGAACAAAACCCACCAGCGGTCAACCTGGAATCTAAAAGATTCCAGGGTTGTCTGCTGGCTTTCCACTGGGTGTCACCCCAGGGCGCACATACCCACTTGCCTTTCCCTGGTCCAATGGCCCATGTGCAGAATCTCGTCTGCTGAACAGAAATAATTTGGCAGGCGGCTCTCATTGTTGTCAATGGGGAGTGGCTGCTGCCGCAGCCAATGGGAGCTGTTTGCTAAAATTGGTAAACCTAGGAAACGGCTCTCATTGGTTGGGTGCCTGTGCATGCACTGATAGGTTAGTTTAACTGGGTGAACTGTGGGGTTTCATGCAGTGGGGCATCCCCAATCAGGATGCTCTCAGGGAACAGAACAAAACCCGGGAAAATCAAAATCCTGGGATTTGTTCCACACCCCTAACTACTATAGTCCTATTCACATATTGCACCTTGCAAAACCCCCCAGTGCGCCCAGTAAAACTCACCTCTTCTCTTTGGTCCAATGGGGCATGCGCAGGCTCTCATCCAATCAGAGCCCTTTGCCATGTTTACATACTTCAGCAATGGGGAGAGTGCTACCGCTTGTGCGCTTCTATCTGACTGGCTAGGACCATTGTAATCATTCAAAGCTCTGATTGGATAAAAGCTTGTGCATGTGCTGTCAGATCAGGGAAAGGTGGGTTATTACTTCACACTGGGGGGTTTCACACACAGGTGGCATGCTGATTGGACGTTTTTTTTTTCTGCTTTAAAGGCAGCAAAATAAACTATGAAAATCCTACCACCAGTCCTAATCAGACTGGATAAATATGGAAAGTCAGATGGGCGATTCTCATTGTCACATGACTTTTATTTTCCCTCTGTGTCACAGCTGGTGGAGGTGAAGGGCCCCAGTGATCGCTTGTCTCACAAGCAGATGGTGTGGCTGCATGAACTGAAGAAGATGGGGGCAGATGCGGAAGTCTGCCATGTCGTCGCCATTGGAGCCAAGAGCAATAGACTGACCTGACTTGTACAAACACTTTGCAATAAAATGAACTTTATATGATTCAGCTGAGCCTTGTCTTGTTTTAAGGAATGTTCATTGAAGTGGACTTCATGTTAGAACTCCCCTGGGGGCCGCTGGGGTTGCTCCAACTCAACTCCAGGACCTTCACTTTCACCCCCTATTATTCTCTATTGGGGCTTTGACCTAGACCTACTGTAAGACATGTATTAGCTTTAAAGTGGACCAACACCCAGGATTTTGACTATCCTGGGTTTTGGTCCACTTCGGCGGGGCACCCCGATCGGGGGTGCCCCGCTGTGTGAAACCCCCCAGAAACCCCAAAAAACTCACCTCTCAGCGCTCCCACGTGAGCGCCGCAGCCAATCCCCGCCAACGTCCAGGCGGGGATCAGGAACGTCCAAGACGCTTCAGCCGCCGCCGCCTCCCGTGCGTCACTCTCGGTGCGCGCGCGCCCCCGCCGGCCATTCACAGAGGGCCGGCGCGGGCGCGCGCACGTCTGGAGGGGCGCGCGGGAGGCGGCGGCGGCGGAAGCGGCGGCGGATCAGGTAAGGTGTTTTTGGGGTTTCTGGGGGGTTTCACCCCGCGGGACATCCCGATCTCGGATGTCCCGCGGGGTGGGAGGTGATCGGCCCGGGAATCTTATAGATTTCCGGGCCGATCACCCCTGGGTGTTGGTCCTCTTTAAGGTCTGAGGAACCTCCCTACGACCTTTGAACAGTGCTGTGCACAAAAGCCATATGTGAAACCCCCCATACACTTACCTTGTTTCCTGGTTCAACGGCGCATGCGCGAGCCACAGCCACATCACCAATATCCCTCGAGCAGGGCGCATGCCCTCGCCAGGCATTTGTGAATGGCCGACGTGGGCACACTCCCTGTTAGAAGGTAGCAGGGGATGCGTCCAGCAGTGTGCTCCAAGTGCTCTAAATGGACGAGCAGCAGCGCATGTACCATAGGACCAGAAAATACAATTCTGTGAAATACTCACCTGTAGAATTGATATTATAAGTATACAGTACGTCCTGCTCCAGATAGATTACTTACACTTGGGTTATCCTCCGCCAGATGGCACTGCACTGCGAGACATGTAAAACAGGCTCCTCCCGGCCCCTCAAATACCCGGGGACCTCCCACAAATCCCCAGCATTGAAAAGCAGTGAACAAGAAGCCGGGAGAATTCAACCACCAAAAACTGGTAACTATAACAATGATAACAATCACCATACAGAGGATCCAGAATAATGCAAAAAAAACCAGGGTGGGGTGGAGCAGGACGTACTGTATACTTATAATGCCAATTCTACAGGTGAGTATTTCACAGAATTGTATTATTCTTAGTATACAGTACTTACACTTGGGACATCCAATAGCAGTGTCCATAAAAGTAGGGTGGGATCCCCAACAAAAAAAAGGTAACAGCAAACAGTTTAAACCACTGCCGCCTGCAAAACCTTGCGGCCAAAAACGGCATCAGCTGAGGCCCTAACATCAACCTTGTAAAACTTTGAAAAGGTATGAACAGAAGACCAAGTAGTGGCCTTGCAAACTTGTTCAACAGAAGCCTGGTGCTGGAAGGCCCAAGAGGCACCAATAGAATGAGTAGAATGAGCAGTAAGGTGAAGGGAGGACTCTTCCCCTGAGCAGAATAGGCCACAAAAAGAGCATCAGTTTTCCTGAAGGATGCAGTGACTACCAGGTAATACTTCAGACACCTAACCACATCCAAGGAATGCAGAACCCTTTCCTTAGCATTGCTAGGATTAGGACACAATGAAGGAAGAACAATGTCCTGATTCAAATGAAAAGCAGACACCACCTTAGGCCACCAGAAAGACAACCTTGAGGGCAAGCACAGCCAGAGCAGCATCCTGAATAGGTTCAAAAGGGAGCACCAAGTTCAAATACCAGACAGGGACCATAGGTTTACCTGGCGGACGCACATGAGTAACCCCCTGAAAGAAAGTCTTAACCAAAGAATGCTGAGCAAAAGAAAACAGACAGGGCAGAAACCTGACCCTTCAGAGTACTGAGTTGTAGACCCGACTCCAACTCATGCTGTAAAAACTCCAGAACCCTGGGGACTGAGAACACCCGACAGGGAAGAGACCTAGACTCACACCAATCAATGTGGGTACGCCATACCCTATAATAGATGGAAGAAGAAGTTTTCTTCCTAGCCTTCACCATGGTCTCAACCACCGAGGCAGACAAGCCTTTCTCCATCAAGATGGAGGTTTCAGCAGCCAGGCCGTCAAAGCCAGAGTTTGTAAATTGGGATGGCGTAAGGGGCCCTGAGTGAGCAGATCTGGCACTCCTGAGGGCCCCACCTCCCCTGGACCCGCAGGGACTTCCAGAATCCCCCCCCCCAACCTGACAGACTGGCATCCGTGGTGACCGTCTCCCAGGAGGGGGCCAGAAAGGACCTGCCCCCCAGCAAGTTCCTGTGATCCAGCCACCACGAAAGGGACCGTCTGACCAAGGGGGGGAGCACACAGACCCCGTCCAGGGACGTTGGGTCCTTGTCCCATACTGACAGAAGGTGAAGTTGTAGAGGCCTCAAAAGGAACTGAGCAAAAGGCACCGCCTCGAAGCACGCCACCATCAGGCCCACCAGCTGCATTCCCTGTCGGAGGGAGGGCTGGGGACACGACAGCAGGAACCTCACCTGCACAGTTAGATCTTCCACCTTCAGTTGAGGAAGGAATATCCTTGACTGAACCGTACCCAGAATCATTCCCAGGAACGGGGTCACCGAGGAAGGGGACAGAGAGGACTTGGGGTGATTGATCACCCAGCCGAAGGACTCCAGGGTGGACACCACCAGCTGAGTGTCCAACTCTGCCTGCTGTAGTGACCGAGAGGTGATGAGAATGTCGTCCCAGGTAGGGCAGCACGCGTATGCCCCCCGACATTATCAGAGACATCACCCCCGCCAGCACCTTGGTGAACACTCTGGGAGCTGAAGTGAGGCCAAATGGCAAGGCCACAAATTGGTAATGTTGATCTTCCAACGCGAATCTGAGAAACCTTTGGTGTCCAGAGAACACAGGGATGTGAAGGTAAGCGTCTTTGATGTCCACAGACGTCATGAAATCCCCTGGGCGCAGGGAACTGATGGCCGAGCGCAGAGTTTCCATGCGAAAGCGCCTGTTCTTGACAAATTTGTTGAGGATCTTTAAATCCAGAATGGGCCTGACTGACCATCTTTTTTGGGAACTGTGAAAAGGTTGGAATAGAACCCCTTGCCTCTTTCTCTTAAGGGGACCCTGCAAATGACCCCCATACCCAGAAGGCCTTGCACAGCCTGCATCAAAACCTGAGCTGAGACAGGGTCCTGGGGGATCCGGGACCTGATGAATCTTGGGGGGGCCGCACAGCAAACTCTATCTTGTAACCAGAGGACCCTACCTCCTGAATACACCGGTCTGAGACGTGGTGCCTCCAGACGTGAGCAAAGTGCTGTAGCCGCCCCCCCCACCCTGACGGGCTTGGGAGAGGATTTGGGCTTAGACCCCCATGAGGAGCCAGGACGTCGTCTTCTGCCAGGAATCAGCACAAGCCCCCACGAAGGACACCCCTTTTCCCTGCTTAGCACCACGGTAGGGGAGTGAGAAGGAGCCCTGGCCCCGAAATGGCCGAGACTGCCGCCTGCGCTGGGGTAACTTGCCTCCTTTAGCAAAAAGGTCTAGGTGGTCCCCAAACAGGCGTAGCCCCTTAAATGGAAGCCCAGTAAGGGCCTTCTTTGCAGCATTGTCAGCAGCCCACTGGCGCAGCCAAACCGTGTGGCGTATAGCTACCACCAAGGCAGAAGTTCTCGCACACATCCTAATGGCATCATCCAAGGCAGATAGGATAAAGTTTACAAACACATCAGTTAGAGCATTAAACGTTTCAGGTGGCAAATCATCAGAAACACCGTCAAGTACACTTCTGATCAGGGCCCTGAGTGCCACAGATGTAATGGCCGAGGCGCAAACCAGGCGCAGCGCCGTCCCCACAAATGCAAAGGCATGGCATGCCAATTGGTCAATGCGCCGGTCCTCGGTATCCCGCAGAGTAGTAGTGTCAGGGGAGTGCATAATAGAGGTGTTAGACAGCCCTAGAATAGGGGCATCCACCTCGGGGGCGAAGACCAGCACTTGACCATATCAGCCGGAAAGGGATACTTTCTGTCCCAACTCTTAGATATACCGGGAAGTCTACTGGGATGTTCCCACTCCTTAAGCACAAGGTTATTGAATTGGGTTTGCTCTGGAAATTCCAAGCGAGCCTTAGCAGTATGAAAAAGCTCACCTCTTTGCCTGGGTGCCGCAACAGGGGGAGAGATGGACAGAACCTCGAAAATCTGAACCAGCAGTCTGTCAGTATAATCCGGGGCCCAGGGGTCAGAGCCAGAATCATCATGACGCCTGGGTCTCTCGTCAGATGACCCTGAATCAGAGAACAGCTCCCCTTCGTCCAAGGGGGTGTAGCCACATAGATGCAAAAACTCATCAGACTCCATAGGGAAAAGAGTGGCATCAGGGGTTAAGTGACACTTTTTAGCAGTGGCCTTACGCGCTAAATTACTAACAATCAATTTTTCAACACTGGCCAGTCTAGCAGCCACATCAGGTTGAGAACCCCCGCTTGTATGCAATTCAATGGGGGTAAGACTCAAGCTTGGGGGAGTAGGTGAAGTGAGGCGAGGTGCAGGCCCAGCCACAGGAGGGGCGGGTTGCAAAGTTAGCACCTGCTGTGCGCAAGAAACACAGACCCGTGCATTGTCACCGCAGATAGGTGAGACCCCACAAGCTACACACAGCCGGGCTTGTCCCGAAGGAACCCCGGTCACATTATCCTGGGATGCCTCCATATGGTGATTAATAGGCACAATATGCCAGTAGGGATTGACGCTATAAAGCAACCCTGGATGCCCCAATGACCCGCTAGGGAAGTGGGAGTAATTATACTAGGCCTGACTGACAATTACACCGGGCGGGGAGAAGCCACTGGATTCACCCGTCTGAAAGACACAATGAGAAGAAGGGGCGTCAAAACCATACACAGTAAGGAATGAGCATAAAGCCGCCCGCGGGGGCACTTACGGACTGCGGTAGGTAGAACCGTCACACACGCGCGACCTGACAAAATGGCGTTGAGCGAACCTCGAAGGGCGAGACAGAGCGGGCTGTGACGCAAAGCGCGCCAAGCCAGGCCCCGCCCCCCCGAAGAGCGCGAAGCCCACAGACAAGCAGCAATGAGAACACTGAAGCGTCTGCGGCAACGCCGCCGACAGGCGCGGAACATCCAAAGGAAGGAAAAGACGCGCGCGGCGGCGGCGGCAATTGTAATAGTAAAAAAGACAAGTCAGCGCGGCGGCTGACACCACATATACTAGTACAAGGAAACATGACAAAACGCCGTATACACGAATCACGAAACACGCTCTCACACACGCCCCCTCCTTCTTTTCCTCCCGAAGGCTACAGGGAGAATGAGGGAGGATGGCGGCACTCTGTACAGGACCCACCGCTACACGGGGCATGGGGCGATAATGCGGGAGGAGCATCCCATAAAGGCTCACCATCAGCCTATACCGCCTACCCTTTGGTGGGGGACTGCGGCGGAGCAACGCTCCTTAAGCACACATGGTGCTGCCTACCTTCACCCGACCAGCGCAGCCCAGGCTGGGAGGCACATCACAGGGAGGACGGGTGGGAATAGTCCAACAGGGCCGCAGGCTAATAGCCCCGCTCACCTGCGAGAGAGTGATAATTTCATGTCTTCGCAGTCGGCACTGCAGAGAAATCTGGGGATTTGTGGGAGGTCCTGGGTATTTGAGGGGCCGGGAGGATCCTGTTTTGCATGTCTCTGCAGTGTAGCGCCATCTGGCGGAGGATAACCCAAGTGTAAGTAATTGATCTGGAGCAGGACGTACTGTATACTAAGAATAAAGGCGAATTTCATTCAGACGACCTGGGGGTCACGCAGCGGGGCCCCGGGGGAAAGGACTAAAACCCAGGATAGTCAAAATCCTGGGTTTTGGTCCACTTTAAATGGTTGGAGGAATAATGCTGGCCTATACCTTTAAGGAAGAACCCGGGGGGGGGGGGGGGGGGGGTTGGGGCAGGATTCCAAAAGAGTTCCACTTCTTGAGGCATCCTTATTGTGTGCTTGTAGTGTAAACCCCTCCCCTCCCCCGAACACTCATCTGGTCCTGTAGCACGTCAAAGATAGGTGAGCAGGGGATGCAGGCGTGGGAGTGACAGGAAGGTGAGTGTATCGGGCAGCCTAGAGTAATACAAACAGCAGGGAATCCCGATTCAGGATGCCGTTGCATATAGAACAAACACCCAAAAGTTAAAATTTAGCATGTTGTTCCTGTGGGAACATTGGTCCAGGTATCTAGAGCTCACATAAGCTGATCCTCATACTGTGCCAGGTGCCTCAGGGGCTGTGATGGAAAGGAACCAATGGTCTACACAATCTAATCCTGTCCCTGGGAGCTCGTCATTATCAGGGTTGTATAATATGAAGAATAAGGGACTGCATCAGGAAATGTTTAAAGACACTGCCTGAGCTTACAAAAACAAGAAACATTTAAAAGGGGACCAACAGTCAAAAATGACCTAAACCAGACCAACACAACAAACAGGGATCATATACATCCCTTCCCAGGGCAATTTAGATTGCTGCACAAACATATTTTACCTTTTTCAAACTCTTGCTATGGTAAATTTTAGAAACGAAATGGTGGCTCATGCATTTGCAGGCCACCTGCAAACAGGAAGTGCTGCTGGGCTTCCTGTTACTGTGCATTGTCAGTTGAATCCAGGCAGCAGCATGACTGAGATGCTGGGAGAGGAAGCTTCAAAATGGCCACTACCTTTCTTTTCCAACTGTGCCAGGCTGTTGGTCCAGTTTAACTGCCAGCCTGGAGGCTCCTCCTGTGGCACATGGCGGTCCAGCTGTGGTGCTGTCCTCTGAAGCAGAGCTCACTTGACGCCCCTCCTGCAATCAATCAACAAGGAAGCCTGCTCCCAGCCCCTATGATGAAGTGGGATCAAGGCTGCAGGCTTTTTTTTTTGTGAGCCCAGACCAGAACCTTTAACAATCAAAAGCTGCATGAACTTTGCAAGCTGAAATGTAAATTAGTGCTGCTAATCTTGGCACACTTTATTATTTACTATTTCAGGAGGTGCAGCTGCTGTACACATGTGCAGTTTTTACCCTGGCATTTTCCTAGGAAAGGGTATCTTCCTAATGCAGGGCTCACTGATGGGGGAGCAGGGTACATTAGCCAAGTTTAAGTGCCCCTGTGACTCAGCTTTAGAAAGAGCCTTGAATTTTTAATTCAGAATATTACTAGTTTCTGTGCTGGGAAGGAGAGAGACACGCCTAATTATTCTGCTTATAAGGCTGATGGGTGTGAGAATTAGTGATACAGCAGGCAAAAGGTCATTGTTACACCATTGTGTCGGGCTACGTTTGGTAATGGCAGAGATATCCTCATGATTTCTCTTCTGATAAACGTGGGCGTGCCCCTTGGATCTGTGATGCTGCACAATAATCAGAATAATGGGCAGGGTCTAAAATTCCCAGAATTTGCATAAGACACCCTAGCTGTGCAATGTGAAACTGAAGGAGGAGGCGAAGGACCAGCAATCCTGTCCTGCTCTGCTGAGGACAGGATGAAAAAGAGAAGGTCATTGGCTGAACCTGTAATATCTCCGCTATTTCTGCTTCAATAAATCTAAACAAAGTGTTGAACATGGGGAATGTAGTTGCCATGGTCTAGGCCAGGACCATAAAATGTTGGTCTCCTGCTGAAAATACCATTTTGTGAATACTCACCTGTAAAATGGGTATTATAAGTATGTCACACACCCCGCTTCAAACATTAATTCTTACACTTGGGTTACTCCACCAGCAGGTGGCGAGGTTGCAGAGAAGTCTTGAAAAACGAGCCCCTCCTGGTCTATACATACCTGGGACCTCCCACTTATTCCCCAGTATTCAAACAGCAGTAAAGACAAGGTACCAGGAAAAAACCATTGGCAACCCTCAAACTGTAAACGAAGCTTCACCCTATAAAGAATCCAGGATACCAAAAAGGGCGGGTGAAGCGGGGTGTGTGACACACTAATATCCATTTTACAGGTGAGTATTCACAAAATGGTATTATTCTAAGTATGTCACACACCCCGCTTCAAACATTAATTCTTACACTTGGGACATCCAAAAGCAGTGTCCAGAAAGGGCGGGTATCCAACAAGGCCATAATGCAAAACTCAAACCACTGCAGCTTGCAGAACCTTGCGGCCAAACACAGCATTCGCTGAAGCCTTGTAAAAACTTGGAAAAGGTGTGAACAGACGACCAAGTAGCAGCCTTACAAACTTGTTCAACAGAAACCTGGTACTGAAAGGCCCAAGACGCCCCCACAGCACGAATAGAATGAACAGAGATACGAAAAGGAGGAACCTTCCCCTTGGCCGAATAGGCCCCAACAACAGCCTGACGAAACCATTTGCTAATGGAAGACTTAGCGGGAGCCAAACCCTTCCTAGCCCCAACAGGACACCACGAAAAAGACATCAGGCTTACGAAAAGGAGATGTAGTAAACAAAACCGTACTTCACACAGCGTACCACATCCAAACAGTGCAAACCCTCTCCTTGTCATTCCAAGGCTTAGGACACAAAGAAGGGGGAACAATGTCCTGGTTAAGATGAAAGGCAGAGACCACCCTAGGAAAAAAGTCCGGTTGAAGCGGAAAACCACTTTGTCCTGATGTCTCTCAAAGTGAAGAGCCTGAACCGACAAGGCTGCCAACTCCGAAAAGCGCCAAACCGAAGTGATGGCCACCAAAAGGGCAACCTTCTGAGTCAGAGTAGAAAAAGCAATAACCTGCAAAGGCTCAAAGGAGGAGCCTGAAGAGCAGAGATAACCAAATTCAAAACCCAAACAGAGAGCAAAGGCTTCCAAGGAGGCCGCAATGCGAGACCCCCTGGAAGAAGTCTTGACCAAAAGAGGAAACGCAAAGGACTTTTGAAAAAAGACAGACAAGGCAGCAACCTGCCCCTTTAAGATACTCAGCTGAAGACCAGTGTCCAGCCAAAAACAGAAAAGACCCGGCAGGGCAAAGATCTAGCCTCACTCCAATCCATATAAGATCTCCAAGTCCTATAAAAGATGGTAGAAGAGGACCTCTTCCTGGCACTAATAAAAGTCTGAATAACAGATCCGAAAGACCTTCCTCCCCTAAGATGGAGGTTTCAGCAGCCAGGCTGTCACAGCCAGCGTTGGTAAATTGGGGCAACGCAGTTGACCCTGTGTGATAAGATCCAGCCGAGGAAGCAGATCGCACTGATCCACTGCCAGACAAACGATGTCTGCGAACCACACCCTCCTTGGCCACCTTGGAGCCATGAGAATGGCGAGAACCCCGTCCAGGGCCAGCTTTCGCAATACTTTGCCTAGCATAGGGATCGGAGGAAACGGATAAAGGAACCCCAGATCCCCCCAGCTCAGGGACAAGGCATCCACCGCCAGAGGATCCTGAGAGAGCGACACGAATATCGGAAGCTTGTAATTGTGACGAGAGGCAAACAGATCCACCTCCGGCGTCCCCCACCGGAGACAAAGCGAAAAACCTGAAATGTACACTGCCGAGATGCAAGGGACATGAGTCTCCACCCAGGCTAGAATCAGAGACACCTCTCTGAGGGCACGCAGACTGCGAGTCCCTCCCAGGCGATTGATGTAAGCAACCGCCGACCTATCGACCGGCCGATCCTGAACCGGCAAGCCCTGTAAATGCTGCGTCAAGTGAGACAGAACCAACCTGATGGCTCTCAACTCCAGAACGTTGATGGGCAAGTTGGCCTCCAAAGGACCCCACCGCCCCCGGAACCGAAGGTCCTTCCAGAAACCTCCCCAACCTGACAAACTGGCGTCCATGGTGACAGTCTCCCAAAGAGGAGTCAGGAAGGACCTGCCCCTCAAGAGATTGTCCGAGACCATCCACCACAGTAGAGACTGCCGAACCCGGGGGGACATCCGGAAGGACCGATCCAACGACCGCGGTCGCCGGTCCAAGACGCCAACAGATGAAGCTGAAGCGTCCGCGTGTGAAAATGAGCAATAGAGAACTGCCTCGAAGGAAGCTACCATCAACGCCACCAGCCTCATCCCTAGCCGGATGGACGGACGAGGATTGGAAGGAAGAAGCTGCGCCAATTCCTGAATCAAAAGAACCTTGGCCTGAGGGAGAAACACTCTGTGCTGGCAAGAATCCAAGGACATCCCCTGAAAGGGCACCACCCTGGCCGGAACAAGAGAGGACTTGGGGTAGTTGATCACCCAGCCGAACCTCTCCAGAGTGGATACCACCGTCCTGGTGTCCACTTCCGCTTGACTGAAGGAAGGAGCCATGATGAGAAGATCGTCCAAATAAGGCACAATGCGAATCCCCTGAGCTCTGAGAAGGGCCATCACGCCCGCCAACACCTTGGTGAATACTCTTGGAGCCGAGGTAAGGCCGAAGAGCTACAAACCGAAAATGCCGATCCTCCAACACAAAGCGAAGAAACCTTTGGTGAGCCGGAAAGATAGGAATGTGAAGGTAGGCATCCTTGATGTCTATGGACGTCATGAAGTCCCCCTGCCGAAGAGAATTGACGGCAGATCGCAGAGTTTCCATACGAAACTTCCGGGGACGAATAAACACGTTGAGAAACTTCAGATCCAGGATGGGACGAACCGATCCGACCTTCTTGGGCACTGTGAAGAGATTGGAATAATACCCGTGACCCACTTCCGAAGGCGGAACCGAGCAGATGACTGCCATTTCCAGAAGATTCCTCACCACCGCCAGGAGCCCCTGCGCAGTCAAAGGATCTGAAGGAACCAGAGACCTGAAAAATCTTGGGGGAGGGCGGGATTCGAACTCCAGCTTGTAACCGGCCGACACCACCTCCCGGATTCACCTGTCCGAGACCTCCTGGTCCCACCCCCGGGAGAAGAGTCGCAACCGTCCCCCCACCCGCAAGGGTGAGGGCGCCCCCTCATTGCTGAGCGGGCTTTGCAGCTGGTTTGGGTTTGGCACCCCAGGCGTGAACGGGACGGCCACGGCCTCTACCCCTGTTCCAGCTGGCACCCCTGGGAGCCTTAAAGCCCGCACCTCTGCCAGCTCTGGCTCCCCGAAAGGAAGGATTGAAAGAGGCCGCCCCCCGAAAGGAACGACGGAATTTCTTGCGCTGGAGGTAACTTACCTCCCTTGGCAACCGAATCTAATTTCTCACCAAACAGGCGCAAACCCAAAAAGGGAAGAGCCGTAAGCGACCTTTTGGAATTAAAATCAGCAGTCCACTGCCGCAACCACACCGACCGTCGGATAGCTACCAACAGAGCCGTAGCCCTGCCACACATCAACATGGCATCATCCTGAGCGGCAAGGACAAACGAAACGAAGGACTCGCAACGCTTGAGGGCAAGGAATTCATCACAAGTAGGCTCAAGATCCACACATAAAACCCTGACAATGGACCTAACCGCCAACTATAAACGTGCCGAAGCACAAACAGGTCTCAAAACCGAACCCGCACAGACAAAACCATGGCGGGCCAGCTGGTCAATCCGGCAATCCTCACCATCCTTAAGAGTAGTCGTGTCAGGAGAATGCAAAACCGCCATATTAGATGCCCCAAAACCGGAGCATCAACCTCGGGAGGGACAGACCAACGCTTCACCAAGTCCGCCGGAAAAGGATACTTCATATCCCAACTAGGCGGAACACCGAGACGAGTAGGCTGCTCCCATTCCTTAAGGACGACATTCTCAAAATGTTGTTGACTGAGAAACTCCAAACACAGCTTGGCCACAACAAACAACTCACCCTTAGGTGGAGGAACCGCCTCGGGAGGGTCTAAATCCAAAAACTTCAACATTTGGGTCAATATAGAAGGGATGTCAAATACCGTCCCCGCCGCCTGGTCACCCTCAGCACCAAACAACTGCAGGACCTCAGGGTCGACCAGTTCCTCTAGAATCTCACCAGCGGGCACAGGTGTTGAGACCAATTAGTCTATGTGCATGCACCGTGGGACATCTGAATTTTTGGACTCTTTTCCATTGTTTAAGGAACAATAATTTTTATTCCGTTTGCTCTATGCCGTATATATCTGTAATCCACTAGAATCTCCCCCTCTCAATCGGGGGGCAATCTGACCAATCCAATGCCTCAATAACATCCACGTCTGAGCCCGGCGGAGACGGGGACAAGTGTTTCCGCATAGCCGGAGCCTTCTGAGCAACCACAGCGGAAATATTTTCTCAAGGCTAGCCAACCGGTCACATACCTCGGATTGTGAATCCCCACCCATGGGCGTGGGGGGGAGGGTAGGAGATGACTGCGACGAGCCAGAAGCCGGAGTGCCGGACTGACGCGCAAAGTTCTGCTGAGCGCACGGAATGCATAATATGACATCATCCCCTGCGAGCGGAGTCCCACAACCCCCGCATAGCCTGGATTGCCCCGAAGAGCCATTTCATGCAGTGTCTGGGGACGGGTGGCCAAATTAGGTGCGAAGCCCGGAGAGTGTGGAATGTATTCCCCCTTCACCCCCCTCTGGGCTAACCCTGGGCTTCCGGAACTCGTGACTATGCAGGATCCCCAGTTCTGGAGTGGGAGGGGGGTGCATCAGCTGGGCCAACTATACAAAGAAGGGGTACTGGTGTCCTACGATCATCTTAGGGAGAGCTTCCACCTGTCTAACCGGGATTTTTTCCGCTACCTGCAAATCAGACATGCCCTAAACGCTCAGTTCTCCAGGGTGGGCCCACAGGTGTCGGTCTCGCGGGTAGAGGAGGTGGTTAGAGACCCGAACCTTAGGAAACCGGTCTCCACACTATACAAGACCCTATTAGGTGAGCTGGGATCCCCTAGGGAAGGGATTGAGATGAAGTGGCGGGCTGTAGACCAGAGCCTGGACCAGGATGATTGGGAGGAGGTGCTAGACAATTTGCATTCCTCGGTGGTTGAGGCGAGAGACAGAATGATCCAGACCAAATGGATCCACCAGGCGTACATTACCCCGGTCCGTCTGCACAGGATGGGACTCCTGGATAGGGACACGTGTCCTAGATGTGAGGGTGGTAGCGGCACATGGATGCATATGACTTGGTCATGTGGAATACTTGCTGACTATTGGGAGGATGTAATGAACCTGATCGGCAAAAGTGGGATATCGCATCGGGGGCTCGGTTTCGGTGTGCCTTCTGGGGGTGGTGGAGCCACTGTCGGAGCTCCACTCATTGAAGGCGTTGCTTCGGTTGCTGCTCTTTTATGCCCGGAAGTGCATACTGATAAACTGGAAGCACCCGGCTAGACCGTCCTTGCAGGCATGGAAAAGGCTGGTTAATCAGAAGCTTGCCATGTATAAATTGACATATCAAGCGAGAGGTGTGCCAGACAAATTCACCAAGGTTTGGGATCCCTGGCTACAGTGCCAGGACACGGCCTCTGATGAGGGCTGAGAAGAGAGTGTGTCACATCACGGGGATTATGGCTCTTATGGCGATACGCGGAGTTGAGGGATGGGATGGTGGATCCGCGCCCAATCCTGGGGGGAGAGGGAGGGAGGTGGGAAGCTAGCTCTATGGGACAAACTGAATACCCGGAAGTTCTTCTAATCATCCCCTGCTCTTTGGGTCCCCCCAGCAGAGCGCTTACCTGATAGAGCTTGAGTCCGGTGTGAATGTTTTTGTGTGGTGTGGATGGACATCTTGCGTGCAAGTAGGCCAGACTGTTTTAGGCGCCTGCGGCGTCCTGTTGCTGTACCGCGTATAACATATCATATGTATGTTATGTTTGGTTTTATGTTTCATGCAAACAAATAAATAAAAACTGTTAAAAAAAAAAAAAAAATAAAGATCGGCAGCGCTAGACTGACTGACTGACTGATTACTTTGAGTATTGCGCCATACTGATGTGTTATACGTGGATGAGGTGTTCTACCACACTGCTTTGCTATTGCCTACCTACCTGCCCACCTACTGATCTCAGGTTGCCCGCATGCACAAGTCTGGAAGTGCACACATGCGAGTCTGGAAGTGCTGGCCTAGCTGTCCAATGTGGCCAAGCAACAGGGACAGTGGGAAGCTGAACAGCCAGGACTGTGAGAATGCCTGTGTCTAAATCTAGATCTCAATTACAGACTATTATGCAGCATCACTTGCTTCAGAAGTAAAATCATAAGGTGAAACTGGAAACCTTGATATCTCAAATGTAAAATGTAGCCCAGCACAATCCCTTTGTCTATTCTATTAATGTTCTATCTGCCTTCTGTACTTCTATCTGCTGGCCGTTTGTTCAAGGACGCGTCAGTGTCTGTATTTTACTGCTGTATAAAGTTATTTAATCTCCTTCCTGTTGTGGGGTCACAAGCCTAGCCCAGATGTGTTTGGGAGAAGGAAAAGCCTGGAAAGAGATCGTTCTGACCTCCACAACCATTTAGTAGACCAATAATCTACCAGACATTCTCTATTGCTGTATGGACGGCAGGAAAGGGACAAGTTGTCCTCTCTGCTCACATGGTTTTCCAACGACGTTGCATGACTGGAAGGTGTATTATACATCAGAAGGTGGGCAATATACAATATCGCCTCTTAGCGGAAGATGAGCTGAACTCGTCACACAGCTGCTGGCCATTTTTTGGCCATTGGCAGACAGGATCTCCAAAGGGTAATTCTTTATATAATAATAAATCGTACACAAGCACAACATTTGCCACATTTGTCTTTAATAAAAAAAATGCCACTGGGTTTCAACCCACATTTTAAATATAGAACCATCTAGAGTTTTAATAAGTGGCCGTTGGCGAGAGTACCAAAGGTTAGACATCCTGTTTGCTAACAATCTGCACTATATACAGGTTTTAATTTAAAGGCACTTCTACATCTTTTAAGACTTATCTACTGCAGAGGTTTACAGTGCACATCATCCTAGTCATTCATTAGGGAAGATTCCAAGCAGAGACCCTACCAATAAACCTCCAGGAGAGATGATTTCTGTTTCTGGGCTTGTGATTAGGAATTTATCTACATTGCAAAATACTTTCATCCACAGGAGCAAACGTATAAAAAAAGGTTTCCCCTTTAAATTGCCAGGTTAGTATTAATAGACCTACAAAATGTTGAAAAATTGCAAGTTCAGCATTTTGAGGTGACTCCAAGACCTCTCTTCTCCAACATAAATATAGTTGTCTAGCACAACAGCACACGTGTACTATTAATATCGTTTAGGCTTATAAATCAATTAAGCATTGAAGATCCGGACCTTTAGGGGTAGTGCTGTGGGAAATCATAGCGTATTTAACTTCCTTTGCCATGCAACTCATGTAACACACAAGGGTCTCAGCATGGGAAAGCTGCTTAGTTAAGGCCGTCCTTTTGGGCTTGGCCTTGCCTAAAAAGAAATGTCCTTAATTAGTTCAAGGAATGGTCGTTTTCAGTGTGTGGGTGACCTCTGAATTACAAGGCCACATCTCAGAGATGGCTCACAGTGTAGAAAATTACCAATTGGGTTGGGCTTAAATTCCTTCTCCAGAAGCCCTACATTCTGGGATATAGCAGAAGACTAAGATGTAAAGACCAAAGGAATCTAACACGCCCCACCTCTCGCCAATAGTTAAACTGTAGAGGAACCACAAAGGCCACCAAAAGGATTGGAGAAAGGGTTTTCTAATAAAGTAAATAAAAAAGCCCTGTTCCATGGGGCATTCCAAGCACTACACCGGGTGAGGGTAATAAATGCAGATCAAACACATCAGACAATTGAAAATAACCAGAACATACATCTGAGAGTGAATAACTATCTAGGGATCTCCATCTTAAAAAGAGCACAAGCAAGTCATGTAAACCAGCTAAAGAAAAATCCAACTAACGGGATCATGAATAGCTACAACAAGGAGGCTCAGGGAAGCGATAGGAAGAACTGATAGCAGAAAACACAGAGGCTGAGCAAAGTGGAGGACTTGATTGTAACAAGTCTCCCTGATTCAAGCGCTGATGACTGTGCAATCAGGCCTTCTCCTAGGCCTACAGGTAACACAAATATAAATCCGATAGCCCCTACAATGTCTAGAAATTTGCACACCCTACACTAGAGCTGATGGGTTGGGGATAAAGGATTTCACCTCCACATTAACGATGAGAAAACTCCAAAAGAAATCAGATGTATCCCTTGGATACCTCAGAACGTAACAATAAATGTAATGAGGAGCATTACATAACTCAAGATGCCCCCCCTGGAGGTAGAGAAAGGAAGATGGAGCATGAACCGGGGGGGGGGGGGGCATACCTCTACATGCTTAAAGTGTACACAGAGCCTTGGCTCCACCGCCAATAACATAACAAGTATTGCAATGCCCCACTGCGCATCCATTTGGCAAGTCTGATACCAGGCGTGCCGATATCCAGCACTTCCACATCACACATGGTGAACAGGATTGGTCGCCAGTTTCACGCAGAAATCTGCCATTGTTAAAGTAGTGAGTATCAGCATTGTTGATACCCGATTTGGGATGCCCCCTATACACCCCCATCTGGCTGGCCTTCCCTTGGCACATTCCAAATGGCGATGCCTCACTGTGTGACATCCCCCGCCCAGTTCGTCTGTAACAGCTTATCTTTCTCCCTGGTCCAACAGCACATGCACAGATCAGAGTCTTTCGGCAAACGGCTTTTATGTCTTGCAATGAGGAACAAGAGTGGCAGCATCCTCTACACCTCTGGGCTGTGCGCGCCTTCAGATAGGCTCCCACTGAAGATCACAGCTGTTTGCCGAATGACATAGGCACGTCAAACCGCACTGATTGGATGGTGGCCCACATGCGTCTTTGGCTTTTACTGGGCCAACTGGGGAAGTGCACACAGAGAGGAGATGCCCGGGGAGCACAGAAAAAAGTCTGGGATAGTCAAAAACCCGGGTTTTGTTCTTTGAGAGGTGGCAATCTTACACAGGCACTTGACCAGTGCAGATGTAGCCAAACCAGGCCAGGGATAGACGTGCCTTGACCCACACAAGCCAAGGGAGAGATTAAGATAGAGGAGGGAAGGGCAAAGCCAAGACAGGAAAGAAGAATGAGTATCCTAGGTGGGGGAATGCAATGAGTGCTGTGAAATAAGATTCCTTATCTAACCTCTTGGCTAGAGCACAACTAGGGGTGGGGAGGATGGGGTGAATGGGGGGGGGGGGGGGGGTATGTCGTGTATCCCTCTCCTATAAGACCCAAAAAATTAGCCCCCCCCCCCCCCAGGATGAAGACCAAGGAGGTGCATCAAGATCCCAATGTGTATTGGGGGAGAAGATAAATGGAATGTATTCTTATGTTACCCTATGGTTGCAGATGGCATTGAAACAAAATGGTCATTCTGCTTATGGCGTTAGGCTGCAGGTGGTTATTTAGATTATGTTCTAGCCGTTTACTGTTCTTAAATTAACAGGATGACCAAAACATTTTATGGTAATCTGGTGTGCTACTTGAGATTGGCTGGACCCCCACTAAAGATTTTCACTCCTGGGAGTAGTTCCTCCCCATCCCAATTTGGATGCCCCACTGTGTGAAATTCATGGATTGGCTGGACAAACTTACCTTCTGGTGATCCCACAGCACTTGCACGGGGGCCGGGCAAGCTGGCACTCCATTCAGGCCTTCCTTAGCCAACTAGTAAATATTATCAAAGCGCATGCCCCATGTGGCGTGGGATTAGCCAGTTGTGCAAGTATACCAGACATTCCCAGGGGTTTCTCACAGCGCGTCCTCCCAAATCGGGTTTGGGAGTCTTTATAGGGTAGCCTCCCTGGAGACATCCTTTAGTAATCCGTATCAATAATTAAACCTAATATATGTCTGGATTCAAAAGAAGCACGCCTGAACATTCTGATATAAAGCCTTTCAGCCAGGCCCTTGTGCCAAACACTATTCAAAAAACACCTTGGAAGCTTTGGGCAGCAGCTGAGATGTGCTCCCCATAAAGGGTGTCCAGCACATGTGGGAATGCAGTCACCAATACTTCAAAATCCTATGTACCCAAATATTTAATAAATACCATCCTTCTGTACAGCACGACATTAGAAAAAGCTAATTACATTAAGTGGTAAGTCCCAAAGTATATGTACTGGAAGGGAACACCCCAAAATCACATTCTCTGTACCAAACCTGACGGTTTGGAAAAGACTGCACCCAACCTCCACTAGATATGCCGCTGCATCTCCCACACAAGTATCGTGTGCTAATTCTTTGTTACTTTAACATTTGTGCAAAAAAAGGAAACGTCAGTGTCTAGCTAAAAAAAAAAAAAAAGCAGGCAACACATTTTTTCAATGTTTTAAATAGAATATCCCCGTATATGCCACTGGCTGAAAAGCCCTAGTCCTCATTGGCAAGCGTTTCAGTGGAAAGCCAGATTTTGGCGCCATTTAGAAACTTGCTTAACGGCGTTCCCAATATACTGCGGCGGCACATGTTCCCAACTGGCGAGAAAGGAAAAGAAGAAGACAGGAAGTCCAAGCTTTCATTACTGTTGTTTAGGTCATCCACACGGAAAAACATCCGACTTTGCTCACATTCGGGTGAAGTAGCTTGGGACAATGGGTAAGAACCACACTGGCGCAGTGTCGTCTGTAGCCTTTCAATCTCGTCCGCCAGCAGAGAAATCTTCTGGAAAGCCGTAATAAAGCCTCCAAAATTTATCTGAGCCTCCGGAATCCAGCGAAGGTAGCAGAGCGTCCACAGTTTCACGTCTGGCCCATTTAGCCTGGGCAATAAGACTCCATGCAGGTCAGCAGGCTTCAAGAACCAGTCTGAGATATACTTCTCCACACCATTGTTCTGGATTTCTGGGGCATGATGTACAAGCTCAGGCTTCAGTCTTAGAATCAGGGAATTTCTCCGTGGCATGATCTCTGGTTGGGGGAGAAGCCCATTCTTCATGGAAAGTGGCATCCCGCGTAACGTAGAACTGATATTTTTCTGCGCACAGAGAAGGAAATATTACAATAAAAATGCATAAGAAGAACATTTAAAGCACAAAAGAAATGGCATAACATGTAGATCTCATGAACGTAAACATGGTTTAATGAACAAAAAGGTGGGAGTGGGGTGTGCAAATTTACAAGACTCTCTACATGCCTAACGTGGAAAAGAATACACACACAGGCCTCGATTCAATAAAGGTAGAAAAAAATTCTCATGGTAGTAAAAGGATTCAATTCATGAGAAGAAAGCCTGAGAATTTCTCTGTTACTGAATCACCAGCTAAGAAAACAATGAACGTCAATGGCACTTTTTTACTCCTAAGAAAAGTAGAGAACTGTTTACTCCTTTCTACACTGTAGTAAAAGCTGCCATTGACTTTCATTGTCTTTTTATCTAGTGATTCAGTAACAGTGACATTCTCAGGCTTTTTTCTCATTAATTGAATTTACTACCATGAGAATTTTTTTCTACCTTTATTGAATCGAGGCCACAGTGTCCCAAAAAAAAAAAGATAAAAAGGGAGAAAAAAACACTTGCTTTGAGAAAAATAACCTCCATACAGTAGGTGGAGCAACTGCCATTTTTCTGGAAGCCGTTAACTCTCTCTACCAGCCTACCTAGAGACATTGCCACCCTTTGCTGCCAGACCATTTTTTTGCACTATATATGTTAAACTGATTTAAGCAGGGATTTCCAGTAGAATTCTATATTGTTTTTTTCGGCTGAGTTTGGGCTTTAACGTGAAAAGTCTTGTTTGTAATTTTTACAGCGCTTTCATAATATTTTTGGGTAAAAATTAATCTTTCTGATTACAATGGTACCACATATGTATCGGTGGGCACCCATTCCTGCCCGGGAGACACCACAGACCTAAAAGCAAATACAAATACTATCCACACTAGAAACATAGAAGGTTGATGGCAGAAGGAGACCATACGGTCCATCTAGTCTGCTCTTATGTGTATACTGTATGTACTCTTTATCTTAGGATAGATGTGTGCTTATCCCAGGCATGTTATTGTTGATTCTTCAACTACCTCTGCTGGAAGTTTGTTCCAAGCATCTACTACTCTTTCTGTAAAATAATATTTTATAACATTGCGCCTGATCTCCCCCCCGACTAGCTTCAGGTTGTGCCCCCTTGTTAAGAAGTTTCTTCCCTCCTCAACCTTATTCAATCCTTTCATATATTTAAAAGCAGAACAAAACCCACCAGCGGCTTCTGGCTTTCCCAGTTTGAGATGCCCCGCTGTGTTAAACTCCCCATTACACCTGTACACACTCCCCTTTCCCCAGTCCAACAGCGCATGCATGGGCTCCCGTCCATTGAGAGCCGCCCGCTGAACTGACGTAATCCAGCAGGCGCCTTTCATTGTTGTCATTGAGGCACATAGGCCTATTATAGTCAATGAGTGCAGTTTGCCAAAAGCTGTAAACAAACAGCTCTCATAGGCTGAGCACCTACACATGCACTGCTGGGCCGAAGAAACTGGGGGGGGGGGGGGGGGGGGTGTTACACACAGTGGGGCATACCCAATCAGAATGCCCTCAGGGAATGGTAAAACCTGGGAAAGTCAATATCCGGGATTTTGTTCTGCTTTAAATGTTTCAATCATGTCCCCTCTCTCCCTAATTTCCTCTACACTGAACAAATTAAGTTCTTACTATCAAGGGTTAAACCCTTGCACCAGCTATGGAGGCTGGTAGACCAATCGCCAATCACCGACAGCATGTAGGGGATTGCGGGGTAGGAGCCCTTTATATAGAGTAAGAGGATGGCGTCATTTTCGGCGGGGGTCCTGGCTGGCTGAAGACTTCCAGGTGGGGGGTTTAGGGGGAGTTAGAGGAAAGCCTGGTGCTGGATCAGATGGCAAGTGAATAAGAGTCTATCTTTTATGTTTCCCACACCCTGTACATACAGATTGCCCACATTAAATATCATCCTACCTGCATCTACTGCATGTTATGAGCCTTTAAACATCCAAGATGGCGGCTCATGGAGCATCAGGCACCCTGCAAACAGGAAGTGTCTTCTGACTGTGCCGCTCTGCATTCTGGGATTGCTGACATTTTCCTGACCCCAGCTCTGCTCTGTCTGTGCAAAGCACAACTATAACCCGCCCCCCTGTACATTTGGCCACTCTCTTCAGTATGTGATGCTTCTGAGGCAAGATGGCGGCCCCCTATCCTACAGTCCCGAAAAGAGTTGCTACCCAGTGGAGGAAAGAAAAAAATGTATGTGATTAAAAATTTTAAATATATTAATTTTAAATGCTGGGGAATGTTTTTTTTTTTTTTCAAGGGTTTGGGCTTTTCATTAACGCTACGTTAGCATAAGCGATAAATGATGCTACCTCAGCTTTTTGTAACACTTACATTTGACTTGACACTTAGATGAGAATGTTCTGGAACGCTCCGTGTTGTCCCCCAGTGCTACATAAGACAAGAAAAATATTTTATCTTTGTATAAACATTGCAAGAGCAGTAAGTCAAAATGGTTGTATGCCTCAAAAAGTAGCGGTTTGGTGGACAGAGACCCCTTTAGGTTACTTGTATAAAGCTGGCATGGCCATGAATCCTAGGATTCCTCATCTATTGGTTCAGGGGTATATAAACTGAAGCCACATACTCTCTGGTGGCCTTAGGAGATCTTGCAGGCAGAAAACATTTATGAAGTGACCCCCTTTGCTGGGGAAGCAGTTTACCTTTGACCTTTTGAACAATTTGGCATTTCCATTCTTAACACTGGGAACACTCTTTCCAATATACAAAGGGTTGTTAAAGAGAGCGCGATCCTTTGCTGAAAACTGCAGAGACCAATTCCACACAGAGGGGAACTTCAGACCCTTCTCATCACCTAGCTGAATATTTTTTCCTATTGCAAATTCCTAAAAAAAAAAATAAAAATACAATTCTGTGATTACTCATCTGTAGAATAGTTTTTATTGGTATCCTGCTCGGGTCGCTTCATCTTCATTCTTCACAATTGGGTTATCCGCCACAAGGTGGCGCAGCTGACTGCAAGAAAGACTTATGGCTCCTCCCGGCCCATATAAGGACAGCAAATCTCCCACGATTCCCAGTGTTGAAAAGCAGTATAACAGAGAAAAGCCGGGAGGCCAGAGACCATGTTACTTCACACGGCCCCACAAAAAAACTCAACGGTAATCACCATAACAAGGCAAAAGAGGATAACAGAACAAGGGTGGGATGAAGCGACCCGAGCAGGATACCAATAAAAACAATTCTACAGGTGAGTAATCACAGAATTGTATTTTTCCTGGTATCCTGCTCGGGTCGCTTCATCTTCATTCTTCACAATTGGGACATCCAACAGCAGTGTCCAAGAAAGGGTGAGATCCCCAGTGAGCAAAAGCGCGTAGTTCATGACACTACCGCCTGAAGCACCTTGCGACCAAAAACAGCATCAGCTGAGGCCCTAACATCAACTTTGTAAAAGGTAGAAAAAGTATGAACTGAAGACCAAGTAGCGGCCTTGCAAACCTGTTCAACTGAAGCCTGGTGCTGAAAAGCCCAGGAAGCACCAATAGCTCTAGTGGAGTGAGCTGTAACGCGAAAAGGGGGTTCCTTCCCCTTGGCAGAATACGCTTGCACCACCGCCTGTCTGATCCACTTGCGGATAGTGGATTTGGCTAAAGGTAAGCCCTTTCTAGGTCCGTCAGGAAGGACAAAAAGAGAATCAGACTTCCTAAAGGATTCCGTAGCAACCAAATAGTACTTAACAGCCCTGACCACATCAAGGGAATGGAGAGTCCCCTCCTTAGAATTAGCGGGCGCAGGACACAAGGGCGGCAAGCATTCCGGTTTAAGACGAAAAACCACCTTATCCTGATGCCGCTCAAAGTAAGGAGGTTTCATGGAAAGCGCCGCAAGCTCAGAGACATGACGCACCGAAGTGATGGCCACCAAAAAGACCACTTTCAAAGTCAAAATGGGTAAAGCAGAAGCACACAAGGACTCAAAGGGAGGACCCTGGAGAGCTGAAAGCACCAAGTTCAAATCCCACACCAGTAACAAAGGCTTACGCGGCGGACGTACATGGGTAACTCCTTGGAAAAAGGTCTTGACAAGCCTATAATTGTCGAAAGATCTTTGGAAAAAAATTGCCAAGGCCGAAACCTGACCCTTGAGGGTACTCAGTTGCAGGCCCGACTCCAGGCCATGTTGTAAGAGCTCCAAAATCCTGGAAAGGTAAAAAGCGCGACAAGGAAGCAACTTAAACTCACACCAGGCAATGTAAGCATACCAGACTCTGTAAAAAATCATGGAAGAGGATTTCTTCCGAGCCTGAATCATGGTACTTACGACCGAGGCCGGCAGCCCCTTTTCCATCAGGATGGAGGTTTCAGCAGCCAAGCCATCAAAGCCAGCGTTTGTAAATTGGGGTGGCGCAACTGTCCCTGCGTGAGAAGCCCTGGATCGTCGGGCATGACAAACTGATCCACTGACATCTGGACTATGTCCGCGAACCAGCACCTTCTCCGCCAGCGGGGGGCCACCAGGATGGTCGGCACCCCTTCCTGGGCTATCTTGCGCAACACGCGACCCAGGAGAGGAAAGGGAGGGAATGCATAGAGGAGCCGGAACTTCGTCCAAGGAATTGCTAGCGCATCCGTGGCGAAGGCCAGAGGATCTCTTGACAGAAACGAATCTTGAAAGCTTGTGATTGTGACGGGACGCAAACAGGTCCACGTCCGGCTGACCCCAGCGGCGACACAGGGCGTGAAAGATCTTGATGCTGAGAGACCATTCCCCCAGATGAGACGTCCCCCTGCTCAGGGAGTCCGCCTCCTGGTTCTCCACCCCTGGGATGTAGACCGCCAAGATGCAGGGAACGTTCTCCTCCGCCCAGGACAAGATCAGGGACACTTCCTTGAGGGCTTGCTTGCTCCGAGTCCCGCCCTGATGATTGATGTAGGCGACCGCCGTCTGATTGTCCGAGCGGACCTGGACCGCACGACCCCGTAGATGGGGAGTCAACTGGAAGAGAACTAATCTGATCGCTCTCAGCTCCAGAAGATTGATAGGCACATGGGCCTCCTGAGGGCCCCACTGGCCCTGGAACTTCAGCGATTGCCAACCCCCCCACAACCGGTCAGACTGGCGTCCGTGGCGACAATCTCCCAGCACAAAGGCAGAAAGGACCTTCCCACTAGAAGTCCAACCACCACGAGAGAGACTGCCTGGCCAGAGGGGACAGAGCAAATTCCTGCTCCAGGGACTCCTGTGACTGATCCCAAACAGACAAGAGATTCAACTGAAGAGGTTGCATGTGGAACTGGGCGAAGGGTACAGCCTCAAAGCAAGATACCATGAGACCCACCAGCTGCATCCCCAGATGAATGGATGGGTGAAGACATGACAGCAGGGCCCGCGCATGCGTCTGAAGACCCTCCACCTTCTGCTGAGGGAGGAACACCTTGACCTGAGAAGGGTCCAACGTCATGCCAGGAAAGACCTCACCAATGACGGAGTGATCGAAGACTTGGGATAATTGACCACCCAACCGAAGGCCTCGAGAGTGGACAACACCTTCTGCGTGTCGCTCTCGGCCTGCTGAAGAGATTGAGCAGCAATCAACAAATCGTCCAGGTAAGGAAGAATACGAATGCCCTGGCTCCTCAGTAGGGCTATGACACCCGCCAGCACCTTGGTGAACACCCAAGGAGCCAAAGAGATAGCAAATGGTAGTGCCACAAACTGGTAGTGTTGATCCTCCAAGGCGAACCTCAGGAACTTCTGATGTCCCCGGAAAAAAGGGACATGCAGGTAGGCATCCTTGAAGTCGACCGTGGTCATGAAGTCACCGGGCCGAAGTTAACTCACAGCTGACCGTAAGGTCTCCATGCGGAAATGTTTGAACCTGACAAATCTGTTGAGACCCTTCAGGTCCAGAATAGACCTCAGAGTACCATCCTTCTTAGGCACCGTGAAAAGATTGGAATAGAACCCTCGACCCAATTCCTGGTGAAATCACTCAGGACGACAGAAGTCGCTGGACAGCCAACCTCAGGCCCTGCGCCGTCAAGGGGTTCTGGGAAATCCGGGACCGAAGAAATCTTGGGGTGGCCAAGCTGCCAGCTCTATCTTGTACCCAGAGGACACCACCTCCTGAATCCACCGGTCCGAGACGTGCTGTCTCCAGATGTGAGCAAAAAGCAGAAGCCGCCCCCCCCCCCCCCACCCCGATGGGTGAGGGCGCCTCCTCATGCCTAAGGGGCCTTGACAGGGGGCTTGGACCCCCAAGAGAGAGCAGGACGACCGCGGGATCTACCTCGGCCCCAGGAGTACCTGCGGCCACAAGGGAAGGAAGAACCTCGTCCCCCTTGGAAGGGACAAAAGGAAGAAGAGCCCCGAAAGGGCCGTGCCTGCTTCCGGCGCTGAGGGGGCCGGCCATCCTTGGCCAAGAGATCAAGACGCTCCCCAAAAAGACGAAGTCCCAAGAAGGGAATCCCAGTGAGGAATTTCTTGGCGACAGCATCGGCCGCCCACTGCCGCAGCCAAATCGACCGACGAAGAGCAACCAGCAGGGACGAAGCCCTACCGCCAAGCCGGACAGCATTGTCCATGGCATAGAGCACAAAGGCAATGAAGTCAGTGCAAGCCAAAAGTTCCTTATACTCGTCCGCTCGCTTGCGGGATCTGGCGGCCTCAACAAGGTGCCTTACCTTCTTTTTAATGACAATCAAGACAATGGTCGCGGCGCAGACCGGACGCAGACCTGCTCTCACAAAAGTGAAGGTATGGCAAGCAACCTGGTCCATGCGCCGGTCAGCATTTTCACGTAAGATAGTAGTTCAGAGACGGCATAACAGAAGTATTGGAGAGCCCCAGGACAGGTGCGTCCACCTCAGGGGGACAAGGCCATAGACAAACCAACTCCTCCGAAAAGGGATACCGTCTGTCCCGACCCTTAGGCACGAAGGCCTCTCCCATTCCTTCAAAACCCTTTTGGAGAAGTGACCCTGCTCAGGAAACACCAGGCGCTGTCTATCAGGGCGGAAAAGATCCCCCTGCTTCCTTTTTGGCCGCCTTCGGGGGGACAATGTGCAAAGTATCAAACACCGCAGACAAAAGCCTTTCCGTGTAATCGGGGAGCCACATGTCCTCGTCTGAGGAGGACCCGGGGTCACTGTCAAAGTAGCCTGGGCGGTCCCCTGAGGAGTCGGAATCATGGAATAACTCACCCTCCTCCATGGATTCACGGCCACCAAAGGCCTCGTAAGCAACATCATCATCCGCGAAGAAAGAATAAGCCGGTTCCAAATGCCGCTTCTTACCAGTGGCCTTGCTGGCGGCCGGGCGGGACAATTGACACTCAAGGTTGGCCATGCATCCGAATGGGACTCTCTGCTGGCTTACCCCTCGCTGGGGGCTAAATGCAGGCGCGGGGGTGTCGGCGATGCCGTAGGTAAAATAGGACTGGGGAGAGTAGCGCTTGCCCCATCCTGTTCCGCTCTGGGCGCAGGGGACACAAACCGCGCTGCGGCCGCCCAAAGGGCATGTACCACACCCCGAAGGGCCCCCAAGCTCGCTATCCCCAGAAGCCTCCATTATGGTGATTATTAGCCAATAAAAGGGTTTAAAGGCACAAAAGGGCACAACCCGGACAATCCCCAATAATAGCCCCCAAGCCCTAGGAGGGAGGCTCCCACGCCGAAAGAAAGTGGCGCCGGGGTCGCAGCACATAGCCTATAGCCGGCTACCCTTCGGGTACAGGGTCTGCGGCCCAGAGCATAGCTCTGTGAACACCCGACCCTAGGTGTTCCCCTACCATCACCTGAACCGCAGCCGGGGCTGGGAGGCAGGATGGGTCCCGGAACAGGTGGGAATAGGCCTGCAGTGGCCGATGGGCTGGGGATGCCCCGCTCGCCTGCGATAATCCAGAGAGGGATAGTCTTCCATCTTCGCAGCCAGACTGCAAGGAAACCCTGGGAATCGTGGGAGATTTGCTGTCCTTATATGGGCCGGGAGGAGCCACAAATCTTTCTTGCAGTCAGCTGCGCCACCTTGGCGGATAACCCAATTGTGAAGAATGAAGCGACCCGAGAAGGATACCAGGAAAAAAGCATGACATGGATCAACCATATTCACAAGTACTTACAGGGATCAGGTGCTTCTATAACACAGAAATGTGTTGTGTTTTAAACTGGAAACCACCCATTATTTGCCCACTTGCACGTTAACGGCGCAGATCGAGAGAAAAATTACCCGTCTCCTCAGTCCCACAGAGAAATCTAGCACTCTGATTGGCTGGAGCTGTCACATGGCTGAGTTTCCAGTCGAGTGAAGGCAGCCAGTGGAGCGCTGGATTTCTCTGTGGGTCCGAGGAGAAAGGTAAGATTTCTCCCGCTCTTTGCCGTGAACGCACAGGGGGGCATCTGCAATTGGGATGTCCCCCTGTGCTTGGAACACCATCCATTATTAAAAAAATGGGTGTTCCAGTTTAAGGTAGCCAGCAACAAATCACACATTTATAAATTTACTACGAGGTAGAACTTATCTTAATTTCTCTCACTTTCTTTTGATCTTAGTAATCACAATGTCCAAAACCCAATTTTCCCAGTATTTTAGGGGGAAATGCATGACATTCGTCACCCCCTACATTTAAAAGCGGACCAAAACCCACTGAATTTGTGAAATATATTTGGCCAAAGCCACTGCCGATTTTCACTTATTAGGATGTAGAAGTAGAAATGGATATTTTTATTTTTTGAATCCTCCTGTTGCTGCCCCTCTCTGAGATGGCAGGAGATTAGTTATTGCATTGGTGTGGCAATGACATCATTGTCACACACAGCAATAGCAATGAATGGAGGAGGCGGAGCTTTACAGATAAAACAAGGGCTTAGAGTGAAGCAGGAGCACAAAAATTGGCAAAAGGTCCTCTTCATGGGGGGGGGGGAGCAATTCAGTGGATGCTAGTTAAAAATGTGGGTCTTGGTTCGCTTTAATAAGGGGTAGAATTAACGCCTGCTGTTCCACAGAATAAAGGACTTCAGCTGTTATTTTGAAGTCATTTAGGTAGCTAATCAGAATGAACCGCAAACATGTCCTAATTGTTGGGTCAGTTTTTTTTTTAATTATTTGCTATAAACCGTGAACTCTCAGGTTAATGATGTTGGACTGTTTTTGTTTGAATACCACTGTATGCTCTAGGACAGGGGTTACCAGCCTTTTTTCCTAGTACCACTTACCATTATATCAGGTAGCACCTGGGTGGTACCAGCATTGTCAGTCAACTAAAACCATGGTAAAAATACAATTCTGTGTTTACTCACCTTGTAGAATTGGTATTATAAGTATACGGCACGTCCTGCTCCAGATAATGATTCATAACAGATGGGATTACCTCCGCCAGAGAGGCCCCTCCCAGCCCCATATATACCCGGGACCTCCCACAAATTCCCCAGTATTAAAAAGCAGTAAGGAGAACCAGGAGAAGCCAATGATAAATAACATTAACAAGGATAACAATCACCATACAGAGGATCCAAGATAATGCAAACAGGGTGGGGTGGAGCAGGACGTGCTGCATACTTATAATACCAATTCTACAAGGTGAGTAAACACAGAATTGTATTATTCTAAGCAGTGTCCGTAAATAGGGTGGGATCCCCAAAAACAACAACGCACAGTTCAAACCACTGCCGCCTGCAGAACTTTGCGGCCAAAAACAGCATCAGCTGAGGCCCGAACATCAACCCTGTAAAACTTGGAAAAGGTATGAACAGAAGACCAAGTAGCAGCCTTACAAACTTGTTCAACAGAAGCCCGGTGCTGGAAGGCCCAGGAGGCCCCAACAGCACGTGTAGAATGAGCAGTAACACGGAAAGGAGGATCCTTTCCCCTAGCAGAATAGGCCCTAAAAATAGCCTGATGAATCCATTTGCTAATAGTAGACTTAGCAGGAGCCAGACCCTTCTTGGGACCTGAAGGGACCACAAACAAGGCATCAGTCTTTATAAAAGGTGCAGTAGCCACCAAGTAGAACTTCAAATTCCTGACCACATCCAGGGAATGTAAGGCCCTCTCCTTGGAATTACCAGGATTAGGGCACAAAGAAGGAAGCACAATGTCCTGAGTGAGATGGACGGCAGAGACAACCTAAGGCAAGAAATCAGGTTTAAAGCGGAAAACCACCTTGTCCTGGTGTCTCTCAAAGTAGGGGGCCTGAATAGAAAGGGCCGCCAACTCCGAAACACGCCTGACCGAGGTGACAGCCACCAAAAAGGAAACTTTAAGAGTAAGAATAGACAGAGCAGCCTCATGCACAGGCTCAAATGGAGGGCCCTGAAGGGCAGACAAAACCAAATTCAAGTCCCAAACTGGCAACAGAGGTTTGCGAGGGGGACGTAATGAGCAACCCCCTGGAAGAAAGTCTTGACCAGAGGATGTTGAGCGAAAGATCTCTGGAAGAAAACAGCCAAGGCAGAAACGTGACCCTTGAGCGTGCTGAGCTGAAGTCCCAGATCCAGACCATGCTGAAGGAACTCCAGAATCCTAGGAATGGAAAACACCCGACAGGGAAGGACCCTAGATGAGTCAATGTAGGTCCGCCAGATCCTATAGTAGATGATAGAAGAGGACTTCTTCCTAGCCCTGATTAGAGTATTAACCACAGAATCAGAAAGCCCCTCATCCCTTAAGATGGAGGTTTCAGCAGCCAGGCCGTCAAAGCCAGCATTCGTAAATTGGGATGGCATAGCCGCCCTTGAGTGAGAAGGTCCGGCACCAGGGGCAGAGGGTACTGATCTATTGCCAGCTGAATGATATCTGCGAACCACACCTGTCTCGGCCTCGTTGGCCAAGATTGCTGGCACCCTTTCCTGAGCCAGCTTGCGCAGAACACTGCCCAGCAGGGGGGAGGGAGGAAAAAGATACAGGAGACGGAACTCCTGCAAGGATAGAGTTAGAGCATCCACCGCAAGGGCCAGGGGATCCTGGGACAGAGAGACAAAGGCCTGGAGCTTGTGATTGTGGCGGGATGCAAACAGGTCCACTTGTGGAACCCCCCCCCCCCCCCAACGTTGACACAGGGATAGGAAGACCTCGCTGTTGAGAGACCATTCCCCCAGGCGAGAAGTCCCCCTGCTCAGAAAATCTGCCTCCAGATTCTTCACCCCCGGAATGTACACTGCTGAGATGCAAGGGACATTGTCCTCCGCCCAAGACAGAATCATGGACACCTCCTTGAAGGCACCCTTGCTCAGAGTCCCTCCCTGATGATTGATGTAAGCAACCACCGTCTGGTTGTCTGAGCGAACTTAAACCAGCCGGCCCCGCAGGTGAGGAGTCAATTAGGCCAGAACCAACCGAACCACCCTCAGTTCCAGAATGTTGATAGGCCCCACAGCCCCTGGAATTGTAGGGACTTCCAGAAGCCCCCCCCAACCTGACAGGCTGGCATCCGTGGTGACTGTCTCCCAACAGGGGGTCAGGAAGGATCTGCCCCCCAACAGGTTCCTCGAGTCCAGCCACAAGAGGGACCGCCGGACCAGAGGGGACAGAACGGCCTGATCCAGATACAGGGGACTCTTGTCCCAGACTGATAGGAGATGGAGTTGAAGAGGTCTCATGTGAAACTGCGCATATGGAACCACCTCGAAGCAGGACACCATCTGCCCCACTAGCTGCATCCCCTGCTGGATGGAGGGATGAGGGCATGACAGCAGGGAGTGAACCAGAGCTTGCAGCGAGTCCACCTTCTGCTGAGGAAGAAAGATCCTGGCCTGAACAGTATCCAGATTCATTCCCAGGAAGGAAGTCACCAGAGATGGGGATAATAACATTTTGTGATTACTCACCTGTAAAATGGGTATTATAAGTATGTCTCACACCCTGCTTCGGAAATATTCATTACACTTGGGTTATGTCCAGTAGAGGGCGAACTTCTGCAGAGATGACTAGAAAAAAAGGAAGCCCCTCCTGGCCCTTAAATACCTGGGACCTCCCACACATCACCCAGTATAGGAAAGCAGTAAGGGGACCAGGAAGAGCAAATAAAAACTACAAGAAAAACAGTAACACCAAAGAGGATCCAAGATACAACTCAGGGCGGGGCGAAGCAGGGTGTGAGACACACTTATAATACCCATTTTACAGGTGAGTAATCACAAAATGGTATTATTCTAAGTATGTCTCACACCCTGCTTCGGAAATATTCATTACACTTGGGACATCCAATAGCAGTGTCCAAAAAGGGTGGGGATCCCAACAGGCAAAAATGCACAAATGAAAAACCCCTGCCGCTTGTAGAACTTTGCGGCCAAAAACAGCATCCGCTAAGGCCCGCACATCAACCTTACAAAAACTTGTAAAAAGGTATGAACAGAAGACCAAGTAGCAGTCGTACAACTTGTTCACAGAATCCTGGCGCTAAAAAGCCCAGGAAGTCCCAACAGTACGAGTAGAAATAGTAGTAAACTGAAAAGGGGAACCCTCCCCTTGGCAATATAGGCCCAAACAATGACCTGATATATCCATTGAGAATGGTAGACTTGACGGCGCCAAACCCGTCTTGGGCCAGAGGGCACCACAAACAAGGCGTCAGTCCTGCAGAAAAGGGAAGTAGCCAAGAAATAGTACGTCACAAAACAAACATCCAAAAAGTGCAGGGCCCTCATCATCGCTAGACGAAGGACACAAAGAAGAGAGAACCACATCCTGAATGAGATGGAAAACAGATACCAGTTTAGGAAGGAAATCCGGCTTAAAGTGGACCACCACCTTGTCCCGGTGTCTCTCAAAGTAAGGCCAAGTAAGGCCGCAAACCCAGAAACACAGCGAACAGAGGTAAGAGACACCAAAAAGGCAATCTTTAGTGTAAGCATAGAAAATGCACAATTCAAATCCCAAAACGAGACAAGGCTTTCGAGGACAAAAGGCCCTAGAAGACGACCACCAGGACAGAGGCCTGCCCTTTCAAAGTACTTAAGCTGGAGCCCCAGGCCCAGACCGTGCTGACTTAAGTCCAAAATCCTAGGGAACAAAAAAAACCTTGCAAGGCAAGGCCCTAGCCTCACACCCATCAATATAGGACCTCCAAGTCCTGTAGAAGACGTTAGAGGAAGACCACTTCCTAGCCCTGACAAGTGTCCGAACCACAACATGAGACAAACCTTCTTCTATTAAGATGGAGGAGGTTGCAGCAGCCACGCCGTCAAAGCCAGCGTTTGTAAAATGTAGAATGAACCAATCCTATCTTGGTCACCCTGGAGCCACCAGAATTGCTGACGCACCCTCATGAGCCAGCTTGCGCACCACCTTGCCCACCATGGCGAAGGAAGAAAACAGGTAAAGGAACCCCAGATCCCTCCAGGCAAGAGACATGGCGACCACTGCCGGTATCAGAGGAACCTGAGACCGAAACCCAAACGTTGGGAGCTTGTGATAGCAACGTGAGGCAAAGAGATCCACCTCCGGAGTCCCCCACTTGCGACAGAAGGACCAGAACACCTTGTGGTAGAAAGATCATCCCCATCAGTGAGAGGATCCCCTGCTCAAGGAGTCAGCCTCCGTGTTTTCCACTCCCAGAATGAATGCCGCTGAAATGCATGGAACATCGCTCCCGCCATGCAAGAATCAGCGAAACTTTCCTGAGGGCACTCCTGCTGCGAGTTCCTCCTTGGTGATCGATGTAAGCGACCGCAGTTCAATCGTCTGATTGAACCTGAACCGGTAAGCCCAGTAAGTGATGCATCCAGCATGACAGAATCAACCGAATAGCTCTGAACTCCAAAAACATAGATGGGGGTGTGAGCCTCCTGAGGACCCCCCCAGCCCCTGGAACTGAAAGTCCGTCCAGAAACCTCCCCAGCCCGACAGGCTGGCATCCGTGGTAACCGTCTCCCAACAAGGGGCCAAAAAGGATCTGCCCCTCATCAGAGTGCTAGGCTCCAGCCACAACTGAAAGGACTGCCGAACCCTGGGAGACAGCAGAAAGGATGATCCAAGTACCGGGGACCTCCATCCCAGTTCAGCAATAGATGGAGTTAGAGCAACCTCATGTGGAACTGAGCAAAGGAGAAGAAAACCCACCATCAATCCCACCAGTTTCATCCCTAGCCGGATAGAGAGGCTAGGATTGTCCAGGAGAACACGTATCAGATCCTGAACCCTCTGCACCTTTGGGTGAGGAAGGAAGACTCTGGCCTGACTGGAATCCAGATTCAGGCCCAGAAATGAGATCTCCCTTGAAGGGGAGAGAGAGAACTTGGGGTGGTTGATCACCCATCCGAACCGCTCCAGCGTCGTCACCACCCTGGAGTCCATCTCCACCTGGCATAGAAAAGATGCTGTAATGAGTAGGCCGTCCACATACGGCACAATGTAAACGCCCTGGGCTCTGAGAAGGGCAATATGCCCGCCAGCCCCTTGGTGAACACCCTTGGTACCAAAGACAACCCGAAAGGGAGGGCCACAAACGATCTCCCAAACCTGTGAATCTCTGGCGTGCGGGGTAGATTGGTACATAAAGGTAAACAATCTTGATGTCTATAAATGTCACGAAATCCCCCTGATGAAGGGAATAGATGACTGAGCGCAGTCATCTGAAGGGATGACTGAAGGGAACCATAAAGAGGTTGGAATAATAGCCCCGGCCTCTCCCTGAGAGAGGCACCGGACATATAACCTCCATGTCCAGAAGATTTAGCCCTGCCAACAGGAGCCCCTGCGCAGCCCGGGGGTCCGAGGGAACCAGAGAACTGAGGAATCTGGGGAAGGCCGGTACTCGAACACCAACTTGTAACCGGAAGAGACCACGTCCACAATCCACTTGTCTGTGACCTCCCAGGCCCAGACCTGGAAAAAATGCCGCAGCCGACCCCCCACCCGCCAAGGTGAGGGCGCCCCCCTCATTGCTGAGCTGGCTCGGCAGCAGGCTTGGAACCCCAGACAGGTCCTGGACGGGCCCATCCTCCACCTCTGCTCCAGGAATCACCACTGATGATAGAGAAGGCAGCACCTCTGCCTGCTCTGGCACCTCGAAAGGAAGGATTAGAGGAGCCTGCCCCTCCGAAAGGAGCAACGCCGCTTCTAGCGTGGCGGAAGCCTGCCTCCTTCCGCAACTGAATCCAATTTAACTCCAAACAGCCGCATACCCAGAAGGGTAGCCCTGCAAATGACTTCTTAGCCGCAATGTTAGCCGCCACTGGCGCAACCAGGCAGAGCATCATATAGCCACAAGCAACGCTAAGGTTCTGCCATACAGACATATCGTGTCATCCAAGGCAGACAAGACAAATGGTCATGAACGATACACACCGCATAAGCGCTGCAAAATCATCACTGGCTGGGACCCCTCAACAGGCCCCTAACCACAGACCTGATAGCCACAACCGTGAGTACAGAAGTACAAACAGGCCGCAAGGCAGAACCCACGCCAGCAAAGGCATGTCAAGCCATCTGATCAATACGACGGTCCTCACGATCCTTAAATGTGATGGCGTCTGGAGAGTGCACAACAGATGTGTTGGACAATCCCAGTACGGGCGCATCGACCTCGGGGGGAGACGACCAGCGCTTCACCGCGTCCACCGGAAAGGGATACTTCATATCCCATTCCTAAGGAAAACCGGGAAGCCGGCTAGGTCCTTCCCAATCCTTAATAATCAGATATTAGAAATGAAACTGATTTGGGCACTCCATACGAGGCTTAGAGGTCTTCAAGGAAACAATCCCCCCTTCTGCGGAGGGGACTCCGCCGGAGGAGGAATAGCCAGCACCTCAAATAAATGGGCCAGGATCTTGGGGGTATCCACGGCATCCCCAAGCCCCTGCCTGGCATCAGCATCCCAAAACTGCTGATCCTCAGAGCCATCAGATTCCGTAAACAGTTCCTTCCGCAAGCGGAAAATAAACAGACCAGTCAAGGGAATCATGAACATCAAGAACCGGCACTGCCGGTGACAGATGTCTTCTCTTAGCCGGGGCCACCCTGGCCACAGAGCTAGAAAACAATTTTTCGATGTTGGCCAATCCAGCACATACATCAGATTGCAACTCCCCGCTAATGACAGTGTCACTTGGGGTACGGATAAATCATAGTGGAGTAGGTGATGAGGCCGGCGGCACTGACCCAGACGTCCGGGCCCCCGACTGCCGTGTTATGGCCTGCTGAACACATAGTATGCACCAGCACAGTATCCCCCACAAGGGATACCCCCCAACCCACACACTGCCGGGACTGCCCCGAAGGGAGCCAGAGCCCGGTATCCTGGGGAGCCTCCAAATGGTGATTTGTATGGTAGTCGCAATGACCAGCGGGAATTACGCTAAAAGCTACCCGGGATGCCCCTTAAGTCCGTTAGTGGGAGGATTTGCAAGCCCAAGGGACCCCAGGACACATACAAAAAGGGGGCCCCGTAAATAAGGTATCAAGACAAGCACTCATACATGCAGAAAGAAAACAGAGTGGCAAAACATATAATATTAGATATCTATCTATCTATCTATCTATCTATCTATCTATCTAGGAATATAAAATGGAGAGCACTATAGAATATAAAACTAAAAGCAATGCATAAAAGACTAACATGGCATGCTTACTTCTTAGGTAGTAATACCAGACCCAGAAAACGCAAAATGGGACAATACAATCCCTAAGTGTACTAGGCCCGCGCTGGATGAGGCGTCTCAAGCATTAAGGAACAAAGCCCCGCAGGGCACTCACCGCCAGCAAAAAAACATGTGATCCTCAGTCTGACAGCCAAACGAATGGAGAAGAAGAAGAAGAAGACGGGCCCTCCCCACGTTCAAAGCAACCGGGCGCCGCCGAGGGCACCAGAGAGAGTGGAGCGGACCGCCGCCAGCGCGTTGAGCACCCGGCCCCGCCCCCTCCCCATCCTCACCCAGCCAATTAACCGGGCACCGCCGAGAGCGCCAGAGAGAGAGTGGGGCGGGCCGCCGCCAGCGCACCGAGCGCCCGGCCCCGCCCCCTCTCCTCACAGCAAGGAGAGAGAGAAGCTCCCCTCAGCCTCCTCACCAGCGACGCCATGACAATGCGGCCGGCTCTCACCACGGCCGGCGCATGTAAAAGGAAAGTTAAATCACACACACGCACACTCATACACCAAATGAATGAGGGATTACTTCCCGATGCTTCATATCAACTGACCAAGGGAAAGTCACAGCCCCCCCTCCCATAGAGAATAAAGGGATACAAAGTAAAGGGAGGGAGGGATCAATGGGGAAACGGACAGGGCATCCCAAACCAGGGTCACCAACCTGGTATCCGCCTACCCCTTGTTATGGGGCCTCACGGAGGAGCGTGGCTCCTATCAATCCACCTATTAAGGTGAATCCTACCCTCACCCGGACCTACAGCCAAGGGTGGGAGGCATCAGGGGACTTAAACATAACAAGGTCCAGGCAGAAATAAGGATAAAAATAGCCGGGTGTGAACCCGGCTTACCTGCAAGGAAGAGACTTCAACTTCTGACTTGCCCGCCGTCTGCAGAGACGATTACTGGGGAGTGTGTGGAGGTCCCAGGTATTTATGGGCCGGGAGGGGCTTCTTTTTTCTATTCATCTCTGCAGAAATTCGCCCTCTACTGGACATAACCCAAGTGTAATGAATATTTCCGAAGCAGGGTGTGAGACATACTTAGAATAGAGAAGATTTGGGGTGATTGATCACCCAGCCGAATGACTCCAGAACCGTCACCACCCGCTGGGTATCCAATACCGCCTGCTGGAAGGACTGAAGTGATGAGAAGGTCGTCCAGATAGGGAAGAATGCGAATGCCCTGAGGAGAGCCATGACACCCGCCAGCACCTTGGTGAAGACCCTGGGGGCCGAAGTGAGACTGAAGGGCAGTGCCACAAATTGGTAGTGCTGGTCTGCCAGTGCGAACCTGAGGAATCTCTGATGCCCTGGGAAGACTGGAACATGAAGGTAAGCATGTTTGATGTCTATGGAGGTCATGAAGTCTCCCGGGCGCAACGAACTGATCGCGGAGCGCAGGGTCTCCATGCGAAAGTGCCTGGTCCTGATGAACTTGTTGAGCAGCTTTAAGTCCAGAATGGGTCTGACTGACCCATCCCTTTTGGGAACTGTGAACAGATTGGAATAAAAGCCCCGACCTCTTTCCACAGGAGGGACCTGACAGATGACCCCCAAGCCCAGTAGATTTTGCACCGCCAAAAACAGCCCATGAGCTGCCAAGGGGTCTAGAGGAATCCGGGAATAGAGAAATCTTGGAGGCGGCCATGCAGCGAACTCTAGCTTGTAGCCGGAGGACACAACCTCCAGAATCCACCTGTCTGAGACCTGTTGTCTCCAGACACAAGCGAAGAGCCGCAGCAGCCCCCCCACCCGGATGGGTGAGGGCGCCCCTTCATGGCTGAGGAGGCTTGGCAACAGATTTGGGCTTGGACCCCCATGAAGATCCGGAGCGAGCACGACCTCTGCCCCTGCCCCAGAAGTCTCCCCTAGAGCCTGCAAAGGAGACCCCTCTCCCGGGCCTGGACACGCGGTAGGAGGGAACAAAGGCCCCCGAACGGGCCGCAACTGCTTCTTACGTTGAGGCAACTTACCCCCCTTGGCAAAAAGGTCCAAGTGATCACCAAATAAGCGCAGCCCCATAAAGGGGAGTCCCGTGAGGGCCTTCTTAGCAGCGTTATCAGCTGCCCACTGGCGCAGCCAAACAGAGCGGCGTATAGCAACCACCAATGCAGAGGTTCTACTACACATCCTAATGGTGTCATCTAAGGCAGAGAGGACATATGCAATGAACATTTCACACTGTGACAAGGCCCTGAACTCGGCACTAGCAGTATCATCAGGAGCGCCTTCCAACAGACCCTTGAGGAGAGACCTGATAGCAACAGCAGTGATAGCAGAAGCACAGACAGGGCGCAAGGCAGACCCCACACAAGCAAAAGCATGGGAAGCCAGCTGATCAATGCGCCGGTCCTCACTATCCTTAAGAGTAGTGGAATCAGGGGAATGGACCACAGAAGTGTTGGACAACCCCAATACTGGTGCATCCACTTCTGGAGGGGTTGACAAATATTTAACCACATCAGCGGGAAAAGGGTACCTTTTATCCCAGCCCTTGGGGATTCCTGGGAGCCGGCCGGGACGCTCCCATTCTTTGAGAACAAGATTATTGAAATGGGCTGTTCTGGAAATTCCAGACATGGTTTAGCAGTACTGAAAAGTTCTCCCTGTAACTTGGGAGCCGCAGCAGGAAGGGAGATAGAAAGCACATCAAAAATCTGAGTTAACATTCTATTGGTATCATCAGCATCCCAATGATCAGTGCCATAATCAGCATCACTGAAATGCTGATCATCAGACAACTCATATAGTCAGACAAATCAAGAAAGTTCTCCGTCTCCATAGGAAAGGCAGACGCAGCCGGCGCCACATGCCGCCTTTTAGCCTGGGCCTTACGGGCCGCAGAGCTAGCAATCAGCTTCTCAATGTTAGCCAACCTGGAAGACACGTCAGGTTGAGACTCCCCAATAGTATTTAGCTCACTGGGAGTCATAATCAGGCGAGGGGGAGTGGGTGAGGGCATAGTGGGCGCAGGCCCAGTCACAGATAGCCCAGAATGCAGCGCAAGCGCCTTCTGGGCGCAGGGTACACAGACCCGCACATCATCACTCACAGGGGATGCCCCACACACTACACACAGCCGGGCTTGTCCCGAGGGGACCCCGGGCACAATATCCTGTGAAGCCTCCATATGGTGATTAAGGTGACACAACTGGCCGATAGGAATTACGCTGTATAAGCAACCCGGGATGCCCCAAATGTCCGCAGGGAAGTGGGAGGATTTAACAATTTAGGCCTCTAAAAGTTATAGAAAACTAATAGGAGGGGCCAGGACCAGGAGAAACCTCTTTAATACAGCGTTTTCCCGTCTGAAAGACATAATAAAGGAGCACCCATAAGCACACAACAGTGATAAAAGAATAACAAAAAATAAAGCCTGCAAGGGCACTCACAGACCACGTTAGGGGGCCAGCAGACACTCCAGGAGGAAGGCAAGATGGCGCTGGAGGGACCTCGAGGGGCGGGCCGCATGTGGGGACGCCGCGAAACGCGCCCCCTCCACAGAGCGCGCAATTGGGCTGCAGCAGCAGCCAATAGGAAAGCAGGGAAAATTGATAATGATGCCGTCGCTGACACCACAGGTCGCGCGTGTCAGCGGCGGCAAATTCAAAATGAAGACAGGGCGCGGAGCCCTGAAAAGGAAGAAGTGTAACACAACAAAAAGGAGATAAACTCACATGCGCAATACCCCCCCCCGACGGAACAAGGAGAGAGGGGAGAGAGTGGATGACCCTTAAGGGGTCCCACCAAAGACCAGGGCATGTGAACTTCTTTTCTCTAGAGGTTTAGAACCACTGCTCTAGAATAAAGTCATTGCGATACTCACTGTACTCTGCTGAACCCGCTGCTGGGGACAGTTGAACAGAAAGGTTCCGAATAGTGAGATGCATGTGCTGTCATGTAGTACAGTTAAGTAGGTTTCTGTAAACTGGAAAGCTGCAGGGTATTGCCTTTGAAGCTGCCAAACACAGTCCAGGAAGAGTACAAACAAGGGACACTGGAAGAGAAAACATAGAAAATATATGGGATTCGTTTTCTTGTAGGAAATTCATGGATCTTTGTGCATTACACCTTCTACAGCCAAAAACCCTAGTTAATAGCCATAGTATACAAAGATCTGGTTACATAAAAATAAACTCCTCTGCCAAATTCCATGGCATGAATGGCCAGAGGAAGGATGGCGGCACCCTGTGCTGGAGTCGCCTGATCATTAGGGCTGGATTTCGGCTGAGGTAAGTGTTCATTTTAGGGGAAGGTGCTTTATAAACCCGCTGCCTGGCTGGACTGGCCTTTTATGGGAGTCCAGTCTAAACTCTTGTGGATCATGGGAGCAGCCATGATGGGATTACTGTGTCTGCTGTCCCAATGATTATAATTGAAAGAAGGGGGGTGCTTTGTCTCATAGATCTCAATAGAAGACAATGGGGCAGTAGCAGTAGGTAATCCCATCATGGCTGCTCCGATGAACCACAAGAGTTATTTAGACTGGCCTGGCCCTTTAAAATAAAACAAAACCCAGCAGCAGCCGGCCTGGAATTGAAAACATTTCAGGACCAGTCGCTGAATTGGGAGACACCTCTGTGTGAAACCCCCCCAGGGCACCCATAAAAACTCACCTTTCCCCGCTCCAATGGTGTATGCACGGAGTCTCGTTCAATGAGAGCCGCCTGCTTAGACTATATCAATCGGCTTATTGTTCACAATTGAGTGTTCCCCTACCAACCATTCAGACATGGTTGGGGCGGGAGCACACGCATGGCTGTGGATGTAGGGGGATGCGGCAGCTCATGCTCCCCATTCTAGTTAACAAGAGGCATCTGCCAAATGACGTAGTCAGGTCAAATCCTCAAAGCAGTCGATTCTGTAAGTAGCCGTGCAGAAGAACTTCAGAACTACATTTGCATTACTTCAGCAGTTTCATTTAGAACATATTGGGAAGATAATTTTAAAATGTGATAGGCAGTTGGGACTAAAGCAGACCAAATGCCTATCTACATAGGTATTTTTGTTTTGGTTTTACCAAAGCGCGTGCACGCGTGTCCAGCCTGTCTGCCATTGTGCCAAGAGAGGGGGATGGGGTTAACCAGGAGACTGGACTTGTACTTTAAAAATACCATATTTATAAAGCACTGGCATAAGTCTGCACATCAACCAGTTACGGACATTTAGGCTGCCTTTATGAACAAAGAGCTTTCACACAGACAAAGCATTGCAGGCAGACACATAGCTGCAACACTGATGCAGTCATCATCTTAGTCCAAGTATTGCAGAGACCTTCTGATCATAGTGTTCTGCAGGCAATACCAAGCTCTGTTTACATGGAACCTCTCTAGTCACTAAAGAGGTCCACATTACTCAAGTGGTAATAAACTTAAATGACCATCCAAGCAATGCAGCACTTAAGGGAGGGCATGAGAAGATCTTCAGGGCACTTCTCACGGTTCTCATTTATTCAGGCTGTGACAGACTCTCTGCCCTTTGGACTTTACACAGGTTCATTACTTTCCTTTTCTTAAGCATGTACAGACTGCCATTGTGTTGATTGATTACGTTATTCATTGTTCTGACTGCCATTGTATTGATTGATTACGTCAAAGACAATGGCATTGTTCTGATTGAGTGTGTTACAGACGTCTATTGTGTGGCTGATTGCGTCACCGGCAGAGTTGAGGGATTGCGTGCCCTGCTCCCATTGGTCTGTGTATTTCCTCCATCAGGTCCATGGGGGAGGTCCCCTTGCATGGAGGCTTGCATATAAGGCCCAGTGTGGCACTAATAAAGACAGTTCATCTTCACCCTCAATACCGAGTTCTGTCTCTTATTGGGGGAAACGCTATATTACAATTCACTAGCCCTTGTAAGGGCTGCTCCTGTTTCCTCACGGACGACTCTGGAATTCCAGAAGCACCTCTTACGATTGGGAAAAGGACGTCTCGGGCGGTGAAGCCCTCCGGCGATAAGGGTTATCGCTACACAGGCCATGGGATTTATGCAGTTCCAAATCAAAGGAATTAGACCTACTAAATCCAAACTATACCTTTAGGATTCTGAGGCCTTCTGCTGGAGGTTAATCTTGAGTTACACTGTATTTAACAGAAAATTGAATCAGAAAGACAGGTGTGAAAGCCACTCACCTCCTTATCAGACTTTTTTAAGTGGTTGCACCTATCAAGAAAGGGATACCCATTCATGACCCACTCCTTCTGTATGAGACTTTGAAATCCAGCAATAGTACGGAAGTACGGATCTGAAATCAGCTGGACAACAGAGGCTATGAGGCAACTGAGATCCCGACCTTCCTCTTCTGCAAATACAAAAACACACCATTTCATCATGCATGACAAACATTAAAGTAGACCAAAACCCAGGATTTTCATGATGCCGAGTTTTGGTCTCCCCTGGCCTGCCCTTCTGGTGTAATGGGTACATCCCCCAGATCAGCTGCTATACATACAGCACAGCTCTTCTCCAATCAGCTTTTTCGGCCGCTTATATTAATGTGCGGCTGGAGAAGGTGAAAGCAAGTCTACCGGTCAGTGAGCGGAACCCCCTGCATCTCAGCTGGTTGTGGCCCCACCATGCCATTCAGTTATGGTGAGCAGGGCCAGAGAAAGATGTGAGAGATGCCATTGGTACATTGGAAATTTAAGAGAAGCGAACAAAAGCAGGGCACAGCAAGGCATCGCTCCCATCTCCCCCCCCCCCCCCCCCAGATTGTTTCACCAAACCAAGTGTCTTATAGAAGCTAGGTCTGGTTTTGGTGCACTTTTAGTCAGCCAAAGCTTAAGCATTTCTTACTTTGAGTGCATATATAGGGGAAAGACTTGCACCACTGCCTAGAGGCTTCCCAATTGTTCAGGCTACAAATAAAATTACATTGAAGGCATCCACCCACAGCTACAGTAGCTGGTTTCCCTAAACTCACCAATATAGGATTGCTTTTGCACATTACATTAAAGGCCATGCAGTGTTAACCAGTTTTAATTGGCTGACAAGTTTATAATATGTAAAAAAAAGTAAACGTAACCCAAGGTATGGGTAAGGTATGATTTAAATATAAATATCCGACTTTCTAAATAAGTGCAATCTATGTACTGTAAATAAAGCAACCACCACAATGTGGCTGTGTCTTAGCATTCCTTGAGTAGGAAACTGCAGTTTCTAAGGAGAGAAGATGGCCTGAAGCTTGAAAAGGAGCAGGAATGTAAGGATTTGGCCAAGAATACAAAACCGTTTTACCAAAATAGTAATTTTCAGACTTAACAGCTGTGTGTCTCGGGTCAGCTGACTTGGCAAGCAGATGGAGTGAGTCACCCGCTGTAAAGTTGCATCTGAAAGGGAAATCCCTGTGTATTCAGTGTCAGGAGCTGCATTTCTATTCAGAGCAATAACTAGGCTCCTGTATGGATAGTACAGTCTCAGAACACAAGAATTCTGCTCTCCCTCTATAGTCTTCTTTATTAACATCCTTACAACAGCAAACCGACAATTTCACCTTAACACAAAGCCTTAGTAAAGACTGACAATGGATGGAAAGGGGGAGCTTAGGACATATTGCATCGCCAGATTTATACCATCACTTTTGTTGTATACTGAACCCCCACTAGGTTTCAACCACGAATGCAGCTCCCATTGTATCTTCCAAACACAACAGGTGGAGAAGTTCCCTCATACTCCGCCTGTCTAGTTCAGCGTAGACAGGTTGATAGTAGGTCCATAATTCATGATCAACAGTAACCACCCGCCCCAAATCAAGAATAAGCAAACACCATACACACACACACCATCTTAATAAAAAGCTTTGATAATGGGTGAACAGTTCCAACTTAAATGGTAAACATATGGCAGCAAGCTTTTCAATGAATCTCAGTATATCATTTGGGGGCTCAATTTAAAAATCAAAGGTCAAAACCCACCATCCAGTAATCTATGGTAACTTATTTATTTGTCCCTTTAAAGTGCTTGTCTTCTCTCACAGCAGCTCCTGTCTGATGCGCTGCCTGAGAACCTCCTGGACACCCCTCGAAATCTTTGGCCCATGACTAACGTTCTCTCTATTCTAATAATGAGACCGCATTATGCACATGGACTGACGTGAGGAGCGGGGCAGCGTGCAAGGAAACTGGAATGTGTCCGAGTGGCAGACTGTCCCGGATCTGCTGTGCGGAAGAGAAGGCAAGCATCTTTTCTTTTCTGTGTGAACCCCCCCCCCCGGTTTGCCTGTGATCACTCACCTTTCCTAGGTCCAAGGGCAGGCACATGCACTGACTCTTGTTCAATGAGAGCCGTTAGCCTTGACTAAGGCTACATCCCCTGCATCCTCCACTCCCTCCCCAGCAATTCAGATAAGCCTGGGCGGTAGTGCGTCTGCAGCCAGGGATGCAGCAGCTTGTGCTCCCCATTGAAGTCAGGGAGAGTCATTTGCCGAATGACATACAAGGCAAATGTCTCTCATTGCACGAAAGCCCGCACATGCACTCTTAGACCCAGGAAAGGAGACTGATTACAGGCTTTTTTGGCGGTTACAAGGATGAACGGTACAAAGCCCAGGATAGTCAAATTCCCTGTTCCCACCCTGGCAAATAGTTGCAAGGGGGACTGTAGGTCTGTTTTAATGGCAGCAGTCCCCACTTGGCACTGTCCAGCAGTCCCCACTTGGAATTGTCCAGGACAATCCGTAAACGGTGTAGGCACTTTTGTGCCGTGCCAAGCCTGAAGTAACAAACGTTCTAGATTTCAAAAGACCACACTACAACCTGCGACTCGGTAGGACTCTGCACACACACTGAGGGGACATAAGCAACATAGAGACGAGAAGGGGGAAAGTCTATTACACACAGGTACTGTAGCCTAATTCAAGGGATACACACAGTAAATACTGACTACCACAGCAAATACTGACTACCACACCAAAGTGTCTGTCTGATTCTGGTCTAATGTGACCTTTAGCTTTTATTACTTTGTTTACTTGAGACAACAAAGAAACTGACTTTATATTGTGTACAGTGCTGCATGTTCCCATTTTCAGTTCCTCTAATGGAGTTGGAAGGATTATATCGGGCATAGAAGCCACAATACAGAAACTAGGAACACATTACCAGGCCTTTCATGGTCACACAGGAAGTCTCTGTTCTAGACTGGCCACTTGAAAAGGAAATAGGCATTTAGTTTATATGTTTATTCTAAACTAAAGCAAAGAGCTACACCCAGCAAGGTTTATTTTTTAGTTCCTGGACGGAAAGGAGAAATGCTACACCGGACAAACACCCATTTTACAAAAAAACGTGTCCCGTTCCCAGGCTTCTGCTTTTTTGGTGGCCGGAAAAGAACGGGAAATCTGACCATCACCAGTCAATCATGAGGCTGCATGTCACAGAGGGAGTGAGGTGACAGGTAAGGTTTATGGGGTTTGCAGGGAGTTGATTGTGGTGGCGACCCCGGTATTGGGGATGCCCCCAGCGGACCAACACCCATGTTTTTTAAAATTGGTGTTGGTCCAGTTTAAAGTGGAACAAAAGCCAGGATTCTGACTATCCTGGCTTTTGTTACATGCCCCAAGGTCATCCCAAAATTGGGCTTCCCCACTCTGTGAACCCCCCCCCCCCCCCAGAACGCCCTGTAAAACTCACCTCTTCCCAGCCTGATGGCACATGCACGGGCTCTCGTCCAATAATAGCCATTTGCCATGACTATGTCATTTTGCAAATGGCTCTGACATTCGTCAATGGGGAGCACAAGCAGGCGCATCCCCAGTTGTGCGCGCTGTCCCGTTCAAGCCGTTCAGATAAACTGTCTATAGCAGGGGTTCCCAACATATTTTTATCAAGTACCACTTTCCATTTTCTGAAGAAGCCAAGAACCCCCCGGGTGGTGTGTGAGCATTGTTTAACCAAAACATACAGACAGCTATTTAAAGTTAATGAATTTCACACACAAATTGTGCCTTTTTTATTTATGATCCAAATTACATGAAAAGATGGCTGCCGATCAAGTTTGTGTACAGGTGCAGGATAAGTGCAGCCTTGTCAAGTACCACCTGAGCGGATCTCAAGTACCACCAGTGGTACTAGTAGCACCTGTTGGGAACCCCTAGTCTATAGTGTATATGTATAGTGTATATGGTGGTCTTGTGATTTCTCGCTGCATCAATTCAGTAATAAATTAAAATTAGATTTGTGGGAAGGTGCTCCTTTCTATAGGAAGTTTTCTTAGCTGAGGGGGAACTGCATCTATCCACACAGAAGTCATTCCTTTGGTCAGCAATTCAGATAGGTGCACAGCCCGAAGATATGGCCGTTCTCCTTCCCCATTGTAAACAATCAAGATTTGCTTGCCTAATTAACGGCTCCCATATGACAAGAGACCGTGCATGTGCCGCTTAGATTCCAGAGCCAGCCGCACTGAGTTTTGTTCCACTTTAAGGACAGGTACTCAATTTAAACCAGTGGCATTTAATGGTGCATGCCTTTACATTGCTAGATTGTGGAAATCACAGGTATCTCATGAGATGAAGATTCTAACTAGGATATTTGATACTATTAATGAGAAGCTTTTGACAACAGAACAGGACAGTTATGAAACTGGTCACAACACTCACTTGCTTCCTGGCTCCCATGGAGAACATGCAGTGGCCGCATCCCTGTATCTCTGGGCTGTAACCACGCTCTCGCCCCCAGCCATTCAGATAGGCTGGGCGCGGGAGAGCGCGTGCGTGTTCCAGATTGCCTAAGCCCAGAATGTTAACAGAGCCGTTTGCTGAGCATTACAATTGCAAACTTTTATGATTGGACGAGGAGCCCGCCCATGCACTGTAAGACCAAGAAGAGATGAGTTGTTCTGGGCGATATGGAGGTTTCACACAGAAGGGTATAACAATTCCAGATGCCCCTGGAGCAGGCAATAAAGCCCAATATAATCAAAATTACACGTTTTGTTCTACTTTAAAATCTGTATATGGTGCTGCTGGTTGTCATATGCTATATAATGTAGGTAGCCCTGCTTGTAACCTTCATTGCTCAGAATAGCTGCGATCCTTTAACCCTTTAAACACCAGCCACGTAAGTTTTACGTGGCTGCCTCTCCAACCGTTAAACGCCAGCCACGTAAAATTTACGTGCCTGACTTTGCCCCCTGCTAGCGCCTGTAAATGTAAAACAAAAAAAAACAAAAAAAAAAAAACTTACCTGACCCCTCATTAGATCCGGCGGGGTCTCCTCTTCACCCTGGGGGGCTCCTTCAGAGGAAGGGGAGAGCCCGGAGTAGCCCCCCCCCCCCCCCCGTTTTGGCAGCCGCTGGCTTTTCCTGTAAAAATAGAAAAAAAAAAATTACATTTACTCACCTCCAGGTGCACTCAATCTCGCCGGCCCTAACCCTTAAAAATCCCCCCAAAAATGGGGCCCCCCCCCCCAGCAGCAGCAGGAGAGCAGAAAGCCAGATTGATCAGCATGGGACACAGTGCCCAGGGATGGATGGGAGGTAAGTATAAAAAAAAAAAATAAAATAAAATATTTTTTTCTCCATGTGTCTGTTTTTTTACACTTAACCCCTTGTGAACTGGTAAGGGGTCCATGAGACCCCTATACCAGTTCACAAGGCTGGGGGCTGGCAACTCACCTGCGCTAGCGGGTGACTTGCCATTAACCCCCGGCACACCAATTACCTGCCTTCCCAAAAGCTCGGGGGGGGGGGGGGGGTAGCTATGCATGCTGGGTATTGTTCTGTTCGGGGCATGTTGCTTTTTCAGATTTTCAGTTTTTTTCTTGTTTGCATATAGTTTTTTTTTTTTTTTTAGGAAAATGTGGTTTTGATTCTGCTTTTTTATTCTTTTTTTAGGGAAACCCTGTGCAACCAAAGAATACATTGAGGGATTACTTCCAGAAAACTGCACCCATGTCAACAAGCCTGGTACGCCTAGAAAGCTTGAGGTGTGTACTTCCAGAGAATATATAGTTTGTCGAGGGTATTTCAAATGTAAAGGGTTGTTTTTCTTGAAAAACCGCAAGGTGCGCATATTGCATATCACAGTTGTATTTTTATCTGAAAATCTCCTAAAGCGTTGTTTCAGTTTGGGGGAGTCGCCTGGGCAGGAAAGGGTGTCTACCAATACATATGTGGTACCGCTGTAACCGGGAGAAATTGGGGTTTCACATGAAATAAGATTTTATTGACAAACTTACATTTTTTATTACAAAAAAACACTACAAATTGTAAAAAAAAATATATTTTTTTGCACATATTTCATCCAAAAATATTGAGAATACACCTAAAAAATTACAAACAAGACATTTCATGTTAAAGCCCAGACTCTGCTGAAAAATCACTTTCCTGGGAAATCCCTGGAAATCCCTTCAAAAAATCACAGTTGAACATGGGGAGCGCAAAATAGTCTGGCAACAAAGGGTGACAAAATCTCAAGGTAGGTTGGCGGTTAAAGGGTTAATCCCACTCTTCCCTTTTCTTTTTTTTCTTCTCAGTTTATGGATATGTATTACTATATGCACAGTTAAGTAATTTTGGCCTTACTATGGGTGTGCACCCTCTCCTAATGTCCTCCTGCATCTATAGTGGCGATTCAGAGCCAGGTGAGAAAACCCACTCCTTTTTAAGAGAGAAAACTGCCATTCACTTTCATTGTCTACCTTGGGGCTGATTCCACAACAGGGTGACCATGAAAGTGAATGACCGTTTTCTCCTAAAAATACCATTCTGTGAAACTCACCTGTAGAATTGTTTTTGAATATATCTAGTCCAGGTCGTCCCAGAAGTGATGACAGTTTGGTGATCCACCGCCAGGTGGCGCTCGACTTCAAGATCAAAAGCTGTCGCTCCTCCCGGCCCCCTATAAAAGCAGGCGTCTCATATGATTCCCCAGTGGTTAAACAGCAGTAAGAAAAGAGACAAGAGATAGCTTCAGCATGTACTCTCTCCAACAGAGCTAAGGACAACGGTCCAATATAAAAATGGTAATCCCCATAACAGGCAACCAGAGATAATGAAAAAAGGGCGGGGTGGGACGACCTGGACTGGATATATTCAAAAACAATACAGAATTGTATTTTTCACTATATCCAGTCCAGGTCGTATTTTTCACTATATCCAGTCCAGGTCGTCCCAGAAGTGATGACAGTTGGGACATCCAAAAGCAGTGTCCCTAAGGGCGGGATCCCCAGTACGGAACAGCATGTAGTTCATTTCACTACCGCCTGAAGCACCTTTCGGCCAAAGACAGCATCAGCTGAGGCCCTAACATCAACCTTGTAAAATTTAGTAAAGGTATGAACAGAAGACCAAGTGGCGGCCTTACAAACTTGCTCAACGGATGCCTGGTGCTGAAAAGCCCAGGAAGCACTAATAGCTCTAGTAGTCTGATCCACTTACTGAGAGTGGACTTGGCCGGAGGTAAGCCCTTGCTAGAACCCTCTGTGAATCCGATTTCCTGAAGGATTCAGTTGCAACCAGGTAGTACTTAATGGCTCTGACCAAGGCATGGAGGATCCTTTCCTTAGCATTAGTCGGTGCTGGACACAGGGAAGGCAAGACAACTTCCTCATTAAGGTGAAAGGGAGAAACGACCTTAGGCAAAAAATCAGGTTTAAAACGAAACACCACCTTATGCCATTCAAAGTATGCACCGAGGTGATGGCTACCAAAAAGACCACCTTGAGGATCAAAATAGACAAAGCAGCATCGCACAATGGCTCAAATGGAGGACCCTGGAGAGCAAAAAGCACCAAATTAAGTCCCACACCGGCAATACAGACTTATGCGGTGGACGTACATGGGTAACTCCTTGGAAAAAAGTCTTGATCAGTTTATGATTGGCAAAGGATCTTTGGAAAAAGATGGCCAAGGCCGAGACCTGGCCCTTGAGGGTGCTCAGCTGGAGATCCAAATCTAAGCAGTGTTGCAAAAACTCCAATATCCTAGAGATAGAGAAAATGCGACAAGGAAAGCTCTTGGATTCACACCAAGCAATGTATCATAGAAGACGACTTCTTCCTCGCCTGAATCATGGTCTGAACAACCGTGGCTGACAGCCCCTTCTCCGTCAGGATTGAGGTTAGCCAATAGCCAGGCCGTCAAAGCAAGTGTCTGTAAATTGGGGTGCCGCAGCGACCCCTGCATGAGAAGCCCTGGGTCGTCGGGCATGACGTAGCGATCGGCTGACATCTGAACTATGTCCGCGAACCAACTCCGCCTCGGCCAGCGAGGACCCACCATGATGGTTGGCACCCCCTCCTGGGCTATCTTGCGCAAACCCCGGCCCAGGAGTGGAAACGGAGGGAATGCATAAAGGAGCCTGAACTCCGTCCAAGGAATTGCCAGTGCGCCCGTGGCAAATGCCAGAGGATCTCTTGACAGGGAGACAAATCTTGGGAGCTTGTGATTGTGTGTGGACACAAACAGGTCCACATCCGGCTGACCCCAGCGAAGACACAGAGCGTGAGAAATCTTGTTGCTGAGAGACCATTCCCCCAGGCGTGAGGCACTCCTGCTCAGGGAGTCCGCCTCCTGGTTCTCTATCCCAGGAATGTAAACCGCCGAGATGAAGGGAACATTCTTCTCTGTCCAAGCCAGAATCTGGGTCACCTCCTTGAGAGCTTGTTTGCTCCGAGTCCAGCCCTGATGATTTATGTAGGCGACCGCCGTCTGATTGTCCGAGCGAACCTGGATCACATGACCCTGCAGATGGGGAGTCAAGCGAAGAAGCACCAACTGGATCGCTCTCAACTCCAAGATATTTATGGGGAAGTGGGCCTCCTGCGGCCCCCCCTGACCCTGGATCTTCTGCGTTTGCCAAACGCCCCCCCAGCCAGTCAGACTGGCGTCCGTGGAAACAATCTCCCACCGGGGAGTCAGAAAGGACTTGCCTCCCAGTAGATTTCTGGAGTCCAGCCACCACAAGAGGGACTGCCTGGCCAGGGGAGACACAGTGAAAACTCCTGTTCCAGTGACTCCTGCGTCCGGTCCCAACCGGTCAATAGATTCAATTGAAGAGGTCTCATGTGGAACTGAGCAAAGGGCACTGCCTCAAAGCATGAAACCATAAGGCCCACCAGTTTCATCCCCAGACGGATTGATGGTCGTTGACAAGACAGCAAGGCCTGCACCTGCGTCAGGAGGCCCACCACCTTCTGCTGTGGCAGGAATACCTTAACCTCGGAGGTGTCCAAAATCATGCCCAGAAAAGGACCTCACCACTGAGGGAGTGATTGAAGACTTGGGGTAATTGACTACCCAACCGAAATCCTCAAGAGTGGACAACACCGTCCAGGTGTCGCTCTCGGCCTGCTGAAGGGACTGAGCCGCAATCAGTAAATCGTCCAGATAAGGCAGCATGCGAATGCCCCGATTCCTCAGGATAGCCATAACGCCAGTCAGCCCCTTGGTGAACACACGGGGGGCTGAGGATATCCCAAACGGCAGTGCCACAAACTGGTAATGCTGATCATCCAGCGCAAACCTCAGGAACTTCTGATGCCCCTGGAATATTGGAATGTGCAGATAAGCATCCTTGATGTCCACCGCGGTCATGTAGTCGCTGGGTCGGAGCGAGCCCACTGGGGACCGCAAGGTCTCCATGCGGAAATGTCTGACTCTGACAAACCTGTTGAGAACCTTCAGGTCCAGGATAGGTCTCAGCGTTCAGTCCTTCTTGGGCACCATGAACAGATTGGAATAAAAGCCTTGACCCTGTTCCTGACGAGGTTACAGGACAAATCACACCTAACCACAGGTGGTGTTGGACGGCCGATCGTAGGCACTGTGCATGCAGTGGGTTCTGAGATATCCGTGACCGAAGAAATCTTGAGGGCGGCCAAGCTGCCAGCTCTATTTTGTAACCGGAGGACACCACCTCGCTGTGGGAGTCTTCCGTCCTTGACCAGGAGGTCCAGGCCCTCCACGAAAAGCCTGTGACCCACAAAGGGGATACTAGTAAGCGACTTTTTGGCCGTGGCATCAGCGGTGGCCACCAGAGCTAGTGGCGGAGCGTGACTAGCAGGGCCGAGACCCTGGCACCGAGCCGGACACTATCATCCATGGCAGAGACAATGAAGACAAACTCCACACAAGCCTTGAGGTCCTTGTACTCCTCTTCCCGCTTGCAAGGCAGATACGCCCGCCTGATCATGCTCCAAAATAACACTTCTGGCACAAGTGACACAAACCGTGCCGAGTCCGCCCAGAGGGCTAGCACCGCACATGGGGCAGAGCTTCACCCGCCCAGATGGGGCACCTAGCTCACTATCCCCAGAAGCCTCCATTATGGTGATTAGAGCAATGATATGCAGGTTACAAGGCACTGACGGCCCAAACCTGACAAGCCCCAGAATTAGTCCCTCTTATGTGATCCCTCTTAACAGGGAGAGTACGTGGAGAGAGGGGAGGCAGAGACCGGGAGGAACCACAACCCTTAATCTATCAAGGGGCCCACCTAGAAGACACAAACAGAAAAAGCCATAAGCATCCCACAGCACATGCCCAAGCAATACAATAAAAAGAGTTTAGCAAGAGGGACTCAACACGACCGCGATGGCTTCAGCTCGGGGGGCGACCAACAGCGTGTAGGAAGAGCAGAGCAAGATGGCGCGGAGCAGCAGCTGAACACGTTCCTCGAGGGGCGGGGCGCAGCAGCGACGCGAAAAGCGTCATTGCGTGGTCTCGCCCCCCGCCGACGGTGCGAAATACGGTGCCCACCTCCAAGATGGAGCGGAGGAGACGCAGGGCGGGCCACGGAGGGGCCACAGAGATAAGCCCGCACGATCAGCCAGCCAAGCGCGGCGCGCACCCCGCAGCGGAGGCCGCTGCCTCATAATAAGAAGCCTTCTGCGGAGCAGCGGCATCCCCCCCCCCCACAGCGCAGCAGCAAGATCGAGAGGGGAGAGGAGAAGGAGCCTCGAGGGAGCGAAGGAGGTAAGTATGTAAATAGGGTGCCGCAGCAAAAATACAATTCTGTGAAATACTTACCTGTAGAATTGGTATTATACGCATACAGCACGTCCTGCTCCAGATGTAGTAATTACATGTGGGTAATCCTCCGCCTCCGGTGCCGTGCACTGCAGACATGTAGAAAACAAGCTCCTCCCGGCCCTACATATACCGAAGGACCTCCCACAGATCTCCAGCATTGAAAAGCAGTGAGAATGAGAAGCCAGGAGATACCAACCACCCAAAACTGGCAATAACAACAATGATAACAATCACCAAACAGGGGATCCAGAACAAAGTGAAACCAGGGTGGGGTGGAGCAGGATGTGCTGTATGCGTATAATACCAATTCTACAGGTGAGTATTTCACAGAATTGTATTATTCTAAGCATACAGCACGTCCTGCTCCAGATGTAGTAATTACATGTGGGACATCCAATAGCAGTGTCCGTAAAGTAGGGTGGGATCCCCAACAGAAAAGGCAACAGCAAGCAGTTTAAACTACTGCCGCCTGCAAAACCTTGCGGGCAAACACAGCATCAGCTGAGGCCCTAACATCAACCTTGTAAAACTTTGCAAGGCCGCTACTTGGTCTTCTGTTCATACCTTTACAAACTTGTTCCACAGAGGCCTGGTGCTGAAAAGCCCAAGAAGCCCCAACAGCTCGAGTAGAATGAGCAGTAAGACGAAAGGGGGGAGACTTCCCCTTAGTAGTATAGGCTTGAACCACAGCCTGACGAATCCATTTACTGATAGTAGACTTGGCAGGAGCCAAACCCTTCCTAGGCCCGTGAGGCACAACGAAGAGAGCATCCGTCTTCCTGAAAGCCTTAGTGATAACCAGGTAATACTTCACACACCTAACCACATCCAAGGAATGCAAAACCCTTTCCTTAGGGTTACTAGGATTAGGGCACAAGGAAGGAAGTACAATATCTTGATTCAAATGAAATGCAGACACAACTTTAGGCAGAAAGTTTGTCTTGAAGCGAAACACCACCTTATCCTGGTGTCTCTCATAGTAGGGAGGCTGAATAGATAGAGCCGCCAACTCAGATACACGTCTAACAGAAGTGATAGCTACCAGGAATACAACCTTGAGCGTGAGAACAGCGAGAGCAGCCTCCTGAATAGGCTCAAAAGGAGCACCCTGCTGGGCTGATAACACCAAGTTTAAATCCCAAACAGGAACCATAGGTTTCCGAGGAGGCCGCACATGAGTGACCCCCTGAAAGAAAGTCTTGATAAGAGGGTGCTGGGCAAAGGTCTTCTGAAAGAAGATAGACAGGGCCGAAACCTGGCCCTTCAGGGTACTAAGCTTAAGACCTAAGTCTAGACCATGTTGTAAGAACTCCAGCACCCTGGAAACTAAGAATTCCCGGCAGGGAAGAGACCTGGATTCACACCAGTCAATGTAAGAACGCCAAACTCTATAGTAGATAGCAGAAGAAGTCTTTTTCCTGGCTTGCACCATAGTAGCCACTACAGATGCAGACAAACCCTTTTCCATCAGGATGGAGGTTTCAATAGCCAAGCCGTCAAAGCCAGAGTTAGTAAATTGGGATGGCGTAGAGACCCCTGAGTTAGAAGGTCTGGCAACCTTGGCAGATCGTACTGATCTACTGCCATTTGAACCACGTCTGTGAACCACACTCTTCTTGGCCACCTTGGGGCCACCAGAATCACGGGTACCCCTTCCAGAGCAATCTTGCGCAGAACTCTGCCCAGAAGGGGAATTGGTGGAAACACATACAGGAGCCGAAACTCCCTCCAAGACATTGACAGGGCATCCGTGGCCAGAGCCAGAGGATCCTGAGACAGAGATACAAAGCTCGGGAGCTTGTGATTGTGACGGGACGCAAACAGATCCACGTCTGGCACACCCCAACGGTGACACAGGGCCTGAAAAACCCTGTTGCAGAGGGACCATTCCCCCTGACGAGACGATCCCCTACTCAGAGCATCTGCCAGCAGGCTCTCCGCGCCCGGAATGTAGACAGCCGAGATGCATTGGACATTGGCTTCCGCCCATGTTAGAATCAGACACTTCCTGGAGAGCACCCTTGCTCCGGGTCCCTCCCTGATGATTGATGTAGGCAACCGCCGTTCTGTTGTCTGAGCGCATCTGAACCGCCAGACCCTTCAGGTGCTGGGTCAATTGTTCCAGCACCAATATGACCGCCCTGAGTTCCAGGATATTGATGGGTAGATGGGCCTCCTGAGGGCCCCACCTCCCCTGGAAGCGCAGGGACTTCCAGAATCCCCCCCAGCCCGACAGACTGGCATCCGTTGTGACCGTCTCCCAGGAGGGAGCCAGGAAGGATCTGCCCCTTGTCAAGTTCCTGTGGTCCAGCCACCAAACAAGGGATTGCCTGACCGAGGGGGGGGGAGCACCCAGATCTCATCCAAGGACGCTGGGTCCTTGTTCCAGACTGACAGAAGGTGAAGCTGCAGAGTTCTCAAATGGAACTGGGCAAAGGGCACCACCTCGAAGCTTGCCACCATCGAACCCACCAACTGCATTCCCTGCTGGATGGAGGGATGAGGGCTCGAAAGCAGGGACCTCGCCTGCGTTGTCAGAGCTTCCACCTTCTGCGGAGGAAGGAATATCCTTGACCGTACTGTATCCAGAATCATCCCCAGGAACGGGGTCACTGAGGAGGGGGACAGAGAGGACTTTGGGTAATTGATCACCCAGCCGAAGGACTCCAGGGTGGACACTACGAACAGAGTGTCCAGCTCTGCTTGCCGCAGAGACCGAGAGGTGATGAGTATATCGTCCAGGTAGGGCAACACTCGTATGCCCCTTAGTCTTAACAGTGACATCACCCCTGCCAGCACCTTGGTGAACACCCTGGGAGCCGACGTAAGGCCGAATGGCAGGGCCACGAACTGGTAATGTTGATCCAGCAGCGCAAATCTGAGAAGCCTTTGATGTCCTGGAAACACCGGCACGTGCAGGTAAGCGTCCTTGATGTCCACAGATGTCATGAAGTCCCCTGGGCGCAACGAGGCAATGGCCGAGCGCAGAGTTTCCATACGAAAAGGTTTGTTTCTGACAAATCTGTTTAGGGTTTTTAAATCCAGAATGGGTCTGACTGACCAGTCCTTTTTGGGCACTGTGAAAAGGTTGGAATAGAACCCCATGCCCCTGTCTTTAAAGGGGACCTTGCAAATGACCCCTAGATCTGGAAGCTCCTGCACAGCCAGCATCAAGACCCGAGCTGAGGCAGGGTCCTGTGGGATCCGGGACCCGACAAACCTGGTAGGGGGCCGTACAGCAAACTATCTTGTAACCGGAGGACACTACCTCCTGAATCCACCGGTCTGAGACGTGGCGTCTCCAGACATGCTCGAAGTGCTGTAGACGTCCCCCCACCCTGACGGGCGAGGGCGCCCCTTCATGCCTGGGGAGTCTTGGGAGGGGCTTTGGGCTTGGGCCCCCAGGAGGAACTGGGACGGCATCCTCTGTTCTTGTTCCAGGAATCTGCGCGAGACCCAGCAAAGGACACTCCTCAACCTTGCTTAGCCCCACGGTAGGGGGTCGAGTGGGATCTTGGGCCACGAAAGGGCCGAATCTGACGCTTGCGCTGGGGTAACTTGCCACCCTTGGCAAAAATATCTAACCTTTCTCCAAACAGGCGCAGCCCCGTAAATGGAAGCCCCGTAAGGGCCTTCTTAGCGACGTTATCAGCGGCCCACTGGCGCAACCAGACCGCTCGCCGTATGGCTACCACCAGAGCAGAAGATCTAGCGCTCAGCTTAATAGCATCGTCCGATGCGGATAGGAAATAGTGCACGAAAGTCTCACAGGTGGCCAGAGCATTGGCAGCATCAGAGGGCAAGTCATCCGCCCCTTCAAGAGCAGTCTTAACCACCGTCCTGAGCGCCACCGCCGTAATGGCCAAGGCGCAAACTGGGCGGAGCGACGCTCCCCCAAATGCAAAGGCATGACATGCCAGTTGGTCAACTCGCCGATCTTCCAAATCCCACAGCGTAGTAGTGTCGGGGGAGTGCATAATAGAGGTGTTGGACAGACTTAGAATTGGGGCATCGACCTCGGGTGGCGATGTCCAACACTTGACCAGGTCGGCAGGAAAGGGATATTTCTTATCCACAGCTTTAGGAACCCCATGGAGTTTGCTGGGATGTTCCCATTCTTTCAGCACAAGGCTATTGAAATGAGTTTGTTCGAGAAACTCCAACCGCGCCCTAGCGGTGTGAAACAGATCACCCCTTTGCCGGGGAGCCGCGGCAGGGGGAGAGAGGGATAACACATCAAAGATCTGGGTCAGCAGTCTATCAATGTCGTCCGAGGACCAATGATCAGAACCAGACCCTGTCCCCTGGACTCGTCGTCGTATGACCCTGAGTCAGAGAACAGTTCCCCTTCCTCTGAGGGGGAATGTGCATAGGAAAGCAATAAATCATCAGATTCTATAGGAAGTATAGTAGATTCAGGATTCAAATGACGCCTGTTGGCAGTGGCCTTGCGCGCCAAGGAGCCAGCAAGTAAGTTTTCCACACTAGCCAGTCTAGTGGCCAAATCAGTATGAGAATCCCCACTAGTATTGGGGGTTAGGCTCAGGCTTGGGGGAGTAGGGGAAGCAAGGCGAGGTGGGGGCCCAGCCTCGGAAGAGGTGGGAATACCGGCTAGCGCCTGCTGAGCACAAGGGACGCAGACCCGTGCATTGTCACCGCTGCTAGGCAAGACCCCACAAGCTACACACAGACGGGCTTGTCCCAAAGGAACCCGTTCACAATATCCCGAGATGCCTCCATATGGTGATTATTATATACAATATGCCAGTAGGGATTGACGCTATAAAGCAACCCTGGATGCCCCAATGACCCGCTGGGAAGTGGGAGTGATTTTTTAAAAGTCTGGACCGGGCGCTACACCGGGCCGGGAGAAGCCACCGAGGTTCACGGTCTGAAAGACACAAGGGGAACAGGGATGTCAGAGCCAAGCGAGGAGAAGCAAAAGCTAAAGAAAGGTCGCCCACGAGGGCACTTACAGAACAGCGAGGGGAGGACCGTCTTCACCAGGCGCACGTGAGAAATAAATGGCGCCAAGCGAACCTCGAAGGGCGGGCCAGAGCGGGAGATGACGCAGAACGCGCCAAACCAAACCCCGCCCCCCCCCCCCGGAGAGCGCGCAGCTCGAAGGCGCGCAGCCAATCAGAAAAACAGTAGCTATGCAACTGACAACCGATCTAGAAAATCACCTCAGAGAAAACTGACAGGGTGAATACGGGAATAAAACGCCGTAGCGCCCACGAACAGAGCCGCCGTCCGCGCCAAGTAAAAAAACAATAAGGCGCTGCGGCTAACTTAAACATAAGTGTGAAGCGCAGCTCTGACACTCGGTAACAGTTAAAGGCTATAAGTCTCTAGTGTAATTAGGGCAAGGTTAGGCCAACGTACCCACAACCCCCCCCCTCTTTTTCCCCCCCACTAACGGGGGGATCTAGGGAGGAAGGTGACCCAAAAATCGGGGTTCACCGTTACACGGGGCACTGATGCGGGAGGGGCATTCACTGAAGGCTCACCATTTGCCTTAACCGCCTACCCTATGGTGGGGGATTGCGGTGGAGTCTAGCTCCGTAAGCACACTAGGTGCTGCCTACCTTCACACGACCAACGCAGCCCAGGCTGGGAGGCATATTCTTCACAAAGAGGACGGGTGGAAATAGTCCCGCAGGGCCTCGGGCTGTAAAGCCCCGCTCGCCTGCGAGAGCGTGATACTTCATGTCTTCGCAGTTCCAGCACTGCAGAGAAATCTGGGGATTTGTGGGAGGTCCTTCGGTATATGTAGGGCCGGGAGGAGCTTGTTTTCTACATGTCTGCAGTGCACGGCGCCGGAGGCGGAGGATTACCCACATGTAATTACTACATCTGGAGCAGGACGTGCTGTATGCTTAGAATAACACAGCGCAAGCCAGCTCACTAAGGGACTCCTCAGAGTCCAAAAAGTCAAAGCATCAAAGTGAAGTACACCAAGCACAAACTTGTAATAAAGCTTGTGGGGCAGGGAGGGCATGAAAACCCCGTGGGCATGAGTGGTCCCCCCCCCTATAGGCTCACCATCAGCCTACGGCCGGCTACCCTTTAGGCAGGGTCTGCGGCCAACGCCTGACCCCGGCGTTCACCCTACCTTCACCGTTCTGATCAGCCAAGGCTGGGAGGCAGTAGTGGATCCACGGGAACAGTGGGAATAAGGGTGCAGCAGCCGACGGGCTAGGAGGCCCCGCTCAGCTGCAGTATCCAGGAGAAAAGATCTTCAGCAGCAGACTGCAAGATGAACACTGGGAAATCATATGAGACACCTGCTTTTATAGAGGTCCGGGAGGAGCGACCTTTTTGATCTTGCAGTCGAGCGCCACCTGGCGGTGGCTCACCCAACTGTCATCACTTCTGGGACGACCTGGACTGGATATAGTGAAAAAGGAGTTTTCCCATCTGGTTCTGAATCACCTTGTATGTTTAGTTACATTTTTGATACATCTGACTGTGTGTTTTATATGCATTGTTGTCATTGTTGTATTATAAGTATTTTACTTGCCTGTAGTTTCTACCTAGTACAGCACAATGGACTATGATGGAGCTTTATAAACAAATAATAATAATTATACACAGAGTTGCACATATTTCAATTACAGATTTCCTAGATTATAAAATGGTTGTCACTTGGACACTGGTATTGTATTTTAAACCTTTCAATCTGGAATGTAATATATGTTATTGGATCATTTGGATTACCATTTGTGGCTACTTCACCGTGTCTAAATACATTGAAATATGATAAAAGGACTGTATCTTTTGATTATGTGTGACCCAGCCAATAAAAAAACTTTTGTAAAAAGGAGGAAAAGTATTAATGTTTTATATTTTCTGCCTGAACTTTCACTCTAATGTTTACTAGGAGAACTGCTCCTATCGTTAGAAGTAGTTGAGCCATGGGTGAGGCCTCTGGTCAGGGCCAAGATTTTAACATGTAGTTTTCAGCCAAATGTGATGGTGAAAAAGAATCTTCAATAGTAGTAGTAGAAACCTGATAACCCTAATCTCCCCTCACTTGGCTTTAAAGCAAAGATTAAAATGTGCTTATGAATGTTAAGAGACAATCCTGGTTGTATTAAGAAACCATATAATCTATAAAAATAGACAGAAAAAGGAAAAACCTTGAATGACGACAGAGAGCCTCTTGGAATCTATCACATACACAAGCTCAGATGCTTGCTTCAGAAAAACCCTGTGGGCACAAGGGACAGAAATCAGTGAATTTGTAAAGCAGTCAGTCGAGCAGATTAAATGGTCACAATTATGCCCTGGTGTTGGCAATACGTTTGCATTGCGTTTTTAAAAAGAACATTTTTTTTTTGCAAACTAAGTAAATGGCAACTCAGGTACAGTGTGTTATACATGCATTGCCATAGACTTCTATAGAACTGCTCCATTACCTTATACAAAGTATCAAAAAAGTGCTGCAGACAGCTTTTTCTGCGCAACACAGTGCAGATGTGTGCACTATCCCATCTAGATGTGCAGTTTTTTTATGCATTGTAACTACGTAGCAATACAGCACAGCAACACAGAGAAAGCGCAGAACAGAGCCCTAATCTTGTATGCAGAGTCACCAGAAGAATACAGGAGGATCGCGCATGCTGCATATTTCATTGTGAAACTGTACATTTTCACATGTTGCACTGCATGTATATATTTAAAAACACAAAACAAACAAAAAAAAAAAAACTGTTTTAGGTAAATGCTGCAAAGTTTAAACAAAAACACACAACATGCTGAACTTATTTATACATGAATATAAGAGGGTGTGGAGCATGCAAACCATGCAAGCATTTAACTAAATAAAAATATAAAACACACAAGTTAAAAAATGTGTTACCCAGTATGTTTATTTGGCTTTTAGTAGCTTGCTCTGGGCCACAAGAAAGCCAGCATATCTGCATTCTCACTGTCAAACCTATACTAATCATTTGACCAGGAAATGCAGGATTGTACCATCACTATAACTAAATCATATGTTATGAAATTATTTTATGAATTTAGTAGCCAGCCCAGAGCTTTACAGCTACCTTAATTTAGGTAGCATACAGATTTCCAAAATGTACTACCAGTGTCATTAAGACCTGAGTGCTACAGTGGACTTTTTTAGCCTCTTTTAGCAAGTTCTCGCTGCCACTTGCAGAATTGTCCTAACAATCATACAGAGTGCAAAAATACCATTTTGTGAGTACTCACCTGAAAAATGGATATTGTTGGTGTGCCACACACCCCGCTTCACTTTTAAATATTCTTCACTTAATGGGTTAACTCACCGCCAGGTGACGCAGTGCAGAGAGGAAGTCTTGTAACGAGCCCCCTTCCGGCCTATATATACCTGGTACCTCCCTTCAATCACCAGTATATTAAAAAGCAGAAAGACAAGGTACCAGTATTCCACCGGCAACCTCAAAATCAACTTGATATAAATAAAAAGCTTCACCATATTAAGGCTTCAGAAATACCGAAAAGGGTGGGAGTGAAGCGGGGTGTGTGGCACACCAACAATATCCATTTTTCAGGTGAGTACTCACAAAATGGTATTATTCTTGGTGTGCCACACACCCCGCTTCACTTTTAAATATTCTTCACTTAATGGGACATCCAAAAGCAGTGTCCACAAGGGATGGGCATCTCAAGGCCAGGTGAAGCATAACTTAAATGACTGCAGAACTTTGCAGCCAAAAACAGCATCCGCTGAGGCTCGCACATCAACTTTGTAAAACTTAGAAAAGGTATGAACAGAAGACCAAGTGGCGGCCTTACAAACTTGTTCAACAGAAGCTTGGTGCTGAAAAGCCCAAGATGCTCCAACGGCGCGAGTAGAATGAGCAGTGATACGAAAAGGGGGAACTCTTCCCTTAGCAGAATAGACCGCAGTAACGGCCTGACGTATCCACTTGCTAATGGCAGATTTGGCTGGTGCCAAACCCTTCTTAGGCCCATGGGGCACAACAAAAAAGGAATCCGTCCTACGAAAAGGAGACGTGATAATCAAGTAGTACTTAACACAGCGTACTACATCCAAACAATGCAAAACCCTCTCTTTGTCATTCTTAGGATTAGGACACAAGGAGGGAAGAACAATATCTTGGTTCAAATGAAAAGCAGAAACAACCTTAGGAAGAAAGTCTGGCTTGAACCGAAAGACCACTTTATCCTGATGCCTCTCAAAGTAAGGCGCCTGGATAGACAAGGCCGCCAACTCCGAGACACGCCGGACCGAAGTGATTGCTACCAAGAAGACAATCTTCTGAGTCAGGGTAGACAAAGCAATATCTTGCAAAGGCTCAAAAGGGGGAGCCTGAAGAGCAGACAGAACCAAATTCAAATCCCAAACCGGGAGTAATGGTTTCCTGGGAGGCCGCACATGCGTAACCCCCTGGAAAAAAGTTTTAACTAAAGGCTTAAGCGCAACACGCTTCTGAAAAAAGATAGATAAGGCAGAGACCTGCCCTTTCAACGTACTTAGCTGGAGACCAGAATCCAGCCCCGATTGTAAAAACTCCAGAATCCTGGAGACTGAAAAGACCCTACAAGGAAAAGATCTTATCTCACACCAAGCGATATAGGCTTTCCAAGTCCTATAGTAGGTGATGGAAGAAGACCTCTTCCGGGCACTGATCAGAGTCTTAATGACTGAATCCGAAAGACCCTCCTCCTTCAGGATGGAGGTTTCAGCAGCCAGGCCATCAAACCCAGCGCTGGTAAATTGGGGTAACACAATTGACCCTGAGTGAGCAGATCGGGCCGAAGAGGCAGAACGAACTGGTCCACTGCCAGCCGAACGATGTCTGCGAACCTCACTCGCCTTGGCCACCTTGGGGCCACGAGAACGGCGGACACCTTTTCCAGAGCAAACTTCCGAAGCACCCTGCCCAGCATGGGCATCGGAGGAAACAGGTATAGAAATCCCAGAACTCCCCAGCTCAGGGACATGGCGTCCACTGCCAGAGCCAGAGGATCCTGGGAGAGCGACACGAAGTTCGGGAGCCTGCGAGAGGCAAACAGGTCCACCTCCGGGGTCCCCCATCGGAGACACAGTGAGCGAAACACCCGAGGATGGAGAGCCCATTCTCCCAGACGGGGAGAGCCCCTGCTCAACCGGTCCGCTACCTGGTTCTTCACCTCTAGAATGTAAACCGCCGAGAGACAAGGAACATGGGACACCGCCCAGGTCAGGATCAGGGACACTTCTCTGAGAGCACTCAGACTGCGAGTCCCTCCCCGATGACCGATGTAAGCAACCGCTGTTTGATTGTCTGAACGCACCTGGACCGGAAGGCCCAGAACGTGCTGAGTCAGGAGAGCAAGCACCCGACGGATGGTTCTCAGTTTCAGAATATTGGTGGGTAAGTGGGCCTCTTGAGGTCCCCACTGCCCCTGAAACTGCAGCTCCTTCCAGAATCCGCCCCATCCCGACAGACTGGCGTCCGCGGTGACAATTTTCCAAAGGAGGGTCAAGAAAAACCTGCCCTACACCAGATTGGTCGAGACCAACCACCACAGGAGGGACTGCCGGACCCGGGAGGACAACTGGAAGGACTGATCCAGCGACCGAGGCTGCTGGTCCCAAGACGCTAACAGAAAAAGCTGAAGCGTTCTCGTGTGAATTTGGGCAAAAGGAAGAAACACTCTGTGTTGATGAGAGTCCAGGCCGGGACGAACCGACCCATCTTTCTCGGGGACTCGAATTCCAGGTCGTAACCGGCCGACACTACCTCCTGGATCCATCTGCCTGGAACCACTTGGTTCCAAACCTGGGAGAAGTGTCACAATAGTCCCCCCACCCGCACGGGTGATGGCAGCCCCTCATTGCTGAGAGGGCTTATCAGCAGGTTTGGGCTTGGTGCCCCAGGACTGAGTGGGCCGGCCACGGCCCCTCACCCGAGTCCAACCTGCACCTCTGGTAGCGGGAAAGGAAGCCCCCCTGCCCGCTCTGAATCCTCGAAAGGAAGGCCTACCGGAACCTGCCCCCCCAAAGGGGACACGAGGCCTCCTGCGTTGTGGCATCTTACCACCCTTTGCGACTGAATCAATTTTCTCCCTAAACAGACGCAACCCCAAAAAGGGGAGAGCTGTGAGCACCTTCTTAGAAACTGCGTCCGCCGACCACTGACGCAGCCATACTGACCGGCGAATAGCCACCAGCATAGCCGCTGCCTTGCTACTCATAGCCAGCGCATCGTCCTGAGCGGATAGGACATAAAAGATTCACACTGCTTAAGCGCAGTAAACTGTTTACAAGCGGGATTGAGATCCTCATATAGCCCCTGAATTAAAGACCTAATCGCCAATAGAAGAAGGGCTGAAGCACACACCGGGCGCAACGCTGACCCGGAATAAATAAACCCATGGCGCGCGTATTGGTCAATCCGACGATCTTCCCCATCTTTAGGGACAGTGGTCTCAGCAGACTGTACCATAGCCGTGCTGGAGAGCCCTAGCACAGGGGTATCGACGTAAGGAGGGACAGACCAAAGCTTTACCAACTCTGGCGGAAAAGGATAACGCTTTTCCCAACTGGAAGGGATTCCAGATAACCGCGTGGGATGTTCCCATTCCTTAAGGACCACCCTCTCAAAGTGGTGTTGTCTGGGAAAAACCCAACGCGGCTGAGGCTCCTTAAACAACTGACCCTTTGGCAGGGTGACAGCCTCAGGTGGATCTAAATTCAAAATTTTAAACATTTGAGCCAGAATGGAGGGGGTGTCAAAAACAACCCCCTCCGACCAATCGCCAATCGCATCAGCCTCAAGCTGATCTGCAGGCTCATCTGACTCCAACAGGAATTCTTCCTCGTTCGGGGATCCATCGGACCATTCCACAGGCTCACATAACTCGCCCTGTGGAGCCGAAGGTACCGGAGTCAGGTGCCTCCGTTTTGCAGGGGCCTTTAACCCTGCTTTAACGGGCACTACTTTCCGGGGGCTGGCCGACCGTGCCGCCACCTCGGACTGCGAATCCCCACTTTTGACAGTGTCATGCGGGGTCCGGAACAGGGAGGGCAAGGTAGGCGATGATGAAGGTTGCGATGGGCCAGCAGCCAAAGCAACAGACTGGCGCGCAATGCTCTGCTTTGCACAAGGGATGCAAATAAAGACATCAGCTGGGAGTAGAACCCCACAACCTACGCACCCCCCGAATGGCTCAGAAGAACCGTTTCCAGCAATAACGGAAGCCTCCATATGGTGATTTATGGTATTCGCAATTTTTGGGCTTTAAGGCATAAGCCAACCCGGGATGCCCCCTTATTTGTAAATGTCCCGGAAGGGAGGATTTTTATTTATATTATATTTTTATTTTTTTTTTTTTCAAAAAGGAAGGTCCCCCTTAATAATCATAAATAAATATATATATATATATATATATATATATAAATATATATATATATATATATATATATATATATATATTTTTTTTTTTTTTTTTTTATTTTTTTTTTAAATATATATACGCAAGTATATATAAATAAATATGTCCCAATTTAGGAGAAAAAGAGACTCGCCAGGCAATAAAGAACTGGGAGGCTACTAATTGAAGGAATCCCAGGATCTGTGGGGAAAAAACAACCAACAGTAAAACCCCCCAGAAACCAATGGCAACATGCAATATAACATACATACACAGCACCAAGTGCTTTGAAGAGGCAATAAAACTGGCCTCTGATTTTCCTCCTTATATATTTTTCCCCTTTTTTTTTCTCAAAACAAAAGTATATTTCCATTAAATATATTACTTTTTAATAAACAGTCAAACCCATCAAAATATAGACGGCCCCACCAGGTGAGGTCGCTTACCTGCCCCAGTAAGGCTTACAAAAGCCCAGCACCCAACCAAAGAGGTGGTGGAGAAAGGCAGAAAATGTCAGCGAAGGCGGGAGTGGCCGATTAAAACAAAGGAGAAAAGCGGAGGGGGGAGGGGAGCTGGATAAGGTGGGAAAAGCGCAGGCAGCCAAAAGCAAGCCTGACACCATACAGCCTGCCCCGGTCACCCCTAAAGCTCTGGCTCTACAGGCCAGCAGCAGCAGCCCGCAAAACAGAGACTGCCATATAAGGAGGAATCAAAGTCAGGCCATATGCACACTCACTTGCAGTGCAGCCTGACAACGTTGAAATAAGCAAAACACATGAACATACAGTAAACCATACACACAATACACATCCCTCTACCCCCCCCCATCTACCATTTGCCCAGTGAGCAGCCTAGGCTGGGAGGCTTCCATTCCACCATCAAGGTATAAACACTCAAAGCAAGCCTGACACCATACAGCCTGCCCCGGTCACCCCTAAAGCTCTGGCTCTACAGGCCAGCAGCAGCAGCCCGCAAAACAGAGACTGCCATATAAGGAGGAATCAAAGTCAGGCCATATGCACACTCACTTGCAGTGCAGCCTGACAACGTTGAAATAAGCAAAACACATGAACATACAGTAAACCATACACACAATACACATCCCTCTACCCCCCCCCCCCCCATCTACCATTTGCCCAGTGAGCAGCCTAGGCTGGGAGGCTTCCATTCCACCATCAAGGTATAAACACTCAAACCGGGCAGAAATAGACCAAAAGGGGGTGCCGGGGTAAGACCCCGGCTACCTGTAAGCAGGAGACTTCAATCTTCTGTCTTGTCGTCAAGCAGAGAGAAAAATACTGGTGATTGAAGGGAGGTACCAGGTATATATAGGCCGGAAGGGGGCTCGTTACAAGACTTCCTCTCTGCACTGCGTCACCTGGCGGTGAGTTAACCCATTAAGTGAAGAATATTTAAAAGTGAAGCGGGGTGTGTGGCACACCAAGAATATAACTGCCTACCTCAGCCTTAAATTCTTATTACCCTACGTGGCTTTTCAGACTTTAAGGTTTTACTTGATTTGCATTAAATACACATACGTACCGGACATATTCCAACCACCGCGTGCCTTCCAAGGCTGAAAGCCACCGTTCCTCAGTTTCATCATATGGTTCTAAAGAAAGAGAGACATTTGTTTACTACTTACATGACTGTCCGCCTCCCCAGTGAGACATACAAGTCATAATTTTCCAGACTATCCACAGGGATAAACAAATGATGTAAACTAGTTGCGCTACATGTTGTCAATTACGTCAACAGAATAGACTCAACGGATAGCAACAAAAACAGCAGAAAAACAGACATCAGTCTAAAACAATATCAACCTTTTCTTCATTATTAATACACACACACACACACACATCATACAATTTTCCAGATAAGAGGGAGGAAAAGGGTACATAGGAATACCTAGTGTACAGTCCCATTTGCCCATCAACAATACATAAAGAGGTTTGTAACCACCCAGGCACATTAAAACTATACACTCAGTGGGTAATCCCCAGGCAGGAGGAACACAACTTCCTCTTTAAGCGAAATGACATGTCATCGAAGGGCATAAGTATCATTACTTTGCACTCCAAGTCTGAGACAAATGGTTGAAAGGACAGTCCAGGCAATGGCAATCAAGCAGCAAGAGCTTACTTGAAAGCTGACCTATGGGCCTTTCCTCAATTGTCTGCAGTGTGCTGTAGATGCAGCAGATCTACAAAGTTTGCCCCCCCTTTCTTTTTTATTACAATACTCCAAATGTGGTCACACAGCTTGCCTGTCCCTCAGTGCTCCTAGAACGAGCCAGGCAACAGCGATAATCTCCAGGCATGAAAATGGGAGGAATCAGTGAGTGGCAGAGAGGTAGGTAGGATCCAATTTAGCTTTACGAGGGCCCATCACCGTGACAAAGCTCTGGTGGGTGGGGTGAAACGTATGTTGAAAGATGAAGGTCGACTAACAGACTCAGCCATCCTGCTTTGCCAGCATATGGTGTTGTAGACAAGGATTTAAAGCGGACCTTCATTCTGAATAAGAGCCTATCTTATATGTTTCCCACACCCTGTACATACAGATTGCCCACATTAAAAATCATCCTACCTGCACCTACTGCATGTTATGAGCCTTTAAACATCCAAGATAGCGGCTTATGGAGCATCAGGCAGCCTGCAAACAGGAAGTGTCTTCTGACTGTGTCGCTCTGCATTCTGGGATTGCTGTCCTTTCCATGACATCAGCTCTGCTCTGTTTGTGCAAAGCACAGCTATACCCCACCCCCTGTACTTTATCCCGCTCTCCTCAGCATGTGTGATGCTTCTGAGTCAAGATGGCAGCGCCCGTATCCTAGAGTCCTGAACAGAGATGCAGCCCAGTGGGGGAAAGAATAATAAGTGACTAAAAACTTAAAATAATACCGTTTTGTGATTACTCACCTTTAAAACGGATATTATAAGTGTGACATACACTCCGCTTCAATTCTTCATGACATTTGGGTTATTCTCCAGTAGAGGGCGAACTTCTGCAGAGATGAATGCAAAAAAAGGAGCTGCTCCCAGTCCATAAATACCTGGGACCTCCCACCAATTCCCCAGTGTAAGATAGCAGTATGGGGACCAGGAAGAACCAAATATAACAATACTAACAACCAAGAAACAATGGTTCACCATATAAAGAATACCAAAAAGGGTGGGGTGAAGCGGAGTGTATGTCACACTTGTAATATCCGTTTTAACCCTTTCGCTGCCAGCCTACCTGGAGTTTTTGTCACCCTTGGTGCCAGACCATTTTGAACTATTTTGCGCTCCCCATGTTCAAATGTGATTTTTGAAGGGATTTCCAGGGATTTCCCAGGAAAATGATATATTGTTTTTTTCAGAAGAGTCTGGGCTTCAACATGCGATGTCTTGTTTGGCCTTTTTTTTGTGTATTCTCAATACTTTTGGGTGAAATATGTGCAAAAAAATAAAAAAAAATCTATTTTTTGCAATTTGTAGTGTTTTTTTGTAATAAAAAATGTAAGTTTGTCAATAAAATCTTATTGCGTGTGAAACCCCAATTTCTCCCGGTTACAGCGGTTCCACATATTTATAGGTAGACACCCTTTCCTGCCCAGGAGACTCCCCCAAACTGAAACAGCGCTTTAGGGGATTTTCAGAAAAAAATACAACTGTGATATGCACTATGTGCACCTTGCAGTCTTTCCAGAAAAATAACCCTTTACATTTGAAATACCCCCAACAAACTATATATTCTCTGGAAGTACACACCTCAAGCTTTCTAGGTGTACCAGGCTTGTTGATGTGGCCACAGTTTTCTGGAAGTAATCCCTCAATGTATTCTTTGGTTGCAAAGAGTTTCTCTAAAAAAAGGATAAAAAAGCAGAATCAAAGCAACATTTTCCTAAAAAAACTATATACAAACAAAAAAAAACAAGTATAACCTGAAAAAGCAACCTCCCCCGAACAGAACGATACCCAACATGCATAGCTACTGTCAAGGGAAGAGTTGCCAAACACCCCAAAGTAAAGCATGCGCATAACGGTAATTTTTCTTGAAAATTTCAGCTCTGCAGACAAAGTGCGCACCTTGCGATTTTTCAACCAAAACAACCCTTTACATTTGGAATATCCCCCATAAACCATATATTCCCTAAAAGTACACATGTTAAGCTTTCTAAGCGTACCCAGCTTGTTGTAGTGGGCTCATCTTTCTGGAATTGATCCCTCAAAGGATTCTTTGGTTGCGCAGGGTTTCCCTAAAAAATTTATAAAAAAGCTGAATAAAAAACACCTTTTCCTAAAATATAAATATGCAAACCAGAAAAAACAAGCTAAGTCTGAAAGCGCAAGGTCCCCCGAACAGAACAATACCCAACATGCATAGCTACTTTTAATCCTTTTAATTGCCAGCCTACTTGAGATTTTGTCACCCTCTGTTGACAGGTCATTTTTCCCCATTTTGCGCCATGTTTTGCGACATTTTTGCTGGAATTTTCAGGAAAATTATATATATATATTTTTTGCAGCAGAGTTTAGGCTTTAACATGTAAATGTAAATTTTATTCTGTTTTTTTACAATATTATTGATATTAAAAAAAAGTAAATAAATAAAATTTTTTTTTAGAAAATTGCCTCCTTTATTTTAAATAAAAAATGTATTTTATTAAAGAAAACCGTATTGCATGTGAAAGCCCCATTTCTACAGATTAGAACGGTACCACATATTTATCGGTAGCCCCCCGTTCCTGCCCAGGAGACCCCCCTAACTGAAACAAGTACTTTATAACATTTACAAATAAAATACAACTACCATCCACACTACAAAGGGTTAAATCGGGGAAAAAAATGACATAGGGTCCCCCCTCCCAGGGGGGGGACCCCATTTTTTTTTGGGATTTTTAAGGGTTAAAAACCCTTAAAAATAAAAAAAAAACGACATGGGGGCCCCCTTACCCAAAGTAACCAGCCCGGGACCAGCTATGCAGGGCTTGTAGGAACAGGGCACAGGGGCCAGCTTTTGTGGCCCCTGGCCCTGCAGGCTACAAAGCCCGCATAGCCCGTGGGCCCGGGCTCTTCTGCCCCCCCCCCCCTGGCCTTTGGGGAGGCAGGTAATGGGGGTGCCAAGGGTTAATGGCAAGTCACTCGCTAGTGCAGGTGACTTGCCATCCCCCAGCCTTGTGAACTGATATAGGGGTCTTGTGGACCCCTTACCAGTTCACAAGGGGTTAAATGTAAAAAAAAAAACACCACACAGACGCAGAAAAAAATATTTTATTATTATTATTTTTTTTTTAATACTTACCTCCCATCCATCTTCCCCTCCCAATCACTGGCTTCTGCTCATCTGCTGGAAGCCTTTTATAGCTGCTGGGTGACAGAACATAAGGGGTTAATTAAAAAAAAAAAAAAAAAAAAAGACATAGGGTCCCCCCTCCCAGGGGGGGCGGACCCCATTTTTTTTTTGATTTTTAAGGGTTAAAAACCCTTAAAAATCAAAAAAAAAAAATGACGTGGGGTCCCCCTTACCCAGCATTACCAGCCCGGGACCAGCTATGGGGGCTTGTAGGCACAGAGTGGGGGGGCCAGCTTATGTGGCCCCCCCACCCTGCAGCCTACGAGCCCACATACCCTATGTGGGCCCGGGCTCTTCTGCCCCCCCCCCTGGCCTTTGGGGAGGCAGGTAATGGGGGTGCCAAGGGTTAATGGCAAGCCACCCGCTAGCGCAGGTGGCTTGCCATCCCCCCAGCCTTGTGAACTGGTATAGGGGTCATGGACCCCTTACCAGTTCACAAGGGGTTAACAGTAATAAAAAAAAAAACACCACACAGATTAAAAAATAACTTTATTAAAAAATAAAAACTTTTTTTTACTTTACTCACCTCTGATCCTCAGCTTCTGTGTCCCTCGCAGCTCTGATGACAGTTATTGTCATCGCTGGCCAGTGGAGGAGGGAGGCAGGTGATCAGATCATCACCTGCCTTCCTCCTCCTGTGGCCAGCGATGACAAGTGTGAGAATCGCAGCCCGGAGCCAGGACGACACCCGGAGTTGTGACGTCATAAGCCCTGCCTTATCGGCAAAATGGCGGCGCCCGTCGAGCAGGACAGGGAGAGGGCCTTTCAGGCCCTCTCCTGAAGCTGGAGAGCCAGGGGGGGGCGATCGGAGGCCCCCCTGGTGAAGAGGAGACCCGGCGGGAGCAATCGATCACTAAGGTAAGTAAATGTCATTTTTATATATTTTTTTTTTTTAACATGTATTTCAGCGGCTGCTGAAGGGGGGGGGGTGGCTATTCCGGGCTCTCCCCTGCACCCGGGGGGGCATGGGTGGGGGATCGAAGCCCCCCCGGATGAAGAGGAGACCCGGCCGGATAGAACAAGGGGTCAGGTGAGTGTTTTTTTTTTTTACTTTTACTGTAGCAGGGGGGAAAGTCAAGCCCGTAGTTTCTACGTGCTTGGCACTTAAGTGGAGTGGAAGCAAGCACGTAGAAACTACGGGCTTGGCACTGAAAGGGTTAAAGGTGAGTAATCACAAAACGGTATTATTCCAAGTGTGACATACACTCCGCTTCAATTCTTCATGACATTTGGGACATCCAATAGCAGTGCCCGTCATGGGTGGGAACAATAAACAGTAAAGAACGCACCAACTTAAACCACTGCAGCTTGCAGAACCTTGCGGCCAAAAACGGCATCCGCTGAAGCCCGCGCATCAACCTTGTAAAACTTGGAAAAAGTATGAACGGAAGACCAAGTAGCAGCCTTACAAACTTTTTCAACAGAAGCCTGGTGCTGAAAAGCCCAGGACGCACAAACAGCACGAGTAGAATGCGCAGTGTAGTTAGCAGAATAGGCCCCAACAATGGCCTGACAAATCCATTTGCTAATGGTAGACTTGGCGGGCGCCAAACCTTTCCTGGGCCCGCAGGGCACCACGAAAAAGGCATCTGTCTTGCGGAAAGAAGTAGTCACCAAATAGTACTTAACACAGCGAACCACATCCAAATTGTGCAAAACCCTCTCCTTGTCATTGCTAGGCTTAGGACACAAGGAAGGGAGTACAATATCCTGATTGAGATGGAAAGCAGAAACCACCTTAGGAAGGAAATCTGGCTTAAAGCGAAAGACCACCTTGTCCTGGTGTCTTTCAAAGTAAGGGGCCTGAATAGACAGAGCCGCCAACTCAGAGACACGCCGAACAGAGGTAATAGCCACCAAGAAGGCAACCTTTTGAGTGAAAACAGATCAATATCCTGTAACGGCCCAAAAGGAGGACCCTGTAGAGCCGAAAGAACCAAATTCAAATCCCAAACAGGAACCATAGCCTTCAGAGGGGGTCGAACATGAGTGACCCCCTGGAAAAAAGTCTTAACCAGCGGGTGTAAGGCAAAAAATCTTTGGAAGAAAACAGAGAGCAGAGACCTGCCCTTTCAAGGTACTAAGCTGGAACCCAAGGTCCAGACCGTGCTGAAGAAACTCCAAAATCCTAGGGATCGAAAACACCCTGCAAGGCAAGGCCCTAGCCTGACACCAGTCAATATAGGACCGCCAAGCCCTATAGTAAATGCCAGAAGAGGACCGCTTCCTAGCCCTAATCAAGGTCTGAACCACAGCCTCAGACAAACCTTCCTCCTTCAAAATGAAGGTTTCAGCAGCCAAGCCGTCAAAGCCAGCGTTTGTAAATTGGGGTAACGTAGTTGACCCTGAGATAACAGATCCGGACACATGGGAAGCCGGTACTGATCTACCGCCAGCCTTACAACGTCTGCGTACCAAACCCTTCTTGGCCACCTTGGAGCCACCAGAATTGCTGGTGCCCCCTCCAGAGCCAGTTTGCAAACTACCTTGCCCAGCATGGAGAAGGGAGGAAACAGGTACAGAAACCCCAGATCCTTCCAAGCAAGGGACAAGGCATCCACTGCCAGAGCTAGAGGATCCTGAGATAGAGACACAAAGGCCGGGAGTTTGATTGTGCCGTGAGGCAAAGAGATCCACCTCCGGAGTCCCCCACTTACGACAAAGAACCCGAAAAAACCCCGGGGTTGAGGGACCACTCTCCTTGGCGAGAGAACCCCATGCTCAGGGAGTCCGCCTCCGTGTTTTCCACTCCCGGAATGTAGATTGCCGAAATACAAGGAACATTGCTCTCCGCCCAATGCAGGATCAGAGAGACTTCCCTGAGGGCACTCCTGCTGCGAGTCCCTCCTTGGTGATTGATGTAGGCTACCGCCGTCTGAATGTCTGAACAAATCTGAACCGGAAGACCCTGTAAGTGCGACGTCAGCCGTGACAGGACAAGCTGGATGGCTCTGAGCTCCAAGACATTGATGGGGTTGTGAGCCTCCTGAGGACCCCACACCCCGCTGAACTGATGACTTTTCCTGAAACCTCCCCAGCCCGATAGGCTGGCATCCGTGGTAACCGTCTCCCAGCGAGGAACCAGAAAGGATCTGCCCCTCAACAGGTTGCTTGACTCCAGCCACCACCGAAGGGACTGCCGAACCCCGGGAGACATCCTGAACGGTTGATCAATGACAGCGGACACCTGTCCCAATGCGTCAATAGATGAAGTTGAAGAGATCTCATGTGAAACTGCGCAAACGTGACCGCCTCGAAGGAGGCCACCATCAATCCCACCAGTTTCATCCCCTGTCGGATAGAGGGGCAAGGATTGGCCAGAAGAAGGCGGATCAGATCCTAAATCCCCTGCACCTTGGTCTGGGGTAGAAACACTCTGGCCTGAATGGTATCCAGATTCATGCCCAGGAATGAAATCACCCGTGATGGCAAGAGAGAGGACTTGGGGCGGTTGATCACCCACCCGAACCTCTCCAGGGTCGACACCACCTGGTGGGTGTCCAGCTCCGCCTGACGGAGGGAAGAAGCTGAAATCAATAGGTCGTCCAGATACGGCACAATGCAAATTCCCTGAGCTCTGAATAGGGCCATTATGCCCGCCAGAACCTTGGTGAAGACCCTCGGCGCTGAGGTCAACCCGAAGGGAAGGGCTACAAACTGAAAATGTTGATCGTCCACCTCGAACCTAAGGAATCTCTGATGCGCTGGAAAAATTGGAACATGCAAATATGCATCCTTGATGTCTATGGATGTCATGAAATCCCCTTGACGAAGGGAACTGATGGCCGAGCGCAGAGTCTCCATACGGAACTTCTTGATTCTGATGAATCTGTTGAGGACCTTGAAAAGATTGGAGTAGAAACCCCTGCCTCTCTCCGACGGAGGCACCGGGCATACAACTCCCATGTCCAGAAGGTTTTTTACAGCTAACAGGAGCCCCTGTGCCGCCTGAGGGTCCAAGGGCACCCGAGACCTTAAAAATCTTGGAGGAGGCCAGTACTCGAACTCCAGTTTGTACCCGGAGACCACTTCCAAGATCCAATTGTCTGTGACCTCCCGAGCCCAGACCTGGAAGAAGAGCAGCCGTCCCCCCACCCGAGCGGGTGAGGGCGCCCCTTCATTGCTGGGCTGGTTTACCCGCAGGCTTGGGTTTGGAACCCCACGCAGAAGCGGGACGGGCCCGACCTCTGCCCCTGTTCCAGGAAGAGCCTCTGACACCCGAGAAGGCCAAACCTCTACCAGCTCTGGCACCTCGAAAGGAAGGATTGAAAGAGCCTGCCCCCCGAAAGGGACGGCGCTGTTTCTTCCGCTGAGGTAACTTACCTCCCTTTGCCACAGCATCGAACTTATCTCCAAACAGCTGCGTACCCAAGAAGGGAAGAGCTGTGAGCGATATCTTGGCCGCAAAGTCCGCTGTCCACTGACGGAGCCATACCGAGCGGCGCATAGCCACCAATAAGGCTGAAGTCCTACTACACATAACAATAGTGTCTTCCATAGCAGCCAAGACAAAATCCATGAACAATTCAAATCTTTTAAGCGTAGTGAACTCAGCGCTGGCCGGATCAAGGTGAGCGTCATTTAACCAGTCCCTAATCAGAGACCTAGCACCCACCGCCACTAGCGCAGATGCACAAACAGGCCGCAAAGCCGAACCAACACTGGCAAAGGCATGGCATGCCATCTGATCAAGGCGCCTATCCTCACCATCCTTTAGGGAAGTGGCGTCTGGGGTGTGAAGCACGGAGGAGTTGGTCAACCCCAAAACTGGCGCATCGACCTCGGGAGGAGAAGCCCAGCGCTTAACCACGTCCACCAGGAAAGGATACTTCTTATCCAATCCCTGAGGAACACCCGGAAGCCAACTAGGTTTCTCACATTCCCTAAGGATCAGTGCATCAAAATGACCCTGGCTAGGGAACTCCAAACGAGGCTTGTGGGCCCCAAAAAATTCCCCCTTCTTGAGAGGAGGCGCCTCAGGCGGCTCAATATCCAAAACCTACAAGAGATGTGACAAAACCGTGGCCGTGTCAACAGCATCCCCCAGCGCCTGCCCAACATCAACCTCGCCAAACCATACATCTTCAGCCTCTGACTCCTCATACAATTCCCCCTCCTCCAACGGGGAATAATCTGACATATCAAATGAATCATCATCAATATCTCAAGTCGCCTGTACCGACGACAAATGTCTGTCTCTTTTTAGCCTGGGCCTTCTTGCCCCCCGCGCTAACCATAAATTTCTCGATGCTGGCCAACCTAGCACAAACATCGGAATGCGACTCCCCGCTAGCACCAATGTCACTTGGGGTACGGATAAGGCGGGGAGGGGAAGGCGATGAAGCGGGGGGCGCCGACCCAGAAGGCTGGGCACACGACTGCCGCGATATGGCCTTTTGTGCAAATGGTATACAAATAAGCACATTCTCATCCATAAGGGATGCCCCACAACCCACACATGGTCGGGATTGTCCCAGAGGGAGCCCGAGCCCGGTATCCTGCGGAGCCTCCATATGGTGATTTTTGTGGTCAGTCGCAAGACCGCAGGGAATTTAAGCAATAAGCAACCCGGGATGCCCCTTAAAAGTCCCAGTGGGAGGATTTGTGGTGATCTATATTAAGGCTAGGGACCCCAGGCAGGAGGCCCCCCTGCTAAAGAGGGGCCCCCGCATAAGCTAAGGAAGTGGCCAAAAGGCCCTTACCAGCCAGGAGCACACAGGATCAGCCGCAGCAGCTCCAAGATGGCCCCCGGAGAAGAGCTTCATGAGAAGAGGAGGGGGACGGGCCAGCGCAGAACGCGTGTCGCCGGGCCACACCCCCTCCCAGCAACGCGGATCCCAGCCAAACGAGGGGGCGGGGCTACCGCGGCCGTGCCGAAAGCCCGGCCCCGCCCCCTCTCCGAACAAAGCCTGAGGGGGGAGAAGCTCCCCAGGCTGAATGAAGGAGGCCAGTACCGTTATGGCCCTAAGTACAAGCAAACACCTGTCAGCACCAACACAAGTAAAAACACACACACACAGTGTCATACACACATAAAAACCACACACATAAACCCCCCCCAGAGGGAAGTAAGGGACCCGGAAGCGGGGAATCCCAGCCAGAATCTGGCCATAGGAATGAAAGGGACAGGGCATCCCACACCAGGATCACCAAACCCGGGCAACCGCCTACCCCTTGTAATGGGGTCTCACGGTGGAGCAATGCTCCTTGCACACCCATAAGGTGCTACCTATCCTCACCAGAACCCACAGCCAAGGCTGGGAGGATCGAATAGGGAAAATTTAGGAAAGGTCCTGGCAGCAATAGGGGCCAAAAATGGCCGGGCGCGAGCCCGGCTTACCTGCAAGTAAGAGAAGTCTTCATCTTCTGTCTTGCTCGCCTTCCTGCAGAGAAGAAACTGGGGAATTGGTGGGAGGTCCCAGGTATTTATGGACTGGGAGGAGCTCCTTTTTTGCATTCATCTCTGCAGAAGTTCGCTCTCTACTGGAGAATAACCCAAATGTCATGAAGAATTGAAGCGGAGTGTATGTAACACTTGGAATATATTCATTTTAGATGCTGGGGAATAGTTTTAAGGGTTTGGGCTTTTCATTAAATCATGCTGAAGGTCTGGTTTAAGCTCATGGACACTCCTGCCTGACCAGGAGTTGCGGTGTAGAGGCGAATTGGTCCGGGTGGTAAGCAGACCATTGCTCTTCATATGGATTGAGCCGCCTCTATTCTCTGAATTGCTCCCCACAGACTGACTTGGCCAAAGGTCTCTCCTTACAATTATCTGGCTTAGATAGCAGGGTGTGTGGTCTGTTTGGTGGGGAATGATGTGTGTGGGGGGCCCCCATATTACTACCCTGTTATTTTTTTTTTACAATTTTCTAGGGATGGGCCATTAATTCCATTTGTACTAGTATTAATCTATATTGCTCTGCAATTTTCATAATTTGTATCAGCCACAACCATGGTGACGTAATGTGTAATTGTACGTTGAGTCGACAATCGTGATCTCTCGCCAGACAGGTGTGCGACCACTATTGCAGCATGATCGCGAAGGAATGGAATTCAAAGAGGCAAATGTTGGGAACCAGCTTAAACTGGACTTCAGCATGATTTAAAGGAGCAGTATCGCGAATTTTTCTTGGTGACTTATATTTAAATGGTACTTTGAATGTAGGTAAGTGTTGGAGTAAGAATTACAAATGTAGAAACAAATGATGTGTGTGTTGAGCAGCTGGAGACTAATAGCTCATGTTTATGTCTTGTGAGTGTCGGAACCGACACTCTGGCCTGTTCCATGCTGAGGAGAGGGGTGAAACAATGTATCAGTTCCATGCTGAGGAGAGGGGGAGAACAATGTATCAAAGTCTCAGCTGTTCAGTGCTGGCAGCCAACAACACTGCAACATTGCCTGGCCAGAACTTATATATCTAAAACAGAGAGAAAAGCTCTAGAAGTCATTTAGCCGATTTTGACAGTTTTCCCTTCATGTTGGCTCTGCTGCAGAATCTTTCAGTTTACCATTTTCTCTTTCATATTCTTATTTTTCATTTTTCCATATGATCTTTCTTTCAGCTTTGTGTGTTTTGAGCAAAGCCCAACCCAGGATTTTCACTATCTGGAATTTTGTTTTGTGCCCCTAGGTATATGTGAAATCCCCAAGTTCGCCTGTGAAAACGTACCTTTCCCTGTCCCACAGCGCTCTCATCCAATCAGCTCTGTTTGCACGCAGATGGGGAGCCTGAGCAGTAACCTTCCTGGCCGCCCGGCCTGTCTAAATGACTATCTGCGTGAGCGCGCCAGAAAAATGGGGGGATCTGTGGTTATCCAGGGGTCGTTTCACACAGTGGGCATCCTGATTTAGAATGCCCAAGGGGCAAGGTCAATGGCCGGGTGTTATAGACTTCAGGGTCGGCCACTCAGGGTCTTGTTCCACTTTAATACCTTTAGATTTTCCTGCACAGTTATTCAAAGAAGAATTTCAGTCATTTTCAGTCAGTTTAGTTTATTTTGTATAGATTTTACACATTTGAGTCACCTGGTCTCATAACAAAAGCAGCACCTCACACACACACAGCCGTTACCACCGATTACAGTGTCAGCCTCTGAGGTAAAGTGTTGCTAGGAGACCAGTGGGCTAAATTAAGCAGCTCACTAAAAACAACCCAGCAGATCCCCCTATTCAGCAAATGGACTGAGCCATTGTAATTATACAATTTAAAAGAGAGGCATATATTTTTTTCTTTTTCTAGCGCCAGATTATTTATACACATGTTAGAAGCTATTGTGTGGCTATTTAATAATTTATCTTTTTTAATGCAAATTTCGCGATACTGCTCCTTTAATGAAAAGCCCAAACCCTTAAGAAACGATTCCCCATCTAAAATTAATATATTTTAAGTTTTTAGTCACTTATTCTTTCCCCCTCTGGGCTGCAACTCTGTTCAATCACATACTGAGGAGAGGAGAGCAGGATAAAGTACAGGGCGGGGTTATAGCTGTGCTTTGCTCACACAGAGCAGAGATGGGGTCAGGGTCAGCAATCCCAGAATGAAGAGCGACACAGTCAGAAGACACTTCCTGTTTGCAGGCTGCCTGATGCTCCATGAGCCTCCATCTTGGATGTTTAAAGGCTCATAACATGCAGTAGATGCAGGTAGGATGATTTTGAATGTGGGCAATCTGAATATTCAGGGCGTGGGAAACATATAAGATAGACTCTTATTCAGGGTGAAGGCCAGCTTTAAGCATCTGCAGAGCACTGCAAGTGATAAAGGAGAGGCACATGGGACAGGCATCAGGTTAGGCCCTTGCTGCCTTATTAATACAATTGCCCAGACTGTCCCTTTATCCGACTGTCACTGACATACCAAGCTTCAAGAGAGACCGAGTATTATAAATAGAAAGCCTTTAAAAATATATCAGAAAAAAAGGTGTGATGATGCGCACAGGCACCTTCCATATAATTATCTGATATTTACAGAAGCACTAAAGGTAACATTAGAAGCAATTACATTACTCATCTCTAATAAATCCAGCTCCACCTAACACATGGTCACTAATTAGGATTACAGCAGTTTATTTATGGCTCCAGGCAAAGAATCCAATGACGGCACACAGTCTCCATCATTGCTGCAGGGAATGGGTGACCGATTTGTCACTCCTGGTCCGCCCCCCCCCCCCCCCTCCCAAATCAGAAGAGGATGGTGGCATTCAGACTTTACAAAATGTTTTTTGCCTACGTACAGGGGGAAGGGGATGGCCTTCAAAAATACCACTGCTGACCACTATCTGAATATGGCAGTTGATTGGGCTGCAGTGGTAACCACCCAGCTTATACTCCCACTGATGTGGACTTTCCCTTTGGCTGGGGCGGGGTACAGCGCATGGCCAGAGGGTGGTCCCACGGTGATGTATATAGCACATTATTATAATTTTTGATCTTTGGTTCACTTGTTCTTTCCTTGGGGTGTCCTCAGGAGCAATTGCCACTGTATGATGTAGAATAGTGATAGCTTGTATATAGAGTACTTATGAATTATTTGATTTTTGTGTAATATGTATAAATGAGCACGTTTTGTATAATTAATTGACACAATTGTATGGTGTATGTATATACTTTTTGAAGAAGATCATCCTTGATCCATAGCGCCCCCGCATGTATTCTGCTTTTAATGGTTTTTAATAATTTTTGTACTGGACAACTAATAATAAAATGAGCATATTTGCATTGTAATCAATTGGTGGTGCCATAATTTGGGGCAGGCTGTATGGTGTGGATTGAGTGGGATCCCACAATTTCTTGTTCTGACTTTCCCTTTAAAGGGAGAAATTACAGCCCCCACAAGCTTTGGAAGTGTGTGCGTGAAACCATGTACCTAACCTAACCAAACCCATATAGAGTTTCTTATCAAGTCACATGCGGAAGAAAGTGCGCTCAGCCCTGGAATCTAAAAGACTCCAGGGCCAGCCGCTAGCCTGTCCCCGGTGTGAGCCACCCCCGGGTCGCCAGTAAACTCACCTTTTCCGCTGGGTCCCGCAACGCTGTGATCGTCAGCCGTCGCATTGCTTCCTTATTCAGCCTTACTAAAATGCTTCACTAAAATGACTACCCCCCCCCCCCACCCCCAATGCTGTGGTTAACTCAATGTTCACTAACATGCACCTAAACTACAGTAAATGCATCCAAAGCCTAATTATAATAAAGATTCTTGTTTGAATACAATAAACACAGTGTGGCATGTAATATGATCAGCTTGCCCGAGGCCTTGCTAGAGGATTCCATCAAATCAGCATATTGCTTTGCAGTCAAACCAGTCACACTGAACAAACCGGTCCACAGTATTGCAAAAGATGAGTGACCGGGCGAATGTGACAGCATATATACTTCCAAAGTTTTACAGTGATAAGGCACAAACACAAAATGGCTAGAAGAGGATAAGGCACAAACACATAATGGCTAGAAGAGGATAAGGCACAAACACATAATGGCTAGAAGAGGATAAGGCACAAACACATAATGGCTAGAAGAGGATAAGGCACAAACACATAATGGCTAGAAGAGGATAAGGCACAAACACATAATGGCTAGAAGAGGATAAGGCACAAACACATAATGGCTAGAAGAGGATAAGGCACAAACACATAATGGCTAGAAGAGGATAAGGCACAAACACATAATGGCTAGAAGAGGATAAGGCACAAACATATAATGGCTAGAAGAGGGTAAGGCACAAACACATAATGGCTAGAAGAGGGTAAGGCACAAACACATAATGGCTAGAAGAGGATAAGGCACAAACACATAATGGCTAGAAGGTTTCCTTATAATGCATAAAGGGTGCCAACAAGATATTAATTTAACTTCAGCTTTTCTGCAATACACTGACAGATCAAATTTGCTGTGAGCACTAATTAATATACAGCCTGACACCATTCAGTGGGCACCTCTGTTCTACATTTCTACAAGAGGAGTATAGAAAATGAGAAGTTAGTGCTTCAGTGGACAATGCAGTTTTCATTCACCCTTGTAAAACTAATACAAAACACTTTCTATAGAATTTTTAAAAGTTTCCATTATTGTGTGCCAAAATTAGGTCCTAAAGGCAGAGGTGGCCCTAGACTGCCCCCCCCCTAGTCCAGGATGGGCCTGACTGACCCATCTCTTTTGGGCACGGTGAACAGATTGGAATAGAAGCCCTTGCCCCTTTCTCGTAAGGGGACGTGACAGATGACCCCCAGCTCCAGAAGGCTTTGCACCGCCAGAACCAGAGCCTGAGCCGACACAGGGTCCTGAGAAATCCGGGATCTGATAAACCTTGGGGGGGCGGGCAGAAAACTTATCTTGTAACCGGAGGACACTACCTCCTGAATCCACCGGTCTGAGACATGAAGCCTCCAGACGTGAGCAAAGTGCTGAAGCCGTCCCCCCACCTGGATGGGTGAGGGCGCCCCTTCATGCCTGAGGGGGCTTGGGTGAAGACTTAAGCTTAGAGCCACAGGAGGAGCCAGGGCGACTACGTCCTCTGCCCTTACCCCAGAATTCTCCTCGGGCCCCTGTAAGGGAGACTCCCCTCCCCTGTCTGGCACCACAGTAGGGGGAAGAAAAGGAGCCCTGTCCCCCAAAGTGCCGAGACTGCCGCCTGCGCTGGGGCAACCTGCCTCCCTTAGCAAAAAGGTCCAGGCGTTCCCCAAACAGGCGTAGTCCTTTGAAGGGAAAACCAGTGAGCTTTCTTGGCAGCGTTGTCAGCAGCCAAACAGAGCGGCGTATAGCCACCCCAAGGGCAGAGGTTCTGCCACACATTCTAATGGTATCATCCAAGGCAGAGAGGACATAAGTCACAAAAACATCACAACGAGAGAGTGCATTAAACTCCTCACTAGACACATCATCAGGGGCACCATCAAGGATACTTCTAAGCAGTGTCCTAATAGCCACAGCCGTAATGGCAGAGGCACAGACCGGGCGCAGTGCCGTCCCCACACACGCAAAGGCATGGGACGCCAGCTGATCAATGCGTCAGTCCTCAGCATCCCGCAGCGTAGTAGAGTCAGGGGAGTGCATGACAGAGGTGTTACCCTAGGACCGGGGCATCCACTTCAGGAGGGAATGACCAACACTTCACCACATCAGCAGGAAAGGGACACCTCTTATCCCAACTCTTAGGTACACTGGGAAGCCTGCTGGGACGCTCCCATTCCCTGAGTACAAGTTTATTAAAATGGGCTTGCTCAGGAAATTCTAAGCGTGGCTTAGCCGTATGAAACAATTCCCCCTGTTGCCTGGGGGCCGCAACCGGGGGAGAGATAGACAGTACCTCAAAAATCTGAGCCAACAGCTTATCAGTATCATCTGGGGCAAGGGCTCAGAGCCGGAATCATCATGACCCCTGGGCCTCTCATCAGATCGTCAGAGAATACCTCCCCTTCTTCCAAAGGGGTATAGCCAGACAGATCCAAAAACTCATCAGCTTCCATAGGAAAAAGAGTGACACCAGGCATTAAGTGCCGCTTTTTTGCAGAGGCCTTATGCGCCAAGGTATTAGCAAGCAACTTCTCAACACTAGCCAGTCTAGTAGACACTTCTATGCAACTCAATGGGAGTCAGATTTAAGCTTGGGGGGGGGGGGGGGGTAGGTGAAGCCATACGGGGCGCAGGCCAGCTACTGGTAAACCAGGCTGCAGCGCAAGCACCTGCTGGGCACAAGGTACACAGACCCGCACATTGTCAGCACTAGTAGGGGACACCCCACAAGCTACACACAGCCGGGCTTGTCCCGAAGGAACCCCGAGCACATTATCCTGAGACGCCTCCATATGGTGATTATATCGGCACAATAGGCCGATAGGGATTCATGCTATAAAGCAACCCGGGATGCCCCAATAGCCTGCTAGGGAAGTGGGAGTAATTTACACACTAGGCCTCACAAGTTAAGTAACTAAATAGAAGGAGTAGGGCCGGGAGAAACCAACAGAGGTCGGCCCATCTGAAAGACATAAGCAAAGGGGAACCGTAAGTAACATGTGAATAGACAAATGGTAAATAAAGCCGCCCGCGAGGGCACTCACGGACCGCGGTAGGTAGATGCCAGTCACGCAGCAGCCGTCCAGAGAAAATGGCGCCGGGTATACCTCGAGGGCCGCGGGGACAGTGACACGGAACGCGCCAACCGCTGGCCCCGCCCCCCCCGAAGAGCGCGAAGCCGCACACGTGACAAGCAGCCAATAACAGCGCACCAGCGTCTGAGGTAACGCCGCCGCCAAGCTCGGAACACAGTGGAAGCGCGCGCGGCGGCGGTAAATTTCAAAAAGCAACCAAGTCAGCGCGACGACTGACACCAACCAGAAGCACATAATACAGTGAAGCACCAAGGCAAATTCACCAAACCCCCCCCCCCCTCCCGAGAACTACAAGGGAGAGCGAGGGGGGACAGCGGTCACTTAACATAGGACCCACCGATAGACAGGGGCAAGGGGCAATAGGGCGGGAGGGGCATCCCATAGAGGCTCACCATATGCCTATACCGCCTACCCTTTGGTGGGGGATTGCAATGGAGCAGCACTCCTAAGCACCTGGCAGCGGTGCTGCCTACCGCCACCCGACCAGCGCAGCCAAGGCTGGGAGGCACATTGATAATGGAACGGGTGGGAATAGTCCTACAGGGCCGCAGGCTGATAGCCCCGCTCACATGCGAGAAGAGAGAGCAATCTTCTTGTCCTTCGCAGTCCAGACTGCAGACAAGATCTGGGGATTGGTGGGAGGTCCCTGGTATTTGAGGGGCCGAGGGGAGCCAATTTTGCTGTCTCTGCAGTCCAGCGCCATCTGGCGGAGTAATACCCAAGTGTAAGTAATCTAATCTGGAGCAGGACGTAATGTATACTAAGAATATACTCCCCCCATCATCTTGGAAAAGTATTTTCAGGCAACAAGTACACAATTCGCAGGAATTAAATGAAATACAGAGCTATAGGTGGTTTTAAAGGTACATTCCAAAAGGGTCTGTACTGTAGAGCAGCGGTCCCCAACCCTGTCCTCAAGGCCCACCAACAGGCCAGGTTTTGCAGATCTCCACAAAGATGCACAGGTGGAGTAATTAGTGCAGCTGCAGAGCAATAGAGCTGGCTATTTGGAGATCCAAAAAACATGACATGTTGGTGGGCCTTGAGGACAGGGTTGAGGACCACTGCTGTAGAGGACTGTAAATTCAAACCAGGGAACCATGAAAAATACAACTCTGTGAAGTACTCACCTGTAGAGTTGGTATTGTACGCATACAGCACGTCCTGCTCCAGTAGTAGTAATAACATGTGGGTAGTCCTCCGCCTTCGGGGCCGTGCACTGCAGACATGTAGAAAACAAGCTCCTCCCGGCCCTTCATATACCGAGGGACCTCCCACAAATCCCCAGCATTGAAAAGCAGTGAGAATTAGAGACCAGGAGAAAGCAACCACCCAAAACTGGCAAAATATCAAAAGATAACAAACACCAACAGGGGATCCAGAACAAGGTGAAACAGGGTGGGGTGGAGCAGGACGTGCTGTATGCGTACAATACCAACTCTACAGGTGAGTACTTCACAGAGTTGTATTATTCTAAGCATACAGCACGTCCTGCTCCAGTAGTAGTAATAACATGTGGGACATCCAATAGCAGTGTCCATAAAGAAGGGTGGGATCCCCAACAGAAGGCGGCAGCAAGCAGTCTAAACTACTGCCGCCTGCAAAACCTTGCGGCCAAACACAGCGTCAGCTGAGGCCCGAACATCAACCTTGTAAAACTTAGTAAAGGTATGTACAGAAGACCAAGTAGCGGCCTTGCAAACTTGTTCAACAGAGGCCTGGTGCTGAAAAGCCCAAGAAGCCCCAACAGCTCTAGTAGAGTGAGCAGTAAGACGAAAGGGGGGAGTCTTCCCCTTGGCAGTGTAGGCTTGAACAACAGCCTGACTAATCCATTTACTGATGGTAGACTTGGCGGGAGCCAAACCCTTCCTAGGCCCATGAGGCACAACGAAGAGAGCATCCGTCTTCCTAAAGGCCTGCGTGGTAACCAAGTAAGACTTGACACACCTGGCCACATCCAGGGAATGCAAAACCCTTTCCTTAGGGTTACTAGGATTAGGGCACAAGGAAGGAAGTACAATATCTTGATTCAAATGAAATGCAGACACAACCTTAGGCAGGAAGTCTGGCTTGAAGCGAAACACCACCTTGTCCCGGTGTCTCTCAAAGTAGGGAGGCTGAATAGACAAAGCAGCCAACTCAGACACACGTCTGACCGAAGTAATGGCTACCAGGAAGACAACCTTGATCGTGAGCACAGCTAGGGCGGCCTCATGGATAGGCTCAAAAGGAGCCCCCTGCAGGGCCGACAACACCAAGTTCAGGTCCCAAACAGGAACCATAGGTTTCCGAGGGGGGCGCACATGAGTGACCCCCTGAAAGAAGGTCTTGATAAGAGAGTGATGGGCAAAGGTCTTTTTAAAGAAGATGGACAGGGCCGAAACCTGGCCCTTCAAGGTACTGAGCTTGAGACCTAAGTCTAGGCCATGTTGTAAGAACTCCAGCACCCTGGATACTAAGAATTCCTGGCAGGGAAGAGACCTGGATTCACACCAGTCAATGAAAGCCCGCCACACTCTATAGTAGATGGCAGCAGAAGTCTTCTTCCTGGCTTGGACCATGGTAGCCACCACAGCCGCCGACAAACCTTTTTCCCTCAAGATGGCGGTTTCAATAGCCAGGCCGTCAAAGCCAGCATTAGTAAATTCGGATGGTGTAGAGACCCTTGGGTCAGAGGGTCTGGTGACCTTGGCAGATCGCACTGATCTACTGCCATTTGAACCACGTCTGCGAACCACACTCTTCTTGGCCACCAGAACCGCGGGTACCCCTTCCAGAGCGATCTTGCGCAGCACTCTGCCCAGAAGGGGAATTGGTGGAAACACATACAGGAGCCGAAACTCCTTCCAAGACATTGACAGGGCATCCGTGGCCAGAGCCAGAGGATCCTGAGACAGGGATACAAAGCTCGGGAGCTTGTGATTGTGACGTGACGCAAAGAGATCCACGTCCGGCACACCCCAACGGTGACAAAGTGACTGAAATACCCTGTCGCAGAGGGACCATTCCCCCTGACGGGATGACTCCCTGCTCAGAGCATCTGCCAGCAGATTCTCCGTCCCCGGAATGTAGACAGCCGATATGCATTGTACATTGGTCTCTGCCCAAGTTAGAATCAGAGACACCTCCTGGAGAGCACCCTTGCTCCGGGTTCCTCCCTGATGATTGATGTAGGCTACGGCCGTCCTGTTGTCTGAGCATACCTGAACCGCCAGACCCTTCAGGTGCTGGGTCAATCGTTCGAGCACCAACCTGACCGCCCTGAGTTCCAGGGCATTGATAGGAAGATGGGCCTTCTGAGGGCCCCACCTCCCCTGGAAGCGCAGGGACTTCCAGAAGCCGCCCCAGCCCGAAAGGCTGGCATCCGTCGTGACAGTCTCCCAGGAGGGAGCCAGGAAGGATCTGCCCCTTGTCAAATTCCTGTGGTCCAACCACCACGCAAGGGATTGTCTGACCGAGGGGGGAATCACCCAGCTGTCGTCCAGAGAAGCTGGGTCCTTGTTCCATACAGACAAAAGGTGAAGCTGCAGAGTTCTCAGATGAAACTGGGCAAAGGGCACCGCCTCGAAGCTTGCCACCATCGAGCCCACCAACTGCATTCCCTGCCGGATGGAGGGATGAGGGTTCGCGAGCAGGGATCTCGCCTGGGTTGTCAGAGCTTCCACCTTCTGCGGAGGAAGGAATATCCTTGACTGAACCGAGTCCAGAATCATCCCCAGAAACGGGGTCACTGGGGAGGGGGACAGAGAGGATTTTGGGTAATTGATCACCCAGCCGAAGGACTCCAGGGTGGATACCACCAACCGAGTGTCCAGCTCTGCCTGCCGCAGAGACTGAGCGGTGATGAGAATATCGCCCAGGTAGGGCAACACGCGTCTGCCCTGCAGTCTTAATAGAGACATCACCCCTGCCAGCACCTTGGTGAAGGCCCTGGGGGCCGACGTGAGGCCGAAAGGGAGGGCCACTTACTGATAGTGCTGATCCAACAGCGCAAATCTGAGGAACCTTTGGTGCCCTGAGAACACCGGCACGTGCAGGTAAGCGTCCTTGATGTCCACAGATGTCATGAAGTCCCCTGGACGCAGCGAGGCAATGGCCGAGCGCAGAGTTTCCATACGAAAATGCCTGCTTCTGACAAACTTGTTTAGGATTTTCAAATCCAGAATGGGTCTGACTGACCCGTCCTTTTTGGGCACCGTGAACAGGTTGGAATAAAACCCCATGCCCCTGTCTCTTAAGGGGACCTCGCAGATGACCCCGAGCTCCAGAAGGTCCTGCACAGCCAGCATCAAGACCCGAGCTGAGGCAGGATCCTGAGGGATCCGAGACCCGACGAACCTGGTAGGGGGCAGCACCGCAAATTCTATCTTGTAACCGGAGGAGACTACCTCCTGAATCCACCTGTCTGGGACGAGGCGTCTCCAGACATGCTCGAAGTGCTGTAGACGTCCCCCCACCCTGACGGGCGAGGGCGCCCCTTCATGCTTGGGGGGTCTTGGGAGGGGCTTTGGGCTTGGGCCCCCAGGAGGAGCCGGGACAGCGTCCTCTGTTCTTGTTCCAGGGTTCTGAGCGTGACCCCGAGGAGGACACCCCTCTACCTTGCTTGGTCCCCCGGTAGGGGGTAGAATGGGAGCTGGGACCACGAAAGGGCCGAATCTGACGCTTGCGCTGGGGCAGCTTGCCCCCCTTGGCAAAGATATCTAATCTTTCTCCAAACAGGCGCAGTCCTTTGAACGGAAGCCCTGTAAGGGCCTTCTTGCGACATTGTCAGCAGCCCACTGGCGTAACCAGACCGCACGGCGTATGGCTACCACCAGAGCAGAGGATTTAGCACTCAGCTTAATAGCATCGTCCGATGCAGATAGGATATAATTCACAAAGGTCTCACAGGTGGCCAGAGCATTGGCGGTATCAGAGAGCAAGTCATTCGCCCCTTCCAGAGCAGTCTTAACCACAGTCCTGAGCGCCACCGCCGTGATGGCTAAGGCACAAACCGGGCGGAGCGACGCTCACCCGAATGCAAAGGTGTGACAAGCCAATTGATCAACTCGCCGATCCTCTAGATCCCGCAGCGTAGTAGTGTCAGGGGAGAGCATAATAGGGGTATTGGACAGACTCAGAATCGGGGCATCGACCTCGGGCGGCGATGTCCAGCACTTAACCAGATCGGCAGGAAATGGATACTTCTTATCCACAGCCTTGGGAATCCCCTGGAGTTTACTGGGATGTTCCCATTCTTTCAGCACTAGGTTATTAAAGTGAGTTTGTTCGGGAAACTCCAACCGCACCCTAGCGGTATGAAACAGATCGCCCCGCTGCCGAGGTGCTGCGGGAGAGGGAGAGAGGGATAAAACATCAAAGATCTGAGACAACAGTCTGTCAATGTCATCCTGGGACCAAGGATCAGAGCCAGACTCCTCCTGACTCCTGGACTTGTCTTCGTAGGATCCTGAGTCAGATAGCAGTTCCCCTTCCTCTGATGGGGACCGAGCATAGGAAAGCAGCAAATCATCAGATTCTACAGGGAGAATAGTAGCTTCAGGGTTCAAATGACGCTTCTTGGCAGTGGCTTGCACGCCAGGGAGCCAGCAATAAAGCTTTCCACACTGGCCAATCTAGAGGCCAAATCAGCATGAGAATACCCACTAGAAATGAGGGTTATGCTCAAGCTAGGGGGAGTAGGGGAAATAAGGCGAGGTGCGGGCCCAGCCTCGGAAGAGGTGGGGAGACCGGCTAGCGCCTGTTGAGCACAAGGTACGCAGACCCGTGACTTGTCACTGCTGCTAGGTGAAACCCCACAAGCTGCACACAGACAGGCTTGTCCCGGGGGGACCCCGTTCGCGATGTCCTGGGATGCCTCCATATGGTGATTATTAACTTCAATGTGCCAGTAGGGATTGACGCTTTAAGCAACCCTGGATGCCCCTATAACCCGCTGGGAAGTGGGAGTAAAATCTGAAAAATGGTCTGGACCGGGCGCTACGTCGGACTAGGGGAAGCCACCGATGACCGCGGTCTGAAAGACACAAGGGGAAAAAGGGGTGTCAGAGCCGAGCGTGAGGAAACAGCTAGAAAAAAAGGGTCGCCCACGAGGGCACTTACAGTCTGCAAGGGGAGGACCGTCTTCACCACGCGCATGCGAGAAGGAAATGGCGCCCAGCGAACCTCGAAGGGCGGGCAATAGCGATCGATGACGCGAACGCGCCAGGCCGAACCACGCCTCCCCCCCGGAGCACGCGAAGCTAGAAGGCGAGCAGCCAATCAGGAGAGAATGTAGCTACGTCAGCATCCCTTCAGAGCAGAGGTCTGACGAAGAGGGCAAGGGAATTTGAAAAACGCCGTAGCTTCCCCAAAACGTGCTGCCGTGTGCGCATAAGGCACAGTAAAACGCTGCGGTCATTTTTAATATTAAGCAAGTGAAGCGCGCTCTGACACCCAGTAGCGGTAAGAGTCTAAGTGTACTAGGGCAAGGAGTAGGCCATCAACACACAGCCCCCCCCCCCTTTTTCCCCCCACTAATGGGGGAATCTGGGAAGGAAGGTGACCCAATAGAGGGTTCACCGTTAGATGGGGCATGGGGGCACTAGTGCGGGAGGGGCATCCTCTGAAGGCTCACCATTCGCCTTAACCGCCTACCCTATGGAGGGGGATTGCGGTGGAGAACTAGCTCCGTAAGCACACTAGGTGCTGCCTACCTTCACCCGACCAACGCAGCCCAGGCTGGGAGGCATATTCTTAACAAGAAGGATGGGTGGAAATAGTCCCGCAGGGCCTCGGGCTGTCAAGCCTCGCTTGCCTGCGAGAGCGTGATACTTCATGTCTTCGCAGTTCCAGCACTGCAGAGAATTCTGGGGATTTGTGGGAGGTCCCTCGGTATATGAAGGGCCGGGAGGAGCTTGTTTTCTACATGTCTGCAGTGCACGGCGCCGAAGGCGGAGGACTACCCACATGTTATTACTACTACTGGAGCAGGACGTGCTGTATGCTTAGAATATTGAATCAGCAGAAAAGATTAGGGAATGCAAAGTGCTGGTGAATAAGATATGATCCGCTAGCAACCAGCATGGGGCAAGCTGTAAGCAGCTGTGTCAACCGTTTGTATCTGCAGAGAAAGGGTGTCACTGAAAAGCTCTAAAAACATGTCCGAGTCTGATACAGACTTCGACTGTATAAGTCTATCTCTATATAGTGAGGCATGTTCTTAGAGATTTCCAGCAACGCCCTCCTTCTGCATTTACAAAAGGTTTAGCACAGATACAGAGCCCTTATTTTATAGGCAATAAAAGTCATATGTATACCAGGTATAAACATATAAAGCTTTTCAGTGACCACCCCCCCTTTTTACAGATAGGAGTCAACACAGAACCTTTATTTTGTAGACCGTTCAGAGTTCACAAAATAAAGGCTGGGTTGACAGTTTGTATGTGTAGCAAAGGGGTGTCCCTGGAAAGTTTTGCAGGATATATAATTTTGCCAGTTTAACCCCCTCCTGCCTCTTCTGAACAGTGGTTCATCTTATGTTTCAGTAGCTATAGGGTTACAGGCAGAGTTTTCACCTGGGGAGATCGTTATTGCTGCTTGATTCAGGCAAAGCTGCCGATAAGCTCACCTGTTACAATGGAAGGATTCTGAAACTCTTCGTTTTTACTCAAGGCCTGGAAAGCAACTCCCAGAGCAACACAGAGCAATGGGAATATAAGAAACATGGAAACCGAGGTTTCATTTCGTTTTGCAGCCATGCTGCTGCCTGGATTTAACCTACATAACCCACAATGCACAGTGGCAGGAAACCCAGCACTTCCTATTTTCATGCAAAATTCAGGTCCATAGGACGTCATTTTAGGTGTAAATTAACCATGACAGAATTTCCTAAAAGGGTAAATGAATGTTTATGTGCATCAATTTGAATTGAAATGCATATGGCCACTTGTAAGGGTGTTGGTTCACTTTACTTAAAGTCTAAATCAGTTTCCCTACAAATCAGACATTTAAAAGAAATAACTTAACAAAATGATCTCAGTGATGGGTTATAGGGAAATAGTGTAACCAGAAATAATGTCCATGCCTAAATACTTGCTATGGGCCTATACACTTTGTGCTGCACACAAATGCTACCCTTCATCATATATGACAATATGCTAAGATATTGGCGCCCGTTTGGGTTGTGGTTTTAAGAAAAATGCAATATAGCATCATTTACTGAGCACTCACCATTTACACACAATTGCTTCAGCTTGTTGAATGCAGCCTGAATGTCCGTGTTTGTGGGAAGGCCATGATCTAGGTCACATTTGTAAACATCACTCCTTAGCGGGTGGCTACGAGTTATTGCCCCACAGACCCTGAGGAAATAAAATAATGGATTGAGCAACTACTTTTAGAAATACCTAGCTCATACAATGTTTGTGGTGATTAGCCTCTAATATTTAGGCAGGATAAATATTAAGAAAATCCTCAAAATTAAGAACTGTGATAATCAGGGACAAAAATCAGTCCAGAAATGTACAGGTCCTGACCAGCCTAACCAGCCCATGAGCTTGTTAGTCCCACCCCGAAAGAGTTTCTCAGTAGATCAATGTGTGTTTTGATGCTATAGCATTACAGGAACAGATCATGGGCAGGGGTGGATATGTGATAACTAACGGTACGGCAATCACTAAAAACAGCACCAGAGATGCTAAATAAAAATAGGGGATCAAGAGATAAAACTTTTGACTTATGTCATACTTCTGCTGCAAGAACCAAAAACCTCTGAAAAGCACAACCACCATAATCCAACGTTTTGAGATACAATCCAACTTTAAACTAAGTAAAAGCAAATCAGTTCTGATTCCCTTTGCCATGCAATTGATATATTAATGAGGCACATAACCAAATGGAGCAGACAACTGCTGAATATCATGGGACATTCTGTTGCCATAAAAAGGCCTTTTTGTTACACTATATTTGGGCCTTTAGAGAAACATCCTTAGTCACGCCCACTGCTCCATTCATGTCGTATTATTGTGTAAAAAAGCCACCTACCACCATGAACGCCGGGTGGTGGAGATGCAATTCGTGCTGTAACACTGCAACGGCAGCGTCCAGCACTGCTATCCCCACTCTCAGATGCCCCCTCAGCACCTCTGTAACAAGCACTGAGGAGGCATCAGAGAGCAGAGACAGCAGCACCAGATGCCACCGTTGCAAGTAAGCGGCCCTCGATTACCTTCTCCTGGCCAGTGCCGGGAGCAAGAGAAGCGGCACACCCCCCATAGCATTTCCCCTCCCCCCCAGTCATCCACTCTGCGCACAACCGATGCCAGGAGTGAGAGAAGCGGCACCTTCATAGTGGGGCCCCCTTTCATCCTCCCGGCCAGTGCAGACCCCACAAATGCGGCTGTCCAGTCTCCTTCTCCACTGTAAATCACAAGCCACTCCCCCTGCTGGTGTCATCTACCCCATGACTCCACGACACCCTGCGGGAAACGCAGTTTGCATTCCCCATGGCTACTGGGTGGAGCCTGAGCTAGGTGGCCAAGCTCCCTGGTGTCAGTGTGTTTGCGATTACTACCGCTTTGGAGGGGGAGGCTTCTTCGCCGCAAGAGGGTGTGACCAATGACTGTGCGGCCTTTCAATTGGCTAAATTGGAAAGGGGGAGGGCCGTCCATGTCTGCAACACCAGCAGGGCTGGAAGACTGATGGAGTCAAAGCCCCCACACCCGGTATGCACTGTAACTAAAAAAAAAAAAAAAAAAAGTCCGGACATCTTCTTAGTCTTTGTGACTGCAAGAAAAGAACTGAGGAGATCCTGCCACAGCCAGCCCGGCCCTATACAGGCTGGGAGGAACTAGTTTTTTTTCTATCTTGCAGTCCCTGTCTACTGCTGAGATTAACCCATGCATTGCTACAGATGATGCCCAGGAATGGAAGAGATGAGAAAAGCAGAAGCTGCTCACCACAACCGAAAGAGTGAGGGCGTCCCTTCAAGTCTGGGGGGGCTTAGAAAGGGGGTTTAAACCTTGTTTCACCAAAAGGATTTTGCCTTATTCTGGGTTTTAGGTTTATTCCAGAACTTCTCTCGGCACCTGGAGGAAAAAGAACTTCTGCCGCTACGAAATGGCCAAGATCCCAAGTATCTAGCATTAGCCTTCCTTCTTTGTAGAAGCCTGGTAGACCTGTCACCTGTGGCTCTCTTCACAATATCATCCAAAACTTACCCAAAAACACAATCTGCCGTAATAGGAAGTCACGTCAGAGTCTTTTAGGCCGTGTCTGCAGACCATTGCTTACACTATAGGGACCGCCTCTAAGCCACCAACAGAGCTAATCCTTGGGCATAAATATCATCCTAACAATATCATCCATAGCAGAGATGACATTTTTAGACTTCCAGGCTGGACTTAATTAACTGAGAGCATGAATTACGAGATAGACCAGCTCAAAACGAAGACCTCAACTGTCTATACCTCTTCTTGCCTGCCTGGCCTGCTGCAAGACCAATCCCATCATGAAAAAAAGAATGCCTGGATACCCGATCCAGGAGCTTAGGGAAGCACTGTCGGAAGTAGGAATAACAGTGTTCCTAGAGTCCTGAAACAGGAACATCCACTTCAGGAGGAAAATATTAATTAGGTCAATTGGAAAAGAATACTTCATATCCAGGAGTCTAGGAATAGTGGGGAGCTTGTCAGGTTTTTCCTATTCCTTCTGGATAAGCTTAGTAAAATGAGACTGCTCAGGGAAGAGCTGCCTTTGTTTTTCAGATCTGTAAAGGACCCCCCTTCTTCCTCTTAGGATTCGGAAGACTCCACAGGAAGTAAATGCTTCTGTTTTTGAGATGCCTTTAAGGATCTTGAAACTGGTTGATCATCAAGATCCTTAGGTTGGAAGCAGTGGCTTTCCAGGCGGGCCAATCGCTCCACCATTTCCAGCTAGAAATGAAAACCTAAAATATCAGAATGAGGTGGAGCTCCTGTAGGAGCCATAAGCCCAGAGGAAGCGGACCCTGAGGCTTCCATAGGGAAAATACATCTGAGGGTGCAGTATGCAAGACAGATGGGGCTGTCCTCTTCCAGAGGCCTCTGCAGACACAGAGGCGACACTCTTTGCTAGTATACCAGACTCGGATGCCCCAGATGCCGCCGTTATGGTGGAGTCTATAATCCCCGAGGGCCTAAGACCAAAGTATATAAGGAATCTCGATAATCACATGCGATTACTACGAGACCCTATAGGTACACCACAACCTAATATCCATAAAACTATAAACTAAAACAGCAGAAAAAGTAAGTAAAGTAAAGTAAAGAGATCCTACCAGATATGGGGATCAAATAAGGGCATTGCAGCAGCAGAGGACACCAGGTCCGACAGCTGGATGGGTTGCAGACAGGCACAGGTGGAGGAACGGCAGCAGCAGTGAGTGTGCTGCCGTTTGTGTCCCCCAAGCCACAGTGAATAGCCAAGAAGGAATACGCAATAATTGGAATTAAAGTGGATCAAAATCTAGGATTTTGACTATCCTGGATTTTGGTCCTTGCCCCCAGGTTACCCCAAAAATGAGCGGGTGCCCCTGCTTTGTGAAACCCCCCGGGTCGCCTGAACGAACTCACATCTTCCCAGTCCTATGGCGCAAGCGCGGCCACTCGTCCAATCAGCACTCCTGTCTCTTGGTCCAGGAGCTAAGCCCGCTGGCGGCCGCATCCTTCGCTACCCTTTAACAAGGAGCGTGACCACACTGGCCATTCAAATGCCTGGCACAGGCACGTGCCTTGCTAAAAGGATAGCGGGTATGCACCCACTGCTCCCGCATGCGCCGGGAAGGAAGGCGAGTTTCCGGGTGACCTTGGGGTTTTCACACAGCGGGGCACCCAAGTATGCCTGCCCTGAAGTCTCAAAGGCTCTCAGACTCCAGGGTGGGTTTTGGTCCACTTAAAGGAGATAAAGAAGGGTTCCTCCTGAAGCACCTGCTGCCATCTGACTTACTACTTATTACTATTTTTGGGACTCCTGATGCTGTGACAAGTCAGGTAAGAAGGAAGGCTTCTGATGTGTGGGAGAACATGTGCCTAACACCGTAAAGAAACAACATTCTTCTTTCAGATTTCCTTCTGAAAGGATGGGCTGGAACATAGCAGGGTAGGTACTTGACATCTAAGAACAGTCAGCTTTAAAAACAAAATTTAAAAGATGGGATTCTTGGGCTGGAGTAGCCCTTTAATGTTCCACTATCAGCATAGACCTGGCTTAAAAAAAGGATTAGATTTGCCCCTCCCAGAAAGGCTTGCTCTTTGCTGGGATCAAACTTACTACAAAGGTAGAGGGTCTAAAGATGGGTAACTGTCCAGACAGGCTGGACTTCTTCTGTGATACTCTTAGACCTTGTGCATGTCTGCTTTTGCAAAACATCCCAGTTCTGGAGGGAGCAACAGAAGTTTTCTTGTCCTGATGGGCTCAACAGCTAAAACTGGGAGAGTCTGAACAGCCACCTCCTTTAAGTATAAAAAAAGGGTAATTATAGGGTACCTGGCAGCATCTATAAAACCATGTGTAAGGAAAGCAACCTCAATAGACGATTAGAACACACAACTGTTGCAATAATAGGTTTCCGACTGGGGAGCAAAAAAGACATAAGCAGCCACGAGGTGGACTGCATAAATAATATTGCCTTAAAATTGACTTTCCTCTTCAAAGAAGTCTTGTTCTCTCACCTTTGGTCTATCTTACGCTGATTTAACAGGTCCTTGATGCTAGTCATCCTCACTAGTGCACTTCCATTAGAATGGTTCCAGCACCAGAGCTGCAAACAAAGGTCACATACGGTTAACAAATGTTACACATTTTCTGCACCTCCCACGGACACACACACACACGGTTTTAGAGCATTGTTTGGTTTATTAAACAACCACTTAAGAGTTAGAATGGCAAAGACAATGCTTGTAAACTAATACAATACATACTCACTGGCATGCGTCTTCCAAAAAAGGAGTATGAATATTGCTTTAAGTCTGTGTCTGCCAAAGACGAAGGAACAACAAAATATTCTGGAAGTCTAAAAAGACACAAAAAACAAGCCATTATTTGAGTGTCTGGCCAAATAAACTTTATTAGCTCTCACTGTACTAAGCCCCAGCTGGTATCATTTTCAATACATACTTCAGCAGTAAGAAAACTAAACCTTTATTATTCTAAATTTAGTTATTTAAAAAAATGCCATCAAAAGTGTGTTTGCCCTTTAAATTAATGAAGCTCAGAACCCCAAAGTCCACCTCCGGCTGCTTTATTTGAAGGAAAAGGAGTTATGCACCACCTACAGCCTCCTACATCAACGCAGTCAGCACAGTGGGTAGATTGTTTTATTTATGCTGGAAATGCTTTCATAAAATGCAGGCCTATACACTCATACCGTAAATTGCCAAGAGTCAGTCAGTATAACAAATGTTCAGGCAGATGCCATATGTACTGCAAAGGCGAGCAGATGACATGTGAATCACAGTGAATCTTGTTGGCATGATAAAAACACGTGTGAATTCACAGTAACTTTGTGAAGAGCAGAGCATAAGAGACCATATGTTGTGCATTAACTTGAATCACACTGGCAAAAGCTGTGATAGTGCTGTGGAATAAAGCACTCAACAAACCCAGTCCCTGGGGATATACACTACTGATTGGGTACACAATGAGGGAAATCCAAAGTATTTACTGAAGCAAGGTTCACTTTGGGTGCGATTTGTAACACATTTCTGGATATCTGTGTAGTGAAGGTATTTACTCACAAGCAACTGCACATGTGATTGAGCATTGCTACAGCTGAGGGGGGCAGAATTTCCCAATTAAGCAGGGAAGGATCATAATGTATTTTATAAAACAATGGCTGGTCTGAATGGCAGGCAAAAAGGAAATGGGAGTATATGAATGGGCTTGTCATACATTTGCTGCAAGCTCTGGTCAAATGGCAGTAGACCGTTATTTATACTACTATTGCCATGGTTCTGAAGTCACCTTGGGGCTGATTTTTGCTGGCACAATAGAAAACAGCCTTCATATCGGACATCCCAACAGGCTGGAGATGAGCTGCAAGACTAGACGCATTAAAGAGGATCAAGGATTCTGCATAGTCACTGGAAACAAAATGGAAACGTGATACTTACGACTTTGAGATCATGTAGCCCTCATTTACAGAGCATACTCTCCAATCACTAGCATGAGTTCTTTTAATCTCTCGATCCCAGTCAGAATAGGTTTCAAATAATGGAGTCTTTAAACCACTGTCTCGTTCACCGCCTGGATCTAATCCATTTATTTTATCTGCTGTAAATGACAGTTTAAGAGAAAGATTTGTTAACTTACAGTAGCAATAAAATCATAAGACACACAAGCGATAAGTGCTGGTAAAAAGTAACCTGTTGGCAAAATTCACAATAGAAATACAAAGTCACAGGGATGATAGAATCCATTTACCAAAGCAGCACTTACCCTGGCTGTAATACATCTGGGCAACATATTCAAAGGCAAATAGTAGCTGGAGGTCAGTGGGCTGAGAGTAATGGGCTAGTGCCAGACATACCTAAATGAAAAAATAAATCAATACAGAAAAGTGTGAATTAATTGTTAACTGAAAGCGGTCATCTGTTTAAAAAGTCATGGTCCATAAAGTGTGTGTGTGGGGGGGGCACCATTGTTGCTTCGCCACCCTATTTATCAGACTTGTGCTCAAACTTGTGCCTGTCTGCAACACAACCATGAATGGGTGGAAAACTACTACAGACCCGAACCCTTGCTGGTAGATATGGCCCACAATAGAGCCATCAAGAAGTCTCAAAGGCGATACTAAAACATTCAATGTTCATACACTGTAAATATCAGAAATGTGAAAAGACAGTAAAGTCCTTTGCTGTACCGGTCCATATATCTCCACTTATTTAGGCAACATATTACCAACCACCACCTTTATACAGGACCCCATATGACAAAAACTGTAGTTGTTTGGTAAATATCTACATATGGGAGATTAGTAAAAAAATAGAACAAAAAAGCACATTTAATATAATACCCTCAATAACCTAATTCAGCTAATAAGCACACAGCTTAATGCACATTTTTTTCGAATACAAAGCATGAATTTTTCTGGCAAATGCTTGCGTTTAAACACTTAGTTATACCTACGCTATAGCCAGACACTGCCTGCACAGTGAACAGACTGTTCAGCATGACAGGAATTGAATTTTAGTTCAGAACATGTTCCCCTATGATAACTAAGTTATAAATAAGCAGGTCTGCTTTACAGGAGGAAGCCAATAGTGCCTAGAGGCATGACTGGTTGAGACGAATAGGCAAAGTACTAGAGCCTAACAACCTCTGCTCTATTCAGCTATTCTAGGCAGGAGACCATGATGAGAATAATAATACAAGGATAGGTACTGTGGGCACGAATGGCATGAGGAAATAGCAAGAGGTAATTGGGACTGATGGGATAGGTTACTACACATTGGCAATTCTAAAGAAAGGAGTGTAACGTGCAACCAACACACCACTCCATAGTGCGGTTTCCTACAGACATGTTTACTAATTAAAAAGGTGTTTGCACCAGATAGAGTAGGAAAAATACAATTCTGTGAGTACTCACCTGTAGAATTGATTTTGTAGTATACAGCACATCCTGTTTCACTAAATTCTTTACGCTTGGGATATCCGCCACAAGGTGGCGCAGTGGACTGCAGAAAAGACTTGTGGAATCTCCCGGCCCCATAAAAGCACAGGAACCTCCCACAAATTCCCAGTGTTACAAAGCAGTTAGACAAGAAGCCGGGAGAATAAAAATGAAGGAACCCCAACCAAACATCTGAACAAATCACCATACAGAGGTAACCAAGAATAATGATAACAAGGGAGGGGTGAAACAGGACGTGCTGTATACTACAAAATCAATTCTACAGGCGAGTACTCACAGAATTGTATTTTTCCCAAGTATACAGCACGTCCTGTTTCACTAAATTCTTTACGCTTGGGACGTCCAAAAGCAGTGTCCGTAAAGTAGGGTGGGATCCCCAAAGAAAAACGGCGGCAGTTTAATCCACTGCCGCCTGAAGAACTTTGCGGCCAAAAGCAGCATCAGCTGAGGCCCTAACATCAACCTTGTAAAACTTGGAAAAAGTATGAACAGAAGACCAAGTTGCGGCCTTACAAACTTGTTCAACAGAAGCCTGGTGCTGAAAGGCCCAAGAGGCACCAATAGCACGAGAGGAATGAGCAGCAAGGCGGAAGAGAGGTTCCTTCCCCTAAGCAGAATAGGCTTGCACCACCGCCTGACGAATCCACTTGCTGATAGTGGACTTAGCCGGAGGCAAACCCTTCCTAGGACCAGAAGGAAGAACAAAAAGAGCATCAGTCTTCCTGAATGATTCAGTAGCTGCCAAGTAAAACTTCAGAACCCTGACCACACCTAAAGAATGCAAAGTCCTCTCCTTGGAATTAGCAGGATTAGGACACAAGGAAGGCAAGACAACCTCCTGAATGAGATGAAAAGCAGACACAACCTTAGGCAAGAAATCTGGCTTAAACCGAAACACCACCTTGTCCTGGTGTCGCTCAAAATAAGGAGGTTTGATGGAAAGCGCCGCCAACTCAGAAACACGCCTGACAGAAGTGATAGCCACCAAAAAGGCTACCTTAAGAGTCAAAATGGGCAAAGCAGCCTCACGGAGAGGCTCAAAGAGACGACCCTGCAAAGCAGATAACACCAGATTCAAATACCAAACTGGTAACATAGGCTTATGTGGCGTACGCACGTGAAAAAACGCCTGGAAAAAAAGTCTTAACCAAACGGTGAGTGGCAAAAGATTTTTGGAAAAAAATTGCTGAAACATGACCCCTGAGGGTACTAAGTTGAAGGCCCAAATAAAAAACCATGTTGCAAGAATTCCAGAATCCTGGGAATAGAAAACACCCGACAGGGAAGAGATTTAGACTCACACCAGGCAATGTAAGCATGCCAGACCCTGCAGTAGATACCCTGTAGTAGAAGGACGAGGACTTCTTCCTAACCCTAATCCTGGTATCAACAACAGAGGCAAGCAAACCCTTTTCCATTAAGATGGAGGTTTCAGCAGCCAAGCCGTCAAAGCCAGTGTTTGTAAATTGGGATGGCACAGCTGCCCCTGAGTGAGCAGATATGGATCCTTGGGCATGACGTACTGATCTACTGCCAGCTGCACGATGTCTGCGAACCACACCCTTTTTGGCCAACAGGGGACCACCAGAATGGTTGGCACCCCTTCCTGGGCTACCTTGCGCAGCACCCTGCCCAACAGAGGAAACGGAGGGAACACAGAGGAGCCAAAACCCCTTCCAAGGCATTGCCAGCGCATCCGTGGCAAAAGCCAGAGGATCCTGTGACAGAGACAAAGAATGGAAGTTTGTGATTGTGACGTGAAGCAAACAGGTCCACATCCGGCAGACCCCAGCGGTGGCACAGGGAGTGAAACACCCTGTTGCTGAGAGACCACTTCCCCAGCCGAGACATCCCCCTGCTCAAGGAGTCTGCCTCCAGGTTCTCCACCCCCGGGATGTAAACTGTCGAGATGCAGGGGACATTCTCCTCCGCCCAGGACAGTATCAGGGACACTTCCTTGAGGGCTCGCTTGCTCCGAGTCCCTCCTTGATGATTGATGTAGGCGACCGCCGTCTGGTTGTCCGATCGGATCTGAACAGCCCGACCCCGAAGGTGTGGGGGTCAACTGGGAAAGAACCAACCTTATCGCCCGTAGTTCCAGAATGTTGATGGGGGCATGGGCCTCCTGAGGGCCCCACTGACCCTGGAACGTCAGAGACTTCCAAAAGCCCCCCCAACCTATCAGACTGGCATCTGTGGTGACAGTCTCCCAGCACGGGGGCAGAAAGGTCCTGTCCACTAGGAGATTCCTTGAGTCCAGCCACCACGAGAGGGACTGACTGACCCAAGGGGACAGAGCAAATTCCTGAACCAGAGACACAGGGTCCCGATCCCAAACCGACAAGAGGTGCAACTGAAGAGGTCTCATGTGAAACTGAGTATAGGGGATCGCCTCGAAGCATGACACCATCAGGCCCACCAACTGCATCCCCTGCCGAATGGAGGGATGAGGGCAAGAAAGTTGAGACCGTGCCTGCGTCTGCAGGCTCTCCACCTTCTGCTGAGGCAGAAAAACCTTGACCTGAGATGTATCCAGAGTCATGCCCAGAAAGGACGTCACCAAGGACAGACAGTGAAGACTTGGGGTAGTTGATCACCCAACTTAAGGACTCGAGTGTGGAGACCACCATCTGGGTATCCAGCTCGGCTTGATGGAAGGACTGAGACGCAATCAGAATGTCGTCCAGATAAGGAAGGATGCGAATGCTCAGATCTCAACAGAGCCATCACCCCCGCCAGCACCTTGGTGAAGACCCGAGAGGCTGAGGTAAGACCGAACGGTAAGGCCACAAATTGGAAGTGCTGATCCTCCAGAGCGAACCTGAGAAATCTCTGATGACCTGGAAAGATTGGAACATGAAGGTAAGCATCTTTGATGTCCACAGAAGTCATGAAGTCGCCCGGGCGCAAGGTACTGACCGCCGAGCGCAGAGTCTCCATGCGAAAATGCTTGAACCTGACAAATTTGTTGAGGCGCTTCAAATCCAGGATGGGCCTCAGGGCCCATCCTTTTTGGGAACAGTGAACAGATTGGAATAGAAGCCTCTGCCCCTTTCCTGGAAGGGCACCAGGCAGATGACACCCAAATCCAAAAGGCTTTGGACCGCAAGCCCTGAGCTGACAAGGGATTTTGAACCATCCGGGATCTGATGAATCTTGGGGCGGCCAGGCTGCAAACTATCTTGTACCACCTCCTGAATCCACCGGTCTGAGACGCGCAGTCTCCAAACGTGAGCAAAGGGCCGAAACCGCCCCCCCACCCGGATGGGTGAGGGCGCCTCCTGATGCCCGAGGGGGCTTGAGGACAGATTTGGACTTGGGACCCCATGAGAGACCAGGGCGTCCACGGCCTCTACCCCGGCTCCAAAGGTCCCTACGTGTTCCCGCAAATGGTGCACCCCGGCCAGACCTGGGAGCACGGAAGGAGGGGAGGGAAGAACCAGCCCCCGAAAGGGCCGCGGCTGCCTCCTGCGTTGAGGCAGCCTACCATCCTGACCGCATCATCCATAGCAGAAAGAATGAATGCCACAAATTCATAGCAAAGCAGGAGGGATCTATACTCCTCCCCCCTATTGGCATCCGAGGCATTATCCAGAAGGCACTTGAGTAACCCTTTAATAGCAAGAGCTGTGATGGCAGAAGTGCACACAGGGCGCAGCGCAGTCCCTGCACAAGCAAATGAATGACAGGCCAGCTGATCCACACGCCAGTCCTCACCATCCCTCAGAGTAGAAGTGTCAGGGCAATGCATGACCGAGGTATTGGACAACCCAAGCATGGGAGCATCGACCTTGGGGGGACACGACCAGCGCTTAACCACATCAGAAGGAAAGGGATACCTCCTGTCCCAACTCTTGGGCACCGCGGGTAATTTGCTAGGACGTTCCCACTCCTTGAGCACCAGATTATTAAATTGGTTCTGCTCAGGGAACTCCAAGCGTTGTTTAACAGTGTGAAAAAGCCCACCCTGCTGCTTTTTAGCCGGGACAGGAGGGGTAATACACAATACTTCAAAAATGTGAGCCAACAGCCTATCAGGAAACAATAATAAGGCAGCAAGGGGCATCCCACAAGGCTCACCATAAGCCTGAACCGCCTACCCTTGTAGGTGCAGGGATTGCGGATGGAGCAGCGCTCCTCAAGCACCTGACCCTGGTGCTGTCCTACCTTCACCCGAACCAGTCAGCCGAGGCTGGGAGGCAGTGGGTCCAGAACGGGCGGAAATAGTCCTGCAGGGCCGCAGGCTGGTAAGCCCCGCTCGCCTGCGTAATATAGAGAGCCATCTTCTATCTTCGCAGTCCTGACTGCAGAAGGAAACTGGGAATTTGTGGGAGGTTCCTGTCCTTTTATGGGGCCGGGAGATGCCACAAGTCTTTTCTGCAGTCCACTGCGCCACCTTGTGGCGGATATACCAAGCGTAAAGAATTTAGTGAAACAGGACGTGCTGTATACTTGGAAAAATACAATTCTGTGAAATACTCACCTGTAGAATTGGTATTATTAGTATACAGTACGTCCTGCTCCAGATCTAATATTTACACTTGGGTTATCCTCCGCCAGAGGGCGCTGTACTGCAGAGACATGGAAAAACAGGCTCCTCCCAGCCCTTCAAATACCCAGGGACCTCCCACGAATCCCCAGCATTGAAAAGCAGTGAACAAGAAGCCGGGAGAATTAAACCACCCAGAACAACTGGTAAAGATAACCATGATAACAATCACCATACAGGGGATCCAGAAAAATGCAACAACAGGGTGGGGTGGAGCAGGACGTACTGTATACTAATAATACCAATTCTACAGGTGAGTATTTTACAGAATTGTATTATTCTTAGTATAGAGTACATCCTGCTCCAGATATAATACTTACACTTGGGACATCCAAAAGCAGTGTCCATGAAGTAGGGTGGGATCCCCAACAACAAACGACCACAGCAGACAGTTTAAAGCACTGACACCTGCAGAACCAGACGGCCAAGACAGCATGAGCTGAGGCCCTAACATCAACGTTGTAAAAAACCTTGCAAAAGGTATGAGCAGAAGGCCAATAGTAGTGGCCTAACCAATCAGTTCAACAGCAAAACCGGTGCTGAAAGCCCAAGAGGCATCAAGCACGCGTAGAAGGGAATCAAGGCAACTAGGGAGGTTCTTCCCCTTGCCAGAATAGGCCTAATAGCCTGACAATCCGATAGCTAATGAATTTGGCAGAAGCCACGGCCAAAAAAAACAAGGTACCAGGAGTAACGTCCATTAAGGTAACAACCAGGACCAAACCGCCCAACTCCCGAGAGCAGGCGAGATCGAGCACATTCAGGATGTAATGACCACAAGCCCCAAGGAACCTCAGTTACCTTAAAGGACACAGTGACTTCTAAAGAAAAAACTGCCAACACCTGTATAAGGAATGCAGAACCACTTCCTCAACGTTGCAAGGAAGGGGGACAGCCGTGGAAAGCAATATCTCGGATAATTGAACATACGACACCTACAGATGTAGAGAATCCGGCTTCAGGCGGAACTCCCTTTATCCTGGTGTATCTCAAGGAAAGAGGGCTAGGTAGACCGAACCGCCCGCTAACACACGCCTGACCAAGGTAACAGTCACCAGAAGGACCCCCTTAAGGGTAAGGACATCCAGACAGTGTCCTGAATAGGACCAGGAGACAACCTGCAAGCAGATGGAATGAAATCAATTTCAATCCCAACAGGGGCCATAGGAGTACATGGAGGGCGCACATGGGCACCCCCTGAAGGAAGTCTTAACCAAGGAAGACTGAACCAGAACTGTTAAGGCAAGGTGGACAGGGCAGAGCCTGACCCATCAGAGAGCAGAGTTGGGGGACCAACTCTAATTTATGCTGAAGGCCACACTGGAGTCCTGGAACCCGAGAACATCCAACAAGTAAGAGGACTAGACTCGTACCTATAAATGTGGGTATGCCAAACCCTACAACAATAGAAGACGACGCAGAGGAGGCTCACTCCTAGACATCCCATAGTCACAACACCGAGGCAGCTAAACTTGTCTCCATCAAGATGTATGCCTCAGCAGTCAGATCCACTTAGGCCAGGGACCATGAACTATAGTGGTGTAAAGGGCCCTAAATGATCAACTGGCACTCCTGGCAAGGTGCAGAACTACTGACCACAGTACCATAACTGCAATCACACCATACTAGGTCAACTGGGGGCCACAAGCATTACTGGTCCCCTTACCAGAGTAATCTTCCTCATAACCCTGCCTAGCAGAGGGAATGGAGAAGGGCATACAGAACCAAAAGTCCTGTCAAGACGGTACTAAGGAATCCGGACCACTGAGATAGGATCCTGGAACAGGGAAACAAGGCCGATAGCCTGTGAAGGTGACAGAACCCAACAGATCTATGACTGGATGGATTCCATAGCGACACGGGGATTAGCACATCCTGTCGCAGAGGGGCTTAGCCGGAGCTAATATCACTAACATGCAGGGGGCATTGTCTCCAGCCAGAAGGGAACATAGAAACTCCCTGGAAGGTCCGCCAGCTCCAGGCCCCTTCCGATGGTTAATGTAGTACGCCTGTCATCAGAGGGACCGAGCACCCCCAACCTGGCAATTCCGGAAGGGGAACGGTCAAGCGAGAAGAGCCAAGTGAAAAACGCTTACTGCTTAGACTTCCATAGTCGTAAGGACCCTCTAAGGGCCCCACCAACACCAGAATCGCAGGGAGTTTTTGGAAGAAAGCATCCCCTTCAACCTGAAAGGTTGGCATCCATGGTGGCCGTTTCCAGGAAGGCAAGAGGAACTGCCCCCAGACAGGTCCCTCGAGTTCATCCACTTTCAAGAGAAAGCCATCATACAGGAGGGAAGGCCCACCGGGCCTGCTCCAGGGGTGCTGGATCCCTGTCCTATGCTTACCACTAGAAGTCGCAGACGGCTCAAGGGAAACTAAGCATAAGGGACTACTTTCGCTGCTCGGGCTCCTGCCAAGCAAGTTAACAACGGCCCACCAGTTGCATCCCTGCCTAGTGTTAAGAAACTGGGACAGTAGTGAGGGACTGGGCCCATGAGACCAGAATGCCCACCTAATTGCTGAAAGGGGGGAATCTGGTTTGAAACTGATCCAGAATCATTCCAATTAATGGAGTCACCACGTTAGGGAACAGCGAGGACTCGAGGTGATTGACACCCATCCAAATGACTCCCAATGGCCCACCAGCCGGGTATCCAACTATCCTGACTCAGACAGGGAAGTGAGGAAGGGCGTCCGGGTAAACATTGCGTGGACGTCCCTTGGTCTCATCAGAGACATCACCATCGACAGCACCTGAGTGACACTCTAGGAATTGGAGGCCAGATAGCAGGGCCACAATTAACAGTGTTGGACTTCCAACACGAACCTGGAGAGCCTCAGATCTGAGGGCACAGGGATGTAAACATAAGCATTGAAGAGTGCCCCAGGCGGCAAGACGCCCACTGGGCGCAAGGTGCTGATAGCCAAACTCAAGAGTATCCATGCAGGAAACTGCCTGTAATTAGAGAATTTCTGTGAATCCAGAATGGGCCACCTGACCCATCCTTTGGGGGGCTGTGGGAGGTGGTATAGCGGCCCTTGCCACTGCCTATTACGGGCAATCTGCAAGAGACCCTCAGACCTTGCAGGCCTAACATAGGCCTGTGCCGGCAACTGAACAGGGGCAGGGACCAGGCGTACCTGGGGTCTGATAAAAAAATGGGGAAGGCAGAGCAGCATACTCTATCCTGTATCTGGAGGGCACAACCTCCTGATCCGTCAGAGTGAGGCGAAATGCCTCCTGATAAGAGCAAGGTGCTGCAGCCATCCCCTCACCCAGCCGGGCGAGGGCACCCCATTATGCTTGAGGGGGTTTGGTGGAAGATTTGGGCTTAGCCCCGCCGGAGGGGCCAGAACGTTGCCTGCTGCTCGTGGGGAAGGAGTCTGCCCCAAAAATCTGGAAAGACACCCCTGGTTCCTGTTTAACACTAAGGTGGGGGGGGGGGGGGGGTGCTACTACCTCGAGGGGGGGGGGTGCTACTACCTCGAAGGGGGGGGGGCTACTACCTCGAGGGGGCCGGGACGGCCATCTGCGAAGGGGTGATTTGCCCTTTTTACCGAACAGGTCTAGGCGGGCCCCAAATAGGCGAACTGAAGGGGAGCCCAGTAAGAGTCTTTTTAGTAGCATCATCAGCACCCCACTGTCGCAGCCAGAGCAAGCGACGAATAGCCACCGCAAGGGCGGAAGTTCTTGCACACATTCTAATCGCGTCATCTAGCGCCAATAGAATAAACTTCACAAATACATCACAATTGGAGAGTGCATTGAACACCTCCCAGGGGAGATCCTCGGGTTGATGATCGAGCAATTTTTTTGATGAGGGTTTTAGCGGCCACCGCAGTAATGGCTGCGGCACAGGCCGGACGTAGCGCCGTCCCGGCACAAGAAAAGGCATGGGAGGCCAGCAGCACAATGCGTCGGTCCTCAGCATCCCGAAGGGCGCTATAGGGAGGGGTTGTAATAAAGGGGGGGTTAGGGACCCCTATGATCGGCGCATCCACCACGGGGGGTGACGACCAGCAATTAACCACCTCAGGGGGAAAAGGGTATTTCCTATCCCAGTCCCCTGGAAACCCTGGAAGTTTACTGGGGCATTCCCATTCTTTGAGGACAAGAGCATGGAAATGAGTCTGCTCTAAAAATTCCAAACGTGCAGTCGCAGTATGGAAACGCTCCCCTCTAGGCTTGGGGACCTGACCGGGGGGAAAGATAGACAGTGCCTTAAAGACCTTAAGCAACAGGTCGTCAGTGTCACACTGGCCCCAGTATTCCGGGCCAGAATCATCGTGACTCCTCGTCATCTCATCAGAAGAGCTTGAGTCAGAGAACAATTCCCCTTCTTCAGAAGGGGTATAGTCACACGGAGTAGCAAACCCCTCAGTTCTCATAGAGCATACAGAGACATGGGGCGACAGGTGCCGCTTTCTACCAGGGCCCATACGCTCTGACAACCTAGCAATAATCTGTTCAGCCGTAGGCAGCCTGGGAGGGCCGGCAGGCTGCAATTCCCCACTTGTAGGCGACTCAGCAGGAGAGAGATTTAAGCCTGGGGAGATAGGTGAATTGAGGCTAGGTGTAGCCACTGGCCGACCTGATTGCAAGGCCAGTGCTTGCTCGGCACAGGGTACGCAGACCCGTGCCCTGCCAGCATCAGCATGGGGTTGTCCACACGCTATACACCGCCGGTATTGTCCCGGAGGGACCCCGGTCACATAATTCCGAGATGCCTCCATATGGTGATTAATCAAGGCACAATATGCCAGTAGGGATTTACACTCTAAGTAACCCTGGATGCCCCAAAGACCCGCTATGGAAGTGTGAGAATTTAACAAGGCCCGCTATAATTTAACACCGGGCCGGGAGAAGCCAAAGGTGTTCACCAGTCTGGAAGACATAATGGGAATAAAGAGTGTCAGAACCATGCGCAGTAAACACAGACCATGAAAATCGCCCACTAGGGCACTTACAGACCCAGGGAGGAGGAGGACCGCCACCACGCGTGCGTGCGACCAGCATCAAAATGGCGCCAAAGCGAACCTCGAAGGGCGGGCCAGAGCGGCCAGTGACGCGGAGCGCGCCAACCTATGTCCCCGCCCCCCAAGAGCGCGAAGCTCTGAGGTGGATACAACTGTTATGAGGAGCGAAGTGAATGGGACACTTAGAGGAGATGATTTGCCAATGAAGACACCGCAGCGTCTGAGGAGACGTCGCCGACCAGGCGACAATGACACAGTAAGAACTAAACAGCGCGGTTCTGACCCCAGGGATACTAATCCGGGCAGACTAAGGCCATAAGGTGTAATACATACACAAGACCTTGCTACACCCCCCCCCCTTTCTTTCCCCCCGGGCTACAGGGGGAATGAGGGAGGATGGCGACCCTTTGTACAGGGCCCACCGCTACACGGGGCAATAGTGCGGGAGGGGCATCCTCTAGAGGCTCACCATCAGCCCTAAACCGCCTACCCTTTGGTGAGGGACTGCCGTGGAGCATAGCTCCGTTAAGCACGCAAGGTGCTGCCTACCTTCACCCGACCAGCGCAGCCCAGGCTGGGAGGCACATCACAGGGAGGACGGGTGGGAATAGTCCAACAGGGCCGCAGGCTTTGGTAGCCCCGCTCACCTGCGAGAGAGTGATACATCATGTCTTCGCAGTTAGCACTGCAGAGAAAATACAATTCTGTGAGATACTCACCTGTAGAATTGGTATTATATGCATACAGCACGTCCTGCTCCAGACATATTCATAACGTATGGGTATACCTCCGCCTTCAGCGCCGTGCACTGCAGATAATGAAGAAAACAAGCTCCTCCCGGCCCTACATATACCGGAGGACCTCCCACAATCCCCAGCATTGAAAAGCAGTGAGAAGAGAAGCCAGGAGAAACAAACCACCCAGAATAACTGGCAATAATACTAAGTGATTACAATCATCATACAGGGGATCCAGAACAAGTGAAACCAGGGTGGGGTGGAGCAGGACGTGCTGTATGCATATAATACCAATTCTACAGGTGAGTATCTCACAGAATTGTATTATTCTAAGCATACAGCACGTCCTGCTCCAGACATATTCATAACGTATGGGACATCCAATAGCAGTGTCCAAAATAGGGTGGATCCCCGTGAGAAAGGCACAGCCAACAGTAAAGCGCTGTCACCCTCAACCATACTACCGAACGAGAGCAATGCTCTAACCTCAACCTTTGAACCTTGTAAAGGGAGAACTGAACACAAGCAGCGGACTAGCCAGCTTGCTCGCCAGAACACAGTGCTAAAAGGCCCAAACCAAGCACCAATAGTAAAAGAACGAAAAACAATAGGGAGGAATAATCTTCCCTTAAAAGAATAGACCTGAGCCACATCTTAATCATGCTACTACAAAACGAGGGTAGCCATGACAACTCAAAACTTTCCCGAACAGGGAACACCAGTCCAGGTCATAAACGGAACCAGCAATAATGCTAACGATACTCGGCAAAGCCGAAAAAGTACTTCAGGACCGAAAGGTCCATCAACCGAAAAAGACCAACCAGAAGACCCTATGCCCATGGAAGCAAACAATCCGGTGCTTCAAAAAGGGGACACCTGTAGGCCCCAAAAAGGTAAAATCCCTATTAGGGACAAAGACAGGTCAGGCAGGCCTCTAACCCCAGTAGAGGGGCACAGATCCCTTAATCTTATATTAATTAGACAATAGCCCAGAGACCAGAGGATCAGGGTCAAGGCAGAAGGAAAACAAAACATCGCCTGGATCCAACTTGGCATAAGGCGGGCACCCTCACCTCGTGGTATAGAGTTATAAAACAAAAATATTATATATATATATATATATATATATATATATATATATATATATATATATATATATATATATATATATATATATATATATATATATATATAATGACTAGGACCGCCCACCAAGCCATTCTTATGGCACACTTCTGACTGGAGCAACCGCCCCAGGAGAGCAACATAATGGAGAGAGCAGGTCAGACAAGGACCTGAATAAGGCCCCTGGGAACCCTTAGCAGGGCATCAGAATAAGTCATCCCCCAAGGGAAACTAGGAATCCCCCAGGAATGTACCTGAGCAGACCCTGAAGAATGCGCAACCAAAAAATTGGATCAAGCTTTGTAGTAGATAAAACAGGGCAGGCCCCAACCCTAGACCGAACCAAGTCGTGAGCCAATACCAAACATTGCCGATAGGGCCCTAGTCCCAGGAACGGAGATCGTCCCACCAGGGAAGGAGCTTAGATCCAGCAAAACAGCATGGGTACAACATAACCTAACATAGCGTGGCAGAAGGAAGAAAACGAAGAGAAAGAACAAGTCCTGACTCTCCAAGGAACAAGACACCCCAAAGGCCTGCCAACGCTAAAGTGGGCCTAGGTAAAGGCACCTTGTGTCAAATAGGCCTCGAGGGTGAACATACAGTCCTACTGTTCTCAGCAGAATCCCCTGCATACCAACACCCCATTTGGCCACCCAGGCCCCTAGCATAAGGGTGCTGCTTGGTGTCCGAGACTAGCGCAAGCCCCCCCCCCCCCCCACGCCCGATAGGGCAAGGGGATAACATTTTTCAAGCAAAATATCCAGCAAGAACCACTAACCCCAACCAGGGCAGACCAATCTGGCCAATAACAGGGTAGAACCCTGCGATAGAGACGGGGTCCAACGGGACCCTGCCAGTGTGAGCTCACGCCACAACAGAGACCCTCCCACAGGAGGGATACTACAGGAAGGATAAGGAATATTAATTCCCCCATAGAAAGAATCAGGGCTCCCCTGGAATAGAGCCAGGCCCGAGAATTCCCCGGGAACAAGGAACAACCACTGTCCTACTATGGACAAAAGTCCCCCAATTGGGCAGGTACTAAGAAGGAGTAGTCCCCGAATGCTCATTGTGCCCAAAAAACCACCTAGGTAGCCGGATCCTTCGAGGTCCCTCCTAGGAACCACCTGGGGTTTCAGAAGAGAAAGACCCCCTTAGACATTCTGCCAGATTAGGTACCATGGTAACTTCCAACAGGGAAAAGAACAAACAGGTAGGGAGTGCTCCCTGACGATACTCTCGAGTAAACCAGCGGAAGAATAAACGCCTCTACTAGGAGAAAGGTAAACAGACCTAGACCCAGAGTGTAAACCCCTCATCCAGGACTAATGGCTAAAAGCCTCAGAGCCCAAAGATCACGGAGACAAGTGATGTCAAAGGACCAGCCGCCAACTGGTGCACCAGAAGCAATTCTGTCTGGAGAAATAACTAGACAGGAAGGAGGACCAGAGGCCTCATACCGGTAAAATCCTTATAACCAAGGAAAAAGGGCACTAGGTGAAGTCTAATCCAGGTACAACCATGAACTAGAGGATGGAACAGAGTAGGGCCAGAGCTCGCCAAGGTCCATCCAACAATTCCTTTCGTGAAGGAACAGGAGGGCCTGATAGGTCCCCTGGTAGATGCCCCCTGGTGTCGTGTGAGACATCACACCTTCCCAGAGACTAGCGCGCACATGGGCGCAACAGGGAACTCAGCCTAAGCCTCAACGGTGTCAGTGACCACCAATACCCAGCAGTAGTGAGCTCAATATCCAGAAGACTCCTTGGAATCTAGAAAAAAAATCTGAACATGCCCCAAGCAGCCAGAGGACCCCTGGAGCATGGGGCACAGACAGCCCTGTCAAGGGCGCCAGGCTGAATGCTTATGTATACAGATGCCACACCCCCCTAGGGGTTAGGCAGATAGACTCCCTCATCCTTGAGGGGAGGAAGGGGCAGACCCGCGCAGGGGCCCCAGTTTCTATATGATAATTGCGTTCTGCAAGGAAGCCATACCTGACAGGCCCAGTTAAGCCTGCACCCATACCTGAAGAAAGGCATGGGACCATAGTCCTCATGACCGACTCAGGGAAGGACCACCCAGCAAACACTCTCCCATATCTGGAGGAACCATCTCCTAAAGCCACTAGAACGAGGCAGGATGCCTCCTGATAGGAGTAAGGTGCTGTGGCCATCCCCTCACCCAGGTGGGTGAGGGCGTCCCATCATGCATGAGGGTTTTCAGGGAAGGAAACGGGCTTCGCCCGGCCAGAGGGCCCCGGGCATTGAACGTCACTCCTGGGACAGGATACCGAACCAGACCCTGCAGGGGGCATCCCCGGTTCCTGCTTAACAGTATGATATGGAGGAGGAGGGGTATCCCTGCTCCGCGGGGGGCGCAACGGCCGCCCCTGACTGGGTGGACTGTCCTGTTTCTCAAATAGATCCAGACGGGCCCCAAACAGGCGATGCCCTCTAAAGGGAAGCCCCGTCAAGGTCCTTTTAGCGTCATCGTCTGGTCCCCACTGACGAAGCCAGAGCAGGCGACGTATAGCTACCACTTGGGCAGAAGTCCTCGCACACATTTTGATGGTGTCATCCAGAGCCAAAAGGATAAATTTAACAAAAATATCGCAGCTAGAGAGTGTGTAAAACACCTCCCAGGGTAAATCTTCAGGCTGGTGCTCCAGCATCTTCCTTATAAGAGTCTTAGCGGCCACTGCCGTGATAGCCGCGGCACAGACAGGGCGCAGCGCCGTGCCTGCACAGGCAAAGGCGTGGGAAGCAAGCCTATCAATGCGCCGATCCTCTGCGTCCCGCAGGGAGCTGTAAGCCGGAGCTGTAAGGAAGGGGGGGTTAGGAACCCCAATAATCGGTGCGTCCACTAATGGGGACGAGGACCAAATATCTACCATCTCGGGGGGAAAAGGGTATTTCCAAACCCAGTCCTCCGGGGGCCTTTGAAGAGCAGCGGGACATTCCCACTCTTTAAGTATGAGAGCATGGAAGTGAGCCTGCTCGAGAAATTCCAAACGCGCAGTCGCAGTATGGAAGCGCCCCCCTCTCGGCCTGGAGACCGCACCGGGAGGCGAAATGGACAATACATTAAAAACATCCCGCCAATATCAAGCTGGTCCCAGTCGTCCTGACCAGCATCATCCTGACACCTCGGCCTCTCGTCAGAGGAACCTAGGTCAGAGAACAGGTCCCCTTCTTCCGATGTGGCGCTAGCACGTGTAGAAAAAGACTCCTCAGAGCCCATAGCGCAGGCCAAAGCCGTGGGAGTCCAAGGCCGTTGTCTATCTGGACCCATTCGGCCGGACAAACCTTCAACAATCTGGACAAGCGTGGGCCGTCTAGGAGAGGTATCTATTTGTAACTCGCCGCTTGTACAAGACTCAACAGGAGTGAGGTTTAGGGAAGGGGAAAGGGGCGAGAAGGAGCGAGGTACAACCGCAAGCGTCGCTCGCAATTCCAGCGTCTGTTCAGAACATGACGCGCAGACCCGTGCCCCGTCCGCCTCAGCATGGGGGAGACCGCACGATATACACAGCCGGTCCTGTCCCAGAGGGACCCCGGTAACACAATCCTGAGATGCCTCCATATGGTGATTGTTTAAAGATAGGATATCAATAGGGATTTATGCAATAAGCAACCCTGGATGCCACAACTACCCGCTGATTAATGTGGGAGATTTTGGGAAGGCCCGCTCCTTATACGTATGAGTATATCAATATATACGTATATTATAAATATATGTATATGTAAATACGTAGATATATATGGATATGAGGCTGGGAGAGGCCACCGGGAACTCAGCGTCTGAGTCACAATGGGAAAGAGATGTCAGGATCATGCGCAGATGGACAAACAAAAATCAGAGGGATTCGCCCGCAAGGGCACTTACAGCTCAAGTGGAGGAGGAGACCGCCACGACGCGTGCGCGTGAAGCTAACCAAAATGGCGCCCGGCGAAGCTCAAAGGGCGGGCTAAATACTCCGCCATGACGCAAAGCACGCCGAAATAAGCCCCCGTCCATTCTAAAGAGTGTGAAGCTCTGAGGTAAAAATAAGGCAAAAATGCAACCACGAGCCTAACGTTCCATAGAGCGGACACTGACAATAAGCGCGGGCTCCGCGGCATCAACATTATGTGGCAATCATGTAAAAAACACACAGTGGCAGCCGAAATAAGGAGCAAGCAGCGCGGCTCTGACATCTCTGAGCTAATAAAGGGCAGAATAGAGGCCACGAGCGTGACACACCGGTACACTGGGACCGCCACACGCGTACCCCCCCCCCTTTCATTTCCCCCCTAAGTGGATGGGGAAATGGAGAATGGCGACCCGATAATAGGGTCCAGCACTACGCGGGGTACGGGACAATAATGCGGGGGGGGGGGGGGGCATCCCTTGGAGGCTCACCATCAGCCTAAACCGCCTACCCTATGGTTGGGGAATTGCGGTGGAGTCTAGCTCCGTAAGCACACCAGGTGCTGCCTACCTTCACCCGACCCACGCAGCCCAGGCTGGGAGGCATTGTGATTTCAAAAAAGGACGGGTGAGAATAGTCCCGCAGGGCCTCGGGCTGTCAAGCCCCGCTCGCCTGCGAGAGAGTGATACTTCATGTCTTCGCAGTTTCAGCACTGCAGAGAAATCTAGGGATTGTGGGAGGTCCTCCGGTATAATGTAGGGCCGGGAGGAGCTTGTTTTCTTCATGATCTGCAGTGCACGGCGCTGAAGGCGGAAGTATACCCATACGTTATGAATATGTCTGGAGCAGGACGTGCTGTATGCTTAGAATATCTGGGGATTCGTGGGAGGTCTCTGGGTATTTGAAGGGGCCGGGAGGAGCCTGTTTTTCCATGTCTCTGCAGTACAGCGCCCTCTGGCGGAGGATAACCCAAGTGTAAGTATTATATCTGGAGCAGGACGTACTGTATACTAAGAATATGAGATATTTCAGCCATTACTAAACCAAGACAGGTTGCCGTGATTCAGTGGAGTACAGCCATGCCGCCAATGTTTTCAGGAAGTTCTGATGAATAATCTTGTTGTTCACCCTTTCCTGAACTCCCGGACACCAGTTTGGCAGGTTGCATCAAGTAAGAGCAACTATCCCTTCCAGAAGAAATCTAACCCTGCACAATGTTCCCAGGAACGCTTACATACTCTATTGATCAGTAATGAATCTTAAGTCAATTCCTGCAAGGAACTGGCAGCTTTGTATACTATATTTATTTTTTTTTACATTTCTTCCTCATTTCAATTATTTTAAAAATAAAAAGACAAAAACACAACCATTTAAAGAGGACCAAAACCCATGTTTAGCACTTAATTATGAGAGACCAGCGGGACGTACCAAATTGGGATGCCACGGGGCAACCTGTCCCCCCAGCGTCTTTTAGACCCTAGGGTCTAGTTACCAAGGGTTTTAGGTTGCTTTAAGAAGAATGTTGCAAATGTGTTTAGGATTCGTTAAACCAGTTATTTTATTCAAAATGGATACTTAGTAAAAACATTTATAGACAGCCCTGATCCTTTACCACTGTATGTAGTGTAGTCTACTAACTAAATGCCTGTCCTGGCAACCAGCATTTTACTAGCTATCAGTAAAAGCTAAAACTTTCTTCTACATGACACATTTGCTTTAAAGTGGACCAACACTCAGGATTTTGACTATCCTGGGTTTTGGTCCACTTCGGTGGGGCACCCCAATCGGGGGTGTCCCGCTGTGTGAAACCCCCCAGAAAGCCCCGAAAACTCACCTCACCCCGCTCCCACGTGACTCGCTCGTCCAATTACCGGCGACGGACAAGCAGAGCGCGTCCGCCGCCACCTCCCACGCGTCCCTCTTACAGGGAGCGCACCCGCGCCGGCCATTCACAAACGGCCAGTGCGGGAGCGCGCCCTGCTAGAGGGACGCGCAGGAGGCGGAGGGCGCGCTATGCGCCACTGGAACGTGGAAAAGGTAGGATTGTGGGCTTCCTGGGGGGTTTCACCCCGCGGGACATCCCGATTTCGGATGCCCCGCGGGAAGGGATATGATCGGATCCCGCCTGGGTGTTGGTCCGCTTTAAAACATACATAGGGAACCCATGTTGTGAGAAACTTGCTAATGCACTGTAAATCTGGTAGTTGCCTGGCTGCAGCAGTGATATCCCAGCTTAAAGCGGATCAAAACCCACTGAACTTGTGAAATACATTTGGCCAAAGCCCCAGACAATACTCCTTTTTTTAGGGTTTTTAACTAGAAATGGATATTTATATATCAAATCATCCTGGAATAGGGGTATGAAATGGCAAGAATTTGTATGATGATACGATATATCCTGATTCTGTCTCAAAGACGATATATTGCATTTATTTTTTGTATTAAGTTATTAAATGGCATAAGGTCCCCCTTACCCAGCATAACCAGCCCAGGACCAGCTATGGGGGCTTGTAAAACAGGGAGCAGGGGCCAGCTTTGGTGCCCCCTGGCTCTGCAGGCTACAAGCTGGAATAGCCTAATAGCCATGGGCTCTTCTGCCCCCATCCCCAGCCTTTGGGAAGGCAGGTAATAGGGGGGATCGGGGTTAATGGCAAGTCACCCGCTAGCCGCAGGTGACTTGCCAGACTCAGAGCCTTGTGAATTGGTAAAGGGGTCACATAGAACCCTTACCAGTTCACCTTTGCTAAATTGTGTAAACAACTTTGTTTCAAGCATGCGATGCTCGCTCAAATTCACCCGTGGAAAGTAACAATACAAAAATCACACCTGAAACCAGGTTTACAGCGCCACAGAATATGATGATGCCTTATCAACAATATTAATGTGTGTGTGCCACACAAAGCACAGAGAACAAAAAGAGAAGAAGAAAGTTACAAGAAAACTTGAAGATTGGTTGCAACGCAGGAAAGTCTGGATGGCAGCTTCAATCAAGTTCTAAAGAAATCCAAGTTGTCATGCAGTCTCAGGGTGCATCAGTGGTAAGTATCTGTCAACATTTGACTGAAATGAAATGCTATAGCAGGAGATCCAGAAGGACCTCACTGCTGACATACACAAAAAACCTAGACTGCAGTTGGCCAAAACATGAGCGAGCAAAAAGCCCTCAGGGAATACGTCTTGTGGGCAGATTAGACCAAGATAGAGATTTTTGGTAAAGCCTATCGTTCTAATGGTTATTGCGAACAGCCTGCAAAAGGAAAGAACATAGCACCTAAAGTCACAAATGGTGGAGGTTTAAAGAGGTTTTGGGGCTATGTTGCTGCCTCTGGCACCGAGTGCCTTGACTGTGTGGAAGGCCTCATGAAACCGGAAGATTGCCAAAAGATTTTGGATGGCAATGCAGGGCCTAGTGTCAGAATGGTGGGTTTGCATCCTAGGTCATGGATCTTCCTGCAGGACCATGACCCCAAACACACTTCAAGAAGCCCCTGGAAATACAAGTCACTGGCGAGTTCTGAAGAGGCCAGCAATCACAAGTCCAGATCTAAATCCCATAGAAAACACATGGAGAGATGAAAATTGCTGTTGTAGGTATCGCTTTCAGGTTTTTATTCCAAAGAGTGTGCAACCAGTTATTAAAGTACATTTTCAGGCAAAAAAAAAAAAAATACAGTTTTGTGAGTACTCACCTTTAAAACGGGTATTATGAGTGTGCCATACACTCCACTTCGATCTTCATGACATGTGGGTAATCTCCAGTAGAGGGCGAACGTCTGCAGAGATGAATATGCAAAAAAAGAAAGCCCCTCCCGGTCCAAATATACCTGGGACCTCCCACCAATTTCCCAGTGTAAAAAAGCAGTAAGGGGACCAGGAAGAACCAATTATAACCTTATCAAAAACAATGGTTCACCATATAAAAGCCCCAGAATACCTGAAAAAAAGGGTGGGGCGAAGTGGAGTGTATGGCACACTCATAATACCCGTTTTAAAGGAGAGTACTCACAAAACGGTATTATTCTAAGTGTGCCATACACTCCACTTCGATCTTCATGACATGTGGGACATCCAATAGCAGTGTCCGTCATGGGTGGGAACCAGAAACAGTAAAGAGTGTACCAACTCAAACCACTGCAGCTTGCAGAACCTTGCGGCCAAAAACAGCATCCGCTGAAGCCCGCACATCAACCTTGTAAAACTTGGAAAACGTATGAACGGAAGACCAAGTAGCAGCCTTACAAACTTGTTCAACAGAAGGCTGGTGCTGAAAAGCCCAGGATGCACCAACAGCACGAGTAGAGTGCGCAGTGACCCTAAAAGGGAAAGTCCTCCCCTTAGCAGAATAGGCCCCAACAATGGCCTGACGAATCCATTTGCTAATCGTAGACTTAGCAGGCGCCAAACCTTTCCTGGGCCCGCAGGGCACCACGAAAAAAAGCGTCCGTCTTGCGGAAGGAAGAAGTAGTCACCAAATAGTACTTTACACAGCGAACATCCAAATTGTGCAGAACCCTCTCCTTGTCATTGTTAGGCTTAGGACACAAGGAAGGGAGAACAATATCCTGATTGAGGTGGAAAGCAGACACCACCTTATCCTGGTGTCTCTCAAAGTAAGGGGTCTGAATCGACAGAGCCGCCACCTCAGAGACACGCCGAACAGAGGTAATAGCCACCAAGAAAGCAACCTTTTGAGTGAGAAACGAAAGAGCAATATCCTGTAGCGGCTCAAAAGGAGGACCCTGCAGAGCCGAAAGAACCAAATTCAAATCCCAAACAGGAACCACAACCTTCCGAGGGGGGCGCACATGCGCCACCCCTTGGAAAAAGGTCATAACCAGCGGGTATAAGGCAAAAGACCTCTGGAAGAAAACCGACAGAGCAGAAACCTGTCCTTTCAAAGTACTAAGATGGAACCCAAGATCCAGATTATGCTGAAGAAACTCCAAAATCCTGGGTATCGAAAACACCCTGCAAGGCAAGGCCCTAGCCTCACACCAATCAATATAGGACCTCCAAGCCCTATAGTAAATGCCAGAAGAGGACCGCTTCCTAGCCCTAATCAGGGTCTGAACAACAGCCCCAGACAAGCCTTCCTCTTTCAAAATGAAGGTTTCAGCAGCCAAGCCGTCAAAGCCAGCGTCTGTAAATTGGGGTAAAGTAGTTGACCCTGAGATAGCAGATCCGGCAACAAGGGAAGCCGGTACTGATCTACGGCCAGCCTTACAACGTCTGCGTACCAAACCCTTCTTGGTCACCTTGGAGCCACCAGAATCGCTGGTGCCCCTTCTAGAACCAGTTTGCGAACTACTTTGCCCAGCATGGAGACAGGCGGAAACAGGTACAGAAACCCCAGATCCTTACAAGCAAGGGACAAGGCATCCACTGCCAGAGGCAGAGGATCCTGAGAAAGAGACACAAAGGCCGGAAGTTTGTGATTGTGCCTCGAGGCAAAGAGATCCACCTCCGGAGTCCCCCACTTGCGGCAAAGATCCAGAAAAACATCGGGGTTGAGAGACCACTCTCCTTGGCGAGAGGATCCCCTGCTCAGAGAATTCGCCTCCGAGTTCTCCACTCCCGGAATGTTTACTGCCGAAATGCAAGGAACATTGCTCTCCGCCCAGTGTAGGATCAGCGAGACTTCCCTGAGGGCACTCCTGCTACGAGTCCCTCCTTGGTGATTGATGTAAGCTACTGCCGTTCGGTTGTCTGAACGAACCTGAACCGGTAGACCCTGTAAATGTGAGGTCAGCCGAGCCAGAACCAGTCGGATGGCTCTGAGCTCCAAGACATTGATGGGGGTGTGAGCCTCCTGAGGACCCCACACCCCGCTGAACTGATGACTTTTCCACTAACCTCCCCAGCCCGACAGGCTGGCATCCGTGGTAACCGTCTCCCAACAAGGGACCAGAAAGGATCGGCCCTTCAACAGGTTGCTCGATTCCAGCCACCACCAAAGGGACTACCGAACCCTGGGAGACATCCTGAAAGGTTGATCCAATGACTGCGGACACCTGTCCCAATGCGTCAATAGGTGAAGTTGAAGAGATCTCATGTGAAACTGTGCAAACGGTACCGCCTCGAAGGAGGATACCATCCAGCCCACCAGTTTCATCCCCTGTCGGATAGAGAGACAAGGATTGGCCAGAAGAAGGCGGATCAGACCCTGAATCCCCTGCACCTTAGTCTGGGGCAGAAACACTCTGGCCTGAATAGTATCCAGATCCATGCCCAGAAATGAAATCACACGAGACGGAGAGAGAGAAGACTTGGGGCGGCTGATCACCCACCCGAACCTCTCCAGGGTCGACACCACCTGGTGTGTGTCCAGCTCCGCCTGACGGAGGGAAGGAGCGGAGATCAACAGGTCGTCCAGATAAGGCACAATGCGAATGCCCTGAGCAGAGCCATTATTCCCGCCAAGACCTTGGTGAAGACCCTCGGCACCGAGGTCAGTCCGAAGGGAAGAGCTACAAACTGAAAATGTTGATCCTCCACCGCAAAGCGGAGGAATCTCTGATGGGCTTGAAAAATCGGAACATGCAGATACGCATCCTTGATGTCTATCTCTATGGGATGTCATAAAATCCCCTTGGCGAAGGGAATTGATAGCCGAGCGCAGAGTCTCCACGCGGAACTTTTTGACTCTGATAAACCTGTTGAGAACCTTGAGATCTAGAATGGGTCTCACCGAACCCTCCTTTTTGGGAACCATGAAAAGGTTGGAGTAGTAACCCCTGCCTCTCTCCGACGGAGGCACCGGGCATATAATCCCCATGTCCAGAAGGTTTTTCACTGCTAACAGGAGCCCCTGTGCAGCCTGAGGGTCCGAGGGCACCCGAGACCTTAAGAATCTTGGGGGTGGCCAGTACTCGAACTCCAGTTTGTACCCGGAGGAGACCACTTCCAAGATCCAATTGTCTGTGACCTCCCGGGCCCAGACCTGGAAGAAGAGCCGCAGCCGTCCCCCCACCCGTGCGGGTGAGGGCGCCTCTTCATTGCTGAGCCGGTTTAACGGCAGGCTTGGGCTTGGAACCCCAGGCAGCCGCGGGACGTGCCCGACCTCTGCCCCTGTTCCAGGACGAGCCCCTGGCACCCAAGAAGGCCAAACCCCTAGCCGCTCTGGCCCCTCGAAAGGAAGGAGTGAACGAGCCAGCCCCCCGAAAGGGCCGGCGCTGTTTCCTCCACTGAGGTAACTTACCTCCCTTAGCAACAGCATCCAATTTATCTCCAAACAGCCGCGAACCCAAGAAGGGAAGAGCTGTGAGCGACTTCTTGGCCCCAACATTCGCTGTCCACTGGCGGAGCCAGACCAATCTGCGCATAGCCACCAGTAAGGCTGAAGTCCTATTACACACGACAAAATCTTCCATCGCAGCCATGACAAAATCCATGAACAATTCGCATTTCTTAAGGATAGCAAACTCAGTGCCAGCTGGATCAAACCGAGCGTTATACAGCCAGTACCTGATAAGAAACCTGGTAGCAAGCGACACCAGGGCAGAGGCACTAACAAGCCGCATCTGATGAAGGCGCTTATCCTAGTCATCCTTAAGGAAGTGGCGTCAGGGGTGTTTAGCACAGAAGAGTTGGTCAAACCTAAAACTGGCGCGTCGACCTCGGGAGGAGACCAGCGCTTAACCGCCTCCACCGGAAAATGATACTTCTTATCCCATCCCTGAGGTACACCAGGAAGCCGACTGGGCCTCTCCCATTCCCTAAGGATCAGCGCATCAAAATGACCCTGAGTAGGGAATTCCAGACGGGGCTTGCAGGCCCCAAAAAATTCCCCCTTCTTAAGAGGGGGCGCCTCAGGCGGTTCAATATCCAACACCTCCAATAAATGTGACAAAACAGTGGCCGTATCTACGGCATCCCCCAGCGCCTGCCCGACATTGGAATTCCCAGACTGAACATAGTCAGCCTCTGAATCCTGATACAATTCCCCCTCCTCGAACGGGGAATAATCTGACAAATCAGCAGAATCGTCGTCAACATCCCACAAGGGCTGGGCCGACGACAAATGTCTCTTTTTGGCCTGGGCCTTCTTGCCCACCGTGCTAGCAATAATTTTCTCGATGCTGGCCAACCTAGCCCAAACATCAGAAAGCGACTCCCCACTGGTACCAATGTCACTTGGGGTATGGATAAGGTGGGGAGGGGATGGCGATGAAGCGGGAGGAGCCGACCCAGAAGGCTGGGTACCAGACTGCCGCGTTATGGACATTTGTGCGCATGGTATACAGATCAGCACATTCTCCCCCGTAAGGGATGCCCCACACCCCACACATGGCCGGGATTGTCGCAGAGGGAGCCCGAGCCCAGTATCCTGCGGAGCCTCCATATGGTGAATTTTTGTGGTCAGTCGCAAGACCGCAGGGAATTACGCATAAGCAACCCGGGATGCCCCTTAAAAGTCCCGGTGGGAGGATTTTTGGGTGGACAATTTTACACTAGGGACACCCGGACCAGGAGGGACCCCTTAATATGCACATATACAGGACAACCTGTAACACACAAGACAGGCAACATAAGTGCAGTGCTGAGTAAAAATGGCCATAACCTTACAGTATTAAAGACCACAGAATTTGATCTTGCAGCCACACGATATATATATATATATATATATATATATATATATATATATATATATATATATATATATATATATATATATATATATGTTGTTAACTATATCCCAGCCACACAGTGTAAATAACACACACTCACACACACACGTGCTCTAGACCAGTGGGGGCCCCCGCTAAAGAGGAGCCCCCACACACCAGCTAAGGAAGTGGCCATCGGGCCCTTACCACACCGATCTGCTCTGCGGCCTGCTCATAGAAGATGGCCCCCACGAAGCCTCATGCATGAGGAGGGAGAGCAGGGGGAGGGCGGGCCAGCGCAGAAAGCGCGTTTGCCGAGGCCACGCCCCCCTCCCAGCAACGCGGACCCCTAGAAACGAGCACAGAAATCGCGCCAAAGAAGGGGGCGGGGCTACCGCGGCCATGCCAAGAGCCCGGCCCCGAACGCAGCCTGAGGGGGAGAAGCTCCCCCAGGCTGTCACTAGCCCTGTTATGCCAGTAAAGGCACTCTGTCACTCACACATACACAGTGAAAACACACTAACCACACAGGGACATAAGCTGGGGAAAACGAAATATCGGCCAGGCCAGGCAACCCCCCCCCCCATTCCCGGAGGGGAATAAGGGACCCGAAAGGGGGGGAACCCTGCCAGAAGCCGGTCATAAGCCTAGAGGGACGGAGCATCCCACACCAGGATCACCAAGAAACATGGATAACCGCCTACCCCATATTGAGGTCTCACGGTGGAGCAGTGCTCCTGCTGCACCCATAGGGTGCTCCTACCTTCACCAGGACCCGCAGCCTAAGCTGGGAGGCTCAATATAGGGCCAATTTATAAGGGTCCTGGCAGTAATAGGGACAATGGAAGGCCGGGCGCAAGCCCGGCTTACCTGTAAGTAAAGAAGTCTTCATCTTCTGTCTTGTCGCCTTCCCTGCAGAGAAGGAACTGGGGAATTGGTGGGAGGTCCCAGGTATATATGGACCGGGAGGGGCTTTCATTTTTTGCATATTCATCTCTGCAGAAGTTCGCCCTCTACTGGAGATTACCCACATGTCATGAAGATCGAAGTGGAGTGTATGGCACACTTAGAATAAAGCCATACTCACCTTTTCTCCCACGCATTCCGGAGCAGCTTCGCTCACCTGACAGGATGGATCCAAGCCCCTCGCCGCTCGGCACCATACGCAACGCCACCATCTTGTGGCGAGTCTCTTCCAGTCATGCTCTGACATGGCGACACCCCAGCCATCAGTCATGGTAAGCTGCCACGCTCCCTCCATTGCAGTGAAAGGAGGGAGCGTGGTAGCTCACCGAGGGGTCATTGCCAATCCCCGCTCCCTAGGGCATCCTGATTTGGGATGCCCCACTGTCTGAAATCCTCTAGATCGTTTGTAAACTCCCCTTTCCAGCAATCTCACAGCGCATGCGTGGGCCGCCAGCCAGTCACAGGCTCACGTTCCATTCAGTTTTTACTATGCTGCTCCGACTAGCAGCATAGTGGAGTGCAGGTCCTGGATGCTACCTCGCACCAGGCATTGCCAAATAGTATATAAATAGAGGAATGGGTGCAGCAGAAAATATTTTACTAAAAAAAGGTTTGATATTGTTCCTAATGTTAATGCACATATCCCCATTTCACTCTGCAGAAGAAAACCTCTTTCAACGCGCCATTACCTTTTTTGCACTTTCCGGACCAGATTCATCAAAGCGAAATCGGAGAATGCGGAAGTCTTTACAATAAATAATTAACTCAGTTGGGTTGAATTTCAGCTTCTTATTGGAGGACAGGATCTTCTGCTTTCTTTTTGTGTCATTTACTTAGTGGGGGGGGGGGGGGGGGGGACAAAAAAAAGAACCACAGTCACATTTCAAACTACCATATACAAACAATAATAAACCACATCTGCCTCAAAGAATTGTCTCCTCTTAACTTATTCACTAACCTTTTATTGAGCTGACTGCAGAAGCTGAAAATTAACCATTTTGTGGTCTGTTGCCCTCAGCTTTGTAACTTTGTTGGCTTGATCTGGTTACAGAGCATTTTTTTTTATAGTCAAGAATGCATTACACTAACAAGTGGGGGGGGGGGGGGGGGGGGTCTATTGTATATGTAGTGTAAAATTTGCCAGCACTCAGGGGGACACTTCTAAACATACTCGATAAGCTACAGAACATGGGCATATTCCTCACCACAGAAAGGACAGGGGGAGGGATTCATCTTTGCATAATTTGGGTGTCTGGCCCCTCCTAGTTACAGGAGGATATTACCCTACTGTAAGGATGTTTATATCTGACTAAGTGAAAGATCTCAAATGTGGCGGCTGATACAACAAACCCAATGGTCGTATTCTCAGCTTCCCTCTAGTCTGAGACGCACTCCCGCCCCCAGCCTATCTGAATGGCTGGACAACAGAGCACACCACAGCTAAAGGTAAGCGGGGGATGCTGCCTCAAGCCTAAAAGGTTAAAGTGGACTGTCACCCACCCCTGATTGGCCCGGGAATCTATAAGATTCCGGGGCCGATCACCTCCCTCACCGCGGGACATCCGAGATCGGGATGTCCCGCGGTGAGGGACCCCCCCCCAAAAAACTCACCTCCTCTAGACGTGTGCGCGCCTTGTCAGAGCGACGTGCGGGAGGCGGCGGCGGGCGCACTGTCTTGTCCGCCGCTTGTCCGTGGCTACGTGGGAGCGTGGTGAGGTGAGTTTTTCGGGGTTCTGGGGGGTTTTACACAGCGGGACACCCCTAATCGGGGTGCCCCCCTGAAGTGGACCAAAACCCAGGATAGTCAAAATCCTGGGTGTTGGTCCACTTTAAGGTATGCAAGCAATCCCTGGGATTTCACACAGGGTGGCATGCCTGCCCTGGGACAGCCAAATTGGCCAGCCCTAGGGACCTTAAGACCTTAAGAGGGTTTTTATCCGCTTTTAGGTTTATTTCCACTACATTTACGGAATGTTAATTATGAGCTAAGTGGCGACCAACTACTCTTATATAAGCAGAGAAAGGAAGGGTTTCAACAGATGGATAACACTTCCACATTAATGTTCAACAGTGCTGCTGCTGCAAAAAAAAAAAAAAAAAAAAAAAAAGGGACTGGTGTCAAAAACCCCTTTTTGTGCAAGGCATTTTTGCAAAACACCATAAACCAGATTCCTGGTCCCATCAATTCCCCCCCTAAGGCACCCAAAATCGGGATGCCCCACTGTGTGATACTCCCCAGTTTGCTCCGTTCACTTACCTTGCTTCCCGGTCCAATGGCACATGCTAGGGCCGCATCCCCACGTTTCCTCTAGCAGGGCGCGTGCCCATTTGTGAATGGCCAGTTTGTGCACACTCCCTATTAGAGGGTAGCAGGGGATGCGCCATAGGACCGGGGAGAGGTGAGATTCTTCAGGCGATCTGGGGGCTCAAACAGCGGGACACCCCAGATTGGAGTTCCCCGGGGGAAAGGACCAAAACCCAGGATAGTCAAAATCCTGGGTTTTAGTCCACTTTAAAAACTAGTAAAAACATGGCTGATTTGTTTGGGCGAGTGTACCTACCTACAACTATTTGGTCTACGCAGGTAAGTGGGACATCATGTTCACCCAGAAGAAGATTCTTATAGTGGAATTTCTGCAAAAAAAAAAAGTTAAGATGCAATTTAACCATGAGCTCATTCAAGACCCTGAAGAACTTGCTTTCCTGGTCATTTAGCAACTCATTTTAGACTAAGGTATGAAGTAGCCACAGTTGCCCCTACATTTACCATCTGTAACAGGTGTTCCCAACATCAGGTGGTACTCAGAGGTCACAGGCTGCCCTAAGCCCAATCTTATCAGCTGCCATCTTTACTCATCTCCTGCTCCCGCACCTCCCCCATCAGTCACAGGAGCATGGCCACTCCCTCTCTATTCAGTAGGGGGACTTGTCAGGGAGTCAAAGGAGCCAGCCAAGCTGCCAGCTCGGCGGTGGCCCGGTTTTCCACCGCCAAGGCCATGCCTACTCTGCCATTTTGAGTTCGCCAATTGGTTGATCTCAAGGGTGCCGGGTGACGCCTAAACGCCGGCTGGCAGCATCTCCGGCTTAACTGCTGGGTGCGCCCACTCCCACCCCCAGCTATTTAGAAAGGCTGGGCGTGGAGGCATGCATAGCAGGAAAGTCTGGAATGATACGGGGGGGGGGGACCACTAGAAAAGGTGATTTTACCAGGGACCCCTAGGGTTTCACACAGCAAGGCATCCTGCTGGGGGCAGGCTTGCGGTGAACACTGGAATCTTTTAGATTCTAGGGCCAAGCCAAGAGGGTTTTGCTCAGCTTTAAAAAATTAAAAGTGGTAATTGATGGAAAAGGGTCGGGCAGCAATGATTTTTAACATTTTCAATTAAATTCTTACTTTAGTCAAAAACAAAAACACTATACTTACTTTTCATCCCACACAGCGCATCGCTGCTGGTCCATGCTTACCAGATTGCCTGATCCAAATACTGCGTTGGGCGCAGCTCTCTGCCAAAATAGGCTTAGCTGCATGGCCGTGCAGAGGGGACTATGTCGAGTCCCGCCCCCTCATCACAGGAACTATGGTATGCCCCTTTCCATTCACTTTAATGACCCTGGCCATGGCCCGGGACATCCTATAAGCACCTCCTTTGTCCATGTCTAAGGGTTTGAAATAAATGAGTGTTTCACTCAACTGAGTTTCGGCCTGCTTTACTGGGGCATTTCGTATAGGGATGCCCCAAAGACAGGGAATCACCGGGGCTAAAGGGTTTTGGTCGACTGAATTCCTGCACTGTAACCCTAACCTTAACACACACAAATAAAATCTGCCACTAAATGTTTACATTTGTTAAGGTTCTGCAGTTGCCCATTATGTCCAGGAAACATAAGGAATTTTACTTTCATATAAATACACAAACACACAGAGAATGTACAAACCTGAAATGGCACAGGGTTATCTGTAATAAATGAAAGCTTGAAGTTGGTGCACACCAATTTCCCCCATAGGTCGTAGAGACTTGTATCCGAAGCAATACACTTTCTGACAAAGTTCACTTCATTCACAACAATCTCCCCTAAGAATCAAAACAGAAACTAATCAAGATACATTTATGTACAGGCAGCAAACTTACAAAAGTATCTACTAAAGTGGTTCACCGCATTCAGCAACAAAAGGAACACCACACAGTACTTTTTTATAATCGCCCACCCAGGGGGCAGCCACATCTGTGATCACCCTTGTGAAAGATGCCAAGGAAGCCCAAAAATCAGGAACACAAGTCTAGGTTATCAGGAGCAGGATGCAGGTCCACATGCCTCCACTTTAAATCGTTGGTAAATTACCTAATTTTTACATACTGATTGATGCAACCATTGCTGGTGGGTCATTTTGAGTGGCAATCTGGTCGCCCTTGTCTCTTTCTAGTTACTTCCTATCCTGTTAGGACACTAGATTGTTTTTGGCTTGGTGCCAGATAGTATATTTCTTTGTTATTTGTCTTAAATTTCAGCATAGATAGATAGGAAGAAAGAGCCTTGCCTGTATTAGCTTCCCCTTACATGACATATCACAATGCTTGAAACAAAGGTCTGTGTAAAAGCAGTAACGGTCGGTCTCTCTGGCTAAAGGCAACTATTCCACAAAACATACTAGGAAAGAATCCCCAGAGCTTAAATATAATCATCAAGAATTAGGGACCATGAACTCAAAGGGTCTTAGAATTGCCAATGGTTTGCTGGTCAGTGCTGTTCTAAACCTGGCTGGATACACTCAAGAGCATTTAAAAAAAAAAAAAAATGTTGTAATGGCATCACCATAAAATAGTAAACCCGGATGAATGTGGTCAGAGACATGGACATGGATTAGTAAATAAAAAAAAAAAAAACAATCCTGTTCAAGGATGTTTAATATACAGTAATACATCAGTTCACAGATTTGGGATTGTTTTACACCCTTCCTTCAAGCTATCACATGCTTCCATCTCTCAATCTGTGATAGACTAATTTCTACAGAGCCCTTTAACATTCCCACACCCTGTAGTCAGACATTGAAAAGAAATGCATCTCATTTTCCAATCACTGTGACATCCTCCTCCTTCGGTTTAGCCCATCTCCACCCTCATCTACCACAGCTATGTAATGTTTATTACAGAAGAAATGACAACATATGCCATTCTAAAACATTTGAATCACACCACATAGAGAAGACGAAATTTATCTTCATATTAAAAAAAAAAAAAAAAAAAGAAAAAAAAAAAAAAAGTGGTTTATGCAGATGTAGGTCTATAAGTATAACACTCACAATCTCAATTAATGACAATCAGCAGAATAGATGTAAGGGCACCTGCCTTACAGTCCTTTCCATCGTGAAACCTTTTGAAAGGTACAACGATGAAAATGCCTATATGTCCTATAGGTTTACAATCTGGAAAAAAGACATAGTAATCCAATACCCCAATTTTAAAGAGGTTTCACTGTACCCCAAATGACCATGACAGTCCAAAGTGTTTTGCAGATTTATTTTTCATAGAAGGAATTCAGACGATAGATTAGACCACATGCGATCAACCTTCTGTGGCCCTCAGAGCCATCTGATGAGGCCCCTGACCTGATGTGGGGAGAGTGGGAGGGGTAAATAGAACTGACATGTAATGGTAGTTAAACAGGGGTAAAGTATGGATTGACAATTGCACAGAGATTGATATAGGAGGGAGCGTTGGCAATCAGAGGTGGCAGCGGTGGCTTGAAGGAACACTGTGGCTTCGATTGTACAACAGCACCCCTGGGTAAGTTTGCCATCTGGCCAGTATTTTACCAGAAGAAATTGTATTTTTTAACCCACACACCTTTGGTACCCCCCCCCCCCCCCCCCGCCGCCGTGTATTGGAAAAGTATACCAGCAATTACAAATTAAAGTAGACCTATAGCATCTGTGGCAATGTTAGCTAGAGTTCAGGTCTGCAGGTTATCCTGGGAGGGACCTCACCTTGTATGTTTTTGTCAAAGCCAGAATCTTAAAATTGTGCCTTCAGCATGATTTAATGAAAAGTCCAAACCTTAAAAAAACTATTCCCCAGCACCTAAAATTAATATATAACGTTTTTAGTCACTTTTTATTCTATCCCCCACTGGGCTGCAACTCTGTTCAGGACTCCAGGATACAGGCACCACCATCTTGCCTCAGGGAAGCATCACATCACTGGGGGAGAGGAGCTGGGGTCAGGAACAGGACTGCAATCCCACAAGGCATCCTGAGACTCCATGGGCCGCCAATTTGGATGTTTAAAGGCTCAAAATGCAGTAGATTCCGGTAGGGCGATTTTTAATGTGGGCAATCTGTATTTACGGGGTGGGAGAAACATATAATATAGGCTCTTATTCAGGGTGAAGGTCCAGTTTAACAAACAAAACAAAAAGCAAACGCATGCAAAACATGATCCAAAAGGCAATAAAAGGCAACACAAATGCAGTGCAAAAATCACCTTTTCACCACAAGCAGGAATGAAAGGGGAGCAATACTAAAAACTAGAAGTCCTAATCAATGAAGCCAAATATCAAAAAATACACTTTATAAATAAGGTGTTGGAATAGGTAATTAGTCAGCTGCTCTAGTATGCAGCATATTCTTCCTAAGTCGTACTCAGTGGCACACATTGTTCTGCTTAAAGTAAATGGATACAATTTGTCCCAGACGGAGAGCTACAGGCAGGACATGTGACTCGCAACAACAACAAAGCGTGCTGTATTGGATCCAACACCACAACTCCAAAGACACCATTGTTAAAACATTGCAGTGGACGCAGCAGCAAGCTAAGCAGACAACTTCAATGCTCAACACAGGAGCATATCAACATCCAGCAGCCTAGGAAAAAATACCATTTTGTGATTACTCACCTTTAAAATGGGTATTATAAGTATGTCACACACCCCGCTTCTACTATTCATGACATATGGGTTATGGTCCAGTAGAGGGCGAACTTCTTCAGAGATGAAAGCAAAAAAGAAGCCCCTCCCGGTCCATAAATACCTGGGACCTCCCACACATTCCCCAGTATATGACAGCAGTAAGGGGACCAGGTAGAGCTAATAAAACGTTCTTAACCATAAAAAGGTTCACCATATAAAGGATCCAGAATACAAAAGGGCGGGATGAAGCGGGGTGTGTGACATACTTATAATACCCATTTTAAAGGTGAGTAATCACAAAATGGTATTATTCCAAGTATGTCACACACCCCGCTTCCACTATTAATGACATATGGGACATCCAATAGCAGTGTCCGTCATGGGTGGGGATCTAAATAAAGCAAAAAAATGCACCAATTTAAACCACTGCAGCTTGCAGAAACTTGCGGCCAAAAACAGCATCCGCTGAGACCCGCACATCAACCTTATAAAACTTTGAAAAAGTATGAACGGAAGACCAAGTAGCAGCCTTACAAACTTGTTCAACAGAAGCCTGGTGCTGAAAAGCCCAGGAAGCCCCAACAGCATGAGTAGAGTGAGCAGTGATCTTAAAAGGAGGAACCCTCCCCTTAGCAGTATAGGCCCCAACAATGGCCTGGCGTATCCATTTACTAATGGTAGGCTTGGCGGGCGCCAAACCTTTTCTGGGCCCAGAAGGCACCACGAACAAGGCGTCCGTCTTACGAAAAGGAGAAGTAGCAACCAAATAGTACTTAAAGCGGACCTTCACTCTGAATAAGAGTCTATCTTATATGTCTCCCACACCCTGTACATACAGATTGTCCACATTAAAAATCATCCTACTTGCATCTACTGCATGTTATGAGCCTTTAAACATCCAAGATGGCGGCTTATGGAAGCCGCCATCTTATCAGGCAGCCTGCAAACAGGAAGTGCCTCCTGACTGTGCTGCTCTGCATTCTGGGACTGCTGACCTTTACATGACCCCAGCTCTGCTCTGTCTGAGCAAAGCACAGCTATAACCCGCCCCCCCTGTACCTTATCCCACTCTCCTCTCCTCAGTAAGTGTGATGCTTCTGAGTCAAGATGGCGGCGCCCGTATCCTAAATTCCTGAACAGAGTTGCAACCCAGTGGGGGAAAGAATAATAAGTTAGTGACTAAAAACGTAAAATATATTAATTTTAGATGCTGGGGAACCGTTTAAGAGTTTGGGCTTTTCATTAAATCACGCTGTAGGTCCGGTTTAACACAACGAACCACATCCAAAGAGTGCAAAACCCTCTCCTTGTCAATGCTAGGCTTAGGACACAAGGAAGGGAGAACTATATCCTGATTGAGATGGAAAGCAGAAACCACCTTAGGATGGAAATCTGGTTTAAAGCGAAAAACTACCTTATCCTGGTGTCTCTCAAAGTAAGGGGCCTGAATAGACAGAGCCGCCAACTCAGACACGCCGAACAGAGGTAATAGCCACCAAAAAGGCAACCTTTTGAGTAAGCACAGAAAGAGCCACATCCTGCATCGGTTCAAATGGAGGCCCCTGGAGGGCCGAAAGAACCTAATTTAGGTCCCAAATGGAAACCGAGGGCCGAACATGAGTGACCCCCTGGAAAAAAGTCTTGACCAGATGATGCAAAGCAAAAGACCTTTGAAAAAAAAAGACAGCCAGGGCAGAAACCTGACCCTTCAAAGTACTGAGCTGGAACCCCAGATCCAGACCGTGTTGTAAAAACGCTAAAATCCTAGGAATCGAAAACACCCTGCAAGGTAAGGCCCTAGCCTCACACCAGTCAATATAGGACCGCAAAGTCCTATAGTAAACAGTAGAGGAAGACCTCTTCCTAGCTCTAATCAAGGTTTGAATAACCGCCTCAAGACAAACCTTCCTACCTCATCAGATTGCTTGATTCCAGCCACCACTGAAGGGACTGCCGAACCCTGGGAGACATCAGAAATGACTGATCCAAGGACTGAGGACATCCGTCCCATTTCAGCAATAGATGGGAGTTGTAGCGACCTCATGTGGAATTGAGCAAGGGGACTGCCTCGAAGGAGGCCACCATCAAACCCACTACAGTCATCCCTAGCCGAATGGAAGGGCGAGGGATGGTCAGGAGAACACGTATTAGATCCTGAACCCTCTGCACCTTTGGCTGAGGTAGGAACACTCTGGCCTGACTGGTATCCAGATTCATGCCCAGAAAGGAGATCTCCCTTGATGGGGAGAGAGAAGACTTGGGGTGGTTGATCACCCATCCGAACCTTTCCTGCGTCGCCACCACCGTCCTGGTGTCCAACTCCGCCTGGCAGAGGGAAGAAGCTGTAATGAGTAGGTCGTCCAAATACGGTACAATGCGAATGCCCTGGGTTCTGAGCAGGGCCATTATGCCCGCCAGAACCTTGACAAACACTCTCGGTGCCGAGGTCAGCCTGAACGGGAGGGACACAAACTGAAAATGCTGATCTCCCACCATGAACCTGAGTAATCTCTGGTGCGCTGGGAAAATTGGTACATGAAGGTAAGCATCCTTGATCTCTATGGACATCATGAAGGGAATCGATGGCTGAACGCAGAGTCTCCATGCAGAACTTCTTGGTTCTGATGAACCTGTTGAGAAGCTTCAAATCCAGGATGGGTCTTATGGAGCCAGTGAAGAGGTTGGAATAATAGCCCCGGCCTCTCTCTGAAAGAGGCACCGGACATATGACTGCCATGTCCTGGAGATTCTTTACAGCCAACAGGAGCCCCTGCGCCGCCCGAGGATCCGATGGCACCCGAGACCTTAGGAATCTGGGAGGAGGCCGGGACTCGAACTCCAGTTTGTACCCAGATGAGACCACTTCCAATATCCACTTGTCTGTGACCTCCTGGGCCCAGACCTGGAAGAAGAGCCGCAGCCGCCCCCCCATCCGCAAGGGTGAGGGCGCCTCCTCATTGTTGAGCTGGCTTGGCAGCGGGCTTGGGCCTGGAACCCCAGGTAGAGGCTGTACGGGCACGTCCTCTACCTCTTTTACAGGAATCACCTCTAAAGCCAGAGTAGGCAAGACCTCTGCCCCCTCTGGCACCGCGAAAGGAAGGATTAAAGGAGCTTGCCCCCCCCAAATGAGCGACGCAGCTTCTTACGCTGAGGTAGCTTCCCACCCTTCACCACAGAATCCAATTTGTCTCCAAACAGCCGCGTTCCCAAAAAGGGCAAAGCTGTAAGTGACTTCTTGGCCGCAATGTCAGTCGCCCACTGGCGCAGCCAGACCGATCGGCGCATGGCCACCAACAGGGCCGAAGTTCTACTACACATGGTAATAGTGTCGTCCATAGCCGACAAAACAAAATTCATAATTCACACCTCTCAAGGGTTGTGAATTCAACGCTGTCAGGGCTGAGCTGGGACCCATTTAACATGTCCCTGATCTCCGACCTGGTGGCCACAGCCACGAGTGCAGATGCACAGACAGGTCGCAAGGCAGAACCCACACTGACAAAGGCATGACATGCCATCTGATCAATGCGCTTGTCCTCGCCATCCTTAAGGGTAGTGGCGTCAGGAGTATGTACAACGGAGGTGTTGGACAATCCTAGAATGGGCGCATCAACCTCGGGAGGGGAAGACCAGCGCTTCACCGCGTCCATCGAAAAGGGATAATTCCTATCCCATCCCTGAGGAACACCGTGAAGGTGACGCGGCTTCTCCCATTCTCTAAGAATCATGCTGGTGGGGAAATATCCAGACCCTCTAACAGATGGGTCAGGACCCTGGGGGTATCAACAGCATCCCCCAGCGCCTGCCCGGCATCAGAATCAAAGAACTGCAATTCCTCAGTCTCAGATTCCTCAAAATATTCCCCTTCCTCAAGCGGGGAATAATCAGCCCAATCAGGTGAGTCATAATCCTCAAAATTAATTACCGGCGTAGCCGGTGACAGATGCCTTTTCTTAGCAGTGGCCTTTCTGCCCACCGAGCTAGAAATAATTTTCTCGAGGTTGGCCAGCCTGGCACATACATCCGAGTGCGACTCCCCACTAATGACGCCTGGGGTCCCAACTGCCGCGTTATGGCCTGTTGCGCACATGGTATGCAAATAAGCACATTCTCCCCCCGTAAGGGATACTCCACAACCCACACATAGCCGGGATTGTCCCAAGGGGAGCCCGAGCCCGGTATCCTGTGGAGCCTCCATATGGTGATTTTAAGGTAGTCGCAATGACCCGAGGGAATTACGCTGGTAAGCAACCCTGGATGCCCCTTAAGTCCCAAGTAGGAGGATTTTTAAGTGCCCCAAATTTCTGCTAGGGACATAGGACCGGGAGAACCCCCTTTTAAGCAAGGCACAGGGAGTCCTCCTGAAAGACACAAGGAGTGGCCATAAGCACATGCACACACACTCTATTCATATATACACACATATTAACTATATCATCATAATCAAGGAAAAAGGTGACAAGGACTAGCTCTGTCCCCTGACAGAATGGAGCACAAGGCTAAGTCAGGTAAATAAAAGGGGAGAGCCCGGGAGGGCACTCACGTGCTTTGTACGATGGCTGCCACCACTAATCAGCTCAGAGGAAGAAGGGGCGGGCCAGCCTGGCCCTGCCCCCTCACTAACACAACCAGCAGTGCGGTTCCCAGCCGTAGGCTGTGCTCCGCAATTAGCTCCAAACCAGAAGGGGGGGGGGCCGGCCGTGACAACGCGCGAGTGCCCGGCCCCGCCCCCTTTAACACCGCAGCCTGAGGGGAAGAAGCTCCCCTCAGCAGAACAGCAGAAGTAAAAAAAATGGCGACCAGCCAGTAAAGTGCAGCACCAAATACACACACATTCACACTAGAAATAAAGAGGAAAAGACCGACCCCCCCTCCCCCCCACTGGAGGGTTAACAGAGGGACCCGGAAGGGGGATAATCCCGTAATAGATATCACACACAATTAGGGACAGGGCATCCCAAACCGGGATCACCAACCCGGATTCCGCCTACCCCTTTATATGGGGTCTCACAGGGGGAGCATGGCTCCCTAAACACCTATTAAGGGGATTCCTACCCTCGCCCGGACCTGCAGCCAAGGCTGGGAGGATAATATTGGGCTTACTGTATAAAGGTCCGGCAGAAATAGGGCAAAAAATGGCCGGGCGTAAGCCCGGCTTACCTGCAAGGAAGAGAAGCAGACATCTTCTGACTTGCTCGCCGTCCTGCAGAGAAGGAACTGGGAATGTGTGGGAGGTCCCAGGTATTTATGGACCGGGAGGGGCTTCTTTTTGCTTTCATCTCTGCAGAAGTTCGCCTTCTACTGGACCATAACCCATATGTCATGAATAGTCGGAGCGGGGTGTATGACATACTTGGAATATTAATAAAACAACATGCAAATAGGGTTCGCCACCCACACAAAGTAAAAGCTCCGGCAAGGTTATGACCAACAATGTGGCAATAATGCACTTTTGCACATACAAAAGTAAGCCATAAGTGTTCACTGGTGGTGTTCACTGTACAGATGGGTCACAAAAGCTGTGCACGGATTCCTATGTATGTGTCACATGATAACATTATATATTATTTCTATGCACATTTACCGGCAAATAAAGCTAAAATCTGCTATCTGTCCTCATGCCAAGCTATTTCAAGTAGGACACTGTCCAAATAAAAATCAGAAAGCTCAGCTTATTAGAATAGGGAAGAATTAAAAACATTCATCTGAAGCAGTGGTCCCAAACCTGTCAGCCAACTTGTATGGCTGCCAATCACACGATTGCCTCTGACCAATCGGGTTTGCAGAGTGGGCTTACACATCAAACCTGAATGGTTGCCGGAAGTCACATGATTTTCAAAACATGTGAATCAGGAAGCGATGACTTGAATGCTATGTCTCTAAGAGCCACATTCAGTGGGAAGAGATCACAGTTTTGCCCGTTTTGTGCACCTATGTTTGCTGTAATACTGTATCAGTCTTAGCAGAATGCACGCAGATTCTCCCTATCCTTCAAAGAGTAAAAGCCAGTTTCCACAAAAAAAAAAAAAACCATTCAATGAGCAAGTGGGCATACAACTCGTATGCGAGTGGACAACTTGCATTCAGATGCAGATTTTCCACATGTGTATATGCAACAATGAGAATTTTTAGGTCAGCCAAAGCGATATGTTCCTTGACCAGCATTATGGCTCATTGCATCAGACATTTCCACAAATCCAATTTAATCCGACTGCAGTCAATTTAGTGATTTTCCGGTAGTATGCTCGGCTCAACTCCATTTCACTCTTACCCCAGACCTCTCTTTGGCTAAAAGAAGCCAAACTGAGCAGAGCCTGATGATTGACTGGGCCCCCAAACATGCACAGTTGAATCGGTCGTCAGGTAACTTTTACCTGTGATCCAGGAGTTTCACGCATCCCAAAATGGGTTTCCCCCTAAATCAAGGATTCAAACCTTCAACCATCCAAAATCCTGGGTTTGGTCCAATTTAAAAAAAATAAATGAATGAGGCTTACCTGACTGACACCCATTCAATTGCTGGTAGCAGTGCTTAACATTTCTAAACTGCTGTCCCTATCATAATGAATACCTTATTCAACCAGTGGGGCAGCAGTGTGCTCCTGTCAGACTCCCTGCAGTTGTGGGCAAATCACAAGGTATGGGTTTGATCCTTAGATAGGGGATTCCTGTTTTTTTATTTTTAAAACCCAAATCAGACTCATCAGAGTTCAGCTGTGACTGGACATTCACTTTAATTAGCCCTCCAAACCATAAAAAAAATATTATGCACAGTTCATTTGGCAATGACACTAAAATGAATATGAATTTATGGATCCTGGCTGCTCCTAGGACTTAATATGGAGACCCCCAGGCCATAAAAATACAATTCTGTGATTACTCACCTGCAGAATTGGTATTATGAGTATACAGTACGTGCTGCTCCAGATAGAATACACTCGGGTATTACTCCGCCAGATGGCGCTGGACTGCAGAGACATCGAAAATAGGCTCCTCCCGACCCCTCAAATACCCAAGGACCTCCCACAATCCCCAGCATTGAAAAGCAGTTAACGAGAATTAACAACAACCCAAACTGGTAACTATAACAATGATAACAATCACCATTCAGGGGATCCAAGATGTGCAAAACCAAGGGTGGGGTGGAGCAGGACGTACTGTATACTCATAATACCAATTCTACAGGTGAGTAATCACAGAATTGTATTATTCTTAGTATACAGTACGTCCTGCTCCAGATAGAATACTTACACTCGGGACATCCAATAGCAGTGTCCATAAAGTAGGGTGGTATCCCCAAAGGCAACAGCAGACAGTTTAAACCACTGCCGCCTGCAGAACCTTGCGGCCAAAAGCAGCATCAGCTGAGGCCCCTAATATCAACCTTGTAAAACTTTGAAAAGGTATGAACAGAAGATCAAGTAGCGGCCTTGCAAACTTGTTCAACAGAAGCCTGGTGCTGAAAAGCCCAAGAGGCACCAACAGCACAAGTAGAATGAGCAGTAAGGCAGAAGGGAGGATTCTTCCCCTTAGCAGAGTAGGCCTGAATCACAGCCTGACGGATCCATTTGCTGATAGTAGACTTGGCAGGAGCCAAACCCTTACTAGGACCGGAAGGGACCACAAAAAGAGCTTCCGTTTTTCTGAAAGATGTAGTAGCCACCAGATAGTACTTCAGACACCTAACCACATCCAAAGAATGCAAAACCCTCTCCTTAGCATTACTAGGATTAGGGCACAAAGATGGAAGAACAATGTCCTGATTCAAATGAAAGGCAGACACAACTTTAGGCAGAAACTCCGGCTTGAAGCGAAACACCACCTTGTCCTGGTGTCTCTCATAGTAGGGGGGCTGGATGGAGAGTGCCGCCAACTCAGACACACGTCTAACAGAGGTGATAGCCACCAAAACGACAACTTTGAGAGTAAGAATGGCCAGAGCAGCATCCTGCACAGGTTCAAAGGGAGCACCCTGCAAGGCTGACAAAACCAAGTTCAAATCCCAAACAGGCATCATAGGCTTACGTGGGGGACGCACATGAGTAACCCCCTGGAAAAAAGTCCTGATCAGAGGGTGCTGAGCAAAGGACTTCTGGAAGAAAACAGCCAGGGCAGAAACCTGAGCCTTCAGAGTACTGAGTTGGAGCCCCAACTCCAACCCATGCTGCAGGAACTCCAGGATCCTGGGAATAGAGAACACCCGACAGGGAAGAGACTTAGACTCACACCAGTCAATGTAGGCACGCCAAACCCTGTAATAAATGGAAGAAGACGACTTCTTCCTAGCCTTAATCATGGTATCAACAACCGAGGTAGACAGCCCCTTCTCCATCAAAATGGAGGTTTCAGCAGCCAGGCCGTCAAGCCAGAGTTTGTAAATTGGGATGGCGCAAGGGACCCTGAGTGAGCAGGTCTGGCACCCTGGGCAGAACATACTGATCTACTGCCAGCTGCACCACGTCTGCGAACCACACTCTTCTTGGCCACCTGGGGCCACCAGAATTACTGGCACCCCCTCCAGATCAATCTTGCGCAGAACCCTGCCCAGCAGGGGGAATGGAGGAAAGACATACAGGAACTGACATTGCTAGGGCATCCGTGGTCAAGGCCAGAGGATCCTGGGACAGGGAGACAAAGGCCGGGAGCTTTTGATTGTGACGGGACGCAAACAGATCCACATCTGGTTGGCCCCAACGGTGACACAGAGATTGGAACACCCTGTTGCAGAGGGACCATTCTCCCTGGCGAGAGGTCCCCCTGCTCAGAGAGTCTGCCTGCAGATTTTCCTCCCCTGGAATGTACACCGCTGATATGCAGGGAACATTGGCTTCGGCCCAGGTCAGGATCAGAGACACTTCCTGGAGGGCCCTCTTGTTCCGGGGCCCTCCCTGATGATTGATGTAGGGAACTGTCATCTGGTTGTCCGAGCGCACCTGAACAGGCAGGCCCCGAAGGTGATGAGTCAACTGAGCCAGAACCAACCTGATCGCCCGCAGCTTCAAGACAATGATAGGTGTGTGGGCCTCCTGAGGGCCCCACCTCCCCTGGAACTGCAGGGACTTCCAGAACCCCCCCCCCCCCAACCTGACAGACTGGCATCCGTGGTGAACGTCTCCCAGGAGGGGGTCAGAAAGGATCTGCCCCCCAACAGGTTCCTGGAGTCCAGCCACCACGAGAGGGACCGCCTGACCAGGGGGGAAAGCGCAAAGACCCGGTCCAGGGACGCAGGGTCCTTGTCCCATACTGACAAGAGGTGGAGTTGCAGAGGCCTCAAGTGGAACTGAGCATAAGGGACTGCCTCGAAGCATGCCACCATCAGGCCCACCAGCTGCATTCCCTGCCTGATGGGAGGGATGACGACAAGATAGCAGGAACTGGACCTGCACTTTATCCAGATTTATTCCCAGGAATGAAGTCATCAATGAGGGAGACAGAGAAGACTTGGGATGGTTGATCACCCAGCCAAATGACTCCAGGGTGGACACTACCAGCTGAGTATCCAACTCTGCCTGATGTAGAGACTGGGAAGTGATGAGAATGTCGTCCAGGTAGGGCAACACGCGGATGCCCTGAGACCTGAGCAGAGACATCACTACTGCCAGCACCTTGGTGAACACCCTGGGAGCTGAAGTGAGACCAAAGGGCAATGCCACAAATTGGTTTTGTGTTTCCATGCGAAAGCGCCTGCACCTGACAAATTTGTTGAGGATCTTCAAGTCCAGGATGGGCCTGACTGACCCATCTTCTTTTTGGCATGGTGAAGAGGTTGGAATAGAAGCCCTTGCCCCTTTTTCTTAAAGGGACCTTGCAGAGGACCCCCAGCTCCAGAAGGCTTTGCACCGCCTGCAAAGCCTTCTGGACAGGTCCAGGCGGTCCCCAAACAGGTGTAGTCCTTTAAAGGGAAAACCAGTGAGGGCTTTTTTGGCAGCGTTGTCAGCAGCCAAACAGAGCGGCGTATAGCCACTACAAGGGCAGAGGTTCTGCCACACATTTTAATGGTGTCATCCAGGGCCGAGAGGACATAGGTCACAAAAACATCACAACTAGAGAGTGCATTAAAGTCCTCCCTAGACATATCATCAGGGGTACCATCAAGGACACTTCTGAGCAGGGTCCTAATAGCCACAGCCGTAATGGCAGAGGCACAAACCGGGCGCAGCGCCGTCCCCACACATGCAAAGGCATGGGACGCAAGCTGATCAATGCACCGGTCCTCCGCATCCCGCAGGGTAGTAGAGTCAGGGGAGTGCATGACAGAGGCGTTAGATAACCCTAGGACTGGGGCATCCACTTCGGGAGGGGATGACCAACACTTCACCACATCAGCAGGAAAGGGATACTTCCTATCCCAACTCTTAGGTACACCTGGAAGTCTACTGGGACGCTCCCATTCCTTGAGCACAAGGTTATTAAAATGTGCTTGCTCAGGTAATTCCAAGCGTGACTTAGCAGTATGAAAAAGTTCCCCCTGTTGCCTGGGGGCCACAACAGGGGGAGAGAGACTATTGGCTCAGATTTTTGAGGTTCTGTCTATCAGTATCATCTAGGGCCCAGGGGTCAGAGCCAGAATCGTCGTGACCCCTAGGCCTCTCATCAGATGACCCTGAGTCAGAGAATAGCTCCCCTTCCTCCAAAGGGGTATAGCCAGACAGTTCCAAAAACTCATCAGATTCCATAGGGAAAAGAGTGACATCAGGCATTAAGTGCCGCTTCCTTGCAGAGGCCTTAGGCGCCAAGGTATTAGCAATCAACTTCTCAACACTAGCCAGTCTAGAAGACACATCAGGCCGAGAATCCCCACTCGTATGCAACTCAGTAGGAGTGAGATTTAAGCTTGGGAGAGTAGGTGAGGTGAAACGAATCGCAGACTCAGCCACTGGAAGGCCGGATTGCAGCGCAAGCACCTGTTCAGCACAGGGTACACAGACCCGCACCTTGTCAGCGTCAATATGGGACTCCCCACAAGCTACATACAGCCGGGCTTGTCTCGAAGGAACCCCGAGCACTTTATCCTGAGATGCCTCCATATGGTGATTATAATGGCACAATAGGCCGATAGGCATTGACGCTATAAAAGCAACCCGGGATGCCCCAATAAGCCGCTAGGGACATGGGAGTAATTAACTAGGCCTCACAAGTTAATAAACTAAATAGAAGGAGTAGGGCCGGGAGAAGCCAAGAGGGTTCAGCCCGGCTGAAAGACATAAGCAAAAAGGTAAGCTGTAAGCATACAATAATAACATCGTTAAAAAAGCCGCCCCCGAGAGGGCACTCACGGACCGCGGTAGGTAGAAGCCCGTCACGCAGCAGCCGAAACCAATCAGAAAATGGCGTCGGTATACCTCGAGGGGCGGGCCCGCATGAACAGTGACGTGGAACGCGCCAAACATGGGCCCCGCCCCCCCCCCCGAAGAGCGCGAAGCCATACAAGCAGCCAATGACGGCGCACCGGCGCCTGAGGTAACGCCGCCGCCAAGCGCGGAACACTGGGAAGCGCGTGCGGCGGCGGCAATTTACAAGGCACAATACGTGAAAACAAGTCAGCACGGTGGCTGACACCAAGCATAATGGAATGGGTGGGAATAGTCCTACAGGGCCGCAGGCTAATAGCCCCGCTCACCTGCGAGAAGAGAGAGCCATCTTCTTGTCCTTCCCAGTCCAGACTGCAGAGAAGATCTGGGGATTGTGGGAGGTCCCTGGGTATTTGAGGGGCCGGGAGGAGCCTATTTTCGATGTCTCTGCAGTCCAGCGCCATCTGGCGGAGAAATACCCGAGTGTAAGTATTCTATCTGGAGCAAGACGTATTGTATACTAAGAATATACTTGTCTCCAACACATACGGATCCACTAGCTTCAAAGACATGATACAGCAGAACCAGGCAGGTGGAGTAACATGGCGTTTCTGACAGGGCTATGGAGTCAGTAAGCCAAAGTTCCGACTTAAGACTTATTTTATTGGGACTCCCTCATAAACGACCAACAATTAGTAATTACCAATTTGTGTGTGAGAGTCAGGATTCCAGGAGAGCACAGCTATTATAATGCCCTCCGTGATCATGGTTAGAAAGCAGCATCTCCTCTGGAGACTTGCTCTGTATAGTGGATGGTAGCTCATCTGCACCCACCATGTCAGAGAATTGCAACTAGATTTTCAGCAAACACAGGACCCCTGCCAGATATAAGTAATACAATGGTCAGAAGTAAGGTTGTTCCACATGTAAGCACACTGGACTATTGATTAATGTAAATTTCATTGAAAGGTTATGCATAAACCTTCAGCATCATTTAATGGAAAGCCCAAACCCTTAAAAAAAACTTTTTAATCACTTTTTAATCTTTCCCCCACTTGCCTGCAACTCTGTTCAGCACTCTAGGATATGGGCGCTGCCATCTTGGCTCAGTAGATCAGTGGGGTCAGGAAAAAAGACATCAATCCAAGAATGCAGAGTGGCACAGTCAGAAGACACTTCCTGTTTGTAGGCTGCCCGATGCTCCATGAGCAGCCATTTTGGATGTTTAAAGGCTCAGAAAATGTAGTAGATGCAGGTAGGATGACTTTTAATGTGAGCAATCTCCATGTACAGCGTGGGGGAAACATACAAGATATGCTCTTATTCAGGGTGAAGGTCCGGTTTAAGGTTTCATTTCTTTCTAGTACTTCTAAGATGATAGCAGGCACACTCAAGTGATGAACTTACTCTACTTTTTAGAAGAGGAACTTGGGTTATATATACATAGATATTAGTAAGAGTATTTTCTTTTTTTTTCTTCTTCTACCAACTCCACCCAAAGCTCCAGCTCTAACTCCACAGCCATGGCCCCTGAGATTTCCCAACTTTTCTCTCTGCTTAGGAATGTGACAAGTGGGAAGGGCTGGGGAAACAATTTTCTCCATCTGATCAACTATTAGCTCCAGACAGCCCACCAGCTACACAGCAGAGATTTCTCAAGCTACAGATTGGGGATCCCCAATACAATGAAGAGCTGCCTCTAAGAAACCTTTTGGTTTCCAAGAATGGTGGTTCAGATGCTTCGTGCACTGCTCCGCCAGGCACACACCCCCATTTCAACTAATGGAAAGCGCACAGTGGCAGGCGGGTGCTGTGGGGCCATGACTAACAGGGAGTGTGGCTGCTCTATGTTAGGCGTGGGGCAGGGAGCCCCCCCACCCCTCGTTCTAAGTTTTCCCAGCAGTGGACTAGGTAGAAGTTGTTGCGTGGGAAAGAAGACAAGTGCTTTTTTTGTTTTTGATTTAGTAATTCTTTAAATTTAGGTCTGCGTTCAGGAAAATAGACAAATCGGGCATTGCTACTCCCCCACTACCTGTTCGTAGTTTAAGAGCCCATATGCAGGCCATCCTGTATGGCCACCCAGTGAACCCCGATTAGTTGCTAGAAGTCACAAGGGGAACTCCACATGGCTTCTGCACCTGCAGGAAGATGGAAGGGTGACCATAATGACCAATTTTTAGACATCTCTCTATGGACCCAACAGCTGACAGCCATCCTAAGCTGATGAAAAGTAAAACCCAAGACTAACTGGGGTTTTCCCCAGGCGTCCTCCATGATGGTTAGCCACAGAAGGCAAACACACACACAGCGTCCATCAGGGTGGGAAACTGCCTGAAGAACAGTCTTTCTGAATTTCTGCTGGTCGTGATTCCACAAGGTGTAGTGCCTCAAGAAGGTGTGTGGGATGGAGACCAGGTGGCAGCCTTACACATTTCCTCCAATGAGATGCCGCTATTGTAAGCCCAAGAAGAATAGGCTCTAATACCTAAGAGGGGGGGGGGGGCACCCAACCCATTGCTTTATAGGCCAGAGCTATAGCATCTCTGATCCATCTTGCTACGAATGTCTGCAACCCCTAGCTCTTCCTCCAAAAGGAGAACAATAAATGATCTGACCTTCCCCATTCTGCTGTAATTTGTAAATACAGGAGAAACAGTTTTCTCGACTCTAGGAGTTCTAAGGATCTGCCCTCCTGATCTGACTGAGCCGGCTTTACTACCGACAACACAACCTCGTGTAATTTTGAGTTCATTTAAGTTAAATATAAGGGATCTGGTCTTAAATGAAGTCTTGTAACTTTCTCAGGTAGGGTTCTTTAATAGACAGGGCATGCAGGTCACTAACCTGACTGGCCGATGTGATTGCTAGGATGAAAGTAATCTTTAATGTTGCCTCCTTAATAGGTTCAAAAGGGGGTAACGTTAGTAGTTGAAGAACTAAATACAAATCCCAACTAAGAAACATTTTGGCCTTAAAGGGTTTTTTCCTAAAAACAGCTGTGAAAAAATCTATCCACCAAAGGAGGACAGAAAGACAAATGGATGAAGTCTGAACCTTAAAGGGTGCTTAAACCTAGGTCTAAATCCTAACCTTCCTGTAGTTAGGATTTAGACCGAAGTTATATGTAAACCAAAGCTATCCTCACCACAATGAGGAAGTGAGTGGCTAGCCATCCTGGAGGACACCTGGGGAAAAGACAGCTTTGGGTCGCTGGGGATGGAAGGTAATAACCTGCACAAAATGAGATTCCTGTGCCAGTAACATCTCTGCATTTCCAGTTTTGCCATACATTTTCTCTTTAGGGAGTTTTTTTTTTTTGCAATGCTAAAAAGGGGTTTGGCTGGAAATTAGCTTTGAAGGACAATCGTAGGTAAAAAATGAAAATTCTGCATTTAAAAAAAAGCTCCTTCTGACTCCGAAAGCTCTCATTAAAGCAAGCCCACAAAGCTTACATGTTCCATCAGAATTCTCTGAGTGCTCCCCTCACTTAAACCGGACCTTCACCATGATTTAATGAAAAGCCCAAACTCTTAAAAAACTGTTCCCCAGCATCTAAAATTAATATATTTTAAGTTTTTAGTCACTAACTTATAATTCTTTCCCCTACTGGGCTGCAACTCTGTTCAGGAATTTAGGATATGGGCGCCGCCATCTTGACACAGAAGCATCACACTTACTGAGGAGAGGAGAGTGGGTTAAGGTACAGGGGGGCGGGTTATAGCTGTGCTTTGCTCAGACAGAGCAGAGCTGGGGTCAGGTAGCGGTCAGCAGTCCCAGAATGCAGAGCAGCACAGACAGGAGGCACTTCCTGTTTGCAGGCTGCCTGATAAGATGGCGGCTTCCATAAGCCGCCGTCTTGGATGTTTAAAGGCTCATAACATGCAGTAGATGCAGGTAGGATGATTTTTAATGTGAGCAATCTGTATGTACAGGGTGTGGGAAACATAAGATAGACTCTTATTCAGAGTGAAGGTCCGCTTTAAAGCAGCTGCACCACAGTGCCCAGCAGCATATGGAGATTCCCGGGGGTTTACAAACAGTAATCTGGGTTTTTGTCAGCTTTCAAATCTGATGTCAGCAGGATCCCCCCCCCCCCCATATCTGGCTTAGATATTTGTGCAGTACTAGATTCTGCCTTAGTTCATAACCATTAAGTGTGAAACTTAGGTCGCACTGGAGCAGACGGCTACTAAAGTCATGGAGGCAAAAGGTTCCCTTACAAACCTGCAGACAATACCACCGTGAATCAAGAATCACACACCCTCAGGTTCTGGATTCCAGCCTCAAGGAGGCATGTCCGGAGTATGAGGCCAGACCAAGGCAACCAATATTCTCCATGAGTGCTCCTACCTAGTTTCATACTCTGATGTACACCTCTGGTGAAGACCAAGTCGAAGTGTGGGACAATTGGAGAGGAACAGATACTGCAGAAACAGCAGAAGGTAAGAAGGGAAGCCTCATGTCTCTACAGAACGCCTGATCAGGAATTCCCTTTTAAAGCATAACAAAACCCAGGATTGGGGATGCCCCCGTGCAAACCCTCCCAATCACTCAGTAACCCTCACCTTCTCCCGGACCTATAGCACATGCAAGGGCTGTCGTCCAATCAGAGCCATTTAGCATTCATTTAATATATGGCAAACCGTTCTGTTTATATAAACCTGGAGCGAGATGTTGCCCGATCTTGGCCATTAAGGGGGAGCACTAACCAAGACTAGCTGGCATCAGGAAAAAAAAAAGCTGAAGAAGTTACGAACATAAGGTGTAATGTTTGAGGGAGCTTATTATAATGAAGGATTCTTGTCTAGAGTTACCTATGACAGCTTGCACCTAAAAAAAGTCAATGGTTGGGTCTACCTACCCAACCACTAGTGTATGACACTGCATAGGACAAATCTAAACTCGCAGGGACTGCTCCAAATATTTGAAATTGTCAGATCAATCTCAAAACAGAGCTGAAGTCAGTAAATCCAGATTCAGTGTCAATTTGTTACAATCCAACTGATAGAACACTTCAAAAAAAGGCAATATTGTAGTCACAGTTACAGTAACAGCCTTCAATAGGGATTAGATCAAATGTAATGGTGATCGTTACAACTAAAACCTGGGACAAACATCCCAAGAATATCCATCCATTCTAGCTAAGCGGCTGAAGCATGCATGAATTCTTAGTCATCCTTCCATGACTGTGCCAGCAACATTCCACTTTGTGAAAGGTCCAGAACACACAATTCATTGTCTGACCTTGGCTGGGTACACAGGATCTAGAACAAATATGTGATTAATGAAATTATTGGAAACAGAGTCAGTAAGTCACATCTTCGAATATGGAAATTGCATTAGGCATCATCATCATAACAAAGTACTGCCCAGCAATTAAAATCTTATTTGGAAATGTTTTGCAGTTTAGCCATCATGAGCCTCACACTTTACTACGTCAAAAGGGAAAAAAAAAAGAAAAGTAGCGGAGTTTTCGGTTGATAGATGTGGTGATTCATCCCTCATTGCATAAGAAACCAGTGAGCTCATTAGTGTGGAATTGAAGAACCCTTCTAATATACTGGATCACTAGGAAACTATGAAATCCCACAGAACTCCACAAGTGCACACCATGGAGAGGTGTAAACCTTATTTCAATACCAGGAGAAATAGAAAAAAATAAGCTATGGTCATATTATTAAACAAGTTGCATTTACAAATGAGGACTGAATTGCAATGGTGACAAATAGTCACTATTTCTTTCAACAGGTGGTCTGGACTGCTTTTGGCTGTCAAGAGTTAGGACCATGTGGCAGCCGGTGGCCATTGGCAGAGAAATGTGGTGATGGTAAGGAGAAACAGAGATGCATGTGGAATATGCATCAGCAACCAGGATGCCCCCCCACGGCACTTGGACCAACACCCATTTTGATGTAAATGGGTGGTGATCCACTTTAATATATTTACATTAACATAAGTATTAAACCGGACCTTCACCCTGAATAAGAGCATATCCTTTATGTTTCTCCCACCCTGTACATACAGATTGCCCACATTAAAAATCATCCTAAATGCATCTACTGCATTTGCGGAGCCTTTTAACATCCAAGATAGTGGCCCATGGAATCTTAGGCTGCCTGCAAACAGGAAGTGTCTTCTGAGTATGCCGCTCTGCATTCTGGGATTGCTGTCCTTTCCTGAACCCAGCTCTTCTCTGTCTGAGCAAACCACAGCTATAACCCAACCCCCCTGTACATTTCATCCCTTTCCTCTCCTTACAATGTGATGCTTATAAGGAAAAGATGGCAGCACCCATATCCTAGAGTCCCGAACAGAGGCGAAGCCCAGTGGGGGAAAGAATCATAAGTAAGCGACTAAAAACTTAAAATATCTTAATTTTAGATGTTGGGGAATAGTTTTTTTTAAGGGTTTGGGCTTTTCATTAAATGATGCTGAAGGTCCGGTTTAACACACCCCTACAACACTGCCCGGCGTCTGAATGGTCCTCTGGTAAGCCCCATACGATGTAGGGCTGGCCATTAAGCAGAAAGATAATCTGTCACACTTGAGTTCTGTTAATTGTAGGACACTAAATGGGTTTAGAATTCCCCGAATGCTCTTTCTACGCCTGTGCTAGGTCCACATATGCCCACGTGTGGTTAATCTGAATTATTGAATTCTGTACGTCTCCTTGGCTAATAAATATTCCTCAAAGTTGCTGGGGGAAGGACCAGTAATTTTACTCTATGTAGTGAGACACAAGCATGGAGTCCATCAGATCCGGACATCAATTCAGGAGTTGCTTCATCACAGATGTTCAGCTGTTCTGAATACTGAAGTACACTTAATAAACAGGCTAAATATTATTAAGGTTAAACAAAACGACAAGCCTGAGCTGTAGAAGTCAAATATTAGGTTTTAATATCCATGCTTCATATAAGAGAACCCCCAGCCAGTGACAGAGCTTTCCCAAAGCCCCATTTCTTAGTTATACACAAACATTCCCTGGCTCCTGTATCGCAGCACCACTTGTGCGGTAGTAAACACGCACTTGTACTTGTCTCTGTTGAAATATAAAACAAAGCTTCACAACCGCTTTACTTCAGCCAACTCTGTTCAATGACAGCTGCTGACATTCACTATTTGCACCAAAAAAAAAAACTGCTGCACAACAAAAATTACATGAAATTTCTTCCTGGCTCTTTACTTCAATATGACCACAACCTACTATCCTGAAAGTGGACCTTCACCCTGAATAGGAGAACATACAGATTTCCCACATTAAAAATCATCCTACCTGCATCTACTGCATGTTATGAGCCTTTAAACATCCAAGATGGCGGCTCATGGAGCATCAGGCAGCCTCCAAACAGGAAGTGTCTGACTGTGTCGCTCTGCATTCTGGGATTGCTGTCTTTTCCCTGACCCCAAACTCTGCTGCTCTATCTGTACAAGGCACAGCTATAACCCCGCCCCCTGCACTTTTGCCCCTTCTTCTCTCCTCAGTATGTGATGCTTCTGAGGCAAGATGGCGGCACCCGTATCCTAGAGTCCTGAACAGAGTTGCAGCTCAGTAGGTGAAAGAATAATAAGTGACTAAAAACTATATTCATTTTAGATGCTGGTGAATCGTTTAAGGGTTTGGGCTTTTCAATAAATCATGCCGTCGATCCGGTTCAACATTAGGGGCAAGTAAATGTGTGTCCCTCCAACCCCTCAGGAGGCCACACCTTAAAAGTGGACCAAAACACTTCATCTAAACATGGTGTGAAGCATGTGAGGACTGTACACAGCACCTGAGGACCTAGGAGCGATGGTCTGCATGGGAAAATAGGCAAGTATAGAGTTTTTTTTACTTTTGCCTGTAAATTCTCTTTAAGCCCTCTGCTTTAAACCAGACCTTTAACCACAAACACGTTAAATAAAAGGTTAAAAGAAACCTATTCCTTGGTGCTTGACTGTCTATGAAAAATAGACATTCAAACTTTACTTTTAAATTATGGACCTCTGTCAGGTTGGAATGATGGGTCGAATTCTGCGCTATAGCCGTTGGTGAAAAGGGGAGCGTTTCTCGATTATCTGCATCCCCCCTTTTGCCTCGCAGTTGCTCCTGATGCGACCCGCAGTCAGCATTTTTAGCTTGTCCATTTGCATAGTTACAAGCAGCCTTAATGGGTGGCACTCCTTCATTCACCAGGTGGGGGAACATCATAAAGTGCAACTAATAAAAGGGTGAAGGTGCAGTTTAAGCCTGACATGGCTTGCGAATATGTTTTATCTCCCATCAACATAATTGTGTTCTTGGTTCCAACCAGGCACCAAGGTTATTATAAAGCCCAGACTGCTGTGAATTCCTCAGCTCAGTCAGACTTGCTGAGAAGTATTCAGAATAAAATGCCCTGGAGGATAACTCTCATCACCACAACCCATTTTCAGTGCAGGGTCATGGACCTTACTAAGGTGCGCTAAAGTCCCTTTATAGACTAATAAGGCAACTGTAACACTCCCCTCACCCCTGCAGAATCAAAAGCAGATTCCTGTGGTTTCAGCACCATCAGTTCCAGTGCTAACAACACATTCCTCTGATGGCTCCAGTGCATGCCCAGGCTGCCAGTAACATGAAAACCGGCTACCCAGTAGGGGGTGCACCATGTGACCATCCACACAAGTGCCCACCACAGATATGTGCACCAGAGAGAGCAAGTTCTTAGTGGATGGTTCCAAAACTGGACTGCTGCAACCTACAGGACTACAAGTGCTCTGCTTTGCCACACCTCTTATGCCAGCAATGCCTCCTTATTCTCATATACATATGCCTCCCCAAAAACCTTTTCAACTAGTTCCCATCTCTATTAAAAAATGCACCCCAGGGTGCCACATGTGCTCAAGATGCCGATACAGCGGGAACCGATACAGTAGCTGCCAGTTATACAAGTCTGGCCACACTGGACCGTGTATATACCATTAATCTTGTGTTTTAGTGAACCAATAGCATTTATACAAACAAAAAAATACAGTAAGTTCTAAGCAAAGTAATGGGGTGTTATTTTTTACCTCCATGGGAATAAAGGCAAAACACTGGAGACATCTTAAAGGAATCACAATTCAGCTAGCACAGGAGGGATGTACAATGGAAAATATATATTTGTAAGAGGAACTATGGTCAAAAAGGACCATGGTCCCTTTGTACTACACAGAAGCAGCGCTGTGCTTCGACGCCTGTAAAACAAAAAACGGCTGTCCGGGAACTCGCCTCTTCCAGGTCCTCTTCTACAGCTGCAGCCTAGCGCCCAGGACCAGTGCAGATAGGCTGCTCATGAATGGGGGAGCGTCACCACATGAATGGGGGAGCGTCACCACATGAATGGGGGAGCGTCACCACATGAATGGGGGAGCGTCACCACGAGCAGCTTATCAGCGCTGCCAGCGGCCAAGCCCATCAGAGCTAGCACTGGAGGCAGATAGGCTGCTCCATGGCAGCCATAGAAGAGGACCCAGAAGTGGGGAGCTTCCAGACGGCCAGTATTTTGTTTTACAGGCGACAGGCACTAGGGGGCAGCCCAGGTCACACAGCCCTGTGGCTGTATAGTAAAGAGGCACGGTCATTTTGACAATTTCCTCTTCAAACCGGACCATCACCCTAAATAAGAGTCTATCTTGTATGTTTCCTCTACCCTGTATATACAAATTGCCCACATTAAAAATCATTCTACCTGCATCTACTGCATTTTCTTTAAACAACCAAGATGGTGGTACATGGAGTTTCAGAATGCCTGCAAACAGCAAGTGTCTGATTGTGCCTCTCTGCATTCTGGGATTGCTGTCCTTTTCCTGAGCCCAGCTCTGCTCTGTCTGTGCCAAATATGGATATAACCCCCCATGCTTTTCACCCCTTTTCTCAGTATGTGATGCTTCTGAGGCAAGAGGCAAGATGGCGACGCGCGTATCCTAGAGTGCTGAACAGAGTTTCAGCCCAGTCGGGAAAAGAATAGAAAGTGACTAAAAACTTAAAATATATTAATTTTAGATGCTGGGAAATAGTTTAAGGTTTAGGCGTTTCATTAAATGTTGCTGAAGGTCTGGTTTAAGAAAGCAAAATGGCACAAACAAACAGAAGCTAGGTATAAGGGGAAAATATTGCCTACAATAGGACTTTTATAAAAGATTTCATTTTAATACAAATGTTGCCACTAGGGGAGCAAGATAAAAGCACTAACTATAATAGGTAAGAAAACAAATACACAATATTAATTAAAAATGAAATTGAGGGGGGGGGGGGTTTAAGTGCAGTATTTTCATTTTACAGAATATTTATATCCTGGTTTGAAGATAATCAAGCAAGTCCTTCAACACATCAGTGCTCACCAAAAACCAGTGTGACAGTTTGAACAAACACAGCCGTAAGGAGTCTCCCAAACCCATGTTGATTTATTTACTCACCAAGGAAGTATCTTCTATAAAATTATGGGTTTTAAAACCGACCAATGTTTACTCTGGAATGTGATCATTTCCATACAGGTTTATTTTTATTTAGTTACATAGCAAACTGGGAGCATAGCAAACAGTCACTCACCACAGCTCCACACCCTCCTACTAAAACATGAAGGACTTTGGAATAAATTAGGATGTTCCAGCAGGAGCCGGAATGCTGTGTTTAAAGCAGCCAAGTCTTGTCTGTCCATATAAGTTAGTTTTTTAAGCGTTCATTTTTTTTAGCACTGTCTAGAGACACATTTGTGTCTAAGCCAATTTTGCATACGGCTTAAATAATCTAAACATTTGAACTTGCTCTTTAGTTTTTGGATACAAGAACAGCGATGATTTAGGGTATACTAAGTGACAGCAGATTTCAGGCATCCAACATAAGTAAATTAGTTAATTCCCTGCTCATGGATTACTATTATAGTTATGGGGTAATATTTCACAGCGGGTCAAAGTGTCAGTGCCTGAAGCCAAAAATACAACTCCACTAATAAACAAAACACTTGGATTTCAAGGTAGAGGTCAAACAATTTAGCAATCGGCTGCAATGCTTCCTACTCTGGATGAAGGAGATTATCACAATTGTGGAATTGGCAAGATAACTGGATGGCCAGTCAGGGGGACCCTGCCACAAACGCAGAACAACCCTTTAAGGAAATTAACTCCAAAGCTCTTTTAAATGTGCTCCAAAAATGTCTAGGTCCCAAGAAACAGCACACTGCCACCTCTACACAGTATGGAGGTGCATTTTCTCACACTGACAACTGCATTGCACTTAGACTGAGATGGCTCTGGAAAAACGGGGGGCATGGCTTCCGAAGATGGGGAGCTTTTGTAACAGTAAACCTGGAAGAATGTGCTATATGGCCAAAAGCTCATTTTCAAAGCCGTTTACTCAGTGCAGCCCAAACTACACCTCCAGGATGGATTTTTTTTCTTGCGTCCCAAAAAGAGGTAGTCACAATTAGACTATATACTTTACATACATACACAAAAGGTAATGCTTCATGCGGGGGGGGGGGGGGGGGGGCAGTACAATGGGCATAGAGTACAGGTATAACAAGTTGGCTCACTTCAAGCAATGAGGCTATAGAGGTGGTGGTGATGGAAGGGGTCTTCCTGAATCAGAAATTGCCCATCCAGGCCACCATCCCAAGGTGGCACTTGGAGAAATTCTGGTCCAGAATAGTTAATAGAAAGAGATGGACAAGTTCGAGTGAGGAACGACTGGAGGGTCGGGGGGGGGGGGGGGGGGGGGGGAATTGTTATGCATAGAATGAAGGTAATCTTCTTACATTAGGAGTAACCAGGCAGCTATTACAAGTCGCTTATAGTTGTTGAGGCTCCAGATGAGCCAAAGGTCTGTGACGAAAAAGTATTTCAAGCTCAAAGAAGAATTCTGTTTTGACATCTGATGTGGTGACAATAATTACTACTGTAATCAGAAATTTTACCAGTGGGAACAAAACGACAAGAGACCACGACAGAGCTTTTGTTCATTGTCAAGCCTTTGCAAAGCTGAAATCTAGTTCAGATTGGTGGTGCCCAGATGGGTCAGGTTTTGTTCCAGGTGTAGAGTACTTTGGCCTAAAAAGGAACAGCCACCTCCCTAGACACTATAATTCCTCAACTCCTTCACTGCATCTCAGTGCAGCAGCCACCCCCCCTATACATCTATCTTGGCACACACCTGCACCAGGCCTTTTCGAATGGTTGGTGTGTATGCTAAGGTGGAGAATTGGCCAGTGGCCCTCATACCATTAAAATTTCCCTGCACAGGTTGTGGTTTCTCCCGGCCTATCCCCTCTATTTAGTTGCTATTAGAGGCCTCCCACTGAGCTCAGAACTGCAAGGGAAATCTAAATAAGCTAGATTCAGCAATGTACATTTTTTATTAATTTTGTTGTTTTTTTTTACGCGAAACAGCTTTTTCTCATTTTTTTAAATTTGCACAAGTAAATAGGGTGCTAAATTGCCCAAAGGGAGAAAAACCATGACGCTGAATCAACCCTAACATAGCAAGTGCCACTTACTGGCTGAGCGGCCCTAACATGCGCTGGGAAGATGAGGAAAAAATGGTGACCTCGGGGGATACACACAGTGGGGCATCCGTAATCAGGATGCCTCCCACCAGGATAAATGAAAGGTGAAACTCTTGGTACAGGAACACACCAACTTCCTGCCACCCTACTGCCCTTGGGAAGAGGGTAAAAAGAATCTTAAAATCTCCCACTTATATGTGAATACCTTATGTATTGACAAAGGTGCTTTCTTGGCTTCAATTTGAGTCAAGGCTGAGCTTAAAAGGGAGTGTCATGGCGCAGCTTTATGACTTGTGTGCATGCCCTGCTTTGGTCAGGGCTGTTGGGACCACTCTAAGTTGCCAGGGTCGCTCACGCTGAAAGCTCTAAGGGACAGAGTAGTGATTTTGACTATCCTGGGTTTTGGTCCCCGGGCCACCCCAATCGGGGGTGCCCTGCTGTGTGAAACCCCCCAGATTGCCCGAAGAAAGTCACCTGTTCTCAGTCCCACGGCGCGTGCGCGGCCGCTCATCCAAATTTGCACACTCGGAGCCGCTGACGTCACGCCATCTAAAACGCGTCTAAGACCAGCAGCTTGGAGTGCGCTGGTGGCCGCATCCCCCACTTCCCTCTAACAGGGCGCATACCCGCGCTGGCAATCACAAATGACTGATGTGGGCACGCACCCTGCTAAAGGGATAGCGAGGATGCGGTCATGGCTCACGCATGCGCTGTTGGAGCGGGAGCAAAGGTGAGTGAACGGGGGACATGGGGGTTTTCACACAGCAGGGCATCCCGATTTTGGATGCCTCCGGGGGAGGGAATCAATCAGCCCGGTAGTCTTATAGATTCCCAGGCCGATCGAGCTGGGTTTTGGTTCACTCTAAGAACACTTGCAAGGTCCTGTGCACAGTGTTAGCAAATCATTGAGGATTTATTTCTTGCAATGGCTGTGTTCTGTAATCACCTCATCCTGGCATACCTCCAAGCTTAAAATAAGTATTAATTGCTGCTGGCAGATACCATATGGCCTTTTAATAATCTAAACGAGATTGGCTTAAAAAAAAATAAAAAAACAGAAAAAACACAATGTTATGTTGGGTAAACTGCAAAACGCAGTTTCATTTTACACAATCAAGAACATAGAGGGGAAATTTAAACTTTTCTCAAAACTATAAATCTAATAGAATCACCTTTAATTGCCTATATTCTATATAGCAATCTTCATGGAGACTTAAGAGAAAAATGACATCATCTTGCCATTAACCATTCAGAGCACATCACTGCTCAGCAGGCTACTGGAGGGTCCAGTGTAAAAGGCCAAATCAGCATCTATTCAGCAGACATGCTTTGTTCCCTGGCAACAGCCCGGTGACTACCAGTTATCTGGCGCTACCCCTGCCACTACAGATGATAAAGCTCTGGCTGAATGAGTCTGCTGCTACCTGTGTGGGATAAAAGTGAGAAAAACAGCTGCAGCACCATTAGAAAATACAGACCCAACACAAAGGCCTTGGTTTGCATTTAGTGAAGGCTTAAAAGGAAAGGAGAGTTTCACGGTGATCAAAGGGTTTTCTCACATCAGGGCATCCCAAATCAGGATGATCAGAAAGAGTTTTGTTCCTCTTTAAAAGGCTATCTGTGGGCATCCTAAAATCTAATAGAATCCTTGCTGTACTTCTCATGCAGAAGATTGCTCCTGGTCTAGTTTCTACCAAAAGCTCTTACTGGTGGCAATGTCCCCAGTGGTTTCAAGAGATCACAGTTGCAGCTAAATTTGTGCATGTTTCCCTGCTGCACGGGGAGGGGGAAACTGTATATGCATACCCTGTTTCACTGAAAAGAAGCCCTAGCATAATTTTGCAAGATTTCTGAGGATGATTTCAATACAAGCCCTACCCCAAAAATAGCCCCAATTCAAAATAAATGCACTCAAAATCACCCATAAGATCTGAAACAGTAAGGGTTGGCAAGTGTAGTGGCAAGGGGCAAATACAGAAATTTCCCTTGGCCACAGGACCAGAAGGCCCCCCATCACAGTAAGGGCCCCAGGCAGAGACATTTCCAAAACGACTGATATTCCTGGTGTGTGCCGATGTATAAAACTTTTATTTTTATATTCTATTTGCTATGACCACTTCTGTACCCTCAGCTGGCTCCAGCATGCGGCTCCCCTGGCATCTGTGCAACAGTGTCAATTTTTGGAGTTTTGCAGCTTAATCAATAAATGAGCATTTATGGAACAATAAAGATATCCCATGAAAACATACCTCAACGCATCTTTTGGAGCAAAAATTATACATAAATAAATGTGTATAAATATAAAATTTTCGAGGAAATAGTATGGAAAGGTATATGGTGGATGGAGTGGAGTTAGGGGGGCATGTTTACAGAACAGGATCATCAGAATAGGAGCTTCCCAAGACAGTGGATCAGGTGTGATCATTGTGATTTTAAACTTTGCTCTATTAGTTTCACACCCTGCTGATTAGGGATAGCTTGTGCTTTTGGGCGATTGCTCCGCAATCGCAGTGTGGAGGGTGTTCAGCGCTAGTGCTCTCCACTTACATAAGGGGGGGATGCACCCTCAGGATTTCGTCACGGGACCTGGCAGGATCAGGCAAGATCACTGACGCATCAGGTGCGGGTGCCCTGGGGTAGGCTAGTGGCTGGGCCTGGAATCTTTTATATTCCAGAGGGTTTTAATCCACTTTAAGTAAAAATTCTCACATGAAAACATCTATGGGCAGTTTGTTTTTCTAGGGCTCCTTTCACATTGTGTGCTTCCAATGCAATGGGTTGGAAGTCTAGTAGCACAGTGCAGTACACTTTTTGTACTGCTCTTTACCTGCATAATACTAGGGTCTGTTCTATTTGCAGCCATCAGAAGAAGCCTCCAGTCCTTTGATGGAGGCAGTAAACCTGGAGGGAGTAGGTGCAGAGGACCAGAGCCTCAGTTCAGTGGATGAGGAAGTGAGGAACAGAGTGTCAACAGTGGCAGGACGACCATGAGCCTGCCAGAACACAAAGCATAAATGGGAAAGGGGCGTTCAATTACATTGATTTTCCTGCCTTACTTTACACCTGCATCAGACCTGCTAAGCACCATCAGTACATAGATAAAAACAAAGGTTACTATTTAGAGAACAGTCAAGCGCACCTCTCATGTAAAGGCACCAGAACACCACCTCCCAACAAATCCAGCACATCCAAGGGTTGGGCCGAGTTTCGGATCACTTTCCCTGCATTTGCCAGCGTCAGGAAATACAGACAAATCTGCCTTCTTCCAGGTTTTCAGTCAAGTCAACAACAAAAATCCATGGATGTTCTAAGGACCAAAAGGTATTGATTGGAACAATAAATCCTGACTTGTACCAAATTAGATGAACCTTCTGTTTTGCAACAGAGACAGAAATAAGAAGCCTAACTATCCTTATAGGCAGTTACATAGATAAGATGCTTTAACCCTTCCACTTTTGTCGAGCCATTACACTGTTTAAACTGCACTGTTTAGAATGTTTGCAATTAAACATTGACGATTGACCTACCTACCAAGTACCGACTTAAAATAAAAGGTTTCCCTCCAACCAATAAAGCGGTTAAAAGAACATTATGTACCATGTTTTTTGTTTTTCACAATAGTGGCTATTTAATAATATACCTGTCTATCAGACAGTAACCCCCTTGAACACTGTAAAAAGTGTTTCAACAAAACACAACCTGAGTTACTGGATGTTTATCTGGAAAACATCAGGTTGCCTCAGTTTGCTGCGACTGGATGAGGTCAGCTACTTTCCTATTTACACATCACTTGTAATGATAAAATCCAGGTGGCTCCAAATACCAACTCTGTGTGTGTCACACCTAAAAATATTTTAACGTGATCTTGGAGTAAGAAAAACAAAAGGGGGTTGGCGGACAGCCCTGCTGGCCAAGTTACTAACCTGGGAGAAGCAGCCCGAGGAGCTATCTATCAGAGTCCAGTGCGTTAGGCTTCGTTCTGCTTTAAAGAGAAGCAACCACCCTCACTATTTTTTAAGAATTGAGGGGCAGTGGTTTTCCTCTTTATGACGCATCTCCTCCCTTTGATGGTCTGAATTACTCACCTTTTCAAGGAATCCTCGCTGCGGCATCCAATGCAGGTCCAATGCAAACTAAAGGAAATATTCCCTTATACAAATCTGTACATCTCTGCAACTGGTATTTTTTTAAAGACCTTTTTGATTAGATTTTCCAGTTCTGCATAATATGACTGATGAAGAAAATAGTTTTCTCGAACGCTTACCTCAAATATACAGAGTTCTGGCAACAAAAGTGATCGAAGCAGACCAATCACAGTGCTGGATTTCTCTGGGAAACAAGGCAAAAGGATAGGACACAAGGGGTAAGGGTAAGGTAATCTCCTATTTTTAGCCATTCATGCACAGGAGGGTGCCCCCCTGCACCTGTGTAAAATGGATGTCCCAGTTTAAACTACACCAGCAGAGAGGCACAAGGAAAGGACACAAGGGGTAAGGGATACAATTGGTTGGGTGACAGGAATAAAATAACGTGCATCCCTTTTGATGATTTCATATATGAAGAAGACCACCACTGTCCTAAGAAACAGAATTTTTCTATATTCTATAGTAAAATCAGGGGAAAGACCATGGTATGCTACATCTGATTTAACTTATAATATTTATATTATATTTATTTATATATTATTTATATTATACTTATAACTATCTGAGCAAAAAAAGCAAAAACACACACCTTTTGCCCCCCCCCCCCCCAAGCTCCTCTGTTGACACACAGCTTCTCCGTCCTGCGTTGGCATCTGTATACTCACCGTAGAGAGATCCTGGCTCCCAGCGGTGCGGCATCTCTAGGTGATGATTTGGGGGGCCTTTCACTGCAATGGAGGGGGCATGTGCAGAGACTAGTTTGGTGTGCCACAAATGGAGTAGAATTGTGGGGGCAGGAACATGGGCTCCAGGACACTGCCAAGATATGCTGCATCGTTGGAAATAGATGCCAGTGCAGAGCAGAGAAGCTGCGTGCCAACATCGGACCCACACAGGGGAACTGTGGGGGACAAAAGGTGATGATAGGATCCCCTGACCCAAATAGTTTGTTAAATGCATCGTGCCACCAACAGGATTTGGCAAATACTGAGACTTTCCAACAAACTAGACATGTATCTGCAATAACAAGCAAGTCCAGCCATCTGACTTAAAAAAAAAAAAAAAAAAAAAAAAAAATGAAAAAAAAGAGCATAACCTAATATCAGGCCAACAACGTACCAAAATACCCTAACAAATAAAAAATCCTTTCTATGCCATTTAGTGTAGGGTGTATTTATACTGGCCATGGTATAGTGATTGCAGAAAGATGCAGAAGTCTGCAGAAATGACAAGGCATTGTGTAGTAGAGGCGGATATCTACACAATTCAGTGTGCAGCCTGTTCAAATATTTTACATTCCAGTGTCAAAGCGTAAGTCAAACACCAGGACCCCAGTTAGGAAACAAAAAAAACAGAGGCCGACATAGGTATTGTCTGTACTTACAGTGCAACAGTGTTTCAGTGAGTACAAAGCACATTATACCCTAGCCCGAGAGCTAGGAGCTCTAGTCTATTAGCGATGGCCCAATACCACATAGTTTTGTAAAGATTATCCCATTTCGCTCACTACAGTTTCTATTCAAAGCAGATAAAATCTCAAAAATGGTTCCACCGCTCAATCTCCCCCCCCCCCCCCCCTTTTTCCACTGCTGAAGCCATGACCTGAGGCATTTTTTCGATAGGGTCCATTAGGTCAGTTCCACTGACGCTCCCAGGCATTTCGAACGGCTGGGAGCATGCACGGCCAAAGAGAATGCCCGAGGATGAGCCGGGGGGCTCCAAATACCAACTCTGTGTGTGTCACACCTAAAAATATTTTAACGTGATCTTGGAGTAAGAAAAACAAAAGGGGGTTGGCGGACAGCCCTGCTGGCCAAGTTACTAACCTGGGAGAAGCAGACAGAAATCTGTCACTTGCAATTATTGCAGCCCGAGGAGCTCTCTTTCAGATTCCAGTGCCAGTGTGTTAGGCTTCGTTCTGCTTTAAAGAGAAGCAACCACCCTCACTATTCTTTAAGAATTGAGGGGCAGTGGGGCAGAATATATGAATGTGTATTTGGCGAGTCCAGGTCAGCAGTTCTTCCCAATTTCAGCCCTTTGTTTTACTGTATGCGTGGCCCCCCAATTATAGGATGGGGAGTGGAAGTAGACGTCCCATAATTCTTGACTGGAAGGCAGTTTTAAAGCAGGCATATTTCCCAGCATCCCTCAGCCAGCTATACTTACCTTTCCCAGGTCAGATCACAACACACTTTGTGAAGCTGAAGATCAGTGGCAGAAGAGGGAGTGCAACCCCTCAGCACCTAATAAGGTGTATGAAAACCAGACCTAGAGTCTAAGCTCATTACTATTAGATGCTAGATCTGGTTAGACATCCATCCCCTGGGGAATCCCGGTTTGGCATGTCCACCATATTCTTACATCTCCAACAAGCTCACGGCAAACGCACGGCCGGCATCTCGCTCGTGCACAACCATTCCTGCCAAAAGTAAATGGCTGACGTGGCCACACACAGCCCTAGACTCAATAGGTTCCAATTCAGCGTCCTTAGCTGAACACTAATATGTGCAGTCAAAGAAGAGATTCGGAGGAGAGCCACACCTGTGCCATGGTAACGCTGGCGAGGTACGTATAGCGGCCGACTAGTGGTGGTACAGATCAGGGTGGGTAAAATCCAGGGTTTAGGTACTTTCTAAAGTGTGGGTCACGTATTGCAACCCCGCTTTATTTTAGAATTCCCCATAATCAATATGAGACTGCACTGAAAATTTCAACACTCTATATACAAAGCAGTGTGCCTGTGTGGGTGGAACACACTCAGTAATTATACAATGAGGCAGGTCCCACTCCTTGCCTAAACACCCACCAAGACACAGCACCACTGCTAAATATTAAAAATATTTATTTATTGATAAATATTTATTGTCCTGAGGAAGTGACGCGTATGATGTCACGCAACGCGTAGACGGTTGGGGCAGTGGGCAGGTGGTCGTATAGTCATGTAAGCTCACCTTTTCTTTGTTTTGGGGATTTTTTCTTTGGTCCTCCCTGGCTTGTGTTCTCACCATTTACGTTTTGGAGTTGTAGGTAGTCCTTTGGTTTAGGGCATTATAGATTTTTGATTAGGACAAATATTACACAGTTGTTGGTGTTTATGTATAATAAATTTTATTAAATAAATTGGGATAGATAAGGTACGTTATTTAGCACATTGCACTTATGCACTTTAAACTGTAGCCAGGTATTTTATATCATTAATTGTTACCAGATAAACTAGAAATGCCATTCCCATTGCCCCCATAAGTGTTTTCCTTCCTTATTGTACACCGTTTTTGTCTTTTATGTTTAGTGTTTGTAAGTATATGACTTTTTTCTATCAATAAATAAATATTTTTAATATTTAGCAGTGGTGCTGTGTCTTGGTGGGTGTTTAGGCAAGGAGTGGGACCTGCCTCATTGTATAATTATTTTAGAATTCATAATACATTAGGCGGATGAAGGTGAAAAATCTGTTAATGATCAGCCTGAATGGAAATCTTTAGCTGGGTTTAACCATTTACTTAGACACAAGTATTAGTTGCTTGCTTTTACAGAGTTCAGCTTTCACTACGAAAAGGAAAAATGCAGAAAATGAAAACACATATGAACAGCTGTACCGACCCTGTGTTTGGGGTTCCTCAGCTTACATATAACCTATACCTGGAATGCATATAGAGAATTAGTCTGAAATAGTCTCCTCTTTACAATGACCTAACCACGCCGACATGGCTTGAGTATATTTGTAAAAACCACAAAAAAAATCTGGAGGCCAGGAAAGATGAAAGGGGTGGGCCACGTCGCGGTTAATGGCAGAATATCCTCTACAATAACTGCTGAAGAGCAAAAGCTACAGAAATGTGTCCTCCATGTGCTTGCAGTTGGCATGGACAATAAAAACATAAGATAGCCTGGTAGTTCCTGTAGCAAAACCTTGTGAGAACCAGGCACAGGCCTCTGTGTGGGAAACCAGAGGACAGCCTCTAAACTTAAATAGGTGGTGGGTGAGACCTAGTCCTATGCGTCACATTTTTAAGACGAGAGTAATATACAGTCAAAAAATTCTTGTAAATTCTTGTGAAATGACATCTAAAAATGAAGCTTTACCATTCCTATGACATGTCAGGCAGCTAGCATTCTACAAAGAGTGTGATCATGACTAGCTTCAAAACAGGAGGACAATGTAGAAAGTCTGAAAAGTACGGTAAGCACTTTTTTTTTATAATTCGTGCATACAAATTAATCAGTAAATAAATATATACACAAAGACTTGTGACCCGATGTATAATATACACACAAGCTAGAGTCAGCATTTCACTACAGGTTCCCTTTACACATCCTCATCACAAGTGTTTGGCAAGTCAAAGATTTTCATTTTCATGCTGAAGTCAGTACAATTTTCATCCAACAAGGTCCAGCATTACACCCCCCCCCAGCACAGCGACAGCAGGGTGCCGCCACCACCACACCCCCTTCACAACAACCTGCCACCACCACACCCCCTTCACAACAACCTGCCAACACCACCCCTCATTGACAGCAACAGAGGGGTGCCACCACCACACCCCCTTCACAACAACCTGCCACCACCACACCCCCTTCACAGTGACAGCCATCTGCCATCAGCCACCTTCACAACAACCTGCCAACACCACCCCTCATTGACAGCAACAGAGGGGTGCCACCACCACACCCCCTTCCACAGTGACGGCCATCTGCCACCTTCACAACAACCTGCCAACACCACCCCCCATTGACAGCAACAGAGGGGTGCCACCACCACATCCCCTTCCACAGTGACAGCCATCTGCCACCTTCACAACAACCTGCCAACACCACCCCCCATTGACAGCAACAGAGGGGTGCCACCACCACATCCCCTTCCACAGTGACGGCCATCTGCCACCTTCACAACAACCTGCCAACACCACCCCCCATTGACAGCAACAGAGGGGTGCCACCACCACATCCCCTTCACAGTGACAGCCATCTGCCACCTTCACAACAACCTGCCAACACCACCCCCCATTGACAGTGACAGAGGCATGCCACCACCACATCCCCTTCACAACGATCTACCGACAACACCCCCCACAGACAGCGACAGAGGCATGCCACCACCACACCCCCTTCACAACGATCTACCGACAACAACCCCCCACAGACAGCGACAGAGGCGTGCCACCACCACACCCCCTTCACAACGATCTACCGACAACAACCCCCCACAGACAGCGACAGAGGCGTGCCACCACCACACCCCCTTCTCAACAACCTGCTAACACCACCCCCCACAGACAGCGACAGCAGGGTGCCACCAACACACCCCCCTTCACAGCAACAGCTACCTGCCACCCCTTACACAACAACCTGCCAACACTAACCACCCACTGACAGGGTACTACTGCCACCCCCCCCCCTTTCACAGCATCAGCCAACTGCAACCCCATTCAAAGCAAGAGCCACCTTCCACCTGCCCCTTCAGCACTCTCGCAGCAACAGCCACCTGCCATATGCCCTCCACCTCCCTCACAGCAACAGCCACATGCCCCTCCACAGCAACAGCCACCTGCCCCTCCACCACCCTCACAGCAACAGCCACATGCCCCTCCACAGCAACAGCCACCTGCCATATGCCCCTCCACCCCCCTCGCAGCAACAGCCACTTGCCATATGCCTCTCCACCCCCCCCCCCCTGCAGCAACAGCCACCTGCCAAATGCCCCTCCACCACCCTGACAGCAGCCGCCACCTGCCATATGCCACTCCACCCCCTCACAGCAACAGCCACATGCCCCACCACCCCCCTCACAGCAACAGCCACCTGCCCTATTCCCCTCCACCCCCCTCGCAGCAACAGCCACTTGCCATATGCCCCTCCACCCCCCTCGCAGCAACAGCCACTTGCCATATGCCCCTCCACCCCCCCCCCGCAGCAACAGCTACCTGCCAAATGGCCCTCCGCCACCCTGACAGCAACAGCCACCTGCCACCTGCTTCTCTACCACCCGCACAGCAACAGCCACCTGCCATAACTAATAGGGCTGTACCCACCAATCATCTTGATGCTCTAAACTTGTGCACTTGGGGAATCTGATGGAGCCAGATGCCCATCCACCACCCTCACAGAAACAGCCACCTGCCACTGCCTACACTACCCCCACTCAAAGCGACAACAGCCAGCCACAAGCCCACCCCCAACAGCCACCTACACACCCGCCTGTTATCAACACACCCACCCCAACACCCACCTGCTATCCACACACCCACCCCAAAAGCCACCTGCCACCCACCACAGACAGAACACACCTAGTAAGCGGTGTGATGAGGGGCAGCCATCTGATAAGCACACCAGGGGGCCCTTTGAGCATCAGCCACCTGCAGGGAGAACAGCTGCCCCCTCCACCTGCCACAGTAAGACACAGCATAGGAGCTCATCCACTTTGTGTAGTAACAGGGTGAGAGCGCTCAGTGACAGGCACCTACCTGGCAGCAGGGTAGTCTTCAGCTTATTGATCTTGGTCTCAGGGCTGAGCTTCTCTTCATGCTGTAAGACACAGGAGGACGCCATTAGGATGGGTGTGTGTGGAGACCCCCCATTAGGTGCCCAGTACAGGCGCCACACAGGAGGCTCTCCACTAAAGCTGACAGCAGTGGCACTTGTAGCCCCCTCCCCCGTGTGCACCCACCACAGCCCAGGGCGGGGTATAAGAGGCTCACCTACCTGTGGAGGCAGAAGGTAGGACCTGAAGGTGGGCTTAGCCTGCTTCATGGCGAACATGGTCTCCCCTGCAGAGTTGGCTGACGATAGGACAGCGAGGTGCAGGCGGCGCTCACCCTCCGTGCTGCTCCATAGCTGCGAGTGCCGGGCGTATGTGGGGTGTCAGGCCAGACATGTCCCTCAGCCCGTGTCTGTGTGTGTCTCACTCCCACACGCACTTCATATTTGCCTTCTCACTGATTTCCTGTGAGCGCCTCTGCCTTTCTTCTCCCGGCCTGCGCACATGTGCAGAGCTCCCGGCCTGCGGCGCCCTCTGGCGGCAACCCTGCGCACTGCGCCCCCCAGAATATATCACATATATATATATAGACAGGACTAGGCAAAATAGTGCTCAGTGCCAGAACAAAAACATTCAGCACTAGTATTCTGACCCATCCTACAGTGTTGCTGCTCTCCCTTACTGCTCCCATGCTGTGCCCCCTCCTCATTACTGAGCCCAATATTGGGGGCAGTGGTGGACAGGGGCCAAAATGCAGCCCTTCATTTACCAGACACTGGCCGGCCCCAGACATTCCTGCTGAGGCCCCTCAAACCGTGATGTCCACCCCATCTCCTATCCAAGGGCCAGCTCCAGGTTTATGTGGGCCCTTGAGCGGCATGGTCTCAGTGGGCCCCTTTGTAGTGAAAAGTCACGTCACATCACAGAGGGACGTCCCAAATCTGGATGCACTGCCACCGTGGTCATTGCCTGCCCACCCTAAGGAGATGTGGACCCCAACTGTGGTGGTGCCCATCTAGTCCACCGGTCAAGCACCGTCTCACGCTCCAAAGGACAGCCCTGTCAGTGGGCCCCCCTGGAGCCGTGGGCCCCCGGCAGCCGCCCGCCTTGCCGGGTGCTGACGCCGCCCCTGTCCTAGCCATCAATTAATGAGGGGACGTAGCCGAATTTAACAAATGTCCCTCTTTCCCATCCTGAAAAGTTGGTAGGTATATTGGGGGCTGGGGTTCCTTGGCTTGTGGTTACAGTGGGGTTGGGTAGAGCAGAGGAGTAGCTAGGCTTTCTGGCATCCGGGGCAAAGATTCAAAATGGCGCCCCCCACCTGTGCACAGTCCCCCCTTTGGTGCCCCCCTGACCTGCTGCACCCGGGGCATGTGCCCCCCTGCTCCCCCCTAGCTGCGCCCCTGGGGTAGAGGGAGCTGAGAGGGAGACTTAGGGCCTTATTCATGAAGGTATAGCACCAGGTAGTGCCTTGTAAACGACAGGTAGCGGCAGGCGAAAGCCGGAGACGGTACGTAATTCCATATTTATGAATCCAAATCTGGTGAGCGACTAGAACAACGCCAACGATTCATCATTATCCCAGGCTCAGCGTACAGCGCTGGTGTTCAGCCTTGCAGAGCGCCACGTATTTCCTCTCGCTACCTGGAGCTCTCCCGTACCTTTCTATGGACGATCCTTAAATCCCTTTCCTGATCCCAATTTTTTTTTTTTTATAAAATCTCAAATCTTTCAGACGTATCCTGGCCTAGAAAATGACATTTTTGAAAACTTTTTTGATTAATAATATTTTTATGTAGAATTGTTATTACAAGTCTGGTATTAAAGTGTTCATGTTACAATGTAATAACAATGTAATTCCATATGTTTTCGCTTTGTTACTAGTGGATACATGTTCATAAACAGCCTTTGATCACAACGCTTCTGGCGCTATGGGCTACAACTACATGATTTTGAGCGCCAGTGATGTTTGGGGCTGTTTTTCTGATAAATGTGGTGTGAGTTGGTCGCACTGAGCTGGCGCTACCGTTCGCTCCCATACAGCATAGTACTGCGACTCACACAACATATTCATCAATGCCGGCCAGCGACTGAGGAGCTCTAAAACAACTAACCATAGTCGAGCAGAGCGACTACTAGCAGTCTCTCTGAAATCCGCTCTACAGACGCTCATCTGTCGCTACCTGGCGTTAGTAATGAATCAGCCTGTAATGGGGCAGGGATTGAATGTGGGTGATAGAAGCAGCAGCCCAACTGGCCCCAAAGCCGTGCAGCCCTCCAGGCATTGTCCTGGGTCTCCCTATTGCCAGTCTGTCCCTGGATGAGGGCATACCTTCCAAGTGCCCCTCGTTTGGAGGGACTGTTCCTCTTTTGAGTCTATGTTTCCCCTCGTCCCTTGTGTTTATTTGTCCCTTCTTGTGGTGTAACATTCAGATCTGCATCAATAAATGATTCATTTGCCTATTCAACGTGTTTATATTGTTGTAACTGTTACAACCTCCTGTCTCCTATCAATGAGGGGGTGCAGCTTAAAGTGGACCAACACCCAGGATTTTGACTATCCTGGGTGTTGGTCCACTTAGGTGGGGCACCCCCGATCGGGGGTGCCCCGCTGTCTGAAACCCCCCCGATCGCCGCAAAAACTCACCTCTCCCCGCTCCCACGTGACCTCGTCCGGCCAATGACAGCGCTCAGAGCAGCTCTGGTATGCGCGTCCAAAGCCGCTTGGACGCGCATACCAGAGCGCTGTCATTGGCTGCGTCTCTCGCTTCCCTCTAACAGGGAGCGCGCCTGCGCCGGCCATTCACAAAACGGCCGGCGCGGGAGCGCGCCCTGCTAGAGGGAAGCGAGAGACGCGGCCGCGTCTCGCGCATGCGCCGTTGGATCGCCAGTAAGGTGAGGATTGTGGGCCTCCTGGGGGGATGTCCCGCGGGGAGGGATCTGATCGGGATCTGATCGGGATGTCCCGCGGGGAGGGATCTGATCGGTCCGGGAATCTTATAGATTTCTGGGCCGATCCCCCCTGGGTGTTGGTCCACTTTAAAGGGATAGAGTAGACAAAGACAATTATTAGGCCATTGTGTCGGGCTACATTGCACTGTTCTAAACTGTTTTCATTTTTTAAGTTGAAGAAGAAATGGCTGAGATATCAAGGTTTATAGTTTCACCTTATGATTTCTCTTTTGAAATATTTGGGTGTTGGCCTTGGCTCTGTGATGCCGTATGATAATCAGCATAATGGGCGGGGTCTGTAAGACAGGCATTCTCATCACCCTGGCTGTGTTCCCTCTCCCCCAGTGTCCACAGTCTGATGATGCAGAGCTTTAGACCACTAGCTTAGCACTATTATTGGTGGTCTATGGCAAAGGAAATCAGGGGGTGTACCAATACTCTGTTTCTACTTTCAGGAGCAGCTACATTCTGACAGGAAGGGGGAGCGCAGCCATGATGAGGTGGCATGCAGAAAGATAGTTTATGCACAGTCCTTTTAATTAACAAACTGTCTTTCTTTCCCACCCAGAAAAGTTGGAGGGTTATGGCCTGCACCACTAATAGTGCCTCTGACCCATTGGCTGAAGACAGAATGGCTGCAAAAAAGGTTCCCCTAATGGCCTTGGAACCCAGGGCGATCTCCCTCCCCTAGAAACAGCCCTGCCTATAGAGCAGGGGTACAAAGCCCTTTTTGATCTGCATTGTCTTATTGTACCACTTCAAGGGGCCGTAATAAACATTATCCTGCAGGAAAGGTGTAACCTTAAATAGGGGCCACCATCGGGGGGGTCAGAGCCTTGGACCCCAGTTGAGTGAAGTAGCTGTGGAGGAGAGAACCGGTGGAGCTACTGTATGCAAGGCAGCCGCGGCGGATGGGCAGGGTCATATGTACAAAAAGGCAAACCTATTCAATTTTGAATGCTGCACCCTCAGCATTAACCCCTGGCAGCCTGTAAAAAGTCCCCCCCCCCCCCCCTATTCGATCTCGCACCTCCATTTCACTTCAGGCTTATGTTGATCATGCTGCGAATGCACTAGTGGCCATGGCACTGGCTGGAAGAAGCTTTTAGTTGCAGCTTCTATTACTTGTCTGTCACTCAGGTGAAAGAACAAGTAGGCAGAAGGGGGTAGGTGCAGCATGGGTGTTGGCACGGCTTCAACAAGACAAGCTGGGGAGGGGACATCCAGAATGCTTGAGCCCCCTCCACACAAAACCCTGATATTCTTACCTTAGCCACAATCCTTGCCAGGAATACAGTGCCTCGATTGGCCGCCTCACACTCACGTGGGTAGTGGACGCACCCATTGTTCTGACCACCATAAAGCCCCACCCACTTGAGTGCTGGTGAGCAATTGTGGCCCGTATTCCAGGTGAGGATCATAGCTAAGATAAGAATATTGGACATTTTGGGGGGTTATGTGCAGGGGACTCAAGCATTCCAACTCTTATTGCAGCAGGGCCAACACTCATGTGACATGGGCAGGCTCTCCCTCAATCAGAATAGATTGTGTCACCCAGTAACCCATTATGAATAAAAGGAGTACTGGGTACAGTAGGAGTGCAAGAGGGCGAATCCCCAGCAGTATGCGCGCTACCACCCCAGCCTATCTGAATGGCTGCGGCGGGAGCGCACACACAGCCGAAGATGCAGGGAATGCGGCTGCTCTCGCTCCCCATTGTAAATAGCTTTGAGGGGGTTCACAGCAAGGGCATCCAAATTCAGGATGTGTGAGTGGGCTCTTGTCCAATCAGAGCTGTTTGCAGTCCCTATGTCATTCAGCAAATGGCTCTAAAATTTTGCATTGGGGAGTGCAAGCGTGCGCAGTCCCAGCATCTACTGGGAATGCGTCCGCTTAAAGCGATTGGCAAGTCAAAAGTAAAAAAAAAAAATAATCAGTAGCTTACCTTTTATTGAGTGGCCCCAGTCCTGTCCTTCCTCTCCTGTCTGCCTCCTTGGTGATGAAAATCACTTCCTCTTTCTGGTTTCTTTCCCCATTCCATCGATGTGGTCCACCAATCACCTTGCCCAAACGTCCTGAGTGGCTGCCTCTCTCTGCAGCTATGAAACACCGCCCTCCTCTCTGAGTTCCTGAAGCATCCTTCGCTCCCCCCTCTTCTGATTACACTATGTGTTGGCAATAATAACTAGAGGCACAACAATACATTTATTTTTTTTATACGCATATGCATTAGAGAGTGCCTGTAATGAATATGTAAAGCACACATGTGTGCTTACATCACATCATTGTTGCCACACCCACTGCTTTAATACTTTTACAAATAACTTAGGAACTACAGGCTGTTTTTGAAAACAGATTGAAGTTTGGGGACATTGCAATGTGTAGCCTGAGACAATGGAATAACAAAAGGGATCCTATGGCCCTCTGCCTACCAGATTTGAATGCCTCCCAGTGCAATTGTACATGGTGGACAGATCAGGGATTCCATGGGGTGTCTTATCCATGTACTCATGCCACATCCCGCTGCCTCCCCCTGCACCACTCTGGATGAAGGTGGTGCTGTTTGAATCGCCAGGATTTTAGCAAAGGTAAAGTTTGCCTGTTGGCCGATGCTACAAAGTGTTATAGGGTGGAAATTCCTGTTGTCTGCAACATGGAAAATTATTTGGCTTTACTGGATAAATGGTCAAAACTGAAAACTGTTCAATGTCTGTAAACGTAAAATCATGCACTTGAGTAGGAGGAATCCCTGCTCTGAGTACTGAGATAGCCAGGAGAGAGGTTTTAGGGATACTGATTGCTGATAGCTGCAATAAGTGTGGACAATGTCGCCAGGTAATGGGGAAAGAAAGCAGGGTGCTTGGCTGCATAGCTCAAGGCATCACCAGTAGGAAGAGAGAGGTTTTGTGCTCTGTTTAGAGCACTGGTGAGGCCACAGCTAGAACACTGTCTTCAGATCAAGAGATCTCGCCCAAAAACATTATGCAAATGAAAGGAGTCCAATGGTGGACAACAAAAAAGGTGGAAGGACCAACCACTCACTTGGCCGATCAAGCAACCTTGGGGCATCTTGATTCTGAGTAAGCCCCATCAGATTGCCCTGCATTCACCTTTTTCCAGGATTCCCACACCGCGCTTCCCATCTATATCCCTGGCACCCATGTAGCTTAGGCGTGCTCCTTCTGAAAAGGAGGCATGTGTTCCCAGCTTGTGTTTGGACATTGCAGACCACCAGCCAAAGTGCAAAGCAGTAGATAGAGATGAACTATACAAAAAATGTTGTGCTGAGACCACCTCTTATACCTTATTGTTAACGTGTTATTTTGCTTGCTGCTGTTGAGAAGATGAATTTGAAATGGTGACATGGACTGCCACACTGACGTAATGGTCTTCTGCATTTTCTAGATGTTGGTGTAAGGTAAAAAAAAATGGCACTGCGAGGTCAGTGGCCAGTAAAGTAAAAAAAGCTGAGTTTTGAGCTGTAACTAGGGCTTATTTTCGGGCTAGTGATTATATATCAAGCATCAGCGAAAATATTGAAAAATCTTCCTAGGGCTTATTTTCGGCATAGGTCTTTCTTTTGGAGGAACATTCAGATTATATTCAGATTATAGGGTAATCAGATTATAACATTTTACATTGTAATAAAAATCCAATTACTACAGCATATACTGTAAAACATGTAATTTGTAAATACAAATGCAGTTTAAAGAGCCATAATTACCGGTTGTTGTAACCAATGAAATCAAGAGTTTACCATAAAATTGTCATATAAATATTTATTAGGTAGGATCCTACAGAAAAAAATACTTTCCATCCTTTTAATAAAATGTAATTTTCCATTGTATTTTTTTATGAAACATAATATATTTAATGTGCAAATGAAGACTTGTTAAGTGCATGAAAAAATAGATTAACAGATACAGCCACATGGTGGTCACATCTAATTTATTATTTGATAATTGCAAGAACCTTTGTACCTCTTACTATGCATATACGTGGCTTGCTATAGATCTGATTATGCAAAAATATCAAACACATACCCTATAGATCAAGTGCATGCAAAGTGAAGCAGTGGTAACCAGTTTGCAGCCTCTAAACAAGGTGTTAGGGATGTTCATTATTAATTATAATTATTGTAGTCATAATGTTTTACAATTAATGGTCAAAAAAACAGAAGAGTGCCAGTAGACTTCCCTAATATCTCTGATCATAAACAGGGCCAAATGAGCAGCTATTCTATTCTTGTGAATTGGGAAGTTAAATGGGAAATGTAGAATAGATATAACAGTGTGACTTACAAAAATAAGGAAGCCCTTACATGTTACTGTGTAACATACCTGTATATGAAAATATATATATATATATGATAACCTTACTATTCATCATTACATCAGAGATCAATTGCTGCCTCAATCTCAGCAGCTTATATTTACCTTGTCCGGGCAGTGTCCCATCATCCTGTTGTATCCCTGCCACATCATATAATCTCCAGTACCCTGCCTCATCAGCACCCTAATATCTTGCTCATGCAGAGCTTCTCCGGGTAATAAAATGGGATATATGGCCAGGGGGCAAGGTCACTGAAATCATTTGTGTTATAAAGGCTTTATTCTAGTGCAGGGGTTCCCAACCTTTTTTTCATCAAGTTCCACTTTCCATATTATAATTCTCACAAGTACCATCTGAATAGTACGAATGGGTTGTCCGTCAACTAAAACCACGATTACACACAAAACAACAAAATGTATTCCATATATATATATATATATATATATATATATATATCCAGATTTGGGATGCCCCACTGTGTGAAACCCCAGAAGTCCCCTGTAAATCTCACTTTCTCTCTGATCTTACGCCACATGCGCGAGCTGCAGCGGCTGTCTGCTATAGTTTTAGCAGGGCGTCCGTCCCCATGCCAGGCATTTGTGAATGTCTGGCGCAGGCACACACTCTGTTAGAGGGTAACGGGGATGCAGCCCTCAGTGTGCTTGGCTTATCTTGGCTAGACTCGGCCCTTAGCCGAATTTAATGAGCACGCTGATTGGACAAGAGCCTGTGCATGCGCCATAGGACCGGGGAAAAGTTTACTAGGCGACCTGGGGGTTTCACACACCCCGAATTGGGATCAAGTGGCAAGGACCAAAGCCCTGGGTAGTCAAAATCACCGGTTTTGGTCCACTTTAAGTAGGTATGTCAGTAGTAATAGTAAATATATGTATTAACCATTGGATGGGAAAGGTGTTAACATTTTCCCTTGAGTTGGGCTTCAAGCATAATGCTAGGGACAATGCCAGGCAACCCACTACCAAGCATGGAATAATAATGGTCATTTTACAGTAGCTGATTTAATCATCTGTGGGGTTTTTTCTATTTGTGACGGGCAGGCTGATTCATTACTAACGCCAGGTAGCGACAGATGAGCGTCTGTAGCGCGGATTTCAGAGCGAACGCTAGTAGTTGCTGTGCTCGGCCATGGTTAGTTTCAGAGCGCCGGCATTGTTGAATACGTTATGTGATTCGCAGTACTACGCTGTATAGGAGCGAATGGTAGCGCCAGCTTAGTGCGACTGACTCACACCACATTTATAAAAAAAACAGCCTCAAACTGTTCCAGCGCTAAAAATTGGGTCGATGTAGCCCATAGTGCCAGAGGCTGTGTGATTAAAGTCTGTTTTTGAACATGTATCCACTAGTAACAAAGCAATAACATATGGAATTACATTGTTATTACATTGTATCATGAACACTTTAATACCAGACATGTAAGGACAATTCAGCATAAAAATATTATTAATCAAAAAAGTTTTCAAAAATGTCATTTTCTAGGCCAGGATACGTCTGAAAGATTTGAGTTAAAAAAAAAAGGATCGTCCATAGAAATGTATGGGAGAGCGCAAGGTAGCAAGAGGTAAGACGTGGCGCTCTGCAAGGCTGAACGCCGGCGCTGTACGCTGAGGCTGGGATAATGATGAATCGTAATTTACATGCGTTGTTCCAGTCGCTCACCAGAATCACCTTCATAAATGTGTAATTGCGTGCCGTGTCCGGCGTTCACCTGCCGCTTACAAGGCACTACCTAACAAAAAAAAAAAAAAAAAGCACTACCTGGCGCTATCCCTTCATGAATAAGGCCCTAAATGGAGATTAATTTAAAAATCATCAGTAGGTGTCACTGCCACAAATTAGGTGACTACTTGAAGCTCCTTCTGTTTAGATACCCTGCCTAGACCATTGTTTCTTTACCTGTGGTATGCTTACCGCAGGAGAAGTGCAACCTAGGTAAAGGGTATGCTGTATTTTAGGGGCGTATAAACTAGAGGGGGTCTGATGGGTCTGGATTAATAGTATTATACCATGTAAGCAGTCAGCAGGGTTGGTCCTGGATGGGAGATAGGTGCCACTGAGGTTGAAGCTCTCAATGGCTTAAGGTTAGGTTATCAAGCAGTTTAAATTGGATTTTTGCATCTGAGCTGATATTAAGGGAAAAGCTGCTGGATGGCAGGGGGACAAAACACATGTGACCTAAGCAGCAAGAGAGAGCTAACCCTGCTGATCTGGTGGAAGCTGGCAAGAACTAGTGTCTGCCTGTTAAGCCTGTTACTGAGTGAGCTTTGGAATTGTATTACAATACAATACAATATGTGTTTGCCTTTTTGCTGAAGAAAGCCTTATTTGTTTGGACTGTTGATGCAATGCTGAACCGGAACTTGTGACTGTTCCTGAGAATAAAAATCCTGTGTTTGCACAAGAACTCTGCCAGTGTCTGTCTATTTTATGCCAATCATCCCACAACCAGTTAAAATATTATTCCTTCTTGCTTTAAAAATACTATGAGGCCTGTGTCCTACTTATTTTTTTTATTTTTCCTTGGTGTACTCGTTTGAAGCTTTTTTGTTGGTAGATGGTATTTGGAATGAAAAGGTTGAGCACCACTGCCCTAGACTAAAAGTGAGACCAGCAGCCAGCCTGGAACCTAAAAGATAGGCTGGGGCAGAAGTGCGCGCACAGCCAGGGATGTGGGTCATTCAAGTCAATGAGAGTCATCTGCCGAATACATAGATATAGAGGAGGAAAACTGAATGCCCATAGGCGTTTATGCATTCAAAAAGAGAAATATTTTAATGCTGGTGATAATAAAGGTATAACAGTGTAAATAGTATAGGATAACATTATCACAGTATATATACAAAGTATGTACAAATAGTATTGGTACAGAAGAGAAAAACAAATAAAAAAAGTGGACCACTTAATACAAGTAAATGTACCGTATATACTCGAGTATAAGCCGAGTTTTTCAGCCCACTTTTTGGGCTGAAAAAAGCCGCCTCGGCTTATACTCGAGTCATACCGCTGGCCCGCTGGGGGAGCTGGCCTGGAGCGGCAGCTCCATCCGCCCCTAAGTCGGAGGAGAGGCAGAGGGCCCCCGCAATCATTCCAGCGACGGAGGTGAGGAGAGCGGGAAGATCCGAAGCGGGCCGGCCGCAGGCGGAGGAGAGCGAGGCGGCTTCTCAGAAGAGAGTCCCCTGGAGGAGAGGGGGGGGCGAGACAGCGGGCGGCAGCCGGCCGGGGAGCGGCGCCGCGGCCGCTGCAGGAGGAGGGGAGAGCGTCTCCCGCAGGTCTTCGGTCCGGGGGAGCCGGGCGGCGCCGCCTGCTGCCGCTCCCCTGGCCACGTTCACACAGTGACAGCGCGGCGGAGGCGGGAGCGGCTGCCCAGAGGAAGGGACAGGCGGGAGAGAGGCCGGCGCTGAGTAGCGGCTCGGAGTGACGGCCTGTGGCCACGGAGACAGCCATCCTGTCTCGGACGCGCCCTCCGGTAAGTGCTCGCCCTCCTCTCTATGCGCACGAAACTGCAGAAAGCATCCACCCTCTTTATTAAGCCTCATAGTCATATTATTAGTTACGGTATATGGGGATCACTTGTGTGTAGTCAGAGTAAGATACAGATAGATCGAGGAGGAACGACACCAGGAATTTCTGGGCCCGGGAAACGTCAAGTGTTTATAATAATACAGCCTCCTCCCTTCCCTTCATCCTCTCAAAATGGTGGCCGGCCGTTACTGCTGCTGGGAGGGACACCGGGGCCCCTCTGCAGGGCAGGACAAAAAAAAACTATTCTGGAGTTGCCCAAAGGGGATTGCACCACACTGCCTCTTTGTATCATATCAAAAAGGCTAGGAGAAACTATCTAAGACTGTGGTGGAACATCCACAGTCTAGAAATTTATAAGGAAGAAAAACTCATCCCACGAGGTCTCCGTGTCCAAATTTTTCCCACCTGGGAAGTGACCGAAGACTTCAAGGAAGAATGGGAAAAACATCTTACGCAATGCTCAGAAGCACTAATAGATATGCTTATACGAGAGGACAAAGCTCTCCTCATTAGGGTTAAAAAAGAATTGCAGGATCTGTACACAAATTTAGAATCCCAAATATCTAAAGAGGACCTACAACTAATCAATGACTCCATTGAGAAAGATATGGACAAATATGAAAAAGAAATTTTCTCAAACAAAAAACGTAAACTAGACAGGGATAGGGCTGATGCACTCTATAACCGTCTATACAGGTGGAGACACTCAGGTAATTCCCGTGGGTACCCTAGAGGATCCCACGAAAATAGACATCATTGGGAACCAAACAGTTCCACCCGACACTCATCATTTAGCAGTGCTAGTTCAGACCGCTTTACGCAGGAACATTTTTTAGAATCAAATCAGGACACAGAAGAACCAGGAGGGGCAAGAAACAAAACAAAAACAAAAAGAGGCACGCAATATGCGGAGCAAAGGAATGTGGACATATGGGAACAAGGGAGGCTCAGATCACGGGAGAACAGACAACAGAGACAGTCACCTCCGCGGAGGACCAAAGCCCGGTTCCAACTAAGGAAGTAAATGGTGGAGAATTAGAAATAATCAATTTATCAGATAGTACATTTACGGAAGCACAGCTCTCACTGTTGAAGAAGGGCTTGAGCTTTGCACCCACAAACAAGCTCAATAAATTCCTTACCATCAAAGATGTATACTTATTTTGTAGACAACTATTTTTAAAAAAGTTTTTTGATAATCCACATTCTGTCTCTATTTCATCTGATTGGAATGAAAAGGACGCACAAGCCTTGACAGACCTTATGGAATTACTAGATGAACAGGATTCGTCACGAGATGTGCAGAGGAAACACATCCTAAAGAAGCCTTCAACCTTCTCGCCACCCTGGAACAGTAGTCCTGCGATCCAAACATTTTTCCACTTGGTAAGTGAGGACATTAAAAAGCTACATCCAAACAAAGGTAGAGATAATCTAAACTCAAGCGAACGGGAGGCCCTCCGGGCCCTCGAAAAGGAAGAGGGGATAGTCATTAAGGAGGCAGATAAGGGGGGAAATGTGGTGATACTCCCACGTGATTACTACTGTAAGGAAGTACAACGCCAATTAATGGATCGAAAGACCTATGAAAAACTAACCCACAATCCTATTAAAGAATATAAGGTGGAGTTTGACAACATCCTAAAACAAGCATTGGATGAAGGGGTTATCACACAAACACTTTTTGACTTTCTGGAGGTGGAGTTCCCCAGAACGCCCACCTTCTACACCCTACCCAAAATACACAAAAACCCAAAAAAACCCCCGGGCAGACCAATAGTATCTGGTATTGGGGGGCTAACCGAATTCGCCTGTGTATATTTAGATTCCATTCTCCAACCACATGTACTTACCTTGGACTCCTACATCAAAGATTCTACAGACATTCTTAGCCGTTTCAACACGATGCATGTACCACCTGGCACTCAGATTATAACGTGCGATGTGGAGTCACTGTATACATGCATATCTCACAGTATGGCCATGCATGTGGTAAAATACTTTCTGGAAATGGAATCTATAGAAAAAACCAACGAACATATATTCCAACTGACTCTGTTGAGGTTCATTCTCTCTCACAATGTCTTTACCTTTGATATGGCATACTACCGCCAAATCAGGGGAGTGGCAATGGGAGCCAGATGTGCTCCCTCCATAGCAAACCTGTTCTTGGGCTGGTGGGAGCGAGAGGTTGTCTGGCAAGAAGAGTATAGCAAATACCATGCACATATGTTAAGCTATTACAGATACATAGATGATATCGTGATACTTTGGGAAGGTACCCCTGAGATGGCTGTTGAATTTCTGGAGCAACTGAACAAAAACCCTTATAACATCTACTTAACCTACTCATTATCTGCATCTAAGGCCACCTTCCTAGACTTGGATATAACAATTGAAACCACCGGGGAGATTACCACCAAACTTTTTCGTAAAGAAACAGCCACAAACAGCGTACTGCATTTCTCCAGTTTTCATACACCAAGATGCAAGGAGGGTATCCCAGTAGGTCAAATGTTACGTGCCAGGAGGAACTGCTCCAGGGATGAAGACTTCCTTAAAGAAACTAAAGAAATGAGCAAACGTTTCAAGAAACGGGGGTATCCCGATAGGACAATCCAGCGAGCCATCGGTCGAGCATCCCAGACTAACAGAGAGGAACTACTACAGTATAAGGTACGATCCCATCCCAAGAACAAAAACAAAGATACTACTGAGGAGGTGAGGTTCTTCACCCAATACAATAGTGATTGGAATAACATTAGGAAGATCATGAAAACTCACTGGCGGGTCTTAGAAACAGATCAGACCCTGAAGAAATGGATCAAAAAGGGCCCAAAAATGACAGCACGTCGCGCCCCTACATTGCGCGACAAATTATGCCAGAGTCATTATAGGGGTCCCCGTACTTGGATGTCACAAATCACTACGAAGGGCAGTAGGCCATGTGGACGTTGTAGCATATGTCCCTTGGTACATAAAACAGATGAGATCATTAGCACAAGCACGAAGAGGACGTTCAAAATTAGGGAAATTTTAACCTGTCAAACTGAGGGTGTCATCTATGTTATTGAATGTGGGTGTCACAAACAGTATGTTGGAGAGACAAAAAATAAGGTGGTCACAAGGATACAAGGACATCTTTCCAACATTAAATTGGCGAAAAGGGACCTAAGTTTGGGTAAGAACATATCACCAGTAGCTACCCATTTCCTCCAATATCACAACGGTCAACATAAAGGACTCAGCATTACCTATGTGGACAGGGTCAACTTGGGAGGCAGAGGTGGCAATTTGAAAAAGAAACTCCAACAACGTGAGTTGGAGTGGATTTTCAAGTTGGACACCAGGGCGCCCCAAGGAATCAATGAGGAGTTCTCATTTGTACCATTTTTGGGACGACAATGAAGCCCACTCTGGGCCATAGAAGTACAGAGAGAACCTACAGCTAATCTAATATAGGGATGGGTATCTGGGATGTAAGCCGTAAGTTGAAACTTATTAGTCTCCTAATGATATCTGCTGGAGTTTATGTTAGTTCATCTCCCCTTTTTGTGTTCCATTATAGATCTCAGCAAGAGCCTCGATATGCATGGCTGCACCTGTACCGGGTCGTTGGAACAACCACCTGGAGGATGGGATCTGAAGAATTCATCGATTATAAGATCCGATCAGATGATTGTGAAGAATCTACCGTCCATAAGATCCGATCAGATGACTGTGAGAGTGATCGAAATTATCTACACCATCCTCAACCGTCTACACCTCCGACTAAGCATTAAGGCATCAAGTGGACTCAACATGAAGTGTGGGAAGATTTTCTCTATTTTTCTGCACTGATTGTGCTCGCCCACAAGATCTTGCTCCATCTGAAACTATTGGGATGGGACTGGAGATCTACCAGCTCATCCATTTGTCTTGCTTTGCTCCACTCCAGCATGGACGTAATTGGATTAAACACTATAAGCGGAGCCAAATCTACGCTATGATAGAGCTGCAGTGGACGAAAGAGTGCAGCTTGAATTCGAATATGAAAAGATAGACATGGATGATCGCACATCTTTTTGTGATCACTATTGATAAACGTATTCCTTTGAACACTTAAATTTCCGTACAGTGACTCTCTGTATAACAATATCCATATTTCAGAGAACAGTCACATAGGATTACAGCAAGAAAGCCCCATATGTGTTACTTGCAATGGTTCAGACTATCTTTTTCATACAGACCTTTTGGCTGAAGGATATGTATAAAGCCGTGATGAGATGTTCTATGGGGTTGGACCATGTGCACTACGGCGGTAGTGGATGTGTAACCCACATTGTTTACATTAAGGCAAATTAAAGCCAATCAGGTAGATGGTGCCCTTGGAGAGAGTCCCTTCTACATGATAGTACAGGCCGATCTGAACGCCAGTTTTGTACATTAAGAGAATGCAGAGACGGGATTAAGATCTACATGCAGTTGGAGAAATAGCTCCAATCATTCCCTTAAGATATCCCTTTGGGCCAGCATTCATTGTAAATATGTAAATATGTTAAATATTGTGACAATGTTCCCCCAATGCATGATCAAGTGTTATATAAAACAAAATGTATATAGTAGCATAACTCTAATAACTTTGCAAACAATAGCCGGTGACAAGGAATGTTATCTTTGTGTCATTGTGTTATGGTTTCGTTAACGTGCACCATCGTCTGCTCCGCTTTATATTTCCCCCTCCCCCTGTCTTGCATTCAGCCTGGGACGCTTGACAGCTGGGAGCTGTCATTGCCTGCGGAGGTGCCGTGTCCGCGCTGGAGCCTGTCTCACCGGCCTACGCATGCGCTGTGGTGATTGGCTGGTGGGGCGGGCACGGCGCGCGCGCACGGCAGCCCGTCATACTGTTATGTATTGGAGTGCATTCGCACACCTTGGTGTGGCCGGGCGCACAGTCACACAGCGCCACGGCCGCACCACAGATACGCGCATGTTTTCTATTATGGGAACTTTGATTTTCCAACATCATGGGCTACTACTAACGGCGGATGTGACATCATGTAGTCACTTCCGCCTCTCACTTCCGCCCTTAATCCAATCTAGCGTTTTGGCGGTCTTCAGGGCATGGGGATGTATAAATTGGGGCAGACCATGGATAGCCACACTCTGATGAAGTGGCCTAATTACTGGCCACGCAACGCGTCAGTGCGGGCATGTTAAGTACAGGCGAACTGGGACTTTGATATCCGGTAATGTACACTGTTTCTATATCTATTTTTGTTATTTGTCATGGAGTTATTTAGTTGTAGCATCTTACTGCAATACCAGTTGATGCTGCTGAAGAACTTTTAAGATTATGCAATATTGCTGAGACCAACATCCGGGAACTGCACTCTCTTTCCAGCACTACTATTTGCATGTTAAACATAGCTTGCTTTATATAGCACCTTTCGTTCAGCACCTTACAGGTGCATATATATATATTATTGGGACACTCTGTCCCACTTTCTGCACGTTTTCACCTTTGTTATTGCTTTCTTTCTTGCACTATTTGCATTAGTCTGCACTTTTTGCACAAGCACTATGGCACTTTATTGAAAAGCATTCCCGTGTTATTTGGTCGGTACATATTCCATATCTTATACAATTGTATATTAATATAAAAAAGAAACCCAGTGGCACAGTGTACTTACCCTTTGCTTTACATTAATACCTCAGATATAGCACTATTTATAGTATGACTTAATTAAATATAACTGTAGATATCTGAATTTATAGTCCACTTTATGTCCTGCCGTACGGTTTTAATTATGTTTTAATTGTATGTTGTCTTTTCCGGCCTCCAATAAACAAATATGTATTTTTCATAAGATACTGTAGAGCGGCACATCTGTTTTTTACAGGTGGGGGACCCAATGAGCGGTACTGGCAGCTCATACTTATAGTACATGAACACAACCCGCTAGTCGGGGTTAGGGGTACCCCCAGCCAGCATCCAGAAGCACACATAGTGCTCTAGACAGTGCGGGACGTCTCCTCCTTTTGAGTCCCTTTCCTTACTTGGCCATTTTTTTTTAACAGGGAGGGTCTGTGTTTACAGGGTAATATGTGGGGCTTATTCTCAGGCTTTAACATATTTGGTTGTTAGTGGGGTAGCTGCTGCATTTCTCACCCTAGGCTTATACTCGAGTCAATAACTTTTTCCATTTCTTTGTGGTAAAATTAGGTGCCTCGGCTTATATTCGGGTCGACCTATACTCGAGTATATACGGTAAGTGCTAGTTCCAGCATAAGAGGGAGCGACTGTCCATATCCTATGCTTCTCTGGGTAGATCCAAGTTAAATATGGATAGCAGTTTTAATTGAGATGAGATGAAACGATTGCCCATAGGAGCGATTGTGGACTGACCCTCAATTCATCCTGTTAAATGCAGTGCACAGAAAATGATCAGCTTTAAAGTTCAGAGGATAAACAAAAGTAACAGGCTTACAGGCTGGAGCACCGGGTGGATAAGCAGTAAAACCCTCGACGTTTCGGTTGAGAAAATCTTTTTCAAGAGGAGCGGTCCTCTTGACAAAGCATATGATATGGACAGTCCCTCTTATGCTGGAACTAGCACTTACATTTACTTGTATTAAGTGGTCCACTTATTTTATTTGTTTTTCTCTTCTGTACCAATACTGTTTGTACATACTTTGTATATATACTGTGATAATGTGATCCTATAATATTTACACTGTTATACCTATATTATCACCAGCATTAAAATATTCCTCTTTTTGAATGCATTTTCCTCCTCTATATCTATATGTTGGTCTGGTGCAGATAGAGTGGATGCACTTTGGAATTTTTGAACCCCTTACTACCTATATCAAACCCTTCTAAAATATCATATCTATGTACAGTGTGCTTCAACCTGCATCTAACAGTCATCTGCCAAATGACGTAGTCACAGCAGGTGGCTCTCATTGAGTATGCGCTGTTGGAGAGTGGAAAGGTGCGTTTTGGGTGAACTGGGGGCTGTTACACAGCGGGCATGGAACAAAACCCAGGAAAGTCAAATTCCCTGGTTTCCACTTTATTCCACTTTATATAGTTGGATATTCTATTGATTTCTCCATCCCATTTCTTATTGAGTGTTGGAACAGATACATTGAGGCCGATTTATTAATAGCGCCAGGTAGCGACAGATGAGCGACAGTAGCGTGATTTTCACAGCGCCCGCTAGTATTCGCTGTGCTTGGCCATTGTTCGGCTGTTGACAGCGACTAAGTCGGTGTGCGGTAATGTTGAATACGGGGTTAGGAGTCGCTGTTTGACTGGGTCCGCGCTGTATGGGAGCGCCTGACAGCGAATGGTCATAGCGAACGGCTCCCAGCATATTCATTAACAAATCACGCTCAAAAAATTCTCGCGCTGTGAAAAGCTTGTTTAAACCCCAGAGCGCTGGCGGCGATGGCTTAAAAGTAGTTTTTAACCCCCAAACATCCATATTTTTTCATTTAAAAATTTAACAAGTTTTTCTAAACATTTTGTAATATGAATACATTAATATCAGACCTGTAATATCAATTCTGCACAATTTTTTTATTTTTTATTTTTTTACCTTAAAAAAAAAATCTAACATTGCCGAAGTGGTCACAGAATTTTTGACATTTAAAAAAAAAACATTAATATCAATTAAATATGAATATTTAAAGATTGCTCCATTGAAATGCATTGGAGAGCGCCAGGTAGCGAGAGGTCATACCTGGCGCTGTGATGGGATTAGCAGCGGCGCTGTTCGTTGCAGTCCGCTACATGATGAATCCCGCGCTAGCTGACGCTCTCGCCGGCGCTAGCCTCATTTAGCGTGATAAATGCGTGATTGTGTCCGCCGCCTGGCGTTCTGGAGTCGGTAGCCGCCGATAGCTGGCGCTACCTGGCGCTAGTGAGACACTACCTGGCGCTATCCCTTGATAAATAAGGGCCATTGTTTAACATTAACACTCTGTTTCTGTGGATGCATTATCTTTGTTGGCATTTGAGTCATCAGCTGCACTACCACATGACACTACAATATTCATGACACTGCTCGCATGTCCTGGTCTTTCTAATTTATTCATTAAGGAACGTGATTTTCTTGAATCACAGTGTAAACTCTTTGATCTAGGCGAGGCATAGCCACAAGTCTTGTCTGGCTGAACAGACAGTAAATATTCAGTCTCTGTCCTTTCAGGGAAAGGTGTACAAGGATAGGAGGCACTGTTTCCTACTTCCCCAACATCACTATCATCTTCTGTATCTGTTAACAGAGGCCTGAGCTCAGCCTGCATTTCAGCTTCTGATACAATGTTAGGAATCTCTGGTGACTCTGAAGTCCAGTGGTCTGCCCAGTCTTCTATTGCTGGAGAGCATGTCTGATCCATAACTGTGCTGTACTCCGTGGTCCAATTGTTAACTAATTTCCCGCTCTGGGTAAATATAAAACTTCTAGATTTGGTCATTGTTGTCTGACAAGTGCTATATGACTGACCAGGGTAGTATCGTGCAGCTCTTGATTTCTCTAAGGGATAGGATATGGTGGCTTCTAGTTTTGTTCTTTCTACTGTCAAATGTGAATTTGAAAAATCAGGACCGGTAACTTTTGCTAATGATTGGCCGTTCATAATGACATCTGTTTCTTTTCCTATATCTCCACCAAGACTTTCAGAGTTTTCATTATGTGTATCACTTACAGGAAACCAGCTGTCGGTGCAGGACACTGGTCTAGTTGTTTGTGAAACTATTCCAAGGGTGACTTTATTAAAATCTTTTGTTGCTACAGTATTTGCACTTGCAGCATAACGAAGGCTTGTTTGTCGTGGCACTATTTGCGTCCTTTCATATTCTTCACCTTTTTCTGTTTTCATTCCAAAAGAATATGCTTTTTTGCGGAGCCCAAGAGCAGGTGACATTGAACCTGTGCTGTCATCACAGGTTACTTCCTCTGGTTCCACATGGTATTTGTATAAACTGTTGCCATCAGAGCTGTTTACGCTTCCTTGTCGTAGGAGGTATGCAGCATCAACATCTGATGAAGCGCGTGAACGGACATGAATAAGCTCAGTTTTATCAATGCCTGCTAGCTTTTCTAGAGCGTTTACCATTCTTCCTGAAAGTTCTTCTAGTTGGGAAAGCCTAAGGTCAACTGTCTGTAGGGAGGCCTTCATGAAATGCTCACGTTCATTGACTTCTTCCAACCGCATGGCCATATTTTCAACTCTAGGTAAATAAAATACAGAAATTTAGACAATATACAGTACACATTGGGCCTGATCTACTAAGTTTGCCAACAAAGGCAGGTAAAGCTGTGCTTGTCTGTGACAGGGTAAATTCTAGTTTAGGCATGGTGAGGCTTAGGTCAGCACACAGCTCATAGTATGTAAAACTGATCATAATAAAATATAATTTGTTGTTTTAAAGATGTATATACTATTGTGTATTGATTATATAATGTGAGAACATTTCATGTTCCCTCCTTGTGTTGTCACATTTCTATGTATATATGATTATTTAGTGAAGCAAGTTTAAATTTGGGTGCACATTTGGATGTGAGTTGAAACGTACATCTCTGTGAGCTTTAAAATTTTTAATACTCACAAAAAGTGCAATAAAAAATATTTGTCTAAATGTTTTCAAAACCACTCCTGTGCCAGTGATAGGGCATTTTACAGGTGGGGTATTTCATTTTCCCAATAAGTAAAGGATCATTATTTTGGAAAGTTTGGAAAACATCACCTTGTGGGTTGTTTCTGCATAGACCATGGGGTGTTGTTTCCAAACTTTCAAATATATATATATATTTATCTCACTGGAAAAAGCATGGACCCCACCTGTATGTCCCATTGCAGCTACAGGTGATTTTTTTTTATGTTTTTTTTTTTTGTAAAACACAGTAAATTCAGGTTTAAAATCTTAGCAAACTGCAAATCTAATGATATGTTTTAGAACCTCTCCATTGTGCTTTCTGAGGCGAGCTGGCCAGCCTGCACTCAGAACTCAGCATGGAGTAGACTGGCCATAGGGCATACGGGAACAATGCCCAGTAGGCTGCCACCTTCCTTGCACTGGCTGACTGCAGAGGCTCTGGCTTCTATTTGTGGGTTGGATGAATGGGAGCCACTGCGGGCCACCCAGAGTGTCCGGTGGCCCACAGCGGATCTTACTCAACTGGCCTGTAGCTAGTAGCCGGAGTTCAGGCATGGTGGCGGCCTCCCTATGACGTCTGGGCGTCGCACGGCGCCAGCACAAGAGTCCAGGCTCAGCCAGAAATCTCATGTGGCTGCTGTGTTGCCGTCCAGATGTCATAGGCCACTGCACAGAGCTTCAGACAGAGGGCAGGAAGCCCTGGCTTGACAATAGCATCCCTGGCTCCAAACAGCAGAAGCATCCCTTGTTTCCAGCGACTGCGTCCCTTTCTTCCATGCAGCGGTATCCCTGGCTTCCAGGTGCAGCGGCGGCATTCCCGGGTTCCATGGCGGCAGGGCAGCGAGGTGATGTTATGTGTCAGCATGTTATGGGGGGATTCTGCCTCACAGCATGTTATGGGGGGATTCTGCTTCAAAGCCTGTTATTGGAGGACTCTGCCACCCAGCATGTTATGGGGGGATTCCGCCACTCAGCATGTTATGGAGGTTCTGACAGTTAGCATGTTATGGGGGGGTTCTGCCCTCAGCCTGTAATGGATAGTGTTCTGCACACTTTCTGTTATGGGGGGGGGGTTCTGCACACTGCCGGTTATGGGAGGTGTAGTTACCGAGCAAGACATACTGCAGAAGGGCCAGTGGGAACAGAAAAGTCCCGGGCTAGTCTACCCCTGGTGAGGGCAACAAGGAAAAGATAACTTAGTAAAAACGTTTCATAGTCTTTGCCAACCTATGCCAGATTGGAGTAGCCCAGAATAACTTTAGTGAATCAGGGCCCAATCCATTATAATTCCAATTAAGGTATTTTCTAGGTGCACATTTTTTGTTGTGAAATTGAATTACCTTTCAGACGTAACACGAATACGTTCATCGTTTGAAGATTGCTGCTCATCTTCCTTCTCTTGGAAATATTCTTCTACACACTGCTCCTCAAACTCATATAGCTTTTTAAGTTCTTCATCATTTAGAAACAACTCTAAGGAATTTTAGAACACATTAATACATTATTGTAGGAGATAAAATACAATTTCCTTACTGTGATGCCACAGGGTGCCAACGCTGCCTACATCAGTTGTGCAGTATAAAATTCCTCTTTAGGTCTCAATTCCATTAGATTTTTACATGTTTAGAATAATATTTCCCTAATTTAATGTTGATATTCCTAAATTAATTGGAAATGTACTATACTTATTCTAAGTAACTTAATGCATTTTTAATGCTTACTCTTGAAAAGTAAAATACATGTTGCTAAACTTAGTTCCTCCGCATATATATGTATATATCGTAATAATTATAGAAAAGCTTTTAAAGGAACAAAACCTGGGAATTTCTCTCTTCCAGGTGTTCCTCTCAGATGGGGCATCCTGATTTGGGATGCCTTGCTGTGTGTATCCCCACCATTCGCCAAGAAAACCTATCTTTCTGGCATTCTCACAGTGCAGGCAAGGGCCACTCAGCCAATCGGCGTGCTTGGTTTCACTCAACTCCATTCTGCTCTAATACCAGTACAGCAACTGTGCTGCTAGCAGAGCCGAGCGGACCAAGCGAGATGAGCCCCTTGCTGCATTGCCATTCACCTCTAGCTGTGGTGTGCCCACGACAGCCATAGAAAAAGGCCTGGCATGGGTACTCACCTGAGCTAGAAGTATGCTGGGGATACATCTGTGGCAGTAAGGGCTTGGGAAGGAGTAAGATCGGGTGATCTGGTGGTTTTCACAAAGCGGGCATCCCGATTTGCGATGCCCCAGGGAGTGGAACTTTTAGAGTCTTTTAGACTCTTTAACTTCACAAGCTGAGCATATCCACATAAAGGCATATATGGTAAATGTGTTAAACATATAGTTTCCCAAAGAAAAATCAAATGTACTTAGGCCTCGATCACGTTCATCCTGCTCTCCCTCCTGAATCTTTTTACAGCGACAACAGAGACGTTTCAGAATGATATACAAGTGGCTAAAGATGATCATTGGTGGAGGAAGAACAGGCCGGTCATGGAAAGTCATAATGAGTTGGTAACGCTGGAACTTCCATACTTGGTTTGAAATGGACTTTACTTCAAAAAAAGTGTTACTGTAATGGAAAAAAAGGCACATGTCAAAATACACACATATGTTTACATGTAAATAACAGTACAGATTATGGACCATTTTATGATTTTGTTTTTATTACACACTTGTATAATTAAATTATTTCAAATTTGACTCTGACTAAACATTTGGGTCCTTTAACATGAATTTCCCCCACCCAGTGCAAAAGCACCCTGGAAAAGATAAATATTCAACTTATGTTGAGGTTAAGTCAGTATTGTGACATACCCATACCCCATGATGGTAAGCAACATTTTGAAAAAGTTATTGAATAGCACAAGGAAATGGATAGACATGAGAATAGCAAAGCCTGAAAGGATGTAAGGGTAAAGAGTATAATAAATTAAGTTAAACATAAAGTAATATAGCTGTAAAAGCAGATGAAATTTATAAGAAACCTGGGTCCTGCAAAATACTGCAATGGAAGGATTAAGCTTCTTCTACTGCCTACCTAGTGACTATTTATTTTATTCCCACTGCATTGCGGAAGAAGCACACAAGTGCACCCCCCCATTGGTATCGGGGAGTGGAAAGTCTGGTGAGGCAGGAGCATTGGGGACTGCAGGAGGACCCAGTGAAGGAGGTGAGTAGCAGCAGAAGAAACTGTGAAGGAGGTGGCAGTGGCAGCAGGAAGAAGAGCCATGAGGGAGGAGGTGGCAACAGGACCCGGAAGCAGGGGAATCTACCAGTGGTGTAGCAGGACCTAGCAACCGAAGAAGTAGTTGCAGAGGGTGCCTTTGGCACTGTCAGTGAAAGAAGACTCAGCAAGGGCCAATGATGGACAGAGAGATGGTAGAGAGTATCTACCTGCACAGCAATGAAAAGCAAAATAATAATATATCTACTTTTTGCTTAACTCATAGGTCAAGGAAAAACAAGTTGCTCTATATAAGCAAAATGTCTATGAGATTGTCACGTTCCTGTTGAAATGCCAGGTCACGTAACAAAAAATCTGGCCTAAAACAATTATATCAAAACGTTTTCCACTTTAAATGCCATATAATCTAGACAATTCAATAGAGAAACAAACTGAAATATTGGGGGGGGGGGGGATTAAAAATAAAGAAGTCATGGTTGAATTAGATTTTTATATAGGGTTAATGAGAATCACTTTAAAGGGCAGTTGTCTACTGACTACTATGTAACATGTGTTTAAATGTGGCTAATTCTGAACACAGCCTCACCCCAAATTATAAGCGGTTGATCACACAGTTTTTTTTTTTTTTTTTTTTTTTTATGCATTCTTTATTTATTAAAGTACTAGATACAATTGTATTGACAAACAATTCTAATAAATGACATACAGTACAATTCAAATACCGCAATACACATGTCACGTGTAGTATTAACAAGAACACAGCCGCGCACTCAAGCCCAAAACCGGTCGGCCCAGATCCGGACGAGCGCGTGTACACCTACTGATAACTTGCCGGCCCACAGTGAGGCCAGCCGCACCCAAGCGTCCGGGGCGGCCGACACCCCCGCGAGGGCCCCCGCCCGCTGAGGAGCAACACACCAAAACAGGGCGCCACGTCCGCCAGAGAGGGCCCCAAGTGGCCCGAGTGAACGGCCGCCAACACTAGCAAGGTATGAACTAACAATCAAACAAGGGATAAAACATAGGGGTGGGCTGGGGGGGGAAGGGGGGAACTCCTAGCCGCTAGCACCTTCCAAGCAGTTTTTTACCCTTCGGAGATTCCGTAAACTCTATCCAACTGAACCACGTTGCCGCAAATTTCTCAAATCTATTGTCCCTGGAGAGCATAACATTTTCGAATCTCATTATTTCGTTGACTCTCTGGGACCACAAAGCTATAGGGGGAGGCTCCGTGCTCTTCCACACCTGCGCTATGCACGCTTTGGCCGCATTCAGAAGATGGCATAGCAGCGAGCCACGATATCTTTTCAGCGAAGAACCTGACACGTGCAAAAGACAAAGTGCCGGGTATGGCTGAGCCCGAAACCATCCCCGCCACCTCCCTGACCGTGTCCTAGAAATCCTTGAGCTTTGTACAGGACCAAAACATATGTAGTATGTCTCCTTTCTCCTCCCCACACCTCCAACACGCCCCGGAAATGCTCGGAAACCATTTATGAAGGACTGCGGGCACCCTATACCACCGGGTCAGCAGTTTGTAACTACACTCTTGATACCTTGTACAGATTGAAGTTTTATGTGGGAGGGATAAGATCTTTTTGCACTGCTTGGGCGTCCATGTGACGTTCAGGTCCCTTTCCCATTTATCCAGGAAGGGGGGGTCCTCTAGTCCGGGGGGGTCAGGAGTATCTTGTACATCCTCGAGAGGGTGTGTCTCTCCAGGAGTCCACTTAGGCACAGACTAAGTGGAGTTTTGAATCGCGCTGAGTATGGTTGCTGGTATATTAACGTTCAAGGCCTCTGACTGTAGCCAAAGATGTTCCCATAGCGACTCAGTTCCTCCATTAGGTTCGGCAGGGATGTCTCCGGGCAGGACAGGAAGAAGATTAAATCATCTGCGTAAGCAGCAGCCTTATAGAGCTCCAAGGGCCCCTGCAGGCCTCTCACGTCCGGATTCCTCCTCACGCTGCAGAGAAAGGGTTCAAGCGTGAGAATGAAAATCAGGGGTGACAGGGGGCAACCCTGCCTCATCCCGTTGGAGATCCTAAGTGACCCAGACGTCAGGCCGTTTACTCGGACTGATGCAGAGGGATTGCTGTACAGGCTGTCTATCCAGCCCAACATGTTAGGGCCAAGCCCCACATGTCGGAGCGTGGACCGCATAAACCCACAGTCAACCCAGTTGAATGCTTTCTATGCGTCGGTCGCGAGCAAGAGCCGGCACGTTACTAGTCTGGGCTAGGTGTATTAAGTTCAGCACCTTTATGGTGCTGTCTCTAGCCTCCCTATGGGGCATGAACCCAACCTGGTCAGGCCCTATCACCCAATGAAGGTGCGGGGCAAGCCTAGACACTAGTATTTTAGTAAACAATTTAACGTCTGCGTTCAGAAGGGAAATTGGCCTGTAGCTGGGGCAGAGAGTCAGGTCTTTACCCTCTTTCGGGATCACGGCAAAATGAGCTCTAAGGGAGTCCTCTGGGAGGGGGGTCTCCATCTTTAATTGAGTTTAATAAGCCCAAAAGTCTGGGCGCCAGGAGGGGAAAGAACTTTTTGTAGTATTGCAAGTGAAGGCCATCTGGGCCCGGAGACTTGCCCAGGGCTGTATTGGCCACTGCACCCTGAAGCTCCTCCAAGGAGATCGGAGCCTCTAGTTCAGATGTTATCTCCTCTGGGAACCTAGGCATTCCAGAGTCCAGGATATATTGCGCGGACCGCTGGTTATACAGGCCCTCGTAGAATTTGCGAAAAGCTTCCGCAATGTCTTTGGGCTGAGATGGGCTGCTTGCCCCCCAGGGCTCGTAACCTTAGGGATGTACGTACTGGCCCTTTCGGTCTGCAATGCCCTGGCCATCAGCTTACCGCACTTATCCCCAGACTTGAAGAATACCCTATGGCACTTAAACATCTGGTCCTTAATTTTGTCACAGCTAATTATTTTCAGTTTTTCCCTCAACGAGGTCAGGGTCGCCAGGTGAGCGGCCGACAATGACTTTTTGTGGAGGGTCTCCAGTTTGCCGATCTCGTCCAGGAGCTCCAGGGTGTGTTTCGTTCTCTCTTTCTTGAGTCTAGCTCCCTGCTTAATGATCGAGCCCCTTATGAAGCACTTATGTGCCTCCCAAAGCACCCCAGGGGAGATCCCAGGTGTGGAGTTAAGCTCGCAAAAATTTCTAAGCTCGTCCTGCGTCTCTGTCACCACTCTCTGATCTTCAAGGAGTGAGTTGTTGAGCCTCCAGGACCAGCTTCTAGGGGCAGGGGTTGGACTCTCCAGGGTAAGTACAATGGGGGCATGGTTGGACAATGTCATGAGGCCAATGGACCAGGGAGGAGTGCGGGATCAGAAAGAAATCGATCCTAGAGTAGGACCCATGGGGGGCGGAGAAGAAGGTGTAATCTCACACATTGGGGTGTTGAATTCGCCAGGGGTCCACCAACTGATTAAGTAGAAGGAGTTTCCTAAGGCGCTTCAATTTGGCATATGCCATGTGTGAGCTCCCCCTGGAGGTATCCAGGAGGGCTCCAGCGCCAGATTAAAATCTCCCCCTAGCACCAGTTCTCCCTCCCGAAAGGCTGCAACTGACTCCATTACCTTCTCCAAAAAGGAGATTTGTCCCACATTTGGGGCAAAGATGTTCGCCAGAGTGTATACCTGGGAGAGGATCTTTCCTTTCACAAATAGCCACCTCCCTTCATCGTCTGCCTTACATTCGAGCAGTTCCCACGGGAGACCTCTTTCTATAACTATACTCACCCCTCTGGACCGCGAGTTTGGGGAGTAGCTATGGTAGGACCAGGGGAAGGGCCTGTTGCCAAACGAGGGAGGGTTGGCAGCCCTGAAATGTGTCTCCTGTAGGTAAGCTATTTGAGCCCTGAGCCCCTTGAGGCACCTCAAGACCAGTGACCGTTTCTCAGGACTGTTCATTCCCTTGACGTTTAGGGAAATTATCTTAATTGCGGACATCTTCAAGCTTGCCCAGGGGGCTAGAGCAAGCCCTCGGAGCTTGTGACCCAACTTCCGGGGGGGTTGACTGAAAAGAGCGGGTTGTAAAGCCCACAGGTAAACTAGCGGCTTAGGTGGGGTACAGGGAAGGGGGAGACACAGAACAAGGGTCATTTAACTAAACAAAACTAGTTTTTTTCCCTAAGCGGAAGAGAGAAAGCCCTATAGGTTTCTGTGACCCACAGGGTAGCCCTATTGGGGGTAGAGTGTCTTTCAATGCGGAGCCATGACTGCGCCTATCGCAACCTGCTTCGGGCCCCGCCTGGAACACTTTCACCTAAGCAGCATCTCAAAACATTAGAACCATATTTAAACTAAGAGAGGTAAATCAAGCAAGAAATAAACAGCAGTTAACTAAACAAAAAAGACATGGCAGGATCAGTATGCTAGGCCTGGGAAGCCTTCAAGACTCAGCATCAAACGCTCTAGGCGCCCTCCGGTTGCGGCCCTGGCTTCTCGGACCCCTGGGGCCTCGTCTCCCCGAGCCCGCCGACCGCGTCGGGGGCTGTGGCAAGATCGCCGCTAGCCAGTCAGGCACAACAATGGGGTCACAGCGGAGGAAGGAGAACAGGGCCGGCAAGTCCCGTGGGGTCTTCAAAAGAAAAACTCCATGGTCTTTCCTCACAACGAGATGGAAGTGAAAACCCCATCTTTACGAAGCTCCTTTTGCGAGAACCAGATCCAGAAGGGGCCTCAAAACCCTTCGCATCAGCAGGGTCTTTCGCAACAAGACCGGCAGAATTTGAACAGACGTGCCGTCAAATTCGACGCTGCCCTTACGCCAGGCCTTGCGGGCGATGTCCTCCTTCAAGGTGAAAAAGTGTACTCTGCAGACCACGTCTCTCAGGATAGTGGGATTCGGGTTGCGGGGGCACAGCGCCCTGTGCACCCTGTCTAGCTCAATTGGGGTGGTCGGGTCTCTTTCGAGCAACGTATTGAAAATTGTCCTCACAATGTGTTTCAGGTCCTCTCCCACCGAGGCCTCTGGGATGCCCCTTAGGCGCAGGTTGTTTCTCCTGCTGCGGTTCTCGATATCGTCCATATGGAGTTGCTGGGTCACCAGTAGGGCTTCTTGCGCTTCACATCGCTCCTCCAGCGCTTGGAGGTGGCTCTCCTTTGTCGTGCCTGAAGACTCCAGCGTGGCGACTCTCGCGTCTACCGCCGATATATGTTGTTTGACCTCTGCTAGCTCTTTTTTGTGAGCTGCGTATCTCGCTATCAGCTCTTCAATATCCGATCTTGATGGTATACCTCTCAAGAGCGAGATTGTTTCTAAGTGAATGTCGGGGTCACAGGGTCTTCCAGTGTCAACTGACCGTTCGGGTGCAAGGGGTGAGGGGGATGGTCTCGATCCCCAGCCGTCGGCAGACCCAACAGGGCAAATGGATTTCCAGTCGCCCCACGGGCCACGCATCGGTTCTGGAGAGAAACAGGGCGGGGAAGGAGACATAGGCCCTGGGCTTTCCGCTCCAGGAGATCCCCGGATCTCTGGGGACGTCAAGTTCAGGAGGGCCGGGGGGCTCGGAGGCGCTAGATCCCTCCTCACCACTACTACCTTCGGTTCCAGAGGAGAGGCCGGCCTGGTATTTGGCTGTCTCTGCGGGAGGGCTTCCAACCATGCTGCTCTAGTGGATGTCCCAGCAGTGTGAACTCGGTTCCGGGTCTCGCTCTGTGTTCTTCTCGGTGCATATGCGAACCTGCTCAGGCCATGGGCTCCAGGAGGGGCCCGCTCGATAGATCTAAGCTCAATAGTCCGAGGTCTGCTACCATGTCCAGCCGGGGCCTCAGAAGCTGTGAGGCACCCAGCGTCCCCCGCCCGGGCTCCCTGGGCCGTGGGCACCTCCCCCCTCCTGAGTCCCCCAGGTGTCAGATCCCGGGTGCAGGCGCGCGGCCGCCATGTTGCTGCACCCACCTCTGGCCGGCGCCCCCTGGCTGTGCCGCTCCTCAGGTGAGTGGCAGGGGCTCCGTGCCGGCCGGTCGCCGTCACTGTGGGACTCCTCTGACATAGAGGGTATCCCGCCGTCCGTCCGATGCTGTGGCCGCGCTTGTCTCTGCGGCCGCCGCTGCTGCCGCAATCTTGCCGGCACGGGATCTCTGCCGCCTGTCTCCCTCCGCTGCTCTCTGGGACAGGATCGGGGACCTCCGGAGCTGGTCTCCCCCGCCTCCCCTCTTAATCTTCTTCCTGGCCATGAAAGATTGGTGCCTGATCGCTGCTTCAAAATGTCACTTTAGGGCCCAGAACACAGGAGCACTCGGCGCTGCAGCCCTACTCCTCCATATCCAGGACACGCCCCCCAGTTTTGTTTTTAATGTCCCCATCTAAATGCTTTCAGTTTGAGTTTCAATAGCATTGTACTGATTATGGGTCACATTAAATGTGGAAAAAGTTTTAAAAGTTCAAATTGTAATACCCTGGTACAGAAAAAAGAATTCCAAGTACCTAACTTATTAAATAACAGGAAATGCACACTAATTTAATATTTGTTTATTCCTGCTTTTGATGTTCTGAAAGATAAAACCAGTGGTGGCAAACTAAAAAAAAGATAAAAAAATGCTTTGTTCTTATTTTTAGGGGTTTAGGAAACCAGGTCTAAATAAAGTAATTGGAATGTTTTCTTTATTATATTTAGCGTGTCGCTTATCATAGAATGCCAGAGATGTTTTTTTTTCCTTGAAAGTATTTCCCGGGGTTACACTTGTGCTGACAGTAGATGGCAGAATTCCACATACATACTCTGTGTTTGCAGCCTTCTGAACTGGCTTTATTAGAAGTATTGAGGCTTATCCGAGCAGTACATAGCTTTCTTAATAGGCTTACATTACCATCTGCTTTCTCTTAAACAGTAACTGCCTGTTATCTGCGGCCTGCCAAGTATTGTGCACAAGGAGAATTTGCCCTTACAGTTTACAGGCTTCTTTTCATAGCATTTTTTTATATATTGACTTTCTTTTAAGACTGAGTTTTTTGGCAACAAATTATCTTGGCATGGGGATTAATGATTTATTTTAATTTTTTGTTAAACTGGACCATCACCCTGAATAAGAGCATATCTTATATGTTTCACCCACCTTCTACATACCGATTGTCCAAATCATCCTACCTGCATCTACTGCATTGTCTGAGCCTTTAAACATCCAAGATGGTGGCACATGGAGTCTCAGGCTGTCTGCAAACAGGAAGTGTCTTCTGACTGTGCCGCTCTGCATTCTGAGATTGTTGTCCTTTTCCAGCCCCCCTGCACTTGCCCCCCCCCCCAACTCTCCTAAGTATGTGATGCTTTTGACGCAAGATGTTGGCGTTCGTATCCTAAAGTCCTGAACAGAGTTGCAGCCCAGTGGGGGAAAGAATAAAAAGTAAGTGACTAAAAACATGAAGTATATTAATTTTAGATGCTGGGGAATAGTTTAAGAGTTTGGGCTTTTCATTAAATTATTCTGAAGGTCGAGTTTATGGACACCCCTTTGTGCTATCAGCCTACTTCAAGGCCAAGACAATAATATGACCATTGAGGGAGGGAATTTCTGCCTCTCTGAATTTAATATGGACCTCCAGCCACTATTTGCCACAGTAAAAGCCCCCACATTACATGCATTCTGGTTTAGAATGGCTGTCCATTTCACTACTCCTAGGAAGATGGAAAATTTGGTAGGTATACCAACCTGGTCAGCACTCCAGAGCTGTAAGGGCATCCCCTGGTGCCATGCATGACACATACATATTCTCCTGTTGAACCCCATTGGTCCCCTGCACGAATGCAGGCAAACATGCATATGCAGTTGCCTCAACCATTGCCACAACTGTTGGGTGGGCATTTTCACAGATTTTGGGGATTACCAAGGTGAGTTATGTTTTTTTATGTTAGGTTCACTTTACTGTCAGCTTTGTCTGCACAGTTATCTTGCCATCAACGTAGGTGTTGAAGATAGTGTGTTACAATGACATTTATTGGGGTTCTATGCTGTGCATATTAATGCCTGGCATAGAACTCTGTTTCACAACAGAGCCCAGTATCGAGAGCTGGAAGCAGCCTCAGCACCGGTTTCCTTTCAGCTGAAGCACGCACTCCAGCACCCACCTATCTGAGTGGTGCATAAAACTGGGCATGAACCCTTATGGGAATAACTCAGGTTAAGTTGCTTCCTTATTGTATATTTGCTTAATATTAAGTGATACTGTGCACTGTAAATTGATTTGTTTTGATGTTCTTACTAAAGTTTCTGGTTTTCTTGGTTATATCTCACATTCTCTTTGGACCCAATGTATTGTAAAGTAAGGGTCCGTAAGGTCACTTGCGCTGTGTGCTTCGCCTAAGAACTCAAGACAGTAAGGTATATTGTACGGTCCTATTTGTGGTCGATTTATGTTTCCACATGTGAACTGTGACGGAAATATCCAGTTTAATTGTATAAAAATGCCTAAGTCCCTTGATACATGATTGCCACCAGAATTAATCTCAGCAGGAAGGCATCTCTTCTGGAAGGAGGAAAGAAGAGAGCTTCTTCCTCAATAAGGCACAGAAGGGTGCCACAGCCTGAAAGGGTCAGTTCGCACCTCTGGCCTGAAAAGCAGTCTGAAGTGTCTGGGCCGTAAATGACCATCTGCAGAGAGCTTGCCAATCCCACAAACTTCAAAGGAATTAAAGGCACAGACAAAGTGGTGATAACTGGGACCCTTTGCTATACCTACTGTGGAACCTGAGGAAATGGAGATCTCGGGTTCTGACCCATGTAGGAACTTCATCTTTGGGCTTTGCGTGGCATCTGGCCAATTGTTTGGCATCAAAACCTGAGACATACAACCCTCCTGCCCAAAGTTAAACTCCTTAGAGTTTTTAGGTATTTAGGGGGTTATTTAGGAAACGCTAATGCCACGTAGTGACACGTAGCGTCTGGTGAACACCGGGCACAGTATGTGAAAATCATATATATGAGAGTCAATCTGGTGAGCGCCTGCATGTATCACTAGCGGTGGCTCAGTGTAAAGCACCGGTGCTGTATGTTCCACAGCGCCATGTAGCACCTGTCGCTCAGTAGTGCTCTCCCATACATTTCAATGGTGTTTTATTTGGTTGTGTATAAATAGCGTTTTCCTAAAGTAATGTTCTAAACCTTTAGTTCAAAAGATTGTGTGTCCTCACCTACCCAGCAACCAAACACTTTTATTGTGTTTAATTATTTTTTTTTATGCAGAATTGTATGTGCAGGTCTTCCATTGCAGTGTCATTGTCACAGTGTTAAAACAATGTAATTCCATATGTTTTTTCTCTGGCGCTGGTGTATATGTGTTGAGAAACAGACTTTTTGCACATAGCGTCTGGCGCTCGACGTTAGAGCGCCCAGTTTTAAAGTGCCGACGTTGGTTGTGTGTAGTTTTATCTTAAATATGGGCTTCAGCGTTGAGTGCCGGGCACACTTAACTCGGGCTACCTATCATTCGCTGCTGCGTTGTTCTATTGTTAGATGTAGCCTCGTCTTGGGCGCTTTGACCTCGGGACACCACCTAGCGTTCTCGATTGGCTCTGCAGTGAATCAGGGAGAGCGCTTCTACAGCACCTTCCAAACATCACATTTATCAATGCTGCACAGGATACTACAGCGTCACTTGTTGGCCTGCTACGCCTGGTTATAGCGCCAGACACCCGCCTGCAGCAGACGCTCTAAACGCTGCTACATAGATGCTCAAATGGCAATATGTGGCGCTAGTCTTAAATTAGCCTCCCTGTTGGGCTCACCAAGGGAAAGAATGATCTGCCCCACAGAAGGGAGGAGGAAAGAAGATCCCTAGGCATAAAATTAACTTCCCCGGGCTAGCCCTTTGTCACTGTCTGGGTGAAGTCACATCTCATGCGTGCTGGAAAGACCAGGGATTTCCAGAGGCTGTTGACACACTTCCCTGTAGTAGCCCCATCATCACTACTCTGCATCTGCTTGACAAAGGTAATCTGAGATTCTTTTGTATCTCTGCTTGTTGTTATTTACCTGTACATTGTATTGCTATCTCAGACTGATATTGTAAATTCTATTACTAGTATTGTCTTAGTGTGCGCTTAACGCATTAAATGATATGTTTAATTTGAGCTGGCTCTTTTTGCTTTCATTGTGAATACACGGGTCTGGTCTTTTGGTGTCATACAAGCCATTGGCAGGTTACAGACCAGGACTAGGTAAAACGTATTGCGTGTACCAGGAGGAGGAACTGTGGTGTCAGCTGGGCTCACAAAATACACGTTTTCCTGACATCAACAGATATGCAACCAGGGATTCTAGGCAAAATAGTGCTTAGTGCGGGAAGAAAAAAATCTTGCCCCCTCCTCATCCATCCTATGGTTCTGCTGCTGTCCATTACCCATATATTTAGCTGTACCTTTGATACCATGGTTCTGCTGCTGTTCATTACCCATATATTTTGCTGTACCTTTTCCTTAGAAGCAGGCAGTGCCCCCTCCCCATGACTGAGACCAATATGGGGGATGAGGTGCTGTCTTATGGCCTCCACCAATAATAGTGGCCCTGACTCATCTGCAGAAAACATGACTACTGGGATAAAGGTGCTCCCAATGGCTTTGGCACCCAAGGCAACCACCCTGCTCACTATCCCCTAAAAACAGACTTGTATGCCACGAACAAGAAATTTTGTGCCAGCCAAAAAAATGCAACACTCAACCAACTAACAAATTCTCATTCATCGCTAGATCAGATCAATTGATCAGATTGATTCTTGTCTAATTGTGGTCGATTTAATGCTATCTGGATACACGGAAATTTGCATTGACCATTCAGGCAGTAATCTGCCATCACACACCTAGATAGCACCTTCTCTTTACCTCTCTTAAAATGTTTAAATCCTTCAGCTTACTCAAGCACACCCCAGACAATTGTGTGCAAAGTTCTATTCATTACACCCAGACATATTGTTATATTTGTTTAGAACTGTCATGGCAAAATGTAGTTGTGATTTTAAGATTATTTTTACTTACTTGAATACTGCTATTAGCAGGTTCACTAGAAGAATGTTTGCAACCAATAAATAGCAGGCCATGATGGCTGGAGTCAGCCAGGCACCAGGAATACAAGGAGGAAGACGCTTTCCATCATCATCATAGAGATTCTCACCACAAGGAGCTGCAGAAGAATACATCGCAAAACACATTTTACTATCATTCTTAGTGCATCACTAGGCTTTCTCAAGAATGCATTTTGGCTACCACGCGATTTGAATATGACCATGACCATAAAATAATCATGTATCCTAAACTTACTATGCATGTGTAGCTATATTTTCAGCTGTCACCATGGTTAACATGGGCGTAACTAAATGTGACAGGTCCTGCAAACATTAAATGGGGTCCCTTCACGACTCATACAGTACATTTTTCTGTCTATTAACTTGGTTGGATGCAGCTAGACATCTAATTACTGAAACAGCAGGGACAAATGCAGCTTCCTTCTAAATGCTGCCAAATGAGCACCAATATGATCGCATATTGCACTTCCTGCATCTCAAGTTAATCCACTGATGGTTGGCATGAATATTAGGGACAGAGGGATTAAAAGTCAAAATGACCCACCCCTGACATCTCAATTTACGTTTCCTGTTTACTTGAAGCCCCATAGGAAGCCAGAAGACATAAATATTTACCCACCCATGTTCCTGGATTGTGGACAGCCACAAAAGTCCATGCCCATCACAAATGGCGACCCATCGGGTTATGCTGACCGCATGAGTGTTATGCCTGAATGTCAAGCATTCCCAGGGGGGTGAGCATGCAACAGTCCCTCCAGCCTAGAGCTCCACTTTAAATATTGTTGCTATAAGTGCTAAGTGTATAGATGAAGTTGCAGTTGCCCATGCATTATAGGAGACTTATGGCCCACCGTTCAGTCCTAAAATGGCATCATAAAATTATTATTATTATTTTTTATAAATTACCCTGTTTTGATATTTGTAAGTCTCACTCATCCTCATCCACTAGTATGGCAGTCACTTTCAATCCCCAAAGTATTCTGTTTATCCTTGTTTTATAAGGCAAGACTAAAAATTAAAAGCCTTATTATCAGGGATTAAACATATTACATCACTCATTTTATTGGCTGGAGTGTTGACTGGCTGGAAGGAAGATTTTGCTGCTCTACAGAAGGATTGACTTTCATGATGCATCATGGTACACACTGTTAAAATGTTTCAGGCATATAAGGTTTTCTTTATAGTTTAAGAAAGCATCATTTACGTTTTCACTTTGATTTTGCATAAGGAAATTGTTTAGAGAACGCACAATTTGGTATAACATTTGTTTAAATCTCATTGACTTTTATACTACATGGACAAAAGAATTGGATATCAGCATTTTACACCTACATTTTTCTGGTATCCCATTCTTGAGGCTCTATTTAAGAAATGCTAACGCTATGTAGCACCATGTAGCGGCAGGTTGTTTTCTGCAGCGCCACCAGCAAGCCATATTTATAATGCGAAAAAATGTTTAGCGCCACCCATGGCACCATATAGTGTTCCATGTATCAAGAGCGGCGGGTGATTAGCGGTGGTTAGCGCCGACACTGTATTCCCTATAGTGACTCATCACATCAGACGCTCAGTGTCGCTCTCCCATAGACTTCAACTAACCGTTCCAGGTATGTTATTTTTGGTAACTTCTGGTTAGCGTTTTTAATTTATTTTGTTCTCAGTCAAGTGACACGGGATCCCTGGCCTGTTCTGAAGGTTTTTTTTTGTAAATTATTGTACTTAGGTTACCCCTGGCTAACTTGCGTTTTCATGCCTGCCAATCATTTTCACTTGGTCACTGTGCTGTCATCCCTATTTAAAGCTATTTTCTGTATTGCACATGGTACTTTGTGCCTGAGTGTTATGGTTTCACAGTGCCAGCATTGGAGCTGTGCTTTAACATATAAAATATTATTATCTTCTGGCGTTCCCCACCAGTGCTACCTGTTGCTAGCTCCATGGGCAAATAAACAAACAGGGGCGCAGCGCCACATAGCCTTCAGTGCCAAACAGTAGCAGCACCGTCTGCCTGTGGCCGGTGTTACGGCAGAGGTGCTAAGAGCGCCACTTGGCAGCCGCTCAAGTGGTGGTACAAGGTGCTTAGTGATAAATTAGGCTCTAAGTCTATATTACTATTATTGTGACATTTTCCAGGCAAAACAGCTTCCAATCCTTTCGGCAAGGCTTTCTCCAAGGTTTTGTGGGATTTCTGCCCATTAAGCCTCAGGAAGCCAGACCGTTGATGCTGGATAAGTGAACCTGGCTTGTTTTCTTAATTCTAGTTTGTTCCAAATGTGGTCAATGGGGTTAAAATCAAGCCAGTCAAGTTATTTCACATGAGACTCAACTATGCCTTTATGGTACATATTTAGCTTGCTTTGTTCATTAAGTCACAGTCATGCTGGAACAGTAAGGTGCCTTCCCCAATCTGTTCTCCTAAAGTTGGAATAATACAACTGTGAAGCATTACATCAGCTTTCTAGGCTCCATATGAAGTAAATCCAACTCCCTTCAATCTATTTTCTTTGCCCATATAATGTATAAAGGAAACAGTGAGTTGCAGATAGACATTTGGGGCTTGCTAAGACACCTTTACACTACCAGTAATACCCACTACACTTTCCAGTAATAGTGTCTCCTGCATATATATATATATATATACTGTATATGTGTATATAGCAAATTGCAAACTTACGATTTATCTCCATTGCATACACTGATTGGAAGAAAAGAAAAGGACACAAAATTAATTATATTATTGATGACAAAACCAACAAACCAACACACCAATGATCCCAAAGATAATATGAAGTGTCTTAGTTAAGAAAAAATGTCTATGCTATAATGCAAGAAGTAATGTCTACATTCTGGTAGAGGAAATAATGTCTTTACTGTGGTGGAGGAAATGATGCTCATACTAGGTTGGAAGAAACAATATCTATGCTACAGTGGGAGAAATAATTTCTATGGTCGCCATAGGACTGGTTAGGGAGAGACCCATGTTAGACGGTATAGAGGATATTAAGGAGATCAAAAAGCCCACTATTTAAAGCTACAAGGCGGAGAGTGCATTCCCAAAACAGAAAGTATTTGTATGAGGCATGCAAGCCAAGTATAAGTAGATTTTTCCAAGAATCCCTTGCTGTCGGTGGACCCATGCAAATCATTTATTTAAACCTTTTAAAGCTTTTTCTCAAGTTTCTGGATCCACCAGGGTGTGCAATGCTCTGGTATATCATACTGTATAAGAAATCTATACTATGGTGGATGTAAGGCAGGACATAGACAGTAATACTGTTTGCCAATGATCTACTACATTTTAGCAACACATCTAAAGGAAGGACCAATTAAATACAATATAATATTATATGATTTTGGTATAACGTTAGTATAACTGATATAATTGAAACATGATTGGTTCAAAATAATATATTTCTATTAAAAGACAAGTACATTCTATTCTATGACTCATAGAGGGTCATGCTAATTATTTGGTAAAGCAGGGTGCAGCAGCTGTGAGCTTTGCAGTGTGCATTGCAAGTGGCATCTCGATGAGTTTTTTAGTTTACTGCACAAGAAAGTGCATCAAAATGTTTTTTTTCCCTAAATATCACCTTTACCTGTGATGAGACATATTTAAAGGTGAGGTACATAATTTCTCCAATGATTTAAGAGTATTTTTTTAAAGTTTGAAAAAAACAGCAACCTATGGACTATGCATAACCACATTTTTTCTGCATACCCCATAGAGCCTTGTTGTTTTCAAATTCCAAACAAAATATTCATGCCTGGAACAAAATGGTCCAAACATTTTTTATTGCACTTTCGTGTGCACTGAAATGTAAAAGCTTACCGAGATGCAGGTTGCAATTCACACTGCAAGGCTCACCGCTGCTGCACCCTGCTTTACCAAATAGACCATAGATAGTCAGCCACTTATTGTTGAGAGACCCAAGCCTGATCACCTCCCACCTACCCCAGGAAGGCTGGAGGCCCTTCTCATTTACTGAGACCGCAGAACTGCGCACTTACTCCACTATGACTCACCTAGTTACAATTTACTCAAAGATTTGTGCCCTATTGAGCTAAGAAATCAACATTGCCATTCCCAGTTTAAATCGAAATGAAAAAAAATTAAAACAAGAAATGTATATGCTTTTGAATGTGGTAATTGAGAGATTTTCCACTTTTCCAATGGAAATCGCTAACACATATGCAAACTCCATTCAATGAACTGCAACTGCCAGAGTTATTGCCACAAAAACATGGCATGTCAGACTCACACTGCTGAGATGTGAAAGGCCCATAGGTAAGTATGGCAGAACTATGGCAAGATCATGATAATAAGTACCGTATATACTCGAGTATAGGTCGACCCGAATATAAGCCGAGGCACCTAATTTTACCATAAAAAAATGGAACAAGTTATTGACTCGAGTATAAGCCGAGGCGGCTTTTTTCAGCTTATACTCGAGTATATACGGTATACACACTTACCTCTCGTTTGCACAGCCTGTCCGTAGAAGCATCTTAAGAGGCCGGCCCAGAACGTGCACGTCACCGCCCCCGGCCGGCGTGCCCTGCCCTCCGTCGCTGCGCGTCCGGCCCGGCGCTTGGCGCTGGGCTGCACAGTGTGCTCCGGGCCCCGCCCTACCGGCACAATGGCGCAGAGCACCACCGCCCCCCTCCCCACTGTTCAGGCCGGCCCGAGGGAGGCCCCCCCGGAGACGCTGAGCGGCATCCCATCCCCGGCACATGAGGTGCGGCAGCGGAGGAACAGCTGGAAGTGAGAGGGTGAGTGTTGGAGCCGGCACGGGGGCGGGAAATGAATGGGCATGTCGCCTGGCCCCTTTTTCTCCTCCATTTCGGTAATGACTCGAGTATAAGCCGAGGCGGCTTTTTTCAGCCCAAAAATTGGGCTGAAAAACTCGGCTTATACTCGAGTATATACGGTAATAATACAATTTATTTGCTTTGCTATTCATCAAAATACATATCTAGAACTAAAAGCAAAAAATACACCTAATTCTTTTTTAGCACACTAGATGTTACATAATATATGTTTGCTGTATCTACTATGTGCACTTTTCATTGTCATTTTGAAACATTTTGTAAAAGTTCTAAAAACTTCTCGCTGCAACAAAACAAAAATTATGTTTTCCAGAAAAGCTAGCTAGATTTACTCTCACCCTCTGTGCTTTTATGCTGTGGGGCATTAAAGTGATACCGCAGGCAAAGGTAATTGTTTCCCCATCAGGGTTTACACGTTCAGCCAATGACATTCTCTTTTCATTCCATCACCCTAATCAGCTCAGCAGAATGGGACAGGATTGCTGGTCCCACCCTCTCCCCGCCTCTTTCTCCACCTCCTCCTGCCCCTCCCTCCACCTCCTCCAGATTAGCACAGATTATGCAGCATCACAGATCCAAGGGCCACGCCTACTTTTTTCAGACGAGAAATCATAAGCTAAACCTTGATATATATATCTCCCATTTCTTCTTCAGTTTAAAAACGGAAAACAGTTTAGGACAGTGACAAATGTAGCCCAACACAATGGTGTAACGATTAACTTTGCCTGCTGTATCATTTTAACGCATGATCTACCAGTTGGTTTCACTGGCCTTTCGTAACCACGTGCATGGCCTGCTGAGGCATTGTGGATGTGCATGTGGATAATTAAATCACAGTCATATTACCCTGCAGGATGTAAAATGTATTATGTACACTGTGGATTGCAGAATATATTTATTTATATGTAGAATATATTGGAAAGAAATTGACAGTACTGTAAAAATTTGAAAGAAAATTATATAGGGAAATATTTTTTATAAAATATAAGGATAACATTTTGGGTTTGCACAGTCTGAACTAGTTCAAAGAGTTATATTCTCAGTCTCAAACCTTTTAAAAAATGGGTTACCGAGTCACGACATTCAGCCATTGTGTACGGGGAGGCCGATTCATTAAAAGCGCCAGGTAGCGACAGATGAGCGACTGAAGTATGGCGCTATGAGCGCCGCTAGCGTACGCCGCGGGCGGTAGCGATTCGCTATAGCAGGCCTCCTCAGTCGCTACCTGGCGTTGTTGGGAACAACGCCTACATTGCTGAATATGATGTTGGAGCTCAGCTTTGTAGGCGCTGTCAGTCAGTTTGACCACGCTATTCAACACAGCGCCTGCGCTTTGCTTTGCTGTGGGCTGGGAATCAAGTACCTTCAGAATTAAACACATTGCAACATGTTTCTTTATTTTTTTTTTTTATTTTGTGTTGAAAAGGAACTAAAATTAAAACAGAAATTAGAATGAAAAGGAAAATTAAAACAGAAATTAGAATGAAAAGGAAAATTAATACAGAAATTAGAAAGAAACGGAAAATTGGCTTCAGGGTGCATCTCGGGGTGCCTGAAAAAGATAAAAAAGTGCAGTTAGTATATATATTTAAATTTGTTTTTTCGCTGTAAAAAAATATTGCATTAATTGTTAACCAACATTTGCGTCAATCTTGCACACCAACCCTAATTGTTATGTTGTTCAGCTTCCACCCCCCCCTTAGAGTGGTTTGGGTCATCTTACACCCCCCTTAGAGTGGTTTTGGTCATCTTACACCCCCCTTAGAGTGGTTTTGGTCATCTTACACCCCCCTTAGAGTGGTTTTGGTCATCTTACACCCCCCTTAGAGTGGTTTTGGTCATCTTACACCCCCCTTAGAGTGGTTTTGGTCGTCTTACACCCCCCTTAGAGTGGTTTGGGTCATCTTACACACCCCCTTAGAGTGGTTTGGGTCATCTTACACCCCCCTTAGAGTGGTTTGGGTCATCTTACACCCCCCTTAGAGTGGTTTTGGTCATCTTACACCCCCCTTAGAGTGGTTTGGGTCATCTTACACCCCCCTTAGAGTGGTTTGGGTCATGTTACACACCCCCTTAGAGTGGTTTGGGTCATCTTACACCCCCCTTAGAGTGGTTTTGGTCATCTGACACCCCCCTTAGAGTGGTTTGGGTCATCTTACACCCCCCTTAGAGTGGTTTGGGTCATGTTACACACCCCCTTAGAGTGGTTTGGGTCATCTTACACCCCCCTTAGAGTGGTTTGGGTCATCTGACACCCCCCTTAGAGTGGTTTGGGTCATGTTACACACCCCCTTAGAGTGGTTTGGGTCATCTTACACCCCCCTTAGAGTGGTTTGGGTCATCTGACACCCCCCTTAGAGTGGTTTGGGTCATCTTACACCCCCCTTAGAGTGGTTTGGGTCATGTTACACACCCCCTTAGAGTGGTTTGGGTCATCTTACACCCCCCTTAGAGTGGTTTGGGTCATCTGACACCCCCCTTAGAGTGGTTTGGGTCATCTTACACCCCCCTTAGAGTGGTTTGGGTCATCTTACACCCCCCTTAGAGTGGTTTGGGTCATGTTACACACCCCCTTAGAGTGGTTTTAGCCAAATTATGATGGGAGGTCAAATAAATTTACCCAGTAGTGCAGTACTTGGATTAGAGTGAAGGGTAGTTAGCTTACCGCAAAAAAGGAAGTGATCATCCTTTCCCTTAGCTCATCGCCAGTCTGGGTGTCCTCACTTCTTCCTGCGGGCAAGTTGGGGATTTCTGGCACCAGTGCTGTCTCCTCGGGGGATTGAATTCGGTGACATATGCAGATATTGTGGAGCACACAGCAGGCGAGGATGATCTTGGAGACCTTCTGTGGGCTGTATAGCATCTCTCCTCCTGGGCGTGCCAAACATAGAAAGCGTGCTTTCAGCAGGCCGATGGTTCTTTCCACAATGCTTCTGGTCTTGCGGTGTGCTGCATTGCAGCGTTCATGGGCAGAGGTCCGTGGGCTCCTGACCGGAGTCAGCACCCACGTTCTCTGCCCATATCCCTTGTCCGCTGTAGAAAAAAACACAAGGAGAGAGACAGCAATTAGTACTAGTACATGTTTTGTTTTTCATTTTTTAGAATTTGGCTTACTAGGCCACATATTTGAGTCAAAATACTTTGACATGGTTAATTATTTACCCAGTAGCCAGCCAGCTGGCATTTCGTTGTTCTCAAACTTCCGGCACAGGACTGTCCGCTGCAAGACGTAAGAATCGTGGCATGAGCCGGGGAACCCCGATCTCACCGCCCGCAGCTTCATCTCATGGTCACAGACCAGCATAACATTGATAGAATGAAATTGTTTCCTGTTTCTGTAATACAGCTCCTGTGCACGGGGAGGGCGGAAAGGGATATGTGTACCATCAACGCACCCTAGCACATTCGGGATCCCTCCCATTAGATAGAAAGCATGTTTTATTTTGGCAACCTCTTCCTCATCCTCAGGAAACTTGATGTAAATTGGGATTAAATCACAAATTGCCAGAACTACCTGGATTAGTATGCGGCTCATAGTAGCCTGGCTTATCCCGCTGAGGAGGGCGGAGGTTGCCTGGAAGGTCCCTCGTGCCAAAATATTCAGAGTGGCACACAGGCGTACTATGCCTGGAATGGATTGAGTGCGTTTGGTGGATGGCTCGATTTTGTGCTTAATCTGATCATATAGGGACTGTAGTGCAGCACAATTCAGACGGAAGCGGCTCCTGATCTGCTCGTCACTTAAGTCCCATACTGAAAGGCAGATTCCAAAGGAGCGGGGTGCCCTAAGCCTCACAACACCCCGCTCCCTGGCCTCCTGCTCTTCCAGCATACGCATACATCCATCCACCCAGACACCATACATCACCCTCTTATCCATCACACACACTCAACAGATATACAAAATCAAACAAACAAAAACAAAAACCACAAACACACCACACACACAAACAATCACACTCCTCACACACTCACTACAATGCAGCTCACCACAAAACCAGAACTATAGTGGTCCAAACCACCAGCCTGCTGAAAAACAGCTTTCTAAGTTAGGCACAACCAAGAGGGGAGTTGCTGCACAGCCCACAAAAGGCCCCAAAATCAAGCCTCACTTGCTGTATGCTCCACAATATTTGCATATGCCACCAAAAACAATCTCCTAAAGAAACAGCACTGATGTCAGAAATCACCCAACAAGCCACAGAGAGTGAGGACAAAACCCAGACAGAGACTCAAATGAGCTAAGGGAAACAAGCACCACACCACAGCCTTTGCCACAGTGTAACAATACCAGAAGCTTGCAAATTCCTTCCATTTATACTTCACTTTGAAAAAGGACAGGTCCGCTTTGCCGCCTTTTGCGTTGCTCTGCTATTTCCGGGCGCCAATTAGCCGACCCAGGTGTGCGTGAAACGGAGTGCGCACGCGCACGCTAGTAGCGCTACTAGCGTACGTGAGCTGAAACTTGCGTGCATTAACGGACATGGGCGAAAATTCAGTGGTGGGCCAATGAAAGGTAAGCTGCTGTTTATTTAAATAGCCATTAGGATAGCCACATGTCACAAGGGTTTCAGATACATCAGTCCATTGTTGTATTTGGGTGTGTGTTGTTTGGTTAATGAGGTCTGTAATTAGTTAATTGGCTAACACACATGCTTCAGTCAGTGCAGTGGAGGTGTGGCGAGAAGGACCTGGGCTGTATGTGTGAATCAATTAAGTGGGCTGGTTTGTGATTGGCTGTTAGAGCACATAAAACCTGGCCAACCCAAAGAGAGTGCGATGCCATTCTGTAGTCTGCATGCGTGCTTGTTGGTTGTGTATTTGTGTGTGTGTGCAGCTACAGGATGGAGCCAAATTCAGGACATCTGCCGGCCACAGCAGGCCCAAGTAGGAGTTTGGTGGGTGCTGTGCGCAGACCTCCCTTACGGAAAAGGGCCCAGCCTGAAGGTGGTGCAGCACCCCAGGCTAAGCGCCCAGGTGCCAAGAGGGAGCCTGAATTTAATTTGGCGGAGAATAATCATCTTGTGCGCCTTACCCTTGCTAAATGGGAGCTACTCTTTGGCTCCCAAAGCAAGTCAATAGGCAAACAAGAAAGAAGCAAACTGTGGGATGCCATTGGTGTGGAGCTTAGTAGCACTGCTCAACACCCACGTAGTGGCCCATCCTGCAGGAAACGCTTCTACACTTTGAGAGGGGCCCTTATGAAAAAGATGAATCACGATCTTGATGTGGACAGTGGGACCATCCAGGCTCCAAAGAGTACCTACAGGCCGTATGAGGAGATGCTGAAGGCCAAAATTCCACTGGCTCGGCTGCAGGGTGTGGATCCTGGGGATGACACCACAGGTTGGACTGAAGGTACATATTTTCTGCCTTTTTATAAAAGCTAATGTTAATGTATGTGATTAGCATTTTCTCTTTCTGCCCAACTAACAGGAGGACCTGTGAAGTAGTACATTAGACCTCATACATTTTTTACTTTCCTGTCTGTTGCTTTCTGCATAGGTGCACATGGTGCTGTCCAGGATTTGCCTCAGGACACACAAACTCCTGCCCTTCAACCAACCTCAAGCCTAACCCAGTCTGCCATTGAAGGTATTTACCACTAATTTAGGTGCTGGTTGTTTGGGGAACAAATGGGTGTGGGAGCAGCTCCAACAATCGAGTGGGGCACTGTTGAGTATTAATAATATGGACCTGCGGCCTAATTTCACGCCCACTTTAACCCTCACAGCAACTAACTAACAAGGCCCTAACATGTGTAGCTATGTTGGAAGGCAGAGATGTGTGGCCATATATCTGCATATAAATGTGGAAGCCACACTGGCCTTGATTAGTGAATATTAGTGAATGAGCTGCTCACACACACCTTAATGCATGTTGGATTTTTGCACGCACATTAACAATGGCTCAATGTTTGCTTGATTTTTGCCTAGCTGCCCCGCAATTGGCCCCAGCATCTCCTCAGGAGCCAAGCTACTCTTTGGATGTCGGTAAGTGCATGTGTCAACCTTGCTTTATCCACTTTAACCCAAGTGCATGTGTCTCATTCCTCTTTTTTATTGGTAGGCCAAGTGACTGGTTCATCTTTGGACCCCACTTCCGATGTTGCAGGTCAACAGGACCCTGTTGGTGTGTATAGCAATACATAATGTATCCTTTATGCTGTTTCTGTTACACTGGTTCGATTTTGTTAGTCTAATAATCTACATGTTTGCTCTGTCAACTTGAAGATGCCTCTTTGGAGTGCTTATTCCATCCCCAGGGTCAGTCTAATAGTTCTTGGAGTGATTGCAATGCATTTTGTTTGACATATTTTTGGACAAACATTCACCCTAGTAGTTTGAGGAATATTTAGAGCCATTACTTGTGTTTTTTAGTTGGCCAGAATATCGGAAGTGGCTGTCCGGAAAGGGCCCTTCAAGTTCAGGCTGCCAGAGATGAGGGTAAGTTGTTTTGGCTTGCTCTAGTATGTATTTTGGCTCTACTTTTGTGGCACTTGCTTCAGGCAACTTGTGTGTCCACATGTATTTTAAAGGTCCAAGCTCGAGTGAGGGCCCCACTCCAGACATCTGGGAGATTGCGGGTATGTGTAATTTAAGCAATGTGTCTGATCTTATTTGGCCAAATTATTGCCTCTTATTCCTCTAACATACATGTTATCAATCTGAGTTTAACAGATACCTTTTGTCTAGTGTGTAATTTGGCACTTTGTGGAGGTATGGCCTCGATAGCCTAGCCATGTTACATTTGAGTTTTGTCCACTGACCTACTAACCTGACTTTCCTGTTTAGCATATGCCAACTTGCCGGAGATCTCAGATGTTGAATTGCCCCTCTCTGGCAGCGATACCTCGCTCCTACCTGTGGCGGACGACACGGAGGTAACATGGCTGATTTAGAGGACCAATAACCACATTGCCATGTTCGTGGGTAGTGGATGAAGCAACATGTCACATTTCCTTTCTTTGTCGTTTTGGCAGGAGGCGGAACCAGAACCCCAAGCTGGGACCTCTTCCCAAGTCCCATGTGGCCAAGCTTTCGAGGCTCAGACAAGGGTAAGTTGTATAGTGACTGTTTGGGCAAATGATTTTGAGGGGCATACCTGCATTGGTTCGGTTTGTCTAAAATGTTGTTTTCTATTTTGTTAGCCTCAAACCACAGCAAGAGGAGGTGTGGCACCAAACAGTGCAGATTTTTACGAGCTAGGGGTCCGGATGCTGGAGGACTACAGTCGCCAACAGCCGCGTGATGGAACTAATGAGCGCATTGCGGCGTTGGAACAGCAGGTGCTGATGTGTCAGCAACAAAATGAGGCCCAGCAGCACCAGATCGACCAGTTGATGCGTAACCAGCACCAGAACCAGGAACTTGGTCGGCTGGCCAATCTAATGGAACAATCTCTCCAGCAGCAGCAAGAAGCTATACAGCGGCAGGACCAAACTTTGTTGTTGATACAACAGCTCATACAACAGCAGTCTATATTTTTTACTGCACAGTTGTCCCCCAACACCGCCCCTAGCAATGACTCCCAACCTCCCCGGCCACCCAGCCAAGAATATTCATTTTGTTAGTGTTTTTTTTTCTGTAAATATATTTGATTAACCCACCTCTAAATTGTGTTTTTCCTAAGACATAGCTAATAACACAGTCAGGGATGAGTATCTTGATCTAGATATGTAAATGTATTTGTAAATTTATGCCACACATTTGTGACCATAGCTTACTATGGTTTACACATGAAATGGCTCCAAAGGTATGGCTAAATTTACACACAAATGGGTTTTGAGACAGTTAAACTATGCTTGCCAAGGCACAACACTGTAATTATGTAAATAGAAAATTTTTTATTACAAAGGTGGCCAACAGGGCCAACATTGCCCAACAAAGGGCGTCAACCAACGGGCCAGTCATCCCCCCACCCTAACGACGCCGCCGCCGCCGCCTCTTCTTGGCCAGCAGCATCAGCTTCAGACGCCTGATCTCCCGCCACAGTCTGCGATGCTGGTTTTCACAAGCTGTAGAGATGTATAAACAACAGACCTCAACAGACACAGATGTAGCAATGTAATGTCAGTGTGTCCAATTAGCTGACACTCACATTAACATTGTTGCCCACTGTGCGCTTATTTGTTAACATTATATGAGTACTATTGACTGGCAGAAATTTGGACACCACATCCCAAGCATACATTTACTCTTAAAGTGGACCAACACCCACCGGTGATCGGCCCTGGAATCTATAAGATTCCCGGCCCGATCACCTCCCTCCCCGCGGGACATCCGAGATCGGGATGTCCCGCGGGGTGAAACCCCCCCAAAACCGCAAACTCCTTACCTCAGTTTCGGCGGCGCACGGCCGACGGCCCCTCCCTCGCGCCCCTCTAGACGTGCGCGTGCCTGCGCCGGCCGTCTGTGAATGGCCGGCGCGGGCACGCGCGCGTAAAAAGGGACGCGCGGGAGGCGGAGGAGGAGGAGCCGCTTGTCCGCGGCTTGTCCGTCGGCTCGAGGAGAGGTGAGTTCAGGGGGTTGTCACACAGCGGTGACGATCGGGGGTGCCCCACCGTAGTGGACCAAGACCCAGGAAAGTCAAAATCCTGGGTGTTGGTCCACTTTAACTCTTGGGAAGCAAAGAAGGTATAAGTCCCAGTGTGTACATTTATGTGTTTAGTCACAGCCAAACATCAGGGCCTAAGTCCTAACGCGTAAACTAGTTTTGACAAGATTCTTAGAGGTCACGACCTAAGCAGCCCCATTTGGTTGTGTCTAAACCACTAATTGACTCAATGTGGCAAAATCCAGAATGTGAGGCAACAATCAAGCATGCAGACAGGCATGTAGGATTGTTGACCAAACACATGTAACCTAGATGTGTGTTAAATTAACACATAGGTACATTGTAAATGTCTGCAGATTGGACTCGAAGACATAGGGTTCACAAGTGCATAGGAAGTGGGATGTACTCACCATCGCAGCTGTGGCGGGGGCCCATGCTGCTGGCCGTCCCTGGAGCTGGGGTGGGGAGGATGGTGACTGGCTCCGTCTGCGTAGAAACATCTGTCAGGAGAAAGCAAAAGAGAAATCCTAAATTAGTGGGACAATGACACCTGACTATTTGACATCCATCTGGTTAGGGAGTTTGAAAAACCAAATGCTTGCATGGTTACATACATGTTGTCCAACATAAGCATATTTCCTGGACCATGAGTTCATGTAAATTATTTATGGTTGCAACATGGTCCCCTAAAGATAATGTGCCAATAACCTTGACAGTGCAATGTAAAGGACTAATTTGCAGTTGATTGTTGAATGTTACTAGTGTGCAACATGTGTTAGCCGGAACAACTTAACCAAATAACACATTTGCTAGCCCCCATCATGTTGTGGGCAGAAACATAGGGGTGGTTGCCAGTTGGCTAGCACTGTAGTGGGGTTTGTGATGTTAATGTACATTATCAAACCACCTTGTACTATGGACCAGGAAACATGTGTCTCTTCAAAGTGGGCCAAGACCCAGGATTGATACTATTCTGTGTTTTGGTCCACTTTGACAGAGCACCACCATTTGAGTGAGACACCGTCCGCCGCCGCTGCCTTCCGCACATCACTCCTCCAGTGTGTGCGCACGCGCAGGCCATTAGAAAACAGAGAGCGCAGGCGCACACACATCTAGAGGGGCACGCAGGAGGCTGCGCCGGTGGCTTCTTCCACCACCAATGAGGCAAGAAGTTTGTGGGGTTTTTTTGGGGGGGGGCCCTGGGTGAGGGAGGTGATTGGGCAGGGAAGCTTCGAGATTCCAAGCACAATCAACCATGGGTCTTGGTCCACTTTAAGGAATGTCATAACATAGTGAATGTGATGGATAACAACAAACACTTACCATGACTATGCCCGTGGAGAATGCGTCGCCAAAAGGCCATGGAGGTGCCGCCTATATGATGCCCTGCAAATTAGAGAGGAATGGCAAGGGCTAAGTACAAATGGCCAGATGAAACCTGACACAGACTAACAATGACAAAATGTGCACTCACCAGGGGATGATCCGCCACTTGAAGCCCAGGGAGGGCTCTGAGGAGGAGGCGGGGAGCCTCGGCTCCTCACACTCTGCTCGGAAGATCCCCCAGCCAAAGGGCCACCCTCCTCCCTCTCACTCCCTGCTCCTTCAGGGAGTGTGGGAGAGTCCATTCCTTCCACCCCACTTGGACTCCCCACTTGAGAGTGGCCCCTTGGCTGGTGAGACTCCTCAGAGTCAGAGTGTAAGGAGCTGAGGCTTGAGCCTGCCAGCCCCCCAGCAGCACACTCCTCTGGGGCGTCATCTCCTTCCTCCCCTGGGTCCTCCAAATAGGATCCGCGAGAGGGACCCTCCCCCGATGACTCCCCCGAGTCCGCCTGCCTGGTTCGGGGGAGGAATCCCTTCCCACGTTTACCCAGGGGAGGACGCTTATCTGTGTTGAGGGGGTGAAAGAAAATAATTAATATTACGACCACAAATGGACACAGCTTAGCAGATGATTTAAACTAAAGTATAAACATAGCATAAGCTTAAACTTACCTGATGCGTAGGCATCATATAGGCGGTACACGCCTTCAGGGTCCCGGCGCTTGAAGTCGGACCATTTCTGCTGTATGGCTCAGATGGTGAGCTGGGTATTGAAGCGCCGGGACACTGGGGCCTTCACCTCCATGGCAATGCGTTTCTTGCCCCCACGGGCATAGTCATATTGGTGGATGCAGAAATCCTATGACAAATGAAAAACAAACACAAATCAATACATGACATCCGAACTATGGCATAAACAGTTATACTGAGACCAGAGTAAAGTGGACCCACACCACGGATTAGCAATATTCTGGGTTTGGGTCCACTTTGGTGGGGCACACCAATCGGGGGTGGGCCGCTGTCTGAACCCCCCTTGGAAGGCCTGAAAAACACCAATGACCACACTCCCACGTGACTGCGCCAGGCTAGCACAGCGCTCTGCGCCGCTGTGGTATGCGCATCCAAGGCCATTTGGACGTGCATACCAGCTCCGCTGCCTCTGAGCGCCAAAGAACGCGTGTGGCGTTTGACTCTAACAGGGAGTGCGCCTGCGCAGGCCATGAACAAATGTCTGGCGCAGGGGACCACCCTGCTAGAGGGAAGCGCAAGACGCATCCGCAGCTCACGCATGCACAGATGGGACGGGGCTGAGTTAAGGTTTATGGCCCTCCAGGGGGGTTCATCCACGCAGGACATCCAGATTGGGGATGCCCCGCGGGGAGTGATCAGATTGGTCCAGAAAACGAATAGATTTCAGGGCCAATCCCCCCTGTGTGTTAGTCCACTTTAAACATAAAATGCAAGAAAAACATACTCACTTTGACCACCTGGCCATTAACGCGGCTATCCACTCTCATCCTCTTTTTTTTTGCATGCCCAGGAGGGGAAGGGGTGGGAGGGGTGCTAGGTGGGGGAGGTGAGGTAGGTGGGGGAGGTGGGGGAGGGGTGGAGGGGTCTGATTCTGAGGAGGAGCTGGGGAGGCGCTGGATCCATCTCCTGGGCAGCATGGTGGAAACGCTAAGGAGGAAACAGGAAACGGATATGACCCAAGCGACAGGGACACCAAAAAAAAAAAAAAAAACGCTCTGCGCACCAGGCACAAGCTAATATCAGCTATGTGCAAGCTAAGTGGCGGAAAAAGTAAATTGACGCATTACAACCAGCTATTGGCCTAAGCGCTAGACATTTTTTTCCTTTAGGTGGCTTTGAAACGCAAAGGAGGGAACCGGAACCGGATATGACGAAAGCAACTGGGAAATAAATTTGAAAAAAAAACGCTCCGCGCACCAGGCACAAGCTAATACCAGCTATGTGCAAGCTAAGTGGCGGAAAAAGTAAATTGACGCATTACAACAAGCTATTGGCCTAAGCGCTAGACATTTTTTTCCTTTAGGTGGCTTTGAAACGCAAAGGAGGGAACCGGAACCGGATATGACGAAAACAACTGTGAAATAAATTTAAAAAAAAAACGCTCCGCGCACCAGGCACAAGCTAATACCAGCTATGTGCAAGCTAAGTGGCGGAAAAAGTAAATTGACGCATTACAACAAGCTATTGGCCTAAGCGCTAGACATTTTTTTCCTTTAGGTGGCTTTGAAACGCAAAGGAGGGAACCGGAACCGGATATGACGAAAACAACTGTGAAATAAATTAAAAAAAAAAAAAAACTCCGCGCACCAGGCACAAGCTAATATCAGCTATGTGCAAGCTAAGTGGCGGAAACAGTTAATTGACGCATTAAAACAAGCTATTGGCAAAGACGCCATTATTTATTAGCTTCATTTAGCTGGGGGTTCAACATACTGTAATGCATAGGTCCTTGAAAACCAAACAACTTGGTGCTGAAAAAGACAAATCTTATTCCTTCATAAAATCATCACACAATAAAACTATCCAACTACATGATAATGTGGCACACATGAGAATGCATAACGGGTTGTTATGAGCTTGTACGCCTGAATTAAATCCTGCATAATGTGGACATGCACGCTCACAACTACAGTGTATTCATTAAGAACGACTGGGGTCGCGGGAAGTGAATTCCTTGCAAATGGCAGAAGGGCACATGTATGAACAGCACAGCGCCGCACAACGCAGCGCAGCGAAGCACAGCGACGCTCGCGCCGCCACATAGCGAATCAAAACAGCGACTGCACAAACTCTGACCACCACAGATTCATCAAGGACAGGGCTGCCGAATAGCTTGGGCGCTGACAATTTCGCAGAGCGAACGTGACCGCCAAACAGGACTGGCTAAAAAGTAGCTTTACAAGCCCCGTGTGTGGTGAAAAAAAGCGATTTAGAGCTCAATGAGTTTGGTGGGAGGAGATGCATTTTAGATGTCACTCACAACATTACAGTGTAAAAATTACTACTTTGTCCAAAAAAAGTAAAATAACTAGCCAGATTAATAAAACATATCCCAATAAACATGTGTTGAATTTTGTGCCAAAGACAAGAACACAAAAACCACTTAAAACAATCATTGCAGCGTCTGCCATTGAAATGTATGGGAGAGCGGCAGGTAGCGCCAGGTCATACCTGTCGCTGTGATGGGATTAGCAGCGGCGCTGTTCGTTGCAGTCGGCTACATGATGAATGCCGCGCTAGCCGTCGCTCTCGCCGGCGCTAGCCTCATTTAGCTTGATAAATGCGTCATTGTGACCGCCGCCGGGCGTACTTGAGTCGGTAGTCGCCGTTAGCTGCCGCTACCTGGCGCTCGTCAGACACTACCTGGTGCTATCGCTTGATGAATAAGGGCCTAAATTTGCATAGGTTATCTGCAAGGGGACCAGGAGAATTCAAATAAACCATTCTATGGGTTCAATTGTAAATATGGTAGTAGTAAGTAAGATTTAGACTTATCTGCATGAACAGATAAAGATTTAGCCCATGGCAAATGTATGGATAATACATAATAGGAAGCATGGCAAAATCACAACTAAAGAGACACAACAATAAACATCTGACCAAGATTCTAACCCTTTCTATAGAAACGTGAAATTATACATAACTACACTTCTGTGCTTTACAGTATTGGTTACTTTTGTATGGTCAGATATGTACATTTTAGCTTGTTTACTATCTGCACAAATTTGTTCATTTTCCAAATAAATGCAAATAGTTTGTTAATTTGGATGGATCATCTGCCTGGGTAACAGGAAACTGAGTCTTACTATGAATTCTAGTCTTACGGTCTATCTGGTCTGCAAACACTTCGCCGTAGATCATCCAGTAAGGCATGTAGAAGATGTTCCGGGCCAGTCTCCATGATGGCTCCTCATCTGGATGCAAAATGGCCTGTCTCGCTACCCCGAAACTCATTAGCACCACTAGCATGATGATCACAAAATACAGCATGTCAATCATCTAGAAGAAGTGACAATATCTAGTCAGATATGCTCTATAAAAACATACAATATTCACAGTGCATTAAACAGATTTTTCAGGCAAAATGTTTAAAAAATAAATAGCAGCGTGCCTTGCCAAGCGTTCCTCCAGCACTGTACCTTGTCTCATGAGAAAATATACTTCCTCATCTGCCCTCCCCCAGTGCCACCCTGCCGATGTGGGACACCAATACTAGCTCGAGGAGCTAGTCCAGACCATGCCCCCCTCTTTATTGATGGCTTGAATGGCACTCTCAGAGCTGCCATTCAAGCCAAGCTAACCTTCCCTCCCTCCTCCCCACCCAGCCTCCTCCAAGGAAGTACTCTTGCTCCCAGTGCCACCCCACCCACATGCTTTGGAAATGAAATCATGGGGTAAAACTGTAAACATTGATATCTCGGCCATTTCCTCACAGTTTAGGACAGTGACAAACGTAACCCGACACATTGGTCTAACAATGGTCTTTGCCTGAAATATCACATTAATATAATGCATAATGAATCATGCATGATTTAGGGAGACATTTTTTTAAAAATGTATAGACTTTAAGCTGAAAGGTTCCCCATACTTGGAAAGGGTATATGTTTGGCATGGGCTAGATGTATTATTGGGTCAGGCCTTGTGACTCACTCTTTTGCTTTCTAGCAGTTATCTACTCTACTGCACCCCTGACCAACAATAGTGTTCGCCAGGCAGTGGTAGGGAAACACCTGTCCAAAAGAGCCTAGAGCATAAAAGTGGCATGACAACATGGTTTCCCAGGGGGGTTTTGTTGAAGACCCCCTGATGCATCGTCCCTGAGGGCTGCTGCAGGTAGTATAGAGTGGGGGGGTTCTTTAAGCAATAAATGTGCCTTTTCCTGAATACAGTGTGCAATAATTCTTGAATGCATCCAAACTAGAGCAAAAGTGCATTGCAGCTTTTTTTAAAAGGACTGTAACCCCCCCCCCCAATAAAGGTATGCAACCTTTCTCCCCTGCAGCAGCATCCAGCCTTTCCAGCGCTAAGAAACTTTACAATCTGTGAGTCTCAAGGAGAGCATGAGACCCTTGATTCCTTAAGCCAGGGACCAATGTCATTGCCTATTGTCAGGCAGGGCCCGATTTTATTCAATGCAATGGTGGTGCCATGCCAGATTTTTGGACCAGATGTGCACAGTCACTGTCACTGAGGTGAGGACATAGGGAGACCTGCACTCAGAAACTGGAAGCGTTCTGAGCACCAGACCACCAGGAAAAAAGGTGAGTATCTTTTATTTATTTTCTTTGGCCTTCATATAAATATTTAAAGCAATCATTTCACAGGCTTACCATTTTTCCTATCATCATGACATAGGGCCCAAGGTACTTGTTGACACCAAAGATATCCAGGACACGAATGTACCAAAAGATGATATCAACACAATATATGACTCTACCATAGCCCATGTATGGCTGATTTTGAAGACGAAGAATTGCTCCAATTATGAATACTGATATCGCCACAAGATCAGTGATATTCCAATACTCTTGTAACCAAACCTTCACTTTTTGACTTAGCTTTCCTGGTTCAGACATTAGGATCTAAAGGTAAAAATGGAGCAGAGCAAAACAAATTTTAAGACAAACTTGACCATGGAATCATATATATTTCATATTACAATCTATGTATATCCAGGATTATGTCATGGAAAATGTGTCAGACAGATTTTAGGTTTTTAGAAATGTGTTGTAATCTCATATCTGCTCCAAAAAATATAAAAATAAATGTATTGCTGGCATATTGTTTTATACAATTGCAATGTGCTGTGTGACGTGGAGTTTCTTAGACTTGATTTTAATAATATCCATATTAAGATGGATTTGATTAGGTCTTCTGCAGTTTCAGTACTTACATTTCAAGTGTGAAGTCTACTTTAGTATCACATAGTCTAAACTCGATATAAGTTTGCAATATATATGAATAACTTTTACATAAGCCCTTTCTGTTTTTAATCATAATATGTATTACCTAGACGGTCCTGATCAAAGGTTTACATGAAGGGTTTAGCATGATAGGCTGATATAAAAAGTTGCCGCACACAGGTTTAAATAGCTGTTATTGTGGATCTACATGCAAAACTAAAGCATTTGCCTAAAGTAATGTTCACTAGTGACCCCATCCCATGTCCTCTGGTTTCAGAGATATTTGATCTATGAGTCTTGATTTATTAAAGTTTCTAAATTATCTAGGAACTAAGGGCCTTATTGAAGAAGTATTAGCACTACACAATCCCCTCGATTCAAAGAGCAAAAGTTAATTGATTTCGGATCGAGAATCGTAAGTTTGGGTGGGTGTTAGTCATTTTTTCCTGTTTTTTTGGCCATTTCCGACTCGCACGAGCCTACGTACGATTTCGTATATGCTCTTACGATCATCGGAAGTTCGTTCCTAAATTGTAGGATCAAAACGTAAAACTTAGGATCAAAACGTAAAACTTAGGATCAAAACGTAAAACTTAGGATAATCAGATGTGTTTACGTGTAATTCAGAGAGCAGTTTTCCAACCTCTAAATACGTTTTAAAAGAAAGCCACTTCCGACACCTTTTAGCAGTCGGATTGCTGTTCTTGAACAGGTTTTTTTGGCTATGTGGAGGAGTCTGCGCGTCTTGAGCTCCAATGAACTGCATGTATCAGCATGGCCGAGGCCATAAATTGTATGGCAATGCATACCTGATTCAATACATTTCATGTATGCCTTATAAAAGCATTTTAATGTGGACCTTAATTAGTCCTTTGCATGTAAACCTTTATTTTGCAATACATCCATATATTTGCGTTATTTAAAGAAACTTATGTCCTTTGTTATTTATTTTTAAATTGATGTACTAGAATAATATTTTTAATTTGAATTTATTGGTGTAGTTGTTTACCTTTGCTTTGTTTAATTATTTTAGCTCATCTTTGGTCAGATGCATCACACTTACTGAGGAGAGGAGAGCGGGATAAAGTGCAGGATGTGGGTTACTGCTGTATTTTGACACAGCAGAGCTGGGGGCACGGAAAGGTCAGAACTCAAAGAATGCAGAGCAACACAGTCACAAGGCCCTTTCTGTTTGCAGGCTGCCCGATAATACCTGACCCGCCATCTTGGCTGTTTCTAGGCTCATAACATGCAGAAGTTGCTGGGTGTTTTTTAATTTTTGAGAGCAATCTGTATGTAGAGGGTGTGGGTAACCACACAAAAAATATTAAGTTGTACCATTTGAAGCCAAAATATTAAAATTAAATCCACAAGTAAAAAATGCAAGTTAACTAAAAATTAAACAAAGTAAGATTTACTTATGCAAATGCTTCATTAATGGTTGGTTACTACAAAATGAATGAAATTAAGAATAAAAAAAAAACAAAGATTTAGAATACACTTTAATGAGGTAAGTTTGTAGTGCGCAGGCGCAAGATCAGAAGGATTTACGTCCAGACAAAAAAGGAAAAAGGTCAAAACCAATGTTGCAACCTGAGAAATGAAACGGAAAATTCAGGATGGAAACTGACATAGGTCTGATTCGCGAACTGCCATACGAACGGACGTACATTTTAGGATAGAAACGTATTAGCTTATAGAATCACTCGCAAGTTCATACGAGCGCACGAGCGTTCGGGAAAAATAGGATGATCGGCACCAAAATCAAAGCTGTAACATGTTTCTTTGAATCGACCCAAATGCCTCAAAGCTGCAGGTATTTTTCAGCTGCGCCATGTCAAAGCCATATTTATGATGCAAAAAATGTTTAGCACCTCACATAACGCCATGTAGCTTTTAATTTATCAATTGTGGCTGGTGTTTTTTGAGCTCCGGCACTGTGAGATCTCATCAGGTGCCTAGTGTTGTTCTCCTATATACATTGATGGTCCTTTCTAGCCATTATGTTTTAGTTACTTTTTTTTTATTTTATTGTTTTTATTTTAATGTTTTTATCCCCACTTAACTTGCTTGCGTTTATTTTTGTCAATGCCATTAGTGTCAAGCTGTTTGTCCTTTTTTATTTTGGCCATCAGACACTGGGCCCATGCTACATGTGACTTAACAAGTGTTTCTGTGTTTTCACATTTTTTTCTTGTTTGTTGTTGCGTACTGTGTATTTCCATTTATTTTTGCTCACTTATTTTTCCTAGTTGCTTAGCGCTCTTTTCTGCAACATTTTTCTGCATCGAAACAATCTTTAGGTTATGTTATCGGTTCCCATTGTGCATGGTTTTTGACCTTAGCGGTAGCAGCAGTCATGGCACCCACCCACCAGCTTGTCGATCCCAATGTGAACAGATCATCAAAGTAAGTTTTGTGGTTTTGTCTTTCTGTGTCCTTTGTAGTATGTTTTAGTCATTTTTTGTGTTGTGTGTTCCTGTGTCCACATGTCTGGTTCCTGTGTCCACACCTGTCTGTTTCCTCTCTTTTTTGCCAGTTACCAGTTTGCATTAGATATTTACAATATTTGGCTATGCCTTGTTTGCTTTTTGTCCCGCTAGCGTTTTCTGCTTGCATCTTTACCCTGTAACCTTTTTCTAGCCTTTTTTTTTTTTCATTTGGGTTCTGTTTTCCATTTTTTACTGGTTCCTCAACAATTTTTTTTGCTTTTTTTTTGTGTTTTTAGATTTTTTATATAATTTTTGGGGATAGTTGATGATGATCATGATGGTGTAGAAGTGTTGCATTATTGGGTTTAGTCCCACCATCTGTATTTTACTTATTAGGCTAATTTTGTTTTATTTTTCTTCATATAGACTAAGCTCCAGCAGGAGTATGATTACTCTGGTTCCAGAAGGGGGTTATTGTGGAAGAGCTCCTGGAGAAGATGGACCAGCGCTTCAGGGTCAAGCTGAAGCACAAGTCCATCAGGCAGAGATGGTCGTACCTGAAGACTGTCTACCAGCTTTATGATGCCTATAGCTCCAGTAAGGTAATTAAGTAAAGCTAGAAAAATGCATTTGCACCAAAATAATTGCTCAATCATGTTTTGTTAACAGCTCATCGGGGGAGGAACCCACTGGCCAGGCAGAGGTGGAGGACTTGGGGTCTGAAGTGGACGAGATGTTGGATGACCCAGAGGAATAGGCTGGGGAGGAGGAGTAGGTGGTGGTTGTGAGTTCCTCTGAGAAAGGGAGGAGAAGTCAAACTATCAGTGGGGCCAGTCTCAGGTGGGGAGTCTGGAGGTGGTAGAGTCCACGCCACTCAATGCTGTTGGTGGCAGTGTCTTGGAAGAGGCTGGTCCCTCAGAGTTGGACTCCAACCCACCAAGTCGGATGCCCACTCCATTGCCTTTCTCCCCTTACAGCCCTCCCTGGACCCTTTTTTTGGTTTCCATTATGCAATCGGGAAGATTGATCTTCACAGGTGTGCACTTACAGATGGTGTTAGCTTGGCTGGAAGCGGTGAAGGTTGCTGGTGGTTTGCCTTGCTGAATAGAGGGTTAAAAAAGAGGAAATAACATGCAAGTGAGTGTGAGAAAATTAACCAGCACGGCCAAATGGCCCATCAGCAGGCACATTTGAACCATCTTCACAGGTGTGCACTTGGCTGGAAGCAGAGAAGGCTGCTGGTGGGTTACCTTGCTGACTGGGGCCTGCTTTCACATGGTCGGACATCTGTTGGCTGGTGCCAGGTTGTTACATAGTTACATAGTTACATAGTTAATACGGTTGAAAAAAGACATATGTCCATCAAGTTCAACCAAGGGTGTTGGGGTAGGGGGAAGTTATTTTTTATTTCATAGGGGAAGCTATTTATTTTATTTTTTGTCTTTTTTTTTTTATTGATAACCACTAGTAGTAACTGTTAATGTTATTTTCTTCAAAATAAGCATCTAATCCTTTTTTGAAGCTGTCAGCGGTTGATGCTGTAACAAGCTTCTGTGGGAGGCTATTCCATAGATTTATAGTTCTTATGGTAAAAAACGATTGTCGCCTCCGGAGACTAAATTTCTTTTTTTCCAATCGAAGGCAGTGCCCCCTTGTCCTTAGAGAGGATTTTACGTGAAATAGTGTTCCCCCATATTTTTTGTATGGTCCATTTATATATTTATACAAGTTAATCATGTCCCCCCGCAATCGCCTCCTCTCAAGACTAAACAGATTTAATTCTCGTAATCTTTCCTCATAACTAAGATCTTTCATTCCCTTTATTAGTTTGGTGGCTCTCCTTTGCACCCTTTCCAGAGTCAGGGCGTCTTTTCTATGAACGGGTGCCCAGAACTGGACGGCATATTCCAGGTGAGGGCGCACCAGTGCCTTGTAAAGAGGCAAAATTACATCTCTATCCCGTGATTCCATGCCTCTTTTAATGCACGATAGTATCTTGGTGGCCTTGGAAGCAGCTGCTTGGCATTGCATGCTGTTATTTAGTCTGTGATCTACCAGTACCCCCAGATCCTTCTCAACAAGTGACTCTCCCAGTTTTACTCCCCCGAGGACATATGTTGCCTTCGGGTTATTAGACCCCAAGTGCATGACTTTACATTTTTCCACATTGAACTTCATTTGCCAAGTGGATGCCCATACACTCAATGTGTCCAAGTCAGCCTGAAGCTTGTGAACATCTTCAATAGACTGCACTGTGCTACATATCTTTGTGTCATCTGCAAAAATAGAGACAGTGCTTTTAATTCCATCTTCTATGTCGTTTATAAACAAGTTGAATAATAGTGGGCCCAGCACTGAACCCTGGGGTACACCGCTTACAACTGGTAACCATTCAGAGTAGGTATCATTAACCACAACTCTCTGCACACGATCCTTCAGCCACTTTTAAATCCAGTTACAAACTGCGTTTTCTAATCCTGAAGATCTCAATTTCCCCAATAAGCGGCTATGGGGGACAGTGTCAAATGCTTTTGCAAAATCCAGAAAAACTATATCCACAGCCGCCCTTCTGTCCAGGCTTCTACTTACCTCCTCATAGAAGCCAATCAGGTTAGTTTGGCAGCTTCTGTCCTTAGTAAAACCGTGTTGGTTGTCACTTATAATATTATGGATAGTTACATATTCGTGTATGTTGTCCCTTAATAGTCCCTCAAGCAATTTCCCCACAATGGATGTTAAGCTAACAGGTCTGTAATTGCCCGGAGAAGACCTAGAGCCCTTTTTAAAAATGGGCACCACATTTGCCCTGCGCCAGTCCCTTGGCACTATACCAGTTGCTAGTGAGTCTTTAAAGATCAACAACAGAGGTGACGAGATAACGGAACTGAGTTCTTTGAGAACTCTTGGGTGAAGTCCATCTGGTCCTCCAGTCTTATTCACATTTAAATTATTGAGTTTTTCTTGGATGATATCCACGTTTAGCTTGTTAATTATTATACTCGGGCTATTACTATCAGTGGCATCTCCTGTGTTGGCTCCTTGCGCTTCTCTTGTGTACACAGAGCTAAAGAATCCATTTAACAGCTCTGCCTTATCCTCATCTCCAGTGACCATTTCCCCATTATCGTTAATTAGGGCACCTACCTGTTCTGATTTAGTTTTCTTCGAATTAATATATTTGAAAATCGTTTAGGGTTTGTTTTGCTTTCTTTGGCCACATCTCGTTCATTTTGTGCTTTTGCCAACCTTATTTCTTTCTTACACACTTTATTTACTAGTTTATACTGTTCAAGTGTTACAGCTGAGAGTTCAGCCTTGTAATGTTTAAATGCCCTTTTTTTGTTCTTTATTGCCCTTTTAACCGCAGGTGTCAGCCATGAGGGGTTTAACTTTAGCCACTTATATTTGTTACCCGTAGGAATACATTTTGCAACATTGCTATTCACAATTGATTTAAAGCACTCCCATTTGGCATCTGTATCCTTATTCCTGAACAGATGCTCCCAGTCTATGTCCTTGAGTGCAGCTCTGAGCCTGGGGAAGTTGGCCTTTCTAAAATTTAATGTTTTTGCCTTCCCAGGAAGAAAATCTTTCTTACAGTTTATGTTAAATACAATTATATTGTGGTCACTGTTACCAAGATTTTCACGGGCTGTTACTGCCCCCATCAGGTCATCATTATTTGATATTACAAGATCTAGAATAGCATCACCCCTAGTTGGTGCCTCCACGAACTGATTCATATAATTATCTTGTAGCAAGCTGAGGAATGCTCTCCCCCTTGTAGTGGAAGCAGAACCATGTCTCCAGTCGATTCCTGGATAGTTGAAGTCCCCCATCACCACCACTGTACCAGCCTGTGATGCCCGCTCTATCTGTTTATGCAGTTGACACTCTATTTCCTCAGTTATATTTGGGGGCCTATAGATTACACCAAACTGTATTTTATCCACATACACAGCTAGTGGGTAAACAATGTAAACACTTGGAACTCACACATGTTTACCCAAACGGGAAATTGAATGGAGCAAAAGGACACGCTTACCTTCAGCCATTGCTGTGGTGGCATCCCACACATTCACCCCCTGCAGCCAATATACAGGTATATGGGGCTTCAGTAAAAGCTCATAGTACTCTTGGAGTGGCTGCAATCTTACATAGAGGTACAGCAAAAAGTCAGTGTTTCAGGACAATTCTGTAAGCCAAAATATCCATTGCTTGTTCTACACCCTAAAAAAAGAGTCTTGGCAGGGGCTTTGGTCAAATGTTTTTCACAAGTTTGGTGGGTTTTGGTCTGCTTTAAGACCATGCGCAAGGTGTAATAGCGCTGATGTGCAGCTCTGCAATTGAGGGTCTCCGCAATCCCATCCCAGATCTTGGAGCGTTCATTCTTGCTCATACCACGACTCTGGGAGCCAAACAAGACCGACCATTTGGCCAGAGTGAGCTACACCAGCGTGATGTTATCTTCCAGGTTGAATTCTGGCTCATGCTTGGCAGGCAGCTTGCTGGGACCCTCAGCACCTTCTGCAGCAACTCCACAGGTGCAGATTGAGCGTCTCTTCAGCAGGTGTGTGGGCTGGCCCTGACTGCACACCACACTAGTTTGTGAATTAGCGGTTTCAGGCAACCAGAGCAGCAGCAGCAAACACAGCCCTGGCATGCCCACGAGGTGAACCTCTGGGACTGTGCACAGCAGGGGACTGTCCCAGGGAACACCTTGCTCACCTACCACGTATCATCCTGCCAGTCTTCCTCCTCACTAACCCAAACAAACAAGATGACACCTCCCTGAGTGAAAAAGCAGCAGTCAACACCTGAATTTACATTTACAGGGTGGCACGACCAATCAGGCGCAACACGTTTGTGCTACCAATAGAAAACCTAGTGGGTTTAGTGCTGATGTGGCATAGGGAATGCCCAGTAGGGTGCTGCAGCATGCTTTAACAGCTTTTTAAAATGTGATTAGCATTTCTGATTGGCGCAGAGCAGGAGGAAGATGGCAAACAAGCTAGTGTGCAGCAGAATATGTTAATGAGTTTTCAAAACCTAATTAGCACTTCTGATTAGCTATGAGTAGGGAGGATGAAGATGGCAAAACAAGCTGGAAATTAATGTGCATTAATGCCTTTCCCCAAACTGATTAGTGTTTCTTTTTTGTGGCTAGCGGGGAGGAGGAAGCTGGAAAACATGTGTGTCAGGATTGTACCTAACACCCGTCTGTCTTAAGCCAGTATCCCCCAATCTCCACCGCCACTTCTGCCTATAGACAAGCCCCCGCTTGTAGGAGACGCGAGCAATGCCTCTCCCAGTCGGTTGCCCCCAGGACTTAACAGGCGCAAGGGATAGTAGCTTAAGGTGCAGTTTGGTGTTAAGCAGGGAATCCCGAATGAGGATGCCGGGTGCGGAAAGTCCGTAATTCAGGCCGAGGTCAAACCAGGAAGTCACAGGCGAGGTATCCAGGGGAGAAGACTGAGGATGGTCGAGGGTAGCCGGGGTCAATTCCAGGAGGTCACAGGCGAAGTACAGGAGGGTCAGGCAAGAGAATAGTCAGGCAAAGCAGAAGGTCAGGGCAGGCAGCTAGCAAGAATAGTCAGAGTCCAAATCCAAATCCAATCCAAAATCTTCACAAACACAGCAGCACACATCCAGAACCCAGAAGCTATAACGGGCACTGGGAAACTGGAACGGTGCAAATATATAGGGAAGTCTGGCCAATGGGAAGCAGGGAAAAAGGAGGGAAGGAAGGTGCTTGGTGCAAACAAGGAAGTGGGATCGGTCCCAGGAGCTGGACGGCCCAGGCCAGACAGGCCGACCAGTCCCTGGGTCCGATCCCAAGAACCGGCCACTGACTGGGCAATTCAAACTCGCCCCCGGCGGGCGCGCTGGGGGAAGCGCCGCCGGGAGGCATAAAGCAGACGTGCTCGCGCGCGCGCGCGAGCACGTTGACGATCGGGCGCGCCCCCGCCAGGAAGGGGAAGCGCAGAGCTGGAGGGGAGAGCCGCAAGGCCGCGCAGCCGCGCGGAGCGGGCTGCGACGCGGCCACCCATGGCGTCCTGCGCCGCCCGCCCCAGATCCCCGTGACGGTGCCGAGGAGCCGGCAGACCCGGGGACCGCCGGGCCGCAGCTCGGTGGGAGCCAGCCGGCAACGCGCCGCGGGACCCGGAACGGCGGTGAGGTAAGTGCCTAACAATGTGACCCTGGTGCACTCAAATCATGGCTGGAGCAGAGTATAAAAGCATGCTATTGAAGGCATCAAAATGAATTTATGCCCTATTGTGTTTGTCTAGGTGTTGTGTGTGTCTGTGTCTGAGTACACTGTGTAAGGCAATGCTGTAAAGGCAGTCTGTCTGTTGGGTGCAGTGTCTGCTAGCAGGTCTGTGCTTTGTGACATCAATTGCGTTTACTCTGGCTCTGACATCCAGTGAAGCTAAGATTGAGGAGCGCATTGCAAGCCAGGATTGTATTTGACACCTTGTCTGGGCTAATCCTAAGAAGTGTGCTGTCAGTAGGCTAATGGTTGTTTCTCCAATGCATCTGTTTTTTGGTGAGCTGCATCGACTTGCACTTCTGTGTGTAATAGTGTGTGTGAGTGCTGTTTTTGTTTTGCTGTGCTTGGTGTGTGTGTTTGGTACTTATGGCACTGTACCGCCAAATTCTCCACAGAATTGACTTAAATTGAATTGGTGCAGCAAGCCCATACCAAGCATTGTATGGCTTTGTGCCACATTAAACATACTTGTGAGGGGCACACTTCAGCTCTATTAAGCGGCATCAGCCAGCCCACCAAGTGCCACATCTTTCATGAGGTCATCCTGGCCATATGTGACCTGATACCCACCTACATCAAATTTCCGGCCGATGAGGAAGAGGTGCAATGCATCAAACTTGCACTTTACCACATGGCAGGGTGCATTCATGGGACTCTATTCTATTCCACCCCCTCGAGCATGGGACCTGCACTTCTGTAACTGTGAAAGTTTCCATTCTATGAATGTGATGGTTGTATGAGATGCAACTGTGTGCAGTGAGATTGGGGTTCCCAGGCTAATGACATGATGTCTGTGTGTGACAACAATTGGCCATGGCCAGGAAATTTGAAAATCAAGAAATGCCAGTGGGTTGGCTACTAGGTAAGTAAGGGTGCAAGCTGTAAGTCAGGACAATACTTAACCAGCTTTACAATGGAGGGAGGGGAAACAGAGAACAAACGTGAAAAGAGCTGTGTTGGCTCTGCATTTAATGTGTAAGCAACATTAACATGTGTTAGCATTTAGGTTATAAGGGATAAGTTACCAAATGACCTAGATGATGACCCCAGTGCACAACCCGCAGAGGATGGCTGATGTGCGTTACAACTCAGCTCACAGAAAGACCAGATGCATTGGGAATAAACCATCGGTCAGCTAAAAGCCTGCTTCCTATGCTTGGTCTTCCCTGGAAAGGTGTCAAAGATCATCCTGGCTTACTGTGTGCTACACAATCTCTGCATACTACAGCGGATGGAAGAACCAGAGGAAATGCAATTGGTGCCCAACATGTTCCGACAAGTTCCAGACATGCCTGAAGACAGTGCCGAAGACACACAGACTGGCTTTGCCCAGTAGGCACAAATGATTACTTCATTTTTGGGGGTAAGTGGCAAGAATCATGCCCTAGGAACAGCAGGGAAACATTGGGACCTAGTTAAAGCATAGTTAAAAAGTAACGCTAACGCCAAAGCACTGAGGGCATACATGAAACAATAGCAACCCAACAGAGATTTAGCAGAGCCAGAGAAAGTGAGTGAAACACTTTTGACAAACTAACATTTTTGTATTTTATCTTTTGTAGGGACAGTACGTCACAGCACAGAGACATTATGAAACACTTTTGGGAAACATGCAGTTATCTAGTAAATGTTTTGTTGGTATTTTGCTTATGTTTTGTGGATATTCTGCTTATTTTGGAGCCAGAAAACAGTAAATTGGGTCGAACAAATTTGTCTCTGATAGATTCTATTTGGTTTGGAGAAAGAATGCTGGTGTGTCAGGACTAACATCAATAAAGATTCAAAACAAATGTTCATGAGCGCCGATAGCTCATTACATTTATCAATTGAACAACAAAAGGTACAGCTCCACTTAGTGCAGTGCTGTGCGGAATGATATCAGCACCAGTTTGCGGCATTGCTACTTGGGCACTGTCTGCGCCTCTCAGCAGCGGAAAAATAGTGATGAGTGGCGCTTTTAGTAAATAAGGCTCTCCAAATGGCTCCATACTTTATTTAAAAATAATGCATGCCTTAAAATAAGGTGTGGTTTTATAAAGGAAGTACGCTAGAGCTTGGTTTAAACCAATGAAATGTCTCTTATTTTTGTGAGATTACATTACCCACAAACTATTGTTGCAATACTTTCTAGAACAAATCTAAGGGTATGTAATACTAGTTTGGTTTAATACCCCAACACTTGGCCATCCAAAGGAGAAGGGGCTTCTAACACCGCAGTTCTCAGTATGGTAGAATACTACTAGGTCTTTGCATTGTCACTGGCCAAATTGGAATGATTGCAACCCTTTTCTGAAAACAAAGCAGGTTGAAAGATAATGTGATGTCATGGCCCATTCATATCACTTCATTTAATTTAAAGGAGAACTATAATGAAAAAATGGAAGTTAATTGCAGGTAACCAGCTCACCACATATTGAAAAAATCCCTCCAGCACGGATTCAGGAAAACTCTTGGTAGTTTCCAGCAAACAAAGAAAGGAAAATCCAGCTCCAGGAATAAAACTTAACTTTTACTATGAGAAGAATAAAATGTGATCCATAGAAGAGTTGAAGCAAAGTCGCAGTATCATGGCATAGCAGTAACACCCCAGTCCCTCACCAACACCGTGACGCGTTTCAGGCTGCGAGAGCCCTTAGTCGCAGCCTGAAACGCGTCACGGTGTTGGTGAGGGACGGGGGTGTTACTGCTATGCCATGATACTGCGACTTTGCTTCAACTCTTCTATGGATCACATTTTATTCTTCTCATAGTAAAAGTTAAGTTTTATTCCTGGAGCTGGATTTTCCTTTCTTTGTTTGCTATAATGAAAAAATGGCCCAATGCTAAAAATCATAGAAGAGTTGAAGCAAAGTCGCAGTATCATGGCATAGCAGTAACACCCCCGTCCCTCACCAACACCGTGACGCGTTTCAGGCTGCGAGCAAAGTCGCAGTATCATGGCATAGCAGTAACACCCCCGTCCCTCACCAACACCGTGACGCGTTTCAGGCTGCGAGAGCCCTTAGTTGCAGCCTGAAACGCGTCACGGTGTTGGTGAGGGACGGGGGTGTTACTGCTATGCCATGATACTGCGACTTTGCTTCAACTCTTCTATGGATCACATTTTATTCTTCTCATAGTAAAAATTAAGTTTTATTCCTGGAGCTGGATTTTCCTTTCTTTGTTTGCTATAATGAAAAAATGGCCCAATGCTAAAAATCCATAAAAATATGCTGGATGGTGGAAGGATAGGTCACTTATACACCCGGCATGAAGAAATATGCAGACAGGCTTTTTTCCAATGGAAGGAAGAGGAAATGGGGGGGGGGGGGGCAGGTTCTGCATTTTAATCCTACCAGGAGAAGAAAACCACAAGGTTGGCAGGAGTTTTATTCGGTTTGGGTGTATAAGTGACCCCTCCTCTCAATAGCCAAAGTGTTTAAATTGATTTTTAATATTACAAAACTTTGCGATACACCACCTTTAATAACAAAATGTTGTATAGTTCTTACCTCTCTTACTTTCTCCAAACCCAGGGTCAGAATATATGAGATGACAATCCATTCCTGCAATGTAGGCCAGCGCTCCATTTTCACCAAAATGACATAATTAAATAACATTAAATACCCCAGGTATGAAATCTGTAAAATAAATGTATAATTTTGTATCAGTATTTATACAATAAATATCAATATACTGTAATTTTTATACATGCAGAAAATAAAGGAAAGTACAGTAGTAGTATAAATAAAATAAATAACCCCCATTTAAATTACATGTAATATGTATAAGATTGTAAATATGTATAAGAAATATTGATTGAAGTATGGTTGGACAACATATTATATAAAGAAGTTGTGCATATGGGCTTGTGTGAGCTTGACAGGAATTGACAGTATGTTCAAGACCACTGTTATTAGACATGTGAATTACATTGGGCGAATTGACTTATATGAAGGAATGCATTTTCTGCAAAGGAATGCTGTTTAAATATGGCAAATAAATGCTGAAACCTTAAATATGTATCTAGTGATTCTAAGCAGGTTTTGTTTCGGTCATAATGTTTAATTGAGCAAAAAGGTGACGGAGAATAATGCAAAGGAATTTGCTGCATCCATAATCTGCCACTGCGTAATCCCCTTTAAGATGATTTGTTGAGCATTAGGGAAAAAGGTCAGCTGGTTTAACACAGTAATGGCCTCTATAGTGAACTCTGATCTAACCATAGGAAGGGCCGCACACTATGGTACATTCCTTCACTCTTACTAACTGGAGCATGAAATGAGACATTATTACATGGCTTGTGCACAATGTACTAGAATCGAAAAATTTCAAATTTGCCTTTTTTTTGAGACTGGATCGAGTTTTCTACTGTATAGGTATTTTCTGATACAAGTTGGTATTTACAAGCTATAATATGGCATTATAGTTCCCAATATCACACCCGATGAAGAAATTAAGAGGATTGAACTATGGGCTCTATTTATAATGTGCACAATTTAGCTATCTTTCTGGTGGCTATAGTGCGAGTTTTGGAGTGCCGGCATTTTTGTCTTTTCTGTTGATGCACTGTGGACTACAATGGCGCCAGAAGTCGCGGCTAACTAATTAGCTTTAATTGTTGTATTAGGTATTGGGCAGTCTGTTTCAGCTCCTGTTGGAGCCAACTGCCGATTATCTCAACGCCAGTGAGCGCTACTTGGTACCGCTGTTTTCTCGGCACTGCACAGCATATTTATGAATTTTTTCCTCCTTGTAAAGACTGGAGCTGTATACTTTTCTATTGCTGGTCAGTGTTTCATTACTACAGTTGCAAAAAATCACTTCTGGGTACAAAGGGGACAAGCAGTGCGTTTAGGCTGTGTTCTAGTTGTTGTCCAAATCGCATATTTGTAACCAAAAGAAGCCACGACATCTAGGTCCAACGTTTCCATAATTGACAAGTCAAAATGCAAGTTCTGTACAAATAAATGTGTGAAACATTAATTATAAGCATAAAACACTTCAATCCAGCTCTGCCCATTGTGCTCTATGATTTTGACCTACAGCGGCAGGTTTCAATTGGTGCTATTTCAAAAAGAGTGCCTGCAAATTCAATTTGGTTTTACCAAAATAGAATGTTGCCAATTCAACCAGCTATTTTTTTGGTTAAAAAAAACATTTTTAACACAAGTCTGTCTGTATATAATAATATCAGAGTTCACCATTAGCTTAATGTATTTGAACATGAAAAATTATATCAGTTGTTGAATGGACGTGAGCTGTTGAAGATGGTGGCCAGAGTAGCAGCAGCACTGGTCTGTGCGGGGGAAAAATGTAAGTGTAGCATTTGATGGCAGTAGAGTAGGTGGCATAGACCAAAGGAAGATCAGCAGCAGCTGTGACATGGTAGAACCAATTGGTGGCAATGGAGCTGAAGGGTGATGGAGTGATATGGCACACCACGAAGGTGCCCATTGAGGCTCTCTTACCTAAAGTCTCAAATAGATCTGGAGCCAGCCATGCAATTATGCAATTATGCAATTATGCATAAAAAGCACCCCATGGGGGGAGCATAGCTGTCATAGGACATTTTTTGTTACAACCCAAAGGGCAGGCAGTGATATCAGCTGGGACAGAAGAAAATCTGTTCCCAGCTGCTTACTTTAGGAGCTGTTATACGCAACAACTGAGCCAAGTAGATTATTTATTACTGAGGTTAGGCTGGCCTTAGATCGTAATATATTGAACTATTTTTTGGCCACTATGACATTTTATTTGACTTGCCCCTTTTTTAGATCTATGGTCATCTGTAGTCTAGGTATCTAGCATGCTTATTATAAGTAAGTTGAAGGTAAAACAGGACCATATAATTTACATGGACCAACGTTCATGTATATTATTTGAGGAGTGAAGTATTGCAGTAAGCATATATGAGCTATACAACAATCTTGTGCACTTACTGTATAGAACCAGAACTTGACAATTGGAGCATTGTAAAACTCATAAATCTTGGTGCCAATAGGTATACTTCTTTGCTTCTTGTGTCCGTTCTCTTCATCGCCTTTCCTGGAGCCAGCATCAGCATTTCCATCCTAGATTAAATAATGATCATTTTAGGCCATTACTTCTGGCACAACTTTCCCCTCCCCCCCAAAAAAATGTAAACAAAAACTAAAATAGATTCTGAGGAACAAATAGGAGTGGAACAAAACATGGGATTTTGACTATCCTGGATTTGTTCCATGCCCCCAGTGACATCCCGAGTTGGATTGTCCCGCTGTGTGAAACCCCCCAGTTCACCCAGTAAAACTCCCCTCTTCACAATCCAATGGCATGCGTAGGTTCTAGTCAAATCAGAGCTATTTGCCGTGCCAGTGTCATTCGGCAAACAACATCACTGATGTTCTGCATTGGGGAACACAAGTGGGTACATCGTCAGCAGTGTTGCTAGGGTGGGAGCTCGCACACAGCACTAAGATGTGGGGGTTGCGGCCTCTCTCACTCCCCATTGCATAACATCAGAGCTGCTAAATGACATAGGCACAGCAAATTGCTCTGACCTAATAAGAGCCTTCGCATGTGCTGTTGGACCAGGAAAAGGTACGCTGTTATTAGCAAACTAGGGGTTTTGCAAAGCAGACAAACTAGGTTTTGTTTTAGGGTTTCAGGACTCTATGTTCTTTAAAACAGTTCCATCTTAAAGTTATTGAACACCCACACAAAAAAACAAAAGGGTTCTTTTTGCCCCTGCAGCTGATCGGTGCTAGTCTGGCAATCAGAAACTCACCCGATCAATTGATTCCAGTGCATTCTACCCCGGCCTGAACTCCATTCACCAGCGCTTCACAGGGCGCGACCACGTCTTCTCTGTGGAGAGGTGTGCGGCAGCACTCTTGTGACTGATGGCAGGTTTTGAACCACACATGTCATCAGTCACACCTCCAGGATATGAGGGCTGTGGCACAGCGATCCAGGTGAGTTGCTGATCACCAGACTAGTCCCGATCAGCTTTGGGGGAGAAAAGTTAAGTATCCTTTTGTTTTTTGTTTGTTCGTGTTCAATCACTTCAAAGTGGACCAGAACCCAGGATTTTTTGTATCTTGGGTTTTGGTCCTTTCCCAATAAGGATTGCAGAGAGCGTCTGTATGATTTGCGCGACTTATACAGACGGGAGGCGGGCAGTGCCATCTGCTCACGCTTTCTGCAGTCCTTATTGGTACCTCGCACCTGCCGAGGCCATAGAAAATGCTTTTGCGGCAGGTGGGAGAGTGGGCCCTTTTAGGGAGCAAGGGCCCCCGGCACTTGACTGACCTTGCAGGGTCCTGGCACCAGCCCTGCTGGTATTCATTATTGTTGTTCAGACACATAGTGGGCTCATTGGTGGCTCTCACCATTTAAACCAGTACTTAATATCTAGGCATACAGCTCAAATACACACAGAAAATGTTCTGACTAGTTTCTTACAATATTGTCTTCTTCTTTTTCTTTGCCATCTTCATATTCCTTGGAGGTGTGATATGAGAGATCATCTTGGGTACGGAATTCCAGAAAGAGTATGGTTGGAGGTAGAAGAATTCCCATAATTACCTGCATTTATCCACAAAAATATATACAGGAGATCTAATCTTAGAAGCATGTCCAATTATTACTCATTATATAAAAGGTAAAGAGCACTTAATGGAAACAGAAAGTATTTACATGGCACGTACAGACCAGAAGCAACAGGCTATATCTAATATTCTTATTGAGTAAGTGGAGCCATGCAAATCATCACTTTTCATCTTTGTGATATTTTAAGCAGCCAGTAGAGCCGGCTGGAAATACAATGCTTTTGCCTCTTTTGAGCTAGTGGCCTTCACCAGCACGAACCTGGAGTCAATTTAGGGGGAGACCATGTTAGACTTAAAGGGAAAGTCCATGGGATTTTTGAAATAGTGGGCGTAATTTATGATGTGCACAGTTTTGCATCTTTCTGATGGCTATAGCACCAGTTTTGCAGCACCAACATTATAAAATTATCTGGCGCTGCGCTGTGGACTTCAAATGGTGCCAGGGCGCTAAGTCGCAGGCAAGTGCTAACGAATTTGCTTTGATTGTTGCTCTACATATTGGGCAGTCTATGTCAGCGCCTGTTGGACCTGATTGCCGATTATCACAGTGCCAGTGAGCGACGCTTTGTACCGTCAAATATTTAGCATATTTCAGCATATTTATGAAATTCTTCCTCCTTGAAAAGATTGGTGCTGTATTTTTCTGGCGCTGGTCAGTGTTTCATCATTACAGTTACAAAAAATGACTGCTGGGGACAAACTTTACAGTGTGTTCTTGCTGGGTTTTAGTTGTTGTCCAAATTACAAATTTGTAACCAAATATTTTTTTTTATTTAAAAAAAAAGGCATTTTACATCTAGGTCTGGTGTTTCCATTACTGACAAGTTACAATGCAAGTTCTGTACAAATAAATGTGTGCAATATGATTTTAGGCATAAAACACTTCAATCCAGTTCTGCCCATTGTGCTCTATGGCATCTTGACCTGCAGCACCTGCATCAACCAGAGCACCTGGCGCTGTGAGCAGTTTTTTGTTTGTTAAATGGAACGCTGAGTGCCGCTAAAGGAAAAAAAGTGGAGCTGTGTGGCTGATACTTCATAAATAAGGCTCTGTATATTTTAGTGGACAAGCGGGATGTCCAAGATGTCCTCCAGAGATCCTATTGATATTTGGCTCGCCAGAACAACGAGATACCTGGACAAAGCCTAGTGGGGGAGGGGTCATTATATTGATGTATGGGGTATTGTGGATATTGAGGCAATGGATCGATATGGAATGAATTTAATCATTTTAGTATTTTTTGAATTAAGGGAGGATCAAGTTTATGGCACTTGTTCTAAAGAACATAAAGTAAAAAGGCCCCTGTAAAGTAAAAAGACCCCTGTTATATAATACACACCTTATATAAAAGCATGCTAGAATATTCAAGTTGTTATTTTTTGTGTCATGCTAAAATATGGTGCAACCTTTTTCCATTATAATTATAATAGTTTATTGTGTCATTTAAATTGTAAAATACACTGATAAGCTCAGGCCAGTGTGGTTTACTCTTAGGAAAGGTGAATACAGTGTTTATATGTTATATGCTACATATAAAAAAGTGAGGTTTACAAGCAGTTATGTCTTTCTGCTGTACAGAAACATGCTAGGGGGGAATAAATGAATAGTATCACATGGAACAGGTAGGTATGTAATATTAACTTGTGATTTACTATAGGATTGGTACCTTTAGCCCAGGATTCTTTCTCATACGCAGACGCCCCATCCACATATCAGTCAGTAACATCTGGCTACATGTATGTGCTATAAAGTCCCGGTGTTTGGCAGCCACAGCTAGTTTCAAACAGGTAGAGTTACTCCAGTTCTTTAGCTCATAAGTTAGAAGTTTCATGGCAACCTGTTCATCATGTTTGTAGGACTGGTCCAGCAATTCCACAGCCAGCTGACCAAAATCCCTAAAGGTAAGACATAAGATAAAATAAGGTTAAAAAAAACAAATCGTATGTATACACGTGATATGACATATGACATGTGAAAGTCCAGTAATGTTTTCCGAAATAATTACTGTTTTGAAGAGGTGTACTGAGGCCTAGAAATCAGGCCAGGATTTTACTGCCCCATCCATCCTATTACGAGTTGCCCAGTTGATGAGCCCCTCCCCTGTGGGCAGGGGTGGGTATGGCTATTCTTAAAGCAGTAGTACTGAAGCTGTTGTATTGCAGTGGCAGATACTGTAGCAAGGCTGTTTATGGCCTCTTATAGACATGCAGGAGCATAACATGGGAGGGGTAGCCATAGTTCTAAGGCTATAGCATGGGCTGAAGTGCTTTGGCTGGGGGGTACAGTGAGAAAAAATTGGGGGGGGGGGGAGTGGGGACAAGAGGAACAGAAGAGGAACAATTGAATCCCGGCAGAGGCTATAAGTGATGTGGGATACATGCTTGGTTCTAAGTAAAGGTAGTTAAAAATCAGCATAAGTGAATTTAAACCTTTCTGGGATAGGCATACATCCATCCGAAGATAAATAAAACACACACACTAAAGGGCAGATTAGATGGGTCATATGGTCTCCTTCTACCGTCATCCTTCAATGTTTCTATGCCCAGCCTATTCAGCCCCAAAGAAGGGTGGTCCTGGGAATTTTTCCTATGCTTCCTATGTCCAGTCTACCCCTACTATTTTCAAAGGGACAAGCCTTTTAAATCCAATCGTAGCAGCCTAGGTCATGTGGCTACACCTACAATAGGAACAATTACTTTCTACTCTCTCCCTGAGACATTGCAAGGGATGAAGATACATTTTGGGAGGCTTTCACACAGGCATGCAAGAGATGACAATTCTGGGGACATAACTTAATACAAATCAGACACCTTCCCTCGTTCTATATAAAATACAGCATATAGATAACGTTCCTAAAACTCAGGAATCTGATATACTGTAGATTCACTGAGAACAGCAACTGTGAATATGAATTAAAGTGGACCTCCAGTAAAAAAAGATCAAAGCTTGTTTGACTCCCCTACAGCCCCTCTGTGGAAATCAGTGGCATAAGCTTATTGAGGTATTAATACCATGTATATATTTGGATTAGGCAGATTCTGCACTCTTAAACATGCATGGCAGCAGTCATCTTGAAACACACATGAAGGAGCAGATTTTCTCAGTAAATAAGGAGGAGTCTCTCCTCCTCATAGCTCTATGCAATCATCTCTGATTTCTATCCAGAAGTAACAAGTCTTCAACTGTAATGACCCATCATTGAATAAAATACATTGTATACCTTGTATCCCCTGACTGAGTGATTTTTGCCACTATAGAGATATATTGTAACGGCTATCCTGACATAGTTTTCTTTTGTTACATTAGATGTTTATTCAGTGCTTGTGTGTGTGGAAAATGACTGACAAGCTTCTTCTTGTTTCTGAGGCATATAACTTTGTAAATTTGGTGTGAATAGCTGCTAGCACAGCACCCTCCTTATTCTCATGTGTAAGCAGGACTATCAGGTGTGTGGCAAGATGGCCGCCACCATGTAATTCAAGCGAACAATCTTTATGCAATTCCACAACATCTGCGTGGCGTTAAGGCCCCTCAAACTGCTTATGCCACTGTTCATAAGAAGGGAAACAATTTACTAAACATTCTTTTTTTGATTGGAGGTCTGCTTTAAGGTAATGCCCATTTTCAACCCAAAAGGTCAAAAAGTTTGTGCTAAAAAGCTGAAATATATTTTTCTTTGTATATTACAATACAAAACACTAACTTTGAATTGTTGTCCAAATCTTGAGAGATGTCATCTACAAGTTCACTTTCAGATGACTCATGAGCCATGGACTTGTATAATTTGCAAGCTACCAGTGCTTTAGCCATTGTCTCCTCACCACGTTGCCACAAGAACAGAGCCATTTTTTGCCTTTTCAGGAGCACAGCCCAAATCATTAGCTCATGGAAGGGGTATTGGAATCGGCTAACCTCTGGATCATCCACATCAATGTCTATTTCCTCCTCCTTTTTCTTCTTTTTTCTTTTCCCTTTAGTAGGAGGCTCATCATCCTATAAAAGAGTTAATTAAATAGTGACATTTTATCCCAACTGCAGAATAACATCAGTGAAAAAAAGGGAGGAAGTTAATATGAAATCCATATTGTATTGTATTGTATTGTATTGTACAGACCTAGGGGCCTAACCATTTTTTTCGATGGAACCCAGTGTTCCTTTTTCTTACTGCTGCACTGTTAATATTATGATGTATGCCAGCTCCTATCACTCACTCATCTTGGTTGCCAACTCTGCCAAGTGGCAAGTATCAAACGCACTATGTAAGTGATTCTAACACTCTCCAGACATGCTCAGCCTGTGTCCTCTGAAAGCCCCCTCCCCAGGAATCTTTTTCTACACTGAAAGCTCATCATTAATTCTCCCATAAACATGGGGTAAGATCTTCCTAAAAAGCCTGTGTCACTGATCACCGAGCGGTGGGACGATCAACTTTTTTTTTTGACTGGTCAGCTTTAATAAGCATCATTTAATACATAAATTGCAGTTAGTGGTGGCTCTATTTGACTCATATTCACAACAGAGGTTTAACTAGAGTTGTTAGATTTTTTAAGACCATACAGAACATTCCACTCTTGGAATGTAAAATAATCACTTGAGTTAGGATTGTGCCCCCAGACCTGTGATTTACATGTCAGCATGATGTTTCCAAGTTTCTTATATTCCTCTGACTCTGTCACGGTAAAACGGGAGTGGCTTTCTTGCCCTATAGTAAAGCTATTAGTATCAGTTTTGATTACAACTCCCACAATCCTTGCACTGTAACAGGTGAGCTTTGGCTAAATCAGCAACCAGCAATAGCTGATAATCCTGCCAGTAACCCTTTAGATACTGGAATATAACATCCCTCCATTTAAAGAGTTTAAATTAGAGCAGAAGGGGTTTATACTCTTGTATCTGCTTCAGCCAATCAGGTGATTAGCAAGTCATGAAGTGTCTGATACTTCTAACACACCACATTGCTAAGGTAAACGCATTGTTGCTAGGGAAAACTATTTTCGCAATACAGAGTTGCAAACAAAAGAAAATGAAAAAAAAACAGATAATAACAGATAATCTCAGCACGTTGATTACATCATACTAGCACACAATAAAGGAACCTTTTTCAAAAAAATGCTATTGAAAGTGGAATTACCCTTTAATCTAAACACATTAGCAATATTTTAATGATCCATGTTCACTGTCTCCTCAATACAAAATCAATCTATACATGGGTACAGGTGCTGATTACAATATTAAAAATAAATAAATATCAATATACAAATCAGATTTTCTAAAATATTTTAAGTTATAAAAATGTCACCTGAATGAAAGCAGATGCATCTTGGGATTTGGAGGACATACAGATGATCTACAACTATAAGGCTGGTCAGGAAAAGAACAGGGAGGTCTTTCCCACAAGGACTGGTGACAGGGTAAAGTCAGGGGACATTGAGGGTTATAACCTGGGACCTGGCAGAAAAACATTGTGGAAAGTCACACACCTTGGGATTACATGTAAATACTCATAAACAAGATTACATACAATCTAGCCTGAAAGAAAACACACACACATTTTACAAAGCAAAATTAAAGGACATCTTGGCAAAAAAATTAGGAAGAAAAAAAAAATAAGACTCTTGTCCAATGAGAGCTGTCCACTGAACTGACGTAATTCCACAGGCGGATCTCATTGTTGTCAGTGAATGCAGGGGATATGACAGTGCACGCTCCCCATTATAGTCAATGAGAGCCGTTTGCCAAAAGATGTAAACATAGCAATCGTCTCTCATTGGCTTGTCGCCCGTGCATGCGCCATTGGGCCGAGGAGAGGTGAGTTGAACACACAACGCGGCATCCCGAATCTGAATGCCCCCGGGGAACGGAACAGAACCCGGGAAATTCAAGATCCTGGGTTTTGTTCTGCTTTAAAAACATACTGCATAGCAGCACTTATACTGGGTACATTTGACTCATTTGATCTAGAAAGCTTGAAATTGCTATTTACTGCTTATTTGTTATGTGAAGGAGCACTAGGGCCCTTATTTTAGAAGGGATAGCGTCAGGTAGTGGCTGGTTAATGACAGGTAGCGACTGGTGAGCGCCGGACACGGCCCGCAATTACACATTTATCAAGCAGAATCTGTTTAGCGACTGGGATAGCGCCATGTAGCGTCTGATTCATCATTTTCACAGCCTCAGCGAACAGCGCCGGCGTTCAGCCTTGCACAGCGCCAGGTATGACCTCTCGCTACCTGTCGCTCTCCCATACATTTCAATGGACGATCCTTTTCTTCTCTTTAAACGGGGTTTTTGTTTTTACAAAAAAATCACAAATAATTTTTACACCTCTTCTGGCATTGAAATAGCAGTTTTTTCATAATTTTTAAATTTTTTATATATTTCCTCAGAAAGGACATTACAGGTCTGGCATTAAAGTGTTCATGTTACAATGTTGTTACAATGTAATTCCATATGTTTTCGCTTTGTTGCTAGTTGATAGATGCTTGAAAACACACTTTAAACACACCGCCTCCTGTGCTCTGGGCTTCAAACAAGTATTTTTCAGCGCCAGGGATTTGTGAGGCTGTTTTTTTGCTGAATATGGTGTGAGTCGGTCGCTATGAGCAGTCGCTAACATGCGCTCCCATACAGCGCTGTACTGGTCAAATAGCGACTCCTCACAATGTATTCAACATTACTGAACAGCGACTGAGTCGGTATAAAGTAGCGACCCACGGACGAGCACTGCGACTACTAGCGGGCGCTCTGAAAATGCTGCTACAGACGCTCATCTGTCGCTACCTGCCGCTAGTAATGAATCAGCCTCCCCGTTACCTGCCAGTGAGTTGCTACTATTGGGCTGTTACTCATTGAATGCACCATTCCATTTGTTATGCAGAACATTCAAGCTGCTTACCTCCATTCCTAAAAGCTTTAGGGCTTTTGGCTGCAGAAAAAAAAGAAATATATTTTATAATGTTGTTATGTATACTGAAATTTAGATCAATGGTTTGTATATTTTGAGTAGGATCTTTATATTCTTACCCTCTTTGGTCCAAATAAGTTATTGTAAAGAGTTCTGAAGGTTTTTCTGGTGTAATGACAGCGATAGGCCCCACCCATGAGGTACTCAAGCACGAGTCCAATGTCAATCAAGCTGACATGATAATCCGGGGGAAGGTTACCCTGTTTAAAACACGTGTTAGGTTTATTTGTTCCAAGCATATCTTTGATCAAAACTAGCACTACCAATTACTTATCTCCTATACAGTATTCTAGATATTTTATCAGACTCTATTTGTTAATAAGCCTCATACGGATATCTTTACAGTCTATGCTGCTGGTTATACACCTATAGTACAGTATACCACTAGACCGATCTAAACCCATAAACCCAGACAGCACAAGTTATAGGCAGATGGTGAATGGATGGAAACACACGATGATTAGGAAAAATGTATGGAAACTAGAGAATTACTAGAAGGTAGGCAGATCACCCCAGACCCTACAGCCAATGTGAGTGGCTATGGACCCTTTGTTCCCAAATTCATAGGTAGAATGTGCAGTGGTACCTAACAGAACTACAAATACTAGGGAGAGTGTTCAATGCTTCTGCTCCATTCTAAATCAATACTTAATAATCGATGTGTAATGCTCCCCCTCAAGCCGACAATTACCATGTGGTGTGAAGTGGTCACCACGCAATGGATTTTCCAGGCCCCTCGCTCAGCTGTGTGTAATAGATGGGATCAAGCTCAATGAGCTTGTGCTTGAAGATCTAAGGGGGTTGGTATATCTCGAGTAAAATACTTTTAGTAACCTTTCCTCTTAATTCACGCATTTGTGTATTGTCATTGTTTTGTTTGGTCTCATTTGACATCGAGTTGCTTTGCAGCATTCCTACCTAACAGATATAGTACATGTGCTCAACCTATTAGTTTCCCCTCCTTAATTTGTTCTCTAAAGCCACCCAGTGGATCCCAGTGGATCATAAAGCTGATCCACTAAGAGTTCGACAAGTGCAATAAAGACTATACAAATATGTACATAGGCAGAATAAGTGAATAAGTATGTATTATATACATGTATATATTTGTATTGTTTTTATTGCACTTGTTGAACTCTTATGTTATCACTTATTTCTGCCCATGTACAAATGTATAATGTATACATCTCTTATGTATAACCATGTACAGAGTGTATTGCTATGTTCATTTGTTTGCACCATTCACTGAATACTGTTTTTTTTGTGTTCCTAGTATTACCTTATCCCTGCAATAAAAGTTAAAGAAGCACTTTGCCTCTATATTTATAGATTGCTGGGAGAGAGTTTAGCTGGTTGTCTACTTATAAAGTTAATATTTATACCTTAATAAATTAATTAATTAATACCTTAATACTGGAACACATCATTTATAGAAGAGAAAACAATCACCTCCATATTAACCCATCCGAATCCCCTAGCCATTCTCTGCATGCCAATGGAGCGATGATGATTGATTATGGATGATGAAAAATAATCAGATCATGTTAAGATGAACAATTATTAAAAGACACAGTATAAAAACATGGACACTATTCATAAGCAATGCTTTGGACAATGAAAGAGTGACACATCAAACAATGCCTAGTCAAATTCATTATGGTTAACTTATTTATCATTCATTTGTTTATGCAAGAAGGTCACTTCTAACTTTTTCATGGTTTCAGGCTACATCACATGGAGTCAAATTCCACTGCCTAAGATCTTGTGGACCATATACTTCTAGCACTCTGCCACTTACATACAGCAGGTTACTTATTATTATGTTATATAATGAGAGATAACTATGTGTGCTGTATGAACTTTCAAAGCTTTAAAGATTTTAATAAAGGTGCTAGTTCAGCTCAGCTCAGCTTTAGTTGCCTTTATAAAGAAAACATTTACCTTTTTTACATCTCTCACAAGGTAATGGAGAGTATTTGGAGGTCCCAGTCTCTGAAACAGAAAAAAAAATATCAGGATGCCACTGCCATTAGGCAAAACTGCAGTTATTTCATGATGGGCTAGGACTGATCACAACTGCCCTGAACACCCCATCTAATTATTGATGTATTTCTGTATTATTTGCCACAGCCTGCCCATCATAATACATCATGAAAAAAGTTAAAAAACAACTCTGGGTATGGTGAACTAGAGTTTGGCAAGCTTGACTTACTTGACTAAGAGGCTGATTCACTACTAGCACCACATATTGCCAGATGAGTGTCTGTATAGCGGCGCTTAGAGGGACCACTAGTAGGCGCTGTAAGCGGGTATCGGGTGCTGTAACCTAGCGATGCCTGGCCGGCATAAATATGATGTGTGTTGGGCGCTCTAACAACAGTATAATTTTAACAAAAAACTACACACACACAGCGTCAGCGCTTTAAGCGCTGGAACAATAAAACTTTAGTGCCAGACCTGTAAATAGAATTCTGCATAAAAATATAAAAAGTCAAAAATATTTATAAAAGTGTTTGTTTGCAGCCAGGAGAGGCCACACAAAGATTTGAGCAAAAAAATAATTATTTTAATTGCCTAACACGCTATTTAAACAAAACAAATAAAAGCCCATTGAAATGTATGGCAGAGCAACATTGAGCGAAAGGAAATACCTGGCGCTCTGAAACCTAGACGCTGAGCTGCCTGTAATACATATGGCACTACCTCGTGTTAGAGGTTCACACCAGATTCGCTTTCTAAAATGTGGTTTTGCATACAGCTCCCAGCGTTCACCAGACGCTGCCTGCTGCAACGACGCACTACCTGGCGCTAGCAGTTCTTAAATAAGTCAGACGGCCGAGGCAGGCAGTGGGGCCTTGTAAACCACACATGATGCTATATAACTTGCTTCATAAATGTAAGACTGATATATGTATAATTTCTTTCTTGCAACTTTGATATATCTTCCATGTAAACCAATTGTGCGGATGTATTTTATAGAAAATGTTTGATGTTTATATTTCTGATAAAACACAACTGTAATTTCCTGCCTTGATACAACAGGGCAATATCAAGAATGCCTGTAAATCTCTTGCTTTGATTATATAAACTATGTTTTCAATAAAAAAAACTTTGGATAAAAAGAAAAAAAAAAACTAAGGGGGGCGCATGCACGCGGTGCAACAGCATGGTCGCAGCCTGACCGAGCTCCGCACTCACGGGAGCCATACAGCGTGTTAACGGGAACCAGCCGACGGACAGATACACAGATCCACTGCGGGAGAACGCAGAGAAGCACCCGGACTTGTCCGGACCATCCGTATCATGGGTAATCCAAAGAAAAAACAGCTAAAGATCAAGGGGGACCCCAATCCAAGATAGTGGCGATTCAAGAGCGCGAGGTGGCCGTGCTCACTAGCAAGCGGGAAGATTCCAGAGACTCGAGCGATAGCTGGGCCCAGTTCCCTTCGGAGTTGGCGGGCTCCTGACCCCTGACCTCACTTGATCAAGCAACCCTCCAACTGCTACGAGGAATGGTGAGAGAAGAGATGACCGCGGTGTCTGCGAAAACGGTGGCGGAGTTAAAGGGGGAGCTGCGCGACCTGGGCGGCCGTACATCACAGCTAGAGGCACACATGGGAGACGCAGACACTGTTGTAGAAGGCCACAAGAATGAAATCGAGCAGTTACATGACCTGGTAACAGCGCTACAGTGCCAGCAAGAAGACCTTGAGAACCGCTGCCGGCAAAATAACTTACGCTTCCGAGGCCTCCCGGAGACGATGGAAGACGCAAGGGGCTCCATTACGGCCCTTCTCCAAGAGCTGATGCCAGGTACTCCCCCAGAAAGATTAGAGCTAGAACGCGCTCACAGAGCCCTATCTAGGCGTAGGCCGGAGGGTCCCCCACGTGACATCGTTGTGAAATTTTTGTATTTCCAGACAAAAGAGGCTGTCCTCAAGGCTTCTAGAGAGAGGGCGCCGCTAAACTTTCAGGGTAATGACTACCAAGTCTTCGTAGATCGATCTCAAGCCACAATCCAGAAACGCCGCATGTTTAAACCCTATGTGCAGCAGCTCCAGAAGCAAGGCATAAAATATTGCTGGGGGTTCCCATTTAAAATCACCTTTTCCCACAATGGCCACCAGATCCAAGCCTCAACGGTTTCAGAGTTAAAGAACCACTTCAAGCAACTAGACCTGGGCCCCCTGGAATGCTCCTCACCACCAATTGGTCTAACCTCGGCGCCTGATGACTCCAACAGAGAGGTCCGAGTGGAATTTGCCCCTTCAGCTAAAGCCAGCAAGTCCCAGCTGGAACAACAAGCTATGAAGAGACTCTCGACTCAGACCTTCCAGCTATCAGGAGATGGGTAGCAGGGGACTTAAGTGTTCCCTGTTTTCCCGTCACTACCCCACTACCTCCGTGTGGACTCTGATGTCTACGGACGTCCCGTCACGGAACGCGTGGGTGGAAGGATAGATTTGCTCAACAGGAGGTGATCATATTTTACACTGAGGTGATTCTATTTTAACTAGTTATTGTTAACTTAAGGTCTTTATTTCAATTGTACATTCTCCCTTGGCACTTTGGCATTGCACATTAGCACTTTAGCACATAGATTGTAGATATATTATTAATGGGGGGAATATTATGGTATAGCATGGATAGTGGGGATTGATTGGGTCACTCCTGCTGGGATTGGTTTGTGTTTGTATGTTTTTTAAATGTTTGTGATGATCTTTGTATTGTCTTCAATTTTTTTTTTAAAGATTTTTGATGAATTAAATTGATTGATATGAACTGTAGATGGTGTTATGGAATTATTAGCAGGGTAAGAGTCGTCCCGTTTCTTGTGGTGTACTGGGGCCGCAAACTTTTGTGTAGCATTGCTGGCTACTAAAGACAGCATCCAGGAAGCTGTTAGAGTAGCTGAAGACTACTTCAAAACTAACTAACCTTCAGTGACGAAATTTGAGAAAGCATCCCAAATTTTTAAAGACAACCCATCTAGAGAAAACAGGCGAAAGTTGGAGAAATCTAGAGTAGAACTAAATGCCCTGCAGATTAGGGAGGCTGAGCGTAGATATAAGTGGTCTGCCCAGAGATATTATACTTTAGCAAACAAGCCCAATACCCTTTTAGCATCCCAGCTGAAGTGTCAAGAGATATTCGCCCCCCTATCAAATTGAAGCTGGGTAAGAACACTTTGACCAGTAATCCATGTAAGGTACAAAGGCCAAGTGTGGGTGCTATAGAAGCTTATCTGGCGAACGTAACGCTCCCCAGGATGTCGTCTGAGAGCTCGTCCCTGGTGGATGCGGGCGTCTCAGCCCTGCAAGTGAGACAAGCCATTAGCACACTTAAGACCAAAAAGAGGCCCGGCCCAGATGGATACACGACACTGTTTTATAAAAAACTTTTATATCATGTCAAGGCTGGAAAACCCTTTGACCCTGAAATATTAAGAGCAGCCATAGTTATGATACCCAAACCACGGAAGGACCCCCAAGCTTGGCAGAACTACCATCCCCTTTCACTCTTAAATTTGGACTTAAAGATCCTGGGGAAAATCATTGCAAACAGAATCAATTCTTTCCTAAGCTCTCTGATGCACCCAGATCAGGTGGGGTTTGTCCCAGGGAGGCAGTCTTCAGATGGGGTGTGGCGGATTGTTCAAATTATCAAACTTTCTAAAAAATCACCTGAAGATTTGATGCTCCTATCGTTAGATATGGAAAAGGCATTTGACTGCCTCTCCTGGGACTTCCTCCTAAGCACTTTAGATAAATGGGGGTTTGGCCCGAGTCTCAGGGCATGGATCAAAGCTATGTACTGCTCCCCTACTGCTAAGGTAAAGTACTCGGGATTCGAGTTAACCACCTTCCCCATAGGGAGAGGGACACGATAGGGATGCCCCCTTTCCCCTATTCTGTTTATAATGGCCCTGGAACCGCTAGCAGCCAGGATTCGGGATAACCACTCAATAAAGGGGGTTGAACATGCTGGAAAGGAGCATAAACTATCTATGTTCGCAGATGACATGCTGCTTGCTATCACCTCTCCACATGTGACAGTGCCCAATGTGTTGAAGGAACTTGCAGAATTGAGCAATTTGTCAGGACTCAAGTTAAATGTCACCAAATCATTGGCCCTGGATGTGTCCCTATCTGGGACGGCAAGCACCCTATTAAAAACAACTACCCCTGGAAGTGGGTTAAAAAACTCCCATACTTGGGAATTAAGCTGACGGCGTCTTATGCCACCCTCTTTGAAGCCAACTATATAGAACTGATGAGCCAACTAAGGGTTTTTTCTGCACTCCTGGTGCAACTTGAGAACGTCCTGGTTGGGACGCCTGGCGGCAGTTAAGATGACAGTGCTGCCTAAAATCTTGTATTTTTTTAGGGTGCTGCCAGTCAAGGTCACTAAATCAGCCCTCCAATCCCTACAGAACAAGATCAACAAGTATATATGGGGGTCAACTCGCCCACAAATAGCTAGGAGGACATTGTACTGTAGGAAAGATCAGGGAGGCCTTGGAGCCAAGCCATGGGGCAGCACAAGTGGCTTCCCTGCTCCCCCTAAACTCCTCAAGGAACACCCTGGGTGCAAATGATTGCCGGCAGTGTGGCCCCTATCTCGGTCACATCCTTGCTATGGATCCCTAAGGGGCTCAGGCCGGAGGAACTGCCACGGTCCTTGACCCCCCCTCGATCTTTGGGACAAAAATGCACTGAGCCTGGGGTGGCGTTCACGACACATCCCAGCAGCCCCGTTGCTGGGCAATCCCTTGTTTATGCCAGGTGTAGGATCCAAACGCAACTTTGGATGGTGGGAGGAGCAGGGCATCACTGTGATACAGAATGTGGTGGCGCATTGGAGAGGGAAGGGCCTGCACTCAGTTACGCCTAGGTCTGCCATTCTGCAGACCTAGGCGTAAAAAGATATAGAGGGTTGCAACTCACCCATTTCATCAACAAAGTGACTCAGGGTGGCAGGTTCCCCCAACTCCCTACCAATTTTGAGCGAAGGTGTCTGCAGCAGCCTTTAGCTGGAGGTGCTATATCTGAACTTTATGCCACTCTGGTGAAGTTGGGTAGTGACCCGCAGCATTCCTATATGAAAAGGTGGGAGGAGGACCTGGGCAAGATAGATGATGAGCATGCTTGGAGCCGGATCTGGAGAGCGTTGGGGAAGGTCTCATGCAACACACTAATACAGGAGAACTACTACAAGGTCCTCTGCAGATGGTACCTGACCCCCTCCGGGCTGGACAAATTCAACCCGGGTTGCCCGGCCTTCTGCTTCCGTGGCTTCCAAGAACCTGGTGACATGTACCACACTTGGTGGTCTTATCCAGTAGCACAAAAATTCTGGAATAAGGTCTACGATCTAGTGGCATTCCTTTTTAAAGGCACTTTTACTCCTAATGCTTGGGAGGCACTGCTATCCTACAGGACCAACAACTATGCCCCTGTGGAATGGAAGTTGACATCCCACATCCTGGCGGCCTCCAGGCTTGTGGTTGCCAGGAGTTGGCGGGAGAGGCTGTATTGTTTGTCAGCTTAATTTGGGGCAGTGGCTCTATCTCGCAGGAGTGACCCCAACCCACCCGGTGCACCCTATGGGACACAAACGTCTGTAAATTTTCTCTTTTTGTCTAGACTGTAAATTGACTTGAAATTGCTGTCCAGCTTTTTTGCATATACCTCTGTACTTAATGTCACAGATTATGTACCAATGACAAATGTTTTATTTTATATTATGTACTATGACCAATAAAAATCATTGTACAAGAAAAAAAAAACTAAAATAAAGCATACTGCCAAAAGACCACTGAATCAAAAAACAATGCTTTATTAAATGACATCTACATGGCCAAGTCAGAAGTGTAGTGGCAAACAACTGGCTTAAAATACTTACAGTATTGTAAAGCTCCTCTAGTCTTGGAATTGTGAGAAACCTCTGCATGTTGACGCCATTTTCGATTAAAAGCTTTACAAAGTCAACCCGATCTAATACCAATGCGTCCATCATTGCTTGTTCCAGAGAATTAACCTTAGGAAGAGACATTCATTAATCAACAAATGCAAATCTGTATAACTATAAAATTGCCTTAGTGCAGTGTTTCTATGGTTGTTGTCTTCCCCAAGTGAATGCACTACAGTGTCATGTGTTGTTACAGTGTGTTACAGTGTCATATAATCAGTGCTGGCTTCATCACCCAGCTTACCTGGGTCTCTGCCCTTTGGGAGGGACCCCTCCAGCTTTCTGTTTGGATTATAGTACCATAGTGGAATTAGTTACGAGACATATAGAGCTGCTTGTGATACAGGCTTTAGTGGAATACGTTTTTGAGAGCAGCATCTCTAGTCAGTCAAAGAATATACTGACAATGCCTACCTAATGATTAAGCATTATTTTAAGGAAATGTATATAATGTTGTTTCAGTGTATTCTTAAATGTATTAAAACACAGTAGACCAGAGAAGCTCAACCTTTTGAAGGGCGCGGGCCACTTAAGAAACTTGGAAACTGGTCGTGGGACGCAATGGAAAAGTTAAGAATTTCAAAACGTTTAATTTTCTACAAAAATCCGGATACCCACTGTCTCCATAAACATAAATTAGATTTATTTTTACATGTATATGTTCTTTCACTACACCATCTGTGTACCACATTTATATCTAACAATATGCATCTGCTACCCAAACACATACTGACTGCCTCACCTCTCCAAATATATGGATCCCATATTTATAGCCCATCCATCTAAAACTGGAACTGTGTTCCCAGTATTTAACCCATCCAAAAGCCAATGCTAAACACACAATTATATATAGAAAAAAATGTTATCGTGCTTCACCCAGGGGTTTTGTTGCCTTATCAATGTCATCACGTTCCTCCAGCCTCTCTTATTCCTCTTATACTTACTGAGGATCTATTTAACTTCCTTTACACGCCAATTCTATTTACTCCTCTTACTTCACAGCAGGTCAGGGGCCACATCAGATGGCTCTGAGGGCCACAGGTTGAGCATATGTGCAGTAGACCAACATGGGACATTACAGGCAATGGGTTATATTTGCCTGCTTACAGCTTGCCCCATGCTGGTTTGTTAGGGACTGCATCTTATATTTACCAGCAATTTGCATTCCCTGATAACCCCTATTAGCTTGATCGTTTCCTTTGACACTGTGCCATGTTTGAATTCACAGTCCCTCATATAGATGCCTGGACTGGTCCTTTATGTAATGATGACACATATTGGGTTAATGAATACCATGTTAGCACGTAGGCTGCCATTACAAATGCTGAAGGACAGAAAATGTCCTTTACCTAGCCAGTAAAAGAGACTAAAGTATAGCTTCTTTGCACAAGCCATCATCATCCTCAATCAAGTTGGAAACTATATGTTACACATACACACGTGAAACATAGCAGATTGAACATGACACATTGTAGTTAAATGCCTAGATTTTAAAGGTGATCTCTCTGTATAATGCATTCAGTTTGCTAAGGGTTTCTTCTTTTCTACCTAGTGTTGTAGCCAGTGAATATGCAATTCCATAACAAAGGTGTTTTTGAGTATATATGTTGTTTCAAGATATGATTGAAGGATACTGAATTGCCTTAATGTGATGTATGGTGAGCTGGGATTTCTCTGTTTACTTCAATTACATTTTTGCTTTAATTCTTTGAATTTTTTTTTTTTATGGAATTGCATGCCCACAAATTACACTGCTTTTTGAAATCATTTCACTGCATGTCATGCTACTGTAAGGTTTATGCATGTAACTAATAAAAATAACATATAAAATAATCAGCGTCTTGATTGTAGCTAGATGTTTGTCATGATTCTGATTTGGGATGCCCCTGTGTGTGAAACCCCCTGGTTTGGCTATTCATATGACATGCATATTCATGGCCGTCAATCAGTTGTAAATGAGCAGATTGCCAGACGCCCTCCGCTGGCCGCTCCCCTCTGCTGTGTGCACCTGCCACCAGTTATTCAGATATGCTGGCAGGGAGGTATGCGCATTGGATAAAGGAGTGATGAGGATGCTGGTGGAGACCCACAAGGCACCCTGGGACAGAGCAACTGTACAGCTTCAATTTTAAAGGCAATTTGGGCTAGTTTAGCTATGTGACTACAGTAAGTGATTATATGCCATTTGGACAACCAGCTAAGAGGTATACACAAGGCTGGATTATGAGGAGACGTAAGGGGCTTGCGCCCTGGGGCCTCCGCCACTTGTCCTGCAAAGGGGGCCTCCACTAACCTTTGGGTTATTGTCTGGTCCAGGAGGCTTTTCGCAGGGCCTGCAACAGCCTTTTGTTTTTGCAACCCTACAGGCAAAGCCACCACAGGGTAGGACGGAGAATTTGAAGCAGCAAAGCCACCGTCAGCAACGCAACAATGATGGGTGTGTGCAGAGCTGTCACTGCACATAATTCACCAAGCACAGCCACTGGCAGCTCAATGCAGGGAACTGTATTTTGTCGGACCAGCTGGGCCACTACACTACCGCCCCCCCCCCAGAATGGCAAAACCCGAGCAGCACGCACCCTCACAATGGTGGCACAAAGGTCTCAATCTGATGTTACAGCCTCCATCACACTTAATCCTGCCCTGGGTATACCAAAGCTAGATTCTTTTTTTTTCTTGCCATGTACAGTATATACATTTCATACATGCAATACATTCTATATGGCAGTGAGGGTAAGTGCATAAGTTATAGAACAGAGAAATATTACAGCAGGGAATAACATGGTTGGCAATGTGGGGGACATCCCTAATCATAGGAGGCAATGCTCTGGCAACCATCCAATACACCACTTGCAATAGTCATGTTACAAAGGAATAGGTGAGAGCAGGCAGGTCGGGTATGCAGACATAAAATTAAGGATTGGCATGGGGGATCTTAGGCATGGCTAGAGACAATATTTACATACTATGGTATAGTACATAGCATGGATTTTAGAGGTCTCTGGTAAGTCACTTTTGGTAGATGATCAAGAAAGTACACATATCAATTCTCAAACAATACAGATCATACAGGAGAAAATGAATCACAATTACCCAATTGAGGAGCTCAATCTTCCTAGGGTCAGTCTCTTCCTCAGGCTCCTCTTTGCCCTTCCCTTTCTTCTTTCCTTTTCCTTTCCCTCTTGGCGCTTTAGCTTGCGCTGCAGGTGAGCGCTTTTCTTTGTCCTGGGAGGTCCCATCAGCTGCTGTAAGGCTTCCTAAAGGCTGACATTAAAATGTGAATTGGCATTTTATTGCATAAAATTATCCATTAATAGCCTATAAAGCAAATATTGTTTGACTTTTCATGTTACCCTACTCCAATGCCTTCTGACAACCTTCTTTCCCCCATAATATCAATAGATGCTGCATGTGGAGGAAGTGGAGTGGGGGAAATGTCCTCAATAAGACTGCTGGCATTATATATAATAATCCAGATTAGTAACAACTGTTTAATTGTTTCAGTGTATACTGGTAAAAGTGGGATAGTTTAACACATTACATTCAAAATCTAAACACAATTTTAAGGTAGGAGTGAATACCATATAACACATTACAGATCTTACCGGCCATTGGTGTCCAAAGACAAAAATTTGGCTGCGTGCAATATCAACCCGGTTCCAAGCTAATGCTAAACTAAGCTGGTCGGGAGCTGAGGCATTAGTACCTTTAGAAAAAGAAAAGATCAAAGCGTATTATATATAATATTATTATTATAATAAAATGTCTATATTTGAATGAAACTAGCCATTAAAATGATGATATTGGGGTTGATTCTGCACCAGGTACAAAATGTGCGCTGTAGGTGTAAAAGGGTCAAGTTAAACATTTGTTAAAATGGACCAAATCCCACCCTGGAGTCTATGAGTCTCCAGGGCAGGCTTACTCCCTCCCCCAGGAGTATCCCTGTTCAGCAGTGCGAAACCCCTCAGGGCGCCCATAAATTCACCTTTCCCCCAAGCCCACGGCATCACTTGCCTCCTTTCTTGGCTGCGCGTGACCCTGCCGCCGCAACTGAATGGCTGTGCGTGGTTGCGCACAGCTGAAGTGAGGAAGTGATGCTGTGTGCCACGTGTGGTTGCTGCTAGGGATTTCATTCAGCTTCTCTAGTCATGCCTTAATATGTGCAGCGGGAGAAGCTGAATGGACAGGCGCCACGGGCTCGATGAGTTAGCTTGGTGTTGTGGGATGTTTAACACAGTGGAGCATCCCAAACTGGGTTGTCCCAGGGGGAGGGACCACAACCCAGGATAGTGAAAATCCCGGGTTTTGGTACACTTTAAGGGCCATTTGTTTTGTGTAAATGCTTTCTTTCTTTTCTTTCATTTACATTAGTGTCGATTTAGCACCAGGTGCAAAAAGTTCACGTTGGAGTAACAGGTGGACTTTAGGTAAAATAATAAAACACAGTATATGCTTCCTTTACATCTGGTGCTGAATCGCCCCTAGATAGACAATAAAATGGAATAGCACTTTTTACTAAAAGCACACCCATTGCTGAATCACCCCTTCAATCACAAAGATGACCAGCTGCAAAATAATGCACCACCTGCAAAATAATGCACCTTAGTCTTTTTGGAGTGAACAGCGCAATTCTTTTTTCTACCTAGGGGTCAATACAGTACCAAGTACAAAAAAACATTTTCCCCATAAATCAACTGAAATGTTTCTGAAGAAAGCATTTACACAGTAACAAGCCTTAACAAAAGTTTATCATGACTCTTAAAATGGACTTTCACCCTAAATAAGAGCATAACTCATGTCTCCCCCACCATGTACATACAGATTGCCCACATTAAAAATCATCCTACCTGCATCAACTGCCTTTTCTGTGCCTTTAAACATCCAAGATGTCAGCCCATGGAGTCTCAGGCTGCCTGCAGACAGGAAGTGTGACTGTGCCGCTCTGCATTCTGGGATTGATGTCCTTTTCCTGAACCCAGCTCTGCTCTGTCTGTACAAGGCACAACTATAACCCGTCCCCCACTCCCGACTCTCCTCTCCTCAGTATGTGATACTTCTGGGGCAAGATGGCGGTGCCCGTATCCTATAGTTCTGAATAGAGTTGCAGTGGGGTTAAGTAAGTGACTAAAAATATATTAATTTTAGATGCTGGGGAATGATTTTAAGGGTATGGGCTTTTCATTAAATGATGCTGAAGGTCTGGTTTTACATATACAGAACCTGTTGTCTTGCATCTTGCACTGTTCTTTGGCCTCTGTATAAAAAACAACTCCCAATTCCTCCTCCTTCAACCTCCATGGATGAAATAATATTCTAATCTGGCCTGCACTAGGACTTAGCCAGGAGCACCACTGCCCTGCTCAAATCACTGGTGCATCTGAGGTTCTAGAGATGCCCCTGCAGGGTTCCTGTAAAACGTATCTTGTTCCTCAGTCCTAAAGCACATGTGGGGCTGACCTGAATGGCTCCCAACAGGCTTGCTCAGGGTGGAGGGAATGGGGTGCTGTAGCAATAATGTGTATGCTTGAACATGTTTCAGCCCTCACGCCCAAGCAATAATCCCATTCAATTACTGGCTAGCAATTAGCTCAGCACATGAATCATTCACTGGTCACCTGATGGGAGTTTACAGTCTAATGCTGTAAGCCCACTCCTATAAATTAGATATATACCTTTTAAAAGAGCCGTCAAGATGGCCATTTCAATATCTTGTTGACCTTCTGATCCCATGCGGAAAACAGTGATCTGTATAGGAGGTATGCAACAGAGAAATATATGAATGGCATTGCTCTTATAGTCAGTCTTTATTGACTGACTGATCCTTGGTTTACTAAAAAAACATTTCAGTTCCTCAGGTTTGTGGGTGGAATTAAGGGAACGCATATTTCAGCAACTCAAATCTACATTAGAACATTTGTGCAGCACAGTTGTGTTATATTATCTAGATTGTCCGTGGTTTGGCATGAACTATACCGGCGTCCCCCTGCCATTAATAAATGAATAAGAACAACAATATTGCTGTCCATCCTTCAATGTCTTGGCACACCCCCACTGTAGCAGTGAATGGAGTTGGATGTATTCGGTGACTAAAGCAGGATCGGGCCCATGTCCAACACTGGTTGGGCACTCTAAGAATCCCAAGGCACGTACATGCTGTGGGACTTAATCATGGAAATTAGTATATTTCTGTGATCCAGATCTGGAGGAAGCAGCTCTGGGGGGGAAAATAGAATTTAATCATTTTAGTCTTTATTAACTCCAGTGTTGCATCTCTTTAACCAGTATTTTTTATTTTACAAAGAATCACACTTTAGCTAAGTAAAGGAGAACTGTCTGGCATTACATACAAATGGTTTAAAGGGGATATGTGGGATTCATCTTTCACTGGTTAAAGGAACAGTCCAGACCTTGGCACTGGTGAAAGGGGACTTACCACCCAGCCCATAGGGTTAATCATGTCCTGTGTGCTGCAGATCTCTGGTTGCCACACTTTCGGATCCTGTGTGGACATGTGCTTCCCAGTCGGCTCTTAGCATTCCCACTGAATATAAATCATGGGTTACATTTGTGAGCAGCCATATCATGCACCCCGTGCTGCCAATCAACGAGGGGCCCTGCTTGCATGTGACCGTCAGCAGGGACGCAGAGTGAGGGCGCACAGGATTGGGCTGTGGGCAGATATGGCAGATGCCATATGATCTATGTATGGAGAAAAGTATTCAGAGTAGCTAAAAATATTTGTAATACTAATGATTATATTGTCCACTAGAAACCAATCTGGTCGAGAGGTAGGTTGAGTCATGTGGGAGAGCAAGAGCAGTGTGGTGAACCTAAAGTGAGTTACCTGGCTTGTTTTTGAGCTTCTTGGTTTTCAGTAATTGGAGGCTCAAATCAGGATGTCTCAGAGGGAGGGGTTAAAATGGACCTAAAGGCATATTTAATGTCATCACCAAAAGCTGAGAATATATATATATATATATATATATATATTATCCACTGACTGTGAGAGCTTTTCTTTACTTGCACACAGTTAAATAAAATTCAAAATTCCCTGCACATGTAATGGGGCAGCTCTACAGCTGATGTTCCTATTGTTATTAATAGGGTAGATATTATGTTTAGGCAATGCAAACATATTAAATGAGAATTTTTGGGTTCCCCCATAGGCCGCTGTTATTTTCAAACCTCTAAAATAAAATAAAATAATTGGCACCTCACCTGTAGAATTGCCCCATCAAAGGTACATGTGATTTTTATTCTTATATAGAAAACTATTTTTTATTTCACTCTACTGTGTGCTAATCGTGAAAAACCAAACTCTCCAAACTTTGGCTAAAGGTGTCAGTTCAGAGGTTACTAGACGAGTGTAAAAAGTAGAGTTAAATAGTAACAGTTGGCAGGCCAGCCCATCAGATTCCCGGTAACAGTTATGGTACACAAACCTTCCACTCTTAGCCTTGGTCATGGAAGACCGATATTCCCCTAACCACATGAAACACTTTCTATTCTGACCATGCATCACAGCTGGGGAGAGCTTTTAATATGTATCAAGCACACGGGAGAATTAGTGTATTATATTTAATTGTATTATGCTATTTATTTGCTGCTATGCTATACAGCTATGGCCATTGTTGGAATCCTATGAAAAGAATAACATTATTTTCTGTTTGTAAGTAGAATAGTTTTTTCTTAGAGTACATGTTGCTTATTCTAAACACTGACGAATATAATTGGGAGTAATCTAGACACATTTAAGTGTGTGGCCCCTTACCACAGTACATATCAGGAAAAGCACCAATGTGGCATTGATTTCATGCCAAGGCGGCCTGGCATTGTATGCACATTCTGCTTATTCTGTTCCCCGCATTTGCCACTTTCTTCTACATCATTCACTGCAACAATGGCAATGAATGGAGGAGGCGGAGCTTTACAGCTAAAACAAGGGCCATTATCTGGGATTAGATTGAAATTGGCAAAAGGTTCTCTTCAAAGGGGGAGCAATTCAGGGAATGCTAGTTAAAAATTTGGGTTTTGGTCCACTTTAACATTGTCACGTGGGGAATATTGTGCCATATACTGTAAATATTAATTAAAAAAAGGGCTCTGTCCCTCACATGAGCTCACAATGAAAATGTACCCTATAATCTAAAAGATTCCCAGGCCGATCCATTCCCTCCAAAATCAGGATGTCCCACTGTGTGAAATCCCCTAGGTCGCCTGCTACACTTACCTTAATCCTGGTCCAACGGCGCATGCGCAGGCCGTGGTCGCATCCCTGCTATCCCTCTAGCCAGCACAGGGGCGCTCCCTGTTAGAAGGAAGCGCGAGATGTGGCCACCAGAGCGTTGAGCTAAGACATTGGGTTAGACGTCCATAGCTCAACGGCTCCGAGTGCGCTGATTGGACGAGCGGTTGCGCATTCGCGGTATTCACTGGGATGCGGTAAGTTAATGCGTGATCTCTGGGAGGTTTCACGTAGGGGGGGGGGGGAGTGGACCAAATCCCAGGATAGTCAAAATCCTGGGTTTTGGTCCCCTTTAAGTATTATTTAAACAGTCAAAAACTATTAAACCAGACCAACACAACAAACAGTGCTCATATGCATCCCTCTCCATGGCAATTTAGATTTCTGCACATTAAAATCCATTTACCTTTTTCCAACTCCTGCTGTGGTAAATATTAAAAACAAAATGACGGCTCATGGATATGCCGGCCACCTGCAAACAGGAAGTGCTGCTGGGTTTCCTGTTACTGTGCATTATCAGTTATGTCAGTTGAATCCAGGCAGTAGCATGGCTGAGATGCTGGGAAAGGAAGCTCCAAAATGGCCACTACCACTATAAATCGGTGAGGAGGCGTTTCAGGTTTGAGTGGATGCAGGAGAAAATACTGACAATGCTGCATTATCATGCATACAGATAGGGCAAGTGTTTTGGGGAGTTTCTTTGTCCAACTGTGCCAGGGTGTTGGTCCGGTTTAATGGTCATTATAATAATTTTTTGTTTGATTCAGCAAGGGTAAATATTGCAGTAATGCTGGTAAATAAATGCCTAAAGCTAGTAAACCAAATTATTTTGTTGCTGTGCGTTTGCTAAAAATATGCTCATTTAATTATAATGGTTTATATTTTGGAAAACTATTGCTAAGAACTCTTTTCTTTTCTCGTTTCTTTTGTAATTGAATTTTGCATTATTATCAAAATGGAATTAACTCTGAGTGAGTGTCCAATGTTACTACTATGTGTAATAGAGCAATCCATATTAGGCCTTTAAATAGTAACAACACCTAAGATGTTCTTTATCCTTGGTTTTGCTGTGCAAAATCCCCCATCACATCACTTTGGGGGCTCTCCTCCAATCAGCGGCTATTGCCGAGAGGGTAGCACTGAAAAGGTTACCAATCATAAGCACATTAGCACATGACTCCACATTAGCTTCCCTGATTATGGCACACCCTCAATTATATAGTGCTTGTGAACAAGAACCTTCTTCTGTGACATTACTCCACCTTTTTACGAGAATGTCAGTTAGGTGTATTTTTTGTATTTATGGATCTAAATTGATCTTGATTTAGATTTCCTAAACATGGGGTTCTAAAGTAAACTTATGCTGACAGTCTTCAGTGCTTCAGTGTTTAGACACCACAGTGGGATGTAGCGGGGGAATTCTATGAAACTCTCTCTCGGCTTAGTGCCTTCCTCCCTTACATATTGGCATATATAGACAATCGATTCAATGGATCGTGGTGTCAGCAGGTGCTGCAAAATAGGTCCAACTTCTTTAGAAAAAAAAATGTTCACTATGTGAAAGATGACTATACTGTACACCTACACGAGACCCTCATTGATGAAAATTCTTGTCTGTAGCCTATTGTCTGTTGCTTATGTCATGTTAATGCCCCACCCAAGGCAGTCACAAACCCCTCAAGGCTCCATTCATACTAATGCAATGCTCCTACCGCCCTTGCATTCCTGTCCCATGACCTTCGACAGTGATGCACTGCCAGTGGTGTTGGGGGAAAACTTGAATGGGCTAATGATCCAAGTGATGTCCTGGGGCTATTATCCCTCGTTGTAGTTTTGGGCTAATCAGTCCAGTGGTTGTTGGGACTGCTATGCCATTGCTTTGATGCCCATTATAGCTGTTATCTCGTGTGTGCTCTTGTGTATTTTGGATATCCCTTTGCTACTTCGTTTGACCCTGCTCATTTTATGACTTCTCCTTTGTCTCCTCCCTGGCAGCACGTGTTGAGATCTCATGTATATGACCCTTGACTCTCCTCCCAAACTTGAGTTGTGTCATTCCTGCATCTTGACATATGCTCGGACTGTGCATGACCTTTAGCTATCTCTTGGATACCAGTTTTCTACCCCCCCCCCGAGTACTCAGCCAATGTGGTCCAAATATTCAGGAGGAATTGCTTGCGGCTTAAACCTTGGGGACAACCATACCCATCACGTGTGTCCAGCGTCCCGCACAACAGGGACTTGTCCACTTAAGGGTAAAATGACAGTAAAGATTTTGGCCTTACAGATTCCTGTACAATTGACTCTAAATTGACAAAGCCTGATGACTAGCAATACTATTTAGTCTTTATGAGAATAAAATAGTATAACTGCAAGTCCAGTTGCCTTGAATTATTCACCTCAAAACCCAATTAAGTGCAATAAATGTAAATTATCTTGCACTGTTTGTGCGTTTAGGTAAAGATTTTTTCAGTACCAAACAGGTAAGGTGAAGACGTTCTTCAGGATGGTGTAGAAACCCCCTATCATGTTTTTCCAAACCCTGCACACCAGATTGTCAGTTTGCTGGCAGTGAAGTTGGCAAACTCTTTGAGTGAGAACTGTCTCCTTAAATAACCCTACAGATGTTTCCTATAATGTTATCCTAATGGTATTTTTAGAGAGCATGTTTGACATGTGTAGATGAACTTAGTACAGAGGATGCTGTATACAATCATAATGGATACAACAGATAGCTGAGATTATTATGAAAGCCCTTCTAACCTCTTGCACAGATTAATATGGATTTGTCCACTATTAACTGTAAAATATATGTTAAAAGTTTGCTATTTTCAGATTAATGCTTATACCCTGATGGCTTTAATAGAAAAATGCATGGCAGTCACATGCTGTATAGTGCGATTTGCTGCCCTTGATGTGACCTGCCCTCTATGAGTCCTCTAAGCTTTCCAAGCTTTCCTTGGCCATTCAAGACTGGGAGTAGCACCCTTTATTATACTTTAAGTGGGTTGTGCAAGCCCCCCTTTTTTGGATTCTCTTAGCTTTCCAAGACACTGTAAAGCGTGCTCACAAACAGCTAAAGAAAATAAATATAAAAGAAATCGAAAAGAAATCATATCAAAAGAAATGTGAATGTTATTATTATTATTATGTTATTAATGTGGGTGACCTATTGTAATTGCCTCTTTTGAAGGGTTGTGGTTTATAGGCATATGGGATTTCTAGAGAGAGAGATTTTGGCACCAGATATTGGGTATTTTCTTGGAACCTCTTTTAAGATTTTGAACATCTCCAACCTCCATAAAGTGCTGTAGACAAAGCTGCAGAAAAAAAATCTGCACCTGTAGAACTGTTGTATTACAAAACTCAACCCAATGTGTTGTTGTGCGTTAAGTAGAGTTGGAAAAGTTCTTGAAAATCATGTTTTCATAAAGAATTAGAAATGACCTCAAGATGTAGGGGCAAGATGGGGCATAATAATGGCTTTAGGAAATAAATGAGTCCTGGAAGTGCACAAGAGCACCGCTGGCATAAATATTATGCATTGAAAAATGTATTACTATCCCTGCCTCTTATGGCCTCACAACAGTGGCAATGTTCAGCAGCTTCAGCATGTAGAGAGGTCAAAATAGACAAGGTGAGACACACACCAAAGCAGGGAGATCTGGAGGTCTGGAGTAGTGGTAGTGGCTGAATGACAGGCATTAGATGAGCTCCTTGCTGCCTTAATATTGCCATTGGGTTTACAGTCCCTTTGAGAAGACTCAAACTCTACATCACCGACCCATACATCAAGTTTTGGAATGCCCTTCTGCTTAACCTACCTAGAAATGTCCACAAATTCAGTAGTAAACCAAATCTTTCATCATCCCAAAGTACCCTGTGTGCCTCAGTTGCATAGACTGCCCACATGACTGCCAACAGCCAAGGGTTTCATTGGAGAGGCACAATGCCCCCTGAATCCTATCGGCAATTAGGAAGGAAAAAAAAAACAAAACACACTGTGTATCCAATAGTTAAAGCCCACAATTGCAGAGGGTATAGAGGCTTTGTTGCCTTGCATGTATTGGGGTCTAGCACAGCCTGTTCCTTAAGCTAACGCATTTATGCTACACCCAAAACTGAATGAATTGGTTCCTGAAGTGATCCATGACATCACCTGATCCATGGCTCCCAAATGCTGATGTGATTCTACTGCATTTTGTCAAGAGAGACGTCTCTTTTTGTGTATACCCTATACCCTATCGAAGGCCATGTGGGTCACTGAAGTGTCAAAAAGCAAAAAGTTTAGGTTCAGTAATTTTGCTTGATTTGGCTAATTTCCCAGGCTTTCATGCAGATCCCAACCGCCACAAAGGCCACTCAGGGTAACTGCTTTAATAATAGCTGCCATTTGGCAGTTTGGATTTAGTCGATATTTCATTTTAAAGTTAAAGGTTGTAAATGGCAACTTTTCAATTAAATGTCATAGAGATGTAGATATTGCCATTTTCATCAATAAAAACATTTATGTATAATTACAAGCTAAGCAATACATGATTGCTTACAATTTACCAACTATCATATAGAAACACTTAGAAAAATATACAGAATTACCCAGAAAGAAAACATTTCATGAGTGAGTCATATGGGTGATGGTATGTGAGGGTGGGTCATGTGGTCAGCAGATATGGTCCCATGATCTGCCGGATAATGACTGTATACATGGAAGAGGGAAGGGCAGGATACATGGTGCTTAAGGAATGACACAATGATTGGACACATAAACATTTTTATTTTTATTAGGCAGAATATGTGCTACAACATAGAACAATTCTATTAGCATGCATATTAATATTAATTACTAGCATGTTATGTGGGTAGTATATTATATAAGTTGTATATTATACATAAGCTTAAAAAAATAATATATATATATATATATATATATATATATATATCATTCAATATTACAATATTATTATTGTATTCTGCTTAAATTAAACATGTTTGCACTGCTGTGGCTTCTGTTACTCTAGCTAACTTTATGTAATGTACTATGACATTGTGTCTATCCCACACATGTCAAACTCAAGGTCTGGGGGGGCGGATGTGGCCCTTCATACCTTTTTATGTGGACCTCTGGCAGGTGGCAGATGGCAACAGTTGGTCCCTGTACCTTCTAACAAGCCTGGTCAGTCCAAGGCTTCTGAAACTGGCAGTTCATCTTGTGTGGCACTGCTGAGTGATGTCAGCTACACTGAACTCCTCTGTGCTATACTGCTCTAATTCTGCCCCCAGGCACAGTGCCTATAAAAGCTGCTGTTAAGCCATTTTAAAAATCTGGAGGATAAGAGAATAGTGTCTGCAATTGTTTTGTGTCTCAGTGCCACCAGCTCTCACCCACCCAACCTACTGTTATTGTTAGGTGGGGTGGGCCCTGGGCTAAATAATTCAGTATTTGTATCTGTCCTGGGCAAAATATATTAGCATCTGCATCTGCCCTGGGCAAAATAATTCAGCATCTGCATCTGAACTGGGCAAACTATTCAGTGTCTGCATCTGTCTTGGGCAAAAAAAATCTGTAAGTATGTCTGGCAAAATAATTCAGCATATGCATCTGTCCTGGGCTAAGTATTTCAGTTACTCTAACCATAGACTTGAGTAATCAGGTTTGTATTTTGTTTTGTGTTTGTTATTAACCAGAATGCTGATGTGGCTCTCAGTGAAAATGAGACCCCTGATCTACCCAATGCTGCTGCTCATTAACCCCAATTGCTGTTTGGACACTACAATATCTGGACCATATATTCTTACCAGTTCTTTTTTCTTCATACATTCCATAAGGATAACAAACAGTTGGTGAGCCTGGCTCCGACTGTAATTAAATGTTTTCTGAATGGTAACTAGAAGCTGATCCCGAAGTGATTCACTGATTATCCTACAAATATACATAAGCGATGAAATAACTAAAGCAATAAACTTCTTTTCAGTTATAATGATATCATTGACAGACATCACCAGTTAAATGCTACTGGCCTGTTTAAAGTATGAACGATGGTCTGGTGCATATTGTCATTATTCGCTCTCTCTATCTCCAGCATTTTCTTTTCTATCTATTATTTCCCCTCCTTTTTCTCTATCATTTCCATGCTCCATCATGTCCCTTTGGCTTCCTTGTTGCCGTATTCTCTTTGACTCTTATTTTCCTGTATTACCTTCTGTCTTTTCTCTGTTCCATTTGTATCTCTCTGTTTTAGAATTTTTGATATTTATCTCTCTCTCCTGCCTTCTCCTGCCAGTCTATACATTCCTCTACCACCGTTCAGCCAATATGTTGGAGCAGGGCCCCATCCGTATATTGACCAGTTACCTGGATTCAGTAGGACAGTCTTCACACTAGTGTTAGCAAAGAGGCACATTTAGGTGCCCCTAGACTTTTTGGGGAGACAGCGGGACAAAATGCCTTATAAATGTCCCACCGAAAGTGGGACATCTGGTCAGTCTACCAAACATCACAAATGCATTTATAGCTCTGATGCCTAAATACAGTGCAAACCTGTCACTTAAAACCTTAAACAATAACATATGTCACACCTTATATCTTGGCCAGCAGGATTTGAAACAGTAGTAAGGAAATTCTTTACACCTTCTTAATCTGGGGATAATTGGAAGTCACTATAGAGGGACTAACAAGATGTGCCAAGGTCAAAGGAATGAGGCGGAGATTATTCCTGGTAGCAATAGTGGGGAATCTCCATCATGTCAAAATATTACTCTAAGAAATTGTATATGTGTTATTTGGGAAAAGATCACCTTTACACAGAGACTGGGATCACAAAGGACTGAGATTAAAAGATTAGCAAGTATTCTGCACCTATAGGCATGTTTTCAATGTGCACTGCTTAACATTACAGCAGGCCCTGACAGAGGTTCATGGGATGTTTAAAATGCCTAAAATGCCTAATGTGATATAAAATGAAATGGTGCATTATCCTAGGAATCTGGAATGGGCCAAAAACATCTCCAATATCCTGGAGACGTCACCGCAGCAACTCTCCTTTCTATGGCTATTGAAAATGGATGGTCTTTCCAGGAGGATCCTGATTACATTCTAGAATGCAGTCATTGGCTACATCCTGGGGTTCTCCACTCCCTGCTGGTTTGAGGGACAAGACCAGACTCCAGAGGATCATCAGAACCGCTAAGAAAATCATCGATACTCCTCTAACCCCTCATCCCCAAGTGATACGAAAGATAAGCATTTCTTGTTACGCACCAGGAAAATGATCTTAGACACTTCACACCCATCTGCTCTTTAAACCCCTTCCATCTAGTTGCTGCTACAGGGTTCCACCATGCAGTGCCACCAGAATCAAGAGCTGTTTCTACCCTGCGTTAATCTGCCTGCTAAATGTCACCTGCCCCCTCTCATGTAACAACAGTGTTCCAGCACTGTCCAGACGAACATGCCATATCTGATACTCGAACTTATGCTAGAACTGAGAGAGATGTTGTATCAGACCTGACCCCTGTATCTCTGTCTCCGGCCCCTTGCTTTGTCCCTTGCCCTGTTTATCACTTGCATTTTATGAAATTGGAATGTTGTAAACTGCCAAAAATAATTGCACTTGGTGGATAAAGCTCTGTTCTATTCTATTATTAGAATTCTGATTTCAAATAATCACACTCAATTTGCAAAACTAAGAATTATTGGCCTGAGCTTTTGAAGATCATTGCATTATACTGTAAGTTAAAACTATACAAAATACGTGACTGTTCTATTCTTTAATATATTTATTTTGAAGATAAGAATTTGGAGCATGAAACTTACCCCCCTTCCTCTGAATATTTGTGTGCAAAAGACAGGATGTCAGAAGCTCTTCCACTTCCATCACATACTACAACAGGGATAGGGGGTTCTTCTCGAAGGCATTCCAGTACAATGGAGATCACATTGGGGCCGCCTTCTACAATGAGCGCTACAACAGGCACACCTTGACCTAACCCTACAATATTAACATACATGTTCACATATATTTTTACTCCAGTTGCAAAGGTGTAATCCTTTGAATAATACAATATTTCTGATTAGTATGAGTAAATAAACAATTCTTACAAATATAAGACCATAAATATTACAAGATGTTCCTTCATGAATGATAATCAGGTAACTTAAAAAAACAGTTTCCTAGATGCAGGAAATGACAGCTGAGCATCCCTTTGCTTTCCCTGCCTCATTTTTAATACCAGGCATAGGATGACAAAGGGAAACCCATGTGTCACATTGTCTTATATAACATATATATACTTTCCATTGGTTATAATGTATTTTGAGGTGATTCCTACTTATATAATTATTAATGCCACCAGTAATAATACTAATATAAGGTGTTTCTAGTAGTATCTGTAAAATTATTATGATAATACATTTAGCATTAATATCTCCACATATATGTACCAGTCACACGTATTGTGGATGTAATACTTATATTACTTATCACACTTTAATTATGCTACTATTAACTTGTGTCAGACACACAATAGGTACTAGTATATCTTTATGATTAAATTATTTAATCCTGTTAAATTCAGGTACAAAAAAAGGGAGGACATCAAAATCACACAGGTTTTCTTTTGTAGCTTTGTCGTACAGGCTTTATAAAGTATGCCCTATAAAAAGCAAAACATAAGACCACTGACTGGCCATCATACCATTTAGGTCACTCAAACCAAGGCTTTGTGAAAATCACACTTACATAAACTGACCTTGCAATTGCAAACATTTTGTCGCTAACTTACTGGTATTAATTTTCTGAAGAGATATATGCTTCTCTAATTGACGCCGTAACTTGACTTCTGCTCCATATTTTCCAAGCGTGCCATTATCAGCCAGGATGAAGTGTGTGTGTGAGCTATTTAGAACGGAAAGTTTACTCAGGGGATTTGACATTGTTTGATAAGGTTTAGTTACCTGTTAATAAAACCACATGAATGAGGTTATGGTCTTGCCAAGAAAAATGGAAACATATAATTACACTATGATATTTTCTACAATTATTGGCTTTGTCTTCTTCAATGCTGGGAAGGAAATGACTTATTTTGAAGATTAAATACACTTGGTGGAGAAGGTATCAGTCATTTAGACATTTGATTTAATCATATATGGTAACATTACATGCATAATAAACATTGGTGTCGATACCAGCATATAGTGTACAGCCTCGTTTCTGATTCTATTGAAGTAATATAGTGGAAAGCAGGCCAGAGGCCCAGAAGGGGCCTCCCTCCTCCCAACTGTCCGACCACTCCCAACTTATATATACATATACAGGTGAAAGAGGATAACACGTAATATAGTGTAAGATTCAGGCTGGCGTGGTTCTAGAGGAATTGGGGTTGAGGGCAGGGGGGGGTGGGGGATGGGTTAAGGTCAACTTTTACATTTTTTAATACATATTCTTAACAAGCAATTATCTAAATATATATATATATATATATATATATATATATATATATATATATATATTCAGCAAGAACAAGGTAAGGAATCAGAATTGGATGCTCTTTTATTCAACATTCAGTCAAGCAAAATACATTATGATGTGCTCTGAATGTTAAGGAGCTTCTGTTTTGTGTGACAATTTTCTGGTGAAAATTAGGTATCTAAATATGTTTTCCTTGTTGTCATCAGATTCTTGTAAAATATTGTACTTACAAGCACTGCCTTTGTTTTGATTTTTTTTTTTGCCAAGTTAGTTTAACATTTTCAGCTAAATTTGTTTTAGCATATATCATTAAAATAAGACTTTACATTACTGCTTATGGTAACTTTATGGGGAATATCCAATGGCTGAGTTTTGGGAGACCTTGCAACTCAAAACTCACAAAATCTAACCTTCATGTCATAGCGCTATACGGCTACATGGTTATACTATATGAAATAAAATAAGCATGGCAATGGTTAAATGTGAATGGTACATAGGGATAGTACTGCATGTATACTCTGGGGTTGACAAAGAGTCGAGGAAAGTAAATTCCCAAATGTATGAATATCAATTACAATAAACATATAGCAGGTAATATAAACTGTATGCACCTCATGTAAACAGTATATCTTACTAGAAATATGCAGTGGAGTAAACTTGGGATTGTTATTATAAACCAGAGGCAACTGTAAAGCAAACCAGGCTTACACTTAACCAAGGAAACTTGCAAGGTTTGCAAAACAGAGAATACAATGCACCTACAATTGGTAAAAAGGACATTTTGATACTTAAGCAAATCCAGCAGTTACATTAATATTAATAATATTTTTAATATTAAAGATATCTTACATCTCTTCCTAGAAGATCTTCTTTGTTTTCTACAATGCCCCATGGGGCAATTCCTATGGCACATATTCTTCCTCTGGATTTGGAAGAATGATCTTTCAAAGCGTCACCCACATGGCGGATAACACCTGAAACAAACAGCGCAATATCAAAAATGCTGTCAAATGGAATCACTGAGAAGAATCAGAACAATACGAAAGGTATCAAAGTTAAAGCTATATGATGATTTCACAAATCAATTACTTTGCTTTAACTCTGAAAATAATAGAGGAGGATAACATCCATTTTTAGATTTGGTTTCTATTGGTGACCTAATTGGCAAAAGTAGGGAGCCATCTTTGGGAGATCCATGCCAGGCGTGTTGTGGGTTGTGGAGCCCACTATTAAAAGAATATAAGTAGAAGTGATTTCTTAAACTGGAAGTTTCATGCTTCATACAAACCACGAAAACCAGAGTGCCCATCATTCTTAGCCAATGGGTGCAGCCATCAAAGTAATTTACCCTTATACCTCATTTCACTATTCTGTGTGCCCTAGTATATTTTAAAAGTATAATTTTTCATAATACTACCACTTGTGTATGTGGATTTAAGGCTTTTCAGCCCTCCTCAGCAGAAGGTATGGTGTTTATTGTGCTGTAGTGTCACTGATATAACTGATGAAAAGGCATTCCTGTGTAAGTATGGCCACTTTATTTACATGATTTCTTGTTGTGTTGCACCATTGCCTATAAGGCCTCAATGGCATTGCAGACTGCAAAAAAGCCACAACTAGTCATATTACCTGCCCACAAGTAAAGTGTTACCCTGATCAAAAAAATAAGGGGGGAGCCCTGAAATACAGTATTGTTCTGATTCTGTTTCCACTATCCTCCTCCCCCACGTGTCCCCAGCATCCTCCCCAGTGTTCCCAGGCCCTGAAATGTTTCATTAGCAACAGCACACTTCCAGCACTAAGGCTGGGGTATAGCCCCTTTCCCCATCACTAGCCCCTGTCTGCGGGTTAGGCTTTAAAGTAGAGGGGCTTTAAAAGTTTTTTATGGACCATTACACATACGCTATTTTAGGATTATATTTTTATGATTTAAGATTGTGGTCCTACTGTATATAAACTAAACTAAATTAGCATTTTTAGCATTATTATGCTTACTACAAAATTAAAAGCTTGTACCTGTGCTGACTCCACCAGTAAAAATCCAGGCCCCTGTGGTCATAGCAGCTTTAATTAGTCCCTTTCCAAATACTTGCTTTAGTTTAGGCTGCATTTCAAAATTCTGGAGTCCTCCATGAACAGAGATTAATAGCTTTGGGAGTTCCAGCTGCCACTCCTTTACCATGAGGTGAAGCAAAGAATCAGGCTTTGTATCATATGATACACGAATGTACTAGAAGAAAATAATAATACATTTACACATCTTTGGTCCAAAATACAGGTCAGTACAGTTTTATATAAAAAAAGTGCACAAAGAAATGCAGAATTGTGAAATTTTGGAAATAAACACTGCAAACATAAGAGACTAAGCAGACCAAAAGCCTGAAACTGTCAGTCTAAGGCTTCCTGGTATCAGATTCACTATAGCGGACCTTATTTTTTCAAATCATGACATTTTGTGTGCATTAACAACTTGAAAGTGTCCAGTTAGATTTTCCTATTTTTTTAACAAGGCTATTAAAGTAGAGCAAAACCCAGGATTTTGACTACCCTTGGTTTTGGTCCTTGCCTCAGGGGCAACCCGATTCAGGAAGCACCTCTGTGTGAAACCCCCCAGTTCGCCCGAAGAAACTCGCACCTTCCCGGTCCTACGGCGCATGAGCAGCCGCTCGTCCAATCAGCGCACTCGGATCTGCCCCGTCCCTTCGTCTAATCTTTCATCTAAGTGAGCACTCTGGGGGCTGCATCCCCCGCTTCCATCGAACAGGGAGCGTGCCTGCGCCGGGCACTCACAAATGCCTGGCGCAGGCACGCGTCTTGCTAGAGAGAATGCAACTGTGGATCACGCATGCGCCGTTGGACCAAAAGGTGAGTTTTTAGGCGACCTGGGAGGTTTCACACAGCAGGGCATCACGATTGTGGATGCCCCGGGGGAAGGGAATCAATCGACCCGGGAATCTTACAGATTCCTGGGCCAATCTCCATGGGTTTGGTCCACTTTAAGCCTCTAAAATATTATGCTAACCCGCTCAGGATATTTCAAACTTCCCAGGTAGTGGCTATGTCTTTGCTGTGAACTGCTGGATGGGGCACAGTCCCGTCGGACAGACAGGCTTCTATTGGCGGACATGGGAGGGGGAAACGCTGGAGGCAGAGGAAATTGAGAGCAATTTCTTCTTTCTGACTGTGTACCAGGGCAAGAAAAACAGTGGTTGGAAAGCAGCTCAAGGTAAGTTGAATCAGAATAAAAAACTACAAGGCTGACCAAGCCCTAAAAAAATGGAATAAGACATTCAATGTGTCACAGAAATAATGGAAGAACTGTTTGATAAACTAAATTCAGTGACATGTCAAACACATGTCAAGCAGCTCAGCATTTAGACTTACCATGGCCTTGTTGGAGTGTCCTCCACCCTGGAACTCCAAGATCCCATAAGCATCAGTAGGACTCAGATGTGTGTGCTTACTAATAGACCATTTCTCAGGCACGGCTTCCAGCTGCTTGTTGTCCTCTCCATTCTTGTTAGCTGGTGCATTTTGAGGAACTAAGACATGCTGAGTAATAACCTGACCGCATTGACATCTGGAAGAAGGACAACAGCATTACATGAGCATTGAATCACAAGAACTTCATCAGATTCCAAGTCTCCTGGAAGTGATATTAAGGCTGGAGTAGTTTGGCTATATGTATGCTTGCTTTCTTGTTTGTGGTTGAATTTTGGTCACAGATATTCTTTAATCTGTGTAAAATAGATTATAGACACTATATATACACTGTCTTAGATTACAGCACAAAACATTTAAAGCTGAACTGTACCCAATCTGTTTTATTTCTGTAGATTTTCTTTTACATTCTGCATGGTGACTATGGATCAAAGCAGCAGGAATTTGAGATTATGAATATACCTTGGGTAGCATTAATTGTAACATTAGGAGACATTTCACAAATTTTCACAAACACTAGAGCAGCTCTACCCTTATGAATTACAAGTGGTAGGTAGGTTGTGGTGGCATGTAGCATATGGAGGTTATAAGGGATTTTTAAACCAGCTCATATGCTGAAGAGGTACATTTTAGGGTTCTTTTTACAGCTTGGATGTTGGAAAGTGTAACATTGCAAGTGCACACCAGGAGAGTGGTGAGGCATGTCAGAGGTCCTGGAGGTTGAAGTGAGAGGAGCCAGGGTGGAGGACCGGAGAAGGTCACAGACAGGGCAGAGGTTGTGTCTGGGTTGCTATTGCGGATTTAGAGATAAAATGTAGGGAGGGGCCAGTATGAGCCAACACATTTAGCCACCCCCCCATATGTTTTGGTGAGTTTTTGTGCTTACATTTATAGTTGTGTGTACAGTAAAAGTATGGCAAATTACTTTATGTATAATTATTATTAATGGTTAGGCCATAAAACAACACGGCATCTGTCTAATATGCAGCCAGCAGTATACAAAGCTGAACTGCACATTTCTTGAGTTTTGGATATAGTGGATAGTTGCCTGTAGCCCAAATGGGTGGGTTTGTTCCGCTTTGTACGGTAACACAAATATCTGTGTGTGACACTTATATGGAAGTGGTATCACTAGCACAAGGTATAACTGTTGGCTGAGATGGATGCTATGTTTTCAGATACATAGATCTTTTAAGTGACCTTCATAGCCATACCTATATTTTCATGGAGCAATCCCAGAATGTGTAATAGGTACCTGTTGGTGTCTTTGCTGTTGGCAACTATGTAGATGCATTCTCTCTTGCAAAATGTCTTTTCTATCCAAGCCTTTTGACCCTAAAAACAGAAAAAAAAGCAAAAATATGTCATAGCATTTCAAGTTTGTGCATACATTTGGTAAGTGTGATCTAAGTATTCTATACTAATTGAGACGTGGGGGATTTATACTGAAATGAATCATGAAAATCTACATGCATTAACATACCATTCCTTATGTATAACTTTATTTTACTGATGAAGATACTAGTGCTGTGGGCCAAACTTTGCTGCTTAGTAACCTGGATGCTTGTATTAATATAACAATTTTACTTGATTAATTACCCAATCCATCAATTACCGAAAGTGATTAAACATGTTTTATTCACTAAAGGAAAGGTAACTGGTTGCTCAGAGTAATTTCTCAAATTTGGCTTCAATTTTCTTTAAACCAGTGTAATTTGCTTTTATGTTCTAAAGGGCGTAATATAAAAAGAACCTGAGAAAATCCCACAAATAGGTGATCAGAGCATGCTAGGAACCGTCCATATAGCCAGATATTGCATTCCCAGTGTTTGTAGTCAGTCCCAGCAGGGCCGCACCTCGGTCTGGGTGGGGAGAAAAGATGGGTGGTCAGAGTATTCCTACACAATTTACTGGTTCCCTTCAAGATGGATGGAGGATTCAAAAAATGGACCCACCGTGGTGCATGGTGTTTCCCTGTGTAGAGATTTTCTTTGTTTCCCACCTTGTTTTCAACAGTTTGTTGATAAATTTTAAACAACCGCTATGTGGTGAAACAGCTGCACAGGACTGCTAGTGAGTATCTGTTGTTTTTCATTTCTGCCTGGACGGGGGTTAGTGTCATTTTCCAACCTAGCAAAATGCCTGGACATCAGAATTCTCATTGTCTCCTATATGGGTATCACCTGGTCTAATTCATTGCACTGCAATTTTCTGAAGTCTGTTAAGTCGTATTTTCTGTGTGTTTCTGCTCCCTCTTCAGTTTAATTAAAAGCATCACCATGTGAGAAAAATGCATGTCATCACAACAAAACACAATACATATTGGTGTGCACACGTCCACTTTTGCTGTATTCATATTTGCTTGGGTGAGTCTTGCACTAGTGATCTGAGTCAGGAGTGTCCATAGATGTAAGATCACCATCACCTATACCAATACCAGTTATGCTTAGCCCCTAGTGATTAGTTCTAAATACAAAGTGATTCAAAACTGGTGCACAATAGTTTCTATGTTAAATCAACACTGATATACTTACTTAGAGTAGGAAGCCTTTAAAGAATAAGCTGCACCTATCAGAATACCTAGCCAATTAGTATGCTTTATGAGAAATTGATTCTGGAAAAATGATGAACAGGTTAAAAAGTTCCCAAGAACAACTAATAAGATTATTAGTCTAACTGAAAATACCTGTTTGGAAGGGCGGACTAGATGGACCGTATGGTCTCCTTCTGCCGTCAACCTTCTATGTTTCTATGTTTCTATGTTTGCCAATATATACATATATTAAAATACTGAGTAAAAAGTGAGTAATAAAAAATGTTCTTTCTAGATTAGATGCTAACATGACCTCTAGGTTTTTTTTAAAGCATATATTCTGTTCCATTGCTTATGGGGGTGTCTGCAACATGTGAAATAAGTCTTTACTTCATAAATGGTCAAAACAATGGAAACTGAAGTTGAATGCTCTAAATGTAAAACCATGCACTTGGAAAGGAGGAATCCTCCAAGTATCGTATGGGCAGTACTTAGCCAGGAGAAGAGGGAGATTTAGCGATGCTGATTACTGACAGCTTCTAAATATTTGGGTGGTGTAACAATATAGTAGAGAAAGCAAGCAGGGTGCTCAGCTGCATAGCTCAAGGCATCACCAGTGCAAAGAAGGAGGGTGTCATGCTGATGTATAGAGTTCTGGTGAGGCTTCATCTGGGATACTTTGTACAGTGCTGGAGACCTCATCTACAAAACACATTGACCAAATAGTACAGGTCCAAAGGCAGGACACACTTGAAGGGATTAAGTATGGTTCAGGAGGGAAGTGTTTGAAGAAGACATGAATGGTACAACAGGAGAACAGAACCTGAAGCAAGTTGAGGGAAATTAGAAAATAGAGAAAAGTATTTTACTAAAAAAAGTAGTAGATACTTGGACCAATCGTTCAGTAAAGGTGGTTTGAAAATCAACAGTAAGTGGATGCACACATGCCTACGATAAAGAGAACATATACACAGGACAAAGATAAACCTTATATGTTTAGTTTTTTTTAGATTACTGTTTTTTGCTCTCCTCTCCCTTACATTCCAGCTTTAGGGTTTTTTTTCCATATATAGCACACTCATATGAGCTTTGCCTTCTTATACTTGGATAAGGAGTCAAACTCTACTCTCTGAAGACAACACAGGGTTGGTTTTTGTTGAAGTCTTTTTTCAGCAATTTTTGACGCAATTCTAAAGGCAAAATGCAGAAAGGTTTTCTGTGTTCTATTGACCGGTCAGATCTGCTACCTTGAATAGATAGTTGACTATGGAAGTGTACTTTACTGTCATACTGTACGTGTATGTTCCAAACAGAATTCTGAATGGTAGGTCTGAAGTAAAGGCATTAAAGGAAACACAAGTATCTAATTTGTAAAAGTTTCACTGTTCTTGTATATATAATCTTCTTACTGACAGACTGGTCATAATCTAGCTCAAATACCCCAGAATACATGAGCAGAATGTCTGCAGTGTTTTATACTCATGTTTGGCACTGCAAGCTGCTGGTTCACTGGTGATTACAGTGATTTGTTGTCCAAAGTTATCCCTGTCCAAAAGATTGCCTAATGAGGCTGCGAAGTGAAAACCCAGTGTGAAACTGATGAACTGAAGAATTGAGCAAGGATTATGACAGATTAAGTGCATAGCTAAGGCCAATGGCCTGGAAAGCCTTTTTCATATGGAGAACAACATATATTAGCAGTAAGATCAAGTTAAACATTATTTAGTGGTTTCAGTATATAGTAACAAGCCACCTTGGGTAACAAGCCACCTTGTTACCACCTTGGGTAACAAGCCACTTAGGGTAAGACTCATGCTAGACTAAATATAATGGGCTAAAAAAGAGCATAACACTCCCAATTTAATTGTACAAAAGCGCTCTCTAAAAAGTATTTACAGGGTGCATCCAGGCCAGAAACCACATGATTCTAAATAGGTAAAGCCATACAAATCACCTCTTCATGTCTCTTTGGGGTTGCTCCCAAAAGCCACTGGGGGGGTGCAATGCTTGGGCATGCCTAAGAATAATTACACAGCCATCCATTCCACTAGTGGTCATGTGTTTTGGGGTGTTGCCCCTCATTAACACAAGGCTGGGCATAGATAGCTGTAAGTGAAATACAACTTTCAAGGGCCAGTACATAACCACAAGCAATGTTAGGAAGAGACCCATGTTAGGCTAAATATTGTGGGCTCATGGGCTTCTAGTGATTCATTGATATACTGTATAATGCTTAATCTAAGCTAATTTCTGAATATGCAAGCTTTCTCCCCAGAAAACAAATACTCTCCTGAACATTGGTTGACTATTAATGCCTATATTCATACCAAGTTGCTACCTGATCTGACTGAAAATAAATAGACATGTAGAGTGTCGCAAACATTGTCCTGTAAGTCTCTGAGGTCTGCACACTCTCTAGACATATTGTATTAATAAGCAATTTTGGAATTTCAAATCCATTTAATCCTTTTTTAATGCTGAGGAGAAATGATTGACTTTCCACTGATGCCAGATTATGGACATCAAGTAGATATATACTCGTTCACTGTTGTTGTGAGAAATCCGTCTAACATTTGCTGGCCTAACTCAAGATCAATATATCTTACCCAGGGTTTCCCAATCTATTTTCATGGAGTATCAATTCCCATTTTTCAATTATCTTCAGTACCTTCCGCACCAACTTCAATACAGATTCCCAAGGGATGGTGAAGGTCCTATACAGGCCCAACAGTGCAAGATCTGCCAGCAAAGCAGTCATTCCAAGATGCTCTACTTCTGCAGCTTGTTGACATGGCCACATGGCACATTCTATTAAAATGTTAGCTTGTTTGCAGTGCTTTATGCCCCCCCGTTTAACCTCAGTGACCTTGAGCACCGCCAGAGGGGAGCTTGAATACCACCAGTGGTACTAGTACCATTGTTTTGGGAATCCCTTCTCTAAACCAAATAAGTCCACACACAACATATGAATGTGCCCACTGTGCTTCATGTCCCCCAGCTATGTCCCTCCAGTTTCACCCCCGTGACCTTGAGCACCCCACCTGTTTGGGGACCCCTTCTCTAAACCAAATAAGTCAATAGACAACATATGTATGTGCCCATATGGTAAAGAACATGCAACAGGAAACCTAAGAGGTTCACTCGTCAGCTTGTAAAACATAGATGGAATGGGGCTTGCATTTAGATCTTGCTATATCTGTAATAAGAAGTAAAGGGTAAATGCTGCTTTATATTTCTATAAATGTCAATGGCTAAAGGCTATTCCTACTGACACTGACACCTGAAATGCACAATAAATCACCAAAGTTGACCCTGTGAACAAAACAAGCATTGCATGGCAAAAAATGAATATATTATTATTGAATATTTATGATCAGATACATATAAATGAAACAAGTACAGAGAAACACCCCCTAGCTATACAGCTATGTGAATGTGAACTATTCACAGAAGACAAATATTTTATAAAAGGCTGAGGAGGACTAGCTACAAGAATTACATTTAAGCCTTTAGAACTAGGTTATGTATGTAGAAATGAACAGCTGAAAGCCAGATTGTGCAATGGCATCTGCTATTACTTATTGTATCCTAATCATGTGTAATGTGAGCATCACATGAGCATCACAAGGCAGTATGGTCCTTCATGTGACTCTTAGAACAATAGCATCAGTCAATGCTTTCCAAACCCAGCTGATGTCCAAGATCATTGGTGAATTTAGGCATAATAAACTGAAGTAATAATCTTAATTTTAGTTTTTTAATAAATGTTTATATATATTTTTGTTTTTATCACAAGTTTTCACAAGTTATCACAATTTTCCTAGTGTACTGCAGTATCGATGTGTATTTTCATTTTGTGTATTGTATTGATCAATGTGTATTGATCAATTTGTGATTGCATGCTGCGAATGAATAAATGCTGTGTATTATTTCTTTTACCCTGTTTGTAATTTCTACCTCCTTGTACCCTGCCACAGAAGATGATGGCATAAATAAACTAGGATAATAATAATGTTAACGCCTGTGGTTCATTTTATGAAGGACTTGATGAAGCATTTCCTTTGATCATACAAAAAAATTAAATCATGTGCATGGTAGAATAAAGAATCATTAGCAATGTAGAACAAAACCAATAGTGTGCTAATGTGTCTTCATTTTCATTTTGATGAATAAAAACAGAATTAGTAAAAATCAATTAAATGTATAAATCTGAATTTAAAGCAAAGTCCACTTTCAATTAAATTTCTGAAAGTGTATAATTGTGTGTGCTAAAAGATGTCCCCAGAGTGAGGAGCTGGTCTAATATAATAAGCAAATGCTTTATGGCAGCAGGTTTCAGTACCTGCAATCTGTTTTTATTAGCTACTGTACACTAAGAGGCTGATTCATCATTAGCGGCAGGTAGCGACAGATGAGCGTCTGTAGCAGGCATTTTCAGAGCGCCCGCTAGTAGTCGCAGTGCTTGGCCGTGAGTCGCTACTTTATAGCGACTCAGCCGCTGTTCAGTAATGTTGAATACATTGTGAGGAGTCGCTATTTGACTAGTACAGCGCTGTATGGGAGCGCATGTTAGTGACTGCTCATAGCGACCGACTCACACCATATTCAGCAAAAAAACAGCCTCACAAATCTCTGGCGCTGAAAAATACTTGTTTGAAGCCCAGAGCGCAGAAGGCGGTGTGTTTTCAAGCATCTATCAACTAGTAACAAAGCGAAAACATATGGAATTACATTGTAACAACATTGTAACATGAACACTTTAATGCCAGACCTGTAATGTCATTTCTGAGGAAATATATAAAAAATGAAAAAATTATGAAAAAACTGCTATTTCAATGCCAGAAGAGGTCACAGAATTATTTGTGATTTTTTGGAAAAGAAAAACCTGTTTAATGAGAAGAAAAGGATCGTCCATTGAAATGTATGGGAGAGCATCAGGTAGCGAGAGGTCATACCTGGCGCTGTGCAAGGCTGAACGCTGGCGCTGTTCGCTGAGGCTGTGAAAATGATGAATCAGACGCTACATGGTCGCCAAACAGATTCTGCTTGATAAATGTGTAATTGCGTGCCGGGTCCGGCGTTCACCAGTCGCTACCTGTCGCTATCTGTCATTAACCAGCCACTACCTGATGCTATCCCTTCTTAAATAAGGGCCTAAGATCTACAAGAAGAGATATGTGAGTCCTGTACACACAGTGCACTGCTGCAGTGCTGGCCATGTGTAAGTGTGAGTGAGCTCCCCCACCTCAGCAGCGACCATAGCAGCAGTGTTCTGTGTGTACAGGGTCACTTCTTGTAGATCTTGGTGTACAGACTTGGTGTACAGTTGCCAGTAGCAATGGTTTGCAGTGAAAACTGTTGACATAAAACACACATTTGCTAATACAAAAAGAAAAAAATGCCAGATAAAATCAGCACATTGATGACATTTTATACATTTTCAAAAATGCCATCAAAAGTGGACTTAAAGCATCCTAATAAACTGAACAGAGGAAATGTAAAGTTTGATTTAATATCTTTAATATCTTAATATTTCCCCCTGATAATGCCAATAGTTCTTCTTTTTTTAACCTGTACTTTGAATTTTGAATAGTAAATAATAAATAATAAAATGATTGAGAGGAAAAAAGATTAATCTAGAGCTAGTTTATTTAGGAAATTCCAGTTTGCATGTAATGTACAAAATAATTGTGCGGATAAACTTTGTTTCAGTATCTTTACTTGGCTTTTGCTCCCATTTGTTTTATTGTCCATTCTGTAAATGTATTGCATAGCACCGATGAGACATGCTTAGTGCAATAACAGTACACAGGTCTTCCTCTTCTGGCATTGAGAGAGATAGAAGTGTGTCCTGATTAATACACAACACTTTTGTGAGGTTTACTATAGTAACCTATAGATAAATAAACATGACATAAATACTCAAAATTGCGGTCATGTGCAGTAGCATTTTTAGTATGATAATCTGTTGTAAAAGTAAGGTTACCATGGCTGGGAACCATATAAAATATTGTACATCAAGAAGTATCAGCATATAGCATATAAGACTTATTAAAGCATATCTTAACTTGAACCCTAATATTTAAGGCTGTTTCTGTAGCGCCTAAGTATCCTCCTACCTTAAGTCCTGGAAGAAGAAGGTCTTGCGTCTTGCCCTGCTGGCTGCCTTCTGAAAGTTCATGAGAATCCCTGAGGAGAAGGGGTGCCACCACTTTAAGAAGAGAATCTCATATGATAAGCATGTGAGCAGCCTCTTTGTCCAAGCCAATCTCATGACTGCCTTTGAAGGTAATCCTTTAGCAGTCCCATGATCCATCTCCCTGCCCAGAGGGCATTTTCATCTCATGGCGGAACAAGGCACAACAAATCTACTTTTATAATGCCCAAATCTCCAATTTGTTAAACCTTCTGTGTGACTATAGTAACTGGAAAAGTGCCGACTTTGCAGAAGGAACTATGGAACTTCTAATCTGAAACCATGCTGCCCCTGCTTAAAAACTTCAGCTGTATTTGCATAATTGAGACAATTGGACATAATGGGTCCTTTCAGGGGTCCTCATTAATTTAGCCATTCATTAAAAATGGGAAATTAAGGTCACCCTGCATTAATGACAGCTAATCCTATTTTCAAACATCAGCGACATTTCTGCATGAAGTCCTCAACTTAAATGATCCTTCTATAACACAAGACTGGCAACAGCCAACATACCATATATTTAATTAAGAGGAGACATTTCCATTTATAGGGTAAACCCTCATAGGACACATTTGTACACCTTTCATTATTCATTAATGTTTATGTTACTTCTATAAGTTGAACTTGGTTTGTAAAACACTACAATTAACCGCATTGTAATTTGGATTTATTTTAATACCACACTTTTTTGAATGCCATATCTAACCTTTAGGGTGTGCAGACTGTGCGGTTGCATAGGGCACAATCCCAGTCTCCTGGCAAGATGGTGTTAGGAGAAACCATTCAGAACCCCTCTAAGAGCTAGCTAAGAAGGTCCCCATTTTTGCATATTTTCTAGATATCTATCCCTTTTGCACATAGGCTTTCTCATCCTCTCTCTTGTTCACTCTGCCCCCTGCTAACTCTTCTTTTCCTTCCTGTTCCACTTGCCCCTCTAGGTTTTCTGCATTCTCAATCTTTTTCATTGAGTGTTTGGGGAACCCATCTTACACTTTTAAGACCTAAATACACCTGAGGTATCAAGACCGATTCAATGCTGGGGCACAAATGCTCTGGCACAAATACTCCAGGCACACCCTACCTCTAGCGTGTTCACTGTTTTGTGTTGTTCTCACGGTATGAATGGGGCAGACACAAGGTAAATAAGCACATTATACATTATTTTTTGGAGTGCAGGATTCTGCTGTGAAAATAAATACCATGACCCTGATGTTTCCATCCACTAAGGAGGACCAGTGAAGCACCCAGGCATTATATCTGAGCAGGTCCAGTAGGGGGCAGGGCTTCTGCATTCCCCAACTGAGGTGGTAAACATGAGGATATTACTGCAGGAACATTAATGCGTATTCTGCATGACAATTTGGTGCTCCTGAGCTGCTGCTCCTTTTGACCACTTTCTAAACCAGGACAGCCCATCACACCTGTTCCTGTTCCTGAGATGTGCCTCTAGCTTCCATGAACCTGTGGATCCCATTCCTTCTCTCCCTGCCTCCTCTTGCCACTTTCCTTTGATTGCTACTCCTACTTGTGGCATTGCCTTGTAGTCATTGCCTAGCTGTTCATTGCCCCTATGCATGCCCTAGCCACTATGCTGTGCTCAAGAAGTGCCGGGCTTCACCATGCCTTGGGTGCTCCTCTGGGAAGGACCTACATGATCAAGAAGAGGAGTTGCAACTGGGTGCCTCTGTGACACCTAGTAGCAGGGCTGAGAAAGCATATGCAAGGAATAGTGGTTCCTACCTGATATATATATATATATTTAAATATCAGGTTAGGGTCCATCATTAATGTTTGGCTCAGGTAAATATTAGGGCTACAACCCCCCCCCCCCCCCTCCTCCCCTGCTGAACATACCCTCTCTAAGCAATGTTACATTTACAAAGCTGTATATAAAAAGACTTGTCTGCCCATATTCTGCCTGCCAATGTCCTATTCGTTTAGTACCATCCGGTAACTTTTCTAAACAAACTTGTGAAGAGAGTCCAGCTGGCTGCACGATTTGGTGGGAAAATGCTCCATGTCAGTTTTTCTGCAGGCTGTAGTCAGCCAAAGTGCACAGTCAGTGTTCACAAGAATAACATAGATGAATGAAATAATAGGGACGGACAGGGATAATATCCCCCTACAAAAGGTGCTCTCATGGGTGAGTGGGCGCTCTCTATGGGAAGGATCAGCAATGACTGGGCATGATGCGGCGCGGCCTGAAAAGAATGTGTCTTTGCTCCTATCAAATGTGACCATCACTATGCAGCACTGCCACTGATAATGTAGTTATGGATTGTTTCCTATTTGCATTTTACATTTACTTCTGACTTCAGCTACTGCCAATGTACAGAATACAGAGAAGCCAAAAGAAAACCTTCCGTACAGATTGTATTGAAAGGAAAGACTTGGTTGACTCTAAACTGGCATCTGCACAGTAGAGGCTCTAGAGGACCAGTTGTTGCAGGGAATATATAACTGGATGTGCATTTCCAGAAGGGTATACAAAGTGCTTGAAAGCAGCCGCAGGTGTGTGTGCATGTGTGTCTGTATGTGTGTGCCTGCAACTATGGGTTTGTGCAAGTGTGCCAGTGGATGTGTGTATGCATCTTTGTGGTAGAGTGTGCTTGCACATCTGTGGCTGTATGAATACATGTGTGCCTGTGGGTGTGTGTGCAAGCACCTCTGGCTGTGTGTGTGTCTAGGTGTGTGTGCAAAACGTGTCTGGCTGAGCGTGCGCACATGTCTAGGTCTGTGTGCGTGGGCATCTGCGGGTCTGGGAATTTACAACTAGGGGTGTGTGCATGCACGTCTGTGTGTACATGCATGGCTGGGATGTGTGCTTGCGCACCTGGGGGTGTGCTCATACACATCTGGGCATATGAGCATGTGTGTCTGGAGATCTGGGGAAATATGCCCATGCGTGTCTGGGGGTGTATGTGAATATACATCCAGAGGTGTGTACATGCACCTCAGCATGTTTTTTGCATATGCACATTTGGGCAAGTGCACATGCATGTCTGGGTGTATCTGCAGGTGTGCGCGAATTTGTATCTGCGTGTGTGCATACATGTATGTAAGTCTGTAGGGGTGTGCACATGCACATCTTTATGAAGGTGCATTCATGCATGTCTGTGGGGGAGCATGCATCTCTGTATGTTATACATGCATGTGCACCTCTGGGGGCAAGCATATGCACCTGTGGAGGTGTGGGTATGCCTGTGGGTGTGAGTGGAGGTGTGCTTGGTTGCGAGTGGGGGGTTTGTGGGAGTGGGTGTGGAAATGCATCTGCTGGTGTAAGGGTGTGAGAGAGTGCAAAAATTATCCAAAATTTTCCAAGCACAGTATCAACCACGGCACCATGTTTAGCAGTTCAGGGCAAATTAATTGTATAAAACTGAGAAAGAAGAAGAATTTCAGCTTTGTCCAAGCACTATAATTATTTGTCATGACTAATCATTGTCCTTAAAAAACAAACAAAGAAAAGGAACAATGCCCTTGCTTCTTTATTGGGCTTGGAAGTGGCAAGAAAAGCCTTCTGTTAAAAGAAGGAAACAGAGGCCTTAAGGGTAAGAGCGTGCACTCAGTATAGTGAGGGCTAAATTACTGCCAGCCATCTTGTATATTTTATATTGAGTTGCAAAATCCTTCTCACCCTACATGTCTTTGCTGTCCTTCTGCTGGTCTTGGGGGCTTATGGGACTATCTCAGTGGCGTTGCTAGGGCTGGTGTCACCCGGGGCGGTAGGAAATGGTGTCACCCCCCCCCCCCCCCAAAGAAAAAAAATTTTTGTATGTTGAAAGAACTCAATGGCAGAGAAAAGGAGCACACCGATTACAGACAGCTGGAGGAGAAAAGGGGCGGGCCAGACAGGCAGCAACCAATAGGAGTCGGGGCAGGGCCAGACATCGCACCTGAACAAAAGCGGGGCGCGCGCCTATTATAATCAATGTATGATAGCAGAGGCGCTTATGCGTTGTGCAGTACCTCACTAGCACACATACATCGGCCTGCACGCTCCCTTTATGTCCATTAAAAACACCCATCTCCCGCCAGGTAACGCGCTCACCCCAGCAACACCACACACGCCCTCACCTGTTTCTGGCGACGAATACCGCGCGCGCTCTCAGCAACAGCGAACAAAAGCTCCCACCTCGTCCACGTGACCTGCTGTGCGCGCACACCATTGGTCCACAGATTCTGGACAGGCACCAGCAGCCGCTCCGCCTCCTGCCAAATGGCGCTCGAGCGCTGTGGGAGAGATGCGTAGGTGTCGCCGTGAGGGCATAGCATCCCCACAACTGACTGCTCTGTGCCACAGGCTGGCAATAATTGAGGTGACATAATGCTATAGTGCGGTGTCACCCTCTAGGTCTGGTGTCACCCGGGGCGGTCCGCCCCCCCCGCCCCCGGGTCGCTACGCCACTGGACTATCTATAGTACTATCACTTGGAGAAGTCTAGTGGGAGGTATTTACTGAAAAGTGTTTATACATTTCTTTTGGAAAATGTCCACAGCTTACCTGGAGAGCTTCTTCCCCTCAAAGTACTGTAGGTAAAGAGAAGCACTCAAACTTTTTGCACTTTTATCTTAAGGTGGAGAAGTTTTTAAAACATATACCTCTTGTTTGATTATCAACACATTTCTAAAGTTTCTTGGAAATCATTGGGTGGTTTTCTGTCTGGTGTGTATAGTAACGAGAATAGATGCCAGACTGGGATTTTTATGTTTCTTTTTTACATTTGCTTCAAAGCCATCTCTAGTGTGTAAAATAAAAAACTAACTACAGGGCCTGATAGAAAAAACTTCCTTCTGTGTGAAATCATTCTTGCATAAGAGATTCCAGGTACTCCCCCCCTCCAAGAGCCAGCCAGCCTGTGCAAAAGGCATACGGGCTGATATACCAGGGCTTAGAGGGTGACCGGCCACCCTCTGGCCCAGCTGGTTTACTAACCCTTATGCCCTTCGATATGGGTCCCGTACCAATAGACACTGGGCTCTTTCACACCCCTGAGCTCCAAGAGAGATAGTGGGTAATCGGGCGGCATCTAGAAAATTAATAATTAATATTTCATTTTTTGTTGATGGACTTTTCCCATACATAGGAATTACAGCTCAGGCTGATCATTGGGCTCCAATACTGTTCAGAACAGAAATCCTAATTGTCAGCATTAGCCATGAAAGGAAGGCTTGCATTTCCAGTAGACAGAGCTCTATTTGTTCTGTAGAGCCATGTGAGCCCCTTCAGACATATTACGCTCAAAGGATTATATGACTATGACAAATGTGACAAGAAAATGTATTTCCTTATCATACATTCTTATCTCAAACTATACAAATCTTTAGGGATCTGATTTTAGTACATTGCTTTTTTATAGAAAAACACAGAGAGATGTGGTCTACTGAAAGACCAGTGACGCTCCCTTAGCACAAAAACCAAGAGATTTACCAAGACTTTTGTAAAGAACTGAAGCAATATTGTGATAGATAAGTGGACAAACAAATCTAGCGCTCATTTTTTATGTTTTATAAATTGAATTTGCTCCCGAAGGTTCAGTATCTACTCCAAACTCTTACTTAAAATATTCCCTATGCTTATTTAAATGACTAAATTCACTATTTATCAAATTCATTTGGCAAAGGCGGAAACTGCAGTTAAAATGAATTCTTAAGAGAGGGATCACCTCTACAATAATTGATAATAGGGAATGCACCAAATAGCTCAAAATCACTACATAATCCAAACACACTGTGGAACTAAATTAAGGGTACTACAACCCAATAATGCAAAAAATCTTTTAATAATTAGAATTATTGAATCAAAAAAGCCACCTTTTGCAATAAAAACACAGAAAAACAACACACATAAGACAAGAGATAAAAAAAAATACAAAACCTGTCTACCCTGGACCCAATTGTATTGCTCAATAGTATATATATAAATGTTGGTAAAATACCTTCGGCGGACAAGTAAATACAAATAAAGAAAAAGATACTTTTCAAAAATGGATCCCTGTATAAATGTATTTTGCTGATAAATAAACAGATCCTCCCAATGTGTACAATATTCTAATTAGAAAATAAATATCCTCCCACACATGGAAAAATGTATTAATAAAGTGCACTGGTAATTCAAGTTTATATATTTCAACATGTGTAAGTTATAAAGTGCCTTGTGCAAAGATATAGAGAATATAATAAATGATTTCTAATTAATAAAGTGCTACTAAATATAACATACCAATCATTTTATAAACAGTAAGATAAGGGACGAACCTGAGGAGGGGGAGGGAGAGCTTGTGGAGGGGAGGGAAAAGTAACAAAGGAATCAATAGTAAAAACGGTCCATAATGTCAGAATAAGACATGCAATTCTGAAAAGTCTACATTTTCCAAACGCAGCAAAAGCAGCAATTCCCCATTTGTGGAAGTCAACAGTGATCCTCTCTGTGACTGGCTCTGAGAGGTGCAGCAGGTGTACGAGAAGGAAGAGCTCACTGCTGAGCTCCACAACAATATTGTGATACATGGACCCCTGGTTTCTTTTTTTGGACTCTGATTATAAGAGCTTGATGGGGCACTAAGACTTGCCCATCTTTCCCACCTTTACCCCTGTCGCCTCCTCCTAGCCCCCTTCCCCGTTTCCTCTTTTACTTCTCCACTTCCTTACCCTTCTCTTACCCTTACCCCTTTGACTTTTCTTACTCCCCATTCTCCTTCAAACAGCCACCACTGTAGCTCAGAGCTGATATAAAGACCTTTGTTGTTGGTGGTTTTCTGATTTTATAACAGGCCCACTACTTATTCCACTTACCCCCTACCTTTTAACTGTTTACCCTTTACTCTCTCTATCTCTATGTTTTCTTTAATGTTCCTTTCCTCCTTGTCTCTTTTCTTTTTTTCACCTTCTATTTATTAGAATGATTACAACCTCATTCTAGTGACCAGATGTCATATCAGATGTACACATTATATGCATGTGGTAATGTGACTGTATACTAAGCAATCTTGTTTCTTCTGTTATACTGCATAACTCTTGTAAGAACAGTAAAAAATAGTTTACAAAAAAAACTACATTTGTTTAAAAATCACTTATAGACAAAATAAGATGAAAAAAATCAGGGTTGTATAAAAAGTGGTTTTCCGGGCACACTTAAAGGTAGGGCTACACATGGCAAGGTTCTCTTCTTTTTAAAAACAAAGCTATATTGCTTCTAAATTAAAGTTTCACCTTTTGTTGTGCTGCCCTCTGCAATGGGAGTGACAGGGCTGAGTGATGCAAGCACAGTGTGTGCATTGCTTTGGAAGAAATGAGAGGCTTGCCACGGAACGCGTGGATACCTGATATACTTTTGATTTACATTGTGACTTATATTGTGATCCATATTGTTGGATATACTTGTGTGATTATTTTGGGTGCATCATGTGTTGGAGATATTATGGATTGTATTGTTGTGTTGTATTAATTGTCGGTTTGAGGTGGTGAAGGAATCATGTTAGATTTTGTTTTTGATTAGATCTTTTGGGATTCTAAATTGTTTAGAATTACGGATTGTTTGGCACTTGCACTTGGAGCATATTTTAGGATCTGGATCATAGGCAGGATTTGCACACTGTAATTTGCACTTGGGTTTTTCTTTAATAATGAAATATATATATAGATATGGATGGATTTATTTTTAATACTTGTGATGATATTCTCCCCATCGTCTACACATCTATTTATGTTGGTTTGTCTGATTTGTGTCTTTTAATTGGTTTTAGCATGTTTAGGTATTATATATTTTGATAATTTATGTATTGAGTATCAAATAAAATGCTGCATTACTTTTGAGTTGAGAGTGCTTCCCTGCTTTGTGGTTTAGACTTAAGCCTATGTAGCTTTGGGAGATGCACCTTTACAATTTATAAGGGTATAGTGCAAGCCTTCTTTGTTTCTTTGTTTCATTGCTTTGGAGTAGGCTGTTGTTGATTTTAGCCTGTCACTAACAAAGGAGGTGTAAACCTGACACAATCCTCAGGATTGAATTAGTGGCCAAGTTTGGGGGGGGGGGCCCTGGAGGTGAAGGAAGTGGAAGGAACTAAATTCCTGTTCCTTTCTGTGATCACAGAAGAGAGGCAGCATGGGACTGACACAGCATCAGGTAAGCTGTCAGGCAAATGATTTTAGTTTGACAGTTGATTGACAGTTCAATCCCTTAAAAGATAGCAAAATCTTAACAATGGCCCAAATATTGCCTGTATACTTTACTGTAAAGCATTGAAACAAATTGGTTTGGTATAGCTATCCCACTCTGTGCTGCGATGTGCCTGCTAATCTGGCCATTAAAGAGCAAAGCAAGACAAGAAAGAAAAATAAAAAGAAGCAGTCTTCCGCTGCATTCCACCCCCCCCCCCCCCCCCCCCCCCCCCACCACCACCACAGTGCTAAGGCATTACAGGAAAGTTCACCAAAAAAAAAAAGAAAACCTTGTCTTGTCCTGGAAAACAGAGCTGTAAACGGCGTCTTGGACAGGTCCGCATGGAAGTTTGCACAGAGCAGCCCCCATTCAACTTAATGCCCAGAAATGCTGATAGGCAGGGCTGGTCAGCATGAACAGAATACGTTTTTTTTGGTAACCTCCCGGCCTGTCTTAACATAGGGGTGAGGGACACCATACAAAATACTGAAAGGTTCACATACTTTTGCGACTCACAGATATGTGACATTGGATCATTTTGCTCAATAATTGAATGCCTAATATCCATTGAGGGTCATGCTAATTATTTGGGGAAGCCAGTGTCGCTTCCAGTGCGCTTATTGGTGTGGATTGCAACCTGCAAAAAAAAATAAAAAATTCCCCAAAAAATGAACTGTACCTGTGTAAGCATTTTTACAGGTGAGGTACCTCGTATATCAAATAAGTTTGGAGTTTTGGAACTAAAAACACCCTATAGGCTATGCTAAAGAATTTGCTAAAGAATTACATTTTTCTGCATAGCCCATAGGCTGCTGTTATTTCCAAATGATAAATATGTACCTAACCTGTAGAAAATGCCCCATCACAGGTGCAGGTGATTTTTGGGGAAAAAGTAGGACAAACATTTTCTTTTGCACTTTTTGTGTGTTAAAATTAAAAAGCTCACAGGGATGCAGGTTGCTATCCACACTGATAAGCACACCGAAATCCACACTGACTTCACCATATAATTAGCATGCCCCCCCCCCCATGTGTTTCATTTGGCTCTATTTGTCTACTTTGGGACGTGGAGGCTGATTCATTATTAATGCCAGGTATCGGCAGATGAGCGTCTGTATAGTGCCGCTTAGAGCGACCGCTAATAGACGCTGTAAGCGGGTATAGGGCGGTTAAACAGAGAACCTCAGTCACTGTAGTAACCTGGCCAGCATTGATTGATGTTGGGCGCTCTAACACCAGTACAGCGCTGCAGCGAGCGTGAGGTAGCACCAGCTCAGTGCGCTCCACACCATCAAAAAAGAAAAATGTCAAACACGCTATTTACAAGCGAATGAACGGCTATTTAAATGTATGGGAGAGCGGCAGGTGGCGAAAGATAATACCTGGCGCTCTGGAAGCTAGATCACTGGCGCTATACGCTGAGCCACCTGTAATGATGAATCGGATGCTACATGACGCTGTTAGAGTCGCTCACCAGATTCGCTTTCATAAAGGTGGTTTTGCTATCCCTTCTTAAATAACCCCCTTAGGCACCTTATCACTGGGCTAATACATTGATTGGGTGACTAACACTCATGATCGCTGCCCTATGGCCAGCAGCAGGAAGCGAAACTACAGTGCCTCACTTTCAGTGTTGGATTATGTGCATAGCACAAGTAGGTTATTTTGCCTGTCCAAATCATACTTAGTGAGGGGGGGGGGGTGTGAGGGAGTGGGTCTATTCTATATGCTGCCCTTACACACGTCCACAAAATCTGATGGCACTATAAATAAGCAACACAAAAAAAATGCCTGGTCAGTTGAATGCCAACTGGATAACAAAAAACAATTCAAGTGATATAAAAAGTTGAAGACAATTTAAAGCGGACCAGAACCCACTGAACTTGTGAAATACATTTGGCCAAAGACCCCGCCGATACTCCCTTCTTAGGGTGTTGAACTAGAAATGGATATTTTCGCTTTTTGTATTATCCTGAAACACTGAATTTTTGCTGTCCCTCTCTGTATGATTGCAGGTGATCAGCCATTGCATAGTTATGGCAATGACATCATTGCCACACACAACAGTGGCAATGAATGGAGGAGGAGGAGCTTTACAGCTAAAACAGGCGCCATTATGTGGCTTTTGAGTGAAGCAGGAGCAGTGAAGATTGCCAAAATGTACTTTTTGTGGGGGCAGCTATTTAGAGGATGCTAGTTAAAAATTTGGGTTTTGATCCTATTTAATCATGCATGTTTTGCAATGTTTTATTCCTAATTTTAAGAAATCATTATTACTAATTTGCAAACAAAGCAAATGTTCGAAACTCATCATTTGATTGCTTTCTTGCCTACTGATGAAATTATACGTTTGCCTTGTGAAGGAAAATAATTTTCGCTTTATTTATGCAGAAAATATAAAACTTTCTGCTGCATTTCTTTTCCTCTCTCTTTAACTAAAACGCAGAAATGACAGATTTTTAGAGAAAGGTTTTGTTCTGAGAGGCATAATAGGCATTTTATTACCAGGCCAGGCCTATGGCATGGGCTTTTCTCCACCAAGAAGCTTACACTTAAGTGAGATTATGCGCGGTCTTGTGACAGGCACTTCTGAGCACGTGCTCTCTATAGGCATGTGACTAATCTCTCTGGACATCTGTATCCATTTGTGTCATGCAACATTTCTAACACAGGGCTTGTTGTTACAGAAGCCCTTTTTATTACCCATGAGACATGGGATGACATTTAAAGCATTAGATCAGCACTGTTAGATTTAAAGATGGCATTTAATATATAAATGGAAGTTTTCAGTGGTATGTAACACAGAACAGATTTAGCCCAAAAAATGCTTGGCTGTATTATTATTGATTTTTGTATTATCTATGTTTATAATGTACTACATACAAATTATGAAAGTACGGTTGAATTATATTACATTGTAGGAGAACGTTATACAACAACAGAGTCGTAAGCAGGGCAACTCATTCATTGACAATAAAGATAAGCAATTTTTACAAAAATTTTATTAGGATAATTCACAGAATTCTCCCAAGAAATTTGGTTAGTCCTGAAATCCAATTTTTAGATTCCCCCTCCGCTCCACAGTGATGTGAAGAAGATTTCTTTGGGGGGGCACCTTATAGTGTGGCCCTCAGGCTTAAACAAATTTTGGGGCAGTTTAAAACTCTCCATTCTGGTGACATCGTGCTCCGGCATCTTTTAGTCCTGCGCCGTCTTCCATTGGGCAGCGCCATCTTGCCTACCCTTCATGCTCTGCGCTGTCCCTTAGATCTTGAACATGCGCAGTGTTGTTGCATAGACTGCAATGACACTCGGCGCAGATCTCGCAAGATTTGATGAGCGATTTGGGACATTTGAAAAGCAGACGGCGAAGGGTAAGTAGGGTTAAGGCCACTGCCTTCACTCAGTGACGGCTAAGGGTGGGGTTGGGGTGGAAAGGGGGCAGGAATGCTGCCGGACATCCAAAAGGCAGTGAGGCAGGGGGGAGGGATGTTTAGATAGGAACATCAGAAAAGGTCTGATGTTCCTCTTTAAGCAACAAGACCTGTGTGAAGATTGTGAAGATTGGCGGCAAACTGGCTGCTAATCAGCTGCTGTCTGCCAACTGAAGATGACCAAGGACAGTGCTGGATGCCAGGGGATGGACCACGCCAGGTCAAAAAAGAACTGGAGTTGGCTTATTGAATGAAGACAAGCACATTAGACCCACCATCAACGCCCCTGGACCCAGGGATGACCTGCCGGACAATGAGCCGAGGGTTGGAAAGAGGAGGGAGGCAAGTTTTTTTTTACTTATGGGGTGTTTTGGGGAACAATCGAATAGTTGCTATGAGGCAAGAAATTCCTATTCAGGACAAATTGATTTTTCCCACAAATTCTAATTCTGGTTCTTTCAGATCAATCCGCTCATCACAAATTGTCAATGATCTCAGTGGATAAGAGGATGTGATTTAGAATGTATGGATATTTCCAGTGACCACACAGTTTATACCAGCATAGAACTTCAGTGAAACCTTCCAACAAGTCTGGCTTTTTGGGTGTTCAGATGGAGCCACTGCACAGGGTACCGTAATTCTAGGGGCACTGCATGTTTTACAGATTTGGTAAGATTTCGTTATGGAACCCCTTTTGTGGAAAAGGTGGGGGGGCTATTTTGGACATGTCTTACGATGTGGCTTTGCTTATCTTTAAAGTCCTTTTTGATAAAGTAATTAAGAAATATACTATTAATTATATTATAATTATATTATATTTTACATTATATTTATAATAAATATCTATAAATATATATAAAATAATATAAATATATATATAAATATAAATAGATAATAAATATCTATCACAAAAATGGTCCAATATTAAAAGTAATGTAAGCTATACACCCTACACCCGCCAAGCTGTTTATAGGGTGACAGGATGATCTTTGAATATACTATTCTGCATTTACAGGGAAGGACTTCTCTCTGGTTGTCTTTCCCTGGAGGTAGCCTAAGGTAAATCAGTGGCAGCAGTAGCACCAGCCATTCTCATGTCTTCCCAAAGACATGAGGAGTAAAAGCATCTACAGACATTAGGTGTGTTATTTAAGAAACGCTAATTCCACGTTGTACCGCGTAGCATCAAGTGAACGCCGGGCGCATCATGTGAAGACCATATATATGAAGTCAATCTGGTGAGCGGCTCTAATAGCATCATGTGGTGTCACATGTATTACTAGTGGCGGCTCAGTGCATAACGCCGGCACTGTACGGCACCTGTCGCTCAGCAGCGTTATCACATACATTTCAATGGTGTTTTTTTGCATGTGTATAAATAGCATTTTAAATAATTATTTTTCTCAATTCTAGGATCAAATCATTGCGTGACCTCTCCTGCCCAGCAACCAAACACATATTGTTATATTTAACATTTTTTGAATGCAGCATTGTATGTGCAGGTCTGACATTGCAGTGTCATTGTTACAGTGTTAAAACAATGTCATTCCATATTTCGCTCTGGTGCTGGTTAATATGTGTTGAGAAACAGACTTTTTTCATATAGCGTCTGGTGCTCAACGCTAGAGCTCCCAGTTTTAGAGCGCCGGTGCTGGCTTTGTGTTTGATTTTCTAAAATATGGGCTTCAGCGCTGAGTGCCGGACGCACTTAATGCTACCTATCATTCTCTGCATTAATTATAAATTGAGGGAGAGCGCTTCTACAGTGCCCCTCAGACATCGCATTTATCAATGCTGGACAGGATACTACAGCGTCACTACACTAGGTTATAGCGCCAGACACCCGCTTGCAGCGTTCACTAGCGAACGCTCTAAGCACCGCTACATAGACACTCAAATGGCAATATGTGGTGCTAGTCTTAAATTAGCTTTTAGAAGAATTTAAATAGCAAATAACGGTTATTCAATTACAGGCAGGCTTAGTGGACAAGGAGTCCTTCCCAGTAAGTACAATGGTATGTCCAAAAAACTGTCACTTGTTTTTTCCTAGTTTTCTAGTACAAAAAAAAGGAAAAAAAAAAAACAAGCTTAGGGGAATCTTATGGTGCATATTAAACCCCTGGCTTAAACCTATTAAACCCTGGCGTAATCCTATTACACTCCAGCACAATAAACAGGCACAAAAAAACTAAAACAAATACACCTAAAAGGCGTAAGACAGATGTCAGCCATATCAAACAAACTGTGCTTGCAACAAACTTATAGTAACCAACTAGCTAGCCCGTTAGTATGTGCATACATTGATTCATTGGTTAAGTCACATGTTTCATTGAGAGAAGGTCTTGATGGCAGCAATATGCCACTTACCTTGTGCAGGTCAAATTCCGAAAAGACAAGTATGACTGCGAAACAGTACAAGATATATCCAAGACTGGAGCAGGGCATACTGAAAACACTGAATAGTATGAGCTATGAGTTATTAATAGTATGTTACTACCTGCTTCTGTCACAGCATCGAGCTGAGCAATATGTTGTCACAGGTTGCACGAGATATTGATACTCTTTGGATTCTCAGAAGAACAAAAGGGACCTGGATCAGCTTTCACACAGCTGGCAGATGACAATAAAACCATGTGACAAAGGCGGCAATAAAGCCCCAATGTCCAACTCTATGTCTGAAGACAATCATATACCTTCCAACCATGTCCAACTCTATGTCTGAAGACAATCATATACCTTCCAACCATGTCCAACTCTATGTCTGAAGACAATCATATACCTTCCAACCATGTCCAACTCTATGTCTGAAGACAATCATATACCTTCCAACCATGTCCAACTCCATATCTGAAGACAATCATATACCTTCCAACCATGTCCAACTCTATGTCTGAAGACAATCATATACCTTCCAACCATGTCCAACTCCATATCTGAAGACAATCATATACCTTCCAACCATGTCCAACTCTATGTCTGAAGACAATCATATACCTTCCAACCATGTCCAACTCCATATCTGAAGACAATCATATACCTTCCAACCATGTCCAACTCCATATCTGAAGACAATCATATACCTTCCAACCATGTCCAACTCCATATCTGAAGACAATCATATACCTTCCAACCATGTCCAACTCCATATCTGAAGACAATCATATACCTTCCAACCATGTCCAACTCCATATCTGAAGACAATCATATACCTTCCAACCATGTCCAACTCTATGTCTGAAGACAATCATATACCTTCCAACCATGTCCAACTCCATATCTGAAGACAATCATATACCTTCCAACCATGTCCAACTCTATGTCTGAAGACAATCATATACCTTCCAACCATGTCCAACTCCATATCTGAAGACAATCATATACCTTCCAACCATGTCCAACTCTATGTCTGAAGACAATCATATACCTTCCAACCATGTCCAACTCCATATCTGAAGACAATCATATACCTTCCAACCATGTCCAACTCCATATCTGAAGACAATCATATACCTTCCAACCATGTCCAACTCCATATCTGAAGACAATCATATACCTTCCAACCATGTCCAACTCTATGTCTGAAGACAATCATATACCTTCCAACCATGTCCAACTCCATATCTGAAGACAATCATATACCTTCCAACCATGTCCAACTCCATGTCTGAAGACAATCATATACCTTCCAACCATGTCCAACTCTATGTCTGAAGACAAACATATACCTTCCAACCAATCAGGTTCTGCATCAAGGGGGGCTGTCTATTAGGAAGATTTATTCTGATTACACATCATGCAGTCACTGAACTAGAAAGATCATTGTCAGTGGGGTAACTAAATGTGACATGGCCCTGGTGCGAATATTACATGGGGCCCTTTCACAGCTATTACAGTAAACTTTTTTCTGTCTTAAAGCAGACCAGAACCTACTTTTTTAACTAGCGTCCCCTGAATTGCTCCCCCCATGAAGAGAACCTTTTGCCCGTACTCCACTCTAATCCCAGATGATGGCGCCTGTTTTAGCATCAGCTTTCATCATTGCTCTGCTCACAACAGAAATCTGCTAGAAACATTTTAGACACATTAATTGCAAATCTTAATGCTATGTGGCCATCGCACAATTGATATAACATGAAGAAACAAATGTAACTGATTCCCCCTCACACAGAATTCCTTTAGCAGCTGTTTATTCAGTGTGTTTAGAATGATAAACAAGCTGCTCCATGTTTCTAAGGCATATGTATCTTTCAGTTTGCTGTGACTTGCTGCTGGCACAGCACCCCCTCATGATCATGTGTAAGCAGGACTGTCAGGGGTGTAGTAAGATGGCCACTCCCATGTTGTTATAGGAGCACAGCTATTCCACAACATCTGAATGGGGTTAAGACCTCCCAAACAGTTCATGCCATTGATCATTAGAGGGGATTTAGGGGAGCAATTTACTAAGCTTTTAATTGAAGGTCCTTTAAGTGTCATTTTGAATATGAGTTGGTAGTAAAAGCAATGCATTTTTGGGGGCTATTGGAAGCTGGGGGTATCCAAGCTTACTGTGCTTTTTTGGAGGCCTTAAAAGAAGACTTCTTTTTTGTTAGGTTTTTGGTGTCCACTTCTGGAATGTAAAACAAACCTGTGTGTTAGGATTGTGCCCCCACAATTGCTAAAGTGGGAGCGGCTTTCCTGGCCTTTAGTAAAAACTACTGACAACCAGTCCCAGAATCAGAGTCAGGAAGTCTCTGCTACCTATACAAATCACACTACTTTGGTGTACGTTGCTAAGGTAAACACATAAGAGTCGATTCAGCACCAGTTGAGAAAACTCGCTCCTTTTTTAGGGGAGAAAACTGCCATTGACTTTTATTGTCTACCTTGTGGTGATTCAACACCAGGTGAAAATTTACAGCCGGTTGCTGAATCAGCCCCAAGGTAGACAATATAAGAGAACAGCAGTTTTTGCTCCTGAAAAAGGGAGTTAGTTTTCTCACCTAGACCCTTATTTAAGAAGGGATAGCGTCAGGTAGTGGCTGGTTAATGACAGGTAGCGACAGGTAGCGACTGGTGAACACGGCACGCAATTACACATTTATCAAGCAGAATCTGTTTAGCGACTGGGATAACGCCATGTAGCGTCTGATTCATCATTTTCACAGCCTCAGCGAACAGCGCCAGCGTTCAGCCTTGCACAGCGCCAGGTATGACCTCTCGCTACCTGTCGCTCTCCCATACATTTCAATGGAAGATCCTTTTCTTCTCTTTAAACTTTTTTTTATTTTTTTATTTTTTTTTCAAAAAAATCACAAATAATTCTGTGACCTCTTTTGGCATTGAAACAGCAGTTTTTTCATAATTTTTAAATTTTTTAAATATTTCCTCAGAAATGACATTACAGGTCTGGCATTAAAGTGTTCATGTTACAATGTTGCTACAATGTAATTCCATATGTTTTCGCTTTGTTACTAGTTGATAGATGCTTGAAAACAGACTTTAAACACACCGCCTCCTGCGCTCTGGGCTTCAAACAACTATTTTTCAGCGCCAGAGATTTGTGAGGCTGTATTTTGGCTGAATATGGTGTGAGTCGGTCGCTATGAGCAGTCGCTACCATGTGCTCCCATACAGAGCTGTACTGGTCAAATAGCGACTCCTCACAATGTATTCAACATTACTGAACAGCGACTGAGTTGCTATAAACTAGCGACTCACGGCCGAGCACTGCGACTACTAGCGGACGCTCTGAAAATGCCTGCTACAGACGCTCATCTGTCGCTACCTGCCGTTAATGATGAATCAGCCTCCCCGTCGCTATAAACTAGCGACTCACGCCCGAGCACTGCGACTACTAGCGGGCGCTGTGAAAATGCCTGCTACAGACGCTCATCTGTCGCTACCTGCCGCTAATGATGAATCAGCCTGCCCGTGTTGAATAGACCCTAGTGTTTTTTTTAAACACAGAGTTGCAAACAAATAAAAAGTAAAACAATAACAGATATGCTAAGCAAATTTTTGGCACACAATAATGGAAACTTTAAAAGAATTGTCATTGAAAGTGGAATTGAAAGTGGCTGTAACTGATGGCTGGTGGTCATGCTAACCTGTCATTTATCCCGACCCCATGGTCAGGCCTGAGTAGCGAGGCATGCGGCGCGGGCTCGCATCCAGCAATCAGGATAGTGCTGATCGCCAGACTAGCACAGATCAACAGCCGGGGACAAAACATAATTAGCCTTTTGTTTATTCTCTGGCTGGTGACTGGCTTAAAATTGCCTTAAAATATCTTGAAATTATCTTATCTTTAATAAAAAAACAACTGCCTGTCATTTTTATTTAAAAAAACATTTGTGTCATGGCTTTTTTCAATGAAACTCACATACAGTCAGTAAAATCTCACATGGAAGTGGAAATCCTCTCATGCATACATGCTTCTCACGTATATTCCTGAGTTATGCGAGAAAGCGAGAATTCTTACATGCGAGACTTGGAAACATGGAGGCTGATTCATTACTAATGCCAGGTTTTGCCAGATGAGCGCCTGTATAGTGGCGCTTAGAGCGACCGCTAGTAGATGCTGTAAGCGGGTATCAGGTGCTGTAACAGAGCGCCTCAGTCGCTGTAGTAACCTGGCCGGCATTGATGAATGTGATGTATGTTGGGCGCTGTAACACCAGGACAGCGCTGCAGGGAGTGAAAGGTAGCACCAGCTCAGTGCGACCGACTCTCGGCGCTCCACACCATAGTTATCAAAAAAACAGGCACTCTTAATCTGGTTGCTATAGCATAGAGCGCCAGAAGTCTGTTTTTGAACGCATATCCACCAGTAACAAAGCGAAAACACATAGAAGGACATTGTTTTAACACTGTGACATTAACACTTTAGTGCCAGACCTGTAATGACAATTCTGCATAAAAATCTAAAAAGTTTCTAACAGTGTTTGTTTGCACCTAGGAGAGGTCACACAATGATTTGAGCCAAAAAAAAAGTCAAACACGCTGTTTAAACACAAGCAAATGAGCGGCCATTGAAATGTATGGGAGAGCGACACTGAGTGAAAGGTAATAACTGGCACTCTGGAAGCTAGAGCGCCAGCGCTATACACTGAGCCGCTTGTAATAATACATGTGACGCTACATGGCGCAGTTAGAGTTGCTCACCAGATTCGCTTTCATAAATGTGGTTTTGCATACAGCGGCCAGCGTTCACCAGACGCTGCCTGCCGCTACGAGGCTCTACCTGCCGCTATCCCTTCATGAATAACCGCCTTAGAAAATGTCGACCCGTGCTGAATCAAGCCTTTAGTATCAGTGGCTCCACTTTTGTCCTAGTGACACACTAGGAGATTTTTAGTTGAATGCAAATTCTGCAAGTTACATTTCCCTAATGGGTTAACAGGCTACTTAACGCGATCGCTATCCCGACCTACTATAGGGTATAACTTATTGTCTCTGCTCATATTCTGTATATTATCTGCTGGCACATTGTGGTGTAATGCCTGTATTTCCATAGGAATGCATTGATACATAGTTTGACTGATTTCTCATGCATAGTGGCTATAATATGTAATAAGCAATTTTTTCCTTAACATACTGTATCCAGCAGCAGCTATATATGCAACTCTATTGTATTCTGCAGCTATCCCCAGGAGTTAATTGGTGTTTGCCATTATAGAACTTTTTGGTAAAAATGTTTACCTATACCTATAGATTTTTCCACAGTTAGCTGATACTGTTACAAATGATGCATTTTTTAGTCTTTAAAGGGGCACCATCCTCCTGATCAACATTCAATTAAGCCTGAAAATACCTACTGTATCCTTTTGTTTTTATGCTATTATGTTGTGACTGCCTTTATATGTATAGTGTATGAAAAACTTGAATACACTTATTAATTGCAATTGATGTGCATCCTTCATTTGAGTATTTAGCCTAATGGGTTAACAGACCACATGAGTTGGCAGAAGTTTTAACCTTTCCAAATCTGTCCAGAAGTAAAAATCTGTTGTAGGAGAAAGGCCACGGAAAGCACATCTCTTCATAATCATTGCTGCACAGATGGCAGTGGATTTCTATTTCATGGTCCTAAGCCCTGTGATGGGAGCATTAACCCTTATCATGATGAATACAATAATAACGTAATTCTATGACATACTCAGTTACTGAACCAATATTCATTTCCCAAGTTCAGATGAGTTCAAGAGACAATATGGTGCAGGCCATGAGCCAGCTGTAAATGGCGGAACGGGATTAGACATGCTGCTCCAAATTATAGCGGGATAAAAATATGATAATGCCACACATTTGCCCCAATCTCCATGCCGAATATGCATCTCACTACATGTTACTTGGTAGATGGAGATTAGAGGAAGATGCAGGTTATGGCCCTTATTCATCAAGCGATAGCGCCAGGTAGTGTCTGACGAGCGCCAGGTAGCGGCAGCTAACGGCGACTACCGACTCAAGTACGCCCGGCGGCGGTCACAATGACGCATTTATCAAGCAAAATGAGGCTAGCGCCGGCGAGAGCGACAGCTAGCGCGGCATTCATCATGAAGCCGCCTGGACTGAACAGCGCCGCTGCAAATTCCCTCACAGCGCCAGGTATGAGCTGTCGCTCCCTGGCGATGTCCATTGCATTTCAATGGAGCAATCTATAAATAATCATAATTAATTTGTATTAATTTTTTTTGTTTTTTTTTTTAATGTCAAAAAATCGGAGAACACGTCTGCAATGTTAGGATTTATTTTTAAGTCAAAAAAAAAAAAAAAAAAAATATGTGCAGAATTGATCTAACAGGTCTGAGATTAATGTATTCATATTACAAAATGATTCTAAAAACATGTATAATGTTACATTCAAAAAATATGGTTGTTTAGGGGTTAAAAACTAGTTAATACACATCGCCGCCAGCGCTCTGGGGTTTAAACAAGGAATGGACAGCGACAGCACATTCGGAGCGTGATTTGTTGATGAATATGAAGCTAGCCGTTCGCTCTGGCCATTCGTTGTCAGGCGCTCACATACAACGCTGGACCTGTGAAACAGCGACCCCCCAGCCCGTATTCAACATTACCGCACACCGACTGAGTCGCTGTCATCAAGCTAATGCCGGCCAAGCACAGCGAATACTGGCTGGCGCTGAAAAAATCACGCTACAGTCGCTCATCTGTCGCTACCTGGCGCTATTGATGAATCGGCCTCTATGTGTAGAGGCATCCAGTTGCGTGCAAACCATGCAATTGTATGGGACCCCCCCCCCTGTCAGGGGGCCCCCAACTCTGGAAAAAATCTGGCCTGACATTTTATGGGCAGTGAAAAAAATACTTAACTCCAACATATTCTATTCAAAACAATAAAAATGTTGAAGCTGCAGTTATAATATACGTGCACTTTTAAACACAATTTAAATTGATGGTATTGTATGACAGGATACCATTGTGCTAGACTAGCTGTTTAAGGCCCCTCCTCACAATCTCACGCTGGGGGCAATTAGTACCTATTGAAAATAGTGCTAGAAGAAACATAAGAGCCAAAAGAAGGTTTAGAGGCTGATTTAAGACTAGTGCCAGGTATCGCCATTTGTGCGTCTATGTAGCTGCGCTAAGAGCATTTGGAAGTGGACACTGCAAGCAGGTGTTTGGGGCTGTGACCTAGTGTAGTGGCTGGACAAGTGACGCTGTGGTATCCTGTCCAGCATTGATAAATGTGATGACTGGAGGGCGCTGCAGCGCATTCGCTGCAGCGCCTGAGCGAACCAATGCTGCCGTTTCATGTAGCGCCCCGAGGGAAAGCCAGCCAAGGCGACCCCACATATAACAATGGGACAATGCTGCAGCGAATGATAGGTAGCGCCAGTGAACACTCGGGGTGGAAGCCCATATTTAAGAACACAAAACCCTCACAATAAAAACCCCAGTCACAGAGCAAAAACACGTGGAATGACATTGTTAACACACTAGAGCACTGGCAATGCAATGGCAGAACACAAAATACAATTCTGCAGCATAAATCTAAAGGGCGAGGAACAACACTAAAGTCTTTTGCTGCTGCCCAGGAGAGACAACACACTCATTTTATATGAAAAAATACATAAAAAACTGAAATGTATGAGAGAGCGCTACTGAGCGACAGGTGCTACATGGTGCTGCTGAACACACAGCGCCGGCGCTATACACTGAGTGATTCATATGACGCTACTTGATGCTATTAGAGGTGCTCACCAGTTTGACTTTCATATATATGGCTTTCACATACTGCACTAGGCGTTCAGCTGATGCTTAGTGGTACTATGAGGCCGAATCATTAACAGCGGCAGGTAGCGACAGTTGAGCGACTGTAGCGGCATTTTCAGAGCGCCCGCTAGTAGTCGCTGTGCTTAGCCGTTGTTCTGTAGTTGATACCGACTCAGTCGGTTTGCCGTAATGTTGAATATTGGGTGAGGAGTCGCTATTTGACAGGTTCCGCGCTGTATGGTAGCGCATGATAGCAACTGGCCCTAGCGACCGGCTCCCACATATTCATTAAAAAATCACGCTCCAAAAATTCTCACGCTGTGAAATGCTTGTTTAAACCCCAGAGCGCTGGCGGCGATGGGTTAAAAGTAGTTTTTTAACCCACAAACAACCATATTTTTGGAAACCAAAAAAAAACAAGTTTTTTAAATAATTTAGTAATATGAATACATTAATATCAGACCTGTAATATCAATTCTGTACAATTTTTTTTTTTTTACCTATCTAAAATGGCAGAAGTGGTCACAAAATTTTTCACATTCAAAAAAAAAAATTTAAAAATTAATAACAATTAATTATTAATATTTAAAGATTGTTCCATTGAAATGCATTGGAGAGCGCCAGGTAGCGAGAGGTCATACCTGTCGCTGTTCAAGGTCGGACGCTGGCGCTGTGGGCTGAGGCTGGAATAATGATGAATGAGTGGCTATCTGGCGCTATCTCAGTCGCTAAGCAGGATTGGCTTGATAAATGTGTGATTGTGGTGGGGAGCCGGCGTTCTCGTGGCGGGGCCCATCATTACCGGCCGCTCACCAGTCGCTACCTGCCGCTATTCCTTCATAAATAAGGGCCTTTGTGGTACTAAGTGGCATTAGCGCTTCTTAAATGAGGCCCATAATGTCTCCCTTAATTTTCCACCCTTCTTTTTTCTTTGAAGCAAAAATCAGTTGTGAGTATTTTTTCCAGTTCATTACCAGGACACTGAGGGGAGTTGATACATTTTTTATAATTGAATTAATTTAATATTCCATGGGACATGGTTGGTCCGCTTACTGGGCCTGATTTTTCAAGCACAATTTGCCGGAATATACCACATAGGTGAAAATTAGAGTGGTGAAAAATATCATTTCGAATTTTCTTTTTACACTGGTGCATGTTGCAGTATTGCAAGAAACATTTCCTAGAACATTAGCGTTGCAGCAACATTATATTTGCACTACTCTAAACATTCTGGCAGATTATGCTTGATAAATCAGGCCCTGTGTTCACAAAACTTCCAATTTCCTCACTTCCCCATATAGCTTATCTTTTATTATTAATATTTCCTTATGAGAATATTACACATTGTGCATTGCAAGGAAACACACAAGGGCAGCACAATTTATTTAACAAGTTTAATGGGTTTCTCCTGTACAATTGTATTGTTTATGTTTATTAAAGGCATGTTTTAAAACTATGGGGGTTATTTACAAAAGGATAGCGCCAGGTAGCGCCTCGTATCGGCAGGCAGTGTCTGGTGGACGCCGGGTGCTGTATGCAAAACCACTTTTATGAAAGCTATTCTGGTGAGCGACTCTAACTGCGCCATGTAGCGTCACATGTATTAATACAGGCGGCTCAGTGTATAGCGCCGGCGCTCTAGGCTCAGGAGCGCCATGTAGTACCTGTCACTCTGCAGCGCTCTCCTATACATTTCAACGGGGCTTCATTAGTTGTGTATAAATAGCGTATTTGCCAATTAAAATATTTGTTGCTCAAATCATTGTGGCTCCTGGCTGCAAACAAACACTTTTATCATTTCTTTTGACTTTTTATATTTTTATGCAGAATTGTATTTACAGGTCTAGCACAATGTTACAACAATGTCATTCCAGCGTTTTCGCTTTGTTACTGGTGTGTTCAAAATCAGACTTTGATCACACAGCGTCTGGCGCTCTATGCTACAGCACCCAGCTTTAGAGTACGGCGCTGTGTGTGTCTAGCGTTTTGTTAAATATGGTGGGAAATGGCGAGTGCTGGACGCACACTGAGCTCTCTGCAGCACTATACTGTTAATAGAGCGCCCAACACACATCACATTCATCAATGCCGGCCAGGTTACTACAGCGACCGAGATGCTGTTAGAGTCGCTCACCAGATTCGCTTTCATAAATGTGGTTTTGCGCACAGTGCCCCGCGTTCATCAGACGCTGCCTGCCGCTACGAGGCACTACCTGGCGCTATCCTTTCTAAAATAACCCCCATTGTAGAGAAAGGATGTCTGGCACTGATGGAAAGATTTATAAAACTCTGCTTAATTACTGTATCCTTAAATTACAGCTACAGCAATAAAATTAGGGCTAAATGGCAAGAACATAGGTTGGGCTCCCTGTCTGCGCAGTACTATGGGGCCAAGTAAAGTGGGAGAGACTTGCGGGGCATGAAGGGGTGGTGATAGAGGTGAACTGCAACCCAGGCTGGGCTGTGGGCTGTGTCCTGCGGGAGACAAGCAGCTAAGGTTATTTTACAGCCACTGGTCTGGCGTTGCTGGTTTTTACTGGTCATTGAGGATGTGGAAACTATACCAGCAATTATAATTTTAGTAAAATGTATATGTGATGCTATTGTGTACACTGCTGGATTGTTTCTTCTGTAATCTCTGTTAAATGATTTAATAAAAATTTAATGTGAAAAAAAAAAATTGTAAAAAAAGTACCGGCACCGCCAGGCCAGTGGCCAGTAAAATAGAAAAAAATATTCCGGCCAGGTGGCAACAAACCGGACCAACACAGCAAACAGTTCTCATATGCATCACTTCTCAGTAGAATTTAGATTGCTGCACATAAAAATTCACTTACCTTTTTCCAAATCCTGCTGTGGTAAATTGTAAAAACAAAATAGGGGTTCATTGACGTGCAGGCCATCTGCAAACAGGAAGTGCTGCTGGGCTTCCTGTTACTGTGCATTGTCAGTTATGTCAGTTGATTCCAGGGAGAGATGCTGGGAGCAATGTGACCCATGGTAAGTGCTGCCAGCCCTTCCTCAAGCTAGGTCAACACACATTGGCCACTGAAATAAATAGCAAGTGCATACTTAAAGGAGCAGTATCGCAAATTTTTCTTGGTGACTTATATTTAAATGGAACTTTGAATGTAGGTAAGTGTTGGAGTAAGAATTTCAAATTTAGAAAAAAATGATGTGTGTGTTGAGCAGCTGAAGACTAATAGCTCCTGTTTATGTCTGCTGAGTGTCGGGGGCCGACACTCTGGCCTGGTCCACGCTGAGGAGAGGGTGAAACAATGTAACAAAGTATCAGCTGTTCAGTGCTGGCAGCCGTCCAGCATAAGATAACAACATTGCAACATTGCCTGGCCAGAACTTATATATCTAAAACAGAGAGAAAAGCTCTAGAAGTCATTTAGCTGATTTTGACAGTTTTCCCTTCATGTTGGCTCTGCTGCAGAATCTTTCAGTTTACCATTTTCTCTTTCATATTCTTATTTTTCATTTCTCCATATGATCTTTCTTTCAGCTTTGTGTGTTTTGAGCAAAGCCCAACCCAGGATTTTCACTATCTGGAGTTTTGTTTTGTGCCCCTAGGGGCATCTCGACTTGGGATGCCCTGATATGTGAAATCCCCAAGTTCGCCTGTGAAAACGTACCTTTCCCTGTCCCACAGCGCTCTTATCCAATCAGCGCTGTTTGCACGCAGATGGGGAGCCTGAGCAGTAACCTTCCTGGCCGCCCGGCCTGTCTAAATGACTATCTGCGTGAGCGCGCCAGAAAAATGGGGGATCGGTGGTTATTCAGGGGTCGTCTCACACAGTGGGGCATCCTGATTTAGAATGCCCAAGGGGCAAGGTCAATGGCCGGGTCTTATAGACTTCAGGGTCAGCCACTCAGGGTTTTGTTCCACTTTAATACCTTTAGATTTTTCTACACAGTTATTCAAAGAAGAATTTCAGTTATTTTCAGTCAGTTTAGTTTATTTTGTATAGATTTTACACATTTGAGTCACCTGGTCTCATAACAAAAGCAGCACCTCACACGCACACAGCCGTTACCACTGATTACAGTGTCAGCCTCTGAGGTAAAGTGTTGCTAGGAGACCAGTGGGCTAAATGAAGCAGCTCACTAAATACAACCCAGCAGATCCCCCTATTCAGCAAATGGACTGAGCCATTGTCATTATACAATTTAAAAGTAAGGCATATATTGTTTCCTATTTCTATCGCCAGATTATTTATACACATGTTAGAAGCTATTGTGTGGCTATTTAATTATTTATCTTTTTTAATGCAAATTTCGTGATACTGCTCCTTTAAATGGTTAGTAAATCTATTTATACTTACCTGACCACTTGAAGTCTTGATCACCGATGGCTTCCGAGCGTGCTATTGTTTGTCTACCTCCAATAAAAGTGCTTCATATAGTGCGCCCCCTGTTGCCAACAAATGTGTGACCCTGCTTCTTCCTGACTGGAACCAGAGGCAAGCCCTGAGGTCAGCCAGGAAGCACATTGTCAGCAGGACTAATTTAGCCAGCAGAACTCATAGGGGTCAGGTCAGCAGACAGTCAGATATGGTTTTATCTTTATTTGGGTTTAGAAAGCTTTTACAATCACCTGCATGTGTTTCTATGGGGTTAGTCATGAAGGGATAGCGCCAGTTAGTGCCTCGTAGCGTGAGGCAGCGTCTGGTGAACAGTGGGCGCTGTGCAAATCTGGTGAGCGTCTCTAACAGCGCCATGTAGCATCCGATGTATTATTACAGGCGGCTCAGCATATAGCGCCGGCGCTCTAGCTTGCAGAGCGCCAGGTATTACCTTTCGCTCAGTGTCGCTCTCCCATACATTTCAATGGTCGTTCATTTCTTGTGTTTAAACAGCATGTTTGACATTTTTTTGTGTGCTAAAATCATTGTGTGACCTCTCCTGGCTGCAAACAAACACTTTTTGAAACTTTTTTGACTTTTTATATTTTTATGCAGAATTGTCATTACAGGTCTGGAACTAAAGTGTTAATGTCACAGTGGTAAAACAATGTCATTCCATGTGTTTTCGCTTTGTTACTGGTGGATATGTGTTCAAAAACAGACTTTAATCACACAGAGCGCCAAGCTGTGTGTGTCCTTTTTTGATGAGCATGGTGTGGAGCACCAAGTGGCGGACGCACTGAGCTGGCGCTACCTGCCACTCGCTGCAGCGTTATACTGTTGTTAGAGCGCCCAACATACATCACATTCATCAATGCCCGCCAGGTTACTACAGCGAACGAGACGCTCGGTTACAGCGCCCAATACCAGCTTACAGCATCTACTAGCGGTCACTCTAAGCGCCACTATACAGACGCTCATCTGGCAATACCTGCCGTTAGTAGTGAATCAGCCTCCACGTCAGAGGTCCTGGGTGCAAAGCTGAATTTGCCTTAGAAACTGATGAGCATGCTAATAAAGCTAATAAATATTAAATAAATAATAAATAATAATAAAGCTCCAGCTAATAAAGATTGAGGGTAGAATTGACAGTTAATTGATCCCAATGGGCTATTTCTCATCTGGGCATGGTAAAAATATTGCTACATTTAAACACTTGGTGATTAATTATCTTCTATATTTGTATATGGTTTTATTTAGTTCATTAAGTGCCTAACTAAATACTTAAATAGTTAAAAAAAATATATTGCCTACTCATTTAATAAAACCATATATTTCCTTTTCACTATATAAATAAACTTTATACACAAAAATGTAATAAATATGTAGATATATAAATCTGGAACGTAGGGGGAAATTTATAAAAGGGTTTGCGCAACTTTTGTCTTCCCTTGTTTCACTGAGCATCATGCGAATGGGTTGTTTTACAGAATACTGCCCTCTAATTCGCCAGTAGAATGGAAAAAACGATTGATTGTCTGCTGGTTGTCTAATGGGTTTTCACTGCCATTCGCCACACTGAAAGAGTAGAATTAACATCGAGAAAGGGTCTGGTGAAAGATGGCGACTTGCTGTGGGCGAAATGATTGTAGAAATTACAGTAGGTTTGCTTAAAGTGGACCAACACCCAGGATTTTGACTATCCTGGATTTTGGTCCACTTCGGTGGGGCACCCCGATCGGGGGTGCCCCGCTGTGTGAAACCCCCCAGAACGCCCGGAAACACTCACCTCACCCCGCTCCTACGCGGGTGCTCGTCCAATCAGAGCGCTCAGAGCCGCTGTGGTATGCACGTACAAGCGGCGTCCAACCACAGCGGCTCTGAGCGCTGGAGGCCGCGTCTCGCGCTTCCTTCTAACAGGGAGCGCGCCGCGCTGGCCGTTTGTGAATGGAGTGCGCGCCCTGCTAGAGGGAAGCGCGAGACGCGGCGCGCGCATGTGCTGTTGGAACGGGGTTAAGGTAAGGTTTCTGGGCTTCCCGGGGGGGTTTCACCCCGCGGGACATCCCGCTTTCGGATGTCCCACGGGGAAGGATCTGATTGGCCCGGGAATCTTATAGATTCCCGGGCCTATCCCCCCTGGGTGTTGGTCCACTTTCAAAAATATTTCTGGATTGTATGGGCCTCAAAGTATATGTGTGGTGTCTCAGGATTAATTGATGTACATGCGCAAAACAAAAACTAAAAGGACCTAAAGACACAATTGCGCTGAAAATAATTGATTCCTTTGGGGTTGCCACAGAAAAGGTGTTCACCAGCAATAGCCAAACTGATGTTGCTGTAAATCCAGAAAATATGGACATTGCCGGCCAAACATGCAGCATTTCACTTGGTAAACTGAAACTTGCTGAAACTAGTGAAAACCTGGCGTATGAGCCGCGGATGCCAACGAATCGTTTCGTAATTTACCCCCATAGTCTAGATATCTGCAAATATTAAAGCGGACCAAAAACCCACCGAACTTGTGTAATAAATTTGGCCATGTCCCCCCTGATATTCCCTTCTTGAACTAGTAGAATTAGAAATGGATGGAAATTTTGCTTTTCGAATCATCCTGGAACACTTTATTTTTTTGCTGTCCCTCTCTGTAAGATGGCTGGCAGTCCATTACATAGGCGTGGCCATGACATGATTGCCACACACACAACAGTGACAATGAATGGAGGAGGTGAGACTTTACAGCAAACAAGCAGCATTATCTGGGATTAGATAGACGCAAGAGCAGTAATAATAGGAAAACATTCATGTTAATGGGGGAGCAAGTCAGGGGATGCAAGTTAAAAATGTGGGTTTTGGTCCGCTTTAAAAGCTCATGTTCTTCAGATTGAGTCATTTCTAAAAATGATAAACTGATTGATTATATTTTAAGCAGCAACCTTATCTCCACTTATTAACATGTAAACCCCCCAATTGGCCACATAAAAGCACATACACCTAGAATAGATTGAGAGACGATTTTAGTTGAGTCCTCCATCCCTGGCAAAGGGGTTTGCTCAGGATTTTAGTAGAGTGGGAAAGCTGTAATGCACACAGGGAACACTTAACTGTCATTCTCTGATCCCTCTGGCCTTTGCCTTTTTCTGGCCTTATCCTATTTGCCACAGCATATCTGCCATATAACCTTTTACATATATATATATATATATATACACACACACACACACACACACACACACACACACACACACACACACACTATAACACAGTATAACGCGCACCCTGGATTTAGAGAAAAATAAGAAAAAACAGGCAAAGTGCGGCATACCACAATTACAGACAGTGTACAGCATACCCTCTATTACAGGCAGTATGCAGCATCCCCACATTACAGGCAGTGTGCAGCATCCCCCCATTATAGCCAGTATGTGGCATCCCCCATTACAGGAAAAGTGCGGCATACCACAATTACAGACAGTGTGCAGCATACCCTCTATTACAGGCAGTGTGTGGTATCCTTTATTACAGGCAGTATGCAGCATCCCCACATTACAGGCAGTGTGCAGCATCCCCCCATTATAGCCAGTATGTGGCATCCCCCATTACAGGAAAGGTGCGGCATACCACAATTACAGACAGTGTGCAGCATACCCTCTATTACAGGTAGTGTGTGGTATCCTTTATTACAGGCAGTATGCAGCATCCCCACATTACAGGCAGTGTGCAGCATCCCCCCATTATAGCCAGTATGTGGCATCCCCCATTACAGGAAAAGTGCGGCATACCACAATTACAGGCAGTGTGCAGCATACCCTCTATTAAAGGCAGTGTGTGGTATCCTTTATACAGGCAGTGATCAGCATCCCCCCATTACAGGCAGTGTTCGTCGCTTCACAAATACAGGCAGTGTCCAGCATCCCTCATTACAGGCAGTGTGCGGCATCCCCACCTTACAAGCAGTGTGTGGCATCTCTGATTACAGGCAGTGTGCGTCATCCCACAATTACAGGCAGTGTGCGATATCCCTCATTACAGTATGAGGAAGAAACGCAGGAGGACCGGCAGGCAGTAGGCAGTTAAACATGCTGGCGGTCTGTCCTTCATTTGCCTGGCGCCACACACAGACATGTACAAACACAGACAGACACAGGCGCACGCGCATCGTGCCCCCCATAGCAGCTAAAAAATGTGAACATTTAGTTCATAAGATGCAGGAACACCGCCTGCTTTTGATGAAAAAAGTTAAAAATACAGCATATATATTCTGTGAAAAGAAGGGTCTATTATGGATCAGCATGGACTCGAACTGGGCCATTTAAGAAACACATATAATGCATAAAAAATCAATGACAATGACATATCTTTATTTCATTAGATTTGATTCCACTTTGCCCTCCCTTAAAATGATTTTAACACTGTGCCGCTGTTCTAATCCACACCCGTAGCTTTGATGTAATCGTATTATGCAAGAATTGGAGCAACACTCCCTAGCTTCCACAAGGGGTAAATTGAGACTGCCAGGGCTGACAGGAGGCACAAATTGAGTGTGTAACAGGGTAAACATGGATATGAAGAAAAGTCTTTTACAGGAACCCCTCACCACCATCCTAGCTAGAGTAGCAGACATGTTCCTAAACTCTGCTTGCAGTCTGAAGGTAACGATTTTGGCCATGCATCTATTAATCACATGAAAGCAGATATTAAGTTATATTAATCCACACCAGCTGTTAGCTCTTTTGCTGTGCCATTATCAGAGATTAATCTTTGGGCCGCTCGGCTGCCTTTTTCAAGCTGCCTCTAAGTACACATCAACATTTTGCATAACATCCAGATGAAATCTTTCTGAGCTACTTCTGGGCACTCGCTCTCGTAACAGTTTATGCAACATCGTGTCTAGTGTCTGGTCAACCTACAGTACACTTATATGACAAAGATAAATTAACGGTTTAGGTGCTATGGCCTATATTTTATTATTTTTACAGTTACAGTACAGTTTCTAGTGGAAACGGAATCACTTTAAAAATACGACTCATAGTGTATACAGTACAGACACAAAAAGATTGCCCATCTAGTCTGTTAAATGATTTACTGATCTATTTTAACTTTACTTTTCCAAACCAAAATACAAAAGGTAGGCAATTACCATAAAATCTCACTTGGTAGAAGCAATAGGCAAAAATAGTCTTTCATTGCATATACCTAATCTAGGTAGTTTTTTTATATCATTGGCTGTGAAGCAAACATTGGATTCAGCATAGAGGCCAGCAATGGAACGTGGAAGAGGTAAGTAGCAGTTACCCGCAGTCAGCTTTACACAGGCAGTGAATTAGACTGGAGGTCTTCAAGGCAGGGAAAAAAGATACTGAGATCTATGCGTAGACATACATGGATTCAGTAAAGAAAGTGAATGAAAACCCTTGTTTTCCCCGTTTACGCGTTAAAAGATGCCGTAGAGAGCGCTACCATATGCTCTAGTAATGTGCCAAAATAGCCCTGTGTTGAAAATACTGTAAGATCTGTGATAAGCTGGGGAGTCTTAGGCCCTTATTTAACAAGGGATAGCGCCAGGTAGCGAATGGTGAGGGAACGGTAATGACGCTCACCGCCACGAGAACGCCGGGTCCCCTCCGCAATCACACATTTATCAAGCCGATCCTGCTTAGCAACTGACAGAGCGCCAGATAGCGAATCATTCATCATTATTCCAGCCTCACCCCACAGCACCAGCGAGCGACCTTGAACAGCGACAGGTATGACCTCTCGCTACCTGGCGCTCTCCAATGCATTTCAATGGAGCAATCTTTAAATATTCTTAATTAATTGCTATTAATGTTTTTTTTTTTTTTTTTTTTTTTAATGTCAAAAATTCTGTGACCACTTCTGCAATGTTAGATATTTTTTTTAAGGTAAAAAAAAAAAAATTGTGCAGAATTGATATTACAGGTCTGATATTAAGGTATTCACATTACAAATTGTTTTGAAAAACATGTTTTTTTTTTACAAAAAATATGGTTGTTTGGGGGTTAAAAAACTACTTTTAACCCATCGCCGCCAGCGCTCTGGGGTTTAAACAAGCATTTCACAGCGCGAGAATTTTTTGAGCGTGATTTGTTAATGAATATGTTGGGAGCCGTTCGCTATGGCCATTCGCTGTCATGCGCTCCCATACAGCGCGGAACCTGTCAAACAGCGACTCCTAACCCCGTATTTAACATTACCGCACACCGACTGACTCGCTGTCAACAGCCGAACAACGGCCAAGCACAGCGAATACTAGTGGGCGCTGTGAAAATAATGCTACTGTCGCTCATCTGTCGCTACCTGGCGCTATTAATGAATCAGCCTCCCCGTACTTGAGACACCAGCATTCATTATGTGACTACTACTGTACATTTAAATACACAAAAAATGCATTTCTGGTCAATGAAAACAGACTTCCCCATTAAAGCAGACCTCCTTTTGGAGCTGCTGGATCCACCGCCCCCAGGCATCCCAAATGGAATTACCATGAACTGAAAGTCATGTACAAAGCTCCAAAACACTAGGCAGTATATTCAGCTTTCCCTATAATCGCTGGGCCACCGTGCAAAGTGGCAGACATAGCACATATACAACCACCAAACTTATTGGTTGCTAATGGAATGGTGAACACACAGATGCAGTTACCACAAACAAACTACAGAAACCTGAGTATTTTGCCCAATTTTTAGGCTTGCTTGGGGATTCAAAGAGGCGGGCATTCCATATGATGTGATGCCCGGGGGGCTAAGAATGGCTCTATGGGCTATTTTGACTATGGCCCTTATTTATGAAGGAATAGAGACAGGTAGCGACTGGTGAGCGGCCGGTAATGACGGGCCCCACCACGAGAACGCCGGCTCCCCACCACAATCACACATTTATCAAGGCAATCCTGCTTAGCGACTGAGATAGCGCCATATAGCCGCTCATTCATCATTATTCCAGCCTCACCCCACAGCGCCAGCGAGCGACCTTGAACTGCGACAGGTATGACCTCTCGCTACCTGGCGCTCTGCAATGCATTTCAATGGAACAATCTTTAAATATTCATAATTAGTTGTTATTTATTTATTTTTTTATAAATTTGAAAAATTCTGTGACCACTTCTGCCATTTTAAATAATTTTTTTAAGGTAAAAAAAAAATGTACAGAATTGATATTACAGGTCTGACATTAATGTATTCATATTACAAAATTATTTTAAAACTTGTTTTTTTTGGTTTCCAAAAATATGGTTGTTTGGGGGTTAAAAAACTACTATTAACCCATCGCCACCAGCGCTCTGGGGTTTAAACATGCATTTTACAGCGGGAGAATTTTTTGAGCGTGATTTGTTAATGAATATGGTGGGAGCCGGTCGCTATGGCCAGTCGCTATCATGCGCTCCCATACAGCGCGGAACCTGTCAAATAGCGACTCCTCACCCAATATTCAACATTACGGCAAACCGACTGAGTCGCTATCAACTACCGAACAACGGTCAAGCACAGCGACTACTAGCGGGCGCTCTGAAAATGCCGCTACAGTCGCTCAACTGTCGCTACCTGCCGCTGTTAATGAATCGGCCTCCCCGTGTTCACTCTAGGTAATTAATATATACTGTACATCCAGAGAAAGCATAAAATGTATGTAATAATTCAGCAATTGCTATCATCCTATACCCTAATGTCCCTGCGATGCTAGGTGGCTGCTTTCATATGATAATAGGCAAATCTATTCACACCAGCTAAGAAGTGTTGTGCCAAGCCTTCCATAAAAAATAGCACATCCCTTATACAGATTTAATTAAACTGGTTCCATTACTATATCTGCTGATTAAATATTTGTACAGCAGCTAAAGATTCCCAAGAGCAATAAATAAACTGGAAAGTACACTGAATGTTTTTAGTACAGCAGTAGGTTTAGGTTTGGGTCATTCATCATAAATCAATAGATAATAATATCAGCTGATCTGTTGCTATAAACAGGGAGTCAGGGCTAATTCACTGCAATAAGCAATTATGGTAGCCAATTGTCCTTCTAAAAAAAACCTTGGTGGTCACCTTGATATGGTTTTTACAGTTTGTTTTGGTGTGAGTTTCCTGAATTATTTAATTACCATTTAAGGTAAAGATAACAACAAATTTAGTGACATGTGGCTTTGCTACTCTTTTCTGTCGGGAACCTTCATCAATTTATTGGTTCACTTTCAGATCTTAAAACGGACAGTCAAAAATGACTCAAACCAGACCAACACAATAAACAGTGCACATATGCATCCCTCCACAGGGCAATTTAGATTGCTGCACATAAAAATGTATTACCTTTTTCTAATTTCTGTGGTAAAATTAAAAAGCAAGATGGCAGCGTGTGCATTTGTAGGTCACCTGCAAACAGGAAGTGCTGCTGGGCTTCCTGTTACTGTGCATTGTCAGCCATGTCAGTTGAATCCAGACAGCAGCATGGCTGAGATGCTGGGAGAGCAAGCTCCAAAATGGCCGCTATCTTTCGTTTCCTACTGTGCCGGGCTGTTCCGGTTTAACTTATCTCTTGCATTAAGCACGCCATTCCATTGTCTGAGGCAGGGGGCGCTGGACTGACTTGATAGGTAGGGGGTGCTATGCCTGTGTGTAAACCCTGGTGTTGCCATGTACTATCTAATGAGCATTGGAGAACAGCAGTCTATTTTGTTTGCTCCACTTTGTATACAACTGTAAACAGGGGCGGAACTCAGTAGCCTATGGCTCCCTAGGGCTCAGCAAAAGCTTGAAAAGCCCAAAAATAATGCCGTCCAGCTCCTGATGAACACCTGAACACAGTATACCCATAGTCTCCAAATCTGCATTGTGGGGTGGTTATCGATGCAGAGTGGAGGATTTTTTTAGATTTGGGTAAGACAGGGGGTGATGGATGGGGGATGAGAAGGGATGATTTGTTAATTATATTGATTTATATTTGTAGATTTATTTTTTTGTATTTTTATTTTTATGAAATATTAATTTTTTTCATTTTTTTTATGTTGCAGGGAATAAATGTGCAATATTTTAATTAATTAAAGAGTTTGTCCAGAGAAATGCTCAAATAACGGCATGACATACTCACCTTCTTTACTTGATTGGTGCCTTTCTTATTTACTGACATGTTGGAAAACTGCTGCTCATCTCCTTTTTCATTAGGAGAAGGATCCCCGACCTGTATCTCGCGCATTTCTGCCAATGAATCTTTTTGGGGTTGGGGGTATCCCTTTGCTTGGGGTAAGTAATTTATGAGACAAATGCAAATGGATACATATGCACACTGCATGGTAATATTAACAGTATTCTCTAATCATGTCTATTGATTTCCTGTTATATATGGGCTAAAGTATACAGCTATTTACTCCAATGTTGGCTCCTGAACATCCCATAGAGCTGAAGAACTCCTGCACTAGGACACCCCCTCAAATTCTCCAAACAAATGTCCACCAATGCAGCTACTCCCTGGTGGACGTGCCCTGCTTATGCAGAGGCAGTGTGTGAGTGAGCCACTCGCTGCAGTAGGCATGCCACACTCAGCATGTGGTGCATTTGTATCACTATTGATTAGCAAGCAGAGAGTATGCATTTCTTTCCTTCTTTCCTTAAAACTGACCATTAGCCTTACAGCAAACAGTGCTCATATGCATCTCTCTCCAGGGCAATTCAGATTTCTGCACTTAAAAATTCATTGACCTTTTTCTTACGCCTGCTGTGATCAATTAAAACAAAATGGCATCTTTTGGAGCTGTAGGCCGCATGCAAAGCGGAAGTGCTGCTGGGATTCCTGTTACTGTCCATTGCCAATTAAGTCAGTTGAATACAGGCAGCATCATAGCTGGGGGACTGGGAAAGGAGGCTCCAAAATGACAGCTACCAGGTGAAAAGGTGTGAAGCTGCGTTTCAGCTTTGAGTGGGTGCAGAAGCAAATGTAAGTACTGACAATGATTCAGTTTCATGCATGCAGATGGGCAGGTTTTCCAACTGACCCAGGCTGTTGGTCCGGTTTAACTGTCACATGATCAGAGCGGCCTTCCACACATTTACTTATTTTGATAAGTGCCCACAAATCTTTTTTTATATAGTCCACAGAGGGAATGTGAACTGCTTATGTAATGATACCTGATGCCACCTATAAGAGGTCTCCTGGAAGACAAAGCTAATTGTTTATAAAAAGGAAACATAAAGGGAAATTAAAAGCATAACAAAGTTAAGGGGGTAATTATTTAGTGAACCTTTATAGTGACGTTGCTAATGCTGTCCTGATTTATGAAAATCAATATTGATTACTTTACAGGGCCGGTGCTTTTAAATAACATAGGCAGTAAAGACTGGACGAGATGCACTGCTGTGATTATGCTGTAGATAATTATTGCTGGCTAGGCTCATAATTAAATGATCATTTTACTGTAACATTAAACAGGAATAAACCCTGGCTTTCACTGGAAGATAGGCTCAACAAATTCATTTGGCTGGCTGGCAAAAATGTGCGCATATGGAAGCAAGTAGGCTTTAAGGATGCCTAGGCCAGAAAGGGAGGCACTGGGGCTGGATTGGGTAGGTTCTGAGCTGAAATATTGATAGGATCAAGAGGTATAGCCAACATTCCATCTCCTTACATCTATTAAGAAATAGGACTGGCATAGAGGACACTTTGGTATTGTCATGTCTGTTTCTTCTTTGTAATGAATGTCACTCTCTATAAAGCTGAGGGTAAATTCACAGAGTATGGCAGAGTATGGTGAGTGGCTGAAGTTTCTGCAGCTGCAGCATCCAGTGGTAGTAAGGTTGGGTAGTTTGGTTGTTGCAATAAACACCTCCAAGATGTTCCAATTTAGATGCTGCTCTAGTTGAACTAAAACTTAGCGATCCAAAATGTGCCATTGAGCTCTGTATGATGGGGCCAGGAAAAAAATGACCATGCCTTCTACGGAAAAGGTGAGTATCTTTGTAATGCAGGGCTCACTGACAGTGTGTGAGGGTGAATCAGGTTGGTCCTTCCTGACACACAGTTACCAGGGCCACTTCCTGCTCCTTTAAAATTTTATTTTTTAATGCACAGATGGCCATTGTATGCTTGCACACACATAGTAATTCATCCTCCGCATTTAACCCATCCATGCAGTGAGTGTACACATGCCCAGAGTGGTGGGCTGCCCAAATTACGGTGCCCGGGGAGCAGTTGCAGGGTTAGGTGCCTTGCTCAAGAGCACTTCAGTCATGTCCCAGGACCGGGATTTGAACCTGCCACCCTCCGGTCACAAGTACGCTCCCCTTACCTCTAGGCCACAACTCTCAGAAGGGGCATCCTAAATTTTAATTGCCTGCTATGTGCATCCCCAAGCAGAAAACTAATCTTCCTGCTATTCCCACGATGCAGGTGGGATACCAGTAAGCATCCCAGTCCTTGGATTGACTGGGCTGGCTAGAGGTGGTTCTACCCAGAAGCTGCCATCTGGCACCTGTCGAAGGGGAGGGGCACATAAAAAGGCTTGGAGCGTCAGATCCGGTACCCTGAGCCTTGAGTTTGACACATGAACATAGGTAAATGTTTATAAATTGCCTCTCTAGTATTATTTATTATGGCATAGAACAGGTAATGAGGACACATCAGCTCCTTTCCTGGACCATAGTGATTGGGAGTGCAAAATACAGTCAGCATAAGCTACATTGGCTGCACATGATTGCATCACTTAGGCTGATAGTAAAATATGGAACAAAAAAATAATCTTAGTCTGTAAATGAGACAGAATTATACACCAGACCAGGAAGAGGGCCAAATAAGGTGGAAGAGGGCCAAATAAAGAGATCGAGTATGTTTATTATAAGGGAGATGTCATGTTTACAGCAACTATTCTGCTTTAATTGGTATTGATACACTCTCTGGAAAGATCAACATTTTCAAACTTCCAGAAATTAAAAAAAAAAAACCTTCAGGTTGTGGGACAGTGGTGATAGGCCCTTTGCATATGTCATCTAAATGGACCATATTAGTTAGGCCATACATGACATATGAAGCAAGAGATGACTTTATAAAGTGGAATCCTTCATAACATCAGCCGTTGTCACCGTATGTGATGTCCTCCAGCTGCTTTTCTTTCAATGCGAAAGACCTTGTGGGGGTTATTCAAATGATTTATTCGATTTTGGAGAGGCTAAGTTTTGAGTGCTCTTGACAGAAATAAAATATCTACTTTACTATAAAAATGTGCACCTCACCTATAGAATTGTTCTATTGCAGTGTTTAGTAGAAAAGGCTCCAAAAAGCTCTCAAAACTTTTTATTCTGTTTTTTTTAATTTTGCAGTAAAGGATTTCCTTATATAAAGACAATGATAGCAGTGGCAGCGAATGCTGGTGGCATCCTGGTAAAAGCATAATAGAACTGACTGCAGATTGCCATTATAAGGATAATGAAGGTGGAGGAGATAAAACTGTGTTAAAATGGAAAATCAGTTGGAGGACTTCAGCGAAACACCACAGCAGATCTTGGAAATAATTCCTTTACAATAAAGCCATATATATATATGGAACCAGGCCCAGTGGCTAATTGGAGCCTGCACAAAGAAAAGGTGAACAATTTCCCTTACATATTTGAATTGTATCTGCTTAACAGTCGGTGGATCTCTGGCATAGTACCCGAGGAACCTTGGAGAGCACAGTCGAAATTGTACAATAACTGTACAACATGTACTATCATTTTGATTTTGGCATTGTTTAGTAAAAACTCATGTTTGTAAAATCGAAAAGATAGGTGATTAGAGTATGTTCATCTCTAGGTAGTAAAGCCAAAGGGGTTGATTCAGCATTACGAGTACTCCAAAAACAGTCAAGGGCACTTTTTACACTTGGTGCTGAATCAACATGCACAGTGCCTCAAATAAATAACACAAATAATATCACATACACATAACTATTTACAGTATATAAATATCTTAAATTATTTTTTTCGGTATACAAAGTAGACAATGCTTACAAATGAAGCACAAAGATGATTAATTTTACATCAATAAGCAGTATAAAGCGTACCTTTTGAGATCCAGAGGATGAGCCCTTTAGTGATGTGCGTTTGAAGGACCCACTCATCCTTCTTAAAGAACCTGAGATCTTTCCTCCTCTGGCTCCAACTGGTCTCATACCCCCTTGCCCCTTTCCCTCCATGAGAAATAATCTAGCAGCACTAGGCCATTAGGAGAACTTTATATTCATTCATTGAGTCTAAGCTGCAGTATCATGAAGAAAGCATTTAAGTCTAGGGAAAGAGACATTGTAATTATACTGGATATTCCCAGACTACAGGAGACATGGCTAGGCTGGAATACACTATCCTGGAGAGGAGCAAAACTGAGCAACACATGGGTATATTCTACTGCCTCCCATCCCCCTTGCTACAGACTCTATAATCAGGCTTAATGCACGCAGCTCCAGCAAGCTATGGTTTTTAATGGATAGAGATTTAATAAATGGTGATTGAAGGCAAATCTACTTTGTGAAGCATCAGCCCAAAAAGTAGGTTTTTTTTCCAAACATAGGTCAATCATTCTGGTATCGTTACAAAAGGAGCAGATGGTCTCCAGGCCAGAAGCTAGGAGACTCCGCAATGAAATGTCACCAACAGCTTGTGCAGTAAAAGTGCCTACAGTAAATATACAGATAAGGACAAGATCCGCATGGTATAAGCAATGGGAGGCTTAGCATAATGCTGAGCAAAAAAGAGCAGTGCAAAATCCATCTTGCAACAAATGTGACATGGTTACTATGTATTCACACCCTGAGAGCACATGCTACATTGGTTTCTGCTATGAGAAGCTTGCTGATGGATTTCGATCCATATGAAGTACCTGATATCACTCGGTTGTTAAAGAACCACTAATGCTAAAACAATAAATCATTTTTACAATAGTGTTAAACATTTTATGTCCATGGTCAACAATAATTTACCTATCAGCTAAGAGAGTTGCTCCTGCATTTGCCCTGCCAGGAGGCGCTGTTGTAATCACTGAAACTAGTGACAACCTTCCCTGGTCAGTTCTCTCTGTTTTAGGGGATGTGGGGTGGTAGGGGACTGCTTCCACTCCTGGTGATCTTGTCTAGTAGTATGTAAATTTTAGTCCGGCGTATTTGCTCTTCTCCAAACTAATGGGGAACATAGTGGCTAAATCCCCTGAAAGAGCCCCGATAATGAAGAGTTTGATAATTATTTTTATCATACATTTTTTTAATTTTTTCTGTATGGCTTCTAAATGTGTGATAGCAAGAGCTTGGAGATCAGAGGATATCAGCTGGTCATGGTTTATACTTAAGGTAAATTAACAGTTAGGCAGCATTATCCCCGACACCAAAGACTCCTGGGACCCTTGGAAGTTGTTTAAAGTGAACCGAGGGTAGGTCTGGAGGTCGCGTAGATGTTGGGATGGGGTGAAATGTTATAGTTTTATTATTGTCTCAATTTGTCAGTTGTATAACAAGGTTTTCTTTTCTTTCTTCTCTTTATTTTTTTTAATTTAACTTTCTGCTCATTTGTGTCCTACCTGCTAGTCCCACTCTCCTCTACACGTGTTTGGACCTTGTTGCCCGGCGCATGGTTACTATATCTTTCATGTTTTTTATGTGTTTTTCTGTATTTCCTTGATAATATATCTGGTTGCCTATTTTTTATATGCACAGGTGTTCATGATCAGTTGTTTCACATATAGTTTAATTTCTCATTAACTTCTTGTTAGAATAGATTTTTTTCAGCCATTTGTGTGGATTATTGTATAGTATTAGTGGAGTGTTTGTTTGTCTGTGTCACGGACCGGGTGGAGCGGACTCGGGTGTGGATCCGCTTTAACTGTGGAACCGATGGCGGGTACCGTGTCAGGGGAGCGGAGTCTAAGAGGCCACCGGTATTCACCAGAGCCCACCGCAAGGCAGGTTGGTCTTGTGCGGCGAGTGACCCCCAGGTCGCTACCCCCTAACAGCGGCCCAGTCCCACAGTCAGCCGAGGTTCAGTGAGGTACACAAGTGGCAGGCAAAAAGGCGTAGTAAGTACAGGCAGAGATCGGGGTTGGCAGCACAGGTTCGCGGTAAAGGTGAGTAGCCGAGGTCGGGGCAGGCAGCAAAGGTTCAGAGTCGGGAACAGGCAGAGGTCGGTACACGGGTGAGCAATCCAAGAATGTCTGACTTTCAACAAACATGGAGAGACCAAGATCCGGCACTGAAGGAAGGAAGTGCCTGTTTAAATAGGGGAAGATGATGCAGGATTGGATGACATAAACACCAATCAGTGCTGTAAAGGCCCTTTAAATCTCAGGGATCCTGTGCGCTCGCCCTCTAGTGGACGGAGACTTGTGCGCATGCAAGGAGGAAGCACTGGGGGAAGGGCGGCAGCTGGAAGCAGCCCCGAGGGAAGATGGATGACGGCTGCATGCAGCCATGGAGGTAGGTGAAATGCTGTGAGACGGGCGCGCAGCGCTCGCCCTAACAGTACCCCCCCCCCTTGGGCCTCCCCTTCTTCTTGGGACCAAGAAAATCTGAGATGAGACTACGGTCTAGAATATTCTCTTCGGGCTCCCAAGATCTTTCTTCAGGTCCACAGCCTTCCCAGTCGACCAAGAAATATCTTTTTCCTCTGGAGAGCTTAGAAGCCAGAATCTCCTTCACTGAAAAGGTATCCTCGGTGCCCGAGATTGGGGCAGGCACCAAAGTTTTAGGAGAGAATCGATTGACAATAACTGGCTTCAACAGAGAGACGTGAAAAGAATTGGGAATTCGCAGTGAAGTCGGTAGGTGAAGCTTATAGCAAACTGGATTGATCTGTTGTTTGATCTTGTATGGCCCCAAGTAACGGGGGCCCAATTTGTAGCTAGGAATTTTGAAGCGGATGTATTTTGCCGACAGCCACACCTTATCTCCTGGAGAATAAACAGGCGGAGCTCTTCTCCTTTTATCAGCGCTAACCTTCATGCGGGCGGAAGCTTGACAAAGGGAACGCTGTGTTTCTTGCCAGATGGTGGAGAAATCCTGTGTGAGATTGTCCACGGCGGGCACTCCGGAGGACGTGGATAAAGGCAATGGCGGAAGGAGTTGACGGCCGTACACCACCAAAAACGGGGACTTCCTTGTGGACTCAGAATCCTTAAAATTATACGAGAATTCCGCCCAAGGCAACAGATCGACCCAATCGTCTTGACGCGCTGAAAACAAAATGGCGAAGATAATGCCCGAGAATCTGGTTGACTCTTTCCACCTGGCCGTTAGACTGGGGATGATAAGCGGAGGAAAAGTCCAGTTTAATTTTCATTTGTTTACAAAGAGCTCTCCAGAACTTGGACACAAACTGCACACCTCTGTCAGACACAATATGTGTAGGTAGACCATGAAGTCGAAAGATATGCTTCAGGAAGTATTTTGCCAACAGAGCAGCTGACGGGAGACCGGGCAAAGGAACAAAATGCGCCATCTTAGAAAACCTATCCACTACCACCCAAATTACAGTATTGCTATGCGAAGAAGGGAGGTCGGTAATAAAGTCCATAGCAATGTGTGTCCATGGGGTATCTGGAATAGGAAGTGGGTGGAGTAGGCCAGCAGGTCTTTGGCGAGGGGTTTTGTCGCGAGCGCAGGTGGTACAGGCCTGAACGAATTCGGTCACATCCTTTTCAAAAGAAGGCCACCAATAATATCGAGAAATGATAGAACAAGACTTCCTGATACCGGCATGGCCGGCTACATGGGAAGAATGCCCCCATTCTAATATTTTGCGACGTTGGCGGGCTGGCACAAAGGTCTTTCCCGGCGGTGCTTGTACAAGAGTAGCGGGGGCAGAGTGGACAAGGCGTTCAGGCGGGATGATATGTTGTGGAGTGGATTCAACACCAGAGATGTCAGAGGAGCGAGAAAGGGCGTCTGCCCTGATGTTCTTAGCGGCTGGCCGGAAGTAGATTTGAAAATCAAATCGAGCGAAAAACAACGACCAACGAGCTTGTCGTGGATTCAATCGCTGGGCAGTTTCTAAATAAGATAGATTTTTGTGATCAGTATAGATGGATACTTGATGGGCAGAACCTTCTAAGAGGTGTCTCCACTCCTCCAACGCCAACTTGATGGCGAGTAACTCCCGATCTCCGATGGAGTAATTCCTCTCCGCTGGCGAAAAGGTCTTCGAAAAGAACCCGCAGGTGAGAATTCTGCCAGTAGACGATTTTTGAGTGAGCACCGCTCCGGCTCCAATGGAGGAGGCATCTACTTCTAGGGAGAAAGGCCGAGATGGATCTGGCCTAGACAACACTGGTGCAGAGGAGAAGGCCTTTTTTAGAGCAATGAAGGCCTCTTCAGCCAGAGGAGGCCAAGACTTCGAATTGGCGCTCTTCTTTGTGAGGGTCACAATAGGCGCCACTACAGTGGAAAAGTGAGGAATAAACTGGCGATAGTAATTGGCGAAGCCCAGAAAACGTTGAATAGCTCGCAGGCCAATAGGACGGGGCCAATCCAGAACTGCTTTCAACTTGCTGGGGTCCATCTGAAGGCCACGAGCTGAGACAATATATCCAAGAAAGGGTAAGGCGGTTTGATCAAATAGACACTTCTCCAGCTTGGCGTAAAGATGGTGTTGACGGAGACGAGACAGGACTTGCCGGACATGATGGTGATGTTCTTCTAGATTAGATGAAAAGATGAGTATATCATCCAAATATACAACAACACAGGAGTAAAGCAAGTCCCGAAAAATGTCATTTACGTATTCCTGGAATACAGCGGGTGCATTGCAGAGACCAAAGGGCATCACTAAATATTCGAAGTGGCCATCGCGGGTATTGAAGGCGGTCTTCCATTCATCGCCCTCACGTATACGTATCAAATTATAGGCTCCCCTCAGGTCAAGCTTGGTGAAGACCCTGGCCCCACGCAGTCGGTCAAATAATTCGGCAATCAAGGGCAAAGGGTATCGATTTTTAACGGTAATCTTATTGAGGCCGCGGTAATCAATACAAGGGCGAAGAGAGCCATCTTTCTTCGCCACAAAGAAGAACCCTGCGCCTGCCGGAGAGGAAGACTTCCGTATGAACCCTTTATGAAGATTTTCTCGAATATACTCCGACATGGCTTGAGTCTCAGGAGCCGAGAGAGGGTAAATTCGGCCACGAGGAGGAGTGGTACCCGGTAGGAGGTCTATAGGGCAATCGTAGGGGCGATGAGGCGGAAGTACCTCCGCTTGTTTCTTGCAGAATACATCAGCATAGGTCTGGTAGATCTCAGGCAAGCCAGGTAATGGTGCTGAAGCAGGAATAGGTCGAACAGGAACAGACTTCAAGCACTTCTTAAAGCACGCTGCACCCCAAGTCTTGATATCACCGGTGGTCCAGTCAAGCGTGGGATCATGACGTTGGAGCCAAGGAAGGCCTAGAAGAATCTGAGAGGTGCAATTAGGGAGGATGTAGAACTCAACATTCTCTTGATGGAAGAGTCCAATTTTTAATTGGAGGGGAACGGTGCGATAGCGCACAGTACAGTCCAGCCTATCACCATTGACTGAGGCGATAAATAAGGGTGTAGCAAGGCGATTCACAGGGATATTATGTTTATTGATCAAGGCAGCCTCTATAAAGTTCCCTGCAGAACCAGAGTCCAAAAAGGCGGTTAAATTCAGGGATGTGGAAGGTGAGATGGAAAGTTGAACAGGAACAGTGAGCCGTGGAGAGGAGGCACATACACCCAGGGACGCCTCTCCCACCGCCACTAGGTGCGCCCGTTTCCCTGACGTGGAGGGCGAATAGGACAGTCCTTCAAAAAATGCTCAGAACCACCGCAGTACAGACAAAGGTTCTCGTTCCTTCTGCGAGTTCTCTCCAATTGGGTCAAACGGAATCGATCGACCTGCATGGCCTCCTCACTGGGAGGTACATGTGCAGACAAAGGGTTTTGAAATACTGGAGCAAAACGGGATGCCCTCCTAGGGCGCTGAGAGTCTCTTTCTTGGCGGACTTCTTCACGCCTCTCAGCAAAGCGCACATCAATGCGTGTGGCCAGATGGATGAGTTCAGTGAGAGATGAAGGCAAGTCACGAGCCGCAAGAGCATCCTTAATTTTACTAGAAAGTCCTTTCTTGAAGCAGGCACACAAGGCCTCATTGTTCCAAGACAATTCGGAGGCTAGAGTGCGGAACCGAATGGCGTATTCACCAACGGACAACTCGCCCTGGACCAAGTTCAAAAGGGACGATTCAGCAGATGAAGCCCGGGCAGGTTCCTCAAAGACCTGGCGAAACTCTGAGACAAAGGTGTTAATACTGGAAGAGACAGGGTCATTGCGATCCCACAAGGGAGTGGCCCAGGCCAAAGCCTTTCCAGAAAGCAAACTGATGACAAAGGCCACCTTAGCTCGTTCAGTGGGAAATTGATCCGCCAACAACTCCAAGTGCAGGGAACATTGGGCAAGGAACCCTCGGCATAACTTGGCATCCCCATCATATTTAGCCGGCAAGGAGAGACGGATTCTGGCAGAAGATGTTACCGGGGGCTGTGGCGGTAATGCTGGAGCCGGTGATGGAACTTGCTGTTGCTGAATCGTTAAAAATTGCTGCATCATGGCAGAGAGTTGATTAATCTGGCGGGACTGCATAGCTACTATAGCAGGCAATTCAGTGGCATCCGGCAGCGGTACCTCAGCGGGATCCATGGCCGGATCTTACTGTCACGGACCGGGTGGAGCGGACTCGGGTGTGGATCCGCTTTAACTGTGGAACCGATGGCGGGTACCGTGTCAGGGGAGCGGAGTCTAAGAGGCCACCGGTATTCACCAGAGCCCACCGCAAGGCAGGTTGGTCTTGTGCGGCGAGTGACCCCCAGGTCGCTACCCCCTAACAGCGGCCCAGTCCCACAGTCAGCCGAGGTTCAGTGAGGTACACAAGTGGCAGGCAAAAAGGCGTAGTAAGTACAGGCAGAGATCGGGGCTGGCAGCACAGGTTCGCGGTAAAGGTGAGTAGCCGAGGTCGGGGCAGGCAGCAAAGGTTCAGAGTCGGGAACAGGCAGAGGTCGGTACACGGGTGAGCAATCCAAGAATGTCTGACTTTCAACAAACATGGAGAGACCAAGATCCGGCACTGAAGGAAGGAAGTGCCTGTTTAAATAGGGGAAGATGATGCAGGATTGGATGACATAAACACCAATCAGTGCTGTAAAGGCCCTTTAAATCTCAGGGATCCTGTGCGCTCGCCCTCTAGTGGACGGAGACTTGTGCGCATGCAAGGAGGAAGCACTGGGGGAAGGGCGGCAGCTGGAAGCAGCCCAGAGGGAAGATGGATGACGGCTGCATGCAGCCATGGAGGTAGGTGAAATGCTGTGAGACGGGCGCGCAGCGCTCGCCCTAACAGTCTGTATATTAGCACAAATGCATGTTTGCTCTTAGAGTATTATAATATTGGTCATGTTTAGATTTTTTATATATTGTATGCACAGTCACTTTATTGTACTTTAGATTTTGATCATGAATTTTTTATAACTTAATTAAGGGTTTTTGTGCCGGCACAAAATATTAGGTATTATTATTTGTAGTCCTTACACTAGGCATATTGAGGAGATTTCCCAGCTATTGATTGCTTTATATTGTAGGCACTGGAAGGATTGTGGGGTATGCCGAGTTTTTAATGTGTCTTGTTTGTGATTGTATGTTGTCTTACTGTTATTAATAAATGATGCATTAATTGTATTTGATTGTAATTTAATTTTTGGTGCTCCTGTTAATGTGGTGGAGTGGGAATCTCTTTCCCCTTAGCCAAATGTTTTGGTTTCTTCAGGTGCTTTGATACAGTGTAGCACAGCTGACTTATTAATGTGGTGCACCCCTACTGTGGTTGGTTTTGTACTGTTAATTATTGTTATAAATCTCTGGAACGTACTATAGTAGCAGTATAGTATGACAGTAGAAAGATTTGCTATAGATTATATTTCTTTTTAAAATAAAAATCTATTGAAATAGAAAAAATATGTATCATTACAGAAGTATTATCCCATGTAGAGGCTATGTTTTCACCATTAAAGGAGCAGTATCGCGAAATTTGCATTAAAAAAGATAAATAATTAAATAGCCACACAATAGCTTATAACATGTGTATAAATAATCTGGTGATAGAAAAAGAAAAAAATATATGCCTCTCTTTTAAATTGTATAATTATAATGGCTCAGTCCATTTGCTGAATAGGGGGATCTGCTGGCTTGTATTTAGTGAGCTGCTTCATTTAGCCCACTGGTCTCCTAGCAACACTTTACCTCAGAGGCTGACACTGTAACAGCTGTGTGTGTGTGAGGTGCTGCTTTTGTTATGAGACCAGGTGACTCAAATGTGTAAAATCTATACAAAATAAACTAAACTGACTGAAAACGACTGAAATTCTTCTTTGAATAACTGTGAAGGAAAATCTAAAAGTATTAAAGTGGAACAAAACCCCATTCTAAATCAGGATGCCCACTGTGTGAAACGACCCCTGGATAACCACAGATCCCCCCATTTTTCTTGTGCGCTCACGCAGATAGTCATTTAGACAGGCCGGGCGGCCAGGAAGGTTACTGCTCAGGCTCCCCATCTGCGTGCAAACAGAGCTGATTTGATGAGAGCCCGTGCATGTGCTGTGGGACAGGGAAAGGTACGTTTTCACAGGCGAACTTGAGGATTTCACATATCAGGGCATCCCAAGTCGGGATGCCCCTAGGGGCACAAAACAAAACTCCAGATAGTGAAAATCCTGGGTTGGGCTTTGCTCAAAACACACAAAGCTGAGAGAAAGATCATATGGAAAAAAAAGAGAAAATGGTAAACTGAACAATTTTGCAGCAGAGCCAACATGAAGGGAAAACTGTCAAAATCAGCTAAATGACTTCTAGAGCTTTTCTCTCTGTTTTAGATATATAAGTTCTGGCCAGGCAATGTTGCAATGTTGTTATCTGATGCTGGACGGCTGCCAGCACTGAACAGCTGAGACTTTGATACATTCTCCTCAGCGTGGAACTGATACATTGTTGCACCCCTCTCCTCAGTGTGGAACAGGCCAGAGTGTCGGCGCCCGTCACTGACAAGACATAAACATGAGCTATTAGCCTCCAGCTGCTCAACACACACATCATTTTTTTCTACATTTGTAATTCTTACTCCAACACTTATCTACATTCAAAGTACCATTTAAATATAAGTCACCAAGAAAAATTTGCGATACTGCTCCTTTAAATTGGACTTCATAGGATTACAGATAAATACAATCTGGGCACTGATTCACTAAAGCTTTGTCATACGACCTGGGCAGGATGGTTAGATTATCGAGATTCACACCTCCCTGCCCTGTTACAGTCCAATGGATAAGCCCGAGATCTGCTCCCGCTCACCATCCCGACATACTCTACTGGACCAGGGCTGGCCTGAAAATTATAAAACGGAGGAAGGGGACATCGAATTAAACCTTAGGCTCGGGTCCCACCCCAAGGATCTCCCCTCACTTCACTTTTTAGAACCCTGTAGTCAACCTTCAGTACATCAGCTAATTACCAAAGCCAACTCTTGCCCCCAGCCTTGACCTACCTTCTCTGCCTTACTTACCTCCTATTGGCTCCCTAAATGGAGACGGTGCAAGAATTAGATAATTGGTACAGCAGCTCATCTCTAATACACAATTAGCTTAAATCGGACCTTCACTATGAATAAGAGCCTATCTTATATGTTTCCCACACCCTGTACATACAGATTGTCCACATTAAAAATCATCCTACCTGCATCTACTGCATTTTATGAGCCTTTAAACATCCAAGATGGCGGCTAATGGGACATCAGGCAGCCTGCAAACAGGAAGTGCCTTCTGACTGTGTCGCTCTGCATTCTGGGATTGCTGTCCTTTTCCTGACCCCATCTCTGCTCTGTCTGAGCAAAGCACAGCTATAACCCGCCCCCTGTACTTTATTCCCCTCTCCTCTCCTCAGTAAGTGTGATTCTTCTGAGTCAAGTCAAGCATCTGTATAATATATCGAAAGAAATATATATAAATAAAATCATTGCTGCGATTACCACTTGATAAAGATATTTTAATGCAGGCACCACCATCTTGTGTAGCCCAGGAGTTGGCTTCTCTTGTAGCACAGAAGAACTCGCGCATGCGTGATAGCACAACGGCGTCATAGAGGGGGTGAGCGCTCCCCTCTCGTCCCGACAGCTGCTATAAGCACGCGCAAGTGTGAGGTGGCTTTTTATCAGAGTTGCAGCCCAGTGGGGGAAATTGTTATTGCTATTGTTTTTTAAGGGTTTGGGCTTTTCAATAAATCAGAGTGAAGGTCCGGTTTAGGTAAGACCTATACATATACAAGAATGATCTCACAGACTCTCCACTGGGTGCCAACGCTAATACCAGGATCATATGTATCTTCCTTATGGGAATTGTCAAAGAGTAGGAGCGCTAACTACTGCAGATGACGAGACATCCAATTGATGTTGTATATGTAACTGTAACATGTCTGGTACCCCCTCCTCCCCTCCCTATCCCCCCTTCCTTTTTGCCTTCTGTACCTCCAACACCCCATAGTTGCTATTATTCTTACTTTTGTTCTGTTGTGTTTTTTTGTTTTTGTCTTGACAATCAATGACATTTTGATTTTATTAAAGCTCTGTCATACTGTGCCAGTCCGACATAGGTCAGCACAGCTGGGCCAGTATGCACATCCGTAGAAGTTGTATTTACTATTTTCCCCTCATTACGCTCTGAATGAATTCCAAATGTACTACTCTGAAGAGCTGAGAGCAGGCCATGCAGCTCCTCCTATAGCTGGCACAGGAAGGATCACTTCTATATAACACAAATGTTATGTTATTGCAATCATTTTTTTCATTTTCACTGTAAACTCAATGGCAGCAATAAGGCAGCAAGCAGCTCACTTGATGCCTATCTCTTTGCCTCTCCTCTATTTCCTGCAATGCAAGGTTGGGGCTGTAGCAGGGCTCCAACGATTGCCCTTTTCTGATGTTCCATTCATATAATCCCTCCCCCTCCCTCATAGTGTTTTGTATTATCTTAAATGCTGATCTCCTGCTGAATTCCACCCCTCCCCACCCTTAGCTGTCTCTTATCCATCATTGAATAATGGCACCTCTTTGCCGTACGCTTTTCAAATCCCATACTGCTCCTCAAATATCGCGTCTGTGCCCAGTGTCATTGCAGCCTATGCAACAACACAGCGCATGCAATAGATCTGAGGAGCGGTGCAGTGCCTTTCATGAAGCCTTCAGCTTCCATGATGGAGCTGCCCTATGGTGGATGGCGAGGGGCCGGAGGGTTGCAGAGTGCAATGTGAATTTTAATAGTTAAGTGCTAAACTGGAGGGGCAGGGAGGCTGGACAAGCCAAGTTTGGGAACTTTTTATTAACTCCCCAAGACCTGTAATGTTCCTCTTTAATTTCATTCATTCAGAACCACGCAAAAAGGTGGTTTAAAGCGGACCAACATTCTGACAATACATTTAAAAATAACTGAATAAAAAAAACTCTCAGCCACTTTCAAGCATCTGTATAATATATTGAAAGAAATATATATAAATAAAATCATTGCTGCGATTACCACTTGATAAAGATATTTTAATGCAGGCACTACCATCTTGTGTAGCCCAGGAGCTGGCTTCTCTTGTAGCACAGCAGAACTCGCGCATGCGTGATAGCACAACGGCGTCATAGAGGGGGTGAGCGCTCCCCTCTCGTCCCGACAGCTGTTATAAGCACGCGCAAGTGTGAGGTGGCTTTTTATCAGGCATATCGGGGCAAGCGCATCCCCTTCAAGTGGCAAGTCACATTGGTCCCACAGCTGTCTCTTAACCCCCGCAGAGCATACACATGACTTAGCTCATAAGGCTGCTCAGTTAGCGTGTGGCTGGAGTTATTACACACTATTTTACACTATGAGTCACAGTATGAGTCACAATATGAGTCATGAGTCAGAGCCTATGATAAGAAATAAAAATTATAATACTATTTTAATTGCTATACCTTTAATATCTTCTGCATAATCTTCTGCTCAATTTACTTGTAATTATAAAAGTATATCCATACATTTATTTATAGTTCTAGCAGACTAAATAAAAGTATTTGTAACATGTCACCCTGCACCTTTAAACCAATTTTTGTATTTTTGTACCTGTGCAGTGAATGATCTTAGCTATGCCTCACTGTGCTACACCTTGAACTTTATTTGCACTGTACATGTTTAACTGTGATTTTGAAGGAATATCCAGGGTTATCCCAGGAAAAATCAATATTTTTTTTTCATCAAAGTTTGAACTTTGACACAAAATGTCTTGTTTGTCATTTTTTGTGCTTTCTCAATATTTTTGGGTGAAATAGGTGAAAAGTGAAAATTAAAAAACACTATTTTTGTAGAAAATCATATTGTATGTAAAAGCCCCATTCCTCACGGTTACAGCGATACCACATATTTTTGGTAGACACCCTTTTCCTGCCCAGGAGACACCCCAAACTCAAAAGAGTGTTTTAGGAGCTTTTAAAAAAAATACAACTGCTATGCGCACCTTGTAGCTTTTTAAGTCCTTTACATTTGAAATTCCTCACAAACTATATATTTTCTAGAAGTGCACACCCCAAGCTTGTTGTTGTGGATGCAGTCATCCCGCTCCTCCTATAAAATGCGAGACTGCAGTGCCCAGCAGTGCTGTCAAAAGTGAGGGGCATGTTTCAGGCCCTCTTCTGTTGGGGGGAAGAGTCTAAGGGGGGATCGGAGGCCCACGGGTGTATAGGAGACCCTTGCCGATGGATCCCGTGCAGAGGGGAGCTTGTTTTTTTTCTACTTTTAAAGTGGACCAACACCCAGGATTTTCACTATTCTGGGTGTTGGTCCACTTCAGCGGGGCATCCGAGATCAGGATGCCCCGCTGTGTGAAACCCCCCCAAAAGCCCCAAAAAACTTACCTTTTCGGCGACGGACAAGCCGCCGCCACTGCCTCCCGCGCGTCCCTGCTAGAGGGGCGCGCGGGAGGTGGCGGCGGCTGATCCGTTGCTGATAAGGTAAGGTTTTTTGGGACTTTTGGGGCGGGGCATCGGAGATCGGGACATCCCGATCTCCGATGCCCCGCGGTGAGGGAGGTGATCTTATAGATTCCCGGGCCGATCACCCCTGGGTGTTGGTCCACTTTAAAGTGAGGTTTAGTCAGCAACGCGAGTATCACGTAGCTGGCACTGAACTGCGGGAATGACAGCTAAGTGAGACTCACGTACCTGGCACTAAAAGGCTGCTACTACAGTAATTGGGTGACAAGACACTCATGATCTCTATAATCTACATTTATTTAGACACCACCTGAAAAAAACTAAATGTAAAAAGAAGAGTATGACAAGATAGGCTAGACACCACTGGCTCCCAAGAAAACTAAGATAATAGCTGAGAGCGGCCAAGTTGAATAGCACTATTATATCTCTGGTTAACCAGGTGACTATTTTCTGCCCTGTTTGGAAACTCGTACTCCTGGGCCAAAGGCAGGCCTAAACAAAATGTTTGTGAACATGAGTAACATTAATAAAATGTTAGTAAGTGGTCGACAAAAGGGGAGGTTAGGTCAAAAGACTCAACTGGTCAATAGAAATTTTAATCAGCAACAATGTTTAAAAGTGCACCATAAGTTCAATATCTTTCATAGTTAATCAGTTTTTCAGAGAAGAATAGATAGAGAATAGTGTGAAGTAACTAATATAGCCGTTAACCTTGTAGCCCAGAGAATCTTCTAGTTTGTAGCTCTTGGTCTTCTATTCTTACCTACTTGACCTAATCTATTTTCTTTTTGTTTCAGGTTTCTTTGCATTTTTTAGCAAGCCTTCTATTGTGCTGTCAATATTGTGAATATGGGCAGCAAAAGTGGCACCATGTGGCAGAGCTGCTGACTGTCTGAAATTATGGCAACCATGTTGGAATTGCTGCATGCTGCAACTGAAATAACGCCTATATCAGGAGACCCCATTTCAATCTTCAAGGCCCACCAAGAAGCCATGTTTTGTGCATCTCCACATAGCTGTCTTTATAGCTCTGCCAGAGTGATTATTAATTCAGCTGTGCATCTGAGTGGAGATCTGCTAAATCTTCCTGTCCCATACCGGTAATTGTCATGCTGTGCCTCTTTCTTTGCAGCAGGTAGTCCCCACTCCCCATGACTGAGCCCAATATGGAGGGATTAGGGGCCTGTCTTATGGCGTGCACCACTTGACTCATCTGCAGAAATCAGGATGGCTGGGACGAAGGCACCCCTTAAATCCCTTGGCACCCGTGTTGTTCTCCCAGCTCTCCCTTGAGCAGCACGTAAGACAGACAGGAAGCTGCGGCCTCATAGCATTGCTTTTGGTAAGTCTGCGGGCTCCATTATTTTTGGAAGGGGGGGGAGAGGCTGGACCCTGGATGTCTCACAAAGAGACTGTTTTTAGATGTATGGGGGAGCCTCTGTAAGTGTTTGAGGAGTGGTGAGAGGTTTAGAGGAAAGCAGGTAATGCCCTCTTGGGACCCTCCTCTCTGAGCCCTTCAGGCTCCAATCAACATTCCCTGTAACCACATAAAGCCAGTCAAGTAGGTGGTGTGCCCCAAAAGTCTGTGGTAGACAGACCGAAGGGGGGGCTACAGTGGTCTGTTGGTTTTTAGGGTGTGGGGAACAGTGCCCACCTTGCTTGATGGGTCTTTGTGCCTCCCCTTTTATTTATTGGGGGATTATTTGGAGCCTGTGTAGTACTGATTTTTTTTTAAATCTGACTTCATATTCAACTGAAGAATATCATCATTTTACATAAAGCTGCCATTCCATTTGCTATGTTTTCCTTTTGTTATCAGGGCTCACCCTGTGCAAGATTTCAGAATGGTGCCCCCAAATACACATATTCACACTTACATGATGCTAGGAACAGATAGAAGGAAAGTCACAGAACAACAGTGGATAGTAAATAAAATAGAGATTGACAGAAATTGAAAGAGAACGATGGAGGGAACACAGGAGAGTAAAAGAGATAGAGAGGATGCTGAAAACAGTGAGAGAAGGAGAGACAGAGAGAAAACCCAGAAGCAATGGCTAAATGCAAAAGGATGAGGGAAAGTGAGATGGTGGAGTACAAGAAAGGGAAGAAAAGACAAGGAAACGCCAAAAAGGGAATAAGAGAGAAAGAGAGACGAGGAAATGTGAAAAAGAGAGAGAATATAAAAATGGGGAATATGGAAAGAGAGAAAGAGAGGACATGGAATGGAGAGAGAGAACAAGAGAAAGTGAAAAGAGAGGTAGAAAAAGCTGAGGTGTGGGGAGAAATGATAGAGGAAGCATACAAAAACGGAGATATAAGCAAAGTATAAAACAGAAGAGTGCAATTAAACACTAAAAAAAGGAAACAATTAGTAAAACTACAATGATAAAGGACAAAGGAATTTTTGTTAACAATAAATTTAATGGATGTGACTAATTCCAGGCAGCAGCTACGAAGACAAACAATGCATCAAGAGGGACATAGACCCAAGCATACATTTACCGTTCTATAAGGCCACTGGTCAGACCCCATATGGAATATTGTGTAAAGTTTTGGGCACCAGTGCATAAAATATCAGAACTTGGGTGCGTTCATAGGCGGACAACTAAATTAAATAGAATTGGGGGATTAGAGAACCCTCAAAGGTTGTCAAAATTAGGTTAGATAGAAGCCAGATAAAATATAAACCACTACTATATTAAATAGGAATAGTTTTATAATGTTATAATTATAAAAAGTAATCTAATTAATCAGTTAAACAATCTTAAACTAGCACATATTTACAGGAAAAAAATGAGCTTTAGGAATTAAAATGAAGAAAATTCACACTGTCCTTTGTGCTGGGAGACAACAGCCAAGTGAGAAGCACTCCCTGGGGTCATAACATATCACTTAAAACTGACGGATTCTTCATCCATGCCACCCATTCGCCCAGGAATCCTAATCAGTTGGGCAAAAGTTCTCATGTTGGGAATCACATGCAGCAGGCAGACCTTAGCAGCGTTCCCATGTGACCTACAAGCCAACTAATCAAGCATTCTGTATGCACTCAAATTGCTGTGCAATAATGAAATTAGTAAAAGGGGCTTTCAGCCCTATAGACATTCACCGGCTAAAAAAGCCCCAAAATTCCTCTAGAAATACTCACAAGAAGGAACCTGTGAACCTCCCCAAAATTGTCTCATAAACAAACTGCCTGTTCACCTTTCCTAGACACACACATAGGCCCTTATTTATGAAGGAATAGCGACAGGTAGCGACTGGTGAGCGGCCGGTAATGACGGGCACCGCCATGAGAACGCCAGCTCCCCACCACAATCACACATTTATCAAGCCAATCCTGCTTAGCAACTGAGATAGCGCCAGATAGCCACTCATTCATCATTATTCCAGCCTCAGCCCACAGCGCCAGCGTCCGACCTTGAACAGCGACAGGTATGACCTCTCGCTACCTGGCGCGCTCCAATGTATTTCAATGGAACAATTTTTAAATATTAATAATTAATTGTTATTAATGTTTTTTTTTTTTTATGTGAAAATTTCTGTGACCACTTCTGCCATTTTAGATTTAAAAAGTGTACAGAATTGATATTACAGGTCTGATATTAATGTATTCATATTACTAAATTATTTAAAAAATATGGTGGTTTGGGGGTTAAAAAACAACTTTTAACACATCGCCTCCAGCGCTCTGGGGTTTAAACATGCATTTCACAGCGCTTGAATTTTTTAAGCGTGATTTTTTGATGAATATGGTGGAAGTCGGTCGCTCTGACCAGTCGCTATCATGCGCACCCATACATCGCGGAACCTGTCAAATAGCGACTCGGAACCTTGTATTCAACATTACGCCACACCGACTGAGTCGCTGTCAACTACCGAACAACGGCCAAGCACAGCGACTATTAGCGGGCGCTGTGAAAATACCGCTACAGCCGCTCAACTGTCGCTACATGTCGCTATTAATAAATCAGCCTCCCCGTAGATAGTCCACTAGCACTACAGATGCTTTGCTGCCTGATTGGTTACTTCAGTCTTCATTCACCTTCATAGGCCACTAGTAACCATTCCCTTCCTGCCTCATCGTTAGATGTGCCAGCCAAACTATTCAAACGTGCCAGGCTGTATTTCAGATGCAGGGGCAACTTTTGAAATACAAGCTAACCTATAAGAACCAAGATGCTCCTCTACAGAAGCAGGAAAAGTAGAACAGGGGCAGTAATTGCAGTCTATCAAAATCATCTACTTAATCATTTTTGTTTTAACTGATGATCAAAGCTTTGCTCTTTAACCAAACAACAGTGTCTGATCTACCATTAGGATGTCAATCTTGCAGTCAAAATCACAAGATTCTGGAAAAGGGTTTAGCTTTAAAAACTCTGATAAAGCTCAGTGTGTCTAGAACTGCCCTGCTAGACATAACATTTCACGCTACTTATAGTCTCATGATTATCAAGAGAAAACGTGTCCTTATGTGACCAACAGAACTGGTCTATCTGTTCCAAGTTGCATTTGTAAATAGTGCCATCTGGTGGCAATGACGAAAGCTGCAGTTTATTATACTGAGAGTGGTACTGTTTTGGGCAGTTGTGTTACGTTTTTTTGTTTCAGTATTTTTTTTTATTGAAAATGATGACATACAAGAACAAAGAAAACGACATCAGCCTCAAGGTAGCGTTGGCATAAACATTTCTTGGCTTGTTTCCTCTGAATAGCTCAGAACAAGACATTGCAAGACATAGTGATTCTATACAATTTGGCGAAATAGAGGGTTTGATATTTTAAATAAAAAATGTTGGTAGAAGCCTCCTTTTTTATATTATATACAATAACAAGGTCTTTATCTATATATAGGTGCCCACACACAACTGCAACCTGATCAATCACAACGCATATTCATTATATTTCCAAAATGTTATTAAAAAGGAAAATCTTATAAACTTTCTGTTACGTTATAATAGAATATATTGTTTCTTTCAGGATCAGGTGAATAACAAAGATTATCAACCTTTCCAATTTACCAATAATTGATTTGTATGGTACCATGAAATTTTTTTTGTAAAAACATCCCTTCAAAGTTTACAGGATTGCATTCAAAACGCAGCATTTCCTCAATTTGATCCTTATCAAATAATTATCAAATTAGATTTATCAAACAACTCTAAAAGTTTCAAGTAGTGGGTCTAAAATCAGGAGTAACTTTTGTGTTGCTCTGCAATGGAGATTTTGGGGCTGATATTTATGAAGTGTCCCCCAGGCAACATTTTACCCATCTAGTTTCTTACCTGAGGACGCCCACTAATACTTTCTCTCAACATGCCTACCCTTGTATTTTTCTCCACATAGTCAGGGTCAGGTTCGACTGGGGCCAAAAATAAACTTGAGGATTTGCTCATGTGATTTGGATGTCACCTGACTTCCTGTTTAAAAAGCAGGCAGCTTCATTCTCCAAACATCCTGGCAGAAGTCGCTGCAGCGACGAAACTCGTTGATTGTTTGGAGGTTTTACATAGGATTGGACTTTTATAACTTGAAGCCCTCAGGTATGACAAATAAGGAGTCCGACCTTCGGAAAGATTGTGTAGCAATATCTTAGTGCTTTCACTACATCTGGCGAATGAAGAATCCTTTCTTTATCGGACACTGGAGTAGGACATAAGGAAGGCAAATTCACCTCTTCATTAAGATGAAAACCATTTTAGGAAGAACATGATGTTTAAATCACAAGCAGATACAATGAATATATAAAAATAATGTTACTGGTATTATCTTTGGAATCAGTGTAAAGACTATATTGTAATCTGGAGGTCGGCGGTGAGAATTGCTGAGTATCTGAGATGTTTCAAATGTTTTTTTACTGTTGTTGCTTGTGAGTGCATTTTTATTAAATAGATTGTTTTTATGGTGAGACGTATTGCACTATTATTTGTCTCTTTGCTGCTTTGCATGGCTCTTGCTATAAACATATGCCTTTTGAGCTGGACAACTTTGGAGTCCTTGACTTGAAGACTGTTGGATGCAAGCAGTTATCTAGAGACCTGAGTGTGGAGTCAATGCGATTCATTTGATCTAGCTCTGGCAAGAGTTTTGACGCTCTATTTGGTGTGCGATTGGTTTGGTGGTGGAGTATGCCCATTGGATCAACACGCTTTTGCCATTGAAAACTAACTTCCAGCTCTGTGCTTTATTACACTATTTTTTGGGACTAAGTTGGAAGGACTTTATGCACGTTGAGCTTTAATTTTATCTTGTTAGTGCGGTATTTACATTGTATTTTCTGTGTATAAACTTGAGAATTTACTAGCCAGTGACCAGCCTATGAGCTGCTGAGCCCCAACCCCAGTGTGCTTCTGGAGCTGGATAATGAGTACATTCATCAGCAGAAGGGATAGCACTGCAGGGACTGATCATGGCCAGGGGAGGATATGGACACTTACTAACTAAGAGATACGAATGACCTTTTAGTATTGTAGGGTGGAAACTCTTTCAGAATCCTTGTCACATCATTGATGCTGTAAGCCTAGTTGGGGCTGTTGTTTCTTGTTGACGGGCACAATGAGACCAGGTGTAGGGGGAACCTTGGGAAGCAGGAAGCAGGGACCTGATGGGGGTGTTAGAAGACAACTGGCACAGACTCTGGGGTGAGGTACCAGCCCAGGAAGCCTCAAAGCAGTGTACCCTGCTGGGAATTCTCCCAGTGCTCACTACAGCCAGTCGCCTCTGGTCAGGGTATCTCCAAAAGACAGTTTTGAAATAAAAAAAGGCTCTGCTTTTATTTCTGGAAAATGAAAATGTTTGAAAAGCACATGACTGAAAAAAAAAAACAGATTACCAAAAACATCACAAGACGTTTCCCAGACTCTTGCTGCATTTGTTATGGCAAGCATATGTGTATATGTGTATTACGCACCATTCACTCACCTGCCTGCATGCTGACATGAGCAAACAAGTGACCGCTTGTGTAAGTCAAGTTGTGTAGGCCTCGCTTTGCCGGCAAATCAGTAGAAACTGCGCTAATCTCAAGAACAAAAGAAAATAACTTTGCATAAATATTTAGAGATGGCTTGTCCAGTCTGTTGTCCTTAGCCAGTGATGTGTAATTCTGGATTCAGTCATTGTTGTGTTGTTTAAGTAAGGCTAATTTTCACATTAACATCCTGTCATTCTGCTCTACATCTCTTTCTGAGCTATAAATATACATTGCGGTCTACAGTGGGGCATCACAATATATGAAAGCGGACCAAAACCCCCAAAACAACGTGCAGGCTGATTCATTACTAGCGGCAGGTAGCGACAGATGAGCGTCTGTAGCAGGCATTTCAGAGCGCCCGCTAGTAGTCGCAGTGCTCAGCCGTGGGTCGCTAGTTTATAGCGACTCAGTCGCTGTGCAGCATTGTTAAATACTTTGTGGGGAGTCGCTATATGACCAGTACAGAGCTGTATGGGAGCGAACGGTAGAGACTGGTCAGTGTGACCAACTTACAACATATTCATCAAAAAAACAGCCTCACACACCGCCGGCGCTCAAAAATGCTTCGCTGAAGCCCAGAGTGCCAGAGGCTGTGTGATTAAAGGCTGTTTTTTAACATGTATCCACCAGTAACAAAGCAAAAACATATGGAATTACATTGTAAAAACATTGTAACATGAACACATTAATGCGGGACCTGTAATTTAAATTCTGCATAAATATATAAAAAATGAAAAATATTTTCAAAAATGGCTTTTTCTAGGCCAGGAGAGGTCACAACATTGTTTGAGCATAAAAAAAAAAAATAATAAAAACCCCTTGTTTAAAGAGAAGTAAAAGAACGTCCATTGAAATGTATGGGAGAGCAACAGGTAGCGAGAGGTCATACGTGGCGCTGTGCAAGGCTGAACGCCGGTGCTGTACGCTGAGGCTGGGATAATGATGAATCATACGCTACATGGCGTTATCCCAGTCGCTCTACAGAATCCGCTTGATAAATGTGTAATTGCGTGCCGTGTCCGGCGTTCACCTGACGCTACCTGTTGCTACCTCTCGTTTACAAGGCACTACCTGACGCTATCCCTTCATAAATAAGGGCCACAATTTATTTTTCTCCTCCACCCCAGGTACAGGGAGGCCGATTCATTAATAGCGGCAGGTAGCGACAGTTGAGCGACTGTAGCGGCATTTTCAGAGCGCCCGCTAGTAGTCGCTGTGCTTGGCCATTGTTCGGTAGTTGACAGCGACTCAGTCGGTTTGCCGTAATGTTGAATATCGGGTGAGGAGTCGCTATTTGACAGGTTCCGCGCTGTATGGGAGCGCATGATAGCGACTGGTCAGAGTGACCGGCTTCCACCATATTCATTAACAAATCACGCTCAAAAAATTCTCGCGCTGTAAAATGCATGTTTAAACCCCAGAGCACTGGCGGCGATGGGTTAAAAGTAGTTTTTTAACCCCCAAACCACCATATTTTTGGAGACCAATAGATAATTTTGTAATATGAATACATTAATATCAGACCTGTAATATCAATTCTGTACAATTTTTTTTTTTTTTTTACCTCAATAAAATTATCTAACATGGCAGAAGTGGTCACAGAATTTTTCACATAAAAAAAAAAAAAAAAATAACAATTAATTATGAATATTTCAAGATTGTTCCATTGAAATGCATTGGAGAGAGCCAGGTAGCGAGAGGTCATACCTGTCGCTGTTCAAGGTCGAACGCTGGCGCTGTGGGCTGAGGCTGGAATAATGATGAATGAGTGGCTATCTGGCGCTATCTCAGTCGCTAAGCAGGATTGGCTTGATAAATGTGTGATTGTGGTGGGGAGCCGGCGTTCTCGTGGCGGTGGCCGTCATTACCGGTCGCTCACCAGTCGCTACCAGTCGCTATTCCTTCATAAATAAGGGCCATAACCGTTTGGATGTTTTCTGCCCTCAATGCTGCGGGGAGGCCGATTCATTAATAGCGCCAGGTAGCGACAGATGAGCGACAGTAGCGTTATTTTCACAGCGCCCGCTAGTATTCGCTGTGCTTGGCCGTTGTTCGGCTGTTGACAGCGACTCAGTCGGTGTGCGGTAATGTTGAATACGGGGTTAGGAGTCGCTGTTTGACAGGTTCCGTGCTGTATGGGAGCGCATGACAGCGAACGGCCATAGCGAACGGCTCCCAGCATATTCATTAACAAATCACGCTCAAAAAATTCTCGCGCTGTGAAATGCTTGTTTAAACCCCAGAGCGCTGGTGGCGATGGGTTAATAGTAGTTTTTTAACCCCCAAACAACCATATTTTTTGAGAAAAAAAAATACATGTTTTTCAAAACATTTTGTAATATGAATACATTAATATCAGACCTGTAATATAAATTCTGCACACATTTTTTTTTTTTTTTTAACCTTAAAAAAAATATCTAACATTGCAGAAGTGGTCACAGAATTTTTGACATTTAAAAAAAAAAAAAAAAAAACATTAATAACAATTAATTATGAATATTTAAAGATTGTTCCATTGAAATGCATTGGAGAGCGCCAGGTAGCGAGAGGTCATACCTGTCGCTGTTCAAGGTTGGACGCTGGCGCTGTGGGCTGAGGCTGGAATAATGATGAATGAGTGGCTATCTGGCGCTATCTCAGTCGCTAAGCAGGATTGGCTTGATAAATGTGTGATTGTGGTGGGGAGCCGGCGTTCTCGTGGCGGGGCCCGTCATTACCGACCGCTCACCAGTCGCTACCTGTCGCTATTCCTTCATAAATAAGGGCCAAAGCCGTTTGGATGTTTTCTGCCCTCAATGCGGCTTAGTATTCCTGTTATAGTGATTTTCATTTTCCCCAGCTATGCCATTTGTATGCTGTTGGTTTCTGACAGAAGACCATTGTTCCAAACTAGCTGTTTAAGTCCCCCTTCTCCCCCTCCTCACAATCTCATGCTAGGAAAAATTAGAACCTTTTGAAAATAGTGCTAGAAGCAATATAAGAGAAGAGCAAAAAGAAGATTTCATTTTCCCTTTGATGTCAAAATCGTTCGTGAGTATTTTTATCCACTTTATTACCAGGACACAGTTAAAAAATTCAACCATCCATAGGACGTGGTTGTTCGGCATTAACTGTTAAATACAAGATTCATTCATTCATAATTTTTGCTTCTGAGGAACTTGATTTGAACAATTTTATCATTTACCCCAAGTGGAGATAGACCTCTAATGTGCTCTCCAGCAAGTCTTTGGTTAAAGAGGAACAGCGGGGAAGGTTAAAACCTCCCCCAAACCTCACTGGACTCTTCACCTTGCCAAGGGATCCATCTTCTGGCTCCTTCGGTTTCGGGCAACCTTCCATTGGGCGGCTCCATCTTGCATCCCATCATGCACTGTGTGCGCCCCCCCCCGATCTCGCACCTGCTCAGTGTCCATTAATGGGATGCAATCCGGCTTCCCAAAATCCCACGAGACTTTGAGGAGCTGTGAGATCGGCGTGAGACATTGAAGAGTACGGCTAAAGCGGCGCTTGTCAGTCAGCGTCTGCTAAGCGGGTGGTGGGGTGAGGATCAGGCACTGAAGCAACAGGATGTCACCTCAGCAGGCAGCGGCAACATCCAAAAGGTAAGAAGGGGCCGATGGGGGAAGGGGATCGGCCCCTTTTTATCTTAGGTCTTATGTTCCTCTTTAAAGGTCTAAGCTCTTAAACCAGAACAACAGCCTGGCACAGTTTGAAAAGAAAACTCCCCAAAACTCCCTTGCACCATCTGCATGCATGATACTCAATCATTGTCAGCACGTTTGCTCCTGCTTCCACCCAAAGCGCCTCCTCACCAAGTTTATCCTGTTCGCGTCCATATTGGAGAACGCATGAAGCGTCCTTTTCCAGCATCCCAGCTGTGCTGCTGTCTGTATTTAACTGACATAACTGACATAACCCACAATACACAGCAGCACTTACTCTTTGCAGGCTACTGGCAGATCCATAAGACTCCATTGAGGGGGGAAAATTAACCACGACAGGAGTTACAAAAAAATAAACTAATTTTTATGTGCAGCAAGTTGAATTACCATTTAAAGGGATACATATGAGCACTGTTTCTTGTTAAGCCTTGATTACTTTAGACAACAACTTAAAGCGGATCTACAGTCAAAACTGACTATAGCTCCACACTGCTAGTTAGCAGCGGGGCAGCACGAACCAGGCTGATGGGCTGTGCTGCAGGGCTGTGCTGAGTATCCAGGTACCCGCTTTCTTGTTTTCACAGCCAAGATGTACAGTGGGGTCGTCTTGCCCCGCTGCTAGCTAGCAGTGCGGAACTATAGTAAACTTTTCCTGTAGTTCCGCTTTAAGGGAAAGCTTCCCTTTTGGCAGATATTTGCTGTTTTGCCTTATTGTTTTACTCTTCTGGAATGTAAAATATACAATCGTGTTAGGATACCTGTAGTTTAGCTTGCTGTTTCCAAGTCTCTTATATTTCTGTGTGTCTGTGATCCTAAAGTGTGCGTGGCTTTCCTGGCCATGAGTAAATACAACTGACAAGTCCCAGAATCCTTCCACTTTAACAGATGAGCTCATCAGTAGCTTTGGCTAAATCAAGCAGCAGTAACTATATCCCCAAGTGAGAATGCTGCCAGTACACAAGATTGTGATCCCCTTATTTTGAATTAGAGCAGTTGGGGTTAAATCTGTCATCTGTGCCTCTGCCAGTCATATGGTCAGCTACTCAAAAACACCCCTTTGGTGTACGTTGCTAACATAGAGGCCGTTTCATTAACAGCGGCAGGTAGCGACAGTTAAGCGACTGTGGCGGCATTTTCAGAGCGCCCGCTAGTAGTCGCTGTGCTTGGCCGTTGTTTGGTAGTTGATAGCGACTCAGTCGGTTTGCCGTAATGTTGAATACAAGGTTACGAGTCGCTATTTGACAGGTTCCGCGCTGTATGGGAGCGCATGATAGCGACTGGCCATAGCGACCGGCTTCCACCATATTCATTAACAAATCACGCTCAAAAAATTCTCGCCCTGTGAAATGCATGTTTAAACCCCAGAGCGCTGCCGGCGATGGGTTAAAAGTAGTTTTTTAACCCCCAAATATCCATATTTTTGGAAACCAAAAAAAGCAAACATTTTTTTTTTTACCTTAAAAAAATTATTTTAAATGGCAGAAGTGGTCACAGAATTTTTCACATTAAAAAAAAAAAAAAAAAAAATTAATAACAATTAATTATGAATATTTAAAGATTGTTCCATTGAAATGCATTGGAGAGCGCCAGGTAGCGAGAGGTCATACCTGTCGCTGTTCAAGGTCGGACGCTGGCGCTGTGGGCTGGAATAATGATGAATGAGTGGCTATATGGCGTTATCTCAGTCGCTAAGTAGGATTGGCTTGATGAATGTGTGATTGTGGTGGGGAGCCGGCGTTCTCGTGGCGGGGCCCGTCATTACCGGCCGATCACCAGTCACTACCTGTCGCTATTCCTTGTTAAATAAGGGCCATAAACTCATTGTTACTACAGAAATCGGTTTTCTTTTATAACACAAAGTTGCAAGGAAACAAAAAAGAAAAAATCGCAGATAAGCTTAACACATTTAGGACATCCTGGCACACAATAATGGAAGGCTCTCAAAAGTGGAATTACCGTTTAATAGCATAGAGCTAGACATGCATGGTACCTTATGAAGGACCAAAACCCATTCCATGCCTCACTGATTTAGAAGTTAGAACACCCCACCGCATGGAACCCTGTGGTTTCCCCATATATTCATCTTTATTCTCAATCCCACTGTGCATGTGTGGGCCTATGGCAGCATTCCTGCTCTGCATGTGTGGGCCTATGGCAGCATCTCTGCTCTGCATGTGTGGGCCTATGGCAGCATTCCTGCTCTGCATGTGTGGGCCTATGGCAGCATCCCTGCTCTGCATGTGTGGGCCTATGGCAGCATCCCTGCTCTGCATGTGTGGGCCTATGGCAGCATCTCTGCTCTGCATGTGTGGGCCTATGGCAGCATTCCTGCTCTGCATGTGTGGGCCTATGGCAGCATCCCTGCTCTGCATGTGTGGGCCTATGGCAGCATTCCTGCTCTGCATGTGTGGGCCTATGGCAGCATTCCTGCTCTGCATGTGTGGGCCTATGGCAGCATTCCTGCTCTGCATGTGTGGGCCTATGGCAGCATCCCTGCTCTGCATGTGTGGGCCTATGGCAGCATCCCTGCTCTGCATGTGTGGGCCTATGGCAGCATCTCTGCTCTGCATGTGTGGGCCTATGGCAGCATTCCTGCTCTGCATGTGTGGGCCTATGGCAGCATCCCTGCTCTGCATGTGTGGGCCTATGGCAGCATCTCTGCTCTGCATGTGTGGGCCTATGGCAGCATCCCTGCTCTGCATGTGTGGGCCTATGGCAGCATCTCTGCTCTGCATGTGTGGGCCTATGGCAGCATCTCTGCATGTGTGGGCCTATGGCAGCATCCCTGCTCTGCATGTGTGGGCCTATGGCAGCATCTCTGCTCTGCATGTGTGGGCCTATGGCAGCATCCCTGCTCTGCATGTGTGGGCCTATGGCAGCATCCCTGCTCTGCATGTGTGGGCCTATGGCAGCATCTCTGCTCTGCATGTGTGGGCCTATGGCAGCATCTCTGCTCTGCATGTGTGGGCCTATGGCAGCATTCCTGCTCTGCATGTGTGGGCCTATGGCAGCATTCCTGCTCTGCATGTGTGGGCCTATGGCAGCATCCCTGCTCTGCATGTGTGGGCCTATGGCAGCATCCCTGCTCTGCATGTGTAGGCCTATGGCAGCATCCCTGCTCTGCATGTGTGGGCCTATGGCAGCATCCCTGCTCTGCATGTGTGGGCCTATGGCAGCATCCCTGCTCTGCATGTGTGGGCCTATGGCAGCATCTCTGCTCTGCATGTGTGGGCCTATGGCAGCATCTCTGCTCTGCATGTGTGGGCCTATGGCAGCATCCCTGCTCTGCATGTGTGGGCCTATGGCAGCATCCCTGCTCTGCATGTGTGGGCCTATGGCAGCATCCCTGCTCTGCATGTGTGGGCCTATGGCAGCATCCCTGCTCTGCATGTGTGGGCCTATGGCAGCATTCCTGCTCTGCATGTGTGGGCCTATGGCAGCATCCCTGCTCTGCATGTGTGGGCCTATGGCAGCATCTCTGCTCTGCATGTGTGGGCCTATGGCAGCATTCCTGCTCTGCATGTGTGGGCCTATGGCAGCATTCCTGCTCTGCATGTGTGGGCCTATGGCAGCATTCCTGCTCTGCATGTGTGGGCCTATGGCAGCATTCCTGCTCTGCATGTGTGGGCCTATGGCAGCATCCCTGCTCTGCATGTGTGGGCCTATGGCAGCATCTCTGCTCTGCATGTGTGGGCCTATGGCAGCATTCCTGCTCTGCATGTGTGGGCCTATGGCAGCATCCCTGCTCTGCATGTGTGGGCCTATGGCAGCATCTCTGCTCTGCATGTGTGGGCCTATGGCAGCATCCCTGCTCTGCATGTGTGGGCCTATGGCAGCATCTCTGCTCTGCATGTGTGGGCCTATGGCAGCATCTCTGCATGTGTGGGCCTATGGCAGCATCCCTGCTCTGCATGTGTGGGCCTATGGCAGCATCTCTGCTCTGCATGTGTGGGCCTATGGCAGCATCTCTGCTCTGCATGTGTGGGCCTATGGCAGCATCTCTGCTCTGCATGTGTGGGCCTATGGCAGCATCTCTGCTCTGCATGTGTGGGCCTATGGCAGCATCTCTGCTCTGCATGTGTGGGCCTATGGCAGCATCCCTGCTCTGCATGTGTGGGCCTATGGCAGCATCCCTGCTCTGCATGTGTGGGCCTATGGCAGCATCCCTGCTCTGCATGTGTGGGCCTATGGCAGCATCTCTGCTCTGCATGTGTGGGCCTATGGCAGCATCTCTGCTCTGCATGTGTGGGCCTATGGCAGCATCCCTGCTCTGCATGTGTGGGCCTATGGCAGCATCCCTGCTCTGCATGTGTGGGCCTATGGCAGCATCCCTGCTCTGCATGTGTGGGCCTATGGCAGCATCCCTGCTCTGCATGTGTGGGCCTATGGCAGCATTCCTGCTCTGCATGTGTGGGCCTATGGCAGCATCCCTGCTCTGCATGTGTGGGCCTATGGCAGCATTCCTGCTCTGCATGTGTGGGCCTATGGCAGCATCTCTGCTCTGCATGTGTGGGCCTATGGCAGCATCCCTGCTCTGCATGTGTGGGCCTATGGCAGCATCCCTGCTCTGCATGTGTGGGCCTATGGCAGCATCTCTGCTCTGCATGTGTGGGCCTATGGCAGCATCCCTGCTCTGCACGTGTGGGCCTATGGCAGCATCCCTGCTCTGCATGTGTGGGCCTATGGCAGCATCCCTGCTCTGCATGTGTGGGCCTATGGCAGCATTCCTGCTCTGCATGTGTGGGCCTATGGCAGCATCCCTGCTCTGCATGTGTGGGCCTATGGCAGCATCCCTGCTCTTCATGTGTGGGCCTATGGCAGCATCCCTGCTCTGCATGTGTGGGCCTATGGCAGCATCTCTGCTCTGCATGTGTGGGCCTATGGCAGCATCCCTGCTCTGCATGTGTGGGCCTATGGCAGCATTCCTGCTCTGCATGTGTGGGCCTATGGCAGCATCTCTGCTCTGCATGTGTGGGCCTATGGCAGCATTCCTGCTCTGCATGTGTGGGCCTATGGCAGCATTCCTGCTCTGCATGTGTGGGCCTATGGCAGCATTCCTGCTCTGCATGTGTGGGCCTATGGCAGCATTCCTGCTCTGCATGTGTGGGCCTATGGCAGCATTCCTGCTCTGCATGTGTGGGCCTATGGCAGCATTCCTGCTCTGCATGTGTGGGCCTATGGCAGCATTCCTGCTCTGCATGTGTGGGCCTATGGCAGCATTCCTGCTCTGCATGTGTGGGCCTATGGCAGCATTCCTGCTCTGCATGTGTGGGCCTATGGCAGCATCCCTGCTCTGCATGTGTGGGCCTATGGCAGCATCCCTGCTCTGCATGTGTGGGCCTATGGCAGCATTCCTGCTCTGCATGTGTGGGCCTATGGCAGCATTCCTGCTCTGCATGTGTGGGCCTATGGCAGCATTCCTGCTCTGCATGTGTGGGCCTATGGCAGCATTCCTGCTCTGCATGTGTGGGCCTATGGCAGCATCCCTGCTCTGCATGTGTGGGCCTATGGCAGCATCTCTGCTCTGCATGTGTGGGCCTATGGCAGCATCCCTGCTCTGCATGTGTGGGCCTATGGCAGCATCTCTGCTCTGCATGTGTGGGCCTATGGCAGCATCTCTGCTCTGCATGTGTGGGCCTATGGCAGCATCTCTGCTCTGCATGTGTGGGCCTATGGCAGCATCCCTGCTCTGCATGTGTGGGCCTATGGCAGCATCCCTGCTCTGCATGTGTGGGCCTATGGCAGCATCTCTGCTCTGCATGTGTGGGCCTATGGCAGCATTCCTGCTCTGCATGTGTGGGCCTATGGCAGCATCCCTGCTCTGCATGTGTGGGCCTATGGCAGCATCTCTGCTCTGCATGTGTGGGCCTATGGCAGCATCCCTGCTCTGCATGTGTGGGCCTATGGCAGCATCCCTGCTCTGCATGTGTGGGCCTATGGCAGCATCTCTGCTCTGCACTTGTGGGCCTATGGCAGCATCTCTGCTCTGCATGTGTGGGCCTATGGCAGCATCCCTGCTCTGCATGTGTGGGCCTATGGCAGCATTCCTGCTCTGCATGTGTGGGCCTATGGCAGCATCCCTGCTCTGCATGTGTGGGCCTATGGCAGCATTCCTGCTCTGCATGTGTGGGCCTATGGCAGCATTCCTGCTCTGCATGTGTGGGCCTATGGCAGCATCCCTGCTCTGCATGTGTGGGCCTATGGCAGCATCTCTGCTCTGCATGTGTGGGCCTATGGCAGCATCTCTGCTCTGCATGTGTGGGCCTATGGCAGCATCCCTGCTCTGCATGTGTGGGCCTATGGCAGCATTCCTGCTCTGCATGTGTGGGCCTATGGCAGCATCCCTGCTCTGCATGTGTGGGCCTATGGCAGCATCCCTGCTCTGCATGTGTGGGCCTATGGCAGCATCTCTGCTCTGCATGTGTGGGCCTATGGCAGCATCCCTGCTCTGCATGTGTGGGCCTATGGCAGCATCTCTGCTCTGCATGTGTGGGCCTATGGCAGCATCTCTGCTCTGCATGTGTGGGCCTATGGCAGCATCCCTGCTCTGCATGTGTGGGCCTATGGCAGCATCCCTGCTCTGCATGTGTGGGCCTATGGCAGCATCTCTGCTCTGCATGTGTGGGCCTATGGCAGCATCCCTGCTCTGCATGTGTGGGCATATGGCAGCATCCCTGCTCTGCATGTGTGGGCCTATGGCAGCATCTCTGCTCTGCATGTGTGGGCCTATGGCAGCATCTCTGCTCTGCATGTGTGGGCCTATGGCAGCATCTCTGCTCTGCATGTGTGGGCCTATGGCAGCATCTCTGCTCTGCATGTGTGGGCCTATGGCAGCATCCCTGCTCTGCATGTGTGGGCCTATGGCAGCATCCCTGCTCTGCATGTGTGGGCCTATGGCAGCATCTCTGCTCTGCATGTGTGGGCCTATGGCAGCATCCCTGCTCTGCATGTGTGGGCATATGGCAGCATCCCTGCTCTGCATGTGTGGGCCTATGGCAGCATCTCTGCTCTGCATGTGTGGGCCTATGGCAGCATCCCTGCTCTGCATGTGTGGGCCTATGGCAGCATCCCTGCTCTGCATGTGTGGGCCTATGGCAGCATTCCTGCTCTGCATGTGTGGGCCTATGGCAGCATCCCTGCTCTGCATGTGTGGGCCTATGGCAGCATCCCTGCTCTGCATGTGTGGGCCTATGGCAGCATCCCTGCTCTGCATGTGTGGGCCTATGGCAGCATCCCTGCTCTGCATGTGTGGGCCTATGGCAGCATCTCTGCTCTGCATGTGTGGGCCTATGGCAGCATCTCTGCTCTGCATGTGTGGGCCTATGGCAGCATCTCTGCTCTGCATGTGTGGGCCTATGGCAGCATCCCTGCTCTGCATGTGTGGGCCTATGGCAGCATCCCTGCTCTGCATGTGTGGGCCTATGGCAGCATTCCTGCTCTGCATGTGTGGGCCTATGGCAGCATCTCTGCTCTGCATGTGTAGGCCTATGGCAGCATCCCTGCTCTGCATGTGTGGGCCTATGGCAGCATTCCTGCTCTGCATGTGTGGGCCTATGGCAGCATCTCTGCTCTGCATGTGTGGGCCTATGGCAGCATCCCTGCTCTGCATGTGTGGGCCTATGGCAGCATCCCTGCTCTGCATGTGTGGGCCTATGGCAGCATTCCTGCTCTGCATGTGTGGGCCTATGGCAGCATCCCTGCTCTGCATGTGTGGGCCTATGGCAGCATTCCTGCTCTGCATGTGTGGGCCTATGGCAGCATCCCTGCTCTGCATGTGTGGGCCTATGGCAGCATCCCTGCTCTGCATGTGTGGGCCTATGGCAGCATCCCTGCTCTGCATGTGTGGGCCTATGGCAGCATTCCTGCTCTGCATGTGTGGGCCTATGGCAGCATCTCTGCTCTGCATGTGTGGGCCTATGGCAGCATCCCTGCTCTGCATGTGTGGGCCTATGGCAGCATCCCTGCTCTGCATGTGTGGGCCTATGGCAGCATCCCTGCTCTGCATGTGTGGGCCTATGGCAGCATCCCTGCTCTGCATGTGTAGGCCTATGGCAGCATCCCTGCTCTGCATGTGTGGGCCTATGGCAGCATTCCTGCTCTGCATGTGTGGGCCTATGGCAGCATCCCTGCTCTGCATGTGTGGGCCTATGGCAGCATCCCTGCTCTGCATGTGTGGGCCTATGGCAGCATCTCTGCTCTGCATGTGTAGGCCTATGGCAGCATTCCTGCTCTGCATGTGTGGGCCTATGGCAGCATCTCTGCTCTGCATGTGTGGGCCTATGGCAGCATCCCTGCTCTGCATGTGTGGGCCTATGGCAGCATCCCTGCTCTGCATGTGTAGGCCTATGGCAGCATCCCTGCTCTGCATGTGTGGGCCTATGGCAGCATTCCTGCTCTGCATGTGTGGGCCTATGGCAGCATTCCTGCTCTGCATGTGTGGGCCTATGGCAGCATCCCTGCTCTGCATGTGTGGGCCTATGGCAGCATCCCTGCTCTGCATGTGTGGGCCTATGGCAGCATCCCTGCTCTGCATGTGTGGGCCTATGGCAGCATCCCTGCTCTGCATGTGTGGGCCTATGGCAGCATCCCTGCTCTGCATGCTTGCCATGCTCTGCAGACTTGAATGACCACATGGGCGGCTGCGCAGACCAGAGAATGTGAGGATGGGGCAGGGTGTTGCTGCAGTGCCGCGGCCCTGGGTTTTGATGAACCAAGGGAGTGTATGGAGAAACTAAAGTGTTTCACTTACTAGGCATCCCAAATGGATTAAGTGGAAGAAATTAAAAGAGTATAAGAATACATAGATATAGAGGTTTTAGTAAAAATACTAAAGATTTTTTAAGGTGCGCTTCGGGTTGGGTGGTATAGCAGCTGCCTAGAATAAGGGGTCAGTCTTTATTGAGAGTAACATTAAGTCAAAACGTAATAATCTTAAATCAAGGTCATTTGGTTTAGGCGCGCTTTAGGGTAGGGTCCAATGATAGATCTTAAAACGGAGTCTGGTTCTGGTAGTTGGAAGGAGAATTCCTCACTTTTCTCTATGTTTTATGACGAATTCTCCTTCCAACTACCAGAACCAGACTCCGTGCCATAGGCCACACATGCGCGCCTAAACCATATTATCTTGATTTAAGATTATTACGTTTTGACTTGATATAAGAATACATAGTTTCTTACATCCTACTGAAGGTGCCCCCTACCAAATTATTACAGTAATAGAATAGGTAAAGCCTAAACTATTTTCTGTTTTTAACTTGAAGAAAATATGACCGAAAAATCAAGGTTTACAGTTTTACCTGATGATTTCTCTACTGAAGCAAGTGGGTGTGGCCCTTGAAGCTGTGATGTAGCATAATAATCAGCATAATAGGCGGGTCTGTAAGTGCTTTAAGTGCCTGCTTTAGACACAGGCATTCTCAACACCCTGCCTGTGTTTTTAGCAGAGCTTGAATGGCTCTAAGAAGGCCATTCACGCCATCTATATAGAGGGGGTGTGGTCTGGACTAGCTCCTCTAACTAGTATTGGTGGTCCACATTAGTGGGGTGGGGCAGATGAGAAGGTAAATTTCCCTATTCACTGCGCTGAGCTTAGAGGAAGCACATCACTGCAGGAATGCTTGGCAAGGTAAGCTGCTGTTTATTTACCTTTTTTTACATTTTTAACCTTTCACATGAAAAATCCCTTTAAGGAGGAGCACAAGGCATCCCCAACCACAGAACTAAAGAAAACCACCAGCAGATTTTAGGCAGACTAATCTTTAGCGGTCTACAAAAAAAAAGCCTCTGCAGGATCCCCTTTAAAGGTGAATTATAGTAAAATCATCACCTCCTCATTCAAATGTTTGATAGCAAATATCAGCCAATCACGTGACCACCAACAACCATTCAGGTTAGATGTACAAGTCCACTCTGCAAACCCAATTGGTTACCGGCAGTCATGTGATTCAGGTTCGGGGGGGGTTTGAGGTCATCTCATCACATCATTACCGGGTCCCCCTCCCCTACTACACTGTATTCTATCCCAATAATTACATGGCACACTTACCTCAGCAACAAATAAAAGACACCCCCACCCTAGCAATAAATAAATGACATCCCCAAAGACATATATTGGCCTTGGAGAAGTGCAAATGCTGATAGGCCCCAGGTTGTGTTCTCTGTTTTGGGCCCAGTGGAATCAAGCAGTGGTGATTTATTTCTGGCCTGTTTAAACAACATCCCTCTTCATTACAGAAGTAAATGGCATCTAAGGACTGGGGCTAAAACTGCCACAATCTATTCTGTGCCTCTCAGAGCCACCAAACAGGACCCCCACCAACACTGGCCCTGCAGCTGGTGCTATAGGCCCTGCAGCCACCACTGTCTTGTAGCCACTGCTATGTGCAGTATATGTGCTAATATGGGTACTGCTGCTACAAGCACTGGCACCACAGGCACAGTTAAGGTAGCACACCCTGGGGAAGAGAGGGGATGGCCTAACTATAAATAGCCTACAAAAATGATCACCTTATTTTGCGGTATGGTAAGCTGGTACAACACAAAACTAATGGAAGTCTAGTGAGGTTATACATTTTACAAGACCATAGGTATAACTAAGTAGAGCATGTAGCTTTGCAACAAGCAAACAGAGGATGAGGGAGGGAAACTTTTTTTAGAGATTGGATACTGGTGACAGCACTGGTTGGATAGGGGCATCTAGATTGATGGATCCCCCACCCGCGCATAACCCAACCGCAAACACATTTGTGCACACTTTTCTGCCCTCTAAACATACCATAAATCAGGCGCAGGAGCGTGCGCCAAAATGGTGCTAGCGGAAATTTCCAACGCAAAAATTGCAACGCAAATTGGCACAACAACAAATGCATATCCCATGACAACCATGAATTATGCAGAAGTCCGAGCGTGACTTGGTGCTCCAAAAACATGCGCAAATTTGTTAGCGCGAATCGACCCCAGGTGTAGACTGTGCCCTGCTGTATTTTGAATAAAATAAAAATGCAAATTCCTTTCATTTTTACTAGGGCACCATTCAGCACCACATGTAAAAAGTACACTTTCCCTTCATTTCTCACTTAAAGTGTATTGTAATACTCCAATGTGCACCATTGATTGGAGTAAGCCTATCTCATGGTTCATGCTAGCAGATTATATACATGCATCCAAGCAAAGTAATTTTACCACCACCTAGATTAATACAAAATTGCAAGGAATGTCAAGGAAAATAATTACATTATGTGGCAGTGCATTGTACTGTGGGACATTTGATTGCAATATCCGATATTATAACAAACTATCCTGGAAGCAGCTTAGGGTTTATGAGAGTGAAAATATCATGTTCAATGCTACTTGACAGGTAATCATGACACTAGTAGTGTTCAACCAACTAAACACCAGGCAGAGAGAACCTGCTAATAAAGCACACCAGAGGCAATATTACAGCCAGACAACACTAATTAAACCATTACTGCATCATGTTAAAAGCTATGTTTAATATTACCCTACGGCAACATGTTAAGACACTATTAGGGACATTAATATATGTAACAAAAAATGTTAAATTGATGATTAGGGAAATGATACACCTACCTTGTCAGACATAGAGAAAGCAACATATCCTTAGGATGTCTCCTAGTTATATAGAAGGTGTATAATGTGACAAGCTCTTCTAGCAGCCATGAATTCCTAGTTGGTCTTTAAACTCAGAGACGGAAGAGTATCAAGCATTGTCTGTTCTAATAAACGCTAATTCCTAATTCCACCAGATAAGCCTTGGTGCAGCTAAAGGCTGCAACAGCTTTACTCGTCATCTTAAAAAGAAAAAGACTTCTAAGTCAACCAAGGCAATCCTGGTAAATAGACAGAGCTATGCCAAAGGTCGGGAAACCCTTAGCAGCAATTAAAGCAATAGGATTATTTCCATTATCCCTAAAAAAAAGCTTGACTTGCACAAGAGACAACAGGGAATATGGTTCATATGGTTGAAGTGGTACTATACAATAGCTCAGAAGGTATAATACAGCTTTATATCCTTACAGCTGTTATGCAAACTATGCTATATGCGAACTATATGAATGGGGTGATTATGTCTGTGCTGAAGACATAGCCAAGTGTTCTGATGCAGGTAAGGGGCTTTTCTGTGCAAGGATTGAACCCTTTGCCAACAGGGTGGAATAGATTCAGCATCAAAATCTGCCTTGTTCGCCAAAGTACATCAGGGTTTTTCTGTTCAGCGCAGTTTGATGAGCACCTGAGGAGTACTCCATTGGATTTAATAGATGTTCCTCCAAGATTGCCTCTTTAGCTTATTTTTGCATTGGTATCTTATATTTTGAGCTTGAACTTCAGATAGTTAACTGGTATTTGAAGCATACCTGATGAAACTTTACTTTTCACATTTTTGTAAAACTCATTAGATAAGGCTTTTCAAACAAACAAGACGCTCCCAATACACCACACATATATTTCAAGACGAGTATGAATTAATTAATAATTACCTTTATTTGCCATGTGCACAGTGCGCACAAGGAATTCTTTTTGGTAACATACACTATTCCAATACAATATAATGCAATACCATACAAGGAATATGTAGTAATACACTACAATAAGTCAGACGTAATATCATCCATAGCACCCACCTAGACTATTACAGGCACTGAGTCTGCAAACACTCTTAAAGTGGACCAGGATTTTGGTCCACTTCCCCGGGGCACCCCAGGGTGAAACCCCCGGATGAAACCCCCCAGATCACCCGATTCAACTCACCTCACCCCGCTCCTACGGCCCATGCGTGGCCGCTCGTCTAATCAGCGCGTCAAAGCTTAGCTGCTCCAAGCACGTTGGCGGCCGCATCTCGCGCTTCCCTCTAACAGGGAGCGCGCCCGCGGCTGCCAATCACAAATAGCCGGCGCAGACATGCACCCTGCTAGAGAGAAGCGTGAGATGTGGCCGCGGCCCACACATGCGCCATTGGACCGGGATTCAGGTAAGCTTTGCCGGCTTCCTTGGGGGATTCACACAGCGGGGCATCCCGATTTTGGATGCCCCGCGGCGAGGGATTGGATCCTCATGGGTGTTGGTCCACTTTATGGGCATAGTTCAAAACCTCTCAGCTAACCTGCACTGTGTCACTTTGTTATATTTTTGATCACTTTTAATATTCTGTATATATTGTATGTTTTCACATATATTGCACTTTGCACTATGTTTGTTTGGGGGATAAATGGGACCCAGCTAATTCCATATAGGGACGCGTTTTTGAGATGTGACCATTCTGGCATTATTTGTTTTGCCACCAGCGCCCTCTAGTGTTATGTTTATGTACTAATTGTTTTTAATCAAAGAGATTTTAACTAATGTAGTTATATATATGTATATATATATATATATATATATGAATGAATAAAAGATTATATTTATACTTTGGAGTAGTGCAGTTTGATACTTGAGTGTTGGGGGCTCTGTGGAAGCCCCGCTTGGGTTTTTGTTAGGTTTAATTGCTCAGGTTTGCACACTCCCTTTGTGGTCTAAGTTGGTGCAGCCATTTTTCTGTAAAGTTCTCTCAGCTTGGAGCACTGATGAAGACATGGACTTCATGAGTAAGAGGATGGCTGGAGAAAGAACTCTTGAATCTTGTAGTCCTACATAGTGGCAATCTGTAACAGCGACCGGTTGGGAGGGGGGTAAACTGTTCATGACCAGGGTGTAATGTAGGTGTCTGAAATGATCCTTCTGGCTTGTGACAATACACTCCTCTTGTACAAGTCACATGGGGGGTTAAGGGGGCGTCTTTTCTACAGTTCTGATTATTTGCTGGATTCTGGTTGTATCCCTCTTGCTTGCAACTCCCAGGACCGAACTGATGACCGCGTTATAAATAGTAAAAGGGATCTTCCTGGGAAGGCCGGCCTTTTTCAGTATACATAAAAGGAAGAGCCTCTGCTGTGACTTCTTCTGGACATTGGAAATGTTTCTGTTCTACCTTCCAGAAACTTTGTATTCTTGACCCTTTGTATCTCAACCCCACTGATGACTATAGCTGGGGTGATGGTGGGAGTACGTTGAAAATCAACAATAAGCTCCACTGTTTTCGCAGAGTTGATCACCAGGCCATTCTTGACACACTTACTAGTGCATTTGGCTATACAATGCCGGTATGCCTCCTCTTATCTTTCTAATCAGACCAATGGTTATTGTGCCAGCAGCAAATATTTTAAAATATTTTGACTGTATCAGCTGTGAAGACACAGTCTTTGGTATACGGGGAAAAGTGGATTGGAGAAAGGATGCAGACCTACAAGCACCATTGAAGTGTCCCAAGATGATGATAAATGCCTCCGGATACTCCCAGCCTAAGATACCCTCGGCAATGCCGATTGGGCTGTGTTCACATTAGCAAGGGATATATACTCTGACTATTGCAGAGAACTCTCTCAGTGAGTAGAACTGTAGCAGAGCTAGAAAATCTAGCACTGGGAGGAACTCAAGCAGCAAGATGGCGCCTGGAACGGCAGCCACGGCTGGAGGCTCCTGGTGAGGAGTTTCATACACAGTGTTTCCTTTGGTTATTTTTGTTCTTTTTTGGGCTGTTGCCCATTGTTCACCCTACTATACACCACTCCATTCATTGTGGGTGGCTTACCTTTTTGGGGGCCCCCATCGGATGTTCAGGCGGCGCGGCCATTGCACACGTGGTTGCGGCTGGAGGAGTGCAAACGCTAGAGGCTGCAGGGAGAATCGGAGCACGCTCGGTAGCTGCAGAGTGACGGCGGAGGGTGCAGGAGGACAGCCAAAGACACCAGGAGGCTGTGTGGTGGTGGTCTGGCTGTGTGGGGGCAGCGCTGGAGGATGGAGACCGTGGGGATAGCGCGGTCTGTGCGGCGTGACCGTGAGGCAGCGCTGGAGGACGGAGGGCGCGGGAATAGCACTCCTGGGCGGCGTGAGCGAGGGACAGCGCTGGAGCTGCGGTACAACGCGGTCTGGTCGGCCGCAAGATCGAGGGCAGTGGAAGAGCAAGGTGCGGGGAGACAGCTGGTAACTTGAACGGTGAGCTGCAGATCTACTTATGTGGAAGCCTGTGAGGACGCCTGCCGCGGGAGTGTGGTGCCCCAGCTGCTATTGATGTATGGCTAGATGACGCTGATGACCAATGGAGGAGAGGTGATGTTTTTCTTTTCTGAACATCACGTGTGTTTTTACAATCGTAACACTGAGTACTGTTCAGCTCAGTACTTGAACTCAATGCTTACACACATTCATTCACTCTACACTTATAATCTTTCCCTGCATACTGGACTCCTTGCTGCCACCCAGTGGCCAGCAAGCTTTATTTGGACATTGCTTGAGCCTTCTCTCACTCTGATGACACCTACTGGCCAAGACCTGCTGTTACTCCAGGAACTCTTATCTTGCTACCAGCTGCTTTATTTGGGCATTGCTTAAGCCTTCTCTCTGCTGACACCTACTGGCCAAATCCTGCTGTTATTCCAGGAATTTTTACCTGAATAGCTATTCCTCCACCATGGAACACACTTACACCACCATTAACCCGGAAACATATAATCACACTCCCGTTAATCGAAAAGTTTATACCAGAGAACTGCTTCTCAGGAAAATCACCATCAACTGTCGATATGCTCCAATCCCAATTTCTCACTACTGTACAGTACCGTCATCTCGCACATCAACCACATCTCACGTACTTACGTTCGTCGTAAAAGGAGGAGGGGCAAGCGCGCCGGTGCTTTAGTGAGATTAAGGAGGAGAGGATTTCGTTCTGCCATCCCGGACATTCATCTGGCCAATGTTCAGTCCCTGACCAATAAGCTAGATGAGCTGAGGTTGATGTGCAGCAGGAGGGAATCTAGGATGTCGCGCTCTGCAGTTCTGTGTTTTACTGAAACTTGGCTAAAAAACTCAATCCCGGACTCTAGCCTGGAAATTGAAGGGTTCACCATCCATAGAGCAGACCGGGACTCGGATGCAACTGGCAAAGCTAGGGGAGGAGGCATTTGCTTCTACACCAACGGCAGATGGGTCAAAAATGCTCATGCGTTAGATAAGAGGTGTACATCTGACATAGAATACCTGGCTCTTATCTGCAGACCTTTTTACTCTCCACGGGAGTTCTCGTGCATTATTCTAATAGGGGTGTATATTCCCCCTCAGGCCAATGTCATCATGGCCCTCAGCTCATTATCCGAGGCTATCACGGACTACGAAAAGCTGTTCCCAGACTCATTTGTCATAGCTCTGGGTGACTTCAACAAAGCATGTTTTAATCTCGAACTTTCCAAATTTATACCACATATTACTTGCCCTACAAGAGGGAACAACATTCTCGACCAATGCTACACAACAGTAAAGCGTGCTTACAGGGCTGTTCCCACAGCAGCTCTGGGATACTCTGATCATTGCTTACTACATCTGCTACCTCTATACAAGCAACGGCTGAAGTCAGTTACTTCCCAAACCAGAACAACCAAGGTCTTGTCAAAGGAGGCCATCGACCAGTTGCAAACCTTTTTTGAGTGTACCGACTGGGACGTCTTCTACTCTCACTCTATAGAGCAATGGACTGACTCAGTGCTCTCTTACATTACCTTTTGTGAAGACACAATTGTACCATTCAAAATCTTCAGGAACTATGGCCACTTCAACAAGCCATGGTTCATTAACAGCATAAGGAAGTTAAGGAAGCAGGAGTCTGCACACAGAGATGGGAACATCCTTATGTTCAAGAAGCTGAGGAATTCCCTGTCCAAGGAGATCAGGGCCGCAAAAAGTTGCGCTAAGAAAATGGAAAAGCAGTTCTCCTCCAGTAACCCGAGAGAGGCCTGGTAGGGTTTTCGGCATCTTACTAACTACAAAGGGTCCACCCAGATACTGAACCCTAGCAGGCAGCAAGCAGAGGAAGTCAACAACTTCTACTGCAGATTTGATTCAGCTCCAAACATGGCAGCTTGCTCCCCCCAGTCCCTAAATCAATTGCTATCATCAATCGACCATAACATTGATACTAATGGCTCTCAAACAACAAACACACTCTTGGTCTCAGAGATTAAAATTGCCCAAGTTCTCAAAGGCCTCAACATAAGGAAGGCGCCAGGACCAGATGGGGTATCCACAATCTGCCTCAAGTCATGTGCGGACCAGCTATCGGCAGTGTTTTCAAGGATCTTCAATGCCTCCCTGGAATTGGGCGTAGTTCCACACTGTCTGAAGAGATCCATCATTGTCCCGGTGCCAAAGAAACATTTGGCCACTGAGATGAATGACTTCAGACCAGTTGCACTTACATCCGTGGTCATGAAGTCATTTGAGAGGATTGTGCTGGAATACCTGAAAACAACCACCGGCAGCCTTATGGATCCCATGCAATTTGCCTACAAGGCAAATAGATCTTCAGACGATGCTGTTAATATGGCCCTCGACTATATGTATGAGTATTTGGATAAACCAGACACCTATGTCAGAGTTCTCTTTGTTGATTTTAGTTCGGCATTTAACACCAAAAGTCCAAACCTACTGGTGGAAAAGATGTCTAAGCTCAACATTCCTCATAACATCTGTGCGTGGACAGGGAGCTTTTTAACAGAGCGATCCCAAATAGTTAGACTTGGTCCGGTACGGTCCAGTGTCAGGCACACCAACACTGGTGCCCCTCAAGTTCTGTCACCCCTCTTGTTTTCCATCTACACTAATGACTGCACCTCCTTGGCCAACTCTGTGAGGATTGTAAAGTTTGCCGATGACACAACCGTCATAGGCCTGATCAAGAATGGAAAAGAAGATACCTACCGAGGAGCAGTGGAGGAGCTTGTTAGTTGGTGCACTATACACAACCTGGTCATTAACCCTTCAAAAACCATAGAGATGGTTGTGGACTTCAGGAAGAATCCGGCACCCATGACACCCCTGTCCATCAAGGGACAGAAAAGAGGAAGTGAGACAAAATTTCTGGGTGTGACCATCTCCAACAACCTCAGCTGGGAAAGGAACACCATGGCTCTACTGAGGAAAGCACACCAGAGACTCTTCTTCCTGAGGCAAATGAAGAAGGCCGGTCTGTCGAAAAGGTTGCTAGTGCTCTTCTTCAATGCCGTCATTGGTTCTGTACTGTGTTTTTCTTTCTCTGTCTGGTTCGAGGGATCTACTAAAAGGGACAAGTGTAGACTCCAAAGAACAATTAAGACAGCAGAAAGAATAATTGGAGCCCCGTTACCATCCCTGCATGAACTGCACGAACGCAGAACCAAGACTTGGGCAGAAAAGATACTTCGGGATCCCTCCCTCCCTGGACACGCCCTATTCCATTACTTATCATCTGGGCGGCATCTTGCGGTACCAGCCTGCAGGACTTCTAGGTCTAGGAAGGGTTTCTTTCCTTTGGCTGTCCGCATACTCAACAATAGCCAGGCATCATAGGCCCCGTCTCAAGTCAGTATCATTTGCACTTTGTATCATTTGCACTTTGTATCATTTGCACTTTAGAAGATTAACTGTGTCTGTGTATCTCTGTTTCTATGTTCCCCTTCCTATGTTACTGGAACTGAAGTTAACTGTTTACTATTGCACTGTGTATATGCGAAAAAGAATTCCTTGTTCATCTCACGATGTACTTGGCGAACAATAAATTGAATTGAATTGAATTGAACAGTACTTGCCCAGAATATAATCCTGAGTCCATGTTTGTGTAAAAACAGATCCTGCATCCCTTTGCTTGCCTGTGACTGCAAGGTCGTGATCCGCTTTCTTTTATCTTTGCCCACTGACAGCTTTATGGATAGCACTACCTCTTTACATTTACTAAAACAATGCAGCTAATGTAACTTTAAATATATACGTTGTGCACATTTCATACATACAATATACGGAATGTTTTGAATAAATAGTAACTCGACTCTTTTCTATTGCCAAAAAAAAAGCTTTAGTTCATACTTTCCACCGTTAGTATATGTGATATGCCACTCTTTAGAGGGGGCTTTGCGGTAGTTTGTAAATGCAAATATTCTCATGTTCTACAAGCCGTCATTACTGTTTGTCATATAGGTTTCTACTCTAGTAAACAGAGAGAACCTGCATATGGAAACATTTTGCCTATATGATGTTCCCCAGGGGAGACTAGGAATGATGTCTGTTGAATTAGTGGTGTCAAAATGTGCTGCTGGTATTGGTAAAAACAACCCTATGAGTTACTGAAAGGTAATTTTGAGTTCAGGTTCGAGGACGAGAGACTATAAAGGAGTTTTTGTTTTGCTGATAATGGTCCTAACTATACATTTACCATACAAGGGCACTCATTAGTGATGAGGGCAATAACCAGATGCATTGTAGCCATAGTAATGCTGAGATGCTATATGTAAGCAAAGGAGAATCCGCTACTTCGGTGGACCTTTTAGGTCAGCTTTCTTAGAATAGTCTGCATGCTTTAGACAGGAATTATAAAATAACGTGAGCATACTTTTGATCCTTAGAGTGCAACACAACTTGTCGCAAAGTTCACTTACTTATTTTTCTTTCCCTTGCTGGGATTCAACTCTGTTCAGGACTCTTATACAGGCACTGCCATCTTGCCTCAGAACCATCATATACTGAGGAGAGGGGTCAAAAGTGCAGGGGGTGGGGTTATAGCCGTGCTTTGCACAGACAGAGCAGAGCTGGGGTCAGGAAAAGGACAGCAATCCCACGATGCAGAGCGACACAGTCAGAAGACACTTCCTGTCTGCAGGCAGACTGAGACACCACGGGCTGCCTTCTTGGATGTTTAAAGGCTCAGTAAATGCAATAGGTGCAGGTAGGATGATTTTTAATGTGGGCAATCTGTATGTACAGGGAAAAGAAGAAAGTACAATAAAAAATGTTTGTTCCAGTTTTTCCCAAGAATTTTTTACCTGAGATGAAACATTTTTTCAATGAGGTCTACATCTGCATGCATGATACTGAATCATTGTCAGCACTTATATCTGCTCTTTCACCCACTCCAAGCTGAAATGCCACCTCACAGATTTTCTCCTGGTAGCGGCCATTTTGGAGCTTCCGTCCCCAACATCCAGCCATGCTTCTGCCTGAATTCAACCGACATAACCCCACAGTGCATAGTGGCAGGAAACTTCCTTCTTGCAGGTGGCCTGCAGCTCCATGAGATGCTATTTTGTTTTTAAAACTGACAGAAGTTAGAAAAAGGTATATGGGGATGGGGAGGGATGCCCTGGGGAGGGATGCATATGAATACTGCCTCTTGTAAGGGTGTTGGTCCAATTTAATTATTATTAACATTTAATTATTCCACATAGCCCATAGTGCTCTGTTATTTCCAAACTTTAAGAAAAATCTCTTACCTCATTACAAAAATTATATTGTTCAACTTTGAAAATGTCCCATAGCAGGAATAAATGATATTTTGGTAAAAAATACAGCAAAAACATTTTATTGCAGTGTGTGCTAAAATGAAAAAGCTTGCCGAGATGTAGGTTGCAATTCACACCTCCAGGCTTACCACTGGTGCTTTACCATATATTTAGCATGACCCTCAATTGTATTTACATTACAGTGTGCGGTTAGTACTAACTGGCTGTACCAAGCATGCCCAGTAAAAACTGTATTAGCCTAAGCTGATAGTTCATTGTAGTTACACAAGTTAAACATTTTATGATTACCTAGCTCCTTGGATATATAGTTCTGACATTACTACACAATTGTATTCTTTCTTGCAAATCTTTTTTTCTTCAACATGTGCTATTCTGAGGTTTTTTTCTTCACCAATATTGACACATCACCTGTCCTTAGGTACATTTGCATCTAAAACACCACTGTGGCAACTTAAGCTATCAATCTGCTAATAAGAGGGAATAGAACATATGCATTACAAGGTAACTAGTATTATTGTTTATTTATAAAGTGCCATCATAGTCCGTGGCTCTGTACAAGGTAGAAACCACAAGGGCTACGCAGGAGTACATCAGGAGAGAGAGTCCTGCGCTTGCGAGCTTAAAATCTTATTGATTACTCAGTTGCCTCCTCCTCCTCCACCCATATTCATGACAAAATACAGCCATATGCATTTTAACAATATTAGAAGCTTCTTTTTGTGCATGAATGTCCATGACTAATGATTATTTCTTAGTATGAAAATGTGTTGGCTCAAAATGGAAAACACACACACACTTAGGTGTCCATTTGCAAATTAAACAGTAGGAGGAGCTAAAGAGCAGGCAAATTATTTTTCTAGCGATACAAAGCACTGCAACACTGTAACTTGCAAACACGTGTCTCTAGATTTACTATTACATTAGCAGCATGTGTATTTTTCTATTTTATCTGTAAGCTGGAAGCCAGAAAAAGATCTCACCTTATCCCCTATGCAGCTGTTTCAACTGATAACCGATGAAGAGGTTTTCAAACAAAACTGCAGAGCTGGATATTTCCCAAACTACAGATTCAGTTGTCTTGATTTTTTTTCTCCGGATATACCATGAGCAGACATAAGACTATAGTGAATCTAAAGACTTCAATTCCATTAGACCCACTAATGTCCCTAGGGGGTATTCTGATTTGGTATGACCCACAAGTCTAGGATCAGGTTAAATACAACCTTCTTCTGGGTTCCCCAGTGGCTGACAGATACGTGCTGCAAGTAGTAGAACTGCCCCCCTGCTCTGCAAACCACCACTAATAGTCCATTTTCACCAAATGATTTGTGAATGAATTACTAATGCAAACACAATCGCCAGTCAAGCTTCATTTCGTTTTGGTTGACATCAAATTTCACTGCATTACTGTTGGGATGTGGAGACAGAAATCGACCACAAGTAGGACAACACAGATACCTTGCTCCCGATCGCTCTAACAAACTAGCAAATAAATTGTCAATGTCTACATGCAAATCTTCTGCCCTTCCTTTTGTGCTCCTTCATTTTCCCCAGGCACCAGCAGTAGAGCTGCGCCATCGTTCCATCTTCTTCAATCTCGGATGCATTGCGGCCACCCCATGGGCAGAGCCGGCTACAGGTTTGTGGAGGCCCTTGGGCAAGACAATCTTAGTGGGCCCCAAAGTGGTGAGTCACATGATTTCATCTTTCAGTTCCGCTGCCACAAATGGGTCATCTCCTGCTGCTGATTGCCCTCCAGTCCTTGTCAGTTGTCACCTTCTTCTCACTACCTTCTCGCTACCTTCTGAGCTTCCATCAATTGTCCTCCATTTCATGCCACCTTCTCCATTGTTGCTGATCATCCCCTATGAGCAGGTCTGCAGACAACACCCGGCATTCAGTGGTTTGTGTCCGCTGTAAAATAATACCATGGCCACGTGTGAGCCTGAGTAGGCCCCTGAAGGTGCCAGGGGCCCTGGCAATTGCCCAGGTTTGCCCTGTGCTGGCGCGGGCCCTGCCCACAGGATATCACACCTGCACATTGTAGTATCTGGTCATTTCTGGTTCATTTTTTAGTAAAAGATGCAAGATTTCCCAGAGCAGCTGGGGGGCAGGGGTGGCACACAGAGGACATGTCAGCGCGGCTAAGCCCACCGCTATCACTCACAAGTGGCTAAAACAGTGGGGAGCAAGATTACTGGACCCAATGAGTGGAGCAAACAGCAGGATGTCGGTGAGCCAGAGGACAGTAACATTCAAAAGGTATGCAGAGCTGGGGGGGGGGGGGGTTGTAATCGCCCCTGTTTCATTAGAGGTTCTATGTTCCTCTTTAATCCTTTCTCTACCAGCCTACCTAGAGATGTCACCCATGTCAGGCCATTGTTGCGCTATACTTGTTTAACTGTGATTTTTGAAGGAATGTCCAGGGACTTCCCAGGAAAATTATATATGATTGTTTTTTTCAGCAGAGTTTGGGCTTAAACATGAAATGTTGTGTTTGTAATATTTTCAGTTCTTTCTGAATATTTTGGGTGAAATATGTGAACATTTGTTTTTATTTAAAGAAAAAAAATGTAAGTCTTTTACCACAGTACCACCCATTACTGCTCAGGAGACACCTCAAATTAAAAAGAGCACTTCAGAAGATTTTCAAATAAAATACAACTACTATGTGGACTTCACAGTTTTCCCCTTGTTTGAAATACCCTTCATAAGCTATAATCAAAAAACACTTGAACCTGTGATAGGACATTTTTACAGGTTAGGTACATAATTTCTTTGAGTGTTTGGAAACCACATCACCCTTTGGGCTATGCAGAAACATTATTAAGCATACCCCATAGGCTGCTGTTGTTTCTAGACATTCAAAAAATGATGAGCCTCATCTGTAAAAATGCCCTTTTGCAGATAGAAGTGATTTTTGTTGGAAAAATCAGAACAAAACAATATTGCACTTTTTTGTTTTCAAGTTTAAAAGCTCACTGAGATGGAGGTTTTATTTTATACTTGCTTCACTACATAATTAGCATGTCCCCCATTGTGAGATAGTGTGTGTTATTATGTTAAAAGGATGACCTGTTTCCCAGAACACAGTTGATGTACAGTCCCGTACTAATAGGCTGCTGTTTTCAAGACTAAAGCTACTGCAGTCACTATTTCTGAAAGAACACACTTAAGACTAATAAACAGCATTTGTGTAATTACATGAACACCATGTGCCTGATGAGATCATAGGGAATACGTTATAGCTTAAGGCAATTCATGTTCTGGGATTGTCTTTTCTATACACCCATATGCTGCCAGTATGAAAACTAGGAAATATGATCCTTTGAGGTTAATTTGATAAGTGAGATGATGAAATGTACAATGTTTTTGTGGATCAGGATTTACAAGGGGCCTGATTTTACCAAACCTGCATTGATATATTCAGATGCTGTGCAAAATACAAAACTGGCATTATTTTATGAGAGAAAAGGGGGGAGAGAGGTAGAGGAAAAATGATGTGGGGTATGTAGTGCCGACAGTCAGAGTGCTGAGGTATACCTGGTTTGGATCAGACAAGGTTACAGTAAGGGAGGGGGTTGGGATTTTCCTTGCGGGTCCACTTGGTGCCTCCTGAGTCCCTGGAAGACAGGGTATGTCTAGACGGGGTCCCTCGGAGGTCCTGTGGAGTCCTTGGAAAAAAGACCTCAATTCTATCTCTGACTGTGTAATCTTATTTATTAAGTTACATACAATTATATTACAAGTGAGTAAATGAGCACAATCTGTTAAAAGGTTAGTGTCCCTAACAGAGGTGCTAGTTCAGCCTTTGTTGCTGAAAACTCCATAAGACAGTCTATGAATAGGTGTCCTGTGTGTGGGAGGGGCTTCAGTACTTGCCCGTCCACATTTGGTCTATGTCCATTGGTGTTACTCCTCTGTTTGTAGCAACAGTTGGTGGTTTTTACCACAGTTTGTAGCAATTTGTTGTTTCCCTCAGTTTTGTAGCAAGAGGATGGAACTCCGTCACAGACACGTTTCGCCTATGGCTTCCTCGGTGTGGGAGTCCTTGATATATACAATTGAGAGGGGGAGGGGGGGAGGGCCCGGTGCCTGGAGTTGTGGTATGTTAGAATGTCCTCATATTCAATGCGGTATAACCTTCTGTTTCCGCTTTGGTATTTGAAATGTTGTCTTGTTAGGAGATCAGAACCCTCCAAGTCCACTGCGTGATGGAGGGTAGTGCTGCCGCTGAAAATGTTTGGCGCTCGTTCAGATTGTGTTAGGGTTATGTTTCTGCGGTTCCCGTGGGGAGCGCTAGCCCCTGGGGGGGTTAGACGGTGAGAGGGATATTTAAGGGGAGCTGGTTCATACAGCCCCCTGTCATTACTTCAGCCTTGAGGAAGACCCCTAGAGGCTCGGAACGCGTGGGCTTGCTGCGCGGTTGCTTTGCTGCCAGTGACATAGTAAGGATTTTGATTTGTGTTTTTTCATGTTGTTACCTTGCACCACCGTATTTTATTGGGCCTGCTTATAGTTAGGGGTCTTGTTTATGGAAAATTGATGCACGTCTGTTTTTGCACTTAGCACTTTATTATTATATATTAATGTTGTACCCAGTATTAGTCACAATTCATTGAAGCACTTTATATTAATATGTACCTTGGCAGGATGGCTCCCCCATGTGGCTGGTTATGGAACAGCACTGGGATAATGCTGTAGTTTTTTAATATGTTTTTAATGTGATTATCATTAATAAAGACTACTTATGCTTTTACTTTTGTGAGAGTGCAACTGTCAGTCCCCAGGGACCCATTCAGGGGGGTGTTTGGAGGGCATCCCCAACTCTTTGGTGATATTGTGCAATTACAGGGTCTCCTATTGGGGCAGTGCACCCCTTATTATTATGTAATGTATTAGAGGTGCCACACGCAGTACTCTCTTTGAATCTTTTATATGTCACAGTATCAGATGCTTTAGAAAAGTCAACATGTACAATATCCAATGACTCCCCCTGATCCAATCTTGAACTTACCTCCTCATAAAAGTTGATTAGGTTTGTCTGGCCGGAGAAATTCCTCATAAATCCATGCTGATATGGAGTAATAAGGTCATTTTCACATAGGATAATATGCCTTAAAAAACCTTCAAACAGCTTGGCCACCACAGATGTTAAACTTACCGGTCTGTAGTTCCCAGGTTCCCCCTTAGACCCATGTTTTGTATATTGGCGCCACATTTGCTAAGCTCCAATCCCTTGGAACAGCCCCTGTAATTATTAAATCTACAAATATTAAAAATAATGGCTTGTCTGCTTGAGACGGCGTTGCACTTCTTCCTTGGTTAGACCAGTGACATTTAATGGAGGGTTTTGGTTATTCCCCTGCATTTCACTCGGCATGTCACATTCTTTTGTGAATATAGAAGCAAAGAAGTTGTTTAGTAAATTTTCTTTCTCCTCATTTCCCTCTATAGGGGTCCCCTCCTTGCTTTTCAGGGGGCCCACACCCTCAGGTTTGTACCTTTTGCTGTTTATGTAGCTAAAGAACATGTTGGGGTTAGTTTTACTCACTTTGGCGATCCAGCTTCCTGTCTCCAGCTTTGCTGCTCTTATCTGTTGTTTACATAGTTAACTTTTTTCTTTATAGTTTTTTAACACTTTCACTGTCCCTTCCTGCTTTAAACTTTAACCCTTTGAGTGCCAGCCTTCCCAGAATTTTTGTCACCCTTTGTTGCCAGACCACGTTTCACTATTTGGCACTACATATGTTCAACCTTTATTTTTGAAGGGATTTCCAGGGATTTTTCAGGAAAATTATATATTGTTTTTTTTAGCAGAGTCTGAGCTTCAACATGCAATGTCTTGTTTTGCCTTTTTTTAGTGTATTCTCAATACTTTTGGGTGAAATATGTTCAAAAAAATAAAAAAAAATCTATTTTTTGTAATTTGTAGTGTTTTTTTGTAATAAAAAATGTAAGTTTGTCAATAAAATCTTATTGCGTGTGAAACCCCAATTTCTTCCGGTCACAGCGGTACCACATATGTATTGGTAGACACCCTTTCCTGCCCAGAAGACTCCCCCAAACTGAAACAGAGCTTTAGGAGATTTTCAGATAAAATACAACTATGCTACGCGCTAAGCGCGCCTTGCAGTTTTTCCAGAAAAACAACCCTTTACATTTGAAATATGACTATATATTCTCTGGAAGTACACTCCTCAAGTTTTCTAGGCGTACCAGGCTTGTTGACATGGCACAGTTTTCTGGAAGTAATCCCTCAATCAATTCTTTGGTTGCGCAGAGTTTCCCTAAAAAACAATATCATAGAAGAACTAAAGCCAAATTTTCCTAAAAAAAACTATATGCAAACAAGAAAAAACAAGTAAAACAAGTAAAATCTGAAAAAGCAACATCCCCCGAACAGAACGGTACCCAACAAGCATAGCTACTGTCAAGGGAAGAGTTGACACCCCAAACACCCCAAAGTAAAGCATGTGCGTAACGGTAATCATGTCCCGCGACGCTCAGATGACAGCTGCTGGAGTTCGGTGGAGGCAACTGAACTTCGGGTCCCGGGTGCCGGGTAACAGGGTCACCGATGACCCTAGCAGCCCAAACCAGGAAGTGATGGAGAGGGCGATTTCTCGCGATCGGAGGCCCATGGGAGGGATCGGGGCTGTAGGTGAGTAAATGTCATTTTTTTTTTTGTGCCAGCGGCCAAAGCGGGGGGGGGGGGGGGGGGGGGGGCGCTATTTCGGGCGCCCTCCTGAAGACAGAAGAGCCCCGGGGGAGGGGGGGATCAGATGCCCCCCGGGTGAAGAGAAGACCCGGCCTAATAATGAGGGGTCAGGTGAGTTTTTAAGTTTTATATTTTTTTTACTATGGGGGTTTAAAGTCAGCTACGTGAGTCTCATGTAGCTGCCACTTAACGGTAGGAGAGGCGACTACGTGAGACTCACGTAGCTGGCACTAGAAGGGTTAAATGTATTTTTTTGTTGTTTATTGCCCCCTTTGTTTAGCCACATTGGTATACACTTATTTCAACCCTTTTATTCCTGTAAGGTATATATCTCACTATCACAATGAAAATTGAGTATTTCTTTGAAAGTATCCAATTTACTGTTCATGCTTTTGTTTTCAAGGACATTTTCCCAGTCAATGCAGTTCAGGGCATCTGTAAGCTGGTCAAACTTTGCCGTTTTGAGGTTTTGCGTTTTTGTGGCTCAGTGATAAGGCACCCTAGTGACAGGAAATTAGTAATATCATGATCACTGTTTCCAAGGTGTCCCCCAACCTGTACCTTTGTTACCTTATCTGGTACATTGGTTAGTATTTTTTTCCGTTCTACAACAGGCGAATTGGGAGGGGGGGGGGCAGGGCTAGGAACTAAGATTGAGTCTCCTTCCAGCGGAGAAGGGCTGATTCCGGAAGGGGGGTTTTATGGCATGGGGGGTGACTAGTACCTTTATATGGGCAGCAGGTGAAATCTTTTTTTCCCCAGACAGACTAGTTGTAATAGAAAGGTAATGTTTAGGGAAGTCAAGATTGTTGGGGGTCCTGATAGAGTCTCCCAGATACTCAACTGGCAGGTAATGTTTTACAATTGTCAGATTCGTAGAACATGTCCCATGGAAGCCAGAGTTGCCTGTGTTTCTCCTTTATTCACTACAAAGAAGTGGTGAGGTCCTCCATGCACCTAATATTTTCTACTCTCAGGATCCGAGAGCTCAGGGAGGGGTGTGATAAGGCTCTCCAGTGGCCAGGGTAACTTGTAAATTAACTTGTAAATTAGTTGTAATTCTATTTAATGAACACTGAAAGCCTTCTGCCTACCTTAAAGTTTGACACATCACTTGAAACAGTAGTAATAATAGTAAATGTCAGTTAGCTTACTGCCATCCCTAAGCTTGTAGATATGCATTGAGGGGTCAAGGAAGCCAAAGCAGGCCAAAAGCCAAGCCAGGGTTGATAACCCAGCAGCCACCACCTGAAGTGCTGAGGATATCACTGGATTGCGGGGATCGGGTAAGGTTTTTTTTAACCCCCCCAGTCGGCCTGCCAGTAAGAATGGGGTGGCTTAGACTGAACTTTAACAATGCCCAGTTGGTTTGTATATTAAAATGTTAACCTATGATATGAGTGAAATATACACATATTGAGAAAAGGACCTAATCAAATATTTAGTCACAACACAAGGTGTTGTAATCACACAATTCCCTGTAATCACAGAATTCTCTGTATGGATAAGTCAAAGGACTGATATAACGTTTCAAACAAAACAATTGTATCTGTATATAAAATAATTTCATTTATCCTACTTGACTACTTATTTGTTTTTTTGACAGAATATATTGTGTTCATTTAATCAGAGGGAAGGAATGTTTGGGTGTAAACAGCACATAAAATGACAGATGGATGTTGCTGAGGATATAATGCAAAGGACATAATCCTTTTTTAACCAAGCAGATTACATGGGTGACAAGAGTGGCAGTAAGCAAAATGCCTGTCCCCTATGGATACAGCCAGCACAGCATTAAAATGTCTCTGACCAGCAAAAAACAATTGCCAGTCAATGTATTTCCTGAAAGAACACAGCTCTTCAGTGTTGGTGAGTCATGTCTAAGGCAGAAAGTATTGTATGTGTTAGTTGATAGCTCACAGATGACACGTTATATGAGACTTGGACATCCTTAGGCTCTGCTAAGACAGTAACCAGGGTCTAAAGTTAGGTATGGGTTATGGTATCTGTAACTCCATTAAAATGCATGATGGAAAATACACACACACACACACTTACTTGATACTTTTCAAGAAGATAAATAACATGATTAGAGTCTTGAGAAGGAGCACTTCCTTAATCATAAGAAGAAGATGTAAGAAATGTACTTTATACACTATGGGATCAATTTAGAACCAGGTGAGAATTCTCACTTTTTAGGAGAGGAAATTGCCATTGACTTTCATTGTCTACCTTGAGGCGGATTCAGAGCCAGGTGAAAATTAACACCAGATATACCATGAAAGTAAACGGTAGTTTTCTCTCCTAAAAATAAATGAGAATTCTCACCTGACTCTGAATTGACCCCTATATGTATATTACATAAACTACATGGGCAAAAGGATGTAAAAGCACATGAAACCCCTATGTGCTTCTGGTCTGTTTTAAAATGATAAACATAAATGAAGGGTTGATTCCCCTTGCACATTGCTTTTCTCGCCTTACAGGAAAGAATCGCTCCTATTAAAACAGAAGAACAACAGTGAGGACAGTTACTGATGTTGGGTGATCCCTCACAAATGCAATTCTATATACAGTACTCCTAAAGGTGTTCAGTAAGTTTCAGGTATAGTGTTTGTGCTGGCTTGCCAATGTCTTCCAGACTATAGACTATGTTTTGTAAACAGGGCCATTACCACAGCGAAAAAGGTTCTTCCAAAACTGATGTCACAACGTTGTCATCTTACTGGACCTGTCAATCAAAGCAAGGTGAGTTAAACACTTAAAATAAATAGTATTGGACCTTACATTGTGCCCATGGGTGATTTGAAACGTGATATTGGGGACTACAGTCATGGTCCTCACTTTACCTACTCTTCATGATTGAGCTGTTTGGTCAATAAGAACTTCTGATGTGCTGACTTACTAGAAAGGTCTTGTTTTATAGCAGATCCATGTCAAACATAAGCCATTAATGGGTAGAGGTATCCACAAGTCATGTAATGAACATTAGGTAAATAAACTAAGCCCGTGCCCAGGGTAAATCCATGTTGGCAGTATCAAGTGTAGGAACCACAGGATGATACAATAAGAATTATGCACATAATGTAATTTCAGGAAATGGATTATTGCTGTTACAAAATCTGCATTGTTTGTGGTAACTATGCAACAGCTTGGAGAGTAAGAATTGTACAGGCTTATTCTAACAAAACAGACTGCCAAGGTCAAGTTATATGACATAAGATATTGCAGCCATTACTTTGTGTTTCCTAGAAATTGATACCCAGGCTCCTTATGAATATCCTGCATTTTAGAAATAATAGACAGTATGCCCTCCAATGGATTCCTACACCTAAAAAATAAATATGGCAGATGTGGGTCTGGTCTGCCCTCCAATGGACCCCCCTTTTCCAATTGTCTGCAACATTCTGAGACTAGCAGTTGGCACCCCTTCCCTCTTGGACCAAATGGTGGCAGTCAGTTAAGAAAAAACTTGCCAATTAAATAAGATGGCCTGGGACTTATCGTTTCCCTGTATGTGATGCTACTCTGTGCGGCCTCTCAACCTGAACATACCAAAAGACAACCGTGTATAACAGCATGCACTTCACCTCACACATTCCCCCTTCCTGACCATCGCAGATAAGAGATGGCCCTACCCCCTACATCCTAAAAGCTAGAACTTTTTGGAGGCTTAGGCCAATCAGCCAGTATAAGCAGCGGTAACCTGGAACCAGGGCACAGATCTGTGTGTCAGGGCTGTTTTTAGGGGAAGGCAAGCAAGGTGCCGAGGCCATTGGTTTTCTGCAAATAAGTCAGGGCCTCTGTTAATGGTACAGGCCAAACGAGAGGCCCCTTATCCCCCATATTGGGCTCAGTCATGGGGAGGGAGCACTGCCTGCTGCTAAGGTAGAGGCACAGCATAGCACATACCTGTATGGAACAGCAGCAGCCATATAGGATGGGTGAGGAGGGAGGAAGAGAGCTATTTTGCCTAGAATCTGCCCTGCAGTTCGTATATCATCCCCCAAACTTTATGACACACAGCATAAGGACATTCAGCAGACCCGTCCCTTCTTATTTTACAGACTATAAATCTTTGTCAATCATTTGAAATCAGGTACTTTTCTGCAATAACGGGATGAAAATGTTATAAGTACAATAGATGAGGCCAAAAACAACCCTTGATATTTCATGCATGCAGATGTGTACAGTACATTAATACCTGGCAAAAGAACAAATGAGGACAAGAGGGTCAGAGCATTGCGGGTTTAAAGTGGACCAACACCCAGGGGTGATCGGCCCGGGAATCTATAAGTTTCCTGGGCCGATCACCTCCCTCAGAGATCGGGATGTCCCGCGGTGAGGGACCCCCCCCAAAAGCCCCAAAAAACTCACCTGATCGGCGTGCGCGCGCCCGCGCAGGCCGTTTGTGAATGGCCGGCGCGGGCGCGCGCTGTCAAAGGGGCGCGCGGGAGGCGGCGGCGGACGCGCTGTCTTGTCCGCAGCTGTCACCCGCTTGTCCGTGGCTACGTGGGAGCGTGCTGAGGTGAGTTTTGGGGGCTTTCTGGGGGGTTTTACACAGCGGGGTGCCCCCCTGAAGTGGACCAAAACCCAGGATAGTCAAAATCCTGGGTGTTGGTCCACTTTAAAGACATCTGGAATAAGTGACAGTGGCATCACTAAGTGACCATTATCCTTCTTGATAGTCGATGACAAAGAAGTTTGCATCTGTTTGCACAACCATCTTGTATTTTATCTAATGGCTGGCGGAGGGAGCTGCTTCATATATCACATATCTGTTTGACAAATGATAGGTCAGAGTTCAATGCCATTTGTGTGTTAGCTGTTTATATTGAGGAATTGCTGGGTTGCCCTCCTTTGGGGTAACAGTGGCAAAATAAGTCTCTAAATTAGAGTTCCCTGATGTTTTTTATATGCATGTGCTTACCAGGAGGTCACATTGGGAAAAGTGACTCCTGTGTAGCAGCATCTTCATCCATTCTGTATGCACCTGTCTTTACAAGATAGCAACATGAACACTAAACTGGCTCTAGCCCTTCCCTATGTTAAGAACAATCAAAACATATCAAATATATTGTTGTTGGACTTGGAATTTATGATCAATGGCCAAACTTGTCTGTATTCATAGCCAGGAGCCAATTCCACATCAGTTCTTCCATCAACTATTCATGCAGTAGTGCTGCAAAAGATAATGGGGGTCATACTAAATATTTGGTGAAGTGTGCATTGCAGTGTGCATTGCGGTGTGGATTGCAACCTGCATCCCGGTGAGATTGACATAAAAAAAGTGCAAAAAAATGTCTTTTCTACATTTGTTCCCCCTAAATCACTTGTACCTGTGATGGGGCATTTTTTTGGAGATTAGGTACATCCTTTTTCATTGAGCTAAGGATAATTGTTTCTAAGTTTGGAAACAGCAGAACCCTATGGGCTATGCATAAAAATTGGTGAAATCTTATCCCATAGGGCGCTGTTATTTCCAAACTTTAAAAATATATCCTTACATCACTGTAAAAATAATGTACCTAAACTGTAAACATGCCCAATCATATGTACAGGTGATTTTGGGGGGAAAAGACAAAGACTTTTGCACTTTTTTGCGTGATATCACTAAAAATCTCACCGAATTGCAATCCACACTGCAATGCACACGGAGGTCACATTGGCTTCACCAAATATTTACCATGACCCCCAATAAATCGGTCAGCACCACTGAAATCTAAAGAGCTTTAACATGCTACTTAGCTACCTAAGGGCCCAAACCAAGGGTCACAAACTAGGATCTTTGGTAAACTTACACATCATAACTAAACAGTGGCAGTCTTTAGAAAAAACATTCCCATCCCCTGTGTCAGTTGCCGGAGTACATTTCATCATTCCAATTTTACCTCTGCCTTGAGGCTGTCATCTCAGTGTTGTCTTTGGCTTTCTTTGTGCTTCACTCCCCAAATCCAGTCAACAACACAGTTTTGTTACTTCATACTGTTTCCTTCCTTTGTTAGAAGATATTGTCAACCTTATACAACCTTATACAATGCACAACGTTGCTGCCCTGCAAAGCGCCTCAATTTTTTACTGTTGACTGAAAACTGCTTCTAAGCCTAATTTGGCCTGGGACAAAGTCTATGTTTAATTGTAAATGAAATCAAGCAGTCAGGAGGGGGGTTTCTGCAACACTGCCTGTTATGGGATGATAGGGGTCTTCTGCCACACAGCATGTTATGGGATGATGGGGGGGGGGTCTCCTGCCACACAGCCTGTTATGGGATGATGGGGGGTCTCCTGCCACACAGCATGTTATGGGATGATGGGGGGGTCTCCGGCCACACAGCATGTTATGGGATGATGGGGGGTCTCCTGCCACACAGCATGTTATGGGATGATGGGGGGTCTCCTGCCACACAGCCTGTTATGGGATGATGGGGGGGTCTCCTGCCACACAGCATGTTATGGGATGATGGGGGGGTCTCCTGCCACACAACATGTTATGGGATGATGGGGGGACTCCTGCCACACAGCATGTTATGGGATGATGGGGGGTCTCCTGCCACACAGCATGTTATGGGATGATGGGTGGTCTCCTGCCACACAGCATGTTATGGGATGATGGGGGGTCTCCTGCCACACAGCCTGTTATGGGATGATGGGGGGGTCTCCTGCCACACAGCATGTTATGGGATGATGGGGGGGTCTCCTGCCACACAACATGTTATGGGATGATGGGGGGACTCCTGCCACACAGCATGTTATGGGATGATGGGGGGTCTCCTGCCACACAGCATGTTATGGGATGAAGGGGGGTCTCCTGCCACACAGCATGTTATGGAATGATGGGGGGTCTCCGGCCACACATCCTTTTATGGGTTGATTGGTTTATTCTGCCACACAGCATGTTATGGGATGATGGGGGTCTCCTGCCACGCAGCCTGTTATGGGATGATGGGGGGTCTCCTGCCACACAGCATGTTATGGGATGATGGGGGGTCTCCTGCCACACAGCATGTTATGGGATGAAGGGGGGTCTCCTGCCACACAGCATGTTATGGAATGATGGGGAGTCTCCTGCCACATAGCATGTTATGGGATGATAAGGGGTCTCCTGCCACACAGCATGTTATGGGATGATGGGGGGGTCTCCTGCCACACAGCATGTTATGGGATGATGGGGGGTCTCCTGCCACACAGCATGTTATGGGATGATGGGGAGTCTCCTGCCACATAGCATGTTATGGGATGATAAGGGGTCTCCTGCCACACAGCATGTTATGGGATGATGGGGGGGTCTCCTGCCACACAGCATGTTATGGGATGATGGGGAGTCTCCTGCCACATAGCATGTTATGGGATGATAAGGGGTCTCCTGCCACACAGCATGTTATGGGATGATGGGGGGGTCTCCTGCCACACAGCATGTTATGGGATGATGGGGAGTCTCCTGCCACATAGCATGTTATGGGATGATAAGGGGTCTCCTGCCACACAGCATGTTATGGGATGATGGGGGGGTCTCCTGCCACACAGCCTGTTATGGGATGATGGGGGGTCTCCTGCCACGCAGCCTGTTATGGGATGATGGGGGGTCTCCTGCCACATAGCATGTTATGGAATGATGGGGAGTCTCCTGCCACATAGCATGTTATGGGATGATAAGGGGTCTCCTGCCACACAGCATGTTATAGGATGATGGGGGGGTCTCCTGCCACACAGCATGTTATGGGATGATGGGGGGTCTCCTGCCACATAGCATGTTATGGGATGATGGGGGGTCTCCTGCCACACAGCCTGTTATGGGATGATGGGGGGTCTCCTGCCACACAGCATGTTATGGGATGATGGGGGGGTCTCCTGCCACACAGCATGTTATGGGATGATGGGGGGGGGTCTCCTGCCACACAGCATGTTATGGAATGATGGGGGGGTCTCCTGCCACACAGCATGTTATGGAATGATGGGGGGGTCTCCGGCCACACAGCCTTTTATGGGTTGATTGGGTTATTCTGCCACACAGTCTATTATCTGGTGATGGGGAGGTTCTGCCACACAGCCTGAAATGGGGGTGATGGGAGTTCTGCACGCTGCCTGTTATGGGGTGCTGGGGAGGTCCAGCCACACAGTCTGTTATGGGGTGATGGGGGCTTCTGCATGATGCCTATCATGGGGGTGGGGGATATCCGGGTCAGGAACAACACCTGGGATGTGGGTATGTTTCTCAGAGAGAGGTGAGCAGTGATGAGGCCTGTGCAAGTTCTGTGGGATTGCTGGCTATGTGGGTATACCAGGTGATAGTTGGGGGTTACACACAGCAGGGCATACCAAATCGGAATGCTATGAGGAAATGAGGTCTCACTGGAATCATTTGGACTTCAAGGAGGCCTTTGTTAAGAGGTGCAATGATTGGATATGGCAAATCTAGGGAGTTGAGCAGGAGCTGCCATTGCATATGTTTCCCCTTATACTTTTCTAAACCACAATTCAGTCCACCAAAAGCAAGTCCTGTTGGTATTAACGTCACACCCTGCTTATCCCAGCAACATTGAAAATGCCCCAAATTTTCTGAATGTATAAACAATTTGCCCCAAATTTTCTGAATGTATAAACAATTTGATAATGAGCAGGACAGGACTAGAGGAGGGGCTAACCAGGGCTCATGCCCCCAGGGGCCTACTCCACTTGGTGCCAGGAGCAGCGATTGTTCCACAGTTGCTTATGGGAGGCCTCCACTAGACTTTCTGCCCAACGGCCTACACCACACTTAATCCAGTCTTGACAAAGGGGGTAAACTCCCCAATATACATCTTTCTTGCGAACCTTAGAGTTTCATAGTTTGGCTAGTCAGTATAAAAAAAATGAATGGTACCTAAAATAGGAAAGTATTGTTCACTTTTAGACCTAGCTGTCAGTTAAGCTTTCACATTATTTTTTTAATGGACCAAAAATCTAAATAAACTTTTGGTCCACTATCAATATTCCCCCAATTTTGGAGGCACCAGAGAGGGAATCACTACTTAACAATCTGGTGTCGTGCTGTATACTCACCTTCTTCTGGGTTCATGCAATGATCACAATAGTTCTGCTGCTCTCTCTACTCTGCAGCCGTTGTTGACGCATTTTTCTGCATGTGATTAGCACAGGAACACAGTAGAAGGTGAGTATACAGATTTTCAGCAAATTCAACTGTCTGCTAGTTAATATTGACAGTGTACCAATATTCTGTTTTTGCTTCACTAATGCAAATTTGGCACTGGAAAGGTTCGCCCTACAGGTGGCACAGTGCAGGATTTATGTGCCAGGCTAGTGACAGGTATGTTTGCTTTAGATACAAGTAAAACTTGTACTACATATCTTCACTTTCTCAGTAATCCACTTTCTTGAAACCTTTACGCAGCCATTAGTTATATTTAGGTACAAACTTTATATTGGCAAGAAAAATCTTGTTCATCATAAATATCATCATTATCGATTTAGCTACAAAGCATAAAGCAATGGCGCATTTGCTCCAGTGTGGGGCAGTGAAAGCACGACATGGAACACATAGGTATTGTTTCTAAATAATCACGAGAAAGTTGCACAATGCTAAAGAGGACATCTCAACACATGCGGGTTTATCTCAAGAATGAATAGCACTTAGCTATGAATTGGACTGCTATTGTGCTGCTGAGAATGAGAACAAAGAACTAAGCACAAAAAGGGTTTTCACGGATCATTCTAATGTTCCAATGCAGCCCGTGTTTTTGTTACTATATAGTGCAAGCATCAGCAGGCTTTAGCAAAAAGCTTAGTACAGTTTTGGATATTGGATATTGCACTTTAAAAAAGGTTTAACCATTCTTTGGATGGAGCAGGTATGGTTAGAACAAATGTGATGTGTCGTTGGTGATCCCATTGGAGAGGTCTAGGTTTAATTTATGCTTGGTCACTAGAGACAGAAAGCTTATGATAGATTCATCACTAGACTAGACATCTGCGCTTACACCCCCCCTTCAAAAATGATCTGACCTTTGACTTTACACAATATTTTACGAACTATTATAGAGTAATATATGGCCAGTTAACATTTGATTTCAGCTAACGTCCTTATGTACATGACTGTGACCTGCTGATATACTGTACAGTATTTTTTGTGCATCATAAGTGCCCCGGACCTGGTCAAATTCTTAAACTTTTGCACTATAGGCTCGATACAGAGACAAAAAAATACTTTCGTTTTAGTGCCGATCTGTTTTTTTTGGGAAAACAAAGCTCGTATGAGTGTGCAAGCGATTCTATGCATGCATTGCAATCCTTCTGTAAAGTTTCCGTTCGTACGGCAGATTACGAATACCAGGATGTCATTTTCCAGCGTGACTTTTCCGTTTCATTTTCACATGTTACAACGTAGGCTTTTGTTTTTGCCCTTTTCCCATCGTCTCCTCCCACGAATCCTTTACATTTCCCGTTAGTTTCTGTTTCCCTTTTTCAATAAATAATCGTCCAGACGGAAATCCTTACGATCTTGCGCCTGCGCACTACAAACTTAACTCATTAAAGTGCTTGCCTACATATTTGCCACCCTCACTTCTACTGCAATGTTTAGCTAAATCACTTAGCACTATCCTCCATCTTCCCTTTTGGACCCTTAAAGCTCACCCAAACCACTTAGCACTATCCTCCATCTTCCCTTTTGGACCCTTAAAGCTCACCCAAACCACTTCGCGGTTAGGTTCTTCTTCCATTTTAGCCCCCTAAAACTTACCCATATCACTTCTCGGTCATGTAAATATTCATCTTTAAATATTTCTGGGCCCATTAGTTTTGTGTTAATGTATTTTGTAAATGAAATGACACTGAAACATTTTTTTTTTTATTCCATCATAAAATATAAAATCTTTAAAAATTTTGAAAAGTTCAAATGTTTACAACTATAAAAAAACAAAATACATAGCAATGGCAGGCCACAGAACATTATTCTTCATCTGTGGTCCCCAACGAGTCGCGCAGCTCCTGCATCTCGCCCACCAACTGAAGGACCCTGACACTCAGTTGTGCCACTCTGGCACGTGTGGTCCCTGTTAAAAAACATAAATTAAAATATTGGTATAACCTTGTTGGGGTCATACTGCAGTGCCCCCCCCCCCCCCCGTATGGTCCAAACACCTAAATCTGGACTTCAAAAGCCAGAGGGCCCTCGCCACCACGGCCCGGGTTTTGCATAGTGCCCAATTAGAGAACCTCTGGCCTGCATTCTGCAGGCAAAGAACGGGCATCAGGAGCAAGGGCAGGAGTGGATATCCAGAATCCCCTGAAAGAATTTAAAAATACTAACATAAAATACACATTCTAAGCTACAATATTGTTTAACATGTCATCAAGGGCTAAAAACAGCCATAGGTTAAGATATGAGTCATCAACTATATTCATTGACATATAGTGAAAATGGATTGATGGAATGTGAGCAAACTTACCCTGGAGCCATCCACCAGATAATTCTCCTGACTCAAACTGACGAAATAAGCCAGAGCTCTGCAATACATAAGCATCATGGGACGACCCTGGATGCCCTGCAAGAACACTGAGGAATCGCATAGCTAGACCAAACACTGCTTGTATGTTGTGTGAGTGGCACATCTTGCAGTTCCTGCAACCAAATCTAAAATAATTACACAAAGCAAAGGTAACCGACTTAAACAAGAACTCCTACAACAAATTTAGATTCAAGTTCAACAATCCAAATCTAATTCATAAAGTACATAAGTCTAAAAAAGTCGGGGAGGCCGATTCATCAATAGCGCCAGGTAGCGACAGATGAGCGACTGAAGTATGGCGCTATGAGCGCCGCTAGCGTCAGCCGCGGGCGGTAGCGATTCGCTATAGCAGGCCTCCTCAGTCGCTACCTGGCGTTGTTGGGAACAACGCCTACATTGCTGAATATGATGTTGGCCCTCAGCTTTGTAGGCGCTGTCAGTCAGTGTGACCACGCTATTCTACACAGCGCCTGCGCTTAGCTTTGCTGTGGCCTGGGAATCCAGTACCTTCAGAATAAAACACATTGCAACATGTTTCTTTACTTTTTTTAGTTTTTATTTTGTGTTGAAAAGGAAATTAAATTAAACCAGATATTAGAATATAAATGCAAAATAAAACATAATTAAACACATAGCCACATTTTAATTTATTTTATTTATTTTTTAAAGAAAAAGGAAATACAATTAAACCACCAATGAGAAAGAAAATGAAAATAAAAACAGAACAGAGAAAGAAAAGGAAAATAGAAAAGGAAAATAAAAACAGAACTGAGAAAGAAAAGGAAAATAGAAAAGGAAAATAAAAACAGAACAGAGAAAGAAAAGGAAAATAGAAAAGGAAAATAAAAACATAAATGAGAAAGAAAAGGAAAATAGAAAAGGAAATAAAAACAAAAATGAGAAAGAAAAGGAAAATAGAAAATGAAAATAAAAACAGAACAGAGAAAGAAAAGGAAAATAGAAAAGGAAAATAAAAACAGAACTGAGAAAGAAAAGGAAAATAGAAAAGGAAAATAAAAACAGAACTGAGAAAGAAAAGGAAAATAGAAAAGGAAAATAAAAACATAAATGAGAAAGAAAAGGAAAATAGAAAATGAAAATAAAAACAGAACAGAGAAAGAAAAGGAAAATAGAAAAGGAAAATAAAAACAGAACTCAGAAAGAAAATGAAAATTAAAATAGGAAGTAGAATGCAAAGGAAACTTACAACAGAATTAAACACATAGCCACATGTATCTATATATAGTTGATTTTATTTTAACACTAATAAAAAATTAAAAAAGTAACAGAAAAGAAAATGAAATTCAAAAGTCAAACAGAAAAGAAAAAGCAAAGTAAAGGGCATGAAAGTTTGTAAAGTTCAAATTAGGGTTCAGGGTGCATCTCTTGGTGCCTGAAAAAATAAGAAAAGTGCAGTTATTATAGATCTTTAAAGTAGTATTGTTGTAGCAAATAAAAAAATGCATTACTTGATAACCAACATTGGCGTCTTACACCCCCCTTAGAGTGGTTTGGGTCATCTTACACCCCCCTTAGAGTGGTTTGGGTCATCTTACACCCCCCCTTAGAGTGGTTTGGGTCATCTTACACCCCCCTTAGAGTGGTTTGGATCATCTTACACCCCCCTTAGAGTGGTTTGGGTCATCTTACACCCCCCTTAGAGTGGTTTGGGTCATCTTACACCCCCCTTAGAGTGGTTTGGGTCATCTTACACCCCCCCTTAGAGTGGTTTGGGTCATCTTACACCCCCCCTTAGAGTGGTTTGGGTCATCTTACACCCCCCTTAGAGTGGTTTGGGTCATCTTACACCCCCCTTAGAGTGGTTTGGGTCATCTTACACCCCCCTTAGAGTGGTTTGGATCATCTTACACCCCCCTTAGAGTGGTTTGGGTCATCTTACACCCCCCCTTAGAGTGGTTTGGGTCATCTTACACCCCCCCTTAGAGTGGTTTGGGTCATCTTACACCCCCCCTTAGAGTGGTTTGGGTCATCTTACACCCCCCTTAGAGTGGTTTGGATCATCTTACACCCCCCTTAGAGTGGTTTGGGTCATCTTACACCCCCCCTTAGAGTGGTTTGGGTCATCTTACACCCCCCTTAGAGTGGTTTGGGTCATCTTACACCCCCCCTTAGAGTGGTTTGGGTCATCTTACACCCCCCCTTAGAGTGGTTTGGGTCATCTTACACCCCCCTTAGAGTGGTTTGGGTCATCTTACACCCCCCTTAGAGTGGTTTGGCTCATCTTACACCCCCCTTAGAGTGGTTTGGCTCATCTTACACCCCCCTTAGTGTTTTTTTGGGCTCATTTTGATGGGAGTTCAAATACATTTAGCCAGTAGTGCAGTACTTGCATTAGAGTGAAGGGTAGTTAGTTTACCGCAAAAAAAGAAGTGATCATCCTTTCCCTTAGCTCATCGCCAGTCTGGGTGTCCTCACTTCTTGCTGCGGGCATGTTGGGGATTTCTGGCACCAGTGCTGTCTCCTCGGGGGCTTGAATTCGGTGGCAAATACAAATATTGTGTAGCACACAGCAGGCAAGGATGATCTTGGAGACCTTCTGTGGGCTGTAGAGCATCTCTCCTCCTGGCCGTGCCAAACAGAGAAAGCGTGCTTTCAGCAGGCCGATGGTTCTTTCCACAATGCTTCTGGTCTTGCGATGCGCTGCATTGTAGCGTTCATGGGCAGAGGTCCGTGGGTTCCTGACCGGAGTCATGACCCACGTTCTCTGCCCATATCCCTTGTCCGCTGTAGAAAAAACACAAGGAGAGAGACAGCAATTAGTACTAGTACATGTTTTTTTGTGGTTGTTTTGTTAAATTTGGCTTACTAGGCCACATATTTGCTAAATACATTGACATGGTTAATTTATTACCCAGTAGCCAGCCAGCTGGCATTTCGTTGTTATCAAACTTCCGGCACAGGACTGTCCGCTGCAAGACGTAAGAATCGTGGCATGAGCCGGGGAACCCCGATCTCACCGCCCGCAGCCTCATGTCTGGGTCACAGACAACCATAATATTTAGCGAATGGAAATGCTTCCGGTTCCTGTAGGACAGCTCCTGTGCACGGGGAGGGTGGAAAGGGATATGTGTACCATCAACGCACCCTAGCACATTCAGGATCCCTCCCATCAGATAGAAATCATGTTTTATTTTGGCAACCTCTTCCTCATCCTCAGGAAACTTGATGTAAATTGGGATTAAATCACAAATTGCCAGAACTACCTGGATTAGTATGCGGCTCATAGTAGCCTGGCTTATCCCGCTGAGGAGGGCGGAGGTTGCCTGGAAGGTCCCTCGTGCCAAAATATTCAGAGTGGCACACAGGCGTACTATGCCTGGAATGGATTGAGTGCGTTTGGTGGATGGCTCGATTTTGTGCTTAATCTGATCATATAGGGACTGTAGTGCAGCACGATTCAGACGGAAGCGGCTCCTGATCTGCTCGTCACTTAAGTCCCATACTGAAAGGCGGATTGCAAAGGAGCGGGGTGCCCTAAGCCTCACAACACCCCGCTCCCTTTCCTCCTGCTCTTTCAGCATACACATACATCCATCCACCCAGACACCATACATCACCCTCTTATCCATCACACACACTCAAGATATATACAAAATAAACCAAAAAAAAAAATAAAACCACAAACACACCACACACACACAAACAATCACACTCCACACACACCCGCTACAATGCAGCTCACCACAAAACCAGAACTATAGTGGTCCAAACCACCAGCCTGCTGAAAACCAACTTTCTAAGTTAGGCACAACCAAGAGGGGAGTTGCTGCACAGCCCACAAAAGGCCCCAAAATCAAGCCTCACTTGCTGTATGCTACACAATATTTGCAGATGCCACCAAAAACAAGCTCCTAAAGAAACAGCACTGATGTCAGAAATCACCCAACAAGCCACAGAGAGTGAGGACAGAAACCAGACAGAGGCTCAAATGAGCTAAGGGAAGCAAGCGAGCACCGCACCACACCACAGCCTTTGCCACAGTGTAAGAATACCAGAAGCTTGAAAATTCCTTCCATTTATACTTCTCTTTCAAAAGGGACAGGTCCGCTTTGCCGCCTTTTGCGTCGCTCTGCTATTTCCGGGCGCCAATTAGCCGACCCAGGTCTGCGTAAAACGGAGTGCGCACGCGCACGCTAGTAGCGCTACTAGCGTACGTGAGCCGAAACTTGCGTGAAATAACGGACATGGCCCAAAAATCAGTGGTGGCCCAATGAAAGGTAAGCTGCTGTTTTTTTAAATAGCCGTTAGGCTAACCACATGTCACAAGGGGTTGAGATACATCAGTCCATTGTTGTATTTTGGTGTGTGTTGTTTGGTTAATGAGGTCTGTAATGAGTTAATTGGCTAACACACATGCTTCAGTCAGTGCAGTGGAGGTGTGGCTAGAAGGAACTGGGCTGTATGTGTGAATCAATTAAGTGGCCTGCTTTTTGATTGGCTGTTAGAGCACATACAACCTGCCCAACCCTAAGAGATTGCGATGCCATTCTGTAGTCTGCATGCGTGCTTGTTGGGTGTGTATTTGTGTGTGTGTGCAGCTACAGGATGGAGCCAAATTCAGGACATCTGCCGGCCACAGCAGGCCCAAGTAGGAGTTTGGTGGGTGCTGTGTGCAGACCTCCCTTACGGAAAAGGGCACAGCCTGAAGGTGGGGCAGCACCCCAGGCTAAGCGCCCAGGTGCCAAGAGGGAGCCTGAATTTAATTTGGCAGAGAATAATCATCTTGTGCGCCTTACACTTGCTAAATGGGAGCTGATATTTGGCTCCCAAAGCAAGTCCATAGGCAAACAAGAAAGAAGCAAACTGTGGGATGCCATTGGTGTGGAGCTTAGTAGCACTGCTCAACACCCACGTAGTGGCCCATCCTGCAGGAAACGCTTCTACACTTTGCGAGGGGCCCTTATGAAAAAGATGAATCACGATCTTGATGTGGACAGTGGGACCATCCAGGCTCCAAAGAGTACCTACAGGCCGTATGAGGAGATGCTGAAGGCCAAAATCCCACTGGCTCGGCTGCAGGGTGTGGATCCTGGGGATGACACCACAGGTTGGACTGAAGGTACATATTTTCTGCCTTTTTTCCAAACCTAATGTTAATGTATGTGATTAGCATTTTTTCATTCTGACCAACTAACAGTAGGACCTGTGAAGTATTACATTAGAGCTCAAACATTTGTTACTTTTCTGTCTGTTGCTTTCTGCATAGGTGCACATGCTGCTGTCCGGGATGTGCCTCAAGGCACCCAAACTCCTGCCCTTCCAGCAACCTCAAGGCTACCCCAGTCTGCCATTGAAGGTATTTACCCCTAATTTTGGTGCTGGTTGTTTGGGGAACAAATGGGTGTGGGAGCAGCTCAAACAATCGAGTGTTGCACTGTTGAGTATTAATAATATGGGCCTGCGGCCTAATTTCACGCCCACTGTAACACTCACAGCAACTAACTAACAAGGCCCTAACATGTGTAGATATGTTTGAAGCCAGAGATGTGTGGCCATATATCGGCATATCAATGTGGAAGCCACACTGGCCTTGATTAGTGAATATTAGTGAAAGAGCTGCTCACACACACCTTAATGCATGTTGTATTTTTGCACGCACATTAACTATGGCTCAATGTTTGCTTGATTTTTGCATAGCTCCCATGCCCTTGGCCCCAGCATCTCCTCCGGATCCCACCTACTCTTTGGATGTCGGTAAGTGCATGTGTCCACCTTGCTTTATCCACTTTTACCCAAGTGCATGTGTCTCATTCCTCTTTTTTCTTGGTAGGCCAAGTGACTGGTTCATCTTTGGACCCCACTTCCGATGTTGCAGGTCAACAGGACCCTGTTGGTGTGTATAGCAATACATAATGTATCCTTTATGCTGTTTATGTTACACTGGTTCAATTTGTTTAGTCTAGTAATCTACATGTTTGCTTTGTAAACTTGAAGATGCCTCTTGGGAGTGCTTGTTGCCTCCCCAGGGTCAGTCTATTAGTTATTGGAGTGATAGCAATGTATTTGGGCGGACATATTTTTTGCCAAACATTACCCGTAGTAGTTTGATGAATATTTAGAGACATTCCTTGTGTTTTTTAGTTGACCCGAATATCGGAAGTGGCTGTCCAGAAAGGGCCCCTCAAGTTCAGGCTGCCAGAGATGAGGGTAAGTTGTTTTGCCTTGCTCTAGTCTGTATTTTGGCTCTACTTTTGTTGCACTTGCTTCTGGCAACTTGTGTGTCCACATGTATTTTCCAGGTCCAAGCTCGAGTGAGGGCCCCACTCAAGACATCTGGGACATTGCGGGTATGTGTAATTTAAGCAATGTTTCTGATGTGATTTGCAAAAATTATTGCCTCTTAGTCCTGTAACATACATGTTAACAATCTGAGTTTAACAGATACCTTTGGTCTAGTGTGTATTTTTGCACTTTTTTGAGGTATGGCCTCGATAGCCTAGCCAGGTTACATTTGAGTTTTGGCCACTGACCTACTAACCTGATTTTCCTGTTTAGCATATGCCAACTTGCCGGACATCTCGGATGTTGAATTGCCACTCTCTGGCAGCGAAACCTCGAGCCTACCTGTGCCGGAGGACACGCAGGTAACATGGCTGATGTAGACGACCTAGAACCACATTGGCATGTTCGTGGGTAGTGGATGAAGCAACATGTCACATTTCCTTTCATTGTTGTTTTTGCAGGAGGCGGAACCAGAACCCCAAGCTGGGACCTCTTCCCAAGTCCCATGTGGCCAAGCTTCCGAGGCTCAGACAAGGGTAAGTTGTATAGTGACTGTTTAGGGTAATTATTTTGAGGGGCATACCTGCATTGGTTCGGTTTGACTAAAATGTTGTTTTCTATTTTGTTAGGCTCAAACCACAGCAAGAGGAGGTGTGGCACCAACCAGTGCTGATTTTTATGAGCTAGGGGTCCGGATGCTGGAGGACTACAGTCGCCAACAGCCGCGTGATGGAACTAATGAGCGCATTGCGGCGTTGGAAAATCAGGTGCTGATGTGTCAGCAACAAAATGAGGCCCAGCAGCGCCAGATCGACCAGTTGCTCCTAAACCAACAGCAGAACCAGGAACTTGATCGGCTGGGCAATCTAATGGAGCAATCTCTCTTGCGCCAGGAACAATCTCTCCAGCGCCAGGAAGAATCGATACAGCGCCAGGAAGAATGTCTCCAGCGGCAGGACCAAACTTTGTTGTAGATACAACAGCTCATACAACAGCAGTCTATATTTTTTACTGCACTGTTGTCCCCCAACACCGCCCCTAGCAATGACTCCCAACCTCCCCGGCCACCCAGCCAAGAATATTAATTTTGTTTGTTTTGGTTTGTGTAAATATATTTGCTTAACCCACCTCTAAATTGTGTTTTTCCTAAGACCTAGCTAATAACACAGTCAGGGATGAGTATCTTGATCTAGATATGTCAATGTATTGGTCAATTTAGCCCACACATTTGAGACCATAGCTTACTATGGTTAACACATGAAATGGCTCCAAAGGTATGGCTAAATTGACACACAAATGGGTTTTGAGACAGTTAAACTATGCTTTGCAAGGCACCACACTGTAATGATGGTCATCAAAAAATTTATTTGAAAAACATGGCCAACAGGGCCAACATTGCCCAACAAAGGGCATCAACAGGCCAGCCTTCCCCCCACCCTAACGGCGCCGCCGGCGCCTCTTCTTGGCCAGCAGCATCAGCTTCAGGAGCCTGATCTCCCGCCACAGTCTGCAATGCTGGTTTTCACAAGCTGTAGAGATGTAGAAACAACAATTTATTAATAAATTGGATGTGACCTCAACAGACACAGATGTAGCAATGTAATGTCAGTGTGTCCAATTAGGTGACACTCACATTAACATTGTTGACCACTGTGCGCTTATTGGTTAACATGATATGAGTACTAGTGACTGGCAGGAATGTGAACAACACATCCCAAGCATACATTTACTCTTAAAGTGTACCAACACCCACCGGTGATCGGCCCTGGAATCTATCAGATTCCCGGCCCGATCACCTCCCTCCCCGCGGGACATCCGAGATCGGGATGTCCCTGGGGGTGAAACCCCCCCAAAACCCCAAAATACCTACCTCAGTTTCGGTGGGGCAGGGCCGCCGGGCCCTCCCTGGCGCCCCTCTAGACGTGTGCGTGCCTGCGCCGGCCGTCTGTGAATGGCCGGCGCAGGCACGCGCGCGTAAAAAGGGGCGCGGGGGAGGCGGAGGAGGAGCCAATTTGCCGTGGCTTGTACGTTTGCTGGAGTAAAAGTGAGTTCAGGGGGTTGTCACACAGCGGTGACGATCAGGGGTGCCCCACCGTAGTGGACCAAGACCCAGGAAAGTCAAACTCCTGGTTGTTGTTCCACTTTAACTCTGGGGAAGCAAAGAAGGTATAAGTCCCAGTGTGTCCATTTTTGTGTTTAGTCACAGCCAAACCTCAGGGCCTAAGTCCTAACGAGTACACGAGTTTGCCCTATAATGTTAGAGGTCCAGACCTAATAGGGCCCATTTGGTTGTGTCTAAGGCAAAAATAGTCTCTATGTGGCCAAATGAAGAATGTGAGGCAACAATCAAGCATGCAAACAGGCATGTTGGATTATTGTACAAACACATGGAATCTAGATGTGTGTGAAATTAACACATAGGTACATTTTAAATGTCTGCAGATGTGACTATAAGACATAGGTTTCACAAGTCTTTAGGCATATGAAGTGGGATGTACTCACCATCGCAGCTGTGGCGGGGGCCCATGCTGCTGGCCGTCCCTGGAGCTGGGGTGGGGAGGAGGTTCTCTGGCTCCGTCTGCGTAGCAACATCTGTCAACAGAAAGCAAAAGACAAAAACACAATTAGTGGGCCAATGACACCTGACTATTTGACATCCATCTGGTTATTGAGTCTGAAAAATCAAAGGCTTGCATGGTTACATACAGGTTGTCCAAAATTAGCATATTTCCTGGTCCATGAGTTAATGTCAATTAGTTAGGGTTGACACATGTATCCCTAAAGATAATGTGCAAATAACATAGACAGTGCTATGTAAAGGACTCATTAGCAGTTGTTTGGCTAATGTTAATAGTGGGCCACATGTTTGAGCGGGAACAACTTAACCCAAGAAAAGAAATTAGAACACCCATCATGGTGTGGGCAGAAACATAGGGGTGGTTGACAGTTGGCTAGCACTGTAGTGGGGTTTGTGAGGTTAGGGTACCTTATCAAACCAGCTGTGACAATGGACCAGGAAACATGTGTCTGTTACAAGTGGGCCAATACACAGGATTGCAGCAAATCTGGGTTTGGGTCCGCTTTGGCAGAGCAACACAATTTGCGTGAGACAACGTACTCCGCGGCCGCTGCCTTCCACACATCACTCCTCGAGTGTGTGCGCACGCGCAGCCCATTTGGAAACAGAGCGCAGGCGCACACACATCTAGAGTGTCACACAGGAGGCTGGGACGGTGGCTTTGGCAACCCCCAAAGAGGTAAGGAGTTTGTGGGGTTTTTTTTGGGGGGGGGGCCCTGGGTGAGGGATGTGATTTGTCATGGAACCTTCGAGAATCCAAGCACTATCAATGTTTGTGGGTACACTTTAATGAATGTCATAACATTGGGAATGTGATGGATAACAACAAACACTTACCATGACTATGCCCGTGGAGAATCCTTCGCCAAAACGCCATGGAGGTGCCGCCTATATGATGCCCTGCAAATTAGAGAGGAATGGCAAGGGCTAAGTACAAATTGCAAGATGAAACCTGTCACAGACTAACAATTAAAAAATGGACACTCACCAGGGGATGAAGCGCCACTTGAAGCCCAGGGAGGGCTCTGAGGAGGAGGCGGGGAGCCTCGGCTCCTCACACTCTGGTCAGAAGATCCACCAGGCAAAGGGCCACCCTCCTCCCTCTCACTCCCTGCTTGAGAGTGGCCCCTTGCCTGGTGAGAGTCCTCAGACTCAGAGTGTGAGGAGCTGAGGCTTGATCCTGCCAGCCCCCCAGCAGCACACTCCTCTGGGGCGTCATCCCCTTCCTCCCCTGGGTCCTCTAAATAGGACCCGCGGGAGGGACCCTCCCCCGATGACTCCCCCGAGTCCGCCTGCCTGGTTCGGGGGAGGAATCCCTTCCCACGTTTCCCCAGGGGAGGACGCTTATCTGTGTGGAGGGGGTGAAAGAAAATAATTAATATAAAGAGCACAAATGGACACAGCTTAGCAGATGATTCTGCACAAAGGCTAAACAGAACATAAGCTTTAACTTACCTGATGCGTAGGCATCATATAGGCGGTACACGCCTTCAGGGTCCCGGCGCTTGAAATCTGACCACTTCTGCTGAATGGCTCTTATGGTCAGCTCGGTGTGGAAGCGCCGGGACACTGTGGCCTTCACCTCCATGGCAATGCGTTTTTTCCCTCCACGGGCATAGTCATATTCGGCCACGCAGAAGTCCTATGAAAAATGATCAAACAAACTAAAATCAATACATGACATCAGAACAATGGCATAAACAGTTATACAGAGACCAGATCAAAGTGGACCCACACCCAGGATTATCACTTTTCTGGGTTTGTGTGCACTTTGGTGGGCCACACCAATTGTGGGTGGTCCGCTGTCTGCAACCCCCTTGGAAGGCCACAAATACACCACTGAGGACGCTCCCACGTGACTGCGCAAGCCAAACACAGCGCTCCGCGCCGCTGTGGTATGCGCATACAAGGCCGTTGGGACGTGCATACCAGCTCAGCTGGGTCTGCACGGCAAAGTACGCATGTGGCGTTTGACTCTAACAGGGAGTGCGCCTGCACACAAAATTAAAATATGTCTGGCGCAGGGGTACACCCTGCTAGAGGTAAGCGCAATAGGCATCCGCAGCTAACGCATGCACAGATGGGACGGGGCTGAGGTAATTTTTAGGGCCCTCCAGGGGGGGGCATCCCAGCAGGACATCCACAATGGGGATGCCCCACGGGGAGTGATCAAATTTGTTCAGAAAACAAAGAAATTTCTGACCCAATCCCTCCTGTGTGTTCTGCAACTTTTAAGCTAAAAATACAAAAACCAAATACTCACTTTGACCACCTGGCCATTTACGCGGCTATCCACCCGGGTGCGCGTTTTCTTTGGAGGCCCAGGAGGGGAAGGGGTGGGAGGGGTGCTAGTTGGGGAAGGTGAGGTAGGTGGGGGAGGTGGGGGAGGGGTGGTGGGGTCAGAGTCGGAGGAGGAGCTGGGGAGGCGCATAACTCGCCGTCTGGGCAGCATAGTGGAAACGCTAAGGAGGAAACAGGAACCGGAAATGACCCAAGCGACATTGGAAAAAAGTTTAAAAAAAAAAAAACGCTCCGCGCACCAGCAACAAGCTATTCTCAGCTATGTGCAAGCTAAGTGGCGGAAAAACTAAAATGACGCTTGAAAACAAGCTATTGGCATAAGCGCAAGACAGTTTTACCTTAAGGTGGCGTTGAAACGCAAAGGAGGATCCCGGAACCGGATATGACGCTAGCAACTGTGCTTCAAAATTCAAAAACAAACATGCGCGCAACAGGGACAAGCTAATATCAGCTATGTGCAAGCTAAGTGGCGGCCAAAAATTAAAATGACGCTGCAAAACAAGCTATTGGCATAAGCGCTAGACATTTTTACCTTAAGGTGGCGTTGAAACGCAAAGGAGGATCCCGGAACCGGATATGACGCAAGCAACTGTGCTTCAAAATTCAAAAACAAACATGCGCGCAACAGGGACAAGCTAATATCAGCTATGTGCAAGCTAAGTGGCGGCAAAACATTAAAATGACGCTGCAAAACAAGCTATTGGCATAAGCGCTAGACATTTTTACCTTAAGGTGGCGTTGAAACGCGAAGGAGGATCCCGGAACCGGATATGACGCAAGCAACTGTGCTTCAAAATTCAAAAACAAACATGCGCGCAACAGGGACAAGCTAATATCAGCTATGTGCAAGCTAAGTGGCGGCAAAACATTAAAATGACGCTGCAAAACAAGCTATTGGCATAAGCGCTAGACATTTTTACCTTAAGGTGGCGTTGAAACGCAAAGGAGGATCCCGGAACCGGATATGACACAAGCAACTGTGCTTCAAAATTCAAAAACAAACATGCGCGCAACAGGGACAAGCTAATATCAGCTATGTGCAAGCTAAGTGGCGGCTAAACATTAAAATGACGCTTGAAAACAAGCTAGGGCCCAAGGCGCCACGAATTATTAGCTTGATTTAGCAGGGGGTTCTACATACTGTAATGCATAGGTCCTTCTAAAGCATACACCGTTGTGCTTAAATATACAAATCTTATTCCTTCACAAAGTCATCACACAATCAAAGTAGACAACTACCTGAAAATGTGGCACACATGAGAATGCATAACGGGTTGTTATGAGCTGGTACGACTGAATGTTAATCCTGCAATATGTGGCCAGGCACGCTCACAACTACAGTGTATTCATTAACAACGACTGGGGTCGCGGGAAGTGAATTCCTTGCAAATGGCAGAAGGGCACATGTATGAACAGCACAGCGCCGCACAACGCAGCGCAGCGAGGCACAGCGACGCTCGCGCCGCCACATAGCGAATTAAAACAGCGACTGCACAAACACTGACCAACACAGATTCATCAAGGACAGGGCTGCCGAATAGCTTGGGCGCTGACAATTTCGAAGAGCGAACGTGACCGCCCAACCTGACAGGCTACAAAATAGCTATACAAGCCCCGTTTGTGTGGAAAACAAGCGATTTTGAGGCCAATGAGTTTGGGTGGAGGAGATGCAATTCCCATGTCACTCACAACATTACATTGTGAAAAATAATAAAAACTTAAAATACATATAAATAACCAGCCAGATTCATAAAACATATCAATATAAACATGTGTTGAATTTTGTACCAAAGGAAAAAACCCAAAAACCACTAAAAACAATCATTGCAGCGTCTGCCATTGAAATGTATGGGAGAGCGGCAGGTAGCGCCAGGTAATACGTGTCGCTGTGAAGGAATTTGCAGCGGTGCTGTTCGGGCCAGCCGGCTTCATGATGAATGCCGCGCTAGCCGTCGCTCTCGCCGGCGCTAGCCTCATTTAGCTTGATAAATGCGTCATTGTGACCGCCGCCGGGCGTACTTGAGTCGGTAGTCGCCGTTAGCTGCCGCTACCTGGCGCTCGTCAGACACTACCTGGCGCTATCGCTTGATGAATAAGGGCCTAGGTCTAAAAAAAATAGCAATTATATGGATGTGTGGGAAAATAAATGTTTACATGCTAAGGACTAATTAAGGTCAGCATTAAAATGCTTCTATAAGGCATACATGAAATGTATGATTCAGGTATGCATTGCTATACAATTTATGGCCTCGGCTATCCTGATACATGCAATGCCTTGGTGCTAAAGGCGCGCAGACTCCTCCACATAGCCGCAAAACATGTTCAACAATAGCAATCTGAGCCCTCAAAGGTCTCGTAAGTGGATCGGAAATGAAACGGATTTACAGGGTGGCGGTCCGTCGGCAACCAGCTCTCTGAATCAGACGCAAACCCATCCCAACAACGTAAGTTATCTGAACGAACGAAAAATATCAGATTTTGTTTGGAAAATGATCCGAACTAACGGAAATGATCCGATTTGCTTCCGTTCATCGAAAGTGCATATGCGCATTTTCCCGAACGTTCCTACGAATGAAAAAGGAATGAAAAAAAGCAAAAAAATGACAAACACCCACTAAAATTTTCACAGACAGCTACGGAAGTCCAGACGAATGTTTCTCTGAATCGAGCCTTATATGTTTTTGAAGTAAATTGCCCCCTAAGTTCCAGCAATAGTTGGTAGGGAGATTGAGTGGTGTTCAGTTCAGTTAGTAGTTCAAACTATGTTGATTAAGGGTAATTCAGCAGAGTTGCAGCGGGTGGGTCAATTAACCCTTTAAGTGCCAGCCTACCTAGAAACCCCAAAAAATGAAGTAGGGTCCCCCTTACCCAGCATTACCGACCCGGACCAGCTATGGGGGCTTGTAGAACTGGCCCTGCAGGCTACTAGCCCACATAGCCACTAAGTGGCCCGGGCCTTCTGCCCCCCCGGCCGTTTGGGAGGCAGGTAATGGGGGGGCTGGGGGTTTTGGCAAGTCACCCGCTAGCTGCAGGTGATTGCCAGCACCAGAGCCTTGTGAACTGGTATAAGGGATCTCAAGGACCCCTTACCAGTTCACAAAGGGTTAAGTAAAAAAAAAAAAACACAGACACAAAATTCTTTATTTATTCTTTTTTCACTTATTCTTACCTCTGATCCTGTGTCCCGTGCCGCTGCAGATGACACTTGTCGGTAGTGATTGGAGCAGGGAGGGTGGGAGGCAGGGAGATCAGAGCCTCCCTGCCTCCCACCCTCCCTGCTCTGATCGCTACCGACAAGTGACAGACCGGAGCCGGTATAAGAAGAGCGGGATGATGTAATCCCGCTCCTCCCACAAGTGGGCGGGGCTAGGGGTGGGGGGCCATCTATTTCAGATGGCTCGGGGGGGGGGGGGCTATTCCGGGCCCCCTCCTGAAGATCAGAGGCCCGGGGGCGGAAATCAAACAGGTGATGATTGAAGAGAATCGCTGGCACTTTCCAACAAGAGGTCGGGTAAGTCTGTATCTTTTTTAATTTCTTTTTTGTGGGGCTCTAAAGTCAGCTATGTGAGTCTCACGTAGCTGGCACTTAACGGTTGGAGAGGCAGCTACGTGAGACTCACGTAGCTGGCACTAGAAGGGTTAAAACATAGCGTTTAATCAATTTGAATAAAATAGTGCATGGCAGGACAAGATAACGTGAAGGCCTCCCCATAAGCCAGGTGACGTGTTTTGAACGTGTAGTGCACCTAATTATGGGAAAGCCTTCACCTTATCTTGTCCTGCCATGAACTATTTTAATCAAATGTATTAAACGCTACATTTTAATGGACTTATCCGGTGGAGCACTGCTGGATTACCCTTCATTGGCTTGTCCCTTTACTGTTCGCTGTTCCTTACTGGGCTGATGGATGGGGGATGATCACCGTGAGAAGCCTATCCGTGTGGCCAGCAGGCGAGCTTATCAGTGCTGGCCGTGATGCTGCCTCTGCGCTGCGGCGGACGAAGAAAAGGCCCAGAAATGGTGAGTATCTGGACGCCCGGTATCTTGTTTTAACGGTGTCGATAAACAGCGGGGCATCCTGGGTCATGCTTCCCCGCTGCTAACTAGTACTGTGCAACTATGGTCATATAGTTCAGCTTTAGGTCAATTTTAGTATTTAGGAAAAACGAGTGGTGAGCAACCAGCCCAGCTCACCAGAACCCCCCCACCACTATCTATACAGATAAGCAGCTCAACAGAGTAAAGTTACTACAAAAATCACATTTTATTAAGCCAATAAGGACATACATTTAAAACACACAATTAAAACCCCAACCGTGGGGTGTGGCAAAATATAATATAATGGACTATCTCAAAACATGTATTAGTTGAATCTAGTATGTACATATATACATCAAAATGTTTACAAGGGTGCTTACACTTTAAGAATTGCACCAATAATGTCTGAATAACTATAATTGGAGTACTGATGAATGCCACAGGGTCTAGCTCTCAGAAAGTGTTATAGTGCCAAACTAATCGGTGCAAAAGACATGCAAAAATTGTGCAAATTAAGCTAAAAAAGAGTGGAGCAACAAAAGATAAAAGAAAGACAGAAAGAGGGACTCAAATGTCCCAATGTAACTGCACAAACGCCAGTGAGTGCTCAGGTGCTAAGTGCTAATATAAGTGCAGAGAGTGAATGAAAGAGAGGAGTAGATTCCTGGGCATACATTTAAATGTCATAAGTCAATGGTAAAGGATGTACATACTCAGATCAACCACATGTATACAAAATACAAATAACTCAATGTATAAGGTATTAAACAGTGTACATTACCGTATCATTAGGTCCAATTTGCCCACCCTCACAATGCCAACACTGACGCGTTGCGTGGCCCAAGCATAAGCCACTTCATCAGAGTGTCAATTTTAGTATTGCTGTCATTTAACAGCATTTCTAGCCCCTAGTAACCTTTTATTGTTTTTGGTATTTTGACATCAGTATTCCAGTATTCCTGCAGATGCAGACCTTTCCAGACTCATTGTAAATGCACATGCCCTGGTACATGTCAGTCTGGCACATGGCTGTTGTTAAAAGCTCTCCTTGGTCAGAAAATAATGTTCTATGTTTTGCCTTAAATGCTGCCAACTATAAACCCTTTTGATCCCCTTAATTTAACTGTTGACCAGTCCATGACCCTCTCCTTGCAACTTTCTGAACCTTTACATCTTTCAAATTGAGCAAAGTTTTATATCTTAGGTAAAAGTTGGAGAATAACTAGAAAATTTACAAAACATGTCTGGTGAATCCAAAAATGCTTTTCATGTTCTAATAATTATACCAGAAAATCTAAAGTGGAAATAGAACCTACTCACCAACAGAACCTAAATGGCACTTCTCTAAATGAAGTTTATTTACACAAGACCAAAATATACTTAGATGCCTTTTATATATGCCTGCAAATGAAATGCCATTATTCAGTAACAATAATAATGTTATCATGCTGGCAGGCCTTGGTTTATGAGCCATATAACTGTGCCTATGCCTGCCATGAATGGTAGAACACTTAGGATTAATCAAAGTCTGGAGGAAAGCCATGAATGAAACCGTTTTTTGTGACCCCAATCACAACACAAGCATTTCAAAAACATACAAACAGATGTATTTGTTGATATTTCACCATCAATCCATCTCTGCACATGTCATTCTGTATCATCCCTATGTGTACTACCATTGTGCAATACATGTTCCGTAGCATGGCGTGTTACAATGATTGCAAATGAATTGTTGTGTTACTGTAGAAACCACATGGCACTTCTCTCCAAGAGCAGTTAAAACTAACTAGAGGTATTTGTTAAGTAGGCATCTGCGCAACCTACTTATCCATCTGGCGTCAGACATCACTGTATTTGGATGCCAAGTACCAGTGCCAACATTTTCTCTAATTATCTATCTATAATGCCGGTAAGAAAGCCAGACTAGTACCAATTATGTTACATTGAAATGTATTTCTATGTAGGTCACTGAGCACCCTGGCTGTGTTTCATTGTTAACAATATCTTATTGAATCATGTGGCCTCTAGCAGGTCATTTATATTTGTTGCTGCTTGTTGGGCCTATGGTTCATTTATATAACAGCTATAGACATAGATCATGAGATGGCCACAAAGCACCTACTGAAACAACACAGAACCAATGTTGTATCAGTTATGTACTAAGCAGAGAGGTTGCCATCTGCCTGTCATTTCTTCCCATTGTAGGGTGGACTGTGGCCAACCATGAGCTTCTAAAGTCTTTCCCCATCATGCTTCCCAGTTAATGAGAGCCTTTGTCAGCTGGTTATAGTCTGGAGTGGATATGGCCACTTCTAAAGTGGAAGTTTGGTCTAGCAATAACCCCCCTGCCCTGCCTCCCTCCCTTGCCACTGAAGCAGGATGGGGGGGGGGGGGGGGTGTTATAAAAAAAATGGGGGGGGGGGGGAAACCCCAAGGGGGGGCTTGTTTAGCATTGCAGGGGCAGAACATAGGCTGGGATGTCTTGGCTTGGGGGGGTACAGTGGAACCCGGGGGAGGGGTTTTGGGGGAGACTTGAGAGGCAGCAAGTGAAGTTTTTGAAGAGGACTAAGTGAATTCCTGTACAGGGATTCTAAAGCAAAGTGAGGTGGACTGGGTGCTGGGGGCTACATTCAGACAGGCTGGCCCTGAAGCAGTATGACCCACTGGGACTTTTCCATGTGCTCCCTATGGCAGGATGGCCATGTGGAAATGTCACCTTTATAAAATCATGGCCTATTTTCTAATGAGTTTGGGCCATGATGCAAATAAGAATTTATTTGCTAAAATATAGCTGCTCTACCTATCCAGCTCCTTTATTTCTGGCCATGCTGTGTCACCTGGTGATGCTATTGCTAGAAAATGGTTCAACAGGATATACAGTATATAGTGCAGGTACTGGAATGTGGAAAACAATCATTTTAGGCAGGCAGGTGGGGAATTTTAATTGATTTGTTTAAAAGTTTGCACAGATGCAAGGAATTGTCAAGAATGAGCCTCTGGATCATTACTCGAGTTTTTCAGAAGATATAAGTCTTTCCCATGTGTTAAGATTAAAGCAAGTCTGTGCCAGGCTGAAACTCTAAACCATCTACCCCTGATTCCCCTGAGCCTGAATATAGAAGATACTTCTCTTTTCCTAAAAGATGAATAATCGAGACCTAGGAAACCCCCCTGAGGCCAAGAGACACAAGCACCACTGGGCACCACAATATTTTGAAATATGATCACAATCTAATTATAAGAATTCAGCTACAAATGTCCAAATACAAACAGTTTGGAATGACCTCTTGACTTTCAACCGCGGCTACTTTACGAACATGGAGCCCTGACCCTCAGAGTATACTTTAGATTTTGAACTTTGAACTTGTCCTCACAAGCACCCTCCCTGGCACAGAGTTACAAGGAGGTTTAAAGCAGTCCAACATCTATTTTCCAGTAAATGAATGCTTGACCGCATTGGAACAGGCTTGGGAGCATCCAAATTTATGGAGCATAATCTCTCGCAACCCTGAGTTTCACTTCCCTGACTATGATCCCCTGGCAAAATGTGATGAAACTCCAGATTGCGTGGGTTTATGTTCCTGGGGGGGTCCAGCAATCTGGATTTCCCCCCACAGGCCTGTCCCAGTGCATTCCAGCACCCAATGCTGCAAAAAAGTGTAGGTGCTAATAATTTAGCCAGCTCTATGGTTAAAGGGTCTGTAAAGCCATATAAAGAAAAAAGCAGCCAGTGTGATGCTCAGAAACCTTCCTGCTCCTGAGTTTTGGCCTCCTTGTGATCTAGCCTTCACCTGCACTGTGACTGTGGTGAGGCCTGACACTCTCCCCCACTCCACAAGTATTGGAAAGTAAGCAAAAAAGACATTATGCTACACTGATTCAGTAAAACAGCTTTGCATGTATAGTGTAATGTGATATAAAAAATATATACAAATGAAAACTATTGCAACTTTAATTTTAATAGAAATAGGTGATAAATGATGCCTGGTGATGGGGCATCACCTATTGCAACAGTAAGAAATTCAGTGTTTAGAAAGAGCATGGCTGCAAATCTAAGCTAATGTAGCTAGAGGCACAAACTTAACTTTTTTACCTATTCATTTAACATACATTTTTCCTGATCACTGACATTTTTTGTGTCAGTCATGTCATAATATGGCAGGCCAGCAGCTGCTCTGATCAGTTGCTGAAGATAACAGAGGTGAGTATTAGTATTGTAAGTAAAGAGTCTGAGTAAGGGGTAGTTTTTAATTTTGTGTTTAGTTCACAGAGGGATGGTAACACTGACTAATCCTAATTTTATCTTGGGTCAGGAAATAAACAGTGCTCAATGTAAAGCACCACGGAATAATCAGGCTCCTGATATTAGGTGCTGTAAGCTTCTGGGTGAAGCAAGTCAGCGCTGACATAATGCACATGTTGCATGCGATTCTGGTGTCCAGTTTCAGTAATCTTACCTTCTCTCGGTTGTGCTCCTGGCTTGTTACACACATTGTATTGATTTCTGACAGTGAAGCACAACGCACAACACATACTGGAACACAACTGTGCACGGACTGTTTTCACTTAGTAGCTCTGCTTCACTAATCAGTGACTGTCAGCACTACCACATTATTTTTCGCTTCATATTTACTGATTGCTGAAATCCCTTGAATAAGTACAAATAGAATCCCTTTGTGATGCCTGCGTTTATGGCTGGTTTGTCCAGACAGCAGGATTTTCAGGTTCTTCAGATATGATTCTAAGTACTACATAGCTTCTGTCACTGTATTTGTAACATGATCTAAAAATACGCGTTTCCAAAATCATAAATAAATCTGAGTAAAGATGTTACGAAACAACAATAAAAAAGTTATAGCACATAAAGAAAGTCTATTTGTTAGGTAAGAGACCTATGCTACTGCTTTTCACTGGAGAGAGCCAGACAGATGGGTCAGTTGTTGCTGTTGAGTTGTGTTTCCCTAATATAGGCTATGTCCAGGTAGGTGTAAATCAATCAATCAGTCTTTTGGGATTTTAGTTTGTCATTCAATACCATAAGGCCAAACCAGCTGGTGGGAGTGGATTGATGGGTATCCCTTCCATCACCTATGCTTGGGTTGACAGCTTCTTGACTGGTAGATCCAAACCAAATCCAAGCTAGACTCTTTTGTCTCCACAAGGCTCACAAATATTGGCACCCCACAAGGCCAAATCTTCTCTCTGTTCTTCTTTTCTTTATACAACAACAGTGTGTCTTTAATGGATTCTGTTAAAAACATTGCTAATGACACCATCGTTTTCTGACTGATCAGGAATGGCTGTCAAAAGGAGTATAGGCATGGCGTGGATGAGATCAATGGATAGTGTACTGGAAATTACCTTGTGATCAATTCTGTTAAAAGGGTGGAGTTAATTTATGGACTTCAGGAGGACCTAGTCTACCATTCCAGCTATATCTGTTAATAACATAGAGATTCAAAGGGTCAAGTACACAACATTTCTGTGAGATATATTATCTGAAAACATCAAATGGGATAAATAAAACATCTCGGCTGTCCTAAAGAAGTCACAATAGTGACTTACAACTTTCGCTTCAACGACCCTACCTTAGAAGATCCTGGTTTTATTTTTCAGCTCTGTCATTGTTTGGTCCTATGCTTCTCCCTTTCCTGCTTGTACTCTAGAGGGGGCCAATAAAAAAGGACAAGACCAGACTGCAAAAAATAATAAGAACTGCAGAGAGGAACATTGATGCCCCACTATCTCCTCTATCAGACCTATACACTAGGTGTGCCACCTCCCCTGCTAGGAAGATTATCTCTGAAACCTCCCATCCTGGTCACTCCCTGCTTGTCAACCTTCTATTAGGATGGATCTTCAGACTGCCACCATGCAGGGTCTCCAGGTCTTAAGATGGCTTCTTTCTCTTGGCCATTGGTTTATCCAATAAGTCTGTACTCTATACCAGGTCAAAGGTTATGGAGGGTGGCATGTGACTTGCCAGTAGCAGTGGGTGGCAAGCAGATACCGCGCTGTCCTACTACCACCAGAAGCCCAGGGTAGCACCGGACATATGCCGAAGGACATAGGGGCTGGTGAACCGGAAGGGCCTCTGAGCCCTAGGTTACTAGCTACCATGCCTGGTGCACTGGGCTAGTATGCAATTGGGAGGGGGTACGGATAGTGTTGGGTGAACCTGAACCACAAAGTTTGGGTTTGTGCCAAACTTTGCGAGCTAAGCAGCCCATGAAGCAGCTTACCTATGCAGAGTGTGCAACTAGAGGCAGGCTGTAATGATCAGGGCCACAGAAAGATGGCCGCTGCCTCCATGAGTAAGGATATTCCTTGTAGCTCTCCCAATGCAACAGGGAGTCCAATTGGCCTCTACCTAAAACCCTCTATAACACTGTGCAGGCAGGTAAAGCATTTTTCATTGTGTGTGTGCAAGCAAGCTATTGCACTGTCTTTAGACAGGCTGATTCATGTATTGCATTGCTTGTAAAGAAGTAGCAATGTCTGCACAAACTCTTTTAGGCGGGGAGGCCGATTCATTAACAGCGGCAGGTAGCGACAGTTGAGCGACTGTAGCGGCATTTTCAGAGCGCCCACTAGTAGTCACTGTGCTTGGGCGTTTGTTCGGTAGTTGATAGCGACTCAGTCGGTTTCCCGTAATGTTGAATATTGGGTGAGGAGTCGCTTTTTGACAGGTTCCGCGCATGATAGCGACTGGCCCTAGCGACCGGCTCCCACCATATTCATTAACAAATCACGCTCAAAAAATTCTCGCGCTGTAAAATGCATGTTTAACCCTTTTGTTGCCAAGCACGTAACACCTACGTGCTGGCTTGGCTGGGCCTTAAGTGCCAAGCACGTAGGTGTTACGTGCTTGACTTTCCTCGCTTGTAGTTTAAAAAGTAAAAACAACAAATACTCACCTGACCCCTTGTTGGATCCGGCCGGGTCTCCTCTTTAATTTGGTGCCATCCGATCCCCCGTGGGGGGTCGGATGGCATCAGGAGAGCCCCCGGAATAGGCCGCCCCCCCCCGCTTCTGCAGCAGCAGCTTCTAACTGTAAAAAAAAAAAAAAATAAAAATGACATTCACTTACCTGTGTGTGCGCTGGCTCCCGCTGTCCCTCCTCTTCACCTGGGGGGCCTCCGATCCCCCCCCAGGACTTACCGATCTTCAGGAGAGAGCCTGGGAGGCTCTCTCCTCTCTTCTGCACGATGGCGGCCGCCATCATGCCTCTAAGCCCCGCCCCCTTGGGGGCGGGGCTTATGAAGTCATCCCGGCCCCGATCTCAGGCTTCAGCCTTCTCAGCTTCTCAGATGCCGGTGATCGGTGCCCTGGAAGGAGGTGGCAGGAGATCCTCTGATCTCCTGCCTTCTCCTTCTCTGGATGCCGATCACCGGCATCTGTCAGCTGAGCGGCGAGGGACAAGAGCTTGCAATCGAAGGTAAGTACAGTAAAAAAAAATTTTTTTTTTTTCTAATAAAATACTTTTTATTATTGTGTAGTGTTTTTTTTTTCACATTAACCCTTTGTGAGCTGGTAAGGGGTCCATGAGACCCCTTATACCAGTTCACAAGGCTGGGGGGGTGGCAAGTCACCTGCCCTAGCGGGTGGCTTGCCATTAACCCCCGCACCCCCATTACCTGCCTCCCCAAAGGCCAGGGGGGGGCAGAAGAGCCCGGGCCCACATAGGCTATGTGGGCTCGTAGGCTGCAGGGTGGGGGGGCCACCAAAGCTGGCCCCCCCACTCTGTGCCTACAAGCCCCCATAGCTGGTCCCGGGCTGGTTACTTTGGGTAAGGGGGACCCCACGTCATTTTTTTTTTGGGATTTTGAAGGGTTTTTAACCCTTCAAAATCCAAAAAAAAATGGGGTCCCCCTCCCCGGGAAGGGGGACCCTATGTCATTTTTTTTTTTAATTAACCATTTGTCATCCAGCAGCTATAAAAGGCTTCTGGGCAGGAAAGGGTGTCTACCTATACATATGTGGTATCGCTGTAACCGGGAGAAATTGGGGTTTCTCACGCAATAAGATTTTATTGACAAACTTACATTTTTTATTACAAAAAACTCTACAAATTGTAAAAAAATGTTTTTTTTTTGTTTTTTTTCACACATTTCACCCCAAAAAATTGAGAATACACCTAAAAAATACAAACAAGACATTTCATGTTAAAGCCCAGACTCTGTTGAAAAAAACAATATATAATTTTCCTGGGAAATCCCTGGAAATCCCTTCAAAAATGACAGTTGAATATGTGTAGCGCAAAATGGTGAAACATCGTCTGGCAACAGGGAGTGGCAAATGCTGCAGGTAGGCTGGCAGCGAAAGGGTTAAACCCCAGAGCGCTGGCGGCGATGTGTTAAAAGTAGTTTTTTAACCCCCAAACAACCATATTTTTGGAAACCCAAAAAAACAAGTTTTTAAAATAATTTTGTAATATGAATACATTAATATCAGACCTGTAATATCAATTCTGTACATTTTTTTTTTACCTTAAAAAATTATTTAAAATGGCAGAAGTGGTCACAGAATTTTTCACATTTAAAAAAAACAAACAAAAATGAATAACAATTAATTATGAAGATTTAAAGATTGTTCCATTGAAATGCATTGGAGAGCGCCAGGTAGCGAGAGGTCATACCTGTTGCTGTTCAAGGTCGGACGCTGGCGCTGTGGGCTGAGGCTGGAATAATGATGAATGGTTCGCTATCTGGCGCTATCTCAGTCGCTAAGCAGGATTGGCTTGATAAATGTGTGATTGTGGTGGGGAGCCGGCGTTCTCGTGGCGGGGCCCGTCATTACCGGCCGCTCACCAGTCGCTATCCCTTGCTAAATAAGGGCCTTAGTAATGTTAGGGACGTGGCATAGATTGGATGGTCTTGTGGCTACCTTGCTTTTACATTCATTGCAATCTATATTAACTAACAGTCCTGTAATGGCACATGGATCGGGTCCCATTGCGCACACCTGATGGGGGTCCCTTAGCGGCACATGGATGTGGAGCCCATTTCTGCTCACCTGCTGGGGTCCTGTACATGGATGGGGATTCCATTTAAGCACACCTGATGGGGCACATGGATGGGGGGTCCACACGCACATGATGGGGCCCCTGTAATTTTTGTATTTTTTTTTTTGTGTTTTGTAGATTTAAGCAAAAAAAATATATTGTAAAATATTCCCGTCATCTTGGCTCAGTAGCATCACATACTGAAGAGAGGAGAGGTGAAAAGTGCAGGGGACGGGGTTATAGCTGTGCTTTGCACAGACAGAGCAGAGCTGGGGGTCAGGAAAAGGTCATCAATCCCAGAATGCAGAGCAGCACAGTCAGAAGACACTTCCTGTTTGCAGGCAGCCTGTAAACTCTGTGGGCCGCCATCTTAAATGCTTAAAGGCTCAGAAAATGCAGTAGATGCAGGAAGGATAATTTTTAATGTGAGCAATCTGTATGTACAGGTTGTGGGAAACATACAAGATATGCTCTTATTCAGGGTGAAGGTCTGGTTTAAGCTGACAGAAGAAGAATATGGTGTAGTCAGGGTCAGACTGGAACACATTGGGCACACCAGAGGAAATTATTCTTGAGGCCCACCAGAGGATATTATTATCCACCCTTTAGCTAAAACACAGTTATTGTAAAAATATAAAATCTGATGTTTAATGACCAGATAACAAACGTAAAAAAAACAGACTGGACACTCCAAAAAAACACTGTTTTAGTCTGGAATCTCTTGCTCTGCCCTGATGGTAGCCCTGGGTAAGTGCTGGAGGCCTACTGGAGGATCCCCTGGTTTTCTGGGGGACCAGTCTGACATGGGCTGTAGTACTGGATGGTATATAGCAGTGTTCCCCAACCCTCTCTATAAGAGCCACCAACAGGTCATGTTTTACAGATCTCCAAACTGATGGTGAAGTAATCAGTACAGCAGCAGAGCTATAGAGACGCCTGTGTGGAGAACCACAAAGCCTGAGCTGTTGATGGCTCTCCAGGAGAGGGTTGGGCAACACTGGTATATATATATATATATATATATATATATATATTTACTCTGTATACTCCCCTGCAGGGTGTCTGGGTGACCTGTGTGATAGTTGCGGCATCACCTGATGTTTTTCACACTGAACACTGAGCAGCTGTTGTGGCATTTATGGGAAATGAAGCATTTCTCAACAGTCAAGATAAACCACAAGTACAGCAAAGATTACTTGTCACTATATGCTGTGCTGTGTCTGATTTTAATCAATCATTAGACAGCCTTTGGCCATATTAATCCCCATGAACACCAGACTTTCAGCAAACAGAAGTGTAAAACAATGGGGAATATATGGCAGCATGGATATGTCTTTGTGAATTTACTGGGAAGAGAAATCATCTGTTAGGTGAAGTTACAAGCACAGGTCCATGTGGTTGTTGTGGTTACCTGATCATTATTAGACTTAGCTTTAGACTTTTATTTTCTCGCCTGCCATTAGATAGATATTGTGTGTTCTGTGCCCCCTTTTTTTCTTCCTATGTTTATGCATTATGATTCATTATGGCCAGAGGTATTATTATTGTTGTTATAACATTTTTATAATAAATGTTTGCTTACAATCTAATAAATAGCAAACTGTAATACTATTAAAATGTGTCTAAGCAATTTTAAGAGATTGTATAACGTATTTGTGCCAGTTCTTCTCCGTTCTGAGAACTGCTACAATGCTACAACTGGTTCTGCAGCACCAGAGAGAACCTGCTGAATCCCACACTCGATTTACACCGTATATTAGGCCATGCTCCATTCTGTGTCGGTTAGGAGCTTTGTTTGTCCTACTCCCTATATTTAGTTTATGTTGAAAGACTTACTATCTAACCAGAGATCTGCCTGCCACAAACTGCGTGTGCCATTCCCTGTCAGGGAGTCTAGACTCGCCACAAACATAAAAGAGTTGTCTTGAAATATAACAAAAAAAGTGGCCATGTGGGAATCATGAAAGCTGCAGACCACTAAACAGATATTAAAGAGGATCAAATATTAAAGAGCCCCCATGAGCCCTCCAGCCCTTCAGTAGCCCTCCCACCCTTGAGCCCTCCAACCCTTGAACCCCACAGTAGCCCTCCCACCCTTGAACCCCACAGTAGCCCTCCCACCCTTGAACCCCACAGTAGCCCTCCCACCCTTGAGCCTCCCAGTAGCCCTCCCAACCTTGAGCCTCCCAGTAGCCCTCCCAACCTTGAGCCTCCCAGTAGCCCTCCCACCCTTGAACCCCACAGTAGCCCTCCCACCCTTGAGCCTCCCAGTAGCCCTCCCACCCTTGAGCCCCCCAGTAGCCCTCTCACCTTTGAACCCCCCCATTAGTGCTCCCACCTTTGAACCCCCATTAGCCCTTCCACCCTTGAGCCCCCCATTAGCTCTCCCACCCTTGAGTCCTCCATTAGCCCTCCCACCCTTGAGCCCCCCATTAGCTCTCCCACCCTTGAATCTTGCAGTAGCCCTTCCACCCTTGAGCCCCCCAGTAGCCCTCCCTCCCTTGAACCCCTTGTAAACCTCCCTCCCTTGAGCCCCCCAGTAGCCCTCCCATCCTTGAGCCCCCCAGTATCCCTCTCACCATTGAACACCCCAGTAGCCCTCCCATCCTTGAGCTCCCCCATTAGCCCTCCCACCTTTGAACCCCCCATTAGCTCTCCCACCCTTGAGCCCCCCATTAGCCCTCCCACCCTGGAGCTGCCCCATTAGCCCTCCCACCCTGGAGCTCCCCCATTATCCCTCCCACCCTGGAGCTCCCCCATTATCCCTCCCACCCTGGAGCTCCCCCATTATCCCTCCCACCCTGGAGCTCCCCCATTATCCCTCCCACCCTTGAGCCCCCCATTAACCCTTCCACCCTTGGGCCCCCTATTAGCCATCTTTTCTTGTTTAATCATTTTTATTGAAGAAAATTACATGTAGTATACAATACAGTATAGACAGTCGAATGATGCGTAAAAAAGAGACAAAATCCAGTAATTCTATCGGAATAAACTCTTGTCTACCAACAGCGAGTTATAAAATTGTCAGTCAAAAAGAAAGCACTAAATGAGAGAATATAAACCATTCTACTTAGATAACCTATCTATAGCCCGAATATATGTCGAGCTTTTTCCCACATAATCCCAAATTAAAACATATGATTCCTCGCCCCGGAGGTCACCGATGCGGGGATAAGGGGAACTGAGGAAGAAGGGGGACTGGGCTAGGCATAGGGAAGGAGGTAAAGGAAAAAAAATTAGAAGGATATATAAAAGGATACCAAAGAACAGGTTGCCAGGGGAACACACGTCTTTTCAGGTTATGGTGCTCTGGCCCAGCATTTCCACACCCATTTGAATGCCTGGGGGGGGGGGGGGGGCAAATGAGAAGCTCTTCATTTTCAGCTTTTGGTCCAGATGTATTTCTGGAGATACTATTGTGAGAATGTTGCCAGGAATCATCTCACCAACTGATCTAAAAAAGGCTCTAGGGCCATCCAATGCAACTCCCTAAGGACTTGGGAATGCCCCACTGTGCGAAACCTGCTGGATCACACCATCCATTCACCTCTTCCTGGAGCTTTGCAGCTAAAACCCATTGAGCAGCATGGGGAAGAGCAAAATTGAGAGCAATGATTGGCTGAGTGGCCTGCGTCTGCACTGTGGGAATGACAGAAAGGTAAAATACCTTGGTGATCCATGGGGATACTCAGCCTGAATTGGCATGCCCTGTTTGAGAGGAACAACACCTGGGAGAGTGAAATTCTCTCTTAATTTGTACAGCCTGGGGGACAGAAGAGAAAATGTTTTCAAAACGAAACCTAAACAATGGGGCTCACCTAGACAATAGGGCACAACCTGAAGCTAGTTGGAGGGAAGATCAGGAGCAACGTTAGAAAAATACAATTCTGTGAGTACTCACAAAAGCAGACGCAGACAAGAAATCTGGTTTAAACCGAAACACCACCTTGTCCTGGTGTCGCTCAAAATAAGGAGGTTTAATGGAGAGCGCCGCCAACTCAGAAACATGCCTGACAGAAGTAATAGCCACCAAAAAGGCTACCTTGAGAGTCAAAATTGGCAACGACCCTGCAGACCAGATAACACCAGATTCAAATCCCAAACTGGTAACATAGGTTTATGTGGCGGACGCACATGAGAAACCCCCTGGAAAAAAGTCTTAACCAAATGGTGACTGGCAAAAGATCTTTGGAAAAACATTGCCAGAGCTGAAACATGACCTTTGAGGGTACTAAGTTGAAGGCCCAAATCCAAACCATGTTGCAAGAATTCCAGAATCCTGGGAACAGAAAACACCCGACAGGGAAGAGATTTGGACTCACACCGGGCAATGTAAGCATGCCAGACCCTGTAGTAGATAAAGGACGAGGACTTCTTCCTAGCCCTAATCATGGTATCAACAACAGAGGCAGGCAAACCCTTTTCCATCAAGATGGAGGTTTTAACAGCCAAGCCATCAAAGCCAGCATTTGTAAATTGGGATGGCACAGCTGCCCCTGAGTGAGCAGATCTGGATCCTTGGGCAGGACGTACTGATCTACTGCCAACTGCACGATGTCTGCGAACCACACCCTTCTTGGCCAACAGGTGGCCACCAGAATGGTTGGCACCCCTTCCTGGGCTACCTTGCGCAGCACCCTGCCCAACAGAGGAAACGGAGGGAACACATAGAGGAGCCGAAACCCCTTCCAAGGCATTGCCAGCGCATCTGTGGCAAAGGCCAGAGAATCCTGAGACAGAGAGACAAAGAATGGAAGTTTGTGATTGTGACGTGAAGCAAACAGGTCCACATCCGGCAGACCCCAGCGGTGGCAGAGAGAGTGAAACACCCTCACGCTGAGGGACCACTCCCCCAGCCGAGACATTTCACTGCTCAGGGAGTCTGCCTCCAGGTTCTCCACTCCCGGAATGTAAACTGCCGATATGCAGGGAACATTCTACTCCGCCCAGGACAGTATCAGGGACACCTCCTTGAGGGCTCGCTTGCTCCGAGTCCCTCCCTGATGATTGATGTAGGCAACCGCCGTCCGGTTGTCCGAGCGGATCTGAACAGCCCAACCCCGAAGGTGCGGAGTCAACTAGCAAAAAACCAACCTTATCGCCCGGAGTTCCAGAATGTTGATGGGAACATGGGCCTCCTGAGGGCCCCACTGACCCTGGAACTTCAGAGACTTCCAAAAGCCCCCCCAACCTGTCAGACTGGCATCTGTGGTGACAGTCTCCCACCACGGAGGCAGAAAGGTCCTGCCCACTAGGAGATTTCTTGATTCCAGCCACCACGAGAGGGACTGACTGACCAGAGGGGACAGAACAAAGGTCTGATCCAGGGACACAGGGTCCCGATCCCAAACTGACAAGAGGTGCAACTGAAGAGGTCTCATGTGAAACTGAGCATAGGGAACCGCCTCGAAGCATGACACCATCAGGCCCACCAGCTGCATCCCCTGCCAAATGGAGGGATGAAGGCAAGAAAACAGAGACAGTGCCTGCATCTGCAGGCCCTCCACCTTCTGCTGAGGCAGAAAAACCTTGACCTGAGATGTATCCAGAGTCATGCCCAGAAAGGACGTCACCAAGGACGGAGACAGAGAAGACTTGGGGTAGTTGATCACCCAACCGAAGTACTCGAGTGTGGAGACCACCATCTGGGTATCCAGCTCGGCTTGATGGAAGGACTGAGACGGAATCAGAATGTCGTCCAAATAAGGAAGGATACGAATGCCCTGAAATCTCAACAGAGCCATCACCCCGCCAGCACCTTGGTGAAGACCCGAGGGGCTGAGGTAAGACCGAAAGGTAAGGCCACAAATTGGTAGTGCTGATTCTCCAGAGCGAACCTGAGGAATATCTGATGACCTGGAAAGATAGGAACATGAAGGTAAGCATCTTTGATGTCCACAGAAGTCATGAAATTTCCTGACGCTTCAAATCCAGGATGGGCCTCAGGGACCCATCCTTTTTGGGAACAGTGAACAGATTGGAATAGAAACCTCTGCCCCTTTCCTGGAAGGGCACCAGGCAAATGACCCCCAAATCCAAAAGGCTTTCGACCGCAAGCCACAAACCCTGAGCTGACAAGGGATTTTGAACCATCCGGGATCTGATGAATTTTGGGGGCGGCCAGGCTGCAAACTCTATCTTGTACCCAGAGGACACCACCTCCTGAATCCACCGGTCTGAGACGCGCAGTCTCCAAACGTGAGCAAAGAGCCGCAACCGTCCCCCCACCCGGATGGGTGAGGGCGCCTCCTCATGCCTGAGGTGGCTTGGGGAAGATTTGGACTTGGGACCCCATGAGAGACTGGCCTCTACCTCTACCCCGGCCCCAAGGGTCTCTACGTGCCCCTGCAATGGTGCACCCCGACCGGACCGGGGAGCACGGAAGGAGGGGAGGAAAGAACCAGCCCCTGAAAGGGCCGCGGCTGCCTCCTGCGTTGAGGCAGCCTACCATCCTTGGCAAACAGATCCAGACGCTCCCCAAAGAGCCGTAGCCCAGTAAAGGGTAAGCCAGTGAGAGCCTTCTTAGCAGCATTATCAGCTGCCCACTGACGCAGCCAAACAGAGCGGCGTATAGCCACCAAAAGGGCAAAAGTCTTACCACACATCCTGACCTCATCATCCATAGCAGAAAGAATAAATGCCACAAATTCATAGCAAAGCAGGAGGGATCTATACTCCTCCCCCTTATTGGCATCCGAGGCATTATCCAGAAGGCACTTGAGTAACCCTTTAAGAGCAAGAGCCGTGATGGCAGCAGCGCACACAGGGCGCAGCGCAGTCCCTGCACAAGCAAATGCGTGACAGGCCAGCTGATCAACACGCCGGTCCTCACCATCCCTCAGAGTAGAAGTGTCAGGGGAATGCATGAACGAGGTATTGGACAACCCAAGCACGGAGCATCCACCTCAGGGGGACACGACCAGCGCTTAACCACATCAGCAGGAAATACCTCCTGTCCCAACTTTTAGGCACCGCGGGCAATCTGCTAGGACGTTCCCACTCTTTGAGCACCAAATTATTGAAGTGGATCTGCTCAGGGAACTCCAAGCGTTGTTTAACAGTGTGAAAAAGCTCACCCTGCTGCCTTTTAGCCGGGACAGGAGGTGTTATACACAGTACTTCAAAAATGTGAGACAACAGCCTGTCTGAATCCTCAGGAGGCCATGGGTCTTCTCCAAAAGGAGACCCAGCACCACCATAAACCTCCTGCTGCTCCTCAGAGGAATCAGAGAAAAGTTCCCCCTCTTCTAGGGGGTACAGGCCAGGGAAAGAAAACTGTCCTTCATCCTCCTCAGGAAAAAGGGAAACAGCGGGAGCTTTCTGGGCGCAGGGCACACATACCCTGACACCGTCACTCACAGGGGATACCCCACACGTGGCACACAGCTGGGCTTGTCCCGAAGGAAACCCAAGCACATTATCCCCGGAAGCCTCCATATGGAGATTAGAGTGGGCACACTGGCCAGTATAGGGTTAAGGCTAACAAGAGCCACCCGGGATGCCCCAAAAACCCGCTAGGGAAGTTGGGAGAAGGAAGGGAAGAGGGCTGGGAGAAACCACAGACACGCAGGTCAGGAGAAGACGAACTTCAAACAAAATGGCGCCCGCAAGGGCCTTGTGGGGCGGGCCGCGGAGGTATGACGTAAAAAGCAGCATCCGCAGGACCCGCCCCCCCGAAGAGTGTGAATCTCGCTCCACGTGACCTACGTCTCAGCGCCAATGACATTGCAGCAACACATGAAGCGAATGTCGCCGCCAGCCGCGGAGCGCCGTACAAAACGGCGCAGCGGCGAGCGTGGACAATACAGTAAAAAATAGACAAAATACAATGTGCAACCACACTGCCTACCCCCCCCCCCCCCGGAGAGCTCCGCAGGGAGAGAGCGAAGCAGGGAAGAGCAGCGGTAGGCCACCCAAGGCATGCTTAGCTAGGGAGGAGGGGGGTCAGTGGAGGGGGGGCAGGGAAAGGCCCCCAATAAGGCAGGAAGGGGCATCGCACAAAGCTCACCATAAGCCTGAACCGCCTACCCTTGTAGGTACAGGGATTGCGGTTGGAGCAGCGCTCCTCCAGCACCTGACCCTGGCGCTGTCCTACCTTCACCCGAACCAGGCAGCCGAGGCTGGGAGGCAGTGGGTCCAGAACGGGCGGAAATAGTCCTGCAGGGCCACAGGCTGATAAGCCCCGCTCGCCTGCGTAATATAGAGAGCCATCTTCTATCTTCGCAGTCCAGACTGCAGAAGGAAACTGGGAATTTGTGGGAGGTTTCTGTCCTTTTATGGAGCCGGGAGACGCCACAAGTCTCTTCTGCAGTCCACTGCACCACCTTGTGGCGGATATCCCAAGCGTAAAGAATACTTGTGAAACAGGACATGCTGTAGACTTGGAAAATAATATTTTACAGAAAGAGTAAGAGAAGCTTGGGACAAACTTCCAGCAGAGGTGGTTGAAATCAAAAGGGAATGTACACATGTCTGGGATACCATACATCTACTCTGAAATAAAGAGAACATACGCACATAAGGGCTGACTAGATGGATTTGGTTCTCTTCTCGTAGTAGGGATTAGCTAGTGTGCTTAAACCGGACCGTCACCCTGAATAAGAGCCTATCTTGCATGTTTCCCCCACCCTGTACATACAACTTGGCCACATTACAAATCATCCTACCTGCACCTAGTGCGTTTTCTGAGCCTTTAGTATATTAATTTTAGGTGCTAGGGAATAGTTTTTTTTAGGGGTTTGGGCTTTTCATTAAATGATGCTGAAGGTCCAGTGTAACAGAATTTTTCGAAACATAATGTCGCTCAGCAATTTGTTGCCTGAAGCCCTTATAGAAAATACTAACCTGAAGAGATGGTATGAGGGTGAAATGTGTGATTTTCTTGGTTGTGGGTTGAGGTAGTCCCATGCATGCGCTGTTGGAGCAGAAACAAAGGTGAGGGAACTGGGCGACCTGGGGGGTTTCATGCAGCGGGGCATCCCAATTGGAAATCGAGCGAGAAGTTCGAGCTGGGTTTGAGCCACTTTAAGCGTTATTTTTTTTTCAGTAAAAAAAATTGCAAAAATCACTACAAAAATCTACCCGAGATGAATGAGCGCAAAATATTAGTATGATTCGATTTTTTACACCTGCCTAAACAAGAACTCTGTACATTCCAGCATATTTTAATGAAGAAAGCATACAGGTTTTTTTAAGTTTTATTTTAAAACAAAAAAAAAGCATGGCTAATGAATATTGGTACGATTTACCTTACATCTGCAATAATATGCCACTACTGTTCCTTTTAGCTTTTTTGATTATAATAATATTTGAATATTAGAACACATAACATCAACAGGCCTTTATGACATGATTGCTTAATGAGTTTGCTGTGGCTGCTATATTTTACAACTGAAAAAGCAACATGTTAATCATTATTTATCAGCATATCTTTTTCTGGTTTATTTTCTCATACATCTTGGAATAAATCTTACAATAAATATATAATGTTGCAAGAATGTAGCTAATAAGTAAATAATACGTACATTGCCTGTTTGATGGGCCTCTAAACACAACAAAGGCACTAGTGTTTCTGCCAGAGGCCCCCATAAGAAAGATCACTGGGAATCCCGAGCTGGGAGGGGACGGTGGGCCAGATTATAGAATAAATACACCATGGAATCAGACTCCTCCTAGCTCTCTAGCCATTTACATGTCACCAGTAGTTAACTCCTCGCTGGCCTCATAATGCTGTGACTAATCTGATCTAGCTGGTCCTCACCCACTTCACAATCCGCTTTAACTCCAAAACTGCTCAGTTGAAAAGGGATATTTAAAAGATGTGCTGACAACCAGGGTTTGACTAGTATTTAATAGTTACACAAGCAAACCTAAATTTTAAAAATGTTTGTCTAACAGGAGTGCAGACTAGGTGAGCAATGCTAAACAATTAAGGGAGTCCTAGACTCCCTTAATTGTTTATAATTGCATATGTTCTCTTGCCCCTCTCCCCCAGGCCAGCACCTTTCTCAGAATTATAATATCATTCAATTCTTTGGCGGTGCATATCCACCACATTATATATAGGTGAGCAATGCTGCCTGATTTCGAGCTTCGTAGTGATTCTTAGCTAGAGAGGCATCACAAATTCTGGAAGTAGGGGATGTCAGAAAAGCATTTGCTTCCACTATAGCAGGCAGGGGTGAACTTTGCATCTGAGGCAGCTGCATCAGATGGTATTTGGGGGGGAAGTAATCGCTGGACCTGTTTTTTCTCTTTAAATTATTTTTTTATTATCTCATTCCTTAGTTCAGTGGTGATTGGGAAGCTGATGACTGTCACCTTTTTGCAGTCAATGATTGGCGGCTTACTGGCTGCAGCCTCCTAACTCAGTCTGATCTTTTGCTATTTAAACTTTACTTTATTTATGTGCACTTTTGTTTATTTTATGCACATTAAATGGTTGTTTTCTGCCTTTTAACATGGTTTTGGGTGACTGACAACCCATATGTACCACGCAGGTGATCAGAATGAAAAAATAGTTGAAAACTACTGTTCGATAGCAGCCCATATGTTGGTCACATAGGGCATCCCAATTGCGGATGCCCCACTGCGCAGTGGGGCTTAGAGGGGCAGGCCAGTGCACAGTGATGAAACACCCGTCTAGTGAATCTGAATAGGTGGCAACGGTCCCTCGTTCAACTGCCATTGCTGGATTGTGGATGTGGCGATGGTATGACCAGTATTGTGTTCGCGGGGCTGTGCTTCACAGCTGAGGCTTAGGACACTATAGAGGAAGCAAAATATTTTCTGACTTTATTTTCTCTTTAAACCCAAACAAAAAAACAAAATGGGTGTTGTTTGATGCACAGAGGGGCATAGCGAGTTCTGGTTCTCCCCTGCACAAAAATGCCTGGTAAACCAAGGCCCTTATTTAAGACGGGATAGCGTCAGGTAGTGGCTGGTTAATGAGAGGTAGCGACAGGTGACCTCTTCTGGCATTGAAAAAGCAGTTTTTTCACATTTTTTTCATTTTTTATATATTTCTTCAGAAATGACATTACAGGTCTGGCATTAAAGTGTTTATGTTACAATGTTGCTACAATGTAATTCCATATGTTTTCGCTTTGTTACTAGTTGACAGATTCTGAAAAACAGACTTTAAACACACCGCCTCCAGCGCTCTGGGCTTCAGATAAGCATTTTTCTGCGCCACAGTTGTGTGAGGCTACCATGCGCTCCCATACAGCGCTGTACTGGTCAAATAGTGACTCCTCACAATGTATTCAACATTACTGCACAGCGACTGAGTCGCTATAAACTAGTGACTCACGGCCGAGCACTGCGACTACTAGCGGGCGCTCTGAAAATGCCTGCTACAGACGCTCATCTGTCGCTACCTGGCGTTAGTGATGAATCAGCCTGCAAGTCATCTCACTTTTCAACTCAGTCAGCTAGTGAAACTTAGTCCCCGAAAGGGGTGAAAATAAGGATCATAATTTGCTATATCATATAGGAAGGGTCATGCTAATTAAAGAGGAACAATAGACCTAAAATAAAATACTTACCTTTTAGATGTCGCTGGTGCCTGCTGCGGCGAGATCTGGCTGCATTAAGGCCTGATCCGCTCATCAGGAGGTTGGTGGAATCCGAGAGGGTCCCAGAAGATGGATGCTCTGGTGAGGTGAGTAAATAGCACCCAAAGGTAAACCCGGAGGGGGGACAGCAGATCACTGAGTTTTGGGGGAGGCTTTAACCTCCTCTTTAATGATATAGGCTTAACACTGCATCTTGGTGAGCTTTTTAGAACTCAGTCACCTGGACCTTCCATGGGGCATTCATCATTTTTCCGATGAGGTAAGGATAGTTTTGTAAAAGTTTCAAAACACTTGGAAGGGAAAGAGGGGAAAAACGGGAAATCAGAGAAAGTTGTTGGTTATACTAGTTTCAATGCAGATCCAGTATTGTCTGACATTGTATACAAAGAATAAGATGTTCACACTGGGCTTCAGCCATCCACTCCTCAGGAGAGGCTATCTGTAAGCGAGAAGCGAGCTGACCAGGAAAGCCTCTGACACCCCCTGTCACTCACAGTGACATCAGAGGTATTTCCTATGATGTCACTGTGAGTGACAGGGTGTGTGAGAGGCTTTCCCAGCTGGCTCACTCCCCATCTGCAGCAGGAGTCCAGTGTGAGACGCAGGGACCATGTCATCCTGTCCCGCTGAAGATGCTGAGGCCTGCCAGATGATGAAGACAACACTCGGCCTGGATCCCTGATTTTTAAAAAATTTGATTTGGGTGAATGTGAATTTCTTGGGGAAATTCAGAGAATCATTTGAACCAATGTGCTCATCTCTAATAGATAGTCATGTAAAAATATTTGTGCATATGCAGAGGCTGTCTATATATTAATATTTTTATTTGCGGTTTCTACAATACAAAATGAATAAATGATAAAATCCAAATAAACATGTATGCATACAGTATAACGAATACCAAAACAAATAGCTAGCTTCCAAAATCCATCCAGCAGCAATTCAACAGAACAGCTGCTTTGCATTACAGAAGAAAGTGTTTAGAGCTAAATATATGTCTAGAGTTACCTTGAGTGCTCTGTGAACCCTATGTGAACACTCGGCTAAGTTTGCTCCATCGAAGAAATCGCACAACATGGCCAGAAGAAAAGAGCAAACAAAATGTCAAGTTCCACATTAATAAAAATTAGCATCCTTTATGTTTTAATAAGATGCAGGGTCCTTCAAGCAATTTGCATGCTCCTTTCCAGCTCATGAAGGATGAGAATAACAAAAACATTGTTCAGCTGCTACTGTGTCACCATCTGCAACAGAGCCTCTATTTACCCACCCACGGCCCAGGCCATACAAGCAGCAGCCTCCAATCACAGTCCTCTGCTGTGGAGTTATGTTAGATGAATAGGGACAACATCCAAGACCAGCGGCTTGCCCACATCATCAGATCAAGTTCCCAACTGATACACTGCGTGTCACAGATTAGACTGAAATACTAGAAGAGGAGGTTAACTGCTTGTCAAATATTGCTCTGATTGATGAAATGTATTCACAACTACAAGCACTAGGGAGTATAACTGTATTCAAATATACAATCGCCATCACATTGAATATGTATTGGCTATATATTTATACTTTCATTTTATTCATTGGGGAGAAATATTGTTTATACGTATATATGTATATGCTAAAAGGAGCCATTGATATAATACTCTTATGATGTAGACTGAATAAGATCGGACTAGAAATTCTTCATGAACAAAAATGCCCTGGCTTTGTCTGTTAAGACAGAACAGGCAACATGACATTAAACACACATGTTTCAAATGTTATGCCCAGCTTGACTTTAGTCCAGAATGGAATGTTGGCCATCTATTGCTCCTGACTGAGCTCCTTTAACCCCAACATGCTCAGGAGAGAAACACGTCTGGGTCACTACTGTTCAGAGGCAGAATGAAATGTGTATCAAAGGTTGTGTATGTTACTTAAAGGCAAAAACACAAAACAAAACTGCCTATATTCGCCTTTTGTACCTGGCAGCTTCTCTGTGTACGTCGGGTGAGCCCCATCAGTTCCTCCATCTGGCGCCAGCATCTATATATTTAACAAGGGCAAGGTGCCAGTGATTCTGTCCTCCAGCACCCCATGGTAGTGTCCATCGTACCTTGTTTCCGCACTCACTTGCCTACTCTATTCATTTCAATGGAGGCAGGATCACCATGCCCTCTCCATTGCAATGACTGAAGTAGGCCTGGTAGGGAGTGTGAAACCTTCTTGATGGATACCACCATGTCTAAACTAACCTTTTGTTTGGGTTCTCAAGGTTTAAACTTGTTTGTGGGTGATGGGCGTGATAGGGGTGTGGTTTAGTGTGTGGCTTAATTATGGGTCACATGCTCTAGGAATATTTGGTCCATAAAAAATGTTGATTGAGCCGATGCTCAGAAGTCCATGCGTTCCACTACTACCATTCAACCAAAGAGTCAGAGCAACTGTAAAGCACCCAGACATCCAGCATTCTGCATTTGGTCTTCCCCCCAGTCTTCTCCAGAGTTTTCAGGGGGACACGGGCCTCAAAGTGGGACTGTCACTGGCCATCGCTTTTTCTCCATCATTGGTAAGATTGAAGACGCCTGCGCTACACAGAGGAGGCTAAAGGTGAGTATGTCGTTTTTTTATGTTCATGTCTGGATAGAGACTTTAAGGCAAACTTCAGAGATTACAAGATTACGCTTTAATCCAAGCAGGAACACATTAGAGATCAATTTATAAACTAATAACAAAGGTTTAGTTAGAGAAAAATACAATCCTACAAAATGGAAAAACATTTGGCACATCAAGAAAATCAATTGCACAGTTAAATACAGCATTCTATAAAAAAAAAGGCAGATAGCAAAAGCAAAACAAAAGGAGAAATGGGTAAAATAATACTTCTTTCTGGACTTCTTTTTTAGATTGGTTGGAGAAACAAAGTCGGATTGTTTAATCCCTCCAACACTGGCTGACTCTCAGGCCTATTTGTGGAGCATATGTCAGTGTTTGTATTGCTGTCAGAGAGTCCCTGTTGTTATCACAGGCTACTTTTAAAAAGCGGACCAACACCCTCCAAAACAACATTATTCTAATCACTTAAATATAAAAAAACACTTACCTTTTGATGACTTTTGCAGCCTTCTGTCCCTCACAGCGCCTGTAATCTTCATAATTTTTCACCGGAAGTCCCGCCCTGCATCTCTTGTCCGTTCATTACCTTCCTGTCAATCACGCTTCTGGGTTAATTTGCATTTCTTGTCCGTGGAGCAGGTCTCTTCAGCTGTCGCGCGATTTTGCTTGCAGTTCCTCATGTCTCCGCGTCATCGGGTGGGGGGGTTGCCTCTCTCAGCTCTCGGGAGCGTGCACGTCTCCCAGGGCTGTCTGCTAGCTGACCTCATGTGCTCAGCCATGATTGGCTGGAGGCACCTGAGCCTCCGCCTCCCCTCCTCTCACTCCCCTCCCTCCTCCTTCCATTCAGCGTCTGCTCTCCTCTCGTCTCATCTCGTGCTGGATGGTAGGACAGGTAAGTTTACTTTTGTTTTATAAATGTCTTGGTCAAATGTGTTTACTGTTTAATTCACTGTAATGTACTGCGCCACTGAGAATGTTATGGGGGGACTCGGCCACTGAGAATGTTATGGGGGGACTCGGCCACTGAGAATGTTATGGGGGGACTCGGCCACTGAGAATGTTATGGGGGGACTCTGCCTGCTGGAAATGTTATGGGGGGATTCTACCTGCTGAACATGTTATGGGGGGATTCTACCTGCTGGACATGTTATGGGGGGATTCTGCCTGCTGGACATGTTATGGGGGGATTCTGCCTGCTGGACATGTTATGGGGGGATTCTGCCTGCTGAGCATGTTATGGGGGATTCTACCTGCTGAACATGTTATGGGGGGATTCTACCTGCTGAGCATGTTATGGGGGGATTCTACCTGCTGGACATGTTATGGGGGGATTCTACCTGCTGGACATGTTATGGGGGGATTCTACCTGCTGGACATGTTATGGGGGGATTCTGCCTGCTGAGCATGTTATGGGGGGATTCTACCTGCTGAACATGTTATGGGGGGATTCTACCTGCTGGACATGTTATGGGGGGATTCTACCTGCTGAGCATGTTATGGGGGGATTCTACCTGCTGGACATGTTATGGGGGGATTCTGCCTGCTGAGCATGTTATGGGGGGATTCTACCTGCTGAACATGTTATGGGGGGATTCTACCTGCTGGACATGTTATGGGGGGATTCTACCTGCTGAGCATGTTATGGGGGGATTCTACCTGCTGAACATGTTATGGGGGGATTCTACCTGCTGGACATGTTATAGGGGGATTCTGCCTGCTGAAAATGTTATGGGGGGATTCTGCCTGCTGAGAATGTTATGGGGGGATTCTGCCTGCTGAGAATGTTATGGGGGGATTCTGCCTGCTGGACATGTTATGGGGGGATTCTGCCTGCTGGACATGTTATGGGGGGATTCTGCCTGCTGAAAATGTTATGGGGGGATTCTGCCTGCAAAAAATGTTATGGGGGGATTCTGCCTGCTAAAAATGTTATGGGGGGATTCTGCCTGCTAAAAATGTTATGGGGGGATTCTGCCTGCTAAAAATGTTATGGGGGGATTCTGCCTGTTGAAAATGTTATGGGGGGATTCTGCCTGCTAAAAATGTTATGGGGGGATTCTGCCTGCTAAAAATGTTATGGGGGGGGATTCTGCCTGCTGAAAATGTTATGGGGGGATTCTGCCTGCTAAAAATGTTATGGGGGGATTCTGCCTGCTGAACATGTTATAGGGGGATTCTGCCTGCTAAAAATGTTATGGGGGGATTCTGCCTGCTGAACATGTTATGGGGGGATTCTGCCTGCTAAAAATGTTATGGGGGGATTCTGCCTGTTGAAAATGTTATGGGGGGATTCTGCCTGCTGAAAATGTTATGGGGGGATTCTGCCTGTTGAAAATGTTATGGGGGGATTCTGCCTGCTGAAAATGTTATGGGGGGATTCTGCCTGTTGAAAATGTTATGGGGGGATTCTGCCTGTTGAAAATGTTATGGGGGGATTCTGCCTGCTGAAAATGTTATGGGGGGATTCTGCCTGCTAAAAATGTTATAGGGGGATTCTGCCTGCTAAAAATGTTATGGGGGGATTCTGCCTGTTGAAAATGTTATGGGGGGATTCTGCCTGCTGAAAATGTTATGGGGGGATTCTGCCTGCTGGACATGTTATAGGGGGATTCTGCCTGCTGAACATGTTATGGGGGGATTCTGCCTGCTAAAAATGTTATGGGGGGATTCTGCCTGTTGAAAATGTTATGGGGGGATTCTGCCTGCTGAAAATGTTATGGGGGGATTCTGCCTGCTAAAAATGTTATGGGGGGATTCTGCCTGCTGAAAATGTTATGGGGGGATTCTGCCTGCTAAAAATGTTATGGGGGGATTCTGCCTGCTGAAAATGTTATAGGGGGATTCTGCCTGCTGAAAATGTTATGGGGGGATTCTGCCTGTTGAAAATGTTATGGGGGGATTCTGCCTGCTGAAAATGTTATGGGGGGATTCTGCCTGCTAAAAATGTTATGGGGGGATTCTGCCTGTTGAAAATGTTATGGGGGGATTCTGCCTGCTGAAAATGTTATGGGGGGATTCTGCCTGCTAAAAATGTTATGGGGGGATTCTGCCTGCTGAAAATGTTATGGGGGGATTCTGCCTGCTAAAAATGTTATAGGGGGATTCTGCCTGCTGAACATGTTATGGGGGGATTCTGCCTGTTGAAAATGTTATGGGGGGATTCTGCCTGCTAAAAATGTTATAGGGGGATTCTGCCTGCTGAACATGTTATGGGGGGATTCTGCCTGCTAAAAATGTTATAGGGGGATTCTGCCTGCTGAACATGTTATGGGGGGATTCTGCCTGCTAAAAATGTTATAGGGGGATTCTGCCTGCTGAACATGTTATGGGGGGATTCTGCCTGTTGAAAATGTTATGGGGGGATTCTGCCTGTTGAAAATGTTATGGGGGGATTCTGCCTGCTAAAAATGTTATAGGGGGATTCTGCCTGCTGAACATGTTATGGGGGGATTCTGCCTGCTAAAAATGTTATAGGGGGATTCTGCCTGCTGAACATGTTATGGGGGGATTCTGCCTGTTGAAAATGTTATGGGGGGATTCTGCCTGCTAAAAATGTTATGGGGGGATTCTGCCTGCTGAACATGTTATGGGGGGATTCTGCCTGCTAAAAATGTTATGGGGGGATTCTGCCTGTTGAAAATGTTATGGGGGGATTCTGCCTGCTGAAAATGTTATGGGGGGATTCTGCCTGCTGAAAATGTTATAGGGGGATTCTGCCTGCTGAAAATGTTATAGGGGGATTCTGCCTGCTAAAAATGTTATAGGGGGATTCTGCCTGCTAAAAATGTTATGGGGGGATTCTGCCTGCTGAAAATGTTATAGGGGGATTCTGCCTGCTAAAAATGTTATGGGGGGATTCTGCCGGCTAAAAATGTTATAGCTGTAATGACCCATCATTGCTTTGCTAGCTGCTGACATAAAGAAAAACACTTGTGTACCTTCCCCGGAATCCAGCAGCAAAGGTCAGCTGATGCCGCCATCTTGTTGTAGGCCAGGACGGCCACTGGGTGCGCTCACTCCTGGCACCGTGTGCACTCCCGCTTGCCAATTCAGGTGAATGTACAGGTGGGAGCGCCCGCATATACTGGCCTACAACAAGATGGCAGTGAGCACGGCGGCATCTGCCGAACTTCACCGCTGGATTCCTGGGCAGGTAATTGTTAGGGGAAGATGGCAGGGCAGGATGATTTAAAAAATGGGAGCCTGGGCTGGACTGGCCCTTTAAGAATGTCATGGGTGAATGGTAAGGTTTTCATTTATGTGATATTCCAGATAGAGGGGATGGGGGGGGGGGATTCTTTCCTGTGTCCTAGTGAAGACTAAGTCCCATTCCCATGGCATTAGGAATGCTTTATTTATATTAACTGATATGGCAGCCAACCGCGTTGGCATGTTTCCAGGTGTGCTTAGTGTCCTAAAGAGACTCTCCTGCTGTTGAGGCTGTAGTGACTTAATGATGTAAACGCAGGACTTAGATGTTGTCAAATTTTATTATTTTCAGTTTTTTTTACAACCCTCCTCCTACACATCGCTTGCTCTGACGCCGGCTGCTTGTACGGGGAAGCCTGTCACTCTGCTGCCACTGCTGCTAGTGCTGGTGTCTGTTCCCTGACAGCGGGCCCACAAGACTTTAGCTACGCCCCTGGCTGGCACCATGGCAGGGCAGTGGGCGCACACCTGAGGCGGGCACCTGGCGGGAGTCCAGCACTAGCAGCAGCGGCAGCAGAGTGACAGGCTTCCCCGTACAAGCAGCCGGCGTCAGAGCAAGCGATGTGTAGGAGGAGGGCAAAAGGTGCGCGCCCGCACCTAGGAAGGGAGACTCGCGCGCATGCGCGGTAGATAGGTGGAGCGCCGCTTGCATCGGGAGCGAGCGGCGCTTCACCTATCTACCGCGCATGCGCGCGATTTTAACAGGAAACAGAACAGGAAAATTAAGATGGCGCCCGATTTTTTAAAATATAGCGACGCGCTGAGGGAACATACAAGGTAAGTTTTTTTTTTTTATAACTTTGTTATTCGGGTCTTCCTGGTTATTTTACATATTTTTAAAGTATACATTGAAAAAAAAAGGGGGCAGGGTGTTGGTCCACTTTAAGAAAGTTTCCAAGCTGTCTTGTTGCACCCATCCTACAAAAGAGAGGGCTTTGTGTTACACCCACTTCCTAAAGATATTCAGCAATAATATTTAAAGAGATAATGCTCGTTAAAGAGACATATTGGGCAGGGAGCTGGCTGTCATTTTATAGGCATTGGAATGCAAGTGTTGTCACAGAATCACACTTGCAGGTAATCAGATTTGACCTCAGGTTTATGGACCAAAACCTGTGAGGAATCCCCCTGAGACGGCTCTGGTCATAATTTTGCTACTTATGAGAGACTAAACCCTTTAGAACACAGCTTGTAATAAACACCAGTTTACTCTCTCAAAACAGGTATTCACTGTCTCCCACCGTTATAATTGTGCTGGGCCCCCTAAACTGCAGGAGCCTGGAGTAGGGGCACCATTGGATATCCAATGACAGTGTAGACCCCAACAGGTTCATAATCATAACTTGATCAGCCTAATAGACACCAAAACACTATAATGGCTTGTATCACACAGATATATCCTTCCTTAGCTTTATTTTTTGCTAGATACAATCTATGGAAGGACATATGGTGATTGTTATGTAAATGAAGCCCTTTTAGGGATGTAGTTAACATATCACAATATTGTCCATATTTAATTCACTGACCATGTGGAAACTGTAATTTAAACACATTTGCCAAGCTGGGAAAACAATAAAAGTCAATGGAATTGTTTTACCCCTGAGAAAAGCAGAGAACTTTTTACTCCTTTTTACACTGTAGCAAAAAAGTGCCATTGACTTTAATTGTCTTCCTATCTGGTGATTCAGTAACAGTGACATTATGAGGCTTTTTTCTCAGAAAATTAATTTTTTGCTAACAAGAGAATTTGTTTTCAACTCAAAGATAAGGGTGGACACAGCAGTCTCAGGCTTCAGATAAAAGGGAAGTGAATGTGCTGGATTTTCTAAGATGATAACTGTAAGGCTGGTTTCACACTAGAGCAGATGCAGAGCGTTCGCGCTTTTGGGCAAACAGCGTCCTGAGGGCGCAGCGCTAGCAATCCCTCTCCATGTGAGTAGAAAGTGCTAGCGCTAAATGCCCTCCACACGCTACACACAGCGATTGCGGGCGCTTGGCCGAAAGTCCGAGCGCTTCCTAATTAACCCCGTGTGCCAGCCTCAGGACCAGGTGTGACCAGGCTGTAGATGCAAAGATTGGGAACAGGAGACAGATGCGCATGCTACTAACAGGCTGTAGAGGCACAAACTGGGAGCAGGAGGCAGAGGCACACACTGTAAAATGCTGCAGAGGCACATATTGAGTACAGGAGGCAGAGGCATACACTGTAAACAGACTGTAGAGACACGGATTAGGAACACAAGGCAGAGGTACACACTTTTAACAAGCTGCAGATACACATATTGAGAACAGGAGGTAATTGCACACACTATAAACAGGCTGTAGAGGCACAAATTGGGAAAGGGAGACAGAGGCACACACTACTAGCAGGCTGTAGAAGCACAGATTAGGAACAGGAGGCAAAGTCACACTATATAAGCTTTTAGTTTAGCAGTGATGCAGAAGAAATTACATTTTTCTTATCATCATCTTTTTTGTAATCATAAAATACTCCCTTCTTTATCTAATATGTGTCCATCATTCATTGTAGTTGCCACAGCTGAATCATGTTCCTGTAGGGGCAGTACCAGCGCAAAATCACACCCAAAATGCCATTACAGGAGGTGGATTTTATTAACATTTTAACATTTTAAAACATTTAGTGGGTTATGTGGATGACATTTCATAAATATTCTTTAAATAGAACAATGCAAACTCAAAGTTTGGTTAAAGTTGACCACTAACCTTTAAACCCCCCCCCCATGCCCCCTATGCCCCCTACCTGCCCCTCCTAAGCACTTGCAGCAATGCTATTAGCTTGGTGGGAGCTCTTTTCTCACCTGCTGTAGTCATGACCAGCCGGCAGATCTGATCTCAAAAGTGCCGGCTGATGTGAACAAGCCTTCTGCCCTTTAGTCTGAGGACCGTTTCTGCCCCAGGAGGGGGAAAACTGTAGATTGCGTTGCAGCCCTCCAATTGCAGTGTGGGAGTACTTGGAAAGGTGAGTGATTTCAGGTGATGGTTCAGGCAGCCAAGTGACTGGCATTTGCTGGTTTTAAGACACTTTAAAAGCTTATAGTATAAATAATATTAAAGAAAAATAATCAATCTTATTATATCTATATGCAGCTTTTAAGTGAATTTGTCACAAGGAAGGCTGAGGATGGCAGAGGCTTCAGCACATGCAGCAGCAGATACTTTAGGTTCCTATTAGGACCTTTATGCAAATATACTAGAGGTGTCTTGTCAAGCCAGTGATGACATCTCATGTCAATCCCCCAAGCTATTAAGCAGTAACAGGAAAAGAAGAATTTCAGACCCGCATTGGCCTCTGCAGAGCTGCAATGTCCCAGCAGCAGTAATGAGACAATGCAGCAGTATTTATGTCATTGTCACTGAAGAAATGGACTGCCCCTTCCACTGAGCGGCTAAAGCTGCAGGCATGGCAGCACACAGGATTCTGCTTGGTAGTCTGCGTAGATTAATCTACTCTCCTGTTTTCCCAAATTTTCTAAACACCCCTTGAGCTGATATGCAGGACTTCATAAATCTTATAGATAAAAAAAAATAGCATAGCCAGTCATGGAACAAAAAAATGGCCTTCCATGCTCCACTGCAGGCATAGATCTATTTGTTATTGTATCATGAATGCAGAGGCTCGGAGCAGAACGTGGGGCATGGAACACATGCCTTTTATTGTCAAGGTTTTCCTGGAAAGCAGGAGAGAGTCTATTTTCCTGTGACAGGAAGATAGAATTGAGCTGTTTTTAAAATGTGATTATAAACATAACATTTCTAGACAGTGTTTTAACGCATATATATTTTTAATGAGAGATAACCTATTTTATTTCAAATACAGTATGGTTTATTACAGTGAACGTCTTGCCGTATTTTATTGCACATTCTGATTTTGTAAGGGCATTGTAATGATTATATCCAGTAATTAATTTGTATGGAGAGTTAGCTGCAAGTACAGGAAGTAAGGGTACTTTGCATTTGGAGTTTTCTGCACCTAGAAAATGTTTTAAAAACCTTAACTTTTTATAACCTTAAAGTGGACCAAAACCCAGCTGGATCAGCCTGGGAATCTTATAGATCCATTCCCTCCCGCGGGGTATCCAAAATCGGGATGCCCGTCTTTGTGAAACCCCCCAGGTCGCCTGCTACACTTACCCAAATCCTGGTCCAACGGCACATGCGTGGGCCACGGCCGCATCCCCGCTATCCCTCTAGCAGGACACGTGTCCGCGCCAGCCATTTGTGAATGGCCGGTGCGGGCGGACTCCCTGTTAGAGGGAAGCGCGAGATGTGGCTGCCAGCACGCTCTGAGCTTCTGCGCTAAGATGACGTTTAGACGTCTCCGAGCGCGCTGATTGGACGAGCGGCCGCGCTGAGCTGATACGAGCGATCTGGGGGGTTTTACATAGCGGAGCACCCCCGATCGGGGGGAGTGGACCAAAGCCCAAGATCCTGGGTTTTGGTCCACTTTAACAAACTCCAAAAATGGGTTTAAAAAAACTCTCATCCTTACCCTTTTTACATACTCACCTATATTACCATATTACCGATATTACCAAAATAATAATAATAATATTGTGCTCATGCATACATGGGAATATGTGCTCCAGTTTAAACCATCTGGCTGGTGAGAACAACACACAAAGCAAACCCCACCAGTGAACCACGGTGAGGGACAGTGAATACAGACACATGCCCAAAGTGCTGGGATTTCCTAGCCATGGCCACGGTGTGGTGTTAGGTGACTTGCTCAAATGCACTTCAGTCATGCCCCAGAAGGGAACCGAACCTACAACCAGGGCCAGCCTTTGGGGTGTGTGAGGTGTTCCATCGCACAGGGTGCCATGGTCAGGGGGGCACCATGCAGCTGCTTCCATCCGCGTGATGCCCTAACCTGTCCGCCAGCTCCATGTCAATTGGGGGTGCATGGTTGGTTGGGTAAGAAAGACCTCTGTTCTGCCTTTAAAAGTTGACCAAACCAGCTGATTCCCCACCCTCAGGGTATCCCTATGTGGGATGCCCCACTGTGTTAAACCCCCTGGGATCGCCAGCATACCCACATTGTAAGCAATACCATAGCACAGGCGCAGGCTTAAAGTTCCCCACCCCACACAAGTGGTCACTTGGGGCAGTGAATGGCTAGGGAACGCTTCAGAGAGTGGCCATCACTGCCCGGCATCAGGCTTAATGCCAGGTTATGTGCAGCAGGCTTTTAATGAGCCCCAGTGGCTGTCGGCAACTATGTAGGGCAGTAGGCAAGTGTGTTGGGGGGGCATCCTGTAGTTTCGCACAGGACGCCTTCCACCTAAGGCCAACCCTGTCTGCAACCCTCCGGTCACAATATTGGTTCCCTAGGCCACGATGCACCACAATGAGCTCTGTATGATGAGATGCATTGTTTTCCTCTGCAGGGGTCCCCTCTCTTTGGAGGCCCCCATCTTCTCTTCATTTGATTAGGAATTGTGACACATTGCGGCATGGCTTTCCCCAAAATTATGGGAGACATATACAAGTGAGGATTGTAAATGAAAAAGGGTGCATAATATAAAGTTGGACTTTGAGCTCTTAACCTAGCTTAGCTTTAACGTACTTTTGTCTGTTGTTTCCAAATTTTCTCTCCTGAAATCTCTGAGCTGATGTGCCCTTACACATACCCCTCCCACACTGCACTGTTTTGCTTACCTGCACAGCACTACTCTGTTTGGCTGAAAGAAGCCCGGGCACATGAGCTCCAATCACAGAGCTGGATTCCAAAAGTGGAACAGGGTGAAATTAAAAAAATAGAGGACTGGTGGTGGTGTATGCATGGAGGCATCAGAAATGTGTTTATACCAGCACCCACTAAAACAAAAACTTTAAACAGTCAAACTTTAAAATCAAAAGCCTGGCAACTTATCTGACGCAGCATCAGTCCCATGCTATCTCTTAGCTCCGGTCGGCATAAGGAAGATGGATTTCTATTTCCTCTTTTCTGCCTTCTCCCCCCAACTCCGACCACAAATTGAAGCCTAAGGCTTGTGTCAGGTTGATGCCCCCTCCCTAGTGGTAGGCTAGAATGGAGACCTCCATGCTTCCACTCAAGCCCCAGCTCGCTCCATTGCAATGCACACAGTGTGTCTTGCCATTCCCATTACAGAGGACAGAACATGAATGAAAACTTTTTTTCATTACTTCAGGAATAAGGCTTAATTTTCAAAAAGAAAATGCCCAGCTAGAGGCAAGTGGGGATGCAGCTAGCAGTGCGCCCACTTCATTCAGTCATCAGTGCAGCAAAGAGAACCTCAATACACCCAATCTACCCAGCTGACCATACTGCATTCCCAATCCACTGTGTTGTCAATCAACCGATATGTGTTGCTGTTCTGCTGAATCATGGTAACTGGGGTGGCCCAAATCAAGCCCTGGGGAGTCAGCATTGGAGATGGCTTTGGGTTTCAATACAGTAAGTCTTGGTCCTCTTTAACCCTTTGAGTGCCAGCCTACCTAGATCTTTTGTCACACTCTGTTGCCAGACTACTTTTCACGTTTTTGCGCTACACATGTTTAACCTTGATTTTTGAAGGGATTTCCAGGGATTTTTCAGGAAAATTATATATTGTTTTTTTCAGCAGACTCTGGGCTTCAACATGAAATGTTGCGGAAATAGAAGTGATGATGCTTGTAGAGAATCGCTGGCACTTTCACACGAGGGGTCAGGTAAGTCTGTATGTTTTTAACTTTTTTTTTATGGGGCTCTAAAGTCAGCTACATGAGTCTGACGTAGCTGGCACTTAACGGTTGGAGAGGCAGCTACGTGAGAGTCATGTAGCTGGCACTAGAAGGGTTAAAGGAGCAGGTCAAGAAATAACAAAAAGAAGACAGCAAGGAGCTCATCTGAAGCCTGTGACTTGTTTCTTACCAGGTCTCCAAATGGTGCCCCTCCTTTTTATTCCATTTCTTCATCCACAAATGTGGTCATACAGCAGCTTATGCCTCAGCGCTCCCACCATGAGAGAGCCTGACAGGCATAACCTCTGTGGCTTGCTGCTCCTCATGCTGGGAGTGCAGACAGACAGGAGTGGCTGTGCCATACTGGCCATCGGAAGATGGACTGGGGGACTGGCCATAAGGAGACCCGGGCAAATGAAACATAGAAACATAGAAGGTTGACGGCAGAAGGAGACCATACGGTCCATCTAGTCTGCCCTTATGTGTATACTGTATGTACTCTTTATCTTAGGATAGATGTGTGCTTATCCCAGGCATGTTTAAATTCAGTGACTGTTGATTTTTCAACTACCTCTGCTGGAAGTTTGTTCCAAGCATCTACTACTCTTTCTGTAAAATAATATTTTCTAACATTGCTCCTGATCTTCCCCCCGACTAGCTTCAGGTTGTGCCCCCTTGTTCTATCATTAAATTTCTTTTTAAAAACACTTCCCTCCTGAACCTTATTCAATCCTTTCACATATTTAAAGGTCTCAATCATGTCCCCCCTCTCCCTTCTTTCCTCCAGACTGTACAAATTAAGTTCTTTAAGTCTCTCCTGATAAGTTTTAAGTTTAAGTCCTTCCACCATTTTCGTTGCCCGCCTTTGGACACGTTCTATTTGAATAATGTCTTTTTGCAGGTAAGGTCTCCAGAACTGCACACAGTATTCTAGCTGTGGCCTTACCAGGGCTCTATACAGCGGCCCGGTGGGCCACACTGCTTTGGGGTAGTCTGGGCTGCTACCTTTACTAATACTCTTATCCAATTCCAGCCCCCCAGCCCCTTTACCACTCCCCTCACCCAAGCAATCTCACCCAGTTGACTGACCAGGAAGCAGCAGAGATGCCACTGGCTGGTCATGGGCAGGTCAGGTGTTGGTAAAATCCCAGGCTGATTTTTGGAACCAGTCCGCCACTGCCTGTGCACCTGTGTGGAGATACCTAAAACCTGGCCTGTTGCTGGCCTTTCAGTTTGACCCCTATTCTTTAGAGCAACCCCATAGTAGACATTGATTGTCAAAATAACAACCAGGGGTGGTAAATCCACGTACATTTCCATTTCAGGATTTTCAGAAGAAAAATATTTTTCTGTTTTTGTCTTTACACAGGTTTAAGAAAACAGAGGACTTTCAAAGACTTTCAGCATGATTCAGCACCTCTCTCGAACGCATTCCCGCCAGTGAGAATGAATGACGTCAAAGGACCTTATTTGGTCTATTTTCCGTGTCGGGTTATTCAAAGACGTTTTTTGACAGGGTTGTCCTTTTTGCAGGAAATTAGGGTAGGTGTACGGCAAACCAAGTAATCGCTATGAGTGTAATTTTACAGGTGTAGCCTGCGCTTGCATGTGATTCAGAACCCTGATTTGTGGGCTTTAGGACCTATAAAAGCCGTAGGTTTCCGGTCTCTTTTTGCTAGTGAAAATACAGCCTACATCCTCTGCACCTACGATGGAGCCCTGTTTTAGAGCTTAGACATATCCGCAGTTGCCTGGATATCGATCAGATGACCGATCAGCAGGTGTTCAAATTGACCCGAACTGCCTTTCTCTTGAGAAGCTTTACTCAGAGCTGCGGCCATGCAGTTGGAGGTATGACCAAATTGCCTGGCTGCCTTCAATTTTTAGTGAATGACTCCTCCCAGAGGCTAGGGGCACTGTCAGTTGGCATGTCCCAGCGTTTGCTGTGCCCTGATTAAATTTCTCGATGGCATGGCTGTCCTACAGGAGAAATACATCTCTTTTCCTGACAGCATGGCAGCAACGTGGTGAGGTTGGGTTTTTTCAACATTGCGAATATGCTAAGTGTCATGGGCGCCATCGCATGTGGCCCTGGTTCTCCCCCCTGCTCGGGAGTATATGTTTTGGTATATTTAGGTCCACATTGCTCCTCCTTGTAGGCTACTCTTCTCTCTTGAGTCAAACCTAGCGTCCCCTCCCTCTAAACAGCTTCACTTTGTTGTTGCCAGTCTAGTGACCCTTATTTGTGGCTTCTTTTCAGCAACCGCAAGATGGTCCACTCTCTTAAAGTCCAATCTGTTGTGGGGCCAGATCTTCACTTTTTCAGTGTTTTGGCCAGCTTCCCTGGTTCGTCCTACAATGCAGTCACCTCCATGATTTGGCACTGCAAATATGGCCACTTACTCATGAACGAACTTTTCTTGGATAAACATGTCTCCCAGTTACCGAAATAAATGAGCATTCACGGGCAGGCATTTTATTTTATACATAATTTACTTTATGAAAATTTGTAGAGTTTGTGTTATCTGTAATTGGCACCTACACCCATTTAACCACAGAGATGTTGAAACAAGTTATGTAATCTGTGGTGTAGTACGCTGTGTACAGATCAAGAGTGCTGCACATACAACAACACATTTAGCAATAAATTAACTTTAAAATGGCTGCAGTGTGTGTAAAATCCCAAATTGGGGTGCCCTTAGTGTGGCTGATTAACTTGGCCCTAGTCTCTTAGACCTTTTAAACCTGTTGTTTGTTCTTCTTTAGGAGGGTAAAATTCCAATAACGGATTCTGCTTTGGATCTGGGCACAGGCGACTTCCTCACAGACCTCACAGTTCACAAAGTGGCATACCCCACAAAGTGCGCACTCCTGCCTATTCAGTGAAGTGCCGCTCTGTGCATTTTCCTCAAGATGGCGGAACCCAGGACCCAAACTGCTGAGGGAACGGTGCTAGATCTCTGGTGAGATAAGGGTTTTTTTTCTTTGAAAACCCCTTCTTCACCCTGCTCTCATCCTGGCCTGCTTTTCATGGGTTATTCGCAACTATGTAATTCCCCTAACCCCTGGCAATACAAAAGGCTGGCTGTGTAATTATGCATCAAGTAGCAAAAAGTAGTATATGGCAGTCAGGGGCGGACTGGGGCTAAATAATGGCCCGGGACTTTTTGGGGCACACCAGCCCTGTTGTACTGTTCCTGGCCCAGTATAGTATCTTAAAGTCACATATGTCATATATATATAAACCTTATTTTTCGTTCCATAACACATGCCCAGGGTTTAGAGGAGAAACATTAGAAAGCAAATATTCTGCACCAAATAGGACCAAAAATCCCCCCATTACAGTGCACAGAATCATCCCATTACAGGTTGTGATTGCCTTAGTACAGCCACTGGGGGCATCCCTCAGTAAAGACACTCACACACAGAAAGAGAGACACACAGACAGAGAGATACACATAGAAACACACAGACAGAAAGAGACACACACACACACACGCTTACCTCAGGCCGGCACACTGGCCCTGATATAGAATCACCAGCTATCCTGCATATCCTCCCAGCCCGGTCCTGAATAAGCCCAATCCCGCTACCCCGCTCACCTCAGGCTGCCGTCCCACCATCTTCACGCCAGGAACATAGAGAAGGGAACACCCCCGCACGCTGCCATTATCAGCAGGGGGGTGTTCCCACTCTACAGCTGGGGCGGCGCCATCCAAATGCCGCCCCCGATGACAAGATGTGCAATCACCTCCACTCACATCCCTGCATGCGGCCTGCCAGGTATTGGCGCTTTTTCCTTCTACTTCCGCGTCCTCTGTCGCCATTCCTCTTCCATTTTCTTCATGCCGGCTGTTGCGCGCTGGCCGGTGGGCGTGCCCCAGATGGCCAGCATCCAATGAAAACAATGGACGCCGCCCATAGATGCCCACTGACCAGCGTGCAACAACCAGGAAGTGCCGGTAAGTGTGTGTATGTGTGTGTGTGGCGGCCGGGAAACAGCAGCGACTGGCAGACCGGCCGCCACCCACCCTCCCACATCATGTCATTCACAGGGTTACAGCCTTCCTTGCCATCGGCCTACCGGGATTTTGCCCGGTATGCCCTATGGCCAGCCCGCCCCTGATGGCAGTTACAGATAAGTGGATGCAGTGATGCATGTCAGAAGCAGCATACTGCATGATCAAACGCGTCACAGAATAGTTTGTCTGTAACTCTACTGTATAATCAAAGGGAGTTTAGACGGCACCAGCTAAAGTTAAAGAAAATGTTCTGGTGCCCTGCTCTGTTTTCCCCAAACAAATTATAAAACGACCAAACAGAAAGGGGGGTGCCCCAAAAACCCCCTGAATAGGGGAAAAACAGAGACTAACAATGGCACTCTATAGTGTTTAAATGATAAGAAAATTTATTGTAACATCTAAATCACATACTAAGACACATTAAAACTACGCTTATTTAAAAGACATATAACATTAATATCCATACTACTAACAAGAGATGGGGGGGAGGAGGGGAACATACACAGTAGGCTATTTGATGATGGAAATACTAAAAACCATACAAATGTGTGTCTATAAACTAAAACCTTATTATTATTATATGCATGAATGTGCGATTGTACAAAAAGTGCTAAGTGCTAAGTAAAGTGCATCAGTATCAAACATGTAAACTGTGAGAGAATCCAAACCATACAAAAAACATACCAAAATACCTGACAATGAAAGTGCTGAGTGCTAATAGCCACTGGAGCCCTCCTCACATAGACAACCCTGGACGCGTTTCGTGACGTCACCGTCACTTCCTCAAGCAGAGTATCCAATGTCATGATACCAGCTGGAGCTCTTAAAACTTCCCCAACCCCTGTACCCAGCCCCACGCAATTAGGAACGTCGGCGGTCGGCGAGCGCACTCCGGCCGGAAGTGCGCCGCCGTCCCGCTCGCCGGATGTGACGTGTCTGCGCTCCAATCTGGAGTGCAAAGCGCGTAATAGGAAGTAACGTCCGTGACAGGGCACAGCCGTCCTCGCCACACAGTGGAGGAGACGCTGTATTGCACCTGTCCGGGCGCCGCGTGGGACTGGTTCAGGGGAGGTGAGTATCCCCCATTGGGCCACAAATATCACATATACACCACACAAATTATTAACAGACTAACTACACTATTGTCTAATAGACTTCCAATACAATGAATATACATCACATAAGTAATAACCATAGCGAGTTGACATCCCAAAGCTATATCAACATAATATTTAAATATTTATTTCATACAAAGCTATTTACTCTACTATTTCCTTAACATTATATATATATATATATATATACATATGTACTCACATAGAGAAAAAGATACAACAGATAAAGGGAATAAGACAATGTAAGCAGAGGAAGCAAGACAATTAGAATGGAAACAACAAAAGAAGATGGTATGTGGAAAAATCTGTCCATATCTTTTGCTTGTTGTCCCATCCATTCGGCTCTTCCTCAAGAGGGGCCCACATTGGTTCATATATCATTCTTTATGTATTCCAAATCCTCCAAGTTGGATGATCACTATCGCCCACGAAGAAGGGGGGAAAAAAGGGGGGGGGAAAGAGGGGGGGGGGAAGGGAGGGAAAGAGGGGGGGGGGGGAGGGCAGACAAGGGCACATAAGGAACCCTCTGCTCTGGCTGGCAAAAAAAAGAAGGAAAAACACTTTAATGGTGAGTCATATAATCACATGTCCAATGTGGAGGGAAAACACCCATAGTCTGTGCTTCCCTTTCAAAGAAGAAACTCCACATAACACCAATGTGTATACAATAGTGAACCACGCGCAAACCAAAACCCACCAGACACCTAGCAAAGAAAATGAAACCTCCACGTGAGAAGGTCCAAAGCAGAGGAACTACCTCCAACATTTTGGAGGATCGCCTATGCTTAGGAACCAAAGAACAGAAAAGAAAAAAGACCACAACCCAAACCGCGTATTGATAATAAACCATTACCAATATCCAGTGCTGATAAAACTGGGAAAACTTGTGCACCAACGAAAAAATAACCACATAAGAAACCAAATCCAATACTGCCTTCAAAGACCAAAGGTGCCTATGATGAAATAAATGGGCCCCGGATAACACATTATTCCCCCAAAAAAGGTGCAAATGACACCTCCTCATTTAAACCAAAGGGTTGCTGTGCATCTAATTGATATATCCAACGAAGCTCCCTCTGTTGTAGACGTCTTTTGATGTCCCCCCCCTGTATTCCTAAATGAACCTTCTCCAGGGCCACTACCTTTAAATCCCTGAAATTACCATCATGGCAAGACAACATATGCCTCGCTACTGGGGGGACAGGGCAACCCTGATCCGTGTTCCTTCTCGCCAGCCGAATTGAGGAGAAGTGGGCCTGTATTCTTGCTTTTAATGCATTTTTAGTTTCGCCCACATATATTTTGGAGCAGCTGCATATAAGCAGGTTACAATAAATGTTCTTATCATTTAAACACTATAGAGTGCCATTGTTAGTCTCTGTTTTTCCCCTATTCAGGGTTTTTTTGGGGCACCCCCCTTTCTGTTTGGTCGTTTTGTAACTCTACTGTATGCGCTTTTGTTGCTTGTTGTATCAAGAAAAGTCCAATTGTTGAAAGTAAGGCAGATATGTAGTATTACTACTTGGCAGGAATAGTAAATGTCTAAAAGCTGCATCCCTCCTATAACGTCTAGAACCTATAAGCTCCGGCAGAAACCTAGCATGCCTTGTGCTTAGGGTGAGCTTCATGCCAGCTCCTTCTTAGATAACAGAAATGCACGCACAATTCTGATGACATAATGATTACATCAAAACGGTAACAAATGGTAACAAACGTAATAAAGTTGAAGCGATTTCTAAGAAAGCTGGGTCACCGTTTCATATTTCAGTGATCCCTCATGTTTCAGGCAGCACTCAAAGATAATGCAGTTTCATCATGTAACTCCATATATTTCATACCACTGTACTAGAAACATAGGTGCTATATGCAGGGGCCGAGAAAATTCTTATGGGAAACATAGATACAACTATAGACTTAAAGGGACAGCCTAGGAAACAGCAATAATAAGGCAGCAAGGAGCTCAGTAAAGGGGGAGGGAGTTGCTCCATCACTACTATTTATTCAATTTACCAAGGGCCTGGGAACAAAGTAACAGCCGGTTTAACCCTCTCATATAATAAACAATAGTGAGCAAACAGGCTTAGCAATCATGTGAAGAAAGCAGGGACCATTGTTTGTATAAAATTGCAATTGCATGTGTAAACCCCACACCATGTTAAGGTGCTCTACTCATATTTTTAAATAGCCAAAGTTGGGACATGTAATGCTTTATCATAATTAAGAGCTACTCACCTGGGAAGCTGCCAGGTGCCCTTTGGAACACTACAGAGAGAGAAACCTAAAGAAGCGTGAGTGTTCACCTGGCAATTCAAAGGGGGAGGTTGCTCCATCACTACTATTTATACAATTTACCTAGGGTCTGGGTACAAAGTAACAACTGAGGATTAACCCTCTAATTATTATATAATATTAAGCCAACAGACTTATGAATCCAGTCAAGAAACCAGGGACAAAATGCAAATTGCACATGTAAACCCCACTTTGCTGTTACTTTGTGCCCAGGCCCTAGGAAAATTGTACAAATAGTAGTGATTGAGCAACTTCCTCCCCCTTTCTTCAGCAAGGAGCTGCCCTGATGTCTGTCCCGCTTGCTTATCCTTTATTTTCTGCAGCGCCAGGTGGAACAAGTACCAGGGCTCAAAAGTTTTACCTTCATTCAGTTACATTACTCCAGGACCATGCTAAACAGTCACTCTGTCCATTGGTGCTCTCAGCACGTTAGCATGGCAAGTCATAGTGGTCCCACAGGAGGCTTTGACCATAGCAAAGGGTGCACATGACCCACCATACCCAGAAATAGAAGCAAAACCTGCTTCTTTATTTGGAATACATAAGATATTTACCTATAATAAAAGAGTTTGAGATCCTTTGCAATGGCAAATATTACGCTGTTCCCACATGGGATTATAGGGGGGAAAGCATTAGCGAGTACCTGGACAGGGACTTTAAATGAATTTGTGAAATTTTCTACTAATAAAACTCTGCATAAACCTGCGAGATAATGAAAGAACGGGGTACTTATACACCCCAACTGAAACTGAAAAAACACAGGTGAACATGTCATTCCATTTTACAGGGTAGAACAGAACACTTCTAACTGCTTGTTCCCTGTGCTATGGAAAAACCTCAGCAATGACCACTTTAATATTTGCCCAAAGCATTGCATGATGGGTAAAAGCATTGACACACATAAAATAAAGAATTGCAAAAGCAATAAGCTATTTTTCCAGCACAGGCTTTATCAGACAGTCTTCCATGTAAAAGTTCCTTCCGGTAAAATAAATAAACAAGCTTGGCTGGATACTTTTATGCAGGGTGTATAAGTAACCCTTGCTCTTACTATCTAGCTTATTAATGTAGATTTTTAATTATTTTTGGAACTGTGTATCTCCTTAGACCTGCACTTGTCCATCATGTGCATCCCAGTTCTGGACATTTTACCTGCAACCCAGCTTGCAATACAAATGTGTTGTTATGTTAAACAGGCCTTCCTGACATCTATAGCTATCACAAATCCTATGATGTGTTTAGCGCAGCCTCTGCACCGCGCTCTGATCTTCCTGGCTTCAGGCTAATACTGATTATTATGGAAATAAGATCTGTCAAAATGTGATGTCTATGCAGCTCATACTAGAATTTATGCATCATCTAGAATGTTTGCTCCCACCCTTTTACTTGCCTAACTGAGATAAGACGTGTCACAGTTTATTCATCTGTCTGAGGCTCCTGCACTGCTCTATGGCTGATGCTGCAACAGACACCGATGCTGGCAGCCAACTGTTGGTAGTGTGTCCCACAGAAAACACCTTTGCTGTGGTGTTATCCTCCCTCTTACATAGCAAGGAGAAATGCCAGCAGACGCAGCGTCCATGTTGATTTATGGTGGTCAAAGCAAAATCTGCCTCCAGGAACCACACAGTGCTGACTGTGTTATCAGGTTGCTGTGCTGTTCCAACTATTCCCCTGACTTTCCAAGCAACAATATATCCCTTATTCCGATGCTACCTTGGTGCTGATCTATTGTTATTGATGTTGTTCACATCTTTCTACCCATTGCCATATATACTGTCTGGCCCACCGTCTGCCCATAACTTATTTCCATGGATACTGACCCCTTCTTGCCTACTGCCAACCTATATCCTTTTGCTAATGATACTGACCATAGGCTCGATTCAGAGACACATTCGTCTGGACTTCCGTAGCTGTCTGTGAAAGTTTTAGTGGGTGTTTGTTATTTTTTTGCTTTTTTTTGTCCATTTTTCATTCATACGAACGTTCGGGAAAACGTGTATATGCGCTTTCGATGAACGAAAGCAAATCGGATCATTTCCGTTAGTTCGGATCATTTTCCAAACAAAATCTGATACTTTTCGTTCGTTCAGATAACTTACGTTGTTGGGATGGGCTTTCGTCTGATTCAGAGAGCTGATTTCCGACGGACCACCACCCTATAAATCCGTTTCATTTCCGATCCACTTACGGGACCTTTGAGGGCTCGGATTGCTATTGTTGAACATGTTTTGCGGCTATGTGGAGGAGTCTGCGCGCCTTTAGCACCAAGGCATTGCATGTATCAGCATGGCCGAGGCCATAAATTGTATAACAATGCATACCTAAATCAATACTTTCTTATGTGTCAGTGTCTTTTTTTTAGATTTAACCCCTGGGGGGATGGCAAGTCACCTGCGACTAGCGGGTGACTTGCCATTAACCCCTGGCACCCCCATTACCTGCCTCCCCAAAGCCCAGGGGGGGCAGAAGAGCCCGGGCCCATGGGCTATGCAGGCTTGTAGCCTGCAGGGCCAGGGGCCACAAATATATATATATAATTTTCCTGAAAATTCCAGCAAAAATGGCGTAAAACATGGCGCAAAATGGGGAAAAATGACCTGTCAACAGAGGGTGACAAAATCTCAAGTAGGCTGGCAATTAAAAGGGTTAAAAGTAGCTATGCATGTTGGGTATTGTTCTGTTCGGGGAACCTTGCGCTTTCAGACTTAGCTTGTTTTTTCTGGTTTGCATATTTATATTTTAGGAAAAGGTGTTTTTTATTCAGCTTTTTTATACATTTTTTAGGGAAACCCTGCGCAACCAAAGAATTCTTCGAGGCATTAATTCCAGAAAGATGAGCCCACTGCAACAAGCTGGGTACGCTTAGAAAGCTTAACATGTGTACTTTCGGGGAATATATGGTTTATGGGGGATATTCCAAATGTAAAGGGTTGGTTTGGTTAAAAAATCGCAAGTTGCGCACTTTGTCTACAGAACTTAAATTTTCAAGTAAAATTACCGTTACGCGCATGCTTTACTTTGGGGTGTTTGGCAACTCTTCCCTTGACAGTAGCAATGCATGTTGGGTATCGTTCTGTTCAGGGGATATTGCTTTTTCAGATTAAACTTGTTTTTTCTTGTTTGTATATAGTTTTTTTAGGAAAATGTGGCTTTGATTCTGCTTTTTTATCCTTTTTTTAGGTAAACTCTTTGCAACCAAAGAATACATTGAGGGATTACTTCCAGAAAACTATGGCCACATCAACAAGCCTGGTACACCTAGAAAGCTTGCGGTGTGTACTTCCAGAGAATATACAGTTTGTTGGGGGTATTTCAAATGTAAAGGGTTGTTTTTCTGGAAAAACTGCAAGGTGCGCACTTTGTCTGCAGAGCTGAAATTTTCAAAATTACCGTTACGCACATGCTTTACTTTGGGGTGTTTGGCAACTCTTCCCTTGACAGTAGCAATGCATGTTGGGTATCGTTCTGTTCGGGGGATGTTGCTTTTTCAGATTAAACTTGTTTATTCTTAGTATACAGTACGTCCTGCTCCAGATAAAATACTTACATTCAGGTACTACTCCGCCAGATGGCGCTGGACTGCAGAGACATCGAAAATAGGCTCCTCCCGGCCCCTCAAATACCAAGGGACCTCCCACAATCCCTATATTTTCTCTGCAGTCTGGACTGCGAAGGACAAGAAATGGCTCTCTCTACTCGCAGGTGAGCGGGGCTATTAGCCTGCGCCCTGTAGGACTATTCCCACCCGTTCCATAAGTAATGTGCCTCCCAGCCTTGGCTGCGCTGGTTGAATGAAGGTAGGCAGCACCGCTGTTAGGTGCTTAGGAGTGCTGCTCCACCGCAATCCCCCACCAAAGGGTAGGCGGTACAGGCATATGGTGAGCCTCTATGGGATGCCCCTCCCGCACTATTGCCCCTTGCCCCTGTCTATCTGTGGGCCCTATGTTAAGTGGCCGCTGTCCTCCCTCACTCTCCTGGTAGCCTTCGGGGGAAAAGAGGGGGTGTGTGTGTGTGTATGTATGTATATACGTGTATTGGCTTTATGCTTCATTACATTATGCTTTGTGTCAGCCGCCGCGCTGACTTGTTTTACATTTATTATACTTAAAATTGCCGCCACGCGCGTTTTTTCCCTATGTTCAGCGCTTGGCGGCATTACCTCAGGCGCCGATGCGCCGTCATTGGCTGCTTGTCACGTGTTGGCTTTGCGCTCTTCGGGGGGGCGGGGCCTGTCTTTGGCCGGCCCGCCCCTCGAGGTATACCGACGCCATTTTGTTTTTTGTTTTGCTGCGTGACGGGCTTCTACCTACCGCGGTCCGTTAGTGCCCTCGCAGGCTGCTTTATTACCGCTTTTAATTATTGTTTGCTTACGGCTCCCTTTGATTATGTCTTTCAGATGGGCGAACCTCTTTGGCTTCTCCTGGCTAACTTGTGAGGCTTAGTGTAATTACTCCCACTTCCCTAGCGGGTTATTGGGGCATCCCGGGTTGCTGTATAGCGTTAATCCCTATCGGCCTATTGTGCCGCTATAATCACCATATGGAGGCATCTCAGGATAATGTGACCGGTGAGCTGTGTGTAGCGTGTGGGGAGTCTCATGTTGACGCTGACAATGCGCGGGTCTGTGTACCCTGTGCCAAACAGGAGCTTGAACTGCAATCTGGTCTTCCAGTGGCTGACTCTGCAATTCGTTTCGCCTCTCCTACTCCCCCAAACTTAAATCTCACTCCCATTGAATTGCATACAAGTGGGGGTCTCAGCCTGATGTGTCTTCTAGACTGGCCAGTGTTGAGAAGTTAATTGCTAATACCTTGGCGCGTAAGGCCCCTGCAAAAAAGCGGCACTTAACGCCTGATGTCACTCTTTTCCCTATGGAAGCTGATGAGTTTTTGCAACTATCTGGCTATACCCCCTTGGAGGAAGGGGAGCTATTCTCCGACTCAGGGTCATCTGATGAGAGGCCCAGGGGTCATGACGACTCTGGCTCTGACCCCTGGGCCCCGGATGATACTGATAGATTGTTGGCCCAGATTTTTGAGGTTCTGTCTATTTCTCCCCCTGTTGCGGCTCCCAGGCAAAGGGGGGAACTTTTTCATACTACTAAGTCACGCTTGGAATTTCCCGAGCAAGCACATTTCAATAACCTTGTGCTCAAGGAATGGGAACGTCCCAGTAGACTTCCCGGTGTACCTAAGAGTTGGGATAGGAAGTATCCCTTTCCTGCTGATGTGGTTAAGTGCTGCCCCGGTCCTAGGGTTATCTAACACCTCTGTCATGCACTCCCCTGACTCTACTACCTTGCGGGATGCTGAGGACCGGCGCATTGACCAGCTAGCGTCCCATGCCTTTGCATGTGTGGGGACGGCGCTGCGCCCGGTCTGTGCCTCGGCCATTACGGCGGTGGCAATTAGGACCCTGCTCAGAAGTATCCTTGATAGAGTCCCTGACGATTTGCCTTGTGAGGAGTTTGATGCAATCTCTAGTTGTGATGTTTTTGTGAATTTTGTCCTCTCTGCCTTGGATGACACCATTAGAATGTGTACCAGAACCTCTACCCTTGTGGTGGCTATACCCCACTCGGTTTGGCTGTGCCAGTGGGCTGCTGACAACGCTGCCAAGAAGGCCCTCACTGGTTTTCCCTTCAAAGGACTACGCCTGTTTGGGGACCGCCTGGACCTATTTGCTAAGGGAGGCAGGTTACCCCAGCGCAGGCGGCAGTCTCTGCCCTTTCGGGGTCAGGGCTCCTTTTCCTCCCCCTACCGTGGTGCTAGGCAAGGGAGGGGGGTCTCCTTTCCTGGGGCCCGGGGAGATTCCTGGGGTAGGGGCAGAGGACGTGGACGTCCTGGCTCCTCCAGGGGCTCCAAGCTTAAGTCCTCTCCCAAGCCCCCTCAGGCATGATGGGGCGCCCTCACCCATCCGGGTGGGGGGACGGCTTCAGCACTTTGCTCACGTCTGGAGGCTTCATGTCTCAGACCGGTGGATTCAGGAGGTAGTGTCCTCCGGTTACAAGATAGAGTTTGCTGTATGCCCTCCCCCAAGGTTCATCAGCTCCCGGATTCCTCAGGACCCTGTGTCAGCTCAGGATCTAGTGCAGGCGGTGCAAAGCCTCCTGGAGCTGGGGGTCATCTGCAAGGTCCCTTTAAGAGAAAAAGGCAAGGGCTTCTATTCCAACCTCTTCACAGTGCCCAAAAAAATGGGTCAGTCAGGCCCATCCTGGACTTGAAGATCCTCAACAAATTTGTGAGGAGCAGGCGCTTTCGTATGGAAACTCTGCGCTCTGCCATCAGTTCCCTGCGCCCAGGGGATTTCATGACCTCTGTGGACATCAAAGATGCTTACCTTCATATTCCCGTATTTCCAGGTCATCAAAGGTTCCTCAGGTTCGCTATAGAGGACCAACACTACCAATTTGTGGCATTGCCCTTTGGTCTCACGTCAGCTCCCAGGGTGTTCACCAAGGTGCTGGCAGGAGTGATGTCTCTGCTCAGGTTTCAGGGCATCCGCGTGCTGCCTTATCTGGACGACATTCTCATCACCTCCCAGTCTCTACATCAGGCAGAAGTGGATACTCAGCTGGTGGTGTCCACCCTGGAGTCATTTGGTTGGGTGATCAACCACCCCAAGTCCTCTCTGTCCCCCTCCTTGGTAACTTCATTCCTGGGAATGAATCTACAGTTCAGGCAAGGATTTTTCTTCCTCAACAGAAGGTGGACGGTCTGATTGCGCAGGTCCAGTACCTGCTATCTTGTCATCATCCCTCCATCAGGCAGGGAATGCAACTGGTGGGCCTGATGGTGGCGTGCTGAGAGGCGGTCCCTTTTGCTCAGTTCCACTTGAGGCCTCTGCAACTCCACCTCTTGTCAGTATGGGACAAGGACCCAGCGTCCCTGGGCCGGGTCTGTGCACTTTCCCCCCTGGTCAGGCGGTCCCTCTCGTGGTGGTTGGACTCCAGGAACCTGTTGGGGGGGCAGATCCTTTCTGACCCCCTCCTGGGAGACGGTCACCACAGATGCCAGTCAGTCAGGTTGGGGGGGTTTCTGGAAGTCCCTGCGGTTCCAGGGGAGGTGGGGCCCTCAGGAGGCCCACACACCTATCAACGTCTTGGAGCTGCGGGCGATCAGGTTAGTTCTGGCTCAGTTGACTCCTCACCTTCGGGGCCTGCCTGTTCAGGTGCGCTTGGACAACCAGACGGCAGTTGCCTACATCAATCATCAGGGAGGGACCCGGAGCAAGAGGGCCCTCCAGGAAGTGTCTCTGATCCTGACCTGGGCAGAGGCCAATGTTCCCTGCATATCAGCTGTGTACATCCCGGGGGTGGAAAATCTCCTGGCAGACTCTCTGAGCAGGGGGACCTCTCGCCAGGGAGAATAGTCCCTCTGCCACAGGGTATTCCAATCTCTGTGTCACCGTTGGCCAACCAGATGCGGATCTGTTTGCGTCCCGTCACAGTCACAAGCTCCCGGCCTTTGTCTCCCTGTCCCAGGATCCTCTGGCCTTGACCATGGATGCTCTAGCAATGTCATGGCAGGACTTTCAGTTTCTGTATGTCTTCCCTCCATTCCCCCTGCTGGGCAGGGTTCTGCGCAAGATTGCTCTGGAAGGGGTGCCAGCAATTCTGGTGGCCCCCAAGTGGCCAAGAAGAGTGTGGTTCGCAGACGTGGTGCAGCTGGCAGTAGATCAGTACGTTCTGCCCATGGTGCCAGATCTGCTCACTCAGGGCCCCTTACGCCATCCCAATTTAAAAACTCTGGCTTTGACGGCCTGGCTGCTGAAACCTCCATCTTGATGGAGAAAGGGCTGTCTACCTCGGTTGTTGATACCATGATAAAGGCTAGGAAGAAGTCTTTTTCTTCCTATTATTACAGGGTTTGGCATGCCTACATTGACTGGTGTGAGTCTAAGTCTCTTCCCTGTCGTGTGTTCTCTATTCCCAGGATTCTGGAGTTCCTGCAGCATGGGTTGGAGATGGGGCTCCAACTTAGTACTCTGAAAGGTCAGGTTTCTGCTCTGGCTGTTTTCTTCCAGAAGTCCTTTGCTCAGCATTCTCTGATCAGGACCTTTTTCCAGGGGGTTACTCATGTTCGTCCTCCACGTAAGCATATGGTGCCTGTTTGGGATTTGAACTTGGTTATGTCAGCCTTGCAGGGTGCTCCCTTTGAACCTGTGCAGGATGCTGCCCTGGCCATTCTTACTCTCAAATTTGTCTTTCTGGTGGCTATCACCTCTGTTAGGCGTGTGTCTGAGTTGGTGGTGCTTTCCATTCAGCCCCCCTACTATGAGAGACACCAGGACAAGGTGGTGTTCCGCTTTAAGCCAGATTTTCTGCCTAAGGTAGTGTCTGTCTTTCATTTGAATCAGGACATTGTTCTTCCTTCATTGTGCCCTAATCCTAGCAATGCTAAGGAGAGGGTTTTGCATTCTTTGGATGTGGTTAGGTGTCTGAAGTACTATCTGTTGGCTACTGCACCTTTCAGAAAAACTCTTTTTGTGGTCCCTTCTGGTCCTAGGAAGGGTTTGGCTCCTGCCAAGTCTACTATCAGCAAATTGATCCGTCAGGCTGTGATTCAGGCCTATTCTGCTAAGGGGAAGAATCCTCCCTTCCGCCTTACTGCTCATTCTACGCGTGCTATTGGTGCCTCTTGGGCTTTTCAGCACCAGGCTTCTGTTGAACAAGTTTGCAAGGCCGCTACTTGGTCTTCTGTTCATACCTTTTCTAAGTTTTACAAGGTTGATGTTAGGGCCTCAGCTGATGCTGTTTTTGGCCGCAAGGTTTTGCAGGTGGCAGTGGTTTAAACTGTCTGCTGTTACCTTTTTGGGTATCCCACCCTACTTTATGGACACTGCTAGTGGATGTCCCGAATGTAAGTATTTTATCTGGAGCAGGACGTACTGTATACTAAGAATAATACAATTCTGTAAATACTCACCTGTAGAATTGGTATTATGAGTATACAGTACGTCCTGCTCCACCCCACCCTTGGTTTTTGCATTATCTTGGATCCCCTGTATGGTGATTGTTATCATTGTTATAGTTACTAGTTGGGTTGTGTTATTTCTCCCGGCTTCTCATTAACTGCTTTTCAATGCTGGGGATTGTGGGAGGTCCCTGAGTATTTGAGGGGCCAGGAGGAGCCTATTTTTGATGTCTCTGCAATCCTATACGTTTCCCGTTAGTTTCTGTTTCCCTTTTTCAATAAATAATCGCCCAGACGGAAATCCTTACGATCTTGCGCCTGCGCACTACAAACTTAACTCATTAAAGTGCTCGCCTACATATTTGCCACCCTCACTTCTACTACAATGTTTAGCTAAATCACTTAGCACTGTCCTTCATCTTTCCTTTTGGACCCTTAAAGCTCACCCAAACCACATCTCGGTCAGGTTCTTTTAGCCCCCTAAAACTTACCCAAATCACTTCTCGGTGATGTGAATATTCATCTTTAAATATTTCTGGGCCCATTAGTTTGTGTTAATGTATTTTGTAAATGCAATGACAATGTAACATTTTTTTTTATTCCATCATAAAATATTAAATTTTTAAAAATTTAGAAAATTTCAAATATTTACAACTATAAAAAACAAAATACATAGCAATGGCAGGCCACTGAACATTATTCTTCATCTGTGGTCCCCAACGAGTTGTGCAGCTCCTGCATCTCGCCCACCAACTGAAGGACCATGACACTCAGTTGTGCCACTCTGGCACGTGTGGTCCCTGTTAAAAAAAGGTAAATTAAAATATTGGTATAACCTTGTTGGGGTCATACTGCAGTGCCCCCCCCCCCCCCGTATGGTCCAAACACCTAAATCTGGACTTCAAAAGCCAGAGGGCCCTCACCACGGGCCGGGTTTTGCATAGTGCCCGATTAGAGAACCCCTGGCCCGCATTCTGCAGGCAAAGAACGGGCATCAGGGGCAAGGGCGAGTGGCACATCTTGCAGTTCCTGCAACCAAATATAAAATAATTACACAAAGCAAAGGTAACCAACTAAAACAATAACTCCTACAACAAATTAAGATTCAAGTTCAACAATCCAAATATAATTCACAAAGGACATGTCTAAAAAAATATAGCAATTATATGGATGTGTGGGAAAATAAATGTTTACATGCTAAGGACTAATTAAGGTCAGCATTAAAATGCTTCTATAAGGCATACTCGGCCATGCTGATACATGCAATGCCTTGGTGCTAAAGGCGCGCAGACTCCTCCACATAACCGCAAAACATGTTCAACAATAGCAATCCGAGCCCTCAAAGGTCCCGTAAGTGGATCGGAAATGAAACAGATTTATAGGGTGGTGATCCGTCGGAAATCAGCTCTCTGAATCAGACAGAAACCATCCCAACAAAGGAAGTTATCTGAACGAACGGAAAATTTCCGATTTTGTTTGGAAAATGATCCGAACTAACGGAAATGTTCCGATTTGCTTCCGTTCATCGAAAGCACATTCCCGAACGTTCGTACAAATGAAAAATGAACAAAAAAAAGCAAAAAAATGACAAACACCCACCAAAACTTTCACAGACAGCTACGGAAGTCCGGACGAATGTGTCTCTGAATCGAGGCTAATATACAGTTTGTTGGGGGTATTTCAAATGTAAAGGGTTGTTTTTCTGGAAAAACTGCAAGGTGCGCATAGCATAGTTGTATTTTATCTGAAAATCCCCTAAAGCGCTTTTTCAGTTTGGGGGAGTCTCCTGGGCAGGAAAGGGTGTCTACCTATACATATGTGTTATCGCTGTAACCGGGAGAAATTGGGATTTCACACGCAATAAGATTTTATTGACAAACTTACATTTTTTATTACAAAAAAACACTACAAATTGTAAAAAATAGATTTTCTTTTATTTTTTTGCACATATTTCACCCAAAAATTTAGAATACACCTAAAAAATGACAAACAAGACGTTTCATGTTAAAGCCCAGACTCTGCTGAAAAAAACAATATATCATTTTCCTGGGAAATCCCTTCAAAAATCACATTTGAACATGGGGAGCGCATAATTATGCAAAATAGTCTGGCAACAAAGGGTGACAAAAACTCCAGGTAGGCAGGGTCAGAACATGCAGTAGATGGTGTTAGGCTGTTTCTTTAGCAGAGCAATCTGTATGTTCAGGGTGTGTCTAAAATATAAGATAGGCTCTTATTCAGGGTAAACAACCTTTTTTTTAATAACTTTTTGTGTCATGTGTAATTTATGTTAGTATTTTCTTATTCTTTCAGGGGATTCCAGCTATCCATTACTTCCCTGGCTGCTGACGCCCGTCCTTCGGCCACAGAATGCCGCACAGGACGCCTACAATCGGGCACACTAGAAGACCCGGGGCGTTGTGGAAAGGGCCTTTGGCCTGTTAAAAACACGCTTCCGGTGTTTGGACCATACCGGGGGAGCACTCCAGTATGACCCCAAAAGTTTCATAGACATCATACTAGCCTGCTGTGTCTTACATAACTATGCCATCATGCAGCGTGTCCCCCGGTATTTGGATCTGCCCCCCTCTCCACCCAGCCAGGACCCAGAAGCCCTCTACCGTGGAACACCTAGTGCCTCTGGCCAAGCAGTTCGGGCCAATTTGATTCAGACACATTTTGCATAATTTTTGTTGCCTGTGTTTGTTTTGTGCCTGTAATTATTATTTGCTCCTCTAATTTTGCATTGTAAATCTTTTACTATTTTTTGGTGTATCAATTAGTAATGAGTTAATTACTAAAATATTCACACATGATCTGAGACTCATGCATTTTTTTTGCCCTGTTTGTTTAGGAAAACCTTAAGTAATCTAAAAATAACCAAAACATTAATGCATCAACAGGTCAAGTCACATTCAATATTTTTGGAAAATATTTGGAGTTGAAGGGCACTCGCATACTTCATGTACATACATAGTACAACATTAAAATACATTTGTGGCAAATCATGGCATCATGGCATGGCACCTAGCAATTGGCCACATCCAAGAGTTTTAAAGTAATGCACTCCAGGCCGAAGTTTAAATCCTAAATAAAAAACACAGACATAGGGAGCAAGCATTTGCATGTCAATATTTGCTCTGTAATAAGTAGGGCAACATACTCACCCTCTCCTGCTTGGCCACATTTGCCACAGGCACAGGTGGAAAGCAGCCATACCTATGCCACATCCACGCCTGTAAGTCAGTGGCCCACCCAAACAAGAAGCCCAGTCCAAATCCAAGTCCAGTACAATCTCTGCCAGGGTTCAAGGTAGTAGTTTGCCAGCCCAGAATGTCCCCCAATCATGCCTACAAGCAGGATGAGCCAGAAGAAATGTAATTAGGCCAAAGCCTGCAGCGCAACAGCTTGAGTGGCAGGTTCAGTGAGGCTTGAGCTCAGGCATTGGCTAGTGGGGTATCTCAGCACTCTAATGAGCTATATGGGCGAAAATCCAAAGCATTCAAGCAAAGCCATACAAAAAGGCTATATTGGTAGCTCTCACCAGACAGGTCAATACAGTAGAGATGTAGAGGAAAGATGTGGAGCAGATACAGGGCAAATAGGTGTTAAAATGGTTGATGCCCATAAAACCCTGGTGGTGGGCCTTGGAGGTGGCCCATCACCTGGGCATGTGTGGCATTCATAATCTGCAACTGTTCCAACATGTGTCTATTGGTTGTTCGAACTTCATCCAGCATGCCACTGAAATTACTAGTTAAGGTGGCCATGTGGGTGTTGTTAGTTCGAACTTCCTCAAGCATGGCTGTGAAATTAGTAGATAAGGTGGCCATGTGGCTGTTGGTCGACCTAAATTCTTCCAGCATGGTGTTTAATGTATTATTTAAGGTCTCTAATTGTGCATGATGCTACTCTGTGGTTCTTTCAGTTAGTTGGCGAAATAAACGCCTCTCATGGTGCCATGCTGACTCTATGATCAGCACGTGCCTCCCCTGGGAAACTGGGTGACGTAGCTGACTACGCCTCCCAATTCCACCGGGTTGGAGCGCCTGCAGATGATGGACATCTAGGCCGACCAACAGCCACAGATGTGCTTGCCAAATCCTCTGCTGCAGACCTACCACTGGGGACTGTAGGCTCAGTCTCTGCATGCTGCCCACGATGGCCTGGCAGCATGCAGCCAGCTTCACTCTGCTGCAGAGGATTTGGTGAAGAAACATGTTGGGACAGTTGCAGATTATAGCCTCGATTCAGAGACACATTCGTCCAGACTTCCGTAGCTGTCTGTGAAAGTTTTGATGGGTGTTTGTCATTTTTTGCTTTTTTTCGTTCATTTTTCATTCGTACGAACGTTCGGGAATGCGCTTTTGATGAATGGAAGCAAATCGGAACATTTATGTTAGTTCGGATCATTTTCCAAACAAAATTTTCAGTTAGTTCAGATAACTTCCGTTGTTGGGATGGGTTTCTGTCTGATTCAGAGAGCTGATTTCCGACGGATCACCACCCTATAAATCCGTTTCATTTCCGATCCACTTACGGGACCTTTGAGGGCTCGGATTGCTATTGTTGAACATGTTTTGCGGCTATGTGGAGGAGTCTGCGCGCCTTTAGCACCAAGGCATTGCATGTATCAGCATGGCCGAGGCCATAAATTGTATAGCAATGCATACCTGAATCAATTCATTTCATGTATGCCTTATAGATGCATTTTAATGCTGACCTAAATTAGTCCTTAGCATGTAAACCTTTATTTTCCCACACATCCATATAATTGCTATATTTTTTTAGACTTATGTCCTTTGTGAATTATATTTGGATTGTTGAACTTGAATCTTAATTTGTTGTAGGAGTTATTGTTTTAGTTGGTTACCTTTGCTTTGTGTAATTATTTTATATTTGGTTGCAGGAACTGCAAGATGTGCCACTTGCCCTTGCTCCTGATGCCCGTTCTTTGCCTGCAGGATGCGGGCCAGGGGTTCTCTAATCGGGCACTATGCAAAACCCGGCCCGTGGCGAGGGCCCTCTGGCTTTTGAAGTCCAGATTTAGGTGTTTGGACCATACGGGGGGGGGGGGCACTGCAGTACGACCCCAACAAGGTTATACCAATATTTTAATTTACCTTTTTTTAACAGGGACCACACGTGCCAGAGTGGCACAACTGAGTGTCAGGGTCCTTCAGTTGGTGGGCGAGATGCAGGAGCTGCGCAACTCGTTGGGGACCACATATGAAGAATAATGTTCAGTGGCCTGCCATTGCTATGTATTTTGTTTTTTAAAGTTGTAAAAATGTGAAATTTTCAAAATTTTTAATACATTTATATTTTATGATGGAATAAAAAAAAAATGTTACATTTCATTTCATTTACAAAATACATTAACACAAAACTAATGGGCCCAGAAATATTTAAAGATGAATATTCACATGACCGCGAAGTGGTTTGGGTAAGGTTTAGGGGCCTAAAATGGAAGAAGAACCTAACCGCGAAGTGGTTTGGGTAAGTTTTAGGGGCCTAAAATGGAAGAAGAACCTAACCGCGAAATGGTTTGGGTAAGTTGTAAGGGTCCAAAAGGGAAGCTGGAGGATAGTGCTAAGTGGTTGGGGTGAGCTTTAAGGGTACAAAAGGGAAGCTGGAGGATAGTGCTAAGTGGTTGGGGTGAGCTTTAAGGGTACAAAAGGTAATTTGGAGGATAGCGCTAAGTGGTTGGGGTGAGCTTTAAGGGGCCAAAAGGGAAGCTGGAGGATAGCGCTAAGGGGTTGAGGTGAGCTTTAAGGGGCCAAAAGGGAAGCTGGAGGATAGCGCTAAGGGTTTTAGCTAAACATTGTAGTAGAAGTGAGGGTGGCAAATATGTAGGCGAGCACTTTAATGAGTTATGTTTGTAGTGCGCAGACGCAAGATCGCAAGGATTTCCGTCTGGACGATTATTTTTTGTAAAAGTGAAACCGAATCTATCTGGAAACGTAAAGGATTCGTGCGAGGATACAATGGGAAAAGGGCAAAAATGAAAGGCTACGTACTTGTTACCTGAGAAAATGAATCAGAAAAGTCTTGATGGAAAATGACATCCTCGTACTCGTACTCGTACTCTGGCATACAAGCGGACGGAAACTTTACAGAAGGTTTACAATGCATGCATAGAATCGCTCGCACATTCATACGAGAGCGGGAACATTTGAAAATAATACGACATTGGCACTAAAACAGAAGGTTTTTTGTGTCTCTCTGAATCGAGCCTTATGTTCCAGGAGGGTCTGTTGTGAAGGTCCCATCAAGGTGGCATCCTCCTCCATCTCCTGGATTTCCTCCATCAGTGTGTGGTTCTGTTGGGACATGTGAAAAAAAGGTTCAGTTTGGGCCCTAAATATATTTGTTATGCCAATTAGTCATGTTCATTCACACAGATTCAGCAAAACACACTTACCGTATATATCTGGTCCTGGCTCGTAGGCAGCACGGAAGTTGACGGCGTGGTCCAACTGAATGAGGCTTCCACACTAGCTGAGGGTTGATGCTGGGCTGTAAAGTAAAAAAAGGGCACGTAAACACCCAAATATGCATTGATGATCTGTATTACTACATATGCTTCTATAAAACACGTGGGCAAGCAGGAATGGCAACTCCCCCAATGGTCCAAGTTGACCTTCACTATGAATGTCATTATCTGTTATATGTATGAGTCACCCTGTACATACACATTGGTCACTTTAAATTATACAAACATGCATGTACTGCATGTTATGAGGCTTCACACATCCCTAAAGGGCCATTAGGGACCCACACTCAGCTTGCAAAGTGCATTTTGCTTAGGAGTATGCTGGTGGGCATTCTTACTATGTAGACCTTTCCCTGACCCCAGATCAAGTATTTGAGACCAAAGCACAGCTCAAACCCAAGTGGCCTAAGGACAAAGAAGGAAGTGTTGGATATGATTGAGTAGAATCACATAACAGGCAGTCCTTTGCTAATATTAAGACTTTAATAATGACCATAAATACCGTCCAAGGTCATGTATGGCCTAGCAAATTAGAAAAGGAACATTCCACAGACATTACACACCCTGCTAAAACTGTAACCTCCCCTACAAGACACTCCCTAGGGGCATGTGTTCATATATGCCTGTGAGCCTCATTTTACAGGTTTAAAACATTTCACATACACACCAATATTACTAACCTGCTGGAATAGTAGGGATGTCCGTGTCCTGTCGCCCTGAGTGGCCCTCTAAGGCCACGGGATGCATCAGGCCCAGCACCATCTCCTCAGCTCTGGTAAATTGAAATTTAGTGGGGAAGCCTCCGCCAGTTTGTAAGCTGAAAAATATAGTTTGGCAAATGTAGGAAAATGTTGACAATACAAGAAGCAGACAAATGCACAAATCATATATGTACCTGTAATTGCGCCGTTTATTTTCTTCCGTGCTGCATACTTCAGGTCCGATATTTTGCGTTGAATCTGCTCCACATCTTTGAGCTCCTCCCCCCGCTGCATTGACCTGTCTGGTGCGCAATTTGCTGGTTGCTTTGGATTTTCGCCCATATAGTTCATCATAATGTAAGGTCAGCCCACTAGCCAATGCCAGAGTTTGGGCCTCCCCAAACCTGCCACTCAACTGGCCTCGGGGCAATGTCCGTCCTATTGCTTGATGTTCGGGCTCATCTGTGGTTGCAGGCAATTAGGGGGACATTCTGGGCTGGCTGTGTTGGGTAGAAATGTTGGACAGGTGGCTGGATAAAGAATGTACTGGACTTGGAAATGGACTTGGAGTCCTTGCCTGGGTGGCCACTGAACTTGCAGGCGTCGATGTGGCATATGGAGAGTGCCTTGCCACCTGTTCCGGTGGCAAATGTGGCCGAGGAGGAGAGGGTGTGCTTGATGTTGTTGGGCTTCTTGCCCTGTGCCTCTGTGGGCCCTTGAGACTTGTGCTTGCATGCCCCTGGGAGGTAGTTGCACGTGTCTGTGGTGATGCTGAGCTTGGTGGCCTGGGGCTTCTGGCCCAGTGGCTTTTACTCTTTCCATGGCCGCTTTTTCCACGTGTATGTGGAGATGCTGACCTTTGGGGGCTGGGGCTTCTGGCCCGGTGGCTTTTACTCTTTCCATGGCCGCTTTTCCACGTGTATGTGAAGATGCTGAGCTTTGGGGGCTGGGGCTTCTGGCCCGGTGGCTTTTATTCTTTCCATGCCCGCTTTTTCCATGTGTATGTGGTGATGCAGAGCTTTGGGGGCTGGGGCTTCTGGCCCTGTGGCTTTTAGTGGCCTTGCCAGCGGAGCATTCTTGGAGAACGGATGTGTTCGTCCGGGGAGGAGGGGATGGGGTTTTTTGTGGGCTGGGGCTTCTCATCCTCTTAGTGGCCTTTTTTGCGGGCGTACCTGTCTGGTTGGTGGCCTGGGGCTTCTTCTTCGCCGCTGCCTCCTTTGGTTTGCTGGTTGTTGGTGCCTTAGCTGACTTTGTTGGTATTGTCGCCTTGGCGTGCCCACTGCGGGTTTCCCATACCTTCGGCCTTGGAATTTTGGAGCGAGTGGTCAGCCCTGAAGAAGCCTCCTCACGCCGCTCTTGCATTTTGCTGCTGCCGTCCTTGCCTGCTTTTGCCTTCCCGATGGCTTTTTTGGGTGCCATAATATTGAGACTCTGAAAGAGAATGAGCTGTGGGTCCAGGACCCTTTAAATACTAATGCCTGGGTATGACGCGTTCGCGTACGCGTGCGTACGGCCGTTCGTCCGGCCGTGCGGAACCCGGAAACCGCTGGGGCATTACTTATCTGCTGCAGACAAGAAGAAAGATGGCGCCCACGATCTTCAACCGCCAACAAGAAGAGCTGATTATGCTCGTAAGTGTATTTTAATGCCTTTGATTTGCCATCTAAATGCATGCCTAGGCCTTAAGGAAGCGCAGGAAGAAGAAGGAAAGCTCAAAGTGATTTAGGTGAGTTTTAGGGGTGAAAAATGGAAGAAGAACCTAACCGCGAAGTGGTTTGGGTAAGTTTTAGGGGAGAAAAATGGAAGAAGAACCTAACCGCGAAGTGGTTTGGGTAAGTTTTAGGGGTGAAAAATGGAAGAAGAACCTAACTGCGAAGTGGTTTGGGTAAGTTTTAGGGGTGAAAAATGGAAGCAGAAGGACAGCGCAAAGTGATTTAGATGAGTTTTAGGGGTCATAAATGGAAGAAGAAGGAAAGCGCAAAGTGATTTAGGTGAGTTTTAGGGGTGACAAATGGAAGAAGAAGGAAAGCGCAAAGTGATTTAGGTGAGTTTTAGGGGTGATAAATGGAAGAAGAAGAAAAGTGCAAAGTGATTTAGGTGAGTTTTAGGGGTCATAAATGGAAGAAGAAGGAAAGCGCAAAGTGATTTAGCTAAGCATTGTAGCAGAAGTGAGTGAAGCAAATATGTATGCGAGCACTTGTAGTTTGTAGTGCACAGGCGTAAGATTGTAAGGATTTTCGTCTGGATGATTATTTATTGAAAAATGAAAACAGATTTTAACGGGAAACGTAAAGGATTCGTGGAAAGAGGCGATGGAAAAAAGCAAAAAAGAAAGCCAACACGAAAGAGAGAAAAGGAGGGAGTCACTTGGGCCTCCCCTCAAATCTTTGAGAACGGGAGCTCTACCACCATCCAACCGCGCCCAATAATTGATTGATTAAATATGAATAAAAACATCTTAATTTTATTCCTTATAAACATCATTAAAAAGAAAGTTGTTTGTACAACCACGATTTCCTTCTCACAGGTAGTTACAAAATGTGATCAATACATGATGAATCACAAAAGATATCTGTACATACAACATATCAAATTCATATGCTTAGGTTATTGTCTTGTCTTGACTTGAAATAGCTGGGTTTGTTGATTTATGGGCAAACTAGTTTCGCCTAACAATAGGCTTCATCAGTCCCCCACCCAATAACCTGTGAATATATACGATCACAGCAACATCAATACACATGCATCTAAGAAACTGTAGAGTATTACACATAACTGTGTCATAGAATTAATTTGTACCTTATAAATACTGAATGACTGGTGTGGTTAAAGCGACCCCGGTTCCTGGGTGCTGTTAATGGACATCATATGGATGTCTAATATGTACATCCGGTGGTATGTGTATTATGCCCGGGACAAACGAGGGCGGGTGCAGTCTCCCAGCAGCCACATAGGACAGTGGCACCTACAACAGATAACGAGTATGCCTGCTTTAAAACCAATGGCAAAGTCCACTTGATTCAAGTAGCAGCTCAATATTGCGTTCTAGGAAAAGATTACCTCGTAAGTTGCTGTGCAAGTATACTGCGGCTCAAGAGGGGACAGGAGGAAACGTCCCCTCCCTCCTGTCAGCTGTTGAGGTGCGGACGCGGCGGCCGCAATAAGTGCAGCCACCTGAAAACGTCACGCTACCTCGTGCGCGCCTGAACCCCGCCCAGTTTCCTCCTTCGCAATTGCAGGTGTCGGAGGTTGCCGGGGAAATCGGGGCGGCGCGCACAACGGGGATGTCCTGCGATGTTCAGCCAGCCCCTCCTCCAGGCGGAGCACATGCCGTGCTCCCGCCTACTGCAGAGGTGTAATGCATTGGCATCCCCTCTGGCGCCAGCACATAGCCTCGTGAGGGCGGCATTTTTGTGAAGACCTGGAACAAACGGCAGCTAGTGCCCATATAAAAGGACACCAAGATGTTAGAAAATATAGTTATTATGCCGAATGATGGGATGCATCTAAGTACTGGCGGTAACATACCTCCAACGATGGAATAATTATGTATTGTAATAACATACAATTAATTATCCTATAAAAGTACTGCACACATCCACTGCTGGAATAGCCCAGCGCCATTGTAATGTAGACCTGAGGTGATAAATAGCCGCAGTCCAAGTAAAGAACAACAAGTACCAAAAAATATGCCAAATAATATGCATACTACCCATAGCAGTAGAGTGTGTCCGAGTACCTGCATATGACCAAGTTATAAAAATTTATAATAATATAATATGGTACCCTAGCGTGAGAGTCACTAACTATTTAAAGGTGCTGCATATATTGGTGGCTAAACTAGCCGTGTCAGGTCCCACACTATGTCGCCCTCACGAGGCACGCAGATGCCACTGGAGTCGCCCCAGGCCCGAAAAAATCACACCCTTAACCCCCTTCCCCGTTTGATACATAAGAGAAAGTTTCTCTGCATAATGAAAAATTGTCCCAGTCACGGGAACAAAACGAGAACTTACTTGGAACCCCAAGGGAAGTTAGCAATATAGACCCTGCAGCTCCAGGTGTTTTACCACTGGTCGTTATTAGCCACACCAGTCATGTACAGAGGGTGAAAAAAAAAAAAAAAGAAAAACCCTACAGCAAGTTCATATATATACAATATTATCAGAGATAAGGTACATAACTTATAGATTCATTCAACCCCGGATATCGCTGGGCCTTATAGTAGTATGTCCACTGGGTCTCCCGTTGTAGGGTGATTTTTTCCAGGCCCCCCCCCCCCCCGTGGGTTACAATGTATCCTATCAATCCCCACAAAGTTCATCTCTTTGGGATTTTGCCCATGATGGTCAAAAAAGTGCCTACCCACAGGGGTCTTTCTATTTTCAGTTTTAATATCATAAGAATGTTCATAGATTCTTTTGCGGACCTCCCGGTTGGTTTTGCCTATATAGAATCTTTTGCAAGTGCAAGTTAGAGCATAGATAATATTTGCACTCTTACAATTTATGAAATGTTTAAGTCTGTGGGGTGGTAAATCCCCTAATGTCACCTCTTTCGTTTCTTGGATATATTTACACATATTGCATGATTGGCACTTATAAGTTCCCACCGTTTTACAACATATTGATCGCTTCGTTTGAGAATAGTGGCTACGGACTATCCTATCTTTGATTTTTTTTGACCTACGATATATAAATTTGGGATTTACTCGGGAGGAACTTATTTAAGCCAGCATCAGAAAACAGAATTTAACGGGAAACGTAAAGGATTCGTGGAAGGAGACGATGGAAAAGGCAAAAACGAAAGCCGACGTTGTAACATGAGAAAAGAAAACGGAAAACTAACACTGGAAAATGACATTCTCGTTCTCGTACTCTGGCATACAAACGGACGAAGACTTTACAGAAGGCTTGCAATGCATGCATAGAATGGCTCGTACACTCATACGAGAGCGGGAACGTTAAAAAAAAAAAAACAGATCGACACAAAAACGAAAGTCTTTTTTTGTCTCTCTGAATCAACCCTATAGTGCGAAACCAATAAAAAAAAACTGCCATGTTCCCCAGCACTCAACAGGCAGCAGCACATCATGGGAACCAAGGCAGAGGGACCGCTAAGTTCTGTGGCCGTTCTACTCTCCAAGTGTTCCCATTCTGCCCCCTATTTGTATGTGTAACTATACAGTAACTGTGTGACACCATGGATCCATAGCTTCCAATTTTTAAGCCACGCCTTCTCTTTGAGGGATGGATAGGCGATAATAGGTTGTAACAGTTACAATATTGAATAAACAAATTAATCATTTATTGATGCATTTATGCAGATCTGCATGTTAAAGTTGAAAGAGGGACAAATGAGAACAAAAAGTGGCATAGGGTCATGGACTCAAAAGAGGCACAGCCCTTCCAAATGAGGGACGGTTGGGAGCTATGGGGATCTGATCATAGATTTCTGCGCTTGCTTGTGCTTTTCTTTCCTTCTGATGACAGGGCACTGCAGCTAGCAGGTGCTGCTTCATATCACTAGATATCTCAACAGAAATAGGTTGTGGTCAGCCCATGTTTTTCAACCTGCCTAACAGCTGTTGTGGTATGCCCTGCTTACTTTGCATAAGGAGGTACCATACCTGCAGCAGAAGGTGGTAAGCAGGAGATGGCCTTGTGTTATTCTAGTCTGGAACATCCCCCTGCCAAGTTCTTTCCAATACAAGTGTACGGGGAAGAACTGATGAAGGGTGGTCACATCAAATATTAATTTGATTTAGATTTCTCTTCTGTTTATTAGAGTGCTTAGAAAAAGCACTATATAGAAATCTGCTTCCTTCTTCATCTTCTTCTCCAGTGTTCTGCAATGACTGCGGCCTAAACCTCTAAACATAGCAACGCGGTTGATACTGCTTCTTTAAAGTGGACCAACACCGAGAGGTGATCGGCCCGGAAATCTATAAGATTCCCGGGCCGATCACCTCCCACCCCGCGGGACATCCGAGATCGGGATGTCCCGCGGGGTGAAACCCCCCAGACACCCCAAACCTGATCTTCGGCGGCGGCCGGCCGCCGCCGCCGCCTCCCTCGCGCCCCTGTAGACGTGTGCGCGCCCGCGCCGGCCGTCTGCGAATGGCCGGCGGGGGCGCGCGCGTGCCGAAAGTGACGCGAGGGAGGCGGCGGCGGCGGCAGCCGCTTGGACGTTCCTGATCCCCGCCTGGACGTTGGCGGGGATTGGACCGTCCAGTCACGTGGCAGCGGGGACAGGTAAGATTTTGGGGCTTTCTGGGGGGTTTCACACAGCGGGGCACCCCCGATCGGGGTGCCCCACCGAAGTGGACCAAAACCCAGGATAGTCAAAATCCTGGGTGTTGGTCCACTTTAAAGCTCTTGGCTCTGACAGTTGTGCTATGTTTAGTTGTTGAGATTTGCTGTTTTTAATACATTTAGTTTTATATGTAAAAAATTCTGCATAGAAATAAATGGTGGAAGGTTCCCTATAAAAATGAATGGTAGACAGTTACTGGCTGTCTCCCAGTCAAAGAACATATGGACAGCCCTTGTCCTCTCCCAAACATACACAGATGCATGCTCCCACTACAAGTGTAGCCAGGCCTACCCCTTCACACACCCACAGCCAAAGGCCACTGCACTTAAGCACACCTCCCATCACGCGCACCCCAACACACACAAGCGTAAACAATGACCCACAAATGCACATATATCAAAAATGTGCATGCGCACACCTTCACAGTATGCATTGCCACACTCCCATCCATACATGCATCCCACCACAGATGCACCCCCAGAGATGTGTATTCACGTATCCACACAGGCATGCATGTGCACACCCCAACAGAAATGCATGCACACCCCCCATAGACACACATGCACAACCCCCTCCTCCTCAGATGTGCATTGCCGTGAAGGGAATGACCTGCATGTGCACATCCCCAAATGTGCATGCGCACACCTCAAGATTGCTGCTCCCTTCACAGATATCTATGTGCACCTCCACAGACATTCACAACCCGACATGCATGCGCGCACTCCCAGACTAGCATCGCAATGTTCTATATTCTTTTGCTTTAATTATAAATTAAAGTTTCACCTCCTGTGCTGCCCACTGTTTTGGGAGTGGCAGGACTGAATGATGCACTTTGCATTGAAGTGAGCTGGGATTGCCTCTAGCCTATCACTATGAGGGGTTACCTAACAGGGGCCTTAGGCTTGTATTGGTAGTCTGGATCAGGGGGAGGTGCTGGAGGCAGAGGAAGCTGAAAAAGAAATTCCCCTTACTTTCTTTGACCAAAGCAAACAGACAGCATGGAACTAACACTGAAGAAGGTAAGCTGATTTTAAAGATTGACTTCTCAATGTCTTTAAAGGGACAGTCCAGTTTAAAAAACTCTTATTGTTCGTGAGAGCAGCCAAGGTGGAATTACTGCATCTGCCGCTCCTTTGACTTTTATTGAAAGGAGAAGGGAGGGGAAGTGTCTCATACATCTAAATAGAAGGCAATGGGGCATCAGCCGAAGGTAATCTCTGTGGTTCAAGGCTACTCTCTTGAAACACAAGCGTTAATTCGACTGTCCCTTTAACACTTCTATTTTTGAAAGAATTCTTGTTTAGGTGCATTTTTTCTACAGCCACGTAAAACTTTGCGCAGTTCTGAATATACAGTGTATACAGTATGTAAACATTATGATGCATCGCAGGTGGGCAAAGTGGGGATATAACAATTCAGTGTATAGTATTTTTAAATACATAGTAAGGTATTGCTTTTGCCAGTGACATTATTTCTAGGAACAATTTTTTTTTCTTTAATGCGTTCTGCACTGCATACTGGTGCTGTGTCAGCATCCTAATGGGGCTAGGACACTGCAGGAAGCTGAGTCATATGACTGTGACGCAACTCCCATATAGAAGTGTAAAGAGTCAAAACCCTGAGTGAATTTAAGGAAAAATTAGAAACTAATTTTTCTAAATTGGACTTGGTAACTTTCAGTTACAGAGGCCAGAATCCTCCATTGTCTGTAGTTTATCAAACAATCACCCGATCGGAGCTTCCAGTTACTCCTATTCCCCATACAATACAATGCCTCCAGATGCCCCATTGCCAGAGCCATGCAGAGTCATCCTAGAAAAATGTCCAAGGTGCCTTGCTACCCATTTTCATCTCAACTTCAGGCTTCGAAGAATGGAGAGCCTAGACCATAAGTGCTCAACCCTCCTCATCAAGGGCCACCATCAGGCCAGGTTTTGCAGATCTCCACAATGATAAACAGGTGTAGTAATTATTTCTCAGTCTATAGCTCTGTCCGAGCACAAATTATATCATGTGTCTATCTGTGAGAATATCTGAAAAACCTGGCCTGTGCATATGTGGCCTAGACCCTACCTTGCCCAGGACCCTATTTGTCCATGACCTGTCCCCGTGGTTACAGTACCAAATACACATAAGATCACAGAAACAAGTCTTCCAGGTTGTTCTAAGTGGTTAGGACAGTTTATGCTGTTTCTATTCCAGGAAGCTATAGAGACTGGCACTGCCAATGGGATGTTGTGTCTAGTTTTGGGTAAGTAAGATTGAGTAGAAGTAGGAGTATTTGTCTGAGCCCCATGCAAAATGAATGCTGGTGGCTGCTCTTTGCATTTCGAAAACTAGAACTATAATTGTTCGAGGTCTACCTCGAGCTCCAGACTGAGCTGTTATTTTTAGGAAATGCTGTACTGATAAATCTGCCTTTTTAAGGGGTAATGCTCAGAGCGACCAATAGATTTCTAATCTGATTCATGATTGTGGCTTGTGTATGTTGGTATGTCTAGGGGCTGATCCAGTTGCACAATTTATATTTTTATAATTTGCTATAAGATACCCTTTTCCTTTCCAGCAAACAGAACGTTTTTCTAATATACAGTAGATAAACATGACTAAAAAAGCTATGGGTGGTCACCCCTGGCTTGTTTTTTCCCTCTGATCATTTGTGTTTAGTGATTTCACTGACAGCCAAAGAAGTGAATCATTGCTTCTGATCTGTACCTGGATAATGCATGCATACAGTCATGCCTCCTTTGTTGTCAGTCATGCGGAGAGCTAAGCAGAGTCTACCCCTGGCTTTATTCTTAGTAAATTAGTTAGCCTGATGCACAGATAGCCTACCGTTGTCATATAATGCTGAATATAATGATGCTGCATGAGGTTCGGCTTATACATCTTTGGGCTCAGCCAAGTCCCTATCCAGACACAAGCTAACTTCCTTCCCCCTCATCACCTTTGGGGGTTGTGTAAAATGAGTCATTTAATATCATGAAATCTTAGATTATTTGTAAATACCTTATGTGTTGTAAGCAAAGCCACTTTATTTGAGAAGCCACTGCAGGACTAGGGCGGTTTTAGGGAGGGGCAGGCTTCCTCTCAACACTTTACAGGGTGTAGGTGTCAGGTCTGTCCCATACTATAGGTGGAGGTCCAGCAGCTGGAGTCAGTGCCACACTAATGAAGTATGTAAATGTGGCTTTTCTCTTGCTGCAATTCCTCTTTCTTGCTTCTCTAATTCAGCTCAAGTTATGACAGCACACAAATAATGAAGCTGCAGGTAGGCCCTTTGGAAAATTGTGGAGTTGTGGTACACAGCAGTGGTGCTTCAGGTGGAATAGCCACATTGATAACCTGGATTGCAGGTTGTAGTACAGAAGGGATCGGTTGTAAAGAAACTGAAAAGATGGGGTGTGGATCAAAGTGAGGTACAGTGTTGCTGTGGCTTGGGGCGTGGGTCTGGATGATACCTAAATGTTGACTATTAGGGTATTGGGTAAAAGAGCTACAAATCATAGGGAGGCACAGTGAAGCTACAGGACAGGAGGGAGCAAGGAAGGGCTGCGGGTCAGAGGGGGGTAGAAAAATACAATTCTGTGAGTACTCACCTGTAGAATTGGTATTATAAGTATACAGCACGTCCTGTTCCAGAATATTCCTTACACATGGGTTATACATTCACAAGATGGCGCTGGACTGCAGAAAAAACTAGTGCCCACTCCCAGCCCCTTAAATAGCCAGGAACCTCCCACAAATTCCCAGTATTGAAAAGCAGTTAGACAAGAAGCCAGGAGAATAATAAACACAAAATGAACATTTACCATACAGAGGCAACCAAAAATAATGCTAACAAGGGCGGGATGGAACAGGACGTGCTGTATACTTATAATACCAATTTTACAGGTGAGTACTCACAGAATTGTATTATTCCAAGTATACAGCACGTCCTGTTCCAGAATATTCCTTACACATGGGACATCCAATAGCAGTGTCCGTAAGGTAGGGTGGGATCCCCAAAAGTAACAGCGGGCAGTTTAAACCACTGCCGCCTGCAGAACTTTGCGACCAAAAGCAGCATCCGCTGAGGCCCTAACATCAACCTTGTAAAACGTAGAAAAGGTATGAACAGAAGACCAAGTGGCAAACTTGTTCAACAGAAGCCAGGTGCTGAAAAGCCCAAGAGGCACCAATAGCATGAGTAGAATGAGCAGTAAGGTGGAAGGGAGTTTCCTTCCCCTTAGCAGAGTAGGCTTGCCCCACCGCCTGATGGATCCACTTACTGATAGTGGATTTAGCCGGAGGCAAACCCTTCCTAGGTCCAGAAGGGAGCATCAGTCTTCCTGAAGGATTCAGTAGCTACCAAATAAAACTTCAAAGTCCTAACCACATCCAGAGAATGTAAGACCCTCTCCTTAGGGTAACTAGGATTAGGACACAGAGAAGGCAAGACAATGTCGTGATTGAGGTGAAAAGCAGACACAACCTTAGGCAGAAAATCTGGCTTAAACCGAAACACCACCTTGTCCTGGTGTCTCTCAAAATAAGGAGGTTTGATGGAAAGCGCTGCCAACTCAGAAACACGCCTAACAGAAGTGATAGCCACCAAAAATGCTACCTTAAGCGTCAAGCAGAGGCTCAAAAGGAGGACCCTGCATAGCGGATAAGACCAAATTCAAATCCCAGACTGGTAACATAGGCTTACGTGGAGGGCGCACGTGAGTAACCCCCTGGAAGAAGGTCTTAACCAACCGATGGTTGGCAAAGCCAAGGCTGAAACATGACCTTTGAGGGTACTAAGTTGAAGTTCCAAGTCCAAACCATGTTGCAGGAATTCCAGGATCCTGGGAACAGAAAACACCCTACAGGGAAGAGACTTAAACTCACACCAGGCAATGAAAGCATGCATACCCTATAGTAGATACAGGATTAGGACTTCTTCCTAGCCCTAATCATGGTATCAACTACAGAAGCAGGCAGCCCCTTCTCCATCAAGATGGAGGTTTCTGCAGCCAGGCCGTTAAAGCCAGCGTTTGTAAATTGGGATGGCGTTGCTGCCCCTGAGTGAGCAGGTCTGGATCCTTGGGCAGGGCAAACTGATCTACTGCCAACTGCACTACATCTGCGAACCACACCCTTCTTGGCCAACAGGGGGCCACCAGAATGGTTGGCACCCCTTCCTGGGCTATCCAGCAGTGGAAATGGAGGGAATACATAGAGGAGCTGAAAACTCTTCCAAGACATTGCTAATGCATCCATGGCCAAGGCCAGAGGGTCCTGTGACAGAGAGGCAAAGACTGGAAGCTTGTGATTGTGATGGGACGCAAACAGATCCACGTCCGGCTGACCCCAGTGGTTGTCGCCTGGTTGTCCGAGCGGATCTGAACAGCCCGACCCCGAAGGTGCGGAGTCAATAGGGCGAGAACCAACCTTATCGCCCTCAGTTCCAGGATGTTGATAGGGGTATGAGCCTCCTGAGGGCCCCATTGACCCTGAAATTTCAAAGACTTCCAGAAGCCCCCCCCCCCCAGCCTGTCAGACTGGCATCTGTGGTGACAGCCTCCCAGCAAGGGGACAGAAAGGTCCTGCCCACCAAGAGGTTCCTTGAGTCCAGCCACCACGAGAGAGACCGCCTGGCCAGAGGGGACAGAACAAACACCTGATCCAGGGACCAGGGTCCCGATCCCATACTGACAAAAGGTGTAGCTGAAGAGGTCTCATGTGAAACTGAGCATAGGGTACCGCCTCGAAGCAAGACACCATCAATACCACCAGCTGCATCCCCTGCCGGATGGAGGGATGAGGACAAGACAGCAGAAACTGGCCCTGAGCTTGAAGACTCTCCACCTTTTGCTGAGGGAGAAAAACCTTGACCTGAGATGTATCCAGAATCATGCCCAGAAAGGACCTCACCAGTGACGGGGACAGGGAAGACTTGGGATGGTTGATCACCCAGCCGAATGACTCTAGTGTGGACACCACCATCTGGGTATTCAGCTCGGCCTGATGGAAGGACTGAGACGTGATGAGAATGTCGTCCAGATAAGGAAGGATGCGAATGCCCTGAGATCTCAGCAGAGCCATCACGCCCGCCAGCACCTTGGTGAATACCCTGGGAGCCGAGGTGATACCGAAAGGCAAGGCCACAAATTGGTAGTGCTGATCCTCCAGAGCGAACCTGAGGAATTTCTGACGACCTGGAAAGATTGGTACGTGAAGGTAAGCGTCCTTAATGTCTACAGAAGTCATGAAATCGCCCGGGCGCAGTGAATTGACTGCTGAGCGCAGGGTTTCCATGCAAAAATGCTTGAATCTGACAAACTTGTTGAGGCACTTTAAATCCAGGATGGGCCTGAGGGACCCGTCCTTTTTGGGGACCGTGAAGAGATTGGAGTAGAAGCCTCTGCCCCTTTCCCAGAAAGGCACCGGGCAGAGGACCCCCAACTCCAGAAGGTTTTGGACAGCAAGGCACAAACCCTGAGCTGACAGAGGGTTTTGAGCCATCCGGGATCTGATGAATCTTGGGGGTGGCCAGGCTGCAAGCTCTATCTTGTAACCGGAGGAAACCACCTCCTGGATCCACCTGTCTGCTACACGTCGCCTCCAGACCGGATGGGTGAGGGCGCCTCTTCATGCCTGAGGGGGCCTGGGGGAAGATTTGGGCTTGGGACCCCAGGAGAGGCTGGGGCGGCCACGTCCCCTGCCCAAATAGTCTCCGCGTGCTCCAGCAAAGGAAACTCCTCGGCCAGCCCAGGAAGCCCGAAAGGAGGGGAAAGAGGCACCAGACACCCGAAAGGGCCGAGAAGGCCTCCTGCGTTGAGGTAACCTACCGCCCCTAGCAAACAAATCCAAGCGTTCACCAAAGAGGCGGAACCCCTTAAAGGGGAACCCAGTGAGAGGCTTTTTAGCAGCATTATCAGCTACCCACTGACGCAGCCAGACAGAGCGGCGTATAGCCACCAAAAGGGCAGATATCCTTCCACACATTCTAATGACATCATCCATGGCAGAGAGGATATATGCAACAAATTCATAGCAAAGCAGGAGAGATCTATAGTCTTCACCTCCCGCGTCATCAGATGCCCCATCTATGAGACACTTAAGCAGCCCTTTAATAGCAATAGCCGTCATGGCAGAGGCACAAGCCGGGCGCAGCGCAGACCCCACACAAGTAAAAGCATGACAGGACAGCTGGTCCATGCGCCGGTCCTTACCATCCCGCAGGGTAGTAATGTCAGGAGAATGCATGACAGATGTATTTGACAACCCTAGAACGGGCACGTCCACCTCGGGAGGGCAAGACCAACGTTTAATCACATTAGCAGGAAAGGGATACCTCTTGTCCCAACTCTTGGGCACCCCTGGCAGCTTACTAGGAAGTTCCCATTCCTTGAGCACTAGATTATTAAAGTGAGTCTGCTCAGGGAACTCCAAGCGTGGCTTAACCGTATCAAAAAGCTCACCCTGCCGCTGTGGAGCCACTGCAGGAGGAGAAATACAAAGCACTTTGAATATGTGACTCAACAACCTGTCAGTATCATCTGAAGACCATGGGTCTTCCCCAAAGGGAGATCCGGTACCACCATAGATCTTAGGTTGTTCCTCAGAGGATTCTGATTTAGAAAACAATTCCCCCTCCTCGAGGGGGTAAGGGCCAGAAAGTGAGTAAGGTCCCTCATTCTCTACAGGAAAGAGGTAAGCAGCGGGAGATAAATGCCGCTTCTTAGCAGAAGCCTTACGCGGGGCTGACCCAGCAATATATTTTTCAATGCTGGCCACCCGTGCAGCCAAATCAGATTGAGAGTCCCCACTAGTGTGCCCTTCCCTGGGGGTCAGATGTAAGCGTTGGGGGGTAGGCGAAGCCAAAAGGGGCGCAGCACCGGGGCCCGCAACAGACAGCCCGGACTGCAGCACAAGTGCCTGCTGGGCGCAGTTCACACATACCCTGACATCGTCACTCACAGGGGAAACCCCACACGCAACACACAGCCGGGCCTGTCCCGAAGGAACCCCAGGCACATTATCCCCAGAAGCCTCCATATGGTGATTTGAGTGGCACAACAGGCCAGTATAGGGTTAAGGCTAGTAATAGCCACCCGGGATGCCCCAAAAACCCGCTAGGGAGGTGGGAGATTACCAAAGGGAAGAGGGCCGGGAGAAACCACAGTGACGTTTATCCCACCTGAAAGACATAAACTCCTGGCTACAGATGACCTGTTAAAACGGTGATGTACCTTCCTTAAATACCTTCCTTAATTACAAATGTATTACAATGTACTTTTGGCCAGTGCATCATGATCTGCCCTAGAGCAGGCATTCATACACAGTGTTCACATATGCCTTTTGGTATAATTACCATTTTGCACAGTATCTCTCCCTTTTTCCCTTTCAGCATATTGCACATAGCACTTTCCCTTTTTTCTATTGTGTTTTATCTGTATACATATTAATTGCAGGTGGATATAACAATATTCACCAGCGTATTACTTTCACTGGCACTCAGTACTGTGTTTATCTACATCTATATTATTTATTTACAAGATTAGGAAGGACATATTGTTACATTTATATTCACATATTTAAAGCCCTTGTGTGGGAAACCCCCCCCCCCCTTTATTGTTTTTTGTCATTGTGTTTATGTATTTTAAATTGTTGATTGTCTTGTGCATTTATGTTTGTTTATGAGCCTCTTCAACACAAATAAAATTAGATACTATTTTTATATAGACTTTTGAATATATTTTTTTGGGTTGAGTGCGGACCATCTGGGGGCCTGTGGGGGGATTTTCAGAGCCTCCTCAAATTGTGTGTGTTTACTGCTTTAGACGGGCACGGACGGGTCCAGCGCCCCCAATATTTATATTGTTGGGCTGTGCGTATCTACTTTTGTCTGAAAGACATAAAAAGACATCCCCATAAGCATTTACAAGTGAGAATCAGAAAGAAAAAACACCCCGCAAGGACACTCACGGACCGCACTGGTAAAGGAGCAGCAGCGCACGCAGCATGAGCGAAGGAGGAAGAGAAGTAAAATGGCGCCCACACAGACCTCGAGGGGCGGGCCGCGGAGATGTGACGCCAAAAGCGACATCCGCAGAGCCAATGACCAATGACGGCGCAGCAGCAGCTGAGACAATGTTGCCGCCGTTCCCGGAGCGCTGTCCAAGCGGCGCGGCGGCGAGTGTATTAAGTAAAAACACCACAACACAAAATAAAGTGAAGAAGGAGGGGGGGAGGGGACCCAGAGTGCAGGAAGGGGCATGCCACAAGGCTCACCATAAGCCTATACCGTCTACCCATGTCAGTGCAGGGATTGCGGTAGGAGCAGCGCTCCTCAGCACCTGACCCTGGTGCTGTCCTACCTTCACCCGAACCAGTCAGTCAAGGCTGGGAGGTAGTGGGTCCGGAAACGGGTGGGAATAGTCCTGCAGGGCCGCAGGCTGATAAGCCCCGCTCATCCGCGCAGTATAGAGATCCATCTTCTATCTTCGCAGTCCAGACTGCAGATAAGAACTGGGAATTTGTAGGAGGTTCCTGGCTATTTAAGGGGCCAGGTGTGGCCACAAGTTTTTTCTGCAGTCCAGCGCCATCTTGTGGATGTATAACACATGTGTAAGGAATATTCTGGAACAGGACATGCTGTATACTTGGAATAAGGGTTGTGGGTCAGAGGGAGGCATGGAGGGCCACCAGAGCTGAGGGTAAGGCATAGAAGGGCCACACATCAGAGCAATGCACAGTAGGGTTGAGAGTCAGAGAGATATTTAAGAGCCAATTGTTTAATAGATTGGGTAGATTTGTAGCTAGCCTAAATGACAATTCTTCTGACCCTCAAAGTGTCTCCTAAGAATGTAAGCCCTGGTTGAATAATGCTTAGGCAGCTAGCACATAATTCTAGCCATCAGTGTTGTAACTATATGTGACAGGGCCCTTGTGTGAACATTAAATCTGTCTTTTAATTCAATTGGATGCAGCTAGACAACTAAAGACTAAAACAGAAGATACACATGGCACTTCCTTTCTCTAAATGATGCCAAGTGACTACACAATAAGGAGGAGGAACAACAATGATGCCCCCCCCCCCGACCTTGTGGGCCCTGGTGCAGTCGCACCCCCTCAAGTTAAGCCCCTGCTAGCCATAAAGGACCATACAGGTGCTATAGGACACAAAGGCATAAGCTAAAGCCTTTAATGTCCAGCTGGATAGTAGTTTGTCAGGCATTTTCTGCATTAAATAACTATACAAATCAATTATTAATATTAAGTCATTGTGTTTCTGCCTGGTGTACTAGGCCATACTATAAATTGATTTTTTTGTATGAATGAGGAAGATAAGTGCTGATAATATGGTGATTTCACTTATTGTAAACCAAGGAGGGGGTTGGGAAATCTGCAAAAGCTAAAAGATAATTGTGTTAATAATTAAAAAAACCTAAAATTATGCCAGATCTGAAAAGATGTTATTGTAAATTGAAGGGAAGATCATATAGTGCTGTATGATAAATGTTAAAAAATGATTTAGAAATGGAGTGGCAGAACAATGGCATAACAATTCTTTCATGGGGCCCATTTGCCTAGTATAGCTTTTGTCAGACAGACTTAATCCCATGCTGTATGTGTAACATCTCTAAAAACAAGCTACTCAAACCCACTGACCCCTGTACACCCTCCCCCCTCTGTTCTCTGGTTTTCCCCTGATCTCTCTTCCTGCCTTTCTCGCTTATATTTACAGATTTCTCATTTTATCCTTCCCTCTCTTACTTGACTATCAACAAGCAACCCAGCTCTCACAAACAACAGTATTAGGCTAAATTCACACAAGAATGCTGTGGTTTTGTGCAGTGACATTTCCATAGGTAGTGTTGCATTGCGTTTTTCATTAAATGGAATAAATGAAAGGCAACATACATGCACACACAAAGCATTCTGACAGACATTTTAGAACACACGGCACATACCTACACTAAATAAGCCCTATAAGAGATCGTTGATGCCCCTTCATTAGCTGGGCTGGAACACATGCATAAATGAATTGGTGTAAAGTAACTTTGTACCTACATTTAATATTCTGAAATAAAGTAGAATATATATTAATCTCCTAAAACATGGTAAGTATTTTTGCTATTATTATTTAAAAAAATATGAGGCTCCACCCCCAGTGCATTTGTTCTGCCAGCCACCATCTGCCGAGCTTTGGGTGGCAAGGATACTCTACTTACATCTTCTGCATCCTGGGCCTATAGCTGAGCACCCTGACAGCCCAGGCACAGGCTTTTTCTTATCATATCTAAACTGAAGTTGTTGATCACTGGAATACTTATATCTGCTGATGTAGCCCCTGACTGGGGCAATACACATCAAAGGTAAAAAAATGGTAAGGAATGAAGGGCACTTTTTGGAGATGTAGGGGGGGACCTAGCCTCTCCGCTGCCTGAGGCTAACTATAGAAAGGCACCTTCCCCCAAGACATTCCGCTATACTCCTTAATAGAGGAGTTCACCACTCCACCTGGCTACCTCCCATGATATGAGCGGCACCAATTCGATTCAGGGTATGCTGCCACTGAGCCATCAATGATTGACTGTAAAAACATGACGGTCCCCAATCTTCAATAAACCACAAAATATTTTATAAAATAATAATAAAAAACTGCAATCACTGCCCCCTCTGCAATGCTGGCTGAGGCAGCTGCTTCACAAGGCCTCATTACAGGTGCACTGCTACAGTATAACAATGTGCTACAGGAAACGAAGGAGAGGCACATGGGACAGACTTCATGAGAGCTACTTACCTTATTATTGCTGATTCCTGGACTGTCCTTTTGACTTCACATGTTAGGGATTTTAATACTATGTGTAACATTGTAATGGCCTTGAAACTGTTAGAAGCGTGTATCGACTGAAGGCATGTTAAGATAACTGTGCATACAAAGATATGGTGGTTATGCTAAGTAAAGATAATCTTCCTGTTCCATGTTATAAATTGCATTATGAGGGGCAAATGTAAACCACCAAAACGGGGAGGCCGATTCATTAATAGCGCCAGGTAGCGCCAGATGAGCGACTGTAGCGTGATTTTTTCAGCGCCAGCCAGTATTCGCTGTGCTTGGCCGGCATTAGCTTGATGACAGCGACTCAGTCGGTGTGCGGTAATGTTGAATACGGGCTGGGGGGGTCGCTGTTTCACAGGTTCAGCGTTGTATGTGAGCGCCTGACAACGAATGGCCAGAGCGAACGGCTTGCTTCATATTCATTAACAAATCACGCTCCGAATGTGCTGTCGCTGTCCATTCCTTGTTTAAACCCCAGAGCGCTGGTGGCGATGGGTATCAACTAGTTTTTAACCCCTAAACAACCATATTTTTTGAATGTAACATTATACATGTTTTTAGAATCATTTTGTAATATGAATACATTAATATCAGACCTGTTAGATCAATTCTGCACACATTTTTAAAAACATTTTTTTTTACTTAAAAATAAATCCTAACATTCCGGAAGTGGTCTCCGAATTTTTGACATTAAAAAAAAAAAAAAAAAAAAATTAATACCAATTAATTATGATTAATTATAGATTGCTCCATTGAAATGCATTGGACATCGCCAGGGAGCGACAGCTCATACCTGGCGCTGTGAGGGAATTTGCAGCGGCGCTGTTCGGTCCAGGCGGCTTCATGATGAATGCCGCGCTAGCCGTCGCTCTCGCCGGCGCTAGCCTCATTTTGCTTGATAAATGCGTCATTGTGACCGCCGCCGGGCGTACTTGAGTCGGTAGTCGCCGTTAGCTGCCGCTACCTGGCGCTCGTCAGACACTACCTGGCGCTAGCCCGTGATAAATAAGGGCCTAAGACTATAAATGCTGAAAGCAGCATATTTATGTAACCTGGAAAGTGATATGATGCAAACACAGGATTTTTAAAGAGGATCAAAACATTTTTCATACAGCACTAGAGTATAAAAGACTCCAGGGTCAGCCCAAATAGGGGACTTGACATCCTTTCTGGAGGTTATTTAAGAAATGGTAACGCCAGGTAGTGCCATATAGCGCCACGTAGCACATGCGCTCTATGTTCAGCAGCGCCATGTAGTACCTGACGCTCAGTAGCGCTCCCCCACACATTTCAATGGTGTTTTATCTGGTTGTGCCTAAATAGCGTTTTCCTAAAGAAATTTTTTACATTTTTGATTCAGATTATTGTGTGGCCTCTCCTGCCCAGCAACCAAATATTTTTATTGTGATTTTTTTTTAATGCAGAATTGTATGTGTAGGTCTGTCATTGCAGTGTCATTGTCACAGTGTTAAAACAATGTCATTCCATGGGTTTTTGCTCTGGTGCTGGTGTATATGTGTTTAGAAACAGACTTTTATCACACAGCGTCTGGTGCTTAACACCTGAGCGCCCAGCTTTAGAGCGCAGACGCTGGTTGTGTGTAGTTTTTTCTTGAATACAGACTTCAGCGCCGAGTGCCGGACGCACTTAACTGGCGCTATCTATCGCTTGCAGCAGCATTGTCCTGTTGTTAGATGTGGTGTAGCCTTGGGCGCTTTGACCTCGAGACACCACCTAGCATTCTCCATTGGCTCTGCAGTGAATCAGGGAGAGTGCTTCTACAGCCACCACACATCACATTCATCAATGCTGGCCAGGATAGTACAGCGCTACTTGTCTGCCCAATAAGCTAGGTTATAGCGCCCAACAACCGCTTACAGCTTACAGCGTCTATTAGCGTCACTCTAAGAGCCGCTACACAAACACTCACATGGCAATACGTCTTAAATCAGCCTCCCCATCTGACTCGATGCACACTGATCATTTAAATCCATCCTATAGCCCGAAAAGGCTTTAAGACCACTTTAAAATGTCTGAATTACAGTATAAAAATAAAAAACAAACACAAGAATTGGCTAAAATATCTACCGTCTCCTGGGTCCAGCAATGCAGCTAACTATGACTAGAGCAGCCTGCGGCTTAACTGCATTGAAGGTGCAAGTACAGTAATTGATATAATGGTTTTATTAACGAATGTCAGATAACACCTTCTCAGTCCTTCGTGGAATCCCTCGCATGTAACTATGACGTCACCAGTGGGGGGAGACATGGAGGGAGATTCTCCCTGGGAAATCTCCTCCTTTCCTTGTCCTCCAGTGATGTCATTAGTCACAAAGGGGATTCCACAAATGCTCTACCTCTGTGGGTCCAAGGGAGCCTATATCAGTTCACATGTAGTGGTGGCTAGCATGTCACCTGCCAGCACTGGCAGATCATTTGACCAGACTCTTACCAGTATCCGTGATGGTGCAAACTGGACCAAAACTGCAAGATCTAAGTTTGGCCCAAATCCAAAGCCTGTCACTTCATGCAATACTATACCACTTGGGCACATATTAAGACTGGGAAAGGGAAATTTGTATGGCCATAAGCATAGAAAAGCTGTACAAATGTGAGAATGCTGATATGCTTTACACCAGGGGTGGGCAATTATTTTTTCCATGGGGCCACATTAGAAACTAAAAATATTGTGGAGGGCCGGGCATAATATTAATTGTTTTGTATTGCATTAATTGTATTTCCCACCCCTACACCCAGGCAAGATGGCGCTGGAGCCTACCTCCTTCTCCTCCCCTGGTTGGGCTCTTTTTCACTGTCAGGCGCCTGCCCATCCCTCTTTTGCAACGGGTCGGCGCCTCCCACACTGTACACAGGCGATTACTTAAGCCAGCCAGCTCAGCCTGGGCCAGTCAGAGCCAATCAAAGGGCCGTATACGGCCCCCGGGCCTTACAATGCCCAGGTATGCTTTACACACTTGCTGCAGTTGTATCTATTCTCACTGCACAGCATGCAGGCAACTTTGGCTCATTCCCCTGCAATCCAATGATTCTTTTTTGCCCACCTCTTGACTCATTTGATGGCAGTGAGTCAGGATTTCTGTCTTAAACCGGAACAGGAAATTGAAGCGCTTATGACTTTTGAAGTGTACACTTGGGGTGACACAGATAAGCTACAGGGCACACAGGGCAGCAAACTAATATTAAAAATGGCTTCATACTTTTTGAGTAGGGTTACACTTGGGGCCTTATTTACAATGCTTGCTAATGTTTGCTAGATTCCGTGCACCATGTGTGCTGCAACTTAGGAACCTAACAGCGAACTGTGCACAAACAGAGCTATAATTGGTGCGGAGAACGTCGGGGCAACTGACTTTTTGCTGGGATTTGCTGCCCTTTGTCTGGCTAAGTAAGTAGTATTTACTTAAGAAAAATGGTAATCCTTCTGAAAACACACTTTGGCAGCCACGGCCTAGTGGTAAAATAAATTGACTTGTGCCATTGAGCAAGGAACCTAACTCCCCAAATACTCCCGGGGGATAGGGCAGCCCACCTCTCTGGGCATGTGTTCACTGGTACATTTCACTTGTGTGCGTAAACACACAGTGGTCGTATATGCACATTATTATTATTATTATGTCGGCTCGTAAAGCCTAAAAAAAAAAAACGTTTTTAAAAAATACGAAAATAGTTTAATTAGTTGTTATTCTAATACTAGTTAACTATCTGATGTTTATGCTAAAAAAACAGGTACAGATGCAAAAAAAAGCTTGATTCCCATGGGGTTTACTGCTAAACGCTGGAGAACTTAAAGTGGCCCAAACTCCAGGATATTGACTATCCTGGGTTTTAGTCCTTGTCCCCGGCCCCCAGATTGGGGATGCCCCGCTGTGTGAAACCCCGAGATCTCCCGAACAAACTCACCCCTACTGGTGCATGCACGGCCGCTCGTCCAATCAGCGCACTTGGATCCGCTCCCGCCCCTTCCCCTAAGCCTTTGTCTAAGGTGAGCAGATCCGGGAACGCTGATGGCCGCATCCACCTTCTACCCTCTAACAGGTGGGCGCGCGCCTTGCTAGAGGGATAGCGGGGATGCGCCCACTGTTCGAGCATGTGCCATTGGACTGGAAAAGAAGGTGAGTTTATGGGCGCCCTGGGGGGTCTTCCATTTATTTTAATGGAAGGAAGAGGAAACCAGGACAGGATCTGTCACCCCAATAGACTAAACCTGTCACCCCTGGATTTTATTCCTACCAGGAGAAGAAAACCACAAGCTTTGCAGGAGTTTTATTCAGTTTGGACGTATAAGTGACCCCTCTTCTAATTGGCTGATGTGTTTACATGGATTTTTAATATTACACAATTTCGTGATAGTGCTCCTTTAAGTACACAGTGCCAAAACTAAGAAATAACTGGCTACGTTGTTACAAGGTGCTCAGTCGAGCACCGGGCTGTTTGCAACATACAAAACCAAGGGGTTTATTCATCAAGCCATAGCGCCAGGTAACGACTGGCAGCGACAGGTAACTACAGGTATCGAACTGTGACCACCGGGCACTGTACACAATACCACATTTATCAAAGCGAATCTAGTGAGCGACTCTAACAGCGACACGTAGCGACCGACTCATCACAGATGGCTCACCGTATACCGCCGGCGCTCCGGCTTCCTGGTATTACCTGTCGCTCGCCCATAAATTTCAATGGACGATCCTTTTATTCTCTTTAAACAGGGTTTTATTTTTTTTTAATTATCAAATAATTGTGTCACCTCTCATGGCCTAGAAAAAGTCATTTTTGACATGTATAATATTTTTATGCAGAATTGTCCTTACATGTCTGGTATTAAAGTGTTCATGTTACATGTAACATTGTAATTCCATATGTTTGTTACTAGTGGATATGTGTTCAAAAACAGACTTTAATCACACAGCGTCTGGTGTGCTGGGCTACAACGACCCGATTTTGAGCGCCGGCGCTGTGTGAGGCTGTTTTTTTTTATGAATATGGTGTGAGTCGGTCGCACTGAGCTGGCACTACCGTTCGCTCCTATACATCGCTGTACTGGTGTTAGAGCGACTCACACAATATATTCATCAATGCCGGCCAGCAATTGAGACGCTCTGAAACAGCGAACCATGGCCGAGCACAGCAACTATTATGGTCGCTCTCTATGCCTCGCTACAGACGCTCATCTGTCGGTACCTGGCACAAATAATGAATCAGCCTGCCCGACACCCTGGTCAAAAGGGTCCCTTTAAGGATAAGGGCCCCACTGCTCAGGGGCCCGCTAAGGGATTTACCTGTTGCCCTGTGGGCCAGTGTGAGCCTGGTTACCTGCATCATGCTGTATGCACTTAGGATGGCTGTATTATATTCTTTTATATTTTGTGTCTGCAGCAGTATATCATTGCTTTGTGAATTGCATAATTTTATCTGCACATTCCCTCAAACAAGGATGGCCTGAGAGACATTGTTATGTATGAAGCTGCTTAACATGTGACATGTCTAGACAAATCCTCCTGACTAAGCATTGTTCAAATACTATTCCTAGTATGTACCCTGACATAGCATGCAGCATATTCTGTAGAAGAGCTCTCTGTGAACAAGGTGAATCACACTGCTCCACGGCCATTGCCATTTCAATAGGATCATGCTAAAGCAACACATACACACTGGTCTCACAACACAAGTGACATTTACAAGCTGTTGTTTCCATGCAGTCCAGCAGTGCAGTAGCAGAGTGTTGTCACTATTTCTTTAGTTTAATCGTTTTTTTTATACTGCCTGAGAAGTCTCCTCCATACGTGGATGGCATTATCCAAAAATGCAGGAGGTGTGATTTATTCACATGCTCCACAGGTCTACTTGGCCTAGCTCTTCTTTTTGTCTGTTCTACAACAGAAGAAAGCCTGGACAGGAACTGCCCTTATTTCAAGAAAATGTTAATTTAGTTCTTCATGAACTTCTTTAATGGTGATGCTAAAGTGAATCTGTCCCCGGGCTCTGGATAACATGTGAGTTGTTTTTCCTGGGAAATATATGGTGTCAGAAAAAAGTCACTATACAGTCAATTAAAGCAGTCCTTCACTCTGAATAAGAGTCTATCTTATATGTTTCCCACACCCTGTACATACAGATTGCTCACATTAAAAATCATCCTACCTGCATCTACTGCATTTTATAAGCCTTTAAACATCCAAGATGGCGGCTTATGGGTATTTTGAGATGGATCCCTAGCTAAAGCTAAATGGAGAGAGTGCCGCACCCCCCACTCTGCGCTAGGCTTTTCTAAATGGGTGACACAGTTACACACAGATAGAGGTAAGTGGGAATGTAGCCACAACGCGAGCATGTGTCGTGGTGTTGGGGGAAGGCGAGTTCTTTGGGGGGTCTCACACGGCATTCTAAATCGGGATGGCTCCGCCACTGTGCATGGCTGCCCTGTTACTCACCTCTTCCGGGATACGTTTATGTCAGCCTTGGATCAGCCTATCATGCTGATAGGCTGCTCGAGGTCAAGTGGGAAATGCAACCTGGAAGAGGTGAGTACCTGGGTGGCCCTGTTCTTTCCTTTAGCAATGCCGATGCATGGCGGGTCAGCTCTTCCCCTGCTGCCGCGTTGCTGCATATTAAAGAGTGTGTCTGGTCATTTCGTACCGGAGTTCCTCTTTAATGCCCACTTTTGGCCAAAACCTAAAATTTTAAATATCCTGGATTTTGATCTGTGCCCCCTCCCGCTGATTTGGGATGCCCCTGCTGTGTTAAACTCCTGGTTCACCAAGTTGCTTACCTTGCAGGTGATCCCACGGCACATGTGCAGCCTCGCCTTCAATTACCTTATTAAAAAAATAATCACACACCTCCCATTGGCAGCTCCTATGCAGCTGTGAGTACCCGCGCAAATAGGCCTGGTGCTGGAGTGTGCAGCAGCCGGAGGGATACCACTAGTGAGGTAAGTAAACACAGCGAGCTGGGGGGGTGGCTGGTTTCACATATAGGTAAGCAGTCTTATGGAATCTAGGGATGGTTTTGGTCCACTTTAGGTATCTTTAACAGGAGGTAGATCTCAGATTAGAAGGTGCCATTGGTGATTGTTGAAGAAACATTTCAGGCACAATGTTAATTTAGCCTTCTTTCTGCTCTCCTCATACTGGCTGTGAGGGCCTGTATCTTATATTCAGCCTAATTTATAGTTCTTGATAAGCCCTATTGAACTCTCTCCCTTCTGCTGGGCCTCCTTACACATGTATTGGAATTGTAGGGGTGGAAGGGTATGTGTGGGGTCATCACCAATCCAGATGCTCTACCCTGCTGTGGACCAACATTTTCGTGACCAAGTCAAAAATGACTGTTAGATCACTTTGAAGGGGGCCTAAAGTCAAGTTTGTTTGCTTTAAAATGGACTAACACCAGAAATAAATGACTCTAGGTATGGCATAAACCTTTTTCTAAGGCCATCTCACCCAGGGATGCAAGACATTGTAAAACTCAAGTCTGGCAATCCCATGGAGAAAAAATCAGCCAAGAGCGGAAGGCTGCAGCCCCATTCCCTCTGACTGACGTACACCTAGCAGCACATCCAGGTCCACTGGGCAGGGAGAACACTGCACAACTGAGATGCTCCAGAGTGAATTGCTGTGGGTTCACCAGACTTGGATAAGTTTTATACTGTGGGCAGGGATGGACTGGCCATAGGGAGGCCCAGGACAGAGCCCCTGGGCCGCACTGTGTTGGGGCCAGTTGGGCTGCTGCTTTTAACAACCAAATTCAATCCCTGCCCCCTTAGTCTCCCTCTCAGCCCCCTGTACCCGGCCCCACTATTCCCACAAGCCAAGGAACCCCAACCCCCAATGCTATAGCCCCAGCATCATGGTGTGGGTGAGGGTTCAGCAGGGATGTATTGGGCCAGCAATGGGCTGGTAAGATCCAGGGCTGACTGTGGGTACCCTGATGTCCCATAGGGAAGAGTTTTGGTCCTCTTTAAAGTGGACCAAAACCCAGGATTTTGACTATCCTTGGTTTTGGTTGTTTTTCCCCGGGGGTGCCCCGCTGTGTGAAACCCCCCAGTTCGGAGCCGCTGACATCACGTCATCTAAGTTTTCATCTAAGGCTAGTGCCTTAGACGAAACAGGAAGCCGCTGACATCACGTCGTCTAAGCTTTCATCTAAGGCGCGTGCCTTAGACGAAACAGGAAGCGTGCACATGCCCTGCAAAATGGATAGCGGGGATTTGGCTCGCGCACACACAATGTAAGTGTATGGGGCGACCTGGGGGGTTTCACACAGCCAAAATCTGGATGCCCTGGGGGAGGGAATCGATCAGCCTGGCGATCTTATAGATTCCCGGGCCGAACGGCGTGGGTTTTGGTCCACTTTAAATGACATTGTTGAGGTTAGGTAAGCAGAAAGCAAGCACTGGCTATGGTTAAAAGCATGGCTCTAAGTTTGCTGGTATAGGTTGTGCAGAACCTGGAGCATGGAAGGGACAAATGTGTAACACAAGACAGCGACTCACACGACTCTGCCTCACAGTCCTGGTGATCTCCTGGCACCACTCTGCATGTGTATGGGATCCCGGGGGAACAAAGCCCTGGCAGCATCTGCTGCCTGTCTCCATTATCCCCAGTGATTCCTGCCCTCCCAGCAAGCAGGATGAGCATTTAATCATATTAAGCCATAACCAACCATGTCTGTGTGAAATCTCCCTAGAAGGGGTTGGGGGGGGGGGGGGGGGGGAGTGGAGTGTTGCTCAGCATTGTCACACAAATGATGAATAAATAAATGATGGGGGTGATCAGGGTGGCACTGCAGGGTGGGTGTGTGTCCCTCTCATGTTGCCCGCAGTTTCCCAATTTGCCACAATCCAAGGGGGCCAATGGAAGGAGCATCAACAAGGCCACTGATTGGCTCTTTGCTGCAGCCAGAGCCAATAGGGCTGCCAGGTTGCAGATCTGCTGCTGCTAGGAGTCCGGGATGACTTCTCCTTCTTCAGGATGTGGCTTCTTGGTGACGTCACTCACAGATGTTTCTTCGAGGCCACGCCCCCACGTGGGACTGAGACCCATCACTCACACACACACACATTCACATAGAGGCAGCGCAATAGAAGGCAGCGGGGAGGGCGCAGTATGTAGCGTGGCCCAGGCACCCGGTACCTGCCCTGAGCGAGCAGCTGTCAATGTCAGCGGGCGTCCCCGGTGGGCCGCATGGATTTCTCCTCCCGTGCAAGCTGGGCGTGATCGCGCCCGGTGTCAGCTAAGGCATGACAGAGGATCAACATCGGTGAAAGGGAAGAGCGCGCCCAAGCCTAACGAGGAGAAGATGTCCTCGGTGGCATTGGTGGATCACTTCGCGGCGGAGTGCCTTGTCTCCATGTCCAGCCGGGCCATTGTCCACAGCCCCGGGGAGAGCGATGCCTCCGGTACCACCGCCGCCGCCGTTGCTGCAGCCCCCCCTGCGGATGACAAGAACGCCTCGCTGTTTGTGGTGGCCCGGATCCTGGCTGACTTCAACCAACAAGTGCCCCCTGGCATGGCCGACCAGGAGGAGGGGGGTGAGGAACGAGGGGCAGAAGAAGAGGAGGCCCGGCCTGCCACACCCCCCCTCCTGCAGCAGCCCGGGGCCAGACAAAGGGCCCCCCGCCGGGCCAAGAGCGGCGGCCGCCCTCACCCCGAGTCACCCCTGAAAAAGCACAAGTGCCCCTACCCGGGCTGCGAGAAGGTCTATGGCAAGTCGTCACACCTCAAGGCTCATCTGAGGACACACACAGGTCAGTGGCGGCACCATTACCGCACTGTATACACACACATATGTATTACTATAGACAAAGAGCACGGCCGCATCTCTCATGCCGGGCAGGTGTGATGGCAGCCTCCCTCCCTCCCCCCCCCACATGTGTAGGTGCGTGCCCCCTCCCCCTCTATGTATAGGTGCGCCCTCTCCTCAGGGTGTTCCCGCCGCTGGCCACCTCTCTCTTTCTCTCTGAGGTGGCGGTGTCATGGCATGCGCTGCAATGAGCGGCCTCCACCTTAGGTGACCCCTCGCGGAGCGGCAGCTTGCCTTTGTTGTGGGCTAATAAATAGCACAATATGATAGAAGGAGCCCGCTAGGCTTTGTTAGACGCACAACGCCTCTCTGCGGGTCACGCCCACCCCATAGAGACAAATGACCCCCCCCCTCTCACCCGCCAGTCACACGACCTCGCCCTTGCACAGGGCAGCCCAGACGTCTGGCCAGCAACAGCACTAAGCTGTGTAAGTGTGCGTGTGACTGGCTGCGGCATGCTCAGCGCCCACAAGTTAGTGTGACACCTCCTAGCACAGCAGGCACACCGGGGGGCTGCCACATGCCTGGCAAGTTTGGCTGAAAGATAAAGCACATGGTCGGCATGCTTTTACCATGGAAATTGTGGCCAGCTTCTCCATGGGTGCCTCTCTGTTTCTGGCCGGGACTGCCTGACCTCAGCTGACCTGTAAGGTATATGCTCCCTGCACTGCCTGAAGCCCACTGTTACCCCTCTAATGTCTCCTAACACTTCAGCCATGTGTATTGGCCTAGCTAAATGTGACAGGGCCCCTGGTGTGAACATTAAAGTGGACCAAAACCCAGCGCCTTCGTCCCAGGCAGGAATCTACACGATTCACGGGCCAATCGATTTCTCCCAAACTAGTTCGCCCCGTAAACGTACCTTGAGTCCGAGTTCAACTGCGCATGCGTGGGCTGTGGGCACATCTCCACTATGCCTGCGCCAGGCATTTGTGAGTGGTCATCGCGGGCACACTCCTTGTTAGAGGGAAACGTGGGATGCAGCCTCCAGTGCGCTCAGAGCCGCTGGCTTACACGGCGTGATGTCCGCGACTCCGAGCGAGCTGATTGGACGAGCGGCCGCACATGTGCCGCAGGACCGGGAAGAGGTGAGTTACGCTCGGTGATCTGGGGGCTTTCACACAGCAAGGCATCCCCGATTGGGGTGCCACAGGGGCAAAGACCAAAACCCAGGATAGTCAAAATATGGGTTTTGGTCCACTTTAAATGGGGCCTTTTCACGGTTTATACAATAAATCAATCTTTTTTTTAATAGCTCAATTAGATGCAGCTAGACAACTAAAGATTGAAACAGCAGAGACAAATGGTGCTTCCTTTCTCTAAATTATGCCAAGTGAACACAACTATGATAAATAAAGTGGAGGAGAATCAGTGAGGGGCCCCTGACCTGGGCCCCAGTGTGGTCCCACCCTCTCAAGTTATGCCATGTCCATGTGACAGGAGAGAGCACAGGAAATCTTTAAAGTGGATCAAAACCCTTGTTTAAGATCAGGGCCAGGTTACCCTCGCTGTGTGAACCCCTGTGGTTTTGCCAGGGTCCCACGGTCCACACTCCTCCATGTGCTGCATGCACCCCCATCAGCATGTCAGGGGAGCCACCTGGCAATCCATTCATTTCAAGATCATTGGCGGGCATGAAAATGCATGGCATGCGATGTGGGAGCATGGATCAAAGTGGGTGACTGGACAAACCAGGGGGTTTCACACACAGGGCATCCCCGGTGGGAGTAAAATCCACTTTAAAGCGGACTCACACCCTCTCTTGCAACTCCTCACCCTGCATTGGAGATATACTCACCTTTTCCTAGCAGAGAGCCACACCTATTGCAACCACACCTCCTCTAATAGGAGGCACACATTGTGCAGCTATTTCCTGTACCCCATCATAAAAGGCTAGATGCCTGATTTGGTCTTTTACAGGGTTTGTCCAGGCAGAATGTAAACAATCACATGCTTGTCTTGTATCCCAGCAGTACTTCCATCCTGGGGCAGTAGTATAAAACTTACCAGGTCCTGCGGCATCCCCACTTGCCCACAACTCACTAGCAGCCTCTGTACCCTGGCATCAGTCCCAGTTACTTTAGCACACCAACGTCATTCATTTTCATGCCTGCATGCCCCCTCTATTAAAGTGGACCAAAACCCAGGATTTTGACAATTCTTAGTTTTGGTCCATTCCCGGGGGGGCGCTGTGTGAGACCCCCAGAACTTCGAGGCCAGCTCACCTCTTCCGGGTCCCATGGCGCGTCTAAGAGCAGCAGCTCTGACGGCCGCATCCCGCTATCTCTCTAGCAGGGAGCGTGCCAGCGCCAGGTATTTGTGCAGGTACGCTCCCCGTTAGAGGGAAGTGGAGGATGCGGCCATCAGAGCCTCTGCACTTAGACTCGCCGTGGGACCCGGAAGAGGTGAGCTGGTCTCAGCGTCCTGGAGGGTTTCAGGAAAGGTTTTGATGCACTTTAAAATAGATAGAGGGGGCGTGGCCAGCCACTGTGACACATGGAGGGTGGCCAAACTGCCCATAGGTTGCTGGTGTGTGTGAACGTTTCATACTAGCGGACTTGGACAGAAGTATTTTTATTCTGCCTGGGCAGGGTCTTTAACTGTAGAGGCATCCCAAATCAGGTTGCCTCAGGTGCAATTGTTGAGTATAGATCTGCTAGCCAGCATTTGTGCTACACCTATTCATGGATTCAAAATCCCATGCGCAGGCCATGGCTGCATTACTGCTATAACTTTAGCTAGAAGCGTACCTCCACCAAGCATTTGTAAATGCGATCGAGGAGCTGCGATGTGGCTGGCATGGGGCTGGGCTCTATTCAGCCGCATTGATGGAACTGAGTACGCTGACCGGCTGTCCACCCGTATCTGATCTATACATACAGTGGGGCATCCCAAATCAGAGAGGAGCAACACCTGGGAGAGTGAAAATCTTGGTTGTTCCTCTTTAGGTGGACCACTGCATCTGCTGCCCCCCTCCCCCCAGACATTTTGCATTGGGATGCCTGCCTTATGTGCAGAGAAACATAGCATGTGTAGCAGACACTCCCCCGCCAAACAGGCTTACATCACTGCAATGTGTAGCTGTTTCCTGTGTTCCCTGTCAGGTGGAATAGGTCTATTTCCCTGCTCTGTGAGGGGCTATTTAGGAGACGGGCTTTTCAGGGGGTGGGTGACTAAGTAGACAAATATTAAAGAGGAAGAAATGTCACAAATGACATTCCTTTTTTGCTACAAATGATAAACCATATTAACTTGTCATAAATCATAAATGAAACTGAAAGGCCAGCAACCACAAATTGCTGCAGGGCCCAAAACCGAAGATCAGATACCCCACCTGTAATCTTAGGTACCCACCTTCTACATATTTCCCAATCAGAAAAATAATTCTATCTATCCAGCTACTACAAACTGCTGCAGGGCCCACAACCGAAGATCAGATACCCCACCTGCAACCTTAGGTCCCCACCTTCTACATATTTCCTAACCGATACAATAATTCTGTCTGTCCAGCTACTACAAACTGCTGCAGGGTCCACAACCGAAGATCAGATACCCCACCTGTAATCTTAGGTACCCACCTTCTACATATTTCCTAATCGACACAATCATTCTGTCTGTCCAGCAACCATAAACTGCTGCAGGACCCACAACCGAAGATCAGGTACCCCACCTGCAATCTTAGGTCCCTACCTTCTACACATTTCCTAATCGACACAATCATTCTGTCTGTCCAGCAACCATAAACTGCTGCAGGACCCACAACCGAAGATCAGGTACCCCACCTGCAACCTTAGGTACCCACCTTCTACATATTTCCCAATCGGAAAAATAATTCTATCTATCCAGCTACCACAAACTGCTGCAGGGTCCACAACCGAAGATCAGATACCCCACCTGCAACCTTAGGTCCCCACCTTCTACATATTTCCCAATCGGAAAAATAATTCTATCTATCCAGCTACCACAAACTGCTGCAGGGTCCACAACCGAAGATCAGATACCCCACCTGCAACCTTAGGTCCCTACCTTCTACACATTTCCTAATCGACACAATAATTCTGTCTGTCCAGCAACCACAAACTGCTGCAGGACCCACAACCGAAGATCAGATACCCCACCTGCAACCTTAGGTCCCTACCTTCTACACATTTCCTAATCGACACAATAATTCTGTCTGTCCAGCAACCACAAACTGCTGCAGGACCCACAACCGAAGATCAGATACCCCACATGCAACCTTAGGTCCCTACCTTCTACACATTTCCTAATCGACACAATAATTCTGTCTGTCCAGCAACCACAAACTGCTGCAGGACCCACAACCGAAGATCAGATACCCAACCTGCAACCTTAGGTACCTGCCTTCTACACTATTCCCAGTCAGAACAATAATTCTATCTATCCACACACCACTCTAGAAAGATATCTCCCACATGAGTGGTACAGTGTTATACCTACATTGTTACACACATTATTCTTGTACTATGTACATCAAATCCTCATCCCCGTCCTGTCCTGGATGTGCAATGTACCTTAACCTGATCCAAAACATCCAGATCACTTCATTGAACCTACTCAATACTGAAGCCCAAAAAACTGGTGTCCTATTGCCACCCCTTTTATGTAATATGGAGCTCAATAGGGTAGTATATACGGGAAAGGTAGTGGGGCCATAAATCTAAATTCTAGGCTTTACACTACCTATGGGCAAAAATATACAGCCTATACTCAACTTATCCCCAAGGTAGTTGACCCATTGATGAGCTAAAAGCTGAAGAGGTCTCCTTTTCTGTTGCATCAGGTTTCCCTTGTAGCCCGAGTTTCTTTTTCCTGAAATGTTTGAAAACAAGTATTCACAACTGACAACAGCATAGTCCACTTGTTGATACAGATCTATATACATCGGACTCAAAGGGAGACTGCTGGAAACTAGCCACATACAGACCAAGCAACACAAGCCATTTTACTGCTGCAGCGAAGTAGAAGTGTTATGGAGACTCCTCCCTGTATTCCTGAATTGTATAGTGTTAACAGGGCTCAGGATAGCTGGAGGAAGCCTACAATGGTTATGGGTAATGCTATGACATATGGAAGTGGTTTTACTATCACTGACAGCTCTCAGTTCTTCAGCTAATATTTAACTAAACCTCCAATTACAATGCCATTCCAGTTCTTGGCAATGGGGGAGCTAAGGAAAGTGTGTGTTGAACGCAGTGAACTCTGACAAAGCTAGACGGAAATCCATGGGGGTGGGGTGACCTAAAAAGTGATGCAGGAATTCCATACCAACATGCGAATGCTCTATTGGGCTCATTCCCACAGGTTACCTTCCCTGCTGTACTAAAATAAGATTCACATATTCACATATGGCATCTTTGTCTGCCATGACTTTGTTGAAGGTGCAGTGGGCCTGTGAATTGAGCTGTATGACTTGATATTTGCTGCCTGTTGCTCGTTGGTATGAAGCTATCCAGTATTTTTTATGTCTTTTCCTAAGGGCTTGTACACGTGCATTGATTTTTGTTAGATCTAAGTTAATCTAATATACTAGGAGCTAACACCTCTGCATTTGATCTGCTTTGATTTAATCTAATATATTCAACACAATGCTTAGTCTTTAGCCATTTTTTAATACATTAGTTGGAAACTGAATTAGAATGATCAAAGGAAGTATTGGTCTAGCTCTACAGGGTTTATGGCTTGAGGTTTGCTTACTTGCATTGCCGATATTGACTCAGGAGATTGCAGTTTTTTTGGAAAAATAATTTTGAGCTGCAATAAATGAATCTGTTTCTCTAAGGTGATGAATTATAGGCTGCCTATATGCTTATTTCTTTACTTTTCTCAATGCCTAACATGGTATAACACATTTCGACTTGCTTCTCTGTAGGCAGCACTTTTTGTTTGAGGGGCAATAGAACCTGCATCCCTCCGGTCACAAGGCAGCTTCCATACCTCTAGGTCTGGTCTGAACCCAGGCTGTGATGTCACTCATAGAACATAGAAATTCTGGTGGGCTTGGGACACAGATGGAAAATACATTGTGCAATTATAAACCCACCCATTCCCTATTGGAAACGCAGTATAGGTGCTGGTATATCTGATCTCTATTCGTTGCCTATCTGATTGTGTCTATATTGTTTTTTCATAACCAATAGATACGAGCTTTGTGGTGTTTCAGTGATATACTCTCTTGTCCTGTCTCCATGAAGCACCCGCATATGCTAATGTATAGTTACTATTTGTACCTTTGGTTTCATTGGGCCTAGTTCACCTGGCAGGGCTAGATAGATTATGCTACTTTGTGTGGTTAGCCTTTCCACAAGGGGGGAATTTCACCTCAGTTGGCCAATATCTATATCAAACCAGATCAAAAGTTAGGGCAGAACGATTTGGGATGCTCCTTTGACTAAAAAGCTTTTGGTAACCTGAAATCTGGCTTCAGTACCCACAATACAGCGGCCAAAGCTTGTATGTCCCCTTTTCCTTGGTGACCAATCAGATTCTTAGGGGGACATGCCCATGCTGTGTGAATGGTGCCATGCAGGTCCATTCGGCAAAGCCTTTAGGCTGCTACTGGTCATGTGGACTGCAGCCTAAGTAATGCAGTTTTGTGGCTCATTAACTCATTAAGTAAAGTATTCTTATTTGAACTATGCTGCAGGGGGGGCGCATCCCAATGAAATATTTCACATTATGCATAACCGGTGCTGGAAGCCCAATCCCTAGTCCCATTACTAACCTTTTTTCATGTTTGTTCCCGCTTGCTTCACAGCCCAGCACATGCAGGCAGTTTCATGGTGGTTAATTAGGGAGATAAGTACCGGAATCCAGCTTTGATCTTCCAAGCATCATTTAGCAAATACATACCTCACCAGAATGCCCCTTCTGCCTTATTCAGTCTTATTTGACTTTAAAGTGGACCAAAACCTGTTTGACTATCCTGGGTTTTGGTCCTTTCCCCTGGGCTACCCCGATCGACCGTGCATGTGCTGTAGGCCCCACTCCGTGAAACCCCCCAGATCGCCTAAGGCAACTCACCTCTTCCCAGTCCTATGGCGCATGCGTGGCTGCTCATCCAATCAGCACGCTCGGAGCCACTGACGTAATGTCATCTAAGGCTTCGGTCTTAGAGCAGTGGTTCCGAGCTTGCTGACGACCGCATCCTCCGCTTCCCTATAACAGGGAGCGTGCCTGTGCTGGCCATTCACAAATGCCTGGTCCGGGCCTGTGCCCTGCTAGAGGGATAGCGGGGATGCGGCTCATTCATGCGCCGTTGGACCGGAAAACAAGGTAAGTGAATGGGGAGACCTGGGGGGTTTCAGACTTTTTTGGATGCCACAGGGGGGATTGGTCGGCCCTTATAGATTCCCAGGCCGATCAGCGTTTTGGTCTACTTTAAGCAGTCTTCTTCCATTTGTCTAGACAAATATAAAAACCAAATAGTTAGCTCTCCCCCGCAGCTGCTTTAAAGGTTCGACAGTCACCTATTCACAAGATCAGATCCCATGGTGTGCACATGCCCAGCACTTTCTTGCAAGCAAATAGGTGGATAAGGTCCTACCCCTATTACAGCGACTATTCAACGACTATGTAACAGAGGCAGTGAGGACATGCCTGGACACTGTGGGACCCCATCTTGAATATTAGACTGATGGACTTTGCAGTGCAGCTGCGGGAGAGAAGAAGTGAGTACAGTATTTATTAGTCTTTATCTCTGCTCAGGTCCTTTAATGTTTGCACACAATCCTGCACAAGATGCAGTGAAGTCGAGACATTTTCCACATGGTGTCCCCATAAAGAAGATTTATGTTATATAAGTTTTATGCTGCTTCGAATATTTGCTGTTATTACAAATGTAACCAGGCTTGCTTCCGATATTCCCACCAAAGGCTCTTCAAAGCAGAGGGGCGCTGTCATGGGGAAGGGTTAGTAGCGTGTTTATTGTGATCATGCGGCCTGTGATTTATGGCACACTGCTGGTACACTGTGCCTGCTGGGAAACAATGCCCCCTCACATGCATGGCAGTGCCTCTGTGTGCCCTGCCCTGTGCTGTGGCAGGTGGTGTGGGAAGCTGTCTCTTCAGATGCATTTTAATGCTAATGATCTCATTTTAACCCCTTACATTAAACACAGTCTGCTGTGCTGCCATTTGTCTTTTCTCTTTCAGTAGAGCAAACTGGCCTTTTTTTATGATGGGAACCTAAAATACCCCCCACCATAAATAGGTCCATGCCTTGTTAGGGATTCTTAACTGTAGAGGCATAACAAATCAGGAGACCCTGGGTGCGATTATTGGAAAGTAATTCTTGACTATAGGTCTGTTTTAAAGTCTACCTATTACCAAGATTTTCACTATTCTGGTGATAGGTCCTTGCCCCCAAGGCTCTCACCTTTCTGCTGTTCCCACGGCACATGCGCGGGTGGTGCTCATCCAATCAAGCATGGCATAAAGCCATAGTATTGTGCAGCACGTCGCCATAGGGTGCAGCGGCAGCCACATCCCCAGTTTCCCTGTGGAGAGCGCGGCATGGCATAAAGCCATAGTACTGTGAAGCACGTCGCCATAGGGTGCAGCGGCAGCCACATCCCCAGTTTCCCTGTGGAGTGCATGGCACGACATAGAGCCATAGTACTGTACAGCATGCTGCCATAGGGTGCAGCGGCAGCCACATCCCCAGTTTCCCTGTGGAGTGCATGGCACGACATAGAGCCATAGTACTGTACAGCATGCTGCCATAGGGTGCAGCGGCAGCCACATCCCCAGTTTCCCTGTGGAGAGCACGGCATGGCATAAAGCCATAGTACTGTACAGCATGCTGCCATAGGGTGCAGCGGCAGCCACATCCCCAGTTTCCCTGTGGAGAGCGCGGCATGGCATAAAGCCATAGTACTGTACAGCATGCCGCCATAGGGTGCAGCGGCAGCCACATCCCCAGTTTCCCTGTGGAGTGCATGGCACGACATAGAGCCATAGTACTGTACAGCATGCTGCCATAGGGTGCAGCGGCAGCCACATCCCCAGTTTCCCTGTGGAGTGCATGGCACGACATAGAGCCATAGTACTGTACAGCATGCTGCCATAGGGTGCAGCGGCAGCCACATCCCCAGTTTCCCTGTGGAGTGCATGGCACGACATAGAGCCATAGTACTGTACAGCATGCTGCCATAGGGTGCAGCGGCAGCCACATCCCCAGTTTCCCTGTGGAGAGCACGGCATGGCATAAAGCCATAGTACTGTACAGCATGCTGCCATAGGGTGCAGCGGCAGCCACATCCCCAGTTTCCCTGTGGAGTGCATGGCACGACATAGAGCCATAGTACTGTACAGCATGCTGCCATAGGGTGCAGCGGCAGCCACATCCCCAGTTTCCCTGTGGAGAGCGCGGCACGACATAAAGCCATAGTACTGTACAGCATGCCGCCATAGGGTGCAGCAGCAGCCACATCCCCAGTTTCCCTGTGGAGAGCGCGGCATGGCATAAAGCCATAGTACTGTACAGCATGCCGCCATAGGGTGCATCCCCAGTTTCCCTGTGGAGTACGCAGTCTTGCACTCCTGGCCTATCTGAATGTTTTGGCACAGGAGTGTGCACAGCTGCAGGGATGTGGCCGCAGCCCAAGATTGCAGCGAGGGACCAGGGAAAGGTTAGGGGTTAACGAGCAATCAGAAGGTGACACAGTGGGGCATCCCGAATCAGGATGCCTAAGAGGCACCTAGTATTTTAGACTCCAGGGCTGGCCACATTGGTGATAGGTTCACTTTAAGAGTGCTAAATCTTCCCAGAACCTCTGCTGGTGGGTGTGGGACCAGGACTCCTAAGTGGCTGCCACTACTTATTGTAACCATTAGGCTAACCAGTGGTCAGGCCAAGCAACCTTGTGTATTCATATTCTTCCAGTCACGTGTAACTCCTTCATCAGCTATGGGCGTTACAGGCACACAACATTACTAGAAAGCAGACAGGCAACCTGATAAAGGCTTCCAACTACAGTCAGCAGCAGGAATTAATAAAGGGCGCCACAGATGCTAGAAGAAACTATTTCTTCCATTGGGTTCCTAAAGAAATCTTTCTGGAATTCCCCTTAAAATGTAATAGTAGTGCATCCACTGTATAAATGCATCCCTTTATAATAGGATCAAGGTATAAAATGTGGCTTACTTTATGTCAGCCTCAGTAAGTTCAATCCAGAGACCTCACACGGTGTCTGGGCTGGGCATAGCTATGCCTCTGTTAAACAGTTGTCCAACTAAATTCACAGACTTCCCCTGAAACACAAAAATAAAGTTTGAAGCTTGCAACGTTGATGAATAAGCAATTAGAGGAAAAAAACTGGCCCGGCCTGTGCTAAATACGACTTGGCACAGGATCTCCTGTAGAGGTTTGTAGCTCCACCGGCTTCATAATGGTTTCGGCACCACCTTCGCTCTTCTCAGATTACTGATTTCTAACACAGTGGAAGCCAAGAACAGGGCTGTACATTGTTAGACATTCTAACCTCATTTGATTTTTTTTTTGCGAAATCCCAATTGCCTGACTAGAGAAAAATAAACAGGATTACAGTACAACAGGCCACTGTGGCTGTAAGACACTAGCAACAAGGTAAATACACTCATTGTATCCATTGCTTTCTGCTGGTGGCAGAATAAGCCCCCACTTTCTTTATCTTCATGTGCCAGTACCAAACTTAGGGTATTGTGACAGCCAATAGGGAACCAACTCTTATGGGTTTTAATGATTGATATATTCTGATTGGATGTGGAAGTGTACTGCACAGCATTGGTTCTTTGAATAATCTTTGCCTGTGTGGAAATCTGGAGGATGTGTATAGAACTTGTATTTACCAGCATCCTGTCGCCTGTGCCACTTAAAGTGACCCTATACCCAGAAAGTAAGTTTATATCATCACCTTCTGTTTCCAGCCCAGTGGCCCAAAACAGCCTGTGTGTCTTTATTTTACGAAATGCTAATCATTCATAAAACTAACCAGATGCAGTCTGCTGTTCGAATGGGGGTGGCAAGGTTCCTGGTGCTTTCCATCAATTATACATTCAGGTACAAGCCAAACTGCCACATGAGCTGTATGTGGCAGTCTAGCTTGTTGTGCTTTCAGATTTATTGCAGTTATTATAACTGATACATCTGACCCTCAATGCTGGACTGTGTGTAACTGTAACATTGCTGGAGAACACGAGGCAGTGCTGCTGCACAGCCAGGGAGCCATTTGGCTGCCATTCGAACATCATACTCCATCCATGTTTTTATGAATATTGGACAAAGGCTTTAGTTAAAAAAGAAACAGAGGTTTTGGGGCACTGGGCTGGGGATAGAAGGTGAAGACATAAGCCTCCTTTCTGGGTATAGGATCATTTTAAAAGGGGGTGAGAACCAAAACGACCCAGCCTTGGAATCTAAAAGATTCCATAGCCAGCCGCTAGCCTGCCCCTATAGTTTCGGAAGTGGAAAATCGTTTGAAAACCAGGCCACCGCCGAGCCAGCAGCAGCGCTGGAGGTACTCGTGTAGGGAGGGCGGCTGGTTGGCCGGCGGGTCCGCTTCTAGGCATCTGATCCTAAGCACGTGGTGGTAGAGTAACTCTGTCTCCCCCAATGTCAGAGGTAAGCCTATCCACTTCCATCCCTCTAACAAATTTGTGCTATTGTTGGACGCTGGAGCTCTGTCATACAATAGTTGGGCAAAAGTGGCAGGGCCAGCCTTTCATTTAGCTAGAAGCCCCAACTCTGTCTCTTAACGAGTCACTTACTTTCTAAGCAGCCTTATGTGTATTTTCAGACTCTTTCCTAGAAAACCGAGGTCACAGAATGGACTGTCCCAAACTCCTTATTTCAATCCCCAACAAGGGGATTAGGTTATTTACTGAGCCAAGGGAATTCATGGAGGCTTCCTTCCAGTGTCTGTGGCACATGGCAGCAGCAGGTTATGATAGCAGAGCTGCCTTTCTAACATTTGCTAAGGGTTTCCATTAAAGGCCCTTTTCAATACAAAAGACATGTAGGCACCTTAGTGTAACCTTGGGTTTCTTGTAAAACTGCTAAACTAACATCTACTACTGAAGGAAGGCACTTAAAGATGCCTTTACTCTACTTTGTATTTTAAGGTTAACATGCTTAAACCCTCCCTGGCAAGGATCCTAACCAATTTACTCTTGCTGGCCATGAGCCCCCAATTAAACAGATACCACCGAATACTTTGTGCATGTTTAGATATTTGGTATTTTCTGCAGTCCTAGATAAAGGCAAGTAACTCTCTAATGCAAGGCTCAGTAATATTATGTGGGGGTAGGTCAGGTTAATATAGTATATAGTATCCCTATGGATCAGAACCCTCTCTGGCACAGAGCTGCAAGGAATGTCCACTTTCTTGGACTTTTCCAACAGTCCTCAGATCAATGCTGCTATAAGGGGCACAAGGCTACTGTGCTTACCTTCACCTAGTGATGTGTTCGCTCTCCCACAGTATCTAAAGCCAGATATACAGAACTCTGCAGAGACGCCCATAGAGATTAATGGGCTAATTGTACAGTGTACATGCCTACCTACCTGGATTGCAGGGGCGCAGCTCCCAGCCTCAGATCCTGGGGCTGCATGAGAGCGATCACTGCCATGGGATCAGGTGAAGTTAAGCAGCCTCATACCCAGTGACGTAACTGAATTTCATGTGGCCCTGTTTTTGCCACTTTTCTTGTTATTTTAACTCAGTTGGATACAACTAGACACCTGAGACAAATGGTGCTTCTCCTTTTATTATATGATTTCAAGCAGCCTCATATCCAGTGACGTAACTGAATTTCATGTGGCCCTGTTTTTGCCACTTTTCTTGTTATTTTAACTCAGTTGGATACAACTAGACACCTGAGACAAATGGTGCTTCTCCTTTTATTATATGATTTCAAGCAGCCTCATATCCAGTGACGTAACTGAATTTCATGTGGCCCTGTTTTTGCCATTTTTCTTGTTATTTTATTATTATTATTATTATTATTATATGACTTCATGTGAGCCTGCTCTGAGAAATAAGGTAGAGGAGCATCAGTGATGCTCCTGACCTTCTTGGGCCCTGGGGCAACGTTTGGCAGCTCTGAGCCTCATACTAATGGACTTTTCCTCTAAGGGCGCTTTAGGTCTGCTTTCTGTCGGGTTCTTCTTCAACCCATTACTTAGAAACATAGGCGGCTCTAATGGTTAGAGAAGCCGGCTGTGGCCTGGCAGGGGCACGATCATTAGATTTCCTGCATTGATGTGACCACCCCTGACATGGGGACAGGAAAGTGGGGATGATTATTAGATGTCCTGCATTGAGTGTGACCACCTCTGGCATGGGGACAGGAAAGTGGGGGCGATCATTAGATGTCCTGCATTGAGTGTGACCACCCCTGGCAGGGGGACAGGAATATGGGGGTGATTATTAGATGTCCTGCATTGAGTGTGACCACCCCTGGCATGGGGACAGGAAAGTGGGGGTGATCATTAGATGTCCTGCATTGAGTGTGACCATTCCTGGCTTGGGGACAGGAAAGTGGGGGCGATCATTAGATGTCCTGCATTGAGTGTGACCACCCCTGGCATGGGGACAGGAATATGGGGGCGATTATTAGATGTCCTGCATTGAGTGTGACCACCCCTGGCATGGGCACAGGAATATGGGGGCGATTATTAGATGTCCTGCATTGAGTGTGACCACCCCTGGCATGGGGACAGGAATATGGGGGCGATTATTAGATGTCCTGCATTGAGTGTGACCACCTCTGGCATGGGGACAGGAATATGGGGGCGATTATTAGATGTCCTGCATTGAGTGTGACCACCTCTGGCATGGGGACAGGAATATGGGGGCGATTATTAGATGTCCTGCATTGAGTGTGACCACCCCTGGCAGGGGGACAGGAATATGGGGGCGATTATTAGATGTCCTGCATTGAGTGTGACCACCTCTGGCATGGGGACAGGAATATGGGGGCGATTATTAGATGTCCTGCATTGAGTGTGACCACCTCTGGCATGGGGACAGGAATATGGGGGCGATTATTAGATGTCCTGCATTGAGTGTGACCACCTCTGGCATGGGGACAGGAAAGGTAAGGGGCTTTCTCTCCTTAGGAACAGCTGCTGGTTTGGCAGATTTACAGAGAACACAAGTTTGCCTGAAAGGAGAGAAATGTTTTTCTGGCCACACAATGTGCCATATAAAAAGGATTACAGCATGTTATTATTTGGCTTCGGTAAAGTTCAGAATCTGCAAAAAGTCAAAAATAAACTTGGAGGCTAAATTTATTTGACGTGTGGTTTTTGTTCTGTTTTTAGAGTGAAATCATGTGTTTTCTTTCTTCCAATTGTGTATCATCTGTTTAGGAAAAGTGGAAAGCCTGGCATAGCTCGCAGAAATCCCCCTCCACATTCAGGTACATTAGAGAAAAGCTGCTTTCTAGTATTACTTGGGTTTTATCATTTTTCAGAGTTGTTATGTTTGCAAAAGTCACGTGACCTTCTAGATAAAATCTGGTATTGTTAGGATACAATGCGGGTCATTTGAGTACAAAAGTGTATGCAGACACTTACATCCTGCTCTGCAGACTCAGCAATTCCCTATGAGCCTCCATTAAGGGCAGCAGCATACTGGTACAAAGTTCAGCTTCCTTCCTTTACTAGCCTGTTTACTGCTATAGAATAGAAAGAGAACCTGTCAGGTCAGTTATTTTTCTGGCCAGTTCCCACACAATTCATGCTTGTGATGGCCATTGCCTGCTACGTGAGAGCATTGTTAGCTCTGCCTCAAGTGCACAATGATCACAAAAGTAGAAACCCTGGGGAGACGTTAAAAATAAATAAATATAAAGACATACATCTAGCCTAAGTGGCGTGGTCACACCATATTGCTAACCACAACCAAATCCCCAGCAAAAGAATTCAGTTAGTAAATTGCTCCCCTCCCCCCCTTCTGAAGGTCAGTGGTATTTGCTGTTTGGAGGATAAATGCTATGCAGTTGTGATAATATATATATATATATATATATATATATAATTTGCAGATGCTTTTCTCCTGGACTGCATGGGAGTGGCCACCTTGCTACAAACCTAAGAGCCCTGCTTAGACATGGGGGGAGGGCTGTGTCAGCAGTAGCCAACACCAAACATAGATATATATGCCTCAGAAAAACAGGGCAGCATCCCTGCTATACTGCACAGCCTGAATCCACAGCTGCTGGATGAAAGGAATGCTGTGGGAATGCTGAGGGAAGCTATGTATTGGGTCAGCAGCTGCAGAGCATTTAAACAGCTGAAACAATGTTTCTAGTAGCTCTCTGCTTTGAACAGAGCAATGACGAGTCATGACAACTTATGGCTTTCCAATTAGGCTAGTGAGAAGGGATTATTGCACAGAAATACAAGGCAATTTTGGCTGTGGGTTTGGTTTTTATCAGAAGCAGGGCTGTCAGGCATGTAGTAAGATGGCCGCTCCCATGCATTTCAGGAGCACAACATCTGCAGAAGGATAAGCCCTCTCAAATAGCTAACATCACTGATTGCCTGAGGGGGGTTTTAGCGGAGCAATTTATTAAGCTGTGATTTTTTGAATGGTGGTCATGGGAGACAGTGGGAGAGTTTTTTCAGCTTGCTTTTAGGTCTCACTCATCAGGAGGGTCCAATGTGGTGAGTCACCAGTTGCTGGACAGAATAGCCTCGGTTCTTAAAGTGGACCAACACCCAGGATTTTCACTATCCTGGGTGTTGGTCCACTTCTGCGGGTCACCCCGATCGGGGGTGCCCCGCTGTGTGAAACCCCCCAGAAAGCCCCAAAAAAGTTACCTCACCGCCGACGGACAAGCGACGGACAAGCTGAGGCTGTCGCGCATGCGCCGTTGGAACGGGAGAAGGTAAGGTTTGTGGGCGTCCGGGGGGGTTTCACACAGCGGGGCATCCCGACTTCGCATGCCCCGTGGGGAGGGAGCTGATTGGCCCGGGAATCTATCAGCAGTGGGTGTTGGTCAACTTTAAGATGGCTGTGTCCTCTCCTGTGGCATGCATTTGTGTTAGGCGCCAATCTAAGGAAAGGACTGGAAGGGTCCCAATGGCATACTTTCTGGCAGGGGGTTTCTTAAGGGGATTTCTGCATAACAGTTTGCGTGGGCACTGTTGATGACATCGGGCATTCCCATTGGCCCTATTACTGTCTTTAACTTTTTGTGTGTAAAGGATCTTGGTCATTACATCTGCCTTGAGGAATGGGTCTTGGATGATCTTGAAACGTGAACTTATTTATTGCTGTATATAGGAACCTCTACAGTATGCTGGCTCCTGTAGTGCTGGTTTTCTAACCAAAGGTTGTGGGTGAGTGTACCGCTAGTAAATTTTAACTGGGGGTCTGTCTGTGAAGCAGCCTTTTCACAGCTAATCTGTGATAAAAATTGAAAGTTGAGGCCACATGCTCCATTGATCATGGACTCATCCACGTGGTAAGACTATCTGGTGGCTAAAGAAAAACATTGGATGCCTGGAAAGGGGCATGTAGATGACACATCCATGTGGATGTAGCTACGTGTCCTTTTGGTAGACTTTTGCCGACTAAATAAGTGTGAGAGGCCTGTTTTAGGGGTTTCTGTTTCTCATTCATGGATTGCTGTAATGCACCAGGCCACCTCAGTGCTTTAGATCTCTTTGCTGCTATTAATCTGGTGTTCCTGGGAACCCAGCTGCCAAGACATGATGAACAGCAGGCCAGATGTTCCCAAGCTTGCCTTCTAACGCTTCTCACTATCTCTCACAGACAACACACACAAAGAGAAGAAGCACTGAACTATGGGGCATAAAGAAGCAGACACTCAGAAACACATGCTTCTGCCTGAAATCTAGCTGCACCCAACTTGTTTATTCTTCAGCAGTTGAGCCATTTGGTATAGTGATTGGGTGACAGAAGTCCACCCCATGGTCTCAGCAGTGCAGCAGCATCAACTTCCAAATTAGCAGAGCCAAGAATTCTGGATGAGAAAGGACCGCAGGGGTGGACCATGTGAGTGAATCGGTTATTTATTTGTGGTAATTAGAGTTAACAAGGAGGGCAGAACCAAAAGCCATCCTAAGACATTGTCATGCTCCTTTATACAGGTGGCCCCCTCTGCTTAGTAAGATAAGTACCTCCTCAATCCATAGAAGGCCTCCTTAATCAAAATGAATGCTGTCTCAATACAGGGGACTCAGTCAATGATGTGGACACTGCCCCTGGTGTCTCTGCTCCCCCCGGGTACAAAATATGTGTGCAATGCAGAAACCCAAAGGCCCAAAACCACCAATGTACATATTTTTTATTGTAGCAATATTTATTTCTTCCACTGGAAACCATTCTGGTTGAGTTGTTTTCCCACTTTCACCATTCCAAATGTAATGAATAAACATTTTCCTAAATGATGTTTTATGTCGGCATTGACTTTTTCCTTCATTTTCTACTTCCTCCCAGTTGCCATAAAATGGTGGCGTGCTAGTATTTGGCAGCATAAGTGGCTATGCTCTGGCAGTTTCCTGATTGGTAGGGTGATAATATGTCATTAGAATCTCAGTGACATACATTATTATAAATCCTCGGGAGCTGAGAAATGATGGTGCTCTGGAGGATTCCTAAGGAGGAAAGCTGATTTCTTTTGCCCGTAATGATTTTGCCAGCTCCTGTGACAGCAATATGGGTCAAATGAAGATGTGCATTCTCTGCCAAGTTTACTTCCGACTTTTCCTATTATTTGTCGAGCCTTTCTGAAAGCAGACCTCATCTTAGATTAAATGGAGGATTAGCTTTTACTCTGGTCTGGCATGGAGTCAAATAGTCTGAAAGATATATGTTGCAAGGGGAAGCTTTCTGTGTCTGTCGCCTATATCTTCCTCATCATTGCTTTTAGCAGGTGTAACCATAAAATGCCCCCCATTTTTGTAAAGGATTACAGATACCTAATCCATTTAGAGCATATTATCGGTTTCCTCATAAATCAAATCATAATAAGAACTCCCCTTCCATTCCAAAGGAAAACCACAGCCAAGTCTGAAAATTGCACACTGTTCTGTGGGGGAGATTCATCAACCTCTGTTATGTGTTAATGTGGTTGTAAATCGCATTGACATTAATGGTGGTTACAGGCAAAATGGCGGTGTTTGGTCCCCTCCTTCCACATTCAACACAATAGTTCTACCATTTGCAGCTTTCACATGGCAGACATGTTAGACAGATGCGATACGCAGATGCCATCGTTCAAAAAATGAATTACGGGAATGATCTGGCATTTCCTAAAAAGAGACAATACATTGTTCACAATAGTCAGTGTGCAAGCTTTTCCAGAATGCAGATTCTTTACTGAACTGATACAAATAACTGGCAAATTGTATAGTGACTTGGTAGTGGCTGCAAAACATTACATTAGAACTGATCGACACAGTAGCATAAGGATTTCTATGAGGAGGGGGAGACAGAATGGTGGATGTAAAGCAGATGTGTTTACTTGTCAGACTGTACAATATACAACTGCATCTTTGGCTTTGACCTAAATCAGGACTGTAGTCTTATTTCTTTACCATATCTAAAAAACAGAAGCCGTTTACTGGCTCCCAGTGAGCCCACAGAGATGAAGTAGGCCTAGATTCAATTGGCTTCACTGCTTTGCTTAGCTGGGCATGGTGGGGACAATAGGGTTGATTCAGAGTCCCTTTTTCGCCATTTTCTTTTGTGAAGATTTCTCATCTATTTTCCCCCCACGTTTGATTCAGCCTGAGAATTTTTATGTGAAATGTTTTAATGTGATTTCATGTGATTTTTCATTTGCGAGACCTTAAATAAAATAAAGTTGAGAAAGGGGCTTTGAATCAACAATTTTTGTGTTGCCAATAAAAAAATGCTCACCTTTTTTATTTCTTTAAAAGGATTCAAAACCCAACAGCAATAATTAGCGAGCAAGAATCTCGGCTTATATCTGTCCCACGTGCCTCTCGTATTTCCAGCAGCGCAAGGTGGAAGCTGAAGCAGGGCTCCAAATTTGCCCTTTATATAAATTTTCCTCCAGGACCTCACATAAAATGGTCGTGCAACTACCTGCTTTACAGGCCCCTTACAAAAGGGTACCAGAGGAATACTAAATATACAAGATGGCTGATGTGGGGGGGGGGGGTCACAGACTCTCATCATAATATGTGCCTTTTAATGACAACCACTGGCAATCACTTTTCTAAAAGTAAATGTGAGAGCCCTCTTATTTCTAACGGTCAGCATAAGGGGTCCTCATCTAAAGTTTACGCAGTTCCAGCTGTTCAGGAGTATCCTGCAACCTTCTGACCTACTGGAGTTTGTTTTACTCCATCTGACACAGTTGCTTGCAGCAGAATAATATATATTGCTAAATGGTCCTTGTAAGGTATTATTAAAACCGACATATCGCGTGATCGAATACAGCTGCTCTGCAAAGCACTGACTGTGTTGACGGATGAGACCATTAAATATGGAGGGGGAGGCTTCACAATAGGCCAGTTAGTCCCTGATAAGAATTTGGATGGCTGTAAAGTTGTATCTGTCCCAGTTTCTGTGATGCTCCATTTCTTAGATTATGAAATGGAAAGTCTTTAGAAAGATGATCGTGTTGTGATCCAACCAGAAGAGAGTTTATGCCAATATGCAAGCCCCTGGTCATGCAGAGGCGCTCCAGGCATTTCTCAAAAGTTCACCGCCATTGGCCCAGTCTAATGCTATTATTATTGTTTATTTACATAGACTATTACAAATGCAGTGTTACAGAGTTTACAATGAATATTCTGAATACAAAATACAATAGGAAAGAGAGCCTTGCGAGCTTACAGTCTAATGGTGCTAGTTTTAAAGTCCCAGTAAAGGCAGAATCTAAAATAAAAGCAAACATGTCTTACCTCTTAGTCTGATCTGTCAATATAGGTGATTTCACATCTCCTGTACTGCGGAAATACGGTACCTGCATTTTTCTGGCTGGGATCATTCCATGAAGGTCTGTGAAGGAAGCAGGGTAGCCATTTCACTGCATGTATGTGTATCTTAGTCTCTTCCTTACTCTCACACTATCTTATTTTTTTTGTTGCTATCTGTGAAATTGGAAGAGAGCTTTAACCCAGAGAAGAGACAGACAAGCAAAGCAAGAATCGTCTCCCCCACCCCCCTTTTGAAGGTTCAAAGTGGTTTGTCTCATAGAGTGATACAGAAGGGGTGGAGTTCCAACCACCTCTCAGTGCTAAAAATGGAGATCATGCAAAAATGAAAGCTGGGGGTTTATCCTGAGTAAATAAACCTAGATCTAGGCTTCAACAGGTAAGAAATGTATACCGTATTTGCCGGCGTATAAGACAACCCCCAAACATTTCCACTAAAAATATAGAGTTTGTTATATACTCGCCGTATAAGACTACTCCCTCTTCCGCACACCAAATAAAATGTAAAAGAACATCAGATTTTATTTCAACATGTTAAAATTTATATTCAAATGCTTATGACATGCAGGAAAACTGTCACAAGGCTATATGTTATCAAACCCTTGTGTACACCTGCCAGGGATGGCTCCAGGTTTTGATGGGCCCTTGGGCGACAGTGTCACAGTGGGCCCCTTGCAGTGTCACAGTGGGCCCCTTGCAGTGTTCATGTCTGTGATTTTCTGCTGTTCTTTTCTAGTGCTCAGAAACCAAATGTTCTTTTCTGGATGTTTAATAGTGATGCAGCAGGACCAGCACCTAGGCAATAGTGGGTGTTGATAATGAGGCATCCCAATTTGGGATTAAACACTTTACCTGTCCTGGGAATCTAAAGCCATGGGAGCTGTGGGCAGTGAATGTGCAGAGCAGGCAACAACACGATGGCTAAAGTTCAAATGGAGCCATCCCCGCTCGCGCATGCACCGTTGGATCATTGGATAGGTAAGTTTATGCACTGATCCAGGGGGGTTGACACCACTTACCTTTCCTGTGGCCCCCATGTTGCAGCCACATCTCTAGCATCCCTATAGAGGCACACGCCAGCGTTCCAGCAGACTCCAGGGAGACTGGGGATGCGGCTGCACCTCCTTTGTTATGCCAGGCGCACTCCAAAGCAATGCTTTACACCATGTATTATCATGCATGGCATAAACTGCTGATTGGAGAATAGCCTGCTCATGCACCATGGGAACAAAGGAAAAGTGAGTTGTGTAGGAGATCTGGGGGGTTTAACATGGCGTGGAATCCCAAATCGGGATGCCCCAGGAAAACAAACCTATTAACAAGGTAGCAAAAATCCTTTTGCCCATCAGGGCATCCCAAATCAAGATGTAAAAGCCTCTAGATTGCTGTGATTACCTACCTCGCCAGTGATCCTATTGCGCATGTGCCTTTGGGTGCCCAGTGGCATTCTTCCAGTTGCTGCTTGCTCTCCCACCAGGCCTATCTGAATCTAACTGCTCATTAATATGAACAACTAGGAAACCTGAATGTAAGAGAGACCGCACATGTGCAGTGGGATCGCCAGTGAGGTAAAAATACTGGAGATCCAAGGAGGATCTCCCACATTACAAAAGGGCAATCTGCTAGGCCCCCCACCAATCTAGGTGTCTCCTCCTCCATACACATATGCACACCAATACACCCCCCCCTCCCTATTATATAAGTATCTCGAATTGGGATGCCCCACTTTGTGAAACCCTCCAGAAAATTCAGAAAAACTCTTGACCAATCAGAGCCGTTTGCCCTGCATATGTAATGCTTGGCAAACGGCTCTGTTCACATACACGGCTTTGGCAAGCGCCCGCATACCCAGCAGTGCGGATGCTTCTGCCCCCAGCCTAGGGTGCCCGGAGGCAGGTGAGTTCTGTGGTGCCGGGGGGAGGGGGTTGCACAAAGTGGGGCATCCTGATATGGAACGCCCCCGGGTAAGGCCATTGCCCAGCCCTGGAATCTAAATGACTCCAGGGCTGGCCAATGGCCTTACCCACGGGAGGATGCCCCACTTTGTACAACCCCCTCCCCTCGGGGTGCCGCAGTGGATTTTGCTCCCCTTTAATAAAATTTCCCTGCTCCAAATGCCATGTCTCCCCCCCCCCCCATTCATGCATATATACATAAACCTATTACACATTGAAACAAAAAAAACACTTTCTAACTACCCGCCCACTTCCTCCTTACCTCAAGAGATCGAGCAGCAAACTCACGTGTCTTCTGTGCTGGGAGGACATCAGGTGGGTGTAGCCGGCAGCCACACTCACATCTACCTCACAGCTGCACAGCGGGCAGATGGGGAGGGGAGGAGAGGGGGGATGCCGTCGGTGCGCAATGGGCGCGAGTGCGCGATCGCACCGCCCCCCCCCACCCCCCCCCGTGTGCACTAGCGCGATCGCGCACCTCCACTGACCACCAATGCTTACAAAAGAAAAAAAAAAGTAACTGCAGCCGCCGTCAGGCCGCCTCCATGCCTGGGTACCGCCGCCTTAGGGGAAATACGGCCCTGGGTGCACCCGGCGTATAAGACGACCCCCCCACTTGGAGGCACGTTTTACAAGGGGAAAAAGTCGTCTTATACGCCGGCAAATACGGTTTAATAAAAAGCATCACATTTCTCTGCTTTGACAGTTGACAGTTACACCGGACAAAGGGGAAAAAACTTTGAAATCTAGGCGACTTCCTTCAATATTTCCTGGCATCTTTTTTTCTCACGCCTGTCGCTTCCTCTTCCCTGGTCAAAACCTATGCAATGCTTGTTGCACAAATTATCTGGTCATGAGCTGACTGGTCTATTGGATCCCTTTCAGGTCCTAGAAATGTTCCAAAACCCTGTACAGATCCAGGAAGTGAGAAAAGTATTTGAAGTGTTTAATGTTACCGTAAACATAAATCATGAACATGTTTAGATGTTCTGTGTCTGCAAATATTCTACTATTACTATTATGACTCACTGCGGACAAGTTTAGCTGTTGTTTGGTGGGACAGTTCCTTCTCTCCAGCTCCATTGGTGAGTCCATCTTTCTTACACATTCAGCCCTCTTAAATTTGTACTAATTAAAGCAAAACTATATAGTAAGAGGTGTCAAACTGTGTACTATATTGGGAGGCAGACATTGTATGGTGCCTCCTTCTACTCACTTGTGATACTTTATTATGACCACTAGCTAATATCCAGAGGAACCACTGTGTGCAGCATGAACCGAGTGACTAATTAAGGTCCTAGGTTGGTTGTTACAGGTATCTGGGGCCATTCTGACTGCAGTACACACCACATCTCCTGCAGGGTGTTTGTGAAGGGAGGATCTAAAGGGGAACAATGACAACTGAGGTGGTCCCACAGCTGTTGAGACTGCAGTATTAAGGGGCTAGGCTAGTAATTGGAAGTCTTGGTCATGCTCTTCCAACCAGTGTCAGACATCAGGAGAGAGTACCCTCCACATGGATGAGCGGATCCACATGATACCACGAAAACATTCCCTAGACCACAATGCTGCCACCACCAGCTTGTGTTCTTCCATCTATGGCTTCAGGGTGTTTGTTCTCTGACGTTTCTCATCTGACACACCCACATCCATCCATTGAAAAGCTGAACATGTGATTATTAAGAGAATATAACCCTTTGCTAATCAGTTAAGGTCCGATTCCAACACTGCTGTGAAAGTTGAAGCCTTTTCCGTTGATCCAACATCATTAGCACCGGTGCAGTTACCATCCATCTGCTTCAGAGCCCCATTCGAAAAAGACCAGCATTCCAAGACACACTTCTGCTTCAGAGCTCCACACACAGTAGGGTTTGCTGAACTGCTGTTCAAACAACTGGTAGCCCCTTGGTTCATTTTGCTGCAGTGTAGAATGTGGGCTTCGTAGCCGCCGTTCATCTCTCGCATCAATGGGATGTGGTGCTGCGCAGTTTCTACATTCACAATAGTGCCATTTATCCACTCGCGAAATGCTTTCACCACAGTAGCATGCATCAAGCTGTGTAGGTTCATAAATAACTTGCTTAGACCTAAAAGACATTAATGCAACTCTGATACATTGCCCCTTTTACCCATTACAGCAATTAGACATATGTGTGCAGACAGCTTATCACACACCTTATATACCCACCAAGCCAGCTCACAGCACGTAACCTCCTCCATAAGCTATGCGCTGCTGAAATTAAAAGTAACAAGTGGGCATAATAATGAGTTAAGACAGCTGGATCTGTTTGCTTTGGGCGAGGCCACCCCTCTCCTTGCCATCACTTATAAAAATGAAGCCAGTAGCCAGATTCTTTTTCATTACATCTTTTGTGTATACATTTGAATGGGCAACTAGCCGTAGTTAGTATATAACTTGACAAACACTGATGTGCGTGTAGGGTTTCTTGTGTTTCTCGTGCTCGCCACATGTAACTAAAAACAGCTGTTGACCACAGTGCTCTTTATCACTGGGTGTGGTTCAGAATGTAACCTCCAGCTACACAATATACAACTGAGATGGAAAATGCTGCCCAGATAACAAGTGAACATGCTAAAGTAAATATCTGAAACCATTTAGATAGATGTTCCAGTATGCCCTATTACTTTATTGTTTATTGTGGTTGACATTTAGCAAACCAGCGGAGAAATGTTTTCAAACTGGTAGAAACAAAATAAAGCAGGTACTTAATATGTTCACAGCTTCTCTTCCCCAGCAATTCATATAACTCTGTATTTGTAGCTAGGGATGTGGCATTTTTTCTTGTCCTGCATTCTGCAACAGTTAGGTTCTTGCTACCAAGGAGAACGCTTGGGGGTGCTAGGTATGGTGCAGAGGGTTATATTTCATTCCATGAGTTCAGAAGAGCTCACATGGCGATCCAGAGGGACCTCTCTAAAAAATTACTTGAGGAACAACTCCTTACTAACTAACAAATCCATTGGCTGAGAAATGAGAATTTACCTTTCAAACTTCATGAGAATTTTCACCCCTAAAGAGCAAAATGTCACTGCTCTGTCCACTGTAGTGGAATTTCCGATTAGACCTGAGATCTTGTCCTGCATTCTGCATCAGTTAGGTTCTTGCTACCAAGGAGAATGCTTGAGGGTGCTAGGTATGATGCAGAGAGTTACGTTTCATATGGCACCATGAGTTCAGAAGAGCTCACATGGCGACCCACAGGGACTTCTCTAAAAAATTACTTAAGGAACAACTCCCTAAAACATCAGCTTGCTAACAAACAAATCCAGTGGCCGAGAAATGAGAATTTACCTTCCAAACATCATGAGAATTTTCACCCTAAAGAGCAAAACTTCACTCCACTGTCCACTGTGGTGGACTTTTCTATTAGACCTGAGATCAGAAAAGCCATACAAGGCCACTACCTTCCTGAGGGCTCCAATTTCCTGGCTTCCAGCCTTATGGGGGTGTGTGAAGTACCAGGCCAGACCAAAATGTCCAGTATTCTGAATGGGCATTTCTGCAAAGCTTTATACTCTGCAATATAACTCCAGCAAACAAAAAAGGCCCACTGAAAGGTAATGTTTTGTGGATCTTCACATAGCTGGCTTTGTAGTTCTTCGCACTAATTACTTCATTGTGCATCTGTGTAGAGAAAATGCTGCAAAGCATGACTTGTTGGGGGGCATTGGGTAGGGGGTTGAGGAACACTTAGACTATATTAGAGGGACAAATGGCAGGGGAGCCCTGTTATGGTATGGAACGTTTTCTATTTTAAGAAGTTGTTTGGGTGTAAAAAAGGGCACTGTGCAACAAATAGAACAAGCCCTCCATAAATGCCCAGACTGCTTTAGAAAAACAACACACCCAGTTTTCACTTTTCGGGGTGTAGTTGCTCTCCGTTGGGGTATCCCAAATGGGGATGCCCCGCTGTGTGTACCCCCTGTTAGGTTCGTACCCTAAGTGGGCACAGCTTCTACTTCTGTTGTCAGAGTCCAAATCATTCTAAGAGTGAATAAGACACAGAGACCGCTGTGTAGTAAAGACTCAGAGGGCATCTGGAGCAAATGTGCCCTTTTTGTTTATTTCCAGCTGCTAATACACTACAAGCAAAGTAGGCGTTACTAACATATTGCTTATACATTGAATCATTTTCATTGGTCATCTGGCACGCCCCTTTCTCAGTATACACCCCATAGGGAGTGTCAGACTTTTTCTTGTAATTTTATTGTTTGTCTGACATGCTCCAAGTGATGACCTGGGACAAGTACAAAATATGAAAACATTTCTTGGGATGATATGAGTTATGGCGTCACAAGCTGTATTTTGGCTAATAATGCTGTGAAGGCTAAAACCTTGAAGAGAAGAAGTGGTGTTCACACAATAAAATACAGATAATAGACATTCTTCAGAAAAATCACCAGATGCTTGTTTGCTTAAAAGTCAAAAGTATTCATGTTAATTGCAGTCAGGTTAAAAGCTTTACTGTTTAACCCTATCAATTCCCCCTTTGACATCTTCATCTGAATAAAATTGGGCTGGGTCCTCAAGGAAAGGTGATAGTGAATTCTTTCCTCAGGTACTTTCCCAAACCGGCGAGTTGTCTGGGGGAGTTTCAGATCTTCTAAGCTGTCTCCATCCCCTAAATACTCGAATTCACATCCTTTCCAGGAAGAGTCCCTCATCATCAGATGGAGTGCCAATCAGGATTTTCTGTAAAGCAAACAAACTAGAGTTAGCAAGCCAATATCTAGGCATTAGTAATATCTTTCACTGCTTTTTCCTTTTACTAATTTATTTACCAAGCATAATGCTAGCTTAATAGAAGTATAAACTATGAATATTAGCATAAGACCCATCAGTAAATACATACCAATAGACTTCAGTATTCCATAAAACCAATTTCCAATACTTCCAAAGATTCCACTCATACCTTGGAAAGGGTTCCACCCATCCTTTCCAATATCTCTTGCTCTATTTTGCAATTCTCTTACTTTTTCTACATGCGCCTCTACCGCGTCGCTATCATCATCTATCCAGGTACAACAATCATCTCCGATAAAGGTACAATACCCACCTTGACTGGCCAATAGATAATCTAAGGCCATCTGGTTCTGCAATACCATCTTTCTTACCTGTCTCTGTTCTAGATTACCTAGGTTTACCGCTTGCATTGTTTCATTGAGCATTGTATCTATCAAGGTGGAGAAATTATTCAGTCTGATCATCATCTCCATACCCCATCCTGTCCATTCCGGAGTTAAAGCCCACCACATGTCACTAATAGTGAACAAACTCCTTTTAAATCTAAGACGTACTGTGGCCTCCATCTCTGCTTTCACGGTGTCATTGTATATTTTAATACCTGGCATTACTTTCCCTATGTAACACGTACCTTGTCCATTTGTGGGAATCCATGCATATGCCCTTCTACCACATATGAAATAGATTCCACTGTTTAGTATTACTGAATAATTCTGAAAAACTGCTGTTAGCAGTGATGTCATTTTCATTGAAGCATTGAACATTTCATTATTTGTGTCATTATACTTTGTTATCTCAGTGCCATTTATGGTTACATTGTGGAAGGATACCCCTGCTATAGTGAGATTGGTGTGGGCAGCTGTACAGTTGGACCTTCCTAGTATTTTTGAACCTGGTCTAGAAATGTTAAGACACAAACCTGGTGACAGGGGGACGGAAATCACTATGAGGAAACTGGGTTTTGATTTCCTTTCCTCCGTCACAGTCTCTGAAGTTATTACCTTGTTAATTTCACTAAATTCATCTGGTTGCAGTGGGATTGCTACCCATGGAGCCCCAGTTGATTGTCTATATTTAGCACTACACACCCAACAGTTGGTTCTGTTTGTAAGGTTTGCTGCTTGTAGGTGCATTCTAGCAAAACTATTGTCTTTCATCACTTCCCTGAGGGCAGAATTAATACATTGCCAAGCTACTATTAAGCATAATATATAACCCTTCATGTTCCTGATTTAGTTGGAGCTAGTTTACAATGACTAGCATGTATCCAAGAAGACTTCCCTTCTAATTTCACCGAGGTAGGTGTAGTCAGTAGTACTTGGAAGGGTCCTTCAAAGCGGGATTCAAGTGGTCTTCTTGAATGCTTTTTCACATAGACATAGTCTCCAGGATTTAGTCTGTGAGTTCCTGTAATTTGTTCAGGATCTGGAAGAGAATCAAAAACACTTTTGTGCAGTTTAGTGAGATGTTTCTGTAACTGTATGACATAATCTGTCAAACTGTCTGCTTTCAATACAAGACTTTGTGGGAAGTATAAACCTGTTCTTGGTGCATTTCCAAACAATATCTCATAAGGAGACAACCCTGTTTTCCCTGTAGGGGTGTACCTTATTGAGAACAAGACTAGTGGCAGGCAATCAGGCCATGGTTTATTTAACTCCTTCATAGCTTTCTGTAATTTCAATTTAATAGTGCCATTTAGTCTTTATACGCTTCCAGAACTCTGTGGGTGATAGGGGGTATGGAACGCTTGTCGTATCCCCAACATAGCCATGACATTCTGCATAATCTCCCCTGTAAAATGTGTTCCGCGGTCAGACTCTAGGACCTCAGGTACCCCAAAATGTGGTATCAGTTCTGTAATCAATTTCTTAGCTGTAGTCTTTGCTGTGGCTGATTTCACTGGATATGCTTCTGGCCAACCTGAAAACAGATCTATACACACGAGCACATATTCAAAGGGCCCACTTTTGGGAAGCTGTATATAGTCAATTTGCAGTCTTTGAAATGGATATAGGGACTTCGGCTGGTGTTTACGGGGTGTCTTAATAACCTGTCCTGGATTTTCGGACAGACAGATGCTACAGGCCACACAATATCTTTGTGCAGCTACACTGAAACCAGGTGCTATCCAATGGTTATTGACTAGTCTTACCATGGAGTTAGCACTCAAATGGGTGGGGAGATGAGTCAGGGCTGCTACCTCAGGAAATAGAGAACTAGGCAAGCACAATCGGTTCTCCTTCCTCCACATCCCATCTTCCTCAGCTGCTCCCAACTTTTCCCATTTCTGTTTCTCCTCCTTTGTAGCCTGTTTTTGTAAGATCTTTAATCGATCCATACTTACCGGTTCTTCTCTTAGGCGTCTCATTTCTTCACCCTTAAAAGGAATCAAAGCTGCTTGTTTGGCTGCTAAATCAGCCTTTTCGTTTCCCCGAGCCTCTTTGCTTGTGCCTTTTGTGTGTGCAGCTACCTTAACAATAGCTACTTCTTTAACCTGATTCAGATTGGTCAGAATTTCCTTAACTAATTCTGCATGCCTTATGGGAGTTCCTGCTGCTGTTAGGAATCCTCTTGCTTTCCACAAGTGTGCATAATCGTGCGCCACACCGTAGCTGTAGGCCGAATCTGTGAATATATTTCCAGTGGTATCTTTCAACAATTTTAGGGCTACTGATAGGGCAGTGAGCTCTGCTTCTTGTGCAGACATATGTGGTGGTAATGGTTCTGCCTTTATAGTCTCATATTCTGTGACTACTGCATATCCTGTATGGAATTGGCCTTTGTCATCAGCATATCTACTTCCATCAACAAAAAATTCACTCTCAGGATTCTGTAAGGGTTTGTCATGTACATGGGGTAAGCCCATGGTTTCTTGTTGCATTAACTCTATACAATCATGACAGTCATCTAAGTCCTCAAATTCAAGAAAATTTTCATCCTGTGTCTCATTCCCCCCTTCTGAATCTGACTTCTGTATGGGGAGTAGAGTGGCAAGATTCAGACTTGTGCATCTTTTGAATGTAATGTTAGGGGGTAAGAGAAGGGTGCATTGTAGTCTAAGTTGACGTGCCATGGAGAGGTGTTTAGGATTTACTTGTGATAGTATCCCATGTATGTCATGATTGGTAGAAACGGTGAGTTCATTATCCAATACTATTTCAGCGGCTTTATCTACCAACAGTGAAACTGCTGCTACTGCTCTTACACATGAAGGTGAACCACGCATAACCGGGTCCAAATGTGCCGAATAGTAAGCTATTGGTCTTTGTTTCTGGCCATGTAATTGAGTAAGGACCCCTGTTGCGTGTCCTGTTATTTCAGTAGCCATAAGTGTGAAGGGCTTAGTATAATCTGGGAGTCCCAAAGCTGGTGCCTGTGTGACTGCCAGCTTCAGTTTGTCAAATGACTCTTTAGCCTCAGTGGTTAGGCAAAAGGGTGTGGTTTTAACACAATCATATAGAGGCTGCATAGCAGCGCTAGCATGCATAATCCATTGTCTACAATATGAGATGAGGCCTAGGAAAGCTCTTAGTTGTTTGTGAGTCTTAGGTGGAGACATATTTCTAATGATTTCCACTCTGTCTTTAGTGAGGTGTCTAGTGCCTTGTGAAATACAATGACCTAAAAAGATGACTTGTTGCTGACAGTACTGGAGTTTCTGTTTACTGGCTTTGCAACCATTGTCTGAAAGAAAAATCAATAGAGACACTGTGGCCTGTTCACAAGTGGACTTATCTGGGCAACAGAGCAGTAAATCATCCACATACTGCAGAAGGACACAATTAGGGGGTGGCTCCCAGGCTTCTAATACCGACTGTAGTGCCAGGGAATAAAGGGTGGGGCTGTGAGACATTCCCATTGGGAGCCGTGTCCATCCCAGCTGACGTGATTGGAATGTAAAAGCGAAAAGGTGGTAAGATTGAGGGGCCAATGGTACAGAGAAGAAGGCTCCAGTTAAATCCACACAGGAGAAAAAACTACTTGTGATTGGGATCTGGGACAATAGAGTGTGTGGGTTTGGTACTACCGGGGTAAGTGGGGCCAATATACTATTGATGGCCCTCAAGTCTTGTACCATCCTGTATTGGACAGGCTGTCCTGGACCTAGAGACTTTTTCTTGACAGGATACAAGGGTGTATTTGCTCCTGACTTTAGTTCAATTAACACTCCTTTCTTCAATAGTTCTCCTATTTGTTCCCCTATAGCTTGTTCTTGTGCAGCAGATAAGGGGTACTGTTTCAACTGTGGCAAAGTCACACCAGGCTTTATCAGTACTTCCACCGGTGCTACCGGTAAAAGTCCAACATCAGTTCCCGATTCTGACCATAGAGAGCCGGGGACTGATGTCAGATTCGGGTTTTCCTCCTGTCCTTCTGCACATTCAACAGTATAGATTTCTTCTGCCTGTATTCTCATGCAAACATCTAATTCTTCAATTTGATCTGGCAGGGTTAATGTTACCAGACCATCTTCATTATAACTTATATTTGCTGATAACTTCTGCAATATGTCTGCTCCGAGCAGGCAGGTGGGGGCAGTGTCTGAAATCAGGAATTTTGATATAAACATGTGGGGTCCTATTCTCCCCCTCAAAGGCTTAGTAACACTCAATACTTTAGGTAAGCCTTCAAATCCAGTAGCAATTTGTGTATCTTCAGATACTTGATCAGGTGTAAATGCTTGGGAATTAACTACTGACCTAGTGGCTCCTGTGTCTACCAGAAATTCTATTTCTTTTCCCTCCAATATCACTGGGACCAAAGGGGATCTGGCAGACACATCTAAGGAGACTGACGCTAGTCAATCGGTCTCATTTCTTTGTTTTTCCTTAGCCTCAGACCCAGAGGTTTCTTTCCCCTCTTCAGCGATTCTTTTTCGGCAATTTCTCTTTATGTGCCCAAGCTTGTTACAGTAGTAACATGTAGGCGGTTTTCTTCTAAACCTGCTGTCCTGCCTTGCTGTTTCTTGATTATCTGATGTTTGAGCCACCATAATTTTCTTTACTTTGTTGTCAGCAAGATCCATTTCTATACCCTGTGCTTTGGCCAATAGGGGGGCTGGCAATTGGGTAGTTCTCCAGTCTGGGGTACTAGCTTTTAGTTTTTCCCGTATTGGGGTTTTTAACCCGTCAATGAAAGCTCTTACAAACAATCTCCTAACCCCATCAATAGTGGTGTCTAATCCTTCATCCAAATAATGTTGTTCCAGACTTAAATAAAAGTCTGTAACTGATTGTGTAGGACCCTGGATCCCCACTGCAGCCGTTCCCCTTTCCCTTTGTTTTTCTGCACAGAAGTCTTCTAATACATGGCAGAAATCTTCCCTGGATAGAGCAGTTCTCGGATTGCGGTCATTATTGTCTGCTTGCCTTGCAGGTTGAAGCCTAGCAAGGAGCATTTGGAACTGAGTGGGAGTCATTTTCATCCTACACAAATCCTCCCCATCTTGCCAGGTGGCATTATGGGATTCCATCATCTGTCTTACATATCTACTAAATCTAGAAGGACTTGTTAATGGGTCGGGTGCATTCTGTAGCAAAGCCATACATTCCCCAGGGGACCAGGGCTTATAATATCCCAACAAAATAGGCTGTCCAGTAGTTTCATCAACATGTCGTGAGATGCGGGTCCTGACAGGAGCTAACATGGGATAAGGTTGTTTAGGCATTTTTCTCAGTTGACACACATCACATTCCCCACTATCTCCCTGATTGGGTGCATTGCAATGAATACAGCACCAAGGAGCATTGGAGATATCTGACAATGTTTTAAATGGATTATTTGGTCCTAGTTTCATTTCATATTTTGTTATTATGCCTGAATTTCTTATCTCCCCACAACAGGCACATTTCTTTTCTTCTTTCTCATTCCATAATCCACATCTACATTGCCAATTGTCATCCCTATCTTCTCGTTCCTGTGCCACATATTGTCCAGAAACGGGAAGATCGGGGTACAACTTACTTATTTCTCTCTTTCTTTCTTGTGGTGAGGTCTTTGGCCCATATGGGGGAGGCCCTGACATTTTCTCTGGGGGAGGTGCCTCGGGTTGTTGCGGGTGTAACAACGGAGTAGTATTCCATTGTCTCCTATGTGGACTATAAGTCCATCCTTCTTTATCTGCCTGTTTTGCCAACTCATAAGCACATTCTACTTGATGTTCCCAATTTCTATCCTTTAATATTCCCTTTTTAGTTTTCATTATGTGTTCCCATTTTTCTGGGTCTAACTGATGTTTATGTTTAAGTTTAAATTCTTTCCATATATAAGTTAATTGTCTGGCTGCATCTTTCCCATGTCTTTGTTCTGTGATCTGTCTTACACTCCTCCAAGTCTCATCATCTGGGATTTTTTTGGACAAACTTTTTCCCATATCTTTAGCTGTCCGGTCCTAGGTAGCTTATTGGGGATAAATAGATTTATCTTTAAATCTTTATATTTAAATTCCCTCGTTGCTTTCCTCCTAGGCAGCTAGAATCCAGAAAACCTCTCCTGGGTTTTCTCTCTGATGTTGGATTATCTTCAATCCCAGACCTATTGCAAATAACAAAAAATAACAATATGGCCAGGAGCGTCAATCACACATCTTCTTCTATCATATGGGGAATGTCCCGTCCTAAGTACAGGCGTACTTTATACCCTCCCAGTATCGGACTTAAGTTCTTTCTCTTCTGTCTAACTCAATCAAAACTTGTCCTGGACTTATAGAGTTATTCCAGGCTCATACAGTCAACCAGACAATGGTTTATGTGATATATCGGGATTTAAGCATGAATCATGACCCCCGTTAAGGCGCTTTCATGAAACAGTTCGGCATACCCTCGACAATATCTCATACCAACTTGACGTGGCTCATTCAAACACACAAGAAGGGAATAAGGATTTGACTTTTAACTTCTTTCAGTCACCACTTGCGTTCACCGTCACTGGGTTATAGCGGGTTTCCCTTCGCCAGTGGGGTGGGGCGTCTAATGACTGTCCAAAGTTGCAACACAATACAATCTGTACAACAGAAGTTCTAAAAAGTTTCTATTCAATAACCCCCTTCGCAGAGACTGGATAAGCCAACTTTACCTCAAGACAGGACTCTCAGTATCTCACATAGAAGAGCAGAATATAAGAGAAATTAAATGTTCTCTCACCTGCAGGGTTTGATCTGCTGTTCTCTGGAGGCACCGAGGTTGTGTCCCGTCCTATCAGCAAAGCATCTCTTGCGAAATCCGTGCGGGGGTCCCTGTTCTTTCGGGCGCCAAGATGTTAGGTTCGTACCCTAAGTGGGCACAGCTTCTACTTCTGTTGTCAGAGTCCAAATCATTCTAAGAGTGAATAAGACACAGAGACCGCTGTGTAGTAAAGACTCAGAGGGCATCTGGAGCAAATGTGCCCTTTTTGTTTATTTCCAGCTGCTAATACACTACAAGCAAAGTAGGCGTTACTAACATATTGCTTATACATTGAATCATTTTCATTGGTCATCTGGCACGCCCCTTTCTCAGTATACACCCCATAGGGAGTGTCAGACTTTTTCTTGTAATTTTATTGTTTGTCTGACATGCTCCAAGTGATGACCTGGGACAAGTACAAAATATGAAAACATTTCTTGGGATGATATGAGTTATGGCGTCACAAGCTGTATTTTGGCTAATAATGCTGTGAAGGCTAAAACCTTGAAGAGAAGAAGTGGTGTTCACACAATAAAATACAGATAATAGACATTCTTCAGAAAAATCACCAGATGCTTGTTTGCTTAAAAGTCAAAAGTATTCATGTTAATTGCAGTCAGGTTAAAAGCTTTACTGTTTAACCCTATCACCCCCAAATCACCCTATTCACTAACCTTCCTGTCGCTCCCACGGTGCAGACTCGTGCGAGAACAAGCACACTGATTTGCTGAGCGTCCTGCTCAGTCAATCCGCGTGCTTGCTTTCGCTCGGCTCTGCTGATGGCTATGCCGCCTGGACAGCTAAGCAACTGAGCGGCACCGAAGGGCTGCCTGCATCCCCCGCTCACCTCCTAGCCGTTGTGTGCCGACGGCGCCCATTCAGAAAGGCTGGGAGCAGGTGTGCGCATGGCTAGAGGTGACCCAGGATACTGCCATGGCACAGAGACACGGAGAGGGCTCCGGGACAAGGTGAGTGAAGCGGTGCTCCTCGGGGGTTTTAAACAGCTGAGTCTAAGGGGGAACTCGTATGGCCCTGGAGTCTTTTACCCTCCAGGGCCTCCAATGTTCCTCTTTAAGGTACCCAGAAAGCCCCTCCCTCTGTGTAGCATACCACAGATATTCTAAGTATACAGCACGTCCTGTTCCAGAAGATATTCCTTACTCTTGGGGTAATACATCCAGTATATGGCGCTGGACTGCAGAGACAGAAAAGTGGCTCCTCCCGGCCCCATATATACCAGGGACCTCCCAATAATTCCCAGTTCTTCTCTGCAGTCTGGGCTGCGATGACTAGAAGATGGCTCTTTCTACTCGCAGGTGAGCGGGGCTTATTAGCCTGCGGCCCTGTAGGACTATTCCCACCCGTTCCTTTTCACTGCCTCCCAGCTTAGGCTGCGCTGGTCGGGTGATGGTAGGCAGCACCGCTGCTAGGTGCTAAGGAGCTCTGCTCCTACCGCAGTCCCCCACCAAAGGGTAGGTGGTACAGGCCCGTGGTGAGCCTTATGGGATGCCCCTCCCACGGCCGTTGGCCCCTCGCCCCCTGTCCCCTCAGTTAGGCTCCACTCAGGTCCACCACTTCTGCTTCGCTCCACCTGCTATTGCCGCCGCGTGCTTGTACTCTGCTCCTCGGATGGCGGCGACATCTCCTCAGATGCTGCTGCGCCATCGTTGGCTGGCCTTGTCACGGGGGTGCATTTTCTCGCGCTTCGGGGGGGGGCGGGCCTTGCGGATGACGTATTCTGCATCACTTCTACGCCGCCCGCCCCTCGAGGTATATGCAGGCGCCATTTTGGAGCTCCTGTGCTGCGTGTCTGGCGTCCCCTATCGCGGTCCGTAAGTGCCCCTGCGGGCTGGCTTTTCTTTACTTTTCCTTGTATTATGCTTACAGGTTCTTTACTTTTTGTCTTACAGGCGGGTCAAACTTTTTGTGGTTTCTCCCGGTTCTATCCCCTCTATTTAGCGTTAACTACTTATTGGAGGGCTATTGTATTGTATATCTCCCACTTCCCTAGCGGGCAATTGGGGCATCCTGGGTAGCCTTATCGGCATCAATCCCAATTGGCCTATTGTGCCACAATAATCACCATATGGAGACTTCTCAGGATAATGTGCTCGGGTTTCCTTTGGGACAAGCCCGGCGTCTGTGTGTGGCGTGTGGGGTATCCCCTATAAGTGATGATGTCAGTGTGTGTGTACCCTGCGCCCAGCAGACGCTTGTGCTGCAGTCTGGGTTACCTGTGGCTGGGCCTGCGCTCCCTCTGGCTTCGCCTACCCCCCCCCCCCCCCCCACGCTTACATCTGACTCCTAGTGAGGTGCATACCAGTGGGGAGTCTCAACCTGATTTGGCTGCACGGGTGGCCAGCATTGAGAGACATATTGCTGGCTCTGGCCCGCGTAAGGCTTCTGCTAAGAAGCTGCATTTATCACCTGGTGTTTCCCTCTTTCCTATGGAGGCTGAGGAATTTTTTGATGTTACCGGTTATACCCCCCTGGAAGAGGGGGAATTATTTTCTGACTCAGAATCATCTGAGGAACAATCTAGGGTGTACGATGCCGATTCTGGGTCTGACCCATGAGCTTCAGATGATACTGACAGGCTTTTATCTCACATTTTTGAAGTTCTCTGTATCTCTCCTCCTGCCGTGGCTCCGCGGCAGCAGGGGGAGCTGTTTCATACTGTTAAACCATGCTTGGAGTTTCCTGAACAAACTCATTTTAATAATCTGGTGCTCAAGGAGTGGGAACGGCCTAGCCGGCTCCCTGGGGTGCCAAAGAGTTGGGATAAGCGGTATCCCTTTCCTGCTGACATGGTTAAACGGTGGTCATGTCCTTCCGAGGTGGATGCTCCAGTTCTGGGGTTGTCCAACACATCCGTCATGCATTCCCCTGACTCTACTACACTGAGGGATGGGGAGGACAGGCGCATAGATAAGCTGGCTTGCCATGCCTTTGCCTGTGTGGGGACTGCGAGGCGTCCGGTCTGTGCCTCTGCTATTACGGCTGTTGCTATCAAAAGCCTGCTCATGGGTCTTTTAGATGGTTCCCCTGATGATGCAGTTAGTGAAGAGTATAGAGCTCTTCTGCGTTGTGAGGAATTTGTTGCATATGTTCTCTCTGCCTTGGATGATACCATTAGAATGTGTGGCAGGGCATCTGCCTTGTTGGTGGCTATACGCCGCTCGGTCTGGCTGCGTCAGTGGGCAGCTGACAGCGCTGCTAAGAAGGCTCTCACTGGGTTTCCCTTCAAGGGGCTGTGCCTCTTTGGGGAACGTCTGGACTTGTTTGCTAAGGGAGGCAAGTTACCTCAGCGTAGAAGGCAGCCCCGGTCCTTTCAGGGTTCAGGTGCCTTTTCTCCTTCCTTCCGGGGCTCCAGGTCATGTTTCTGCCTTGGCCATTTTTTTCCAAAGATCTTTTGCTCAGCATCCCCTGGTCAAGACCTTCTTCCAGGGGGTTACTCACATGCGTCCCCCACGTAAGCCTATGTTACCAGTCTGGGACTTGAACTTGGTCTTATCTGCCCCTTGCAGGGGACCCCTTTGTCCATTCTTACGCTTAAGGTAGTCTTTTTGGTGGCTATTACTTCTGTTAGGCGAGTTTCTGTGTTGGCGGCGCTTTCCATCAAGCCCCCTTACTTTGAGAGACACCAGGACAAGGTGTTGTTTAGTTTTCTGCCTAAGGTTGTTTCTGCTTTTCATCTCAATCAGGACATTGTTTTGCCTTCTCTGTGTCCTAATCCTAGTAACTCTAAGGAGAGGGTTTTACACTCTCTGGATGTGGTTAGGACTCTGAAGTTCTATCTGTTGGCTACTGAACCCTTCAGGAAGACTGATGCTCTTTTTGTGCTCCCGTCTGGACCTAAGAAGGGTCCGGCTCCAGCTAAGTCCACTATCAGTAAGTGGATCCGTCAGGCTGTGATACAGACCTATTCTGCTAAGGGGAACGAACCTCCCTTCCGCCTTACTGCTCATTCTACTCATGCTATTGGTGCCTCTTGGGCTTTTCAGCACCAAGCTTCTGTTGAACAAGTTTGCAAGGCCGCCACTTGGCCTTCTGTTCATACATTTCTAAGTTTTTTAAGGTTCATGGGTTGATGTTAAGGCCTCAGCTGATGCTGCTTTTGGTCACAAAGTTCTGCAGGCGGCAGTGGTTTAAACTGTCTGCTGTTACTTTTGGGGATCCCACCCTACCTTACGGACACTGCTATTGGATGTCCCAAGAGTAAGGAATATCTTCTGGAACAGGACGTGCTGTATACTTAGAATAATACAATTCTGTGATTACTCACCTGTAGAATTGGTATTATACGTATACAGGACGCTCTGTTCCACCCCACCCTTGTTATCATTATCTTTAGTTACCTCTTTATGGTGATTGTTCTTATGTTCAAAATTTTTTATATATTGGTTATAGTTCTCCCGGTCTCATTTTAACTGCTTTTCAATACTGGGGATTTTGTGGGAGATCCCTGGTATATATGGGGCCGGGAGGAGCCACTTTTCTGTCTCTGCAGTCCAGCGCCATCTACTGGATGTATTACCGCAAGAGTAAGAAATATCTTCTGGAACAGGACGTGCTGTATACGTATAATACCAATTCTACAGGTTTGTAATCACAGAATTGTATTTTCCTTTGCTGTAACATTGAGTTGGGCTGACCAGCTACATCACTTGCCAGCTCCAATACACCTATGCTGGGACTAGGAAATTGATCATCGTGATGCAGCTCCCAGAGGGGATAATGAAGCAGTGGAAGGTGACCTAGACCTGCCAACCTGTCTCCAGGGAGAAGAACAAGTTGAACATTATAGTGTTGTGCTGAAATAGGCTGGGAAGGAGTTGGACATGCAGTTCAGTTAAATCCTTGGCTTTCTTGTATCTGTATACCTCTGCATCTGCTTTGGTCTTATGGCAAAATCAATGTACTAAGTAAACCACATACCGCAACTATGCCTGTGAGACAATAATGTTTGTCACAGAAAATGATTGCTGGCTGGCCTCTGTAGGAGTAGTTTAAAATGATCTACGGCGTTTATATCTATATTCCAAGTGTGACATATACTCCGCTTCAATTCTTCATGACATTTGGGTTATTCTCCAGTAGAGGGCGAACTGCAGAGATGAATGCAAAAAATGGAGCTCCTCCCAGTCCATAAATACCTGGGACCTCCCACCAATTTCCCAGTTCCTTCTCTGCAGGAAGGCGAGCAAGACAGAAGATGAAGACTTCTCTTACTTGCAGGTAAGCCGGGCTCGCGCCCGGCCATTTTTGTCCCTATTTCTGCCAGGACCTTTTCTAAATTGTCCCTATTTGAGTCTCCCAGCCTTGGCTGCAGGTCCTGGTGAGGGTAGGCAACACCTTATGGGTGTTGTAGGAGCCTTGCTCCACCGTGAGACCCCATTGCAAGGGGTAGGCGGGGTAGGTGGTTGTCCAGGTTGGTGATCCCGGTATGGGATGCCCTATCCCTTAATCCCTATGACCGGATTCCGTCTTGGATCCCCCCCGGTTGTTGAATTACTGAAGCACTGTGTGAGTGTGTGTGTGTCTTTCACTTGTGTGTGTGTTGGTGCTGACTGGGGTTGATTGTGGTCTCCTTCACTCTTTACCTTCTTTACTCAGCCTGGGGAGCTTCTTCTTCTGTTAGGTGGGGGGGGGGGGGGGGGGGCGGGCCATCGGCGCGGTCACGGTAGCCCCGCCCCCTCATTTGGCGCGATCATGCGGGCCAGCCCAGGGCTGGGATCCGCTTTGCTGGGAGGGGGGCGTGGCCTGACGAGCACACGTTCTGCGCTGGCCGCCCCCTTCTTCCTCTCCTCTGCTCGTGTGACTCTCCGGGGGCCATCTTGTGTGATTGCTCTGGATGCTGCTCTGATTAACTCCTCGGTCGGTAAGCGCCTGTGCGGCCACTTCCTTAGCTTCTGCGGGGGCCCGCCTTGAGCGGGGGGCCTCCTCTTCATGCTTTTGTGCTTTCATATGGATATATAGATATATTCTTAGTATACAGTACGTCCTGCTCCAAATCAAACTTACAGTTGGGATATACTCCGCCAGATGGCGCTGGACTGCAGAGTCATCGAAAATAGGCTTCTCCCGGCCCCTCAAATACCCAGGGACCTCCCACAAATCCCCAGAATTTCTCTGCAGTCTGTCTGCGAAGGACGAGAAATTGGCTCTCTACTCGCAGGTGAGCGAGGCTATTAGCCTGCGGCCCTGTAGGACTATTCCCACCCGTTCCACTAGTAATATGCCTCCCAGCCTTGGCTGCGCTGGTCAGGTGAGGGTAGGCAGCACCGCTGTTAGGTGCTTAGGAGCACTGCTCCACCGCAATCCCCCACCAAAGGGTAGGTGGTTCAGGCTTATGGTGAGCCTCTTTGGGATGCCCCCCCCGCACTATTGCCCCTACCTATCGGTGGGTCCTATTTAAGTGACCGCCGTCCTCCCTCATTCTCCTTGTAGTCTTCGGGGGGAAAAGAGGGGGGGTGTATGTGTATTGATAGGTATTTATACTGCATTTGTGCCAGTTACACTGTCTTTTCACATGCCTTTATTCTTGTGTCAGCCGCCGCGCTGACTTGTCTTTACTGTGTTTTAAATTTGCTGCGCCGCCGCCGCGCACTGACTTGGCTCCGCGCTTGGCGGCGGCATTACCTCAGGCGCTGGCGCGTCTTCATTGGCTGCTTGCCGTGATGGCTTTGCGCTCTTTGGGGGGGGCGGGGCTCGTCTTTGGCGCATTCCACGTCATTGCTGTTACTACCCGCCCCTCGAGGTATACCGACGCCATTTTCCCTGTCTGGCTGGCCTAGGCACGACGGACTCCTACCTACCGCGGTCCGTAAGTGCCCTTGCGGGCGGCTTTATTTACTTCACTTGGGTTACAATGTACTTAAAGAGGACCAACACCCAGGGGTGATCGGCCCGGAAATCTATAAGATTCCCGGGCCGATCACCTCCCACCCCGCGGGACATCCGAGATCGGGATGTCCTGCGGGGTGAAACCCCCCAGAAACCCCAAAAACATCTTACCTGATCCGCCGCCGCTTCCGCCGCCTCCCGCGCGCACGTCTGGAGGGGCGTCTGTGAATGGCCGGCGGGGGCGCGCGCGCGCCGAGAGTGACGCGCGGGAGGCGGCGGCGGCGGAAGCGGCTTGGACGTTCCTGATCCCCGCCTGGACGTTGGCGGGGATTGGCTGCGGCGTTCACGTGGGAGCGTTGAGAGGTGAGTTTTTGGGGGTTTCTGGGGGGTTTCACACAGCGGGGCACCCCCGATCGGGGTGCCCCGCCGAAGTGGACCAAAACCCAGGATAGTCAAAATCCTGGGTGTTGGTCCACTTTAAGGTCTTGTCTGCTTATGTCTTTCAGGCGGGATGAACCCTTCCTGGCTTCTCCCGGCCCTTTTGTAGTATAGTATTTATAGGCCTTGTAAAAATCTATACTCCCACTTCCCTAGTGGGTTAGGGGCATCCAGGGTTGCTATATAGCGTTATTCCCTATCGGCATATAGCGCCGCTAAAAATCACCATATGGAGGCATCCCAGGAGAATGTGACTGGGGTCCCTTCGGGACAAGACCGGCTGTGTGTAGCGTGTGGGCAACCTCATGCTGACGCTGACAAGGCGTGGGTCTGCATACCCTGTGCTGAGCAGGTGCTTGCATTGCAATCTGGCCTGCCAGTGGCTGCACCTCGTTTCACTTCGCCTACTCCCCCAAGCTTAAACCTCACTCCTACTGAGTTGCATACTAGTGGGGACTCTCAGCCTGATGTGTCTTCTAGACTGGCTACTGTTGAACAGATTATTGCGAAGTCTTTAGCGCGTAAGGCCCCTGCTAAGAAGCGGCATTTAGCGCCTAATGTTACTGTTTTCCCTATGGGAACTGAGGAATTTATGAATCTGTGTGGCTATACCCCGTCTGATGAAGGGGAGCTCTTTTCTGATTCAGGCTTATCTGATGAGAGACCAAGGGGTCATGACGATTCTGGCTCTGACCCCTGGGCCCCAGATGACACTGACAGATTATTGACCCAGATTTTTGAGGTTCTGTCTATCTCTCTCCCTGTTGAGGCCCCCAGGCAAAGAGGGGAGCTTTTCCACCCTCCCGAGGTGGATGCCCCGATCCTAGGGTTATCTAACACCTCTGTTATGCATTCCCCTGATTCTACTACCCTGCGGGATGCTAAAGACCGGCGTATTGATCAGCTGGCATCCCACGTCTTTGCATGTGCGGGAACGGCGCTGCGCCCGGTCTGTGTTTCTGCCATTACGGCTGTGGCCACTAGAACCCTTATCAGGAATATGCTTGATAGTGCCCCTGATGATTTGCCTTGTGAGGTGTGCACTCTCCGGTTGTGATGTTTTTGTGAATTTTGTTCTATCAGCATTGGATGACACCATTAGAATGTGTGCCAGAACTTCTGCCCTTGTGGTGGCTATACGCCGCTCGGTTTGGCTGCGCCAGTGGGCTGCTGACAACGCTGCCAAGAAGGCCCTCACTGGGTTTCCCTTTAAAGGACTGCGCCTGTTTGGGGACCGCCTGGACCTTTTTGCTAAGGGAGGCAGGTTGCCCCAGCGCTGGCGGCAATCTCGGGGTCAGGGTTCCTTCCCCTCCCCTTTCCGTGGTGCTAGACAGGGAAGGGGGGTTTCTTTCCCTGGGGCCCGGGGAGATTTCTGGGATAGAGGCAGAGGACGTGGACGTCCTGGCTCCTCCTGGGGTCCCAAAGCTAAATCCTCTACCAAGCCCCCTCAGGCATGATGGGGCGCCCTCACCCATCTGGGTGGGGGGGCGGCTGCAGCACTTCGCTCACGTCTGGAGGCTTCAAGTCTCAGACTGGTGTATTCAGTGTCCTCCGGTTACAAGTTGGAGTTTGCTGCCAATCCCCCTCCAAGATTCATCAGATCCCGGATTCCTCAGGACCCTGTGTCAGCTCAGGAGCTAGTGCAAGCAGTGCAAGGCCTTTTCGAGCTGGGGGTCATCTGCCAGGTCCCTTTAAGAGAAAAGGGCAAGGGCTTTTATTCCAACCTATTCACAGTACCCAAAAAGGATGGTTCTGTCAGGCCCATCCTGGACTTAAAGTTTCTCAACAAGTTTGTCAGGGGCAGGCGCTTTCGCATGGAGACTCTGCGCTCTGCCATCAGTTCCCTGCGCCAAGGGGATTTCATGACTTCTGTGGATATCAAAGATGCTTACCTTCATATTCCTGTGTTCCCAGGTCATCAAAGGTTCCTCAGGTTCGCTCTGATGGATCAACACTACCAATTTGTAGCCTTGCCCTTCGACCTCACTTCAGCTCCCAGGGTGTTCACCAAGGTGCTGGCTGGCGTGATGTCTCTGCTCAGATGTCAGGGCGTCCGCGTGCTTCCCTATCTGGACGACATCCTCATCACTTCCCAGTCTCTACATCAGGCAGAGTTGGATACTCAGCTGGTGGTGTCCACTCTGGAGTCATTTGGATGGGTGATCAACCACCCCAAGTCCTCACTGTCCCCTTCCTTGGTAACTCCATTCCTAGGAATGAATCTGGATACAGTTCAGGCAAGGATCTTCCTTCCCCAGCAGAAGGTGGACAGTCTGATTGCACAGGCTCAGTCCCTCCTAGCTTGTCCCCATCCCTCCATTGGGCAGGGGATGCAGCTGGTGGGCCTGATGGTGGCGTGCTTCGAAGCGGTCCCTTATGCTCATTTCCACTTGAGGCCTCTGCAACTTCACCTATTGTCTGTATGGGACAAGGACCCAGCGTCCCTGGACAGGGTCTGTGTGCTCTCCCCCCTGGTCAGGAGGTCCCTCTTGTGGTGGATGGACTCAAGGAACCTGTTGGGGGCAGATCCTTTCTTGCCCCTTCCTGGGAGACGGTCACCACAGATGCCAGTCTGTCAGGTTGGGGGGGCTTCTGGAAGTCCCTGCGGTTCCAGGGGAGGTGGGGCCCTCAGGAGTCCCACACACCTATCAATGTCTTGGAGATGTGAGCGATCAGGTTATTCTGGCTCGCTTGACTACTCATCTTCAGGGCCTGCCTGTTCAGGTGCGCTCGGACAACCAGACGGCAGTTGCCTACATCAATCATCAGGGAGGGACCCGGAGCAAGGGGGCCCTCCAGGAAGCGTCTTTGATCCTGACTTGGGCGGAGGCTAATGTCCCCTGCATTTCAGCTGTGTAGGTGGAAAATCACCTGGCAGACTCTCTGAGCAGGGGGACCTCTCGCCAGGGTGTTTAAATCTCTGTGTCACCGTTGGGGCCAACCAGATGTGGATCTGTTTGCGTCCCGCCACAATCACAAGCTTCCAGCTTTTGTCTCTCTGTCCAGGGATCCTCTGGCCCTGACCTCGGATGCGCTAGCAATGTCATGGAAGGACTTTCAATTCCTGTATATCTTCCCCCCAATTCCCCTGCTGGGCAGGGTTCTGCGCAAGATTGCTCTGGAAGGGGTGCCAGCAATTCTGGTGGCCCCCAGGTGGCCAAGAAGAGTGTGGTTCGCAGACGTGGTACAGCTGGCAGTAGATCAATACGCTCTGCCCTTGGTGCCAGATCTGATCACTCAGGGCTCACTACGCCATCCCAATTTACAAACTCTGGCTTTGATGGCTTGGCTGCTGAAACCTCCATCTTGATGGAGAAGGGGCTGTCTTCCTCAGTTGTGGATACTTTGATTAAAGCTAGGAAGAAGTCTTCCTCTTCCATTTATTACAGGGTTTGGTGTGCCTACATTGACTGGTGTGAGTCGAGGTCTCTTCCCTGTCGTGTGTTCTCTATTCCCAGGATTCTGGAGTTCCTGCAGCATGGGTTGGAGATGGGGCTACAACTCAGTACTCTGAAGGGTCAGGTTTCTGCCCTGGCTATTTTCTTCCAGAAGTCCTTTGCTCAGCACCCTCTGATCAGGACTTTTTTCCAGGGGGTCACTCATGTGCGTCCCCCACGTAAACCTATGGTGCCTGTTTGGGATTTGAACTTGGTTCTGTCAGCCTTGCAGGGTGCTCCCTTTGAACCTGTGCAGGATGCTGCCTTGGCCATTCTTACGCTCAAGGTTGTGTTTCTGTCAGGCGTGTGTCTGAGTTGGCGGCGCTGTCCATTCAGCCCCCCTACTATGAGAGGCACCAGGACAAGGTGGTGTTTCGTTTCAAACCTGATTTTCTGCCTAAGGTAGTGTCTGCTTTTCATTTGAATCAGGATATTGTTCTTCCTTCTTTGTGCCCTAATCCTAGCAATGCTAAGGAGAGAGTTTTGCACTCTTTGGATGTGGTTAGGTGTCTGAAGTACTATCTGGTGGCTACTGCACCTTTCAGGAAAACTGATGCTCTTTTTGTGGTCCCTTCTGGTCCTAGGAAGGGTTTGGCTCCTGCCAAGTCTACTATCAGCAAGTGGATTCGTCAGGCTGTGATTCAGGCCTACTCTGCTAAGGGGAAGAATCCTCCCTTCCGCCTTACTGCTCATTCCACTCGTGCTATTGGTTCCTCTTGGGCTTTTCAGCACCAGGCTTCTGTTGAACAAGTTTGCAAGGCCGCTACTTGGTTTTCTGTTCATACCTTTTCAAAGTTTTACAAGGTTGATGTTAGGGCCTCAGCTGATGCTGCTTTTGGCCACAAGGTTCTGCAGGCGGCAGTGGTTTAAACTGCCTGCTGCTGATTTTTCTTGGGGATCCCACCCTACTTTATGGACACTGCTATTGGATGTCCCAACTATAAATATTAGATTTGGAGCAGGACGTACTGTATACTAAGAATAATACAATTCTGTGATTACTCACCTGTAGAATTGGTATTATGAGTATACAGTACGTCCTGCTCCAACCCACCCTTTGTTTTGCATTTTCTTGGATCCCCTGTATGGTGATTGTTATCATTGTTATAGTTGATAGATTGGATTGTTTGATTCTCCCGGCTTCTCCTTAACTGCTTTTCAATGCTGGGGATTTGTGGGAGGTCCCTGGGTATTTGAGGGGCCGGGAGGAGCCTATTTTCGATGTCTCTGCAGTCCAGCGCCATCTGGCGGAGTATATCCGAACTGTAAGTATTAGATTTGGAGCAGGACGTACTGTATACTCATAATACCAATTCTACAGGTGAGTAATCACAGAATTGTATTTTTTAATTATAGAATATTCTGAGCATATGGTTGTATTGTGTATCAATATTAATATATTGGTATTTTTTAGTTATTTCGTCAGTGTGGTTGTATTATTGCTTGTGTGTTTCAGAATGCTTCGTGTATGGGCTTTTTAAGGGGTTCCTCCTGGTCCTGGGGTCCCTAGGCTTAGATTGCTCACCTAAAATCCTCCCACTGGGACTTCTAAGGGGCATCCCGGGTTGCTTATTGCTTAAATTCCCTGCGGTCTTGCGACTGACCACAACAATCACCATATGGAGGCTCCGCAGGATACCGGGCTCGGGCTCCCTCTGGGACAAGTCCGACCATGTGTGGGTTGTGGGGCATCCCTTACGGGTGAGAATGTGCTTATTTGTATACCATGTGCACAAAAGGCCACATAGACGTTTGTCGTCGGTCCAGGCGACTTAGGATATTGATGATGATTCATTTGATATGTCGGATTATTCCCCGTTAGAGGAGGGGGAATTGTATGAGGAGTCAGAGGCTGACGATGTACGGTTTGTCAAGGCTGATGTTGGGCAGGCGCTGGGGGATGCTGTTGACACAGCCACTGTTTTGTCACATCTCTTGGAGGTTTTGGATATTGCGCCGCCTGAGGCGCCCCCTCTCAAGAAGGGGGAATTTTTTGGGGCCCACAAGCCTCGTTTGGAGTTCCCTACCCAGGGTCATTTTGATGCACTGATCCTTAGGGAATGGGAGAAACCTAGTCAGCTTCCGGGTGTTCCTCAGGGATGGGATAAGAAGTATCCTTTCCCGGTGGAAGCGGTTAAGCGCTGGGCTTCGCCTCCCGAGGTCGATGCGCCAGTTTTGGGGTTGACCAACTCCTCCGTGCTTCACACCCCAGACGCCACTTCCCTAAAGGATGGTGAGGATAGGCGCCTTGATCAGATGGCCAGTGTTGGCTCGGCCTTGCGGCCTGTTTGTGCATCTGCGCTAGTGTCGGTGGCTGCTAGGTCTCTGATTAGGAACTGGTTAAATGACGCTCACCGTGATCCGGCCAGCGCTGAGTTCACTACGCTTAAAAGATTTGAATTGTTCATGGATTTTGTCTTGGCTGCTATGGAAGACGCTATTGTTATGTGTAGTAGGACTTAAGCCTTATTGGTGGCCATGCGCCGCTCGGTATGGCTCCGTCAGTGGACGCCGGACTTTGCGGCCAAGAAATCGCTCACAGCTCTTCCCGTCTTGGGTACGCGGCTGTTTGGAGATAAGTTGGATGCTGTGGCAAAGGGAGGTAAGTTACCTCAGCGGAAGAAACAGTGCCGTCCCTTTCGGGGGGGAAGGCTCTTTCAATCCTTCCTTTCGAGGTGCCAGAGATGGCAGAGGTTTGGCCTTCTCGGGTGTCAGAGGCTCTTCCTGGAACAGGGGCAGAGGTTGGGCCCGTCCCGCTTCTGCCTGGGGTTCCAAGCCTGTGGGTAAACAAGCTCAGCAATGAAGGGGTTCCCTCACCCGCACAGGTGGGGGGACGGCTGCGGCTCTTCTTCCAGGTCTGGGCCCGGGAGGTCACAGACAATTGGATCTTGGAAGTGGTCTCCTCCAGGTACAAACTGGAGTTCGAGTACTGGCCTCCTCCAAGATTTTTAAGGTCTTGGGTGCCCTTGGACCCTCAGGCTGCACAGAGGCTCCTGTTAGCAGTGAAAAACCTTCTGGACATGGGAGTTGTATGCCCGGTGCCTCCGTCGGAGAGAGGCAGGGGTTTCTACTCCAATCTTTTCACGGTCCCCAAAAATGAAGGTTCTGTAAGACCCAACAGATTCATCAGAACTTAGAAGTTCCGCATGGAGGCTCTGCGCTCAGCCATCAATTCCCTTCATCAAGGGAATTTCATGACATCCATAGACATCAAGGATGCGTATTTGCATGTTCCAATTTTTCCAGCGCATCAGAGATTCCTCAGGTTCGCGGTGGACGATCAACCTTTTCAGTTTGTAGCCCTTCCCTTCGGGTTGACCTCAGCGCCGAGGGTCTTCACCAAGGTTCTGGCGGGCATAATGGCCCTATTCAGAGCTCAGGGAATTTGCATTGTGCCATATCTGGACGACCTATTGATTTCAGCTTCTTCCCTCCGTCAGGCGGAGCTGGACACCCACCAGGTGGTGTCGATCCTGGAGAGGTTCGGGTGGGTGATCAACCGCCCCAAGTCCTCTCTCTCGCCATCACGGGGGATTTCATTCCTGGGCATGAATCTGGATACCATTCAGGCCAGGGTGTTTCTACCCAGACCAAGGTGCAGGGGATTCAGGATCTGATCCGCCTTCTTCTGGCCAATCCTTGCCCCTCTATTCGACAGGGGATGAAACTGGTGGGATTGATGGTGGCCTTCTTCGAGGCTGTCCCGTTTGCGCAGTTTCACATGAGATCTCTTCAACTTCATCTATTGACGCATTGAGACAGGTGTCCGCTGTCATTGGATCAACCGTTCAGGATGTCTCCCAGAGTTTGGCAGTCCCTTCGGCGGTGGCTGGAGTCGAGCAACCTGTTGGGGGCAGATCCTTTCTGGTTCCTCACTGGGAGACGGTTACCACGGATGTCAGCCTGTCGGGCTGGGGAGGTTTCTGGAAAAGTCATCAGTTCAGCGGGGTGTGGGGTCCTCGGGAGGCTCACAACCCCATCAATGTCTTAGAGCTCAGAGCCATCCGGCTTGTCTTGTCACGGCTGACGTCGCACTTACAGGGTCTTCCGGTTCAGATTCGATCAGACAATCGGACGGCGGTAGGGACTCGCAGCAGGAGTGCCCTCAGGGAAGTCTCTCTGATCCTGCATTGGGCGGAGAGCAATGTTCCTTGCATTTCGGCAATCTACATTCCTGGAGTGGAGAACACGGAGGCGGACTCCCTGAGCAGGGGTCCTCTCGCCAAGGAGAGTGGTCTCTCAACCCCGGGGTTTTTCGGTCTCTTTGTCGCAAGTGGGAGACTCCGGGGGTGGATCTCTTTGCCTCACGGCACAATCACAAACTCCCGGCCTTTGTGTCTCTATCTCAGGATCCTCTAGCTCTGGCAGTGGATGCCTTGTCCCTTGCTTGGAAGGATCTGGGGTTTCTGTACCTGTTTCCTCCCTTCTCCATACTGGGCAAGGTAGTTAGCAAACTGGCTCTGGAAGGGGCACCAGCAATTCTGGTGGCTCCAAGGTGGCCAAGAAGGGTTTGGTACATTGTAAGGCTGGCGGTAGATCAGTACCGGCTTCCCATGTTTCCGGATCTGTTATCTCAGGGTCAACTACTTTATCCCAATTTACCAACGCTGGCTTTGACGGCTTGACTGCTGAAACCTTCATTCTGAAGGAGGAAGGTTTGTCTGAGGCTGTTGTTCAGACCTTGATTAGAGCTAGGAAGCGGTCCTCTTCTGGCATTTACTATAGGACTTGACGGTCCTATATTGACTGGTGTGAGGCTAGGGCCTTGCCTTGCAGGGTGTTTTCGATGCCTAGGATTTTGGAGTTTCTTCAGCACGGTCTGGATCTTGGGTTCCAGCTTAGTACCTTGAAAGGGCAGGTCTCTGCTCTGTCTGCTTTCTTCCAAAGATCTTTTGCCTTACACCCGCTGGTTAAGACTTTTTTACAGGGGGTCACTCATGTTCGACCTCCTCGGAAGGCTATGGTTCCTGTTTGGGATTTGAATTTGGTTCTTTCGGCTCTCCAGGGTCCTCCTTTTGAGCCGTATATTGCTCTTTCTGTTTTCACTCAAAAGGTTGCCTTCTTGGTGGCTATTACCTCTGTTCGGCGTGTCTCTGAGTTGGCGGCTCTGTCGATTCAGACCCCTTACTTTGAAAGACACCAGGACAAGGTGGTCTTTCGCTTTAAGCCAGATTTCCTTCCTAAGGTGGTTTCTGCTTTCCATCTCAATTGTTTTCCCTTCCTTGTGTCCTAAGCCTAGCAATGACAAGGAGAGGGTTTTGCACAATTTGGATGTGGTTCGCTGTGTTAAGTACTATTTGTTTGTACTGTAACTGCATAACAATAAATACAAATTGTTAATACAATTAAGATTTAGGGAGTGAGTTTACCGGGTTAGAGTAACATTTGGGAAATAGTTCTTCTCTTTAAGCTTACTGTTTTCTGAGGTAAGTGACAAAACCATTTGTGTTCGGGCTATCACCTCCCATAAGCATGACATCCCTTATCTGGGTGCCCCCTGCTACTGTGTTTAGGGACCCTCCATTCTTATTTGACTTGAGCTACTTGTGGCCTGTGTTCAATTCTCCACCACCCTGCTATGGGCCCTCCTGTTTTAGCTACTGCCCACATATGTTAGCTGAGGTCATCATTTTGATGGTGGCATAGCGACATGCCACCTCCTGCCAACAGTAAGTCTATCAGCACAGAAACGGCATGAACCTGGTAGGTCTATCACTAAAATGGCCTAGAATTCCAGCAACCCTGCCACAGAAATGCTGAGATAAGCAGGCATGCTTTAGTCATGCTTTAGGCTACTGATGGCGATTCATTAGTCATTTATTGTGTTATAGTCACACATCTATAGATTTTTCTACCAATCCAAATAAAGGAGCTGGATTTGCAGATAGATAGCTCTAGCAGAAGTTTTATAGTAATATTGTGTAACGTACAGAAAGGAACGCATGGATTTGTATTTAAGGGAATTCTAGCGCATTCTAGGTTTCTCAGCGCAGGCGGGTTATTTAAGGACAGCTTTTTATGAATCCGTGCTGAAGGCTTACTTCAGCTTTCCCCAGAGAGCTTATTTGGAAACAATGAAAGCTCCACACACCGAGATCTGGTTCCTAGCAAACATTCTGTGCTGCTTGTTGCTGAAATCACTTTATTTTGAGAGTGACATCACTTTGTGACCCATAAAAGACCCGTAAAAGATCTGGCTGCTCATTTATTAAAGCTTTTTTTGCAGAGCCGTTACAGTTCATATGGTGGCCGGACTGTTTCTTGTGTTAACAATAGGGAAATAGCTACTGTAGCACAAACAATAAAGTGTAAGCCATAACTGTTTAGTGTATCTATATGCAAGCTATATAAGAGTATAATGTATAAGAGTATAAGTGTACATGCACATTAAAGCAACACGTTTAAAGGTGAAGGGGGTTTAGACACATTGCTAAATGCATTAGGGGGCTCTACGCTAGTTGACTTGAATAGGAAACGCAACTCACTGCCCTTAAAAAGTTTCATGCACTGATTGCCTCAACGTGTGCGAACAATCCCACTAAATCATAGATTTCTCTTGTAATAATATCTGCATGAGCATTTATTCAAGTTTGAAGATCTTCTCCATCACCTTAAATTGGGCCACTTATTTGGATGATATTATTAGCTTATTGGAATGATATTGTTAGGACTAGCAGAAGAGCCTTAAAAATCTTTGAAAAGGTTTGATTAATACTACACAAGAATTGTATAAGCCGACATTCAGAGCCAGTGGCGCTCCGCAATTCATACAAATTTAGGGAAATTGGCTCCAAGCCCCCAATCAAATCTCTTGGATTTTATAACGTTAAGCTAGACTAGTTGGGTAGACACCCTGCTGGTGACAGTTGGGTAAAATGACCTGACCACAGTAGCAGCAAGAAATCTATTTAATGTTGTGCTGTGTTGTATTTCATCACATAGCAACTTTGAACAGGCATGCCGATGACTGTGTTGTCCATTAGTGTGTTGCTTTTAGATGTGCACAGAGGATTTTGGTCTTTTTTTTTTTGTTTACGTAAAAAAGTAGTTTTCTTACTCACTTGGGATGCCAGAAATTGTTAGGCACTTATTGGAATGATATCGTTAGGACTAGCAGAACTCTGGCTAGACAGTGTTAGACAAGGCTCTTCTGCAGATATAGATGTTTTAAACTAGAACATCAACATCCGTAGAAGAGCCTTAAAAATCTTTGAAAGGGTTTGATTAATACTACACAAGAATTGTATAAGCCGACATCCAGAGCCAGTGGCGCTCCGCAGCAATTCATACAGCAATTCATACATGCTTTTAGATGTGCACAGAGGATTTTGGTCTTTTTTTTTTTTATTTTTTATTTTTTTTTAGGTAAAAGTTTTCTTTCACACTTGGCAGAAATTTTTTAAAACTAAGCATCTCTTCCAACTACAGCCAATGAGCCACCATTGGTTCTACCAGTGCCCACTGTTAGAGAACCAGCACAAAGGCGGAGCATTTAGAAAAACAATGGGGGGCCTTAAAGCGTAACAAAACCCACACGGGTCAGCTTTGGAATGTAGGAGATTCCAGGGCCAGCTGCTGGCCTTTGCCCGGGGTGTCCCGAATCAGGAGGCCCCGCCATGTGAAACTCCCAGGGGCGCCCTAAACGCTCACCTTTCCCATGGGCTCTTTTCCAATGAGAGCCGTCTGTCGTGGCAATGTCATTTGGTAAACGACTCTCCTTGTTGTGGATAGGGAGTGTACGCTGCTTCATTCCTGGCGGCGTGCACACCATGGGGATGCTGGTTGTTGAATTACATTTATGGCAGATGGATCTCATTGGGCGAGAGCCGGCAAATGCACCATTGGAACCAGGAAGAGGCGAGTTAAAAGCGTCATTCTTGGGGGTTTCACACAGTAGGGCATTCCAGGTTTTGTTCCACTTTAGTTCTCAGTTAGTATCTTGCTCTTCTGCACTGTCATCACATACTAGAGAAACCCCCAAGTGACACTGTAAAGAGGATCTGTCCCCTAAACTTTTCCGAATACCTAACCTATCCTCTGGGGTCCTCATTTTGAGCAACAGTTCCATCTCTAGATAGCTGATCATTCAGCTCCTACACACTGAATGACACATGCTTCCTTTGCTGGAACGCCACTGATTCCTGACATTCAGCCATTCTGTGTGAATCAGCAGGAATGGCCGGAAGTCCCAGTGCTCTATTTCCACAATACAATCATCTTTGACTTTTATTATGCAATATAAGCAATGACTTGTTATATTATGCAATATACTGCACTCCATGAGCTAATACATGCCCTAAATAAATAGCAGAATGATAACACACCCTGATGAGTAACTGCTACCTGGAACTGTTAGAACAAGTCTAAAAAAATGATTTGATCTACAAATCCACAGACTGACTTTATCGGCCTAAAATCTGTGTGTGTTACCACTATGACTAATGTTTGTTTTTGTGAGGGGGAGGATGTTAACAGTTTCACTTGACTTTGACTTGTTCTCCACGTGGATTTATTGTTCCTATAGAAATACCTTTTGGGGCTGTTTATGAATAATGACTTTCCCATGTAATCCCAACCAGTCTGAAATTTTCTCCTTCAAAATGACCTTGACTTTTTTTCCCACAAAACATGTACTTTCTGTTGATTAAAGGGCCCAAGTCCATGCATAATAAGTGCTCACAGAGCAAGTAAGAGAATACCTAAAACTGTGAAGTATGCATATTTACATTAGGGTATCTTACAAGATTTTGTTGCCATTTGTTATTTAGCCTTGCAGTATTATTATATAATAATATATATGAATTAAGTTAGACTGCATGAGAGCACTGTGTTTGTTTCTCCTGAAAGGTAATCCTGATGTCTCTTTGACATTGAATATTAAAGCTACAGGGATAATTGGTTAGGATTAGGTTGCCACAAACGTGTTACATAAAGGTGGTAGAAGAAGCAAGCCACTGATTGTCGTGTTGGCAAAAAGACAGTGATGGATAAAGGTTTTTGCTTTGACTCTTTTGTCAATATAAAAAATGCAGAAGTAAAAAATACCATGGTTGATTTTTTGAATGGTAAAGAAGAGGTCAAGCCAGGCTCATATTTCCAGGCACAGGAGCTATGCCCTAAGGCAGGGGTGTCAAACTCAAATACACAGTGGGCCAGAATTAAATACTTGGACAGTCACGGGCCAACCTCGATATTTATTGAAAAAATGTCTTTCCAATGATGCATGCACACAGGCAATCTGCATACTCAGCGCCATTCAACATTTCCTAGCTATCTTTTTTTAGTCTTAGCCGACAAGAGCTTTTGTTGGCTAAGGGCTGAATTGAACAAAGTGTGCCGCCAGCCACATCACCCGCTAGGCTCGAACTAGGGGCATGCCCGTGCTGGTCATTTACAAATGCCCAGCTACAGCCATTTGGGGTTCCCTGCGTAGTAAGGCTCAGACGGCTCTGGGATCTTATAAACTCTAGGGCCTGCCAAATACGTGGTTGGTCCTCTTTAATGCAGCATGCAACTTTCCATGATGGGATGTGATGAGGTTCTATGCCTTCCTTTACCTCACGCAGGCGCTTTTCACAGTCACTGACAGGCTGAGCCGGCTTGACGTCATCCTGCATAGAGGATTTGCCAACCACTGGGGGAAGTATTTCTCATAGGGGCAGGGTTTTTACCTTAAAGCTCTGCTTTACAATCTTACCGGCCGCCAGGCTGCAGTCTTGCAGGGCAATCTGGCCGATGGGTCGTTGTTAATTAGCCTCTGGGGAAGTAGGCAGTGCTGCGCAGCAAGTGTGTGGCCGTGTGCTTGATTTAAAGGTAACACCGTGATGGCCCCAGCCCTCTCACTCATAGATAACAGCTTACGGGTTACTGTATGGCCAGATCTGCCCCGCGGGCCACAGTTTGTCACGTGCCCTTAAGGCATGCTTCAGATGGGCATGTTCATGACAAATCACAATGCAAAGTGAAGACCTCTGTTAGACAGTTTAGGGATCCCCTGATGAATGAGGTGGGTACACTGGTGCTGCAGGGGCCAAGATTCAGTTTGATATATGCTTCCCTTCTTTCATTGACTTCTAAAAAAACTTAAGGTAGCTACAACAGCTCTAATTGTACTGGGCTGGCCAAGGGGAGCCTGGTATATGAGTCTGGTGGCATCTATCATATAATCCAAGTCATGTGTACCATCATTCAGTGCTTTCCTTTTCACAGTTCCCATCCATATTTTTTTAATTAATTCTTAAACAACACTTTGCCAGATTATATGAAGGCATGTTTGCTTTCTTTCATCTTTCTTCTACAACCCAATAAGGTACTTGTGATGATGAGATCTCCCGGGCCTGTAGCCTTAGATAACCTTTGTAATCTCTGTGCAACATACGTCTCTACATTCAGATTAGTTTCTTTTTATCCAGAACAGACCTGAAGTTACTGCTTAATCCAAATCTTGCATTACTAGTTTTTCGTTTAACCTTATTATTTTGCACATGTACACACATGGTAACTAGTGACCTTGCTAAATTTCTTGGTGTGAACATTACTATATTCTTTAAATGCTTCCTAATAAAAGTACAGACATATCAACAGCTGGACCCAAAACATGTCGCAAAGATCATACATGTTTTGTCTCAGAATTAAAATATGAAGAAGTGAAAGCTTTTTTTTAGATTTGGGGGAGGGCACAATATGAAGCTGTTTTTATCACACATGCACGTGTTGTCTGAACCAGTTATTTTTGGCTTGATCAGGTTAAAACACCTACTAGAAAGGCCCATCAGTCAATGAAAAGGCTTAAAAAACCTTCAGATTTTTTCACCTCTACCTACTTCTCATATGCCTGTAGTCTGAAGTCTAGTAGAGGTCTGAGGACACCAATCTTCAGTGTCTGCTAAAGAGAGTGGTAGGAGTATCTCATATATCTACAGGCAGTCCGATAACCTAAAAAGAAATTAAGAAGAAACAAGACACATTTTCCCAATTAAATGTGATACTTGCTCAAACTTGAAATACCAAAAGAATAACTTATTCTTGTGATGTGAGCATCACTTGAGATACTAATTATAAATGTGCTCAGTATGAAATACAGTGTGTATCCTGCCTAAGATGAGCCAAGTTTGCAGAAGTGAATTATGTTTTGCCAGGGCCAACCAATTATTACATTCATTGTCCTGGACCCATATTTGAATGTCTACTTTAATAATGGGTGCGGGTGCAAGAGGTGGTTACATGCTTTCCCTACATCAGAATAGAAACAAAGTGGAGGGTCCCCCCCCCCAGAAAAGCCAGAAAGAATATGGCACCACCGCAACTGAAATCTAATGAATCACTGTTTTATTATAATCAAGTACATATAGTCACATTAAAATACCTTTAAAAAACACATAACATAACTAACCACCAGGGGGCACTGTAAGCTGAATGTTCCTCCTATACAAATATACATTTGCTATAGCCCAATCAATATTGTGATACCAATGATAATAGTAATAAACATATATGCATAAACTGTTAAAGTGCATATAATCCTCATAAATCACATATATACATAAAATACAAAGGTAATAAATCTGCAATAAAGTGCTAAACGTGCTTCTCTTACTACAATACCTCTGAGGACCGCCAAGTGGAAAAAAAAGAGAATCCAAACCATAAACATATGTGCCATGTATATTACCCAAGGGGAACCATCACCTCAGCGCCTCTCCCCGTCCCAGCTGACGCGTTTCGTAACGGACCACCCGTTACTTCATCTGGGCCAAAGAGTAGTGGTCACTACTCTTTGGCTCAGATGAAGTAACGGGTGGTCTGTTATGAAACGCGTCGGCTGGGACGGGGAGAGGGCACATATGTTTATGGTTTGGATTCTCTTTTTTTTTCCACTTAGCGGTCCTCAGAGGTATTGTAGTAAGAGAAGCACGTTTAGCACTTCAGCACTTTAGAACATTCAGCTTACAGTGCCCCCCCGGTGGTTAGTTATGTTATGTGTTTTTTAACCCTTTAAATGCCAGCCACGTAAAATTTACGTGGTTGCCTCTCCGCCACTTAAGTGCCAGCCACATAAATTTTACGTGCCTGGCATTCCCCAATCACACAAAAAAAGTTAAAAAAAAAGTCACTTACCTGACCCCTTGTTTGGTCCGGCCGGGTCTCCTCTTCAGCCAGCGGGGCTCCGATCGCCGATCGGGGCTTCTCCGGCTGCAGGGGAGGGCCCGGAATAGGGTGCCCCCCCCCGTTTCAGCAGCCGCCGGGATTGCCTGTTAATAAAAAATAAAAAATGACAGTTACTCACCTCCGCTCCCGCCGACTCCCGACGCCTCTCCTCTTCATGGGGGGGGGGGCTCCGATTACCCCCCCCCCGGGTCTTCTGTCTTCTGGAGGGGGGCATAACAGCCCTCCCTCCGTCGCATCTTCCGATGGCGGCCGCCATCTTGGATTTTAGCCCCGCCGGGTGTCATCGGGGCACCCGGCAGTTCTACTGTCAGATGCCGGTGACGGCTGGGCAGAGAAGGAGGGAGGTAGGCGATCATCCGATCGCCTGCCTCCCCCCTTCTCTGCCCAGCTGTCACCTGCATCAGATCGCCGCGGGACACTGCATCTGAAGATCGGAGGTGAGTTAAGGTAAAATGTTTTTTTTTTTTTTTTTTAAATAAAATTTTTAAACAACGTGTGTGTCTTTATTTTTTGTACTGTTAACCCTTTGTGAACTGGTAAGGTGTCCCTGGGAGGGGGGACCCTATGTCATTTTTTTTTTTTTTGATTAACCCTTTGTGTTCTGTCATCCAGCAGCTATAAAAGGCTTCTAGCAAGTGAGCAGAAGCCAGTGATCGCCGAGGGACAGAGTGCTCCAGGATGGATGGGAGGTGAGTACAGTGTAAAAAAAAAATAAAAATTAATAAAATATTTTTTTCTCTGCTTGTGTCTGTGTGATTATTTACTTTTAACCCCTTGTGAACTGGTAAGGGGTCCATGACCCCTATACCAGTTCACAAGGCTGGGGGGATGGCAAGCCACCTGCGCTAGCGGGTGGCTTGCCATTAACCCCTGGCACCCCCATTACCTGCCTCCCCAAAGGCCAGGGGGGGGCAGAAGAGCCCGGGCCCACATAGGCTATGTGGGCTCGTAGGCTGCAGGGTGGGGGGGCCACAAAAGCTGGCCCCCCCACTCTGTGCCTACAAGCCCCCATAGCTGGTCCCGGGCTGGTTACTTTGGGTAAGGGGGACCCCACGTCAATTTTGTTTTTGATTTTTAAGGGTTTTTAACCCTTAAAAATCAAAAAAAAAATGGGGTCTCCCTCCCCTGGGAGGGGGGACCCTATGTCATTTTTTTTCTCGATTTAACCCTTTGTAGTGTGGATGGTATTTGTATTTTTTTTGTGAATGTTATAAAATACTTGTTTCAGTTAGAGGGGTCTCCTGGGCAGGAACAGGGGGCTACCGATAAATATGTGGTACCGTTCTAATCGGTAGAAATGGGGCTTTCACATGCAATATGATTTTCCTTAATAAAATACATTTTTTATTTAAAATAAAGGAGTCAATTTTCTAAAAAGAAATTTTATTTATTTATTTATTTTTTTTACTTAATAATATTGTAAAAAAAAAAAAAAATTTACAAACAAGACATTTCATGTTAAAGCCTAAACTCTGCTGCAAAAAAATATATATATAATTTTCCTGAAAGTTCCAGCAAAAATGGCGCAAAACATGGCGCAAAACATGACGCAAAATGGGGAAAAATGGCCTGTCAACAGAGGGTGACAAAATCTCAAGTAGGCTGGCAATTAAAAGGGTTAATAGTACCTATGCATGTTGGGTATTGTTCTGCTCGGGGGACCTTGCGCTTTCAGACTTAGCTTGTTTTTTCTGGTTTGCATATTTAGATTTTAGGAAAAGGTGTTTTTTATTCAGCTTTTTTATACATTTTTTAGGGAAACCCTGCGCAACCAAAGAATTCTTTGAGGTAATCCAGAAAGATGAGCCCACTAGAACAAGCTGGGTACCCTTAGAAAGCTTAACGTGTGTACTTTCAGGGAATATATGGTTTATGGGGGATATTCCAAATGTCAAGGGTTGTTTTGGTTGAAAAATCGCAAGGTGCGCACTTTGTCTGCAGAGCTGAAATTTTCAAGTAAAATTACCGTTACGCACATGCTTTACTTTGGGGTGTTTGGCAACTCTTCCCTTGACAGTAGCTATGCATGTTGGGTATTGTTCTGTTCGGGGGATGTTGCGTTTTCGGATTAAACTTGTTTTTTCTTGTTTGTATATAGTTTTTTTAGGAAAATGTGGCTTTGATTCTGCTTTTTTATCCTTTTTTTAGGGAAACTCTTTGCAACCAAAGAATCCATTGAGGGATTACTTCCAGAAAACTATGGCCACATCAACAAGCCTGGTACGCCTAGAAAGCCTGAGGTGTGTATTTCCAGAGAATATATAGTTTGTTGGGGGTATTTCAAATGTAAAGGGTTGTTTTTCTGGAAAAACTGCAAGGTGCGCATATTGCGTAGCATAGTTGTATTTTATCTGAAAATCTCCTAAAGCGCTGTTTCAGTTTGGGGGAGTCTCCTGGGCAGGAAAGAGTGTCTACCTATACATATGTGGTATCGCTGTAACTGGGAGAAATTGGGATTTCACACGCAATAAGATTTCATTGACAAACTTACATTTTTTATTACAAAAAAAACTACAATATGTAAAAATTGTTTTTTTTTTTTTTGCACATATTTCACCCAAAAATATTAAGAATACACCTAACAAATGACAAACAAGACATTTCATGTTAAAGCCCAGACTCTGCTGAAAAAAACAATATATCATTTTCCTGGGAAATCCCTTCAAAAATCACATTTGAACATGGGGAGCGCAAAATAGTGCAAAATGGTCTGGCAACAGAGTGTGACAAAAACTCCAGGTAGGCTGGCACTTAAAGGGTTAAAGGTATTTTAATGTGTCTATATGTACTTGATTATAATAAAACAGTGATTGTTTGATTAGATTTCAGTTGTGGTGGTGCCATATTCTTTCTGGCTTTTCTGGGGGGGGGGGGGGGGGGTGAGACCCTCCACTTTGTTTCTATTCCATGTAGTATAAGCCAGTTAGGCACACCCTTTTTACCATAGGCTGGTGCGGTCATTTCTTTTAGTTCTAGACTTTCCCTACATCAGACCGTCAAAGCTGACTGCACAGACAAATGAAGTCATTATTCACCCAAGTGTTTGAGGATCCCATGTGCAGTGGAGCTTTACCGGCATTCTTTATTGTGAATAGTCACTGTGTCACAACTCAATTTCTCTTGCTATAGCTGTTGAATACATTTGACACTGAAAGCAGTTATTAGTATGTTAACAGCCACGTAACAGACACATACACTGTCTGATGTCAGTGGTGGTTCCCCCTGCTCCTGCATGCCTGCACCACTAATAGTGTCCCTGGCACATCAGCAGCAAACAGAATGGCTGGGATAAAGGGGCCTCGATGCCTTGGCACCCAACGTGATCGCCCTGCTCACCCCCTCTAGTAGAAATAGCCCTGCTTTAAGCATTTGAGGGATTAGAAATTTAGGGTGTGTACCTAACTTCTAAAACAAATTATGCAAAATACTATAAATAATGATTTATAAGTGGGAAAGCCACTTTAGGGAGAGGCCCACCTTAGACCAAAGAGGTCAAAAGTACCCCCTATTCAAGGGTACAAGGTACAAGAACGTTACTAATGGAGAAGGGGGTCGATTCATAAAGAAGTAGAAATACTCCAACATGTCAGAAATGGCAAAAAAAGTAGTCTATTAAAATAAATGGGCGTTTTCATTTTGGTGCATTGTGGGGCTAGAAATCTATGGGCACCACAAAGCGCATGCATTGCGATAAAAGGCCCATACTCACAACTACCCCCCGTTCCATTGCCACTGGTCCCCTGCTGTCGTCCTGGCCTCCGTCCTCTGATGTGGCAGCCAGATCCTCTGCTTCAGCAAGGACTAGTGGAAGGATCCCAAGAGGTGGCTGCAGCAGTACCGGACTGGAGGAGGGTGCTTGCCGCTGTCGCCAGGAGCTAGAGCTCCTGCCACCACTGCCTGCACCTCCTCTTCACTGCTGCCTCGAGGTGCTAACACCGCTCTGGGGGATAGGAGTCAACAGGGCAGCATATATTATGTACTGCGCTGCGTCTGTGTGTTCCCATCGCAAAAGCACTTGGAAACGCAATGTGAAAGGGGCCTAAGAGTTGAAAAACATTCACTTTAGGTGAAAAAAGCATGAGAATGTCAACGGTTGCTGAATCATCCAACTAGGAAAAGACCATGGCAGGCAATGCACTTTTTACTGCTAACAATAGCAGAGAACGTTTTACTCCTCTTTACACTGTGCCATTGGCTTTCATTGTCTTCCTAGCTGGTGATTCAGCAACAGTGACATCATGCTCATGGTTTTTTTCTCCTAAAGTGAATTTTTTTACTACCAACAGAATTGTTTTCAACTCTTACTGAATTGAGTAAGTAAGTATTTATATGGCACATGCAGACCAAGAATAGCAGGCTAGACCAATTATTCTTAGTGAGCAAATCATCTCTTTGCTGCTTGTGCTACCTCAGGCGCTCAGAAAAGAACTGTGAGTGTTCTTTGCTTAAGGATAGCTTTTCATATTTACAGAGCCATGGCTTTCCTCTCGTGGACACGTACTTCAGGCTTATGCCACTGAGCACAAGACCCGAAGTTGATGGCTGTATGAGATGTTGAGTGTGCTGTAACAGAGTGGGTCTTCCACAAGTGGCAGCTGATAGCGGTAGGAATAGTATAAGCTATACTCAAGCATTGCACTCTCGCTTGTTTTGCGTTTGAGGTATCATAGAGACAAAACTAGATGATTTGCATGGCTCCGCTTATTAAACCAGACTTCCACCCTAAATAAGATATAATAGAAAGGTTAATACGTGACTAACATTGTAAATTATATTAATTTTAGATGCTGGGGAATAGTTTTTTAAGGGTTTGGGCTTTTCAATAAATTATGCTGAAGGTCCGGTTTAAAAAGGACCAAAACCCACCACGATCGGCCTGGGAATCTATAATATTCCCAGGCCAATTGATTACCTCCCCCCCGGGGAATTCAAAATCGGGATGCCCCGCTGTGTGAAACCCCCCAGATCGCCCCATACACTTACCTTGTTTCCCAGTCCAACGGCGCATGCGTGAGCCACGGCCGCATCCCTGCTATCCCTCTAGCAGGGCACGTGTCCACGCCAGGTATTTGTGAATGGCCAGCACAGGCACACTCCCTGTTAAAAGGTAGCAGGGGATGTGGCTGCCAGCGCACTCTGCGCCGCTGACCTTAGACGAAGTGAGCTCCAAGCGTGCTAATTGGGTTTTGGTCCACTTTAAGAATGAGTCTAGCCTGTTGTTCTTGGTCATATGTAGGAAATGCTCTTTATCTTATCAAGCGTCAAATCCAAACTCTGGATTCACACTGCACTTGACACAGATTTGCGTTTGACATTTAAAATTGAGGGATGTGTTCTGGGCAAACAGCACCAACTTTTTTTCAAATTGACCCTCACCGAAGCGCACAGATGTGAACAGATATCAGTATTGCAGAGCTGTATTCTTCAGCTTAACTGGCGGCCATGCTTTTAGGCAAAAAGTGTGAGCCTATATTAATCATCTAGAGGAATGCTAGTCTATGCACTCATATTGGAGGTCATGAGAGATCCTCATTATTGTTCCCACAAGAGTTTCCCCTTTGTATGACTATTATTGCTAGATTCAGTTTGAACATCTGTATGTTTCCAGGCTAAATCTACATGTGGATCCTTATTTTCCTTTGTTCTGATTTTTGTAGAATATTGTTATTTTCTGATTAAACCGGCCCTTCACCATGATTTATTGAAAATCCCAAACCCTTATAAAACTATTCCCCAGCATCTAAAATTAATATAGTTTAAGTTTTTAGTCACTTATTATTCTTTCCCCCATTGGGCTGCAACTCTGTTCAGGACTTTAGGATACGGGCGCCGCCATCTTGATTCAGAAGCATCACACTTACTGAGGAGAGAAGAGGAGGATAAAGTACAGGGGGGTGGGTTATAGCTGTGCTTTGCTCAGACAGAGCAGAGCTGTGGTCAGGAAAAGGTCAGCAATCCCAGAATGCAGAGCAGCACAGTCAGAAAGCACTTCCTGTTTGCAGGCTGCCTGATGTTCCATTAGCCGCCATCTCGGATGTTTAAAGTCTCATAACATGCAGTAGATGCAGGTAGGATGATTTTCAATGTGGGCAATCTGTATGTAAAGGGTGTGGGAAACATTTAAGATAGGCTCTAATTTAGGGTGAAGGAACACTTTAAGGAGAACCAGTTTTAGCTTTGATGCTGAAGGATCCAAGACAATCACCTTATTCCACATTGGAAGCTTGATTTCTAACCGTCCCTACAGGGCACTGGTTTTATACGCAGTGCTAATGACTGCTAACTACCTGAAACAGCTGTTTGCAAAGGGCTTTGTCATTTTGGGCTGTATGTCTGGTTTAAAGTATTTAGGATGCACAGTTTGCCACCGGGGCATGAGTAAAATGTACATGGTTCTGACCACAGCCCTTAGAAGTAAAAAAAAAAGCATCTCTTCATAGTAGCGATGACATGTTAATACCTTCTGTTTAAGAAAGCAGTGCTATACATCAAAGAACAGTGAAACTTCACATTAACAGCAGCTTTTACTCCTCTCCCCCCTCCTCCCTTCCTCAGTGGTCTGGATCCAATGTTAACCCCTTCCTGAGCATTTCTCAAACTAAACTATGCAATCTAGGAATAAATATATGTATTTAATGCATTTTTAATTTTATTACAAGAAAATATAAAATGGGATTTCCCAAAAAATAAGATAGTGTTTTTTATCCGAAAGTGGCACTAGGGATTTATTTTCAGGATTTTTTTTTTTTTTTCTGGCAGCAACATTGTGCTAGGCTTCTGGCGGTATTTGAGCGGCAGCAGCCCGGGGGACATCCATGTCTCCTCCTGCATCGAGCTTGTCTCACTGGGGGGCTGGGTTGGAGAGCTTCTTTGGAAATGGGGACCAGCAAGATCACACCTTGCAAGCTTGCCTGATTCATTTGATGTACCCTCGCTCTTCGTTATAGCCGCTTCGTCCCTCTGCTGTAGCCTGGTAGCTGAATTATAAAATGGAACTGGATCTTATTTTCGGGGGTAGGGTTTATATTTAAAGCATTGGTGAAAATGTTGAAAAAATCATACTAGGCGTAATATTGAGGTAGGTCTTATTTTCAAGGAAGCACAGTAAGTAGCTCCCTCTAATTGCAATAATGTAACAGAAACACAAGGTATAAGGCAGCAGAATGTTTTATTAGTAGTACACACAAGAAGGTATCAGTCTATCCACATACTGTATCAAGAAGACCTGACACTTCACCCAACCCTGCTGCACACTAGTTTTAAAGCGTCCCCTCATATTGCAGTGGTGTAACAGAAACACAATAGAAGATAACAGAACTACTTACAAGAAAGAGTAACTTTCAAATGTTGGACTATCCACATACTGTTCAAAGAAGACCTGTCGCTGCATCCACCCTGCTGCGCACTAGTTTCAAAGTGTCCCTTTATATTGCAATGGTGTATCATAAGTATAAGACAGGAAAACACTTTGTTAATACTAGTTTTAAATCGTCCCATTAAAGAGGATGGAAACCCATCCGCTCAATGTGTGCCCCCCGCACCCGAGCAGCTGGGCGCTGCTGTTACCTCGGCGGTGGCATGGTTTTCAAAGAAAACCAGGCTTTTCCACCACCGAATTGCTGCTGTGGGGAGGTGCAGCTGGCTGGGCACATCACGCAACGGGGACCTGCCGGGGTCAGGTAAGATCATCAGCGCCCCGGGAGGTTTCACAAAGTGGGGCATCCAGTGTAGGATGCCCTGGGGGTAGGCTAGTGACTGGCACTGGAATCTTTTGGATTCCAAGGACCGGCTGTGCGGGTTTTTACCTGCTTTAAATTGCAGCAATTTAACGTACAAGACAGCAGAAATCTTTACTGTAGTTTATGGAAGTATTACTTTTGAAGGTCTGGTCATCCACATACAAAGACCTATCACTTTAGCCACTTCAATTGTTTGAAACTCAAAGCGTTAGGAGCGAATTCAAGATTTGAAAGAAATGAACTATGAGTTAAATATTGTTTATAGTTCTATGGTGCTTAGGAAAGAATCAGTTATCAATTCATTGCTTCCGGTCTTTTGGACACAAACATCAAAATGATCCAACCTAATTATTTTCATGCAGCATGTTCCTTAATATTTCCCTGAGTAACGATCCTTCTCATTAAACCCAAACCAGAATAAGTAACCCTTACTAAAGGGTTTGGGTTTAATGAGAAAGATAGGTACACAGGGCAAGTTGAATAAAAACTGGACGAGCTTAGAAGCCAATTTTTACAAGGATGACTGAGGCAGCCGTTAGATCTCAGTAGCAGGCATGGGCTTACCTAGAGAACATAGGCCTGAGAAATTAATTTCCCCTGCAGCCATCATGCTGTGGCTATAGCATTGCAGGGGCAGAGCATGGGCTGGGATATCTTGGCTGGAGGGTACTGTGCAGCCAGGTATGGGGAGAGGGGTTTTGGGTGGTGGAAGGGTGTATTATGAGAATGAGAGATAGGATTTGATTGAGGTGTGCCTTGTTTAGACCAATCAACTTCAAAGCAATATGGCTCACCAGAAATTCTGTCTGTGCTTCCTATGGCCAGTCCAACTGCATACTGGCAGCAAGGCTTGAATATAGTACAGAAGTACTTAATAATCTGTTTAAGGCATAGACGATGAGGTTGGGTTGCCGGGTAGACTAAAAGTAACAAGAAATAAAGACTTTCCCATGGTGGAAGTTCATCAGTCTATGGGACAACTGAAAACAGCCGAAGGTAGGCTTTCTAGAGAAGCATAAACCAGGGGGAGATAACAAAACTAGACCAGTGTATGGTACTTGTTATCAGAATGAGATGAGGCTTGTCATAATCATGGGTCAGCAACACAATTGCACAGGACTTTAGGAAGAGAAATTGTATCAGCATAACACTTTAGATCAGATAAGAAGAGGTGGACACCCAGATAATAGGCCAAGCTATAGAAAGATAGATAGATGTCACAGTATAGCAGAGAGCCAAAGGAACAGGATGGAGCATGACAGAACACAAAATAAATCATGGGCCTTGTTACCAATATGATGAGATGTTTTAGTCTGTGTCTCTGGTAAAGTATATACAAACTAAACATTTAAAGCGGACCTTGAGTCAAAACCTGCAACTGGTGACATAAAGCTTATTGAGAGAGATTAACACCATGCAGATGTTTGGAATAGCAGACAGATTCTGCACTCTGAAACATGCATGTCAGCAGCCATCTTGCCACACACAAGAAGAAGCTGATTCTGAAAAACAGTCTATCAGTCAAAATTGCCTCATAACTCAATGTGCGATCATCTCTTATTTCCAGCCAGAAATAGAAAACCTTCAGCTTCATCATTGACTTAAATACATTGTATACATTGTATCCTCTGACTGCTTGCCTTTTCGGCAGCTGCCGCCATAGAGGTACATTGTTACAGCTTCCCGCACACAGATTTCTTTTGCTATATTAGCTGTTTATTCAGTGTAAAAATGACAGTCAAGCTTCTCCTTGTTTTTGAGGCATATATCTCTCACAATTTGGTGCGAATTGCAGCTGACACAGCACCCCCCTCCCCCATATTATGTGTAAGCAGAACTATCAGGTGTGTGGCAAGATGGCTACCCCCATGTAATTTTAGAGTGAATAATCTTTATGCCATTCCACAACATCTGCATGGGGCTAAGCCCTCTCAAGCTGCTCATGCTACTGATCATAAGAGGGAATCAATTCACTAAACTTTCCTTTTTTGGCTGAAGGTATGTGTGGGTAATTTACTGTTTATATTTTTTAATAGTATTTGTTTTTTTATGTCAATGTTTGCAAGACCTTTAACTTTGCAGACAATCGTAGAGCCTCTAAAACCAGTTAGGAAACACTATGGAAAATACTTTTCTTTACACTCCTTTTATTTTACTATTCTAGAAAATAAACTCAAATGTGTCAACAAATACCTGATCTGCCGACGGGTGGGTTTTGACTGCTTTCACAGTTGTTTTGGAGGTTTTTTTTTTTTTGAAATGCATAGCGATAGATACACAGACTCCATTGAGAAGCACTCAAGTCATATTTGGCATCGTTCTCCGTAGCAACATTTGCCTTAATGTAAAGGCCCCAATATTTCACTGGCCATGCCAAAGGAAATAAGCTAAGGCGCAGCTAGAGCTTTACCTTACATGAACCTGCTTTTCCACCCTGTTTCAATATTCAGGCATTTTATTTAAACAGCTGGGATGTCTGGAAGTTGGCACTTTACACCTGCTAAGCTCAAAGGGTGGATTTTTGGGAAGGAAAACCACAATTTCACCACAGATGTTGCTGTGCCGAATAGCCAAAATGAACAAATCACTATATATTTTAACATCTGATACAGAGAGAGAAGCACGAGGCGAAAAGATAATGAGCTACATTGTATTAGGCGCATATGGACATGTGCTCTGAATCAGTTTTCCATATCTTCGGGAACATTAGCTAACTGGGAAGCATGCATCCATGTACGTATAGAAATGTCTTGTGCTAGCCAGATGCTATCCCCACAACTGTACTTGCTGGCTTTTATGCTGTAGATCTAAAGTCGGTGCAAGACAATTTAGTTTTATCTTTTACAGGCATATTTGCATGATTGCAGAGAAGACAAGCGAAACATCAGCCAAAGGCTATTTTTCGATCTGGTTTGGGCGAGTTAGGTCCTTTGTCATTTTTGTTTTAGTGTCACAGAGACTGTAAGTGTTGTGAAACCTTACCAGCTCAAGAAAACCTGCCACTTTTATTTAAAAAAAAAACCTGGAAGAATGACTGTTCCAATTATTTTAAATGGCACTTGAATGTGCGAATGGTTGCGCAAGTGGTGCAGATAGTGCTCGCTCCCAGAGGCCCAACCAGCAGAAGGAAATATGGCGGCAAGCAGCACCGGAATTGCCTGGCATTGGATTGCGGGCCAGGTAAGTGTTTTTTTTATGTCACCCTCTGCTGCCCTGTCTCGGCATTAGGGGAGAGGGGGTGGATTTAAAAAAATGGGCTATCTGTCTAGTCCAGTCTACTGTGGGATATATGTGTCTGCTACCATGTGGAGGCCAAGTGGTGGGTTGTGTCATTAGTCAGCATGCCTCAGCAGAGTGGAATGAAGCACCAAATGGTAAAAGCTGTGTTAGCGGAGAGGCTCCACTGTTTGTCAGCTCAGGAACTTGTCACGCCCTCGCTATAGCAGTGAATAGACAGGGTGTGCTAGCATGACGAATTAAAGGCGGGGGCCACCTTTCATGGCAGGAGCTGTGACTAGGGCCTAGGTGGAGCAGGACTCAGATCAGATCAGTGGAGCAGGACTAAGATCAGATCAGGTGAGATCTGGAGCCCCAAACTACCAGTAATGATCTGCGGGGGCATAAAAGGTGAGTATAGAGTTTGTTTGTTCTTGACTGGGCAATTAGTTTAGTATCTTACATGTTTTTTGAAGAACAACTATCGTTCACCAGGTCTTCTGGAATCGGGCTGAATATATATTCTTAGTTTACAGTACGTCCTGCTCCAAATCTAATACTTACAGTTGGGATATACTCCGCCAGATGGCGCTGGACTGCAGAGACATCGAAAATAGGCTCCTCCCGGCCCCTCAAATACCCAGGGACCTCCCTCAAATCCCCTGAATTTCTCTGCAGTCTGGCTGCGAAGGACGAGAAATTGGCTCTCTACTCGCAGGTGAGCGGGGTTATTAACCTGCGGCCCTGTAGGACTATTCCCACCCATTCCACTAGTAATATGCCTCCCAGCCTTGGCTGCGCTGGTCGGGTGAAGGTAGGCAGCACCGCCGTTGGTGCTTAGGAGCGGGTAGGCGGTTCAGGCTTATGGTGAGCCTCTATGGGAGGCCCCTCCCACACTATTGCCCCTACCTATCGGTGGGCCCTGTTTAAGTGGCCGCCGTCCTCCCTCATCCTCCTTGTAGTCTTCGGGGGAAAAGGGGGGGGGTGTATGTGTATAGATATGTATGTTATGCAGTCTGTGCTTTAACTTTTCACGTCTTTATTCTTGTGTCAGCCGCCGCGCTGACTTGTCTTTTCAAATTACCGCCGTCGCGCGCTGACTTTGTTCCGCGCTTGGCGGCGGCATTACCTCAGGCGCTGGTGCGCCATCATTGGCTGTTGGCCTTTCTGGCTTTGCGCTCTTCGGGGGGGCGGGGCCCGTCTTTGGCGCGTTCCGCGTCATCGCTATTATTGGCCCGCCCCTCGAGGTATACCGATGCCATCTTTTCTGACTTGGTTGGCCTATGCGCGACGGACTCCTACCTACCGCGGTCCGTAAGTGCCCTCGCGGGCGGCTTTATCTGCTTCACTTTTGTTACGATGTACTTAAGGTCTTGTCTGCTTATGTCTTTCAGGCGTGACGAACCCTCCTTGGCTTCTCCCGGCCCTGTTTTAGTATATTGCTTATAGGCCTTGTAAAAATTATACTCCCACGTCCCTAGCGGGTTATTGGGGCATCCAGGGTTGCTATATAGCGTTATTCCCTATCGGCATATAGCACCGCTATGATCACCATATGGAGGCATCCCAGGATAATGTGACCGGGGTCCCTTCGGGACAAGACCGGCTGTGTGTAGCGTGTGGGCAGCCTCATGCTGACGCTGACAAGGCGCGGGTGTGTGTACCCTGTGCTCAGCAGGTGCTTGCATTGCAATCTGGCCTGCCAGTGGCTGCACCTCGTTTCACTTCACCTACTCCCCCAAGCTTAAATCTCACTCCTGTTGAGTTGCATACTAGTGGGGATTCTCAGCCTGATGTGTCTTCTAGACTGGCTACTGTTGAACAGATTATTGCGAAGTCTTTAGCGCGTAAGGCCCCTGCTAAGAAGCGGCACTTGACGCCTAATGTTGCTGTTTTCCCTATGGGAACTGAGGAGTTTATGAATCTGTGTGGCTATACCCTGTCTGATGAAGGGGAGCTCTTTTCTGATTCAGGCTCATCTGATGAGAGACCAAGGGGTCATGACGATTCTGGCTCTGACCCCTGGGCCCCGGATGACACTGACAGATTATTGACCCAGATTTTTGAGGTTCTGTCTATCTCTCTCCCTGTTGAGGCTCCCAGGCAAAGAGGGGAGCTTTTCCATACAGCAAGATCACGTTTGGAATTTCCAGAGCAGGGAGCTCTTTTCTAATTCAGGCTCATCTGATGAGAGACCAAGGGGTCATGACGATTCTGGCTCTGACCCCTGGGCCCCGGATGACACTGACAGATTATTGACCCAGATTTTTGAGGTTCTGTCTATCTCTCTCCCTGTTGAGGCTCCCAGGCAAAGAGGGGAGCTTTTCCATACAGCAAGATCACGTTTGGAATTTCCAGAGCAGGCACATTTCCATAACCTTGTGCTCAAGGAATGGGAGCGCCCCAGTAAACTTCCCGGGGTTCCAAAGAGTTGGGATAGGAAGTATCCCTTTCCTGCTCCCCCCCCCCCCCCCCCCGAGGTGGATGCCCCGATCCTAGGGCTATCTAACACCTCTGTCATGCATTCCCCTGATTCGACTACCCTGCGGGATTCCGAAGACCGGCGTATTGATCAGCTGGCATCCCACGCCTTTGCATGTGCGGGGACGGCGCTGCGCCCGGTCTGTGCCTCTGCCATTACTGCTGTGGCCACTAGAACCCTTATCAGGGATTTGCTTGATAGTGCCCCTGATGAATTGCCTTGTGAGGTGTTTAATGCACTCTCCAGTTGTGATGTTTTTGTAAACTTTGTACTATCAACATTGGATGACACCATCAGAATGTGTGCCAGAACTTCTGCCCTCGTGGTGGCTATACGCGGCTCGGTTTGGCTGCGCCAGTGGGCTTCTGACAACGCTGCCAAGAAGGCCCTCACTGGTTTTCCCTTTAAAGGACTGCGTCTGTTTGGTGACCGCCTGGACCTTTTTGCTAAGGGAGGCAGGTTACCCCAGCGCAGGCGGCAACCTCGGCCCTTTCGGAGTCAGGGTTCCTTCTCCTCCCCTTACCATGGTGCAAGACAGGGAAGGGGGGTCTCTTTCCCTGGGGCCCAGGGAAATTTCTGGGGTAGAGGCAGAGGACGTGGACGTCCTGGCTCCTCCTGGGGTCCCAAAGCTAAATCCTCTCCCAAGCCCCCTCAGGCATGATGGGGCGCCCTCACCCATCCGGGTGGGGGGACGGCTGCAGCACTTCGCTCACGTCTGGAGGCTTCATGTCTCAGACCGGTGGATTCAGGAGGTAGTGTCCTCCGGTTACAAGTTGGAGTTTGCTGCCGATCCCCCTCCAAGATTCATCAGATCTCGGATTCCTCAGGACCCTGTGTCAGCTCAGGAGCTAGTGCAAGCAGTACAAGGCCTCCTGGAGCTGGGGGTCATATGCCAGGTCCCTTTAAGAGAAAAAGGCAAGGGCTTTTATTCCAACCTATTCACAGTACCCAAATAGGATGGTTCTGTCAGGCCCATCCTGGACTTAAAGATCCTCAACAAGTTTGTCAGGGGAAGGTGCTTTCGCATGGAGACTCTGCGCTCTGCCATCAGTTGCCTGTGCCAAGGGGATTTCATGGCTTCTGTGGACATCAAAGATGCTTACCTTCATATTCCTGTGTTCCCAGGTCATCAAAGGTTCCTCAGGTTCGCTCTGATGGATCAACACTACCAATTTGTGGCCTTGCCCTTCGGCCTCACTTCAGCTCCCAGGGTGTTCACCAAGGTGCTGGCTGGCGTGATGTCTCTGCTCAGATGTCAGGGTGTCCGCGTGCTTCCCTATCTGGACGACATCCTCATCACTTCCCAGTCTCTACATCAGGTTGAGTTGGATACTCAGCTGGTGGTGTCCACTCTGGAGTCATTTGGATGGGTGATCAACCACCCCAAGTCCTCACTGTCCCCTTCCTTGGTAACTCCATTCCTAGGAATGATTCTGGATACAGTTCAGGCAAGGATCTTCCTTCCTCAGCAGAAGGTGGACAGTCTGATTGCACAGGCTCAGTCCCTCCTAGCTTGTCCCATCCCTCCATCAGGCAAGGGATGCAGCTGGTGGGCCTGATGGTGGCGTGCTTCGAAGCGGTCCCTTATGCTCAGTTCCACTTGAGGCCTTTGCAACTTCACCTATTGTCTGTATGGGACAAGGACCCAGCGTCCCTGGACAGGGTCTGTGTGCTCTCCCCCCTGGTCAGGAGGTCCCTCTTGTGGTGGATGGACTCCAGGAACCTGTTGGGGGGCAGATCCTTTCTTGCCCCTTCCTGGGAGACGGTCACCACGGATGCCAGTCTCTCAGGTTGGGGGGGTTTCTGGAAGTCCCTGCGGTTCCAGGGGAGGTGGGGCCCTCAGGAGGCCCACACACCTATCAATGTCTTGGAGCTGCGAGCGATCAGGTTAGTTCTGGCTCTCTTGACTACTCATCTTCAGAGCCTGCCTGTTCAGGTGCGCTCGGACAACCAGACGGCAGTTGCCTACATCAATCATCAGGGAGGGACCCGGAGCAAGGGGGCCTCCAGGAAGCATCTCTGATCCTGACTTGGGCGGAGGCCAATGTCCCCTGCATTTCAGCTGTGTACATCCCGGTGGAAAATCACCTGGCGGACTCTCTGAGCAGGGGGACCTCTCGCCAGGGAGAATGGTCCCTATGCAGCAGGGTGTTTCAATCTCTGTGTCACCATTGGGGCCAACCAGATGTGGATCTGTTTGCGTCCCGCCACAATCACAAGCTTCCATCTTTTGTCTCTCTGTCCAGGGATCCTCTGGCCCTGACCTCGGATGCGCTAGCAATGTCATGGAAGGACTTTCAGTTCCTGTATGTCTTCCCCCCAATTCCCCTGCTGGGCAGGGTTCTGCGCAAGATTGCTCTGGAAGGGGTGCCAGCAATTCTGGTGGCCCCCAGGTGGCCAAGAAGAGTGTGGTTCGCAGACGTGGTACAGCTGGCAGTAGATCAGTACGCTCTGGGTTCACTACGCCATCCCAATTTACAAACTCTGACTTTGACAGCTTGGCTGCTGAAACCTCCATCTTGATGGAGAAGGGGCTGTCTTCCTCAGTTGTGGATACTTTGATTAAAGCTAGGCAGAAGTCTTCCTCTTCCATTTATTACAGGGTTTGGCTTGCCTACATTGACTGGTGTGAGTCTAAGTCTCTTCCCTGTCGTGTGTTCTCTATTCCCAGGATTCTGGAGTTCCTGCAGCATGGGTTGGAGATGGGTCTCCAACTCAGTACTCTGAAGGGTCAGGTGTCTGCCCTGGCTATTTTTTTCCAGAAGTCCTTTGCTCAGCACCCTCTGATCAGGACTTTTTCCCAGGGGGTCACTCATGTGCGTCCCCCACGTAAACCTATGGTGCCTGTTTGGGATTTGAACTTGGTTCTGTCAGCCTTGCAGGGTGCTCCCTTCGGACCTGTGCAGGATGCTGCCTTGGCCATTTTTACGCTCAAGGTTGTGTTTCTGGTGGCTATCACTTCTGTCAGGTGTGTGTCTGAGTTGGCGACGCTGTCCATTCAGCCCCCTACTATGAGAGACACCAGGACAAGGTGATGTTTCGTTTCATACCTGATTTTCTGCCTAAGGTAGTGTCTGCCTTTCATTTGAATCAGGATATTGTTCTTCCTTCTTTGTGCCCTAATCCTAGCAATGCTAAGGAGAGGGTTTTGCACTCTTTGGATGTGGTTAGGTGTCTGAAGTCCTAACTGGTGGCTACTGCACCTTTCAGTAACACTGATGCTCTTTTTGTGGTCCCTTCTGGTCCTAGGAAGGGTTTTGGCTCCTGCCAAGTCTACTATCAGCAAGTGGATTCATCAGGCTGTGATTCAGGCCTACTCTGCTAAGGGGAAGAATTGGGCTTTTCAGCACCAGGCTTCTGTTGAACAAGTTTGCAAGGCTGCTACTTGGTCTTCTGTTCATACCTTTTCAAAGTTTTACAAGGTTGATGTTAGGGCCTCAGCTGACGCTGTTTTTGGCCGAAAGATTATGCAGGCGGCAGTGGTTTAAACTGCCTGCTGCTGATTTTTCTTGGGGATCCCACCCTACTTTATGGACACTGCTATTGGATGTCCCAACTGTAAGTTTTAGATTTGGAGCAGGACGTACTGTATACTAAGAATAATACAATTCTGTGATTACTCACCTGTAGAATTGGTATTATGAGTATACAGTATGTCCTGCTCCAACCCACCCTTGGTTTGCATTTTCTTGGATCCCCTGTATGGTGATTGTTATCATTGTTATAATTGATAGTTTGGATTGTGTAATGCTCCCGGCTTCTCCTTAACTGCTTTTCAATGCTGGGGATTTGTGGGAGGTGCCTGGGTATTTGAGGGGCTGGGAGGAGCCTATTTTCGATGTCTCTGCAGTCCAGCGCTATGTGGCGGAGTATATCCCAACTGTAAGTATTAGATTTGGAGCAGGACATACTGTATGCTCATAATACCAATTCTACAGGTGAGTAATCACAGAATTGTATTTTTCATTACAAACTTCTCTGCCTCTCAGCTGTTAACTCTGATACATTTTGATACTGCATAGCAAACACAACTGAGTGGCTGTTAGTTTGTGATATACTGTAATGATTTTTTTTTATTACACAATGTATCTCAATGTAATATGTTTACCCCGCAGTAGTAGAAAGTAACAGATTTATTTTTATTCCAAACAGAGCTATACGCCGTATATTACTATGCTCAGCCTACAGGCTGGGAAGATACGTTTTAAGACGGTCTTGGGGTTTCCCAGGATGATCAAAATCCCGGATTTGCAAAGGAGTTTGTATTTTTTTTAAATATTTTTTTTTCCAGTGTTATATTGTCTGTGTAAAATTGAATCCAATAGAATTATCATCTTTTTACGTCAAGTACCCCCTAGAGACAAGAAGACCCAGGGCCTTGTAGCACTCTTAAAGATGCAAGAATATACCAGATCTGTCAGACACCCCACAATATAGCTGTGCACCCCCTGGAGTACACATACTACAGGTTGAGAAACAGGGAACTAGAGAAAGGATATACCAAATTTACCTGCATACTTTTCATGTCAGTTAAAGATTGAAAGAGCCCTTGTGTTTGCATTGAAAACCCTGCTGCTGATTATCACAGACAAAACAAAGGTTCAGCAAGGGGAAGGGTGAGTAGTCTGGACTTGTCCTGCTCTCTTCCCAGATTGCAAATAGATTGCAAATGTCATGTTTGGCTTGGGGTAATGGAGTGAGGTCTGCCAGAGGCCTTTTCTGTGGGTGCTATTTTAAAGTTCACTGAGAAATGTCTGTCAGGCTGACATTGCGCGTTGTATGTATTGGCATATCTCATTACAGCTCTGGTTTTACTCAGGCTTTTTATTACCCTTACTTGAGATTATTGAGAAGTACACTCCTCTCATAGTAAACTCTTGATATTCTCTAATCATAATAGATGTATCTTCTGTTAAAGACCACTGGCAGCCTAATCAATAGTCAGCCATTTTTCGCCCTATAACTTAAAGTGGACCAACACCCAGGATTTTCACTATCCTGGGTGTTGGTCCACCTCCGATCGGGGTGCCCCGCTGTGTGAAACCCCCCAGAAAGCCCCTAAAATCGTACCTTATCGGCGACGGACAAGCGACGGATAAGCCGCCGCCGCCTCTCGCGCGTCCCTCTTACAGAGGTAGCGGAGGCGGCGGCTTATCCGTCGCTTGTCCGTCGCCGATAAGGTAAGTTTTTAGGGGCTTTCTGGGGGGTTTCACACAGCGGGGTATACCGATTTCAGATGCCCCGCGGGGAGGGAGCTGATCGGCCCGGGAATCTTATAGATTCCTGGGCCGATCAGGGGTGGGTGTTGGTCCACTTTAAAGAGGGACAAAACCCTGGATTTTCATGGGTCTTTTTCCTTCTCCAAGTCGGGGTGCCGTGCTGTGTGTATCCCCCTAGATCACATGTAAACTCGCTTTTTCATGGTGAATGCATGGACTCCCAGCCAATCACAGCCGCGCCTTCTATTCAGCTTTTGCTTTGCTGCTGTCACATGTTCCCCACTTGCAAGTGCATCAACCAATCGAAGGGCTCTTTGTCATCTATACATTGTGCTGCTGTGTGGAAACCCCCAGGAAGCCCCAAAAAAACTCACATTGCCACTCTCCAATGACGCATGCACAGGCTCTCATCCAGTGACAATGAGCTATGACATCATTTGGCAGGCAGCTCTCATTCTAATCAGTGGGAAGCGCGCATTGCCGCTTCCCTGGCCGTGCATATGCTCCTGGCCCTACCTATCTGAATGGCTGGGGTGGGACTGCTCACACAATGCTGGGGATGCCGGGCATGCAGCAGAGCATGCTCCCCATTGTAAACAATGAGAGACGCTTTCCGACTCATTGGATGAGAGCCTGCGCATGCACCATTGAAGTGTGGCAAGGTGAGTTTTTGGGGGGCTTCCTAGGGGGTTTCCCACAGCAGAACATCCCAATTTGCGATACCCCGGAGAAAATTTTAATGTGTTAAGTAAGTACGTACCTTTGGCACACTGCACAGCCAACTGGGCTGCATGGAGGCAACCTATTGCTGTCTCCTTCCTTACTGAACAACAGGTCAGATGTTCTTAGGGATAAGCCATTCAGTACACCTTCTCCCAGAGTTAGGAAGTATTGTTAAAGCTGTGTTAAAACTCTCATGTGTGCGCTGTTAGAAACCTCCCAATAAAAAAATAAGTTCATTTGCTTTGCTTCTATAATCATACCATAGTCAGTTAAGATCCTGACACCAGTTAATGTGCTTGCTAAGGTCACCTCCGTTGGTCTTTCAAAGGCTTTGGGGCAGTAAGGAATGACCTAGTGGTGCATATGCCTTTTCTTCTAGGATGTATATTTAACATTGTGCACACCTAGCAGTTGTGAACAGATACCTATCGCTACTATAACCAATACAAATTGTATTCATGCAATACCAAGTGACCTCGGAGCAACCTTCCCATAGCTTTTTGTGCTTGTTGGTGACCTGTGTAAAACAACATAACAGTTTATGTGAGCCGAGAGCTGATTGTTAGCAGGCTTTAATTTGTAAAATTGTAACAAAGATGCTCCGCGCACCCTCCCCTTTTTCTCCTTTCTATCACACCAACCCTAGCGACAGACCCCCGGCTGGTAATGATTGCCTTGTGAAAACATTTCGACAACATTCTGCCTTTCAGCAGTAGTCAAAACTCAATGCTCGGTGGTGGGGGGATGGTCTAGCAGAGGCGGCAGGAGAATAACCTTTGGGATAATTTTCTATGACGTAACTATATGAGCCACCCATCTAATCATAGTATATATACTCACTATAAAATAAAGTCTCAGATACTGTGAAAATGGTGTAATTTGAATAAGCCAAATTTACAAACTAGATTGTAGGAGTAATAATAGAAGGGGACCCGGTCTAAGCTGCCTCCGCCTGCCTTGCTGCATGTATGGTAATAGCACCAGACTGGTGCAGCCTCAGAATGCAGAAAGCCTTCCTTTAGCTGCTTAGGCGCTAGCAGAGCCGAGTTAAATTGAGAACGCTGATTGGCTGAGTGAGCTCGGTTTTGCCCGTGCCAGGAAGGTGAGGGATCCTGGGGGATACACACAGAGGGGCATCCTAAATCAGGATTCCCAGATGTTGCTCCTACTTTCCTTTAAAATATAAATTAGAATTAACATTAGCAACAATCAAATGCTACTTTGATTAACTGTCTTACTTTATACTGAGAAATCAGTAGATATTACTACTAATTACAGCTTGGCACTGGGTGAGAACACTGCTAACATGATGAAATATACCTGCCAGGAGGTGATCCTATTCTCTCCCGGAGAGTCACCAACATGTCGTGTTTTATCAATCTCCACATAAGGGTCGATTCAGCACTTTATTTTTTTACTCACATTTTTTTGGGAGAAAAAACACCTTTTCTTATGACTTTTTCCGTCGGTGCAAATCAGCACCATATTTAGCTGTGCAATTTTTTTAAATGTTCACAGCTAAATATGGATCTGAATTGTACAAGGGAAAAAATCACGAGAAAGCTTTTTCTCTCAAAAAACATGATTCAAAGAAATTAGGGGATGAATCAACAGTATAGCTGACTCTACAGCTCTTACTGAGAACTATTTGTGCACTTGTGAACTAATTTACTGTGCATTGTCAGTGGCTCTCGAGGAGAGGGTTGGGGAACACCTATAGTAACAAGTACCACATTTTTCGCCCCATAAGATGCACTTATTTCGCCCAAAAGTGGGAGGAAAATGTCAGTGCACCTTATCGGGAGAATGTGGGCAAAAATAATAAGGAAAAAGTTAACTTGCCTCTCCATCGCTCGCGCTGTCCCAGAAGAGGTGGAGGCTCCTTCTCTGTGACGCCAGCACACACAGACACTGGCCTGTTACAGTGGTGGGCGTGACCGATGCTCAAGCATCGGCCACGCCCACCGCTATACCAAGGGCGGGTGTTCATGCTGTGTGATGGCACCGCAGAGAGCGAGGAAGCGGCAGAGGCAGCTGTATCTGCAGGTACAGGCGCCACGGAGAAGGCGGCAGATACAGCTGCCTCCATCGCTGCCTCTCTGCGGCACCAGCATACAGAGTGAACACACGGCCTTATACAGTGGTGGGCGTGGCCGACGCTCGCTATACGCTCGCCCACTATACTAAGCCGTGTGTCTGTGTGTGAAGACAGCGCGGAGGATTAAAAGGTGAGTTTACTTTTTTTTTTTTTTTTTACTTTTGCCTTTAGGGAATGGGATGCCACACTACCTATATGGGAATGGGATGCCACACTACCTATATGGGAATGGGGAATGGGATACCACACTGCCTATATAGAAATGGGGAGGGATGCCACACTGCCTATATGGGAATGGGAGGGGGGATGCCACACTGACTATATGGGGAATGTCACACTGACTATATGGGGAATGGAATGGGGGGATGCCACACTGCCTATATGGGGAATAGGAAGGGGGGGATGCCACACTGCCTATGGGGAATAGGAAGAGGGGAATTCCACACTGCCTATGGGATGGGGGCATCCCACTTCTTTTGGGAATGGGATGGGGGCATCCCACACTGCCTAAGGGAATGGGAGGGGGGCATGCCACACTGCCTATGGGAATGGGATGAGGGAACGTCACACTGCCTGTAATTGGGTGTTTTAGCACAACATTTGGCTTAGAATATTTTTTTCTAGTTTTCCTTCTCCAAATCCTAGGTGCGTTTTATTGGCAGGTGCGTCTTATATGGCGAAAAATACGGTATATTTGCTTATTTGACATAAGTTGTCATATTGAATTCTGGGATGTACCCAGAGACCCCCTCTAATGAAAGGGGTAAGACACAGGGTTAATTCTTCTCTGAGCAAATACAGGCTGTTTTTACTGGACATGGAAGTCCTCATTAAATCTGTTGATTGAGGTTACAAATGAAATGACAGAATATTGAGACCAAAGGTTGAAGAACGTTAAATTTAGACTAGGTTAACCACGTCTGAACATCAAATGGCTCCAGGAACATTTTGTGTTTTGCCCCAAAATGATACTCAGCAGTAGTTACAACCGTAAAATAAACGCTTGGCCTGGGAAGTAATATCTTTTAACTTCGCATCATATTTTGATGTTCTAGCTTCAAACATTGGCACATGCTTAAAAGAGACATTATGTAACATTGCTTAACATTTGGGCATGGGCCCCATACACCCTGCTTTGCTTTGTAATGGTCGGGTTCCTGAAATACACTCTTTTCATATCAATTCTTAAAGGGTTTCCCTAGGCGGTGCTGCTGTATAAGACATCAGCTTCTAAATCATAGCCCGTTTTTTTATAGCTTACCCCCAACTTTTCCAGTAAGACCTTCTTTTACTAGACTAAAATGCAAACTGAATTTCTCCCTCCTGCATTACTAACACTAAGGTGTATGTCATGCCAGCTTGCTTTTCTGTATGTTGTCTGTATGTTGCAAGTGGAGCAGTTTCACAGTGACTTAAAAGTAAAATGTACCTAAACTCCTCTGACAACTTTGTTCCTGGTTCTCAGGGCACCACCCTGTCTTGTGAGCTAGGGTCCCGGCAGAACAAGATCCTTCTTGACTTGACCAATTTAATGGGGCATACTCCATTTACCTTTTCAGTGCCAGCATACCTAGAGATGTTGTCACCCTCTGTTGCCAGGCCATTTTTCACCACTTTTCGCTAATATGGGTTTCATTGTGATTGTTTGCAGATTAGACTTTAGCATCTGGATTGTAGTTTTTTTCAGTGCTTTCTTAATATTTTTGGGTGAAATATATATGTATGTATAACACAAACATTTAAAAAAAATTTCTTACATTTTGTAACATTTTTTAAAAATAAAAAATGTATGTTTTTCAAGAAAATCATATTGCCTGTAAAAGCCACATTTCTCCTGATTACCATGGTACCACATACTGTATTTTTCAACCTATAAGACGCACAAAACCGTGAGTTTGAGAGAAAGTGTGAGTGTATGTGTGTGTGAGTTTGAGAGAGAGATGGCTGCTGGGGAACTTGTTTTTTTTCCTAGTATACAGCACGTCCTGTTCCAGTAATTCCTTACGTCTGGGTTATTCCGCCACAAGGTGGTGCTGGACTGCAGAAAGACTTGTGGCCACTCCCGGCCCCATAAATAGCCAAGTACCTCCCACCAATTTCCAGTGTTTCTCTGCAGTCTGGACTGCAAAGATAGAAGATGGCTCTCTACTGCGCAAGGAGTGGGGCTTTTCAAGCCTAGGCCTATATAAGCCCTGCAGGCTTATTTCCACCCGTTCTGGACCCACTGCCTCCCAGCCTCGGCTGACGGTTCGGGTGAAGGTAGGACAGCACTCAGGTCAGGTGCTGATGGAGCTCTGCTCCGGGCCGCAAGACCCTGTACCGAAGGGTAGCCGGCGACAGGCTTTCTATGGTGAGCCTCATTGGGATGCCCCAGCCTCAATCCTTGGGTCTTGGTTCCCTTCACCCTTCTCCCCACCCCTCTAGAAAGTTGGGCGCGACTCTTTGTTGTGGCCCACTCAGTGGGCAGGGGGCGCCCGGGGGGCTGTATTTGTGTGCTTTTTTTGTGTTGTGCGGACCGTTGTACGGCGCTCCGCAGTGGTTGGCGCTATGTATTTTTTAGGTTACTGTCATGGCGCCGGCGTCTCACGTGATTACAGTTTTGCGCTCTTCGGGGGGGCGGGAACCGCGGTTTGACGCGCTTTGCGTCATACTCTCGCGTTCCGCGTGGCCTCGTCCTTGCGGTGCTGCAACGCGGTCTGGTCTCTGAGCGATCTGTCCGATTGGTCCGTGAGTCCCTTATGGGGGTTTTGTTATATTGCTTTACTATGTATACGCTGGGGATGTTTATTGTGTGCTTATTGTGTCTTGCAGGCGGGTCACCTCTGACTGTGGTTCTCCCGGCCCTGCCCCTTACCATTCTCCCACCTTCCCTAGCGGGCTTTGGGGGGCATCCCAAAAAGGGTGGCTATTGCTAGCTGTGTCCCTTTACTGGCCGTTACGCCTGTATCTAAATCACCATATGGAGGCTTCTGGGGACGATGTGCTTGGGGTTCCTTCAGGACAAGCCCAGCTGTGTGTTGCGTGTGGGGTATCCCCTGTTGAGGGTGTCAGGGAGTGTTTGACCTGTGCCCAACATGTGCTTGCGCTGCAGCCTGGGGCCTCTGCTACGGGTCCCGGTGCTGCGCCCCTTTCTGCTTCGCCTACCCCCCCCCCCCCCCCCGCACTTGCATCTGACCCCCAGTGAGGGGCACATTGGCAGGGAGTCTCAGTATGACTTTGCTTCACAGGTGGCCAGCATCGAAAGGCATATTGCTGGGTCAGCCCCGCGTAAGGTTTCTTTTAAGAAGCTGCATTTATCTCCCGCTGCTTCCCTCTTTCCTGTGGAGGATGAGGGACTTTACTCATTGTCTGGCTTTTACCCCCTCAAGGAGGGAGAATTATTCTCTGATTCAGAATCCTCTGAGGAACAGTCTAAGTTATATGGCAGTATGGGGAAGACCCATGGTCCTCAGATGACACTGACAGGTTATTGACTCACATTTTTGAAGTGCTTTGTATTTCCCCTCCTGCCGTGGCTCCGCAGCAGCAGGGTGAGCTTTTCCATTCTGTTAAACCACACTTGGAGTTCCCTGAGCAGAATCACTTTAATAGTCTGGTGCTCAAGGAATGGGAACGCCCTATTAAGCTACCTGGGGTGCCAAAGAGTTGGGACAGGAGGTATCCTTTTCACGCTGACGTTAAGCGTAGGTCCTGTCCGCCCGAGGTGGACGCGCCCGTCCTAGGGTTGTCTAACACATCAGTCATGCATTCACCTGACACTACTACCCTGCGGGATGGTGAGGACCGGCGCTTGGACCAGCTGTCCTGTCATGCTTTTGCCTGTGTGGGGACTGCACTGCGCCCGGTTTGTGCCTCTGCCATAACGGCTTTTGCCATTAAAGGGTTGCTTAAGTGTCTCATACATGGGGCCTCTGATGACGCGGGAGGTGAGGATTATAGATCTCTCCTACTTTGCTATGAATTTGTTGCATATATTCTTTCTGCCATGGATGATGCCATTAGAATGTGTGGTAGGACTTCTGCCCTGTTGGTGGCTATACGATGCTCTGTCTGGCTACGTCAGTGGGTGGCTGATAATGCTGCTAAAAAGGCCCTCACTGGTTTTCCCTTTAAGGGTCTGCGGCTCTTTGGTGAACGCTTGGACCTATTTGCCAGGGGTGGTAGGCTGCCTCAACGTAGGAGGCCGTCTCGGCCCTTTCGGGGGACCGGTGCTTCTCTCCCCTCCTTCCGCGCTTCCAGGGCTGGTCGAGGAGTTTCCTTTGCTGGGGAACGCGGAGACTATTGGGGCAGGGGCAGAGGACGAGGCCATCCCGGGCTCTCATGAGGTCCCAAGCCCAAATCCTCCGCCAAGCCCCCTCAGGCATGAGGAGGCGCCCTCGCTCATTCGGGTGGGGGGGGGCGGCTTCGGCTCTTTGCTCACGTCTGGAGGCTACGTGTAGCAGACAGATGGATTCAGGAGGTGGTGTCCTCTGGATACAAGATAGAGTTTGCAGCCTGGCTGCCCCCAAGATTTATCAGATCCCGGATGGCTCAAAACCCCGTCAGTTCAGGACTTGCGGTCCGAAACCTTTTGGAGTTGGGGGTCATCTGCCCTGTGCCTCTCAGGGAAAGGGGCAGAGGCTTCTACTCCAATCTATTCACTGTTCCCAAAAAGGATGGGTCCCTCAAGCCCATCTTGGATTTAAAGCACCTCAACTAGTTTGTCAGATTCAAGCATTTTCGCATGGAGACCCTACGCTCAGCAGTCGCTACTCTGTGCCCGGGCGACTTCATGACATCAGTAGACATCAAGGACGCTTACCTTCATGTACCAATCTTCCCAGGTCATCAGAAATTTCTCAGGTTTGCTCTGGAGGATCAGCACTACCAATTCGTGGCCTTACCTTTCGTTATCACCTCAGCTCCCAGGGTATTCACCAAGGTACTGGCGGGTGTGATGGCTCTTTTGAGATCTCAGGGCATTCGCATTCTTCCTTACTTGGATGACATTCTGATCTCGTCTCAGTCCTTCCATCAGGCAGAACTGGATACCCAGATGGTGGTGTCCACACTAGAGTCCTTCGGCTGGGTGATCAACCATCCCAAGTCTTTCCTGTCCCCGTCACTGGTGAGGTCCTTTCTGGGCATGACTTTGGATACATCTCAGGTCAAGGTTTTTCTCCCTCAACAGAAGGTGGAGAGTCTTCAAGCGCAGGCCCAGTTTCTTCTTTCTTGTCCTCATCCCTCCATCCGGCAGGGGATGCAACTGGTGGGCCTGATGGTGTCTTGCTTCGAGGCAGTACCCTATGCTCAGTTTCACATGAGACCTCTTTAGCTGCACCTCTTATCGGTGTGGGATCGGGACCCTGTGTCCCTGGATCAGATATTTGTTCTGTCCCCCCTGGTCAGACGGTCCCTCTCGTGGTGGCTGGACTCAAGGAACCTCTTGGTGGGCAGGACCTTTCTGTCCCCTTGCTGGGAGACTGTCACCACAGATGCCAGTCTGACAGGTTGGGGGGGCTTCTGGAAGTCCTTGAAATTCCAGGGTCAGTGGGGCCCCCAGGAGGTCCATACTCCTATCAACATTCTGGAACTGAGGGCAGTAAGGTTGGTTCTCGCCCCCAATTGACCCCACACCTTCGGGGGCTGCTCAGATCCGCTCGGACAACCAGACGGCAGTTGCCTACATCAATCATCAGGGAGGGACTCGGAGCAAGCGAGCCCTCAAGGAAGTGTCCCTGATACTGTCCTGGGCGGAAGAGAATGTCCCCTGTATCTCGGCAGTTTACATCCCGGTGGTGGAGAACCTGGAGGCAGACTCCCAGAGCAGGGGGATGTCTCGGCTGGGGAAAGTGGTCCCTCAGCAACAGGGTGTTTCGCTCCCTGTGCTGTCGCTGGGGTCTGCCGGATGTGGATCTGTTTGCGTCCCGTCACAATTACAAGCTTCCATTTTGTCTCTCTGTCTCAGGACCCTCTGGCCTTCGCCACGGATGCGCTAGCAATGCATTGGAAGGGGTTTCGGCTCCTCTATGTGTTCCCTCTGTTCCCACTGTTGGGCAGGGTGCTGCGCAAGATAGCCCAGGAGAGGGTGCCAGCCATTCTGGTGGCCTCCTGTTGGCCAAGAAGGGTGTGGTTCGCAGACATTGTGCAATTGGCAGTAGGTCAGTACATCCTGCACAAGGATCCAGACCTGATCACTCAGGGACAGCTCTGCCATCCCAATATACAAACGCTGACTTTGACGGCTTGGCTGTTGAAACCTCAATCTTGAGGGAAAAGGGGTTGCCTGCCTCTGTTGTTGATACCATGATTAGGGCTAGGAAGAAGTCCTCGTCCTTTATCTACTACAGGGTCTGGCATGCTTACATTGCCTGGTGTGAGTCCAAATCTCTTCCCTGTTGGGTGTTTTCTGTTCCCAGAATTCTGGAATTCTTGCAATATGGTTTGGATTTGGGCCTTCAACTTAGTACCCTCAAAGGTCATGTATCAGCTTTGGCAATTTTCTTGCAAAAATCTTTTGCCAATCACCGTTTGGTTAAGACTTTTTTCCAGGGGGTTTCACATGTGCGTCCGCCACGTAAACCTATGTTACCAGTTTGGGATTTAAATCTGGTGTTATCTGCTCTGCAGGGTCGTCCTTTTGAGCCTCTCCGTGAGGCTGCTTTGCCCATTTTGACTCTCAAGGTAGCCTTTTTGGTGGCTATTACTTCTGTCAGGCGTATTTCTGAGTTGGCGGCGCTTTCCATCAAACCTCCTTATTTTTAGCGACACTAGGAGAAGGTGGTGTTTCGTTTTAAACCAGAATTCTTGCCTAAGGTTGTGTCGGCTTTTCATCTCAATCAGGACATTGTCTTGCCTTCATTGTGTCCTAATCCTGCTAATTCCAAGGAGAGGACTCTGCATTCTTTGGATGTGGTCAGGGTTCTGAAATTTTACTTGGTAGCTACTGAATCTTTCAGGAAGACTGATGCTCTTTTTGTTCTTCCTTCTGGTCCTAGGAAGGGTTTGCCTCCGGCTAAGTCCACTATCAGCAAGTGGATTCGTCAGGCGGTGGTGCAAGCCTATTCTGCTAAGGGGAAGGAACCTCCCTTCCGCCTTACTGTTCATTCCACTCGTGCTATTGGTGCCTCTTGGGCCTTTCAGCACCAGGCTTCTGTTGAACAAGTTTGTAAGGCCGCAACTTGGTTTTCTGTTCATACTTTTTCCAAGTTTTACAAGGTTGATGTTAGGGCCTCAGCTGACGCTGCTTTTGGCCGCAAAGTTCTGCAGGCGGCAGTGGTTTAAATTGCACGCTTTTGCTCTTTGGGGATCCCACCCTACCTTACGGACACTGCTTTTGGATGTCCCAGACGTAAGGAATTACTGGAACAGGACGTGCTGTATACTTGGAAAAATAAAATTCTGTGAGTACTCACCTGTAGAATTGATTTTATAGTATACAGCACGTCCTGTTCCACCCCTCCCTTGTTATACTTTTTCCTGGTTACCTCTGTATGGTGATTGTTCATGTTTATTTTGGGTTCTTATCCATTTTTTGATTCTCCCGGCTTCTTGTATAACTGCTTGTCAACGCTGGAAATTGGTGGGAGGTACTTGGCTATTTATGGGGCTGGGAGTGGCCACAAGTCTTTTTGCAGTCCAGCACCACCTTGTGGCGGAATAACCCAGACGTAAGGAATTACTGGAACAGGATGTGCTGTATACTATAATCAATTCTACAGGTGAGTACTGACAGAATTGTATTTTTTTTTGGGGGGGGGCATGCTGCACACTGTCTGTATTTGGGATGCCCGCTCACTGTCTGTAATTTGGGATGCCCGCTCACTGTCTGTAATTTAGGATGCCCCTCACTGCCTTTAATGTGGGATACTGCTCACTGCCTGTAACGTGGGGTTTGTAATGGTGTGATTGGGGGAATTCTGCATACTATAATAGGGTGATTGGGAGGGGGTATTTTAGCACACTATTTGGTTCAGAATATATTTTTTCTAATCTTTCTCCTCCAAATCCTGGGTGCATCTTATAGGGCGAAATGTGGTATGTTTCAGTTGACACCCATTCCTGCCCTAAACTGAAAAGAGTGCTTTAAGACATTTTTAGCTGGCTGACACTTAAAGCGTTCCTTCACTCTGAATGAGAGCCTATCTTATATGTTTCCCACACCCTGTACATACAGATCACTCACGTTAAACATCATCCTACCTGCATCTACTGCATGTTATGAACCTTTAAACATCCAAGATGGCTGCTCATGGAACATTAGGCAGCCTGCAAACAGGAAGTGCCTTCTGACTGTGTTGCTTTGCATTCTGGGACTGCTGACCTTTTCCTGACCACAGCTCTGCTCTGTCTGAGCAAAGCACAGCTATAACCCACCCCCCTGTACTTTATCTCACTCTTCTCTCCTCAGTAAGTGTGATGTTTCTGAGTCAAGATGGCGGCGCCCGTATCCTAAAGTCCTGGACAGAGTTGCAGCTCAGTGGGGGAAAGAATAATAAGTAAGTGACTAAAAACTTAAAATATATCAATTTTAGATGCTGGGGAATCGTTTTTTAAGGGTTTGGGCTTTTCAATAAATCATGGTGAAGGTCCGGTTTAAAGGGTAAAGCATTCATTTGTCTTAGTGATAAATTGGACATACTTTGTAGCCTGTGTTGTTTGACTCAGGTCAGAGATATACTGGTGCTAGCCTTTGTGCACTTTCCACTCAGTAAGACCACTGAAATATTGATGCAGGTTAGGATTATGTGCTAACCAATAAAACAAGTTTCTCTTTTTTTCTTTTTTCTTTTCTCTCTTTTTTTACTTCGTGGCCTATGCATTTTAACTGCCTCTTTAAGATTATCTAGGCCCAGCTTGTTTTCCTAGTGGGTGCTGCCTTGTGGGAGGGTTAAGTTCCTTGGTTCTCGTGTTGCCCTCACTACTTTAGGACATCCCAAATGTATACAGATAAAGCTGGGCAGTGATCCAGAAGCCTGATCTCGTTTTGGAGTTGGGCATGTTGCCTAAAGTGCAGATCAGAATGTCAGACTTGTGTTGTACTTCTTGCAACAATTTGATGGACTATATGTATATATAGACCCAGGAGTGATCATCTCTATTGTCTATAGGTGGAGAGTTGACATAAAAAAATGACTTATTCTTAGTATACAGTACGTCCTGCTATAGTACTTACACTTGGGTTATCCTCCGCCAGATGGCGCTGCACTGCAGAGACATGCAAAACAGGCTCCTCCCGGCCCTCAAATACCCAGGGACCTCCCACAAATCCCCAGATTTCTCTGCAGTGCTGACTGCGAAGACATGAAGTATCACTCTCTCGCAGGTGAGCGGGGCTATTAAAGCCTGCGGCCCTGTTGGACTATTCCCACCCGTCCTCCTTCTGATGTGCCTCCCAACCTGGGCTGCGCTGGTCGGGTGAAGGTAGGCAGCACCATGCGTGCTTATGGAGCCATGCTACACCGCAGTCCCCCACCAAAGGGTAGACGGTTTAGGCTGATGATGAGCCTCTATGGGATGCCCCTCCCGCATTATTGCCTATGCCCCGTGTAGCGGTGGGCCCTGTACAACGGGTCGCCATCCTCCCTCTTTCCCCCCGTAGCACGGGGGGAAAGAAAGGGGGGGTGTAGGTGGTCTCAGTGTATTGGTTTACACGCTAGTGGCCTTTAGTAATGTCATTTGACTTGTATACTCGGTGTCAGACGCGCAGATTCGCAGCCTTATTTGTGTTTTTGCCGCCGCCGCGCGCGCCTCTTTGCTTCAACGATTCCCAACTGGGACATGATTGAAGTGCTCTTGTCACACAAGTGTTGCAGGGTGCCTCACTGGTCATGTGTACACTCATAGCACGGATGGGTAAATTATCTGGCTGTGCTGCGCCAGGCAGCGGCATCGCATCAGACGCCGCGGCGTCATCATTGGAAAAATCATCTATTATGAGTGTGTCATACAACTCGCTCCTCATGACAACCCTGTCTACTGGCTTAGAGCTTTGCGCTCTTCGGGGGGGGGGGCGGGGACCTGGCTTGGCGCGCTCCGCATCATGGGCCGCTCTGGCGTGCCCTTCGAGGTTCGCTTGGCGCCATTTTGGTGGTAGTCATGCGTGCGCGTGGTATCGGTCCCCTTCCTTCCGCGGTCTGTAAGTGCCCTCACAGGCGATTTTTCATGCTCCTTGCTTACTGTGCATGGTTCTGACACCCTTTATTCCCCTTATGTCTTTCAGATGGTTGAATCCAGTGGCTTCTCCCGGCCCTGCATAATTGCCAGTTGGGCCTAGTATAATTACTCCCACTTCCCTGCGGGTCATTGGGGCATCCAGGGTAGCTTCAGCGTCAATCCCTACTGGCCTATTAATCACCATATGGAGGCATCCCAGGATATTGTGACCGGGGTTCCTTCGGGACAAGCCCGGCTGTGTGTAGCTTGTGGGGTCTCACCTATCAGTGGTGACAATGCACGGGTCTGCGTCCCTTGTGCACAGCAGGCGCTAATGGTACTTCCTGCCCCTCCGGTGGCTGGGCCTGCACCTCGCCTCACTTCACCTACCCCCCCAAGCCTGAGTCTAACCCCCAATACCAACGGGGATTCTCATCCTGATGTGGCTGCTAGACTGGCCAGTGTTGAAAAATTGCTTGCTAATACCTTAGCGCGTAAGGCCATCGCAAAAAGGCGGCACTTAGCTCCTGATACCACTCTTTTCCCTACGCAGTCTGATGAGTTCCTGCACCTATATGGCCATACCCCCTCGGACGAAGGGGAGATCTTCTCCTACTCAGAGTCATCTGACGAGAAGTCAAGGGGTCATGATGATTCTGGCTCTGATCACTGGACCCCGGATGGTACTGACAAACTGCTGGTTCAGATATTTGAGGTTTTGTCCATCTCTCCCCCTGTTGCGGCTCCCAGGCAAAGGGGTGAGCTATTTCATACTGCTAAGGCTCGATTGGAATTTCCTGAGCAAACCCATTTCAATAACCTCGTGCTTAAGGAGTGTGAACATTCCAGTAGACTTCCCGGGATTCCTAAGAGTTTGGACAGGAAGTATCCTTTTCCTGCTGATATGGTCAAGTGCTGGTCATCGCCCCCGGAGGTCGATGCTCCTATTCTAGGGCTGTCTAACACCTCCATTATGCACTCCCCTGACACTACTACGCTGCGGGATTCTGAGGACCGACGCATTGACCAATTGGCATGCCATGCCTTTGCATTTGGGGGTGCGGTGCTGCGCCCGGTTTGCGCTTTGGCCATTACTGCGGTGGCACTCAGGACCATGGTCAGGAATGCACTAGATGGTCCAGACGATTTGCCACCTGATACTATTAAACCGAACCTTCAGCGCAATTTAATAAAAAGCCCAAACTCTTAAAAAACGGTTCCCCAGCATCTAAAATTAATATATTTACGTTTTTAGTCACTAACTTATTATTCTTTCCCCCACTGGTCTGCAACTCTGTTCAGGAATTTAGGATACGGGCGCCGCCATCTTGACTCATAAGCATCACACTTACTGAGGAGAAGAGAGTGGGATAAGGTACAGGGGGCAGGGTTATAGCTGTGCTTTGCTCAGACAGAGCAGTGCTGGGGTCAGGTAAAAATCAGCAGTCCCAGAATGCAGAGCAGCACAGTCAGAATGCACTTCCTGTTTGCAGGCTGCCTGATAAGATGGCGGCTTCCATAAGCCGCCATCTTGGATGTTTAAAGGCTCATAACATGCAGTAGATGCAGGTAGGATGATTTTTAATGTGGCCAATCTGTATGTACAGGGTGTGGGAAACATATAAGATAGACTCTTATTTAGAGTGAAGGTCCACTTTAATGCACTGTCTACCTACCTACCTGTTTTTGTTAACTTTATCCTGTCTGCATCGGATGATGCTGTCAGGATGTCTGCCAGGTCTTCCGCCTTGGCGGTAGCTATACGCCGCGCGGTATGGCTGCGCCAGTGGGCTGCTGACAATGCTGCTAAGAAAGCCCTTACTGGCCTTCCATTTAAGGGGCTACGCCTGTTTGGGGACTGCCTAGACCTCTTTGCTAAAGGAGGTAAGTTACCCCAGCGCAGGCGGCAGCCTCGGCCCTTTCGGAGCCAGGGCCCCCCTTCAGTCCCCTACCGGGGCACTAAGCAGGGGAAGGGGGTGTCCTTCGCAGGGGCTCACGCAGATTCCTGGCATAGGAGCAGAGGACGACGTCCGGGCTCCTCCTGGGGGCCCAAAGCCCCTCCCAAGACCTCTCAGGCATGAGGGGGCGCCCCCGCCCGCCAGGGTGGGGGGACGGCTACAGTACTTCGCGCACGTCTGGAGGTGCCAAGTCTCAGACCGGTGGATTCAGGAGGTAGTGTCCTCTGGTTACAAGATAGAATTTGCTGTGCGGCCCCCCACAAGATTCATCAGGCCCCGAATTCCCCAGGATCCTGGATCAGCTCAGGTCTTGCTACGGGCCGTACCAGGTCTTCTAGATCTGGGGGTCATTTGCAGGGTCCCCTTAAGAGAATTGGGCAAGGGGTTCTATTCCAACCTTTTCACAGTGCCCAAAAAAGATGGGTCAGTCAGGCCCATTCTGGATTTAAAAATCCTCAACAGATTTGTCAAGAACAGAAGCTTTCGCATGGAAACCCTGCGCTCGGCCATTGGCTCCCTGCTCCCAGGGGATTTTATGACGTCTGTGGACATCAAAGATGCTTACCTTCACATCCCTGTGTTCCCGGGACATCAAAGGTTTCTCGCGTTGAAAGATCAACATTACCAGTTTGTGGCCCTACCATTTGGCCTCACTTCAGCTCCCAGAGTCTTCACCAAGGTGCTGGCGGGAGTGATGTCTCTGATAAGGTCAGGGGGCATACGCGTGCTGCCCTACCTGGACGACATTCTCATCTCTTCACGGTCCCTGCACCAGCAGAACTGGACACTCAGCTGGTGGTGTCCACCTTGGAGTCCTTCGGCTGGGTGATCAATCATCCCAAGTCCTCTCTGTCCCCTGCGTCGGTGACCCCATTCCTGGGGATGATTCTGGATACGGTTCAGTCACGGATATTCCTTCCTCAACAAAAGGTGGAAGCTCTAACTGCGCAGGTGAGGTCCCTGCTCTCGTGCCCCCAGCCCTCCCTCAGGCAGGGAATGCAGCTGGTAGGTCTGATGGTGGCGAGCTTCGAGGCAGTGCCCTTTGCTCAGTTCCATCTGAGGCCTCTGCAGCTTCACCTTCTGTCAGTTTGGGACAAGGACCCCACGTCTTTGGACGGGGTTTGTGTGCTTCCCCCCTCGGTTCGAGGGTCCCTCTCGTGGTGGCTGGACCACAGGAACCTGCTACAGGGCAGGTCCTTCCTGGCCCCCTCCTGGGAGACGGTCACCACGGATTCCAGTCTGTCAGGTTGGGGGGGATTCTGGAAGTCCCTGCGGTTCCAAGGGAGGTGGGGCCCTCAGGAGGCCCACCGGCCCATCAACATTCTGGAACTACGGGCGATCAGGTTGGTACTGGAGCAGTTGACCAATCACCTGAAGGGTCTGGCGGTGCAGGTGCGCTCAAACAACAGGACGGCGGTTGCCTACATCAACCATCAGGGAGGAACCCGGAGCAGAGGTGCCCTCCAGGAGGTGTCGCGGAATTTTGACATGGGCGGAGGCCAATGTTCAATGCATTTTGGCCGTGTATATCCCCGGGGTAGAGAATCTACTGGCAGACTCTCTGAGCAGGGGGACTTCCTGTCAGGGAGAGTGGTCCCTCTGCAACAGGGTATTCCAGTCCCTGTGTCACCGTTGGGGTCTACCGGATGTGGATCGGTTCGCATCCCGTCTCAATCACAAGCTCTCGGTCTTTGTCTCCCTGTCTCAGGATCCTCTGGCCTTGGCCACGGATGCTCTGTCAATGTCACGGAAGGAATTTCGGCTCCTGTATGTCTTTCCTCCGTTTCCCCTGCTGGGCAGGGTTCTGCGCAAGATTGCTCTGGAAAGGGTGCCAGTGATTCTGGTGGCCCCAAGGTGGCCAAGAAGAGTGTGGTTCGCAGACGTGGTACAAATGGCAGTAGACCAGTACGTCCTGCCAAAAGCGCCAGATCTGCTCACTCAGGGCTCCTTACGCCATCCCAATTTGCAAACTCTGGCTTTGACGGCCTGGCTGCTGAAACCTCCATCTTGATGGAGAAAGGCTTGTCTGCCTCGGTGGTGGATACCATGGTGCAGGCTAGGAAGAAAACTTCTTCTGCCATCAATTATAGGGTATGGCATACCTACATTGATTGGTGTCTAGGTCTCTTCCCTGTAGGGAGTTCTTAGACCCCAGGGTTCTGGAGTTTTTACAGCATGGATTGGAGTTGGGTCTAAAACTCAGTACTCTGAAGGGTCAGGTTTCTGCCCTGACTGTCTTCTTTCAGAAGTCTTTTGCTCAGCATCCCTTGGTTAAGACCTTCTTTCAGGGGGTCACTCATGTGCGTCCCCCACGTAAGCCTATGGTCCCTGTTTGGGATTTGAACTTGGTCTTGTCTGCCTTGCAGGGTGCTCCCTTTGAGCCTATTCAGGATGCTGCTCTGGCTGTGCTTACCCTCAAGGTTGTCTTTCTGGTGGCTATTACTTCGGTCAGGCGTGTGTGTCTGAGCTGGTGGCTCTGTCTATTCAGCCCCCATATTATGAGAGACACCAGGACAAGGTGGTGTTCCGCTTTAAGCCAGACTTTCTGCCTAAGGTGGTGTCTGCTTTTCATTTGAATCAAGATATTGTTCTTCCTTCTCTGTGTCGTAATCCTAGCAACGCTAAGGAAATGGTTCTGCATTCCTTGGATGTGGTCAGGTGTCTGAAGTATTACCTGGTTCTCACTGCGGCTTTCAGGAAGACTGATGCTCTTTTTGTGGTCCCTTCTGGTCCTAGGAAGGGTTTGGCTCCTGCCAAGTCTACTATTAGCAAATGGATTCGTCAGGCTGTGATTCAGGCCTATTCTGCTAAGGGGAAGAATCCTCCCTTCCACCTTACTGCTCATTCCACTCGTGCTATTGGTGCCTCTTGGGCCTTCCAGCACCAGGCTTCTGTTGAACAAGTTTGCAAGGCCGCTACTTGGTCTTCTGTTCATACCTTTTCAAAGTTTTACAAGGTTGATGTTAGGGCCGCAAGGTTTTGCAGGCGGCAGTGGTCTAAACTGTCTGCTGTCACCTTTTTTGTTGGGGATCCCACCCTACTTACGGACACTGCTATTGGATGTCCCAAGTGTAAGTACTATATCTGGAGCAGGACGTACTGTATACTAAGAATAATACAATTCTGTGAAGTGCTCACCTGTAGAATTGATATTATTTGTATACAGTACGTCCTGCTCCACCCCACCCTGGTTTTTTGCATTATTCTGGATCCCCTGTATGGTGATTGTTATCTTTGTTATAGTTACCAGTTGTTCTGGGTGGTTAAATTCTCCCGGCTTCTTGTTCACTGCTTTTCAATGCTGGGGATTTGTGGGAGGTCCCTGGGTATTTGAGGGCCGGCAGGAGCCTGTTTTGCATGTCTCTGCAGTGCAGCGCCATCTGGCAGAGGATAACCCAAGTGTAAGTACTATATCTGGAGCAGGGCGTACTGTATGCAAATAATATCAATTCTACAGGTGAGTACTTCACAGAATTGTATTTTAATTGTTACAGAGGCTCTTTTTTTAATGAGTATTTTTGCAGGGGAGGCTTGCATGAATTATAGTGAATTATTATGGTTATTCCCCCCACCATGTCCATTTCCAAGGAGCATTTCAATAATTTGTTTGTACGGGGAGAAACGCCTTGCAGTGCAAACACCAGTCTAAATGTGTGTGGACTTTTCAAGATTGCAATAATCAGAGCACCATTTCAATATTTGGATTTCTCGTCACATGTGTTCCTAGAGGTGTTTATAGAATCCGTCAATGTAAAACGGACTGTTGACACACCACTGACTCATGCAAAGGGCAATTTAAGGATCTTTTTGTTATTATTCTTATGTGAACCATTTCAGTCTGAGCGAGGGTGCCCCACCCATGCCTGTGCAGCCCTCCCCCATATTGCAGTAATTATCACAAGTCCATCTGTCTGTCTCGCCTTTTCTCCAGCATGCTTCTATAGACAGGGGGGGGGGGGGTAGAGCCAGAGCACATATTGTGAAACCTGCTCCTGACATTTTACATTTATCATTGTGAGGAGATGCTTATTCAGCAGGTTTTTTTCCTTCTTCCTCAAACTTAAAACTGCTCAGCAGCACATGCACATCAAGCTTTTTACTGATCTGTGTAAAAGAACACTTATCTTACACCAATTCACCAATTTATTACGGATTCAGGTTACAAATATTTAAAACATGTTTCAAAGCCATCCTGTTCATCCATTGGGTTAGACTTTGTCATTTATTTATTGGTTATTTGGCTAAATGAGTGATTTTGGAAGATTACAGCACCTAAATGTGTGTGTATATATATATATATATATATATATATATTTATATATATATATATATATATATATATATATATATATATATATATGCTGAAAGCAGACCAAAACCATCTAAACCACCCAGCTAGGAGATTTAAGATGGTTGATCGGCTGATCTCATTTGTGCTGGCTGACGTGACAAGCCTGCTGGCCGCGTCCCCCATTTCCCTCCAGGGCATGCTCCCGTTGCAGCCTATATGAACAGCTGGGTGCTAGAGCGCACCTCATCTAAAGGTAGGCCAGAGATGTGGCCAATGGCCACGAAAATGCTATGGGAACCCAGGGAAAGGATAAGTTATGCCAGTGACCCTGGGGGATTCGCACAGCGAGTTGCCCCTGGAACAGCCAAGTGGCCAGCCCTGGAGTATTTTAATCCCAGAAGGCTATAGTAATGGCAGCATCCAGCTAATCTTTTACTAATATAGGCTTTTTCTGAAATAAGGTCTGCATAGCTAAAGTCTTGACTAATGGGTTACGAGCTTTGGAAGTTCAGTCTCCTTGTGTAAATCATATAATAGCATTTCATTTTCTTTGGTGTTTAAAGATTTATTTTTTAAATATTTTAGTTGACAAAACAGGAAGTATGGCATACATGAAACAGTTTGGGGTTGCCAGACTCACTGTCAAGCACTGGAAGGTTTATTCCCACATACCTACCACTGTCCAGTTGCACCCAGTATTCCCACCCAATTGCATATTTTTCCTTCCAGTTTATCTCCCCAAGCTTATTTAAGGTAATTACCTGTCACATGATCCTGTAATAGATTTACTGGCTAGATTTCATCTTCTGTTTCGCCTCAACGGGAGTTCAGATTCTCCAGGGTTAACCTAGGCAAGTAGGTGTGTCTTCAAAGGTAAATGCTTAAACCTCCTTCCACCTAGTGTATATAGGGCTTGTCTGCCCCAGGCGTGTCTTCAAGAGATAAAAGCCTAATCCTCCTCCTACCTAGCGTATATAGGGCTCAGCCACCCCAGGCGTGTCTTCAAAGATAGAGACTTAATCCTCCATCCACCTAGCATATATAGGGCTCAGCTGCCCCAGGCATATCTTCAAAGATGGAAGCTTAATCCTCCTCCCACCTAGCGTATATAGGGCTCAGCTGGCCAAGGCGTGTCTTCAAAGATAGAGGCCTAATCCTCCTCCCATCTAGCATATATAGGGCTTGTCTGCCCCCTCAGACCTCAGTTCAGTCTTGACTGTTTTTTCTCTATTTTATGTACTGTTTGGTGGAAGCCTGGGCCCCATCCCAGTTGCATTCCAGACCTTGCGGGATGGCCCTTCTGGAGACCCTACAGAGCACCATTAAACATGCCGCATGGCTATTCGTAAAGTTACATTCTGGTGACCATGATGCACTATAGCCCAAAACTGGCTTAAATTTTTTTTTTTTGTGGGGCTATTACCAAACAAATGCATATATTGGTCATAGTTCATAGTTTCCAAGTCATGGTGCCTCTGTAGTCTTTTTTTCTTTTTCTGCTCGTTATGACTGACGGGGGGGGGTGGGGGGGGATTGCAGTTAGAGACATATGTGAAACCACATCCTTTTCTAGACACCGCCGTGACACTATAAGAGGTCCCACAAGTACAGCACAAGTGCATATCCTCTCTGTATAGTTTTGATACCACAAACCCTGCTTTCCCGGCATTTCACCCATGTTTACATGTGTAACTGAAAGAACCGGATAGGTGTTACCCAAGACTGCACTGACTGTTTACTTTGGTGTTAAACTTAGGGCTTAATGAACGTCATTAAAATATAGTGAGGGCAAAATGTTCAGTCAGCAGAGGAGGTTGTTTGCTAAAGGTGTTTTCATATGTCCAGACAGACCAAATATGAATTGGGAATTTGTTTAACAAAATCATTTTTTAAAATTAGTCTTTTGGTTCCTTCATCTTGGCATTCTAAATGATGACAGGTTTTGACTTATTAAACATAAATTTGCAATGACCGATACCTAGAATTCAAGTCTGGCTTCATCACTTGGGTAGTTGCAGGAGATAGAAGATGAACATCCTTGTTCCTCCAAATTACTGGATTGCAAATGTAATACTCCCTAAATAATAAAGAATGTTTTTCTGCAGATTTCGGTGTAACCAGGGGTATATCTACAGGGGGTGCAGAGGAAGCAACCACATCGGGCCCATGAGATCATCATTGTTGCTCACATGGCAGCATATACAGAAAGGAAGCACCATTTATCTATACAGTTGCAGTCTTTAGTAGTATAATTGTATGCAATTTAATGAAAACAGGAAAAAAGGGGACCGTATGAACCAAGATGGGGCACCATTTAATGGCTGCACCAGGGCTTGGTCACATTTGCGCCAGGTGTGGCCTGGCCCGTTTGGTCAACATTTCATTGCACCCTTTTCCCTGGGCTAAACCAGTGGTAGTAATGTGCTGATAGCTTACCAGTAGGATCAGACATTCTACCTTCTACCAGCAACCACGTGTTTAGCTACTCAAACGTCCCTGTACCTTAGCTAGGATCTTTTGAATTGGCTTCATAAGACAATTATAAAACCCCCTTTTGACTGGAGGTGTTAGCAGAGATGGACCTTCGGGCAAATTAGGGTGGTAAGTCCCATGTCAAAATGGAACAACACCCAAGTAAAATAGGCTTTTATTGTTTGTAGGTTGACTTTTTCATATATTTAATTTATATTTTAATTATAATGTTCATGTTAATAGCATCTATAAACAATGGTGGTCATGCTAATTATTTGGTGAAGCCAGGTGCACTTTTGGTGGAAATCGTAACCTGCATCTCATTTTAACACACAAGAAAGTGCAGTAAAGAATGTCTGTGGCAATTTTTGCCCAAAATGACCCGCAAGTATGATGGGCCATATGTACAGATTAGATGCATATTTATTTCCAAATCATCCTTCAGCATGGCCACCTATTCTCCATGTGGTATTGCTGAAGGATTCCTGAAAAATCCGTTACGTCTAACGATGGTTTTTCCAAGTAATCCTTCAGCATGACCACACAGAGAATAAGTTGTCATGCTGAAGAATTCCTGAAAAATCTGTTAACGGTGAGTCTAGCTGTATTTTTTTCAGGTTCACACTACGAAGCAAAACCAAAGTGCACCTTGCTTCACCAAATAATTTGCATGACTTTCATTGTAAGCATGGTAATATGTTAGGCTATAGTCTAGTCTATGAGTCGTTAAAGAGGGCTTGGACTGGATTTAAAAAATTGATAGATATTCAAATAAAATTCACAACCTGACCATTGGTAAGAAAAATGTTCTATTTTATGTTATGATTCATTATAGAGTTATTGATTATTTTTCCATCTCCTATTTCTGTGCTCAGCAGACCTTCATTTTTCTTTTGTGTTCCATATCCAAACTAGGAACAAAAATGTCCTAACACAGTCATATCCATGTTTCTTTCTCCACAGGTGAAAGGCCTTTTGAATGCAGTTGGGAAGAGTGCAACAAAAAGTTTGCCAGGTCAGACGAGCTTGCTAGGCACTACCGCACCCATACTGGAGAGAAGAAATTCTGCTGCCCCATCTGTGAAAAGCGTTTCATGCGCAGCGATCACCTGACCAAGCATGCCCGCCGCCATGCCAATTTCCAGCCCAGCATGCTTAAAGGGCGAGGAGGGGCCAGCTCAAGAAATGGATCTCTCAGCGATTACAGCCGTTCCGATGCATCAAGCCCAGCTATTAGCCCTGCAAGCTCCCCTTGAGTTTACTTGCACTGGACATTAGCACTTTTCTCTGCTAATGTGGAATACTTTGAAAAAAATGAACTTTTTCGTACCTGCATTTATTTTTTTTTTTATTTTACTTTGTTTTAATTTTTGTAAGTGGTTTTAAGTATATTATAAACTAACAGAACAAATACCAGTTACCAATAAGGAAAAACGTCCTTTCTACTTGGCTGCCTTTCTCTTGGATTTCCAGAATTTTCTTAATGAATCTATTTTGGATCTCCGAAACTATACAGGTGATTCTTTTCTGGATCTTCAGAACTCAGTACTTCCTCGGTTTTCTACCTCCAGATTTCACGAAATCTTCTGTTTCACGTACACACACAAACACATACACTTCCATAAAGCCATCTCCTAAAGTAAGTGTTACAGAACCACACACGTCCGTCTGCCTTGGATCCATATTTGGTACCATCTTTTTTTATTCTGAAAGAAAAACCTTCCAAGCTCATCTCTTTTTCTAAAATCGCTATAGATCATGTTTTCTCCAGCTCGTCAAAAGCAACATATACTTCCAAAAGGACAACTAGCAAATAAACAATTTTCTTCACCTCAGGATACAACAAAAGACTTGCACAACGGAAGCATTTGTCTACAGCTTACAGCTCAGCAATGTTGAATCTCACCTCTTCAATACTCCCCACTCTCAGGGATTGGTTCTAGGGTTATAAGAGTACAATGAAGTCACCTCCTTACTGCAGCCTTATGCCTTGTGAGGTTCCAACTCCATTTGTCTTTTTCTTGGTTCTATTTTTTCTTCTTCTTTGCACTCAAGTTTTGTTTTGCATGGCCACCATGAGGAGTGCCAGCCCTGGAACATGGTGCCCAGTTAGTGCTGTGGTAATTCTGGTTTTGTTACAGTTTCTTTTTTTATGATTTTCAATGTATATATATATATATCATTCCTAGTCCATGTCAATACGTACACACACAGGTACACACATGTACACACACACAAACACACGCACACACACACACAAACACACGCACACACACACACACAGAATGTGTAAATTGTGTTGTTCAGCTTTGTGGCTATTTTAATTATACTTTCATTATTTACTTTGATTATACCTGTGCGGAATGCTCAAGGGCTGTACTGTAAACTTTACAATGGGCATTCTATTCATTTCAGTCTAGGATTGATTCAGCGCACTTTCTCTTTCCTATCAGGTCATAAAAGTAAAGAGCCTCTTACCGAGTCACTGTTGATAAGTGCCTGAGAAAGCAGCACTACCTGTGGCTAAGCCACTAAATGGTTGTCAGTTGTTCAAAAAAACACATCACTAAAATAAAAACAAATCTCTCTAAATCCCTCTTGACACTACTAGTTCTATGTATGTTACGTATTTCCCCCTGGTGATCTGAGACCATGTTATTTTTGCTGTTTCGACTACCTTGGAACTGGCATCAGTATTTATTTTTTTTTCTGAAATTTACGGGAGCATTCAATAATTGAAGGATCGCAAAAAACAATGCCCAAGAATAAAAATACATAAATATAAATATGCTAGTTAGCAAAAGGTGGAGTTAACAAGACATATCCAGCCAAACCTGTCTCTTTCTTTTACTGCAAAGAAGGAAGAAGAATCAGGAGTGTTAGGCTTTGAATGTGCAATTCTTTTAGGGGCGATCTGCTCAACATGCTTTCTCCTGAGCCAGTCTGTTATGGAATAATGGCTTATTGCTATTACGCGATTACAGTTTTTCTGATATGTGTAGATGCTTTTACCCATCATACAATGTTTTGGACATATGTTTTAAAGTGGCTAATGCTACTCCCCACAGGCTGGCTCAGGGGGCAGAAATGAAGTAGATAACCCCCTGTAAAACCGTGAATATTATTCCTACCAGCAGAAGAAAACTACGAACTTGACTGGACTTTCTCTCCAGTTGGGGTATAAGTAACACCTCTATTCACCATTAAATGTATTTATATGGATTTTTAATATTAGACAATTTGGCAATAGAACTCCCTTAATCTAGGTTTGGGTGGGATGGATTAGGCATCTGCTGTGTGAAGTTGTAGGTCTGTAGATCCATCTTAGTAATGTGCTGTTTATTGGTATGGGACATTGACCTTCTTCCTTGTGGTTCATGTGTTTTTGATATAGTTTGATACATTTAGGAGCACAAAAGACAGGTGAATATCTCAATAGGGTTAACAACTGTGTTAACTGAGACAGATCAATGTATGACTAGGAAATTGTAGCTAGGCCTCTGGCTAAGATGAAATGTCTCAGATAACACTATTGGGATGTTCGCCTTGAAGCAGAGGCAAACTATGCCCCCCCCCCCGCTACCACATTACAAAAGATCACTAGTGGAACCTTGGTTCTGATTATCTTAAAGTGCAACTGTAAGCAAAATTAAGAATCCTTAGTTCTACTAAGCCCAAACTTTTCATTCTGTGCTAGTAAAACGAAAGAAATACAAAAAAAATTAAAAATGTTGCCTCATAATTCTTAATTTTCAATAACTTAATAACAAAGGCCTGTGTGATCTTCACATTACATTTAGGCTATTTAATGTGGAAGTGCACCAAAATTCATTGGAAGACCCCTTTACATTGTGTCATATTCTGATGATTCACGCTATATTACATGAGCTGTTATAGTTGCAGCATAGCTACATCTTGGTCTACCCACAGCAGTCTGGTGGTCTCTGCTCCCCCCCCCCACACACACACACACACACACACACACACACACACACACACACACACACACACACAATTTCAACAAAGACCATCCTTCGCCAGCGTTGAAGCAGGACGGGGAGGTTACTCAGAAAAAAAGTCTTACCTGGCCCGATATCCAGCGGCAACGTTCGCCAACATCTTTCTTTGTTAGCCTGATGCTGCCCGCACAGCACGGCCCTTGTGTGCACCGCCACCAACCCATTCAAGTGAATGGTGGGGCAGGGGTGCTCATAGTACGCAGCGCTGTGCACACTCCCGAGACACTGCAGGAGTAAAGGTGAGCTATAGTCCCCCTTTTTAAGGTTTTAGTATGGACACACATATTTGGAAATTAAGGAAAGCAGCTTTACAGGTTTTATCTGGCCAATACCTTCACACAGCAGATTATTTATACTTTTACAAAAAAAAAGTGGACATCAATGATGAGTTTAACCATCAACCATCGGCCCACTGCAATGATTCCATTGTGGTTCACCTTCCTTATGGTTTGTTTAATATAAATATGGTACATGAGCCTATGGAACACACAGGTTCTTACTGTAAGTGCCCCATTCTGTTACACATATTATTGACAGGAATTCCATAACGATGCTTATGTTATATCGCATAGTGCTGCTTACTCACCAATTATTCAGATGTGTCTAGGAAGGTGGAACAGTTTACTAGATGGTGTATCTATATACTGATACAGCCAGACTAACTTGTCAGGGTAAGCAATCCATTTTGCGACAAGGCCTGCCCCAGAGGAGCAGGAGTCTTACTACATCTTTATCCAATGTTGTTGTTTTTTTATGCATAAAACTATCAGCTTCACTACTAATAGGGTATTGCACTTTGGGCTTTTGAGTGTGTCTGTGTATTTCTATATAATATCTATAAATATATAAATCTATACATAGAAAAACAGTAAACTGCAATACGGTTTTGTAGCAGGATCTATAAAGCCACCATATTCAATCTCTGATTCTCACAATAGCATTGTGCCACTCTGTAGCTTTTAAGTCAGGGTCTTACAATATAGTAGGCTTACATTTTAAGAATATCTATTTAAAAAAAAGTGCTCTTAGGAATTCTTACTACTCTCTGTGTTGGTTACGTATATGTATGAAATGTATTACAGGGTAAATTATGTTATTTAAAGAGGAATACTTGAATTTTAACCCTAAGGGGAGAGTAGGAGGTATGTAGAAATGGCTGCATGCCATTTGCCTTTGTGTCAGTGATATTGGAAGCTGTTTCCAGATAGTCCTGGCAAACTGCCCTCCAAAGGAGTCAACCACAAATAACCGTATGGGCTATATATATATATATATATATATATATATAGCACAGCCATGCAAAATATACAGCTGAATTTCAAATTAAAATAAACTTAAAATAAAAGAACGAGGGTAAAAGTCAAGTGGTATACAGTCAAGTTTGTGTGTCACCTGCGCTCCGTTAACGGTTATTTTATTTTTTCCTTTGACAACGCAGTGTAAGTGCAGAAAACTAAAACACCTATTCTTGACTACTGTGCTCAGATTTGGTTTTGATGGTGAACAGTAGTTAGTCTTTATTTAGTAGTTTTACATTGTGCCATGCACTATGGTGTAGACAGTTTGGCTCTTTAGGTAAAAGGTATTTGTGGGTGTATAAAGCTAAAAGTTGTTACCTTTAAAAGGTGTAGATATTAGCAGATGAAATATAACACAATAAGACCAGTAGTGACATAATGGATATCAAACAAGCTGGTCTTACATGGTTCTCATAGTGATACTCCTGAGCATTTAGGATAGCTTGTTCCAATCTTGCTATTCTGTGCTAGAGATGCCTGTGTGACCAACTGGTGAAAGCTGCTGGGACGGTGCCAAGACAGCCCACAGGCATGGGAGTATTGCAGGTTGACAACCATTGGGTCACTACAGTAGGTTTTATTTGCAATATCACACACTTGCAGCTTATGTAGGCATTCTTTAAATGACACTCCAGTCAAAATTGAAAATGACAGCTTGAAACGCATACAGATGATACAGTGTATTATTCTGTTTCTCATCCTGGCATAACTAGTAATGCAATTTTTATAGATGTTCAAGCACCAGTTGCTTGTACAGTTAAAGTAATTTTCCAGGCAGGGCTTACATCTTAATATGCAGGTCCCCTGCCTGTAGCTCTGCTGACCTTAGTGCTTGCTTTCACGTTCAGGATTGCTGTTTTCCCAGCTCCATTTGGCAACCATACCCCCCCCCGCCCCCCTTGGGCATCGTCCAACAATCAAGGTGAATATTTTGGATGACGGACGCCTCTCCATTCAGAATTTGTGCCTCTATTTCTCCCCCTCATGGGTGCTAACCTATCCGCCCTTTCCGCTGCTTGATGATCCTCTGAGCTCTCCCTCTCTGCACACTAAAGGAAAGTCACATGCTAATACAGGCAGTACACCCAGGGAGAGGACACTCCCACTGCCTGGGGGAGTGTAGAATTCAGTTTAACCTAAAGTGAGTTTTGCATTGCAAACTTTGATTTGATTTCCTGGACAATTACTTTAAAGTAACACCACATACTGTATAGTGCCACATGTTGTATAGCACAGAAACATGTTGCCTGGAGCTGTTTTATAAAGAACCCACACATGAGCTGTTAAAGTTCAAGGAAACGCAGCACATACCCACCTGCAAACCCTGGTTTTGCTTACCTACACTGTGCTGCTCTAACAAAATCTGGCTCAGCAATGGCCACCGGCAGTGCCGTGGTTGGGGGAAAGGGGGGGTCACTTGAAATCTATATGGGGATCTAATATGCATTGGGTCTTTAAGATTTCAGACTTTTGTACATTTTATCCTGTTGGCAATCATTTTAATTGGTTTAGTGTGTGTTAGTAGAAAGATAACACTGGTGCAACAGGTGCCATCTAAAGCCCAATTCTTGCTTCCCTTGTTTTTTAATAACCCATACCCTGTTATTCTAAGATTAGTACGGGAGTACAGGGAGATGTGCCTCCTCCAGGCTGACCATTTCGGGGAATAGTAGTTATTACTTAGTTATTACTCACGCCCCCATTCTTTCTTGGGGGTAGTTGCATCATGGTTGCTTGGGTTGGGCTTGAGATGAAGACCCTATTGTTTGTTCCTTGTCCGATGCAGTAGAGCCTTAAACTTCATAATCGGTACACCAATTCACGGTATGTTGTAAGAAGATCCTAAATCAAAGAGCCTATATTTACCTTACTTAATACTGTATGTCAGAGTGGACAATGTTTTCATGTATCTGAAAAACATATCTATTTTAAAGCAATTTCAGAGAGATATTTTACAGAGTAACAGTAAGAGATGGTCACATTATGTTTGACTTGTAGAACATTATCTGAGAATTTGGGAGGGCCAGGAGCATTTATTAGGGTGTACAATTCAAACATATTGGGAAGTGGCCAAATTATCGAACCCTTGGGCATTGATACATTGCATTCCATAGAGTTTTATATATTTGGGCATTCTGGTTCCATTTTTATTTATCTAAACAGGCATTTTGGTGCAATTTCATTATAAAGATTTTTTTGTATGTCATGCAAATTGTTTTATTATAAAATGTGTTGCTTTTTTATGCAATTTAATGGTAAGTTTTAAATGAATTTCGGTTCTTTTTTATTATTGTTTTTCAACAGTATTCTCCTGCTCAACGTCTGGTTTCTTAACAAAAATTTTTAAAAAAGGGAACTTAGTTTACCAGTCAGAAGCAATTTACAATGCTAGTACTAATATGAGTAGCTCACTATTGCATGCCAGGAGGTAGGAGATATTGAATGCAGAACAACTTGTCTAACCTTTTTGTGTATCTTTTAGTAGGATACTTCATTTTCTTTAAATATTGTTTAGTTATGCATTAATGCCACACCTGTAGCATTTTCTAAGTTTTATTTGATTAATATTTTTTTTTTTTTACAGTTTATATATGTTAAAAAGCATTCCTTAAGGCTGCCAGTGGCTATTCTCCAAGACATTTTTACATGAAACACACTTCTAAGAAAAGCAAGGTTGTTGTGATAGACACAGTGATTAGAACAATTTATGTAGATATTATTTTTAACAAACATCTACTAACTATTCATCCAAGCAGATGTCAAGAAATAAATCTTAATAAAAAAAGGAACTCATAAAGAAAGGCTATTTCCATAATTTGACAGATGACAATTTAGATATTAGGACATGTCTAGACATCCACAGACATCTTTGGAAATGAAAACCTACTTGATGTCATTGTATATAGAGCACAGTTTACACGTGGAACGTTATATTTGACTTGTTAAAAGGTGTCCATACTTACCCTTACCCCTGGTTTAGAATTTACTTACCCATGGTTTAGGCAGTTAAGTATGTAAACAACAGATAGGATCATGTTTGTCCAAAGATGAAATAATCAAGTGCTTTTTGCATTGTGAAAAGTTTTTTTATTTATTAAGATTGCTGTTTGTGGATTAGCTGAAGTAGACGTCACTGTGAGAATTAGCATTTTAGAAGTCACCAAGACCTGTAAAAAAACTGGTGGAGATGTTACTTATGGCACCTAAGCCAACAAAGGCGTGACTAGGGAGTGAGCCACCCTTGTAAACCATCATTTTTCTTTTGTTCTTCAGATAACCTTATCTACAATTTGGCAACACAGTGGTGGGTTTATCAATTTCTGAAACTTGAATTATGCAAAAACTTGAACTTTTTCACATCTACTTATTTGGCTGTCATAGCTGGCCATTCAGTGGCACTTATTAGGTCACAAATCTGTAAGAGACCTAGCCCCTACCTAATCACCCTCTCTTCAAGCAGCTGTATGCTTACCACTTCTTCCAAGATGTTTGCATGCTGAAGCTGGATTAGGTACTGCAAATGCACTTCTTAGGTAACAAAAGAATTTCGCATTGAAATGTTACTGAAACAAAACGGAGCACCAAAGAGTTATGGACAAGTGAGCACCCAACTTTTTCTGTCCCACTTATATTATTTGCTAGAAAATTTGGACCAGCATAATGACATGTTATAATCCTTTACTAAATGCATTATTTCTGCTAATTATGTTAGCTACAGTATGGACAGCTAGGAAAAGTAATGGTTAGCAGCAAACGTGAGACCCGCCCTTCATATTGCTTATCTATATTCCTAGTTCATTTGCTTTGAAACTCAAAAAATAGCAGTGTACAAGTACAGACAAGGCAACTGTAAAATGTTTAGCATAAAAGAAAATCCCACCTTGACAGCTATGTATCTGTTGCTGTGGTCCCCTCCCCCAATTCTCTGTGCCCTCCTTTGGGGTTACAATGTTAGTGTGTTTTCTTCTGTACACAAACTGTGGCCTGAGAGTCAGGTTTGGTCCCTGCTTCCCATTATTTCCTATAGGGAATCCAGTATTAAGACTGGCTCTCAGCTTGCACTATGTGTATAGACAAATGACTAATGGTACTCACTGAAAACACTTGTCATCTGTGGGAACCACCCCTAAGAGGGCAGCAGATTGCTCAGGGGTCACAGCAAAAGGAATATGGACAGAAGATTTTTTGAAAAGGGACATGAGGTATTTAGCAGAGAGAAATAGTGACTGTTGTCATGGACTGCTCACTGTGTGAGGCGAACTACTGGTCACTAGCCTCCTTTATTTTGACCAATGTGTCTCCATTCATGTGTGTGTGTTTTTCCTTTTGTATGCCTGTGTGATTACTCAGGACTTGCAACATTTTTTTAATGCAATCATGTTTGATTCAGACTAATGCAACTCCAGCACATGTGATAAATCGTAGTGCAGAACAGCAATGCCTGTAGTTAAAGGGAATATCCAGGGAGAAAAATCAAAAGTCATCATTGTCCTTCACATAATTTCTATCGTACTTTAGTTTGTAAAAACTCACTGGGTGAGCCAACATGAATTGGGGATAATGGCTGCCCCCCTACGTCAGCCACAGTGACTGGCCATGCCCAATCCATTCACTCTAAAGGGGGGGGGTTCCAAGACCTGGCATGCCTTCTCCATTGAAGTGATCAGAGTGGATGTGCATACGTCACTGACTGACGGAGAGGGGCAGCTGTTGGTGGCATATGTCTCATATGACATTGAAAATTGTAAGATTCAACCTTAGAACCTGGTTAGATTCTTTCATACTGGAGTAGGACTGAAGCGATGTAGCAGACAAAGGGAACCTTAAACAGTAAGGCCAGATTTTTGCTATGAGAATAAAAGAACCTTGCCTATTGTAGTTTAATGCAGTCACGCCACACATTCTCAGTTCAGTTACCCAAGATCTTTATTGAGATGTTTGACCAAAAGTTATGCCAACTCAAGATTGGTTGTTAGACGGGAAGGTCCTTGATGACCAACCTGACTTTAAAGCAAAACTCACAGAATGCAGGTCCCTGTAATTTAGTTGTTGGTGCTTTGTTGCTAATAAACTAGAAAACCCTACTTACTTTCATGGTAGGTGCCTAACATATTTCTCCCCCTTCATCAATTATTAGCTAGCTACTAAATATTAACGTGGAAGACTCATTAAGCACTGAAGCATGGGACTTTTTAAAAAGGCAGCTAGTTATTTTTAGAAGAGGGTATCATGACAGGTTTCCTTTTATCTAATTAAACTATTCAAGATACTTTCTACTGTGCAGATATGTTTGTGTTGTTAATGAGCATTTTTGTAGCGGATAGCTCACGGATGTAGCAAATTTAACACAGGGAGTCATTGAAAATAATAAAACAATTCAAGAAAAGGTTTGTACCACTCTTTACCTACCAGAAGTTAAAACTTTGCTACTTCTGTAATCAGGTTAAAGGCCTTATTTATGATGTGGGCCTTTAGCATCATTTTTAGAAAATATTCACATGGTGCATACAAACTGGATAACTCCCATGATACTTTTCAGTAGGAGGAGCCATGCAAATTATCTCTTTACATCTAGGCCTAGGATGCTTTCATACTATATGTCCATCTGCAGATGAACTTCATAGCTTTGCATACGGGACTCCCAACGTATATCTTAAAGCGTTATTAAACCCAAAGAAAAAAACAGGCACTCGCCTTCATTTATATGCAGCTAGCCCAGGCCTGAATTGGGATGCCCCGCTGTGTGAAGCCCCCACAATTTGCCCAATAAATTTCACCTCTCCTCAGTCCAATGGCGCATGCACAAGCTCTCGTCCAAAAGGAGCCTTTTGCCGTGCTTACATCCTTCGGCAACCGTCTCCGATTGCCTTCAGTGGGAAGATCGCTCTGCTGCATCCCCCTGAAAGGCTGGGGTCGGGAGCACGAGCATGCGCACCTCCGTAGATGCAAGGGAAGACATTCACAGCTCTTTGCCGAAAAGCAAATGGCTCGTATTGAACGAGAGCCCGCGCATGAGCCGTTGGACCGGGGAAGGGTGAGTGTTTAGGGGCGCCCGGGGGGGGGGGGGGTTCACACAGCGGGGAAAGCCAGCAGCCGGCCCTGGAATCTTTTACATTCCAGGCCGGCCGCTGGTGGGTTTTGTTCTGCTTTAAGATATACTTGTCAAGTTAAGTTATTACTATGTTTGTATCATAGAAACTCCTAAAATAGATTAAAGAATGTGCTTTACAGAAGTGTTTGTGAACACAGCAGATCTATCATGCCTGCTTCCCCTGTTATGCTAACAACAGAACCAATCGAGAGTTAGAGTTTGCTGTGAGCCACTTTACAACTAATAACTTGTCTGGAAAGTAAAGAGCCAAAACTAAGCTTATCTCTTCTGGAATGCAAAGCTAAAGTCCTTCTGCCAACCAGCCAGACCGATTAGTCACATACCTCAATAAACCTACCTAATAACTAAATCCATTAAATTGGCAGTGCTGACAGAAAATAGTAGCCAAGGTTTTTTAATATGTCATTAAGCAAAATAATCAATGGCAGTTATAAAAATAAGGTCTGTACTTTGTTTTGCCCTATTAAACTAGTGTATTAGGATACTACCAATGAATAGTTTAGGCTATTTGTTGAGCTAGGGAATTAAAAAAGATATATGTTGTATGGATAGGTTAAAAGTTGTAGGCTTACAATTATAGCAACTAGTGAAAAGCTGGCAAAAACCTACCTGCTATTGTTCTGATTGTCCGCTGTAGTTATGTCGTTATGGAGATGCTTCTCCTAAATGCATATTAGTAATTACATTATACTTGCAAATATTTAAACAAATTCAACATGTAACCCTTAATGGATAACCCGTTAAGTAGGTCCTAATCCAATATCTTAGCAGAACCCTCCTCAGCAGCACTGTGCATCTGTATGATATGAAACTTGAATTTTTGCATATCAATATATTTCTGCCTTCTGATGAATTAGATAATTAACTGCAATTTAAAATGTGTTTTGTAAAGAAAACAAAAGTTATCCTAAGTTAGGAGTTTTTGTATAGATAATACTTACAAATGTTTTGCATGTATTACATCATTTTTTTCTTTCATTTTTTTGTATTAATTAGATAAAATAAGACTATACAGGATTTATGCAAACTATACATTTTATGTAAGTGATTTTATGCGTGGTTTTCATTCTTAGTTTGTTTATCCATTTAATAAAGCAATCTTTTTTTATACGGTCAGACTAAAAAAAAATCACTATTTGTCTTCATTTATTTTTCTTTATTTTCTGACTTTTCGTTTATCATTTCATTTATGTCATTTTAAATATTCCAAGTATGTCTCACACCCTGCTTCGGAAGTATTCATTACACGTGGGCTATGGTCCAGTAGAGGGCGAACTTCTGCAGAGATGACTAGAAAAAGAAGCCCCTCCCGGTCCATAAATACCTGAGACCTCCCACACATTCCCCAGATAAGTCTCTGCAGACAGCGAAGCAAGTCAAGAAGATGGCTGTCTCTTTCCTTTACAGGTAAGCCGGATGTACATCCGGCCACTTTTTTCCTATTTCCACCTGGACTATTTCATTAATGTCCCTTTGCCTCCCAGCCTTGGCTGTACAGTCCAGGTGAGGGTAGGGCACACCTTAGAGGTGTTTGAACAGGAGCCATGCTCCACCGCAAATCCCCTACCATGGGGTAGGCGGTCGTCAGGTTAATGATCCTGACGTGGGATGCCCTGTCCGCATCTAGCTTTCGGCTTCCCCTCCATTACTCCTCGTTCCCGGATAGTGGGGGGAGGGGGGGCTGACCCTCCATTTTGTCCCTTATAGTTGCTGTCATGTGCTGTTTTTACTTCACGTGCTGGCTACTGCCAGCGCGTGTGTGTGAGTGTTGTGTGTGTGTGAGCATGTTTTGTCACTGTTATCTGCGGCCCGCACGCTTGCTGTATTCAGCGGCGGCGGGCCGGTTGTTTCATGGCTGGCTCCGCAGCATGGCTGGGGAGCGCGGCTCTTGTTCTCTCCCTTTTCCTCAGTCAGAGGAGGGGGCGGGGCCTGACTCTCTGCGCGCCGATTACGGCCCGCCCCTCTCCTTCGATGCGGTTTGTGGCTCTCAGCCATTGGCTGGGAGCCGCTTGTCAGTTTTTCCCGGGAGGGGGCGGGGCTACGCGCGGTGCGAAATCCGTGCTGGACCGCCCTTCTTCCTGAGGATCTCCTGGCTAATGGACGCCATTCCTGCCAGACTGGACACTGTGAGTGCCCTTCTGGGCCTTGGTTTTATGATTGGCTTCTATTTATATATACATTGCGCTGTTATTGCAGCGCCTGGGGGCCTGGGGATACTGCATTAATGCCTTATGCTGCATATGTTGGTGGTTGGTTTTTTGTGTGCATAATTGATTCTTTCAGGTGGGGTTACCAAGCCTTTTATTAAAAAGGGGGTTCTCCCGGTCCTTAGGTCCCTTGTTCAAATTGGGTCCCCTTTTTTTGTCATTATTAAATCCTCCCACTAACGGACGCTAAGGGGCATCCCGGGTAGCTTCATAGCGTAATTCCCATTGATTTTTACGACTATCAAACAATCACCATATGGAGGCTCCCCGGGATACTGGACTCGGGGTCCCTTCGGGACAATCCCGGTCGTGTGTGATATGTGGGGCATCCCTTTTGGGAGATAATGTGCAAATTTGTATTCCATGTGCACAACAGGCTCTTGTGCGGCAAGCCGGGGTGCGGACGGTTCAGCCCCGCAGGCCTCATCACCTACACCCCCACGCCTGGATATGACCCCAAGTGACGTTGTCACCAGTAGGGAGTCGCAATCTGGGAGCCGCTTGTCAGTTTTTCCGGGAGGGGGCGGGGCCACGCGCGGCGCGAAATCCGCGCTGGACCGCCCTTTTTCCTGAGGATGTCCTGGCTAATGGACGCCATTCCTGCCAGACTGGACACTGTGAGTGCCCTTCTGGGCCTTGGTTTTATGATTGTCTTCTATTTATATATACATTGCGCTGTTATTACAGCGCCTGGGGGCCTGGGGATACTGCATTAATGCCTTATGCTGCATATGTTGGTGGTTGGTTTTTTGTGTGCATAATTGATTCTTTCAGGTGGGGTTACCAAGCCTTTTATTAAAAAGGGGGTTCTCCCGGTCCTTAGGTCCCTTGTTCAAATTGGGTCCCCTTTTTTTGTCATTATTAAATCCTCCCACTAACGGACGCTAAGGGGCATCCCGGGTAGCTTCATAGCGTAATTCCCATTGATTTTTACGACTATCAAACAATCACCATATGGAGGCTCCCCGGGATACTGGACTCGGGGTCCCTTCGGGACAATCCCGGTCGTGTGTGATATGTGGGGCATCCCTTTTGGGAGATAATGTGCAAATTTGTATTCCATGTGCACAACAGGCTCTTGTGCGGCAAGCCGGGGTGCGGACGGTTCAGCCCCGCAGGCCTCATCACCTACACCCCCACGCCTGGATATGACCCCAAGTGACGTTGTCACCAGTAGGGAGTCGCAATCTGATGTATGCGCAAGACTGGCCAACATTGAGAGACTGATTGCTAGCTCTGCGGCCAGGAAGGCCCCAGCTAAGAGACGGCACTTGACGTCCGCGACACCGGCCTTTGATTATGCTGATTTTGAACCATTTGACTTGTCTGATTGTTCCCCTCTAGAGGAAGGGGAACTTTTCCCAGACTCTGACTCATCTGAGGATCGGCAGTACCCTGGCGCTGATGCCGGCTCAGAGCAGGGGGATACTGTGGACACCTATAGGCTCCTTACTCAAATATTTGAGGTACTTGCCATTCCCCCTCCTGCGGAGGCCCCTCCGCAACGGGAGGAATTTTTTGGGACCGCCAAACCTCGTTTGGAGTTCCCGGATCAGAAGCACGTTAACAATCTGATCCTTAATGAATGGGAAAAGCCTAGTCAGCTCCCTGGTATCCTTCACGGGTGGGATAGGAAGTATCCCTTTCCTGTTGATGTGGTGAAACTTTGGTCGACACCCCCAGAGGTCGACGCGCCCGTCCTGGGATTGTCCAATACTTCAGTCGTGCATACCCCGGATTCCACCACCTTGAAGGATGGTGAGGACCGACGTCTCGATCAATTGGCTTCACATGCCTTTGCTTGTGTGGGTTCGGCCTTGCGCCCGGTTTGTGCTTCTGCGATCACGGCTGTGGCTACTAGAGCTCTAATTAGGGGCTTTTTGAATGGTTCCCAATTGGATCCCTGCAGTGAGGAGTTTATAGCCTTGACTCATTGTGAGATGTTCATTGCTTTTGTCTTATCAGCCTTGGATGATACTATCCGTATGTGTAGCAGGACCTTGGCATTGCAGGTTGCTATACGCCGGTCGGTCTGGTTGCGCCAGTGGGCGGCCAATAACGCTGCTAAGAAGGCGCTCACAGGTCTTCCCTTCGTGGGTCTGCGCCTGTTTGGTGATCGTTTGGACTCGGTTGCCAGAGGGGGTAAGTTACCTCAACGCAAGAAGCAGCGCCGGCCCTTTCGGGGTTCGGGTTTATTCAACCCTTCCTTTCGTGGCTCTCGGTCAAGCAGGGTAAAGTTTTTCACTGCGTTCCGAGGGGATGCCTGGGGTAGGGGCAGAGGACGTGCCCAACCCGGGGACTTCCTGGGGTTCTAAACCCAAATCCATTGGCAAGCTCGCTCAGCAATGAAGGGGCGCCCTCACCCTTGCGGGTGGGGGGACGGCTGTGGCTCTTTGCTCAGGTCTGGACCCTAGAGGTCACAGACGTCTGGATCCGGGAGGTAATTTCCTCCGAGTACAAGCTGGAGTTTGCATGCCGGCCTCCTCCCAGATTCCTCAGGTCCCGGGTTCCGTCGGATCCTCGGGCAGCACAGGGCCTTTTTATGGCGGTGCAAAACCTTTGGGATATGGAGGTAGTTTGTCCGGTTCCCCCCACAGAGAGAGGTCTGGGTTACTATTCCAACCTCTTTACGGTGCCCAAAAAAGATGGTGCCATAAGACCCATTTTGGACTTGAAAACTCTCAACCGGTTCATCAGAACCAAAAAATTTCACATGGAGACTCTGCTGTCGGCTCACTGCGTCCGGGGGGACTTTATGACCTCAATAGATATCAAGGACGCTTACCTTCATGTGCCGGTCTTCCTGGGACACACCAACGGCACCAACCAGCACTTCCAGTTTGTGGCTCTTCCCTTCGGGCTGGCTTCGGCGCCCAGGGTGTTCACCAAAGTTTTGGCGGGCGTGATGGACCTTTTTAGAGTCCGGGGCATTCGTATCTTGCCTTACCTGGAGACCTTCTCATTACGTCATCCTCTCTCCACCAGGCGGAGCTGGACACCAGAACGGTGGTGACGACGCTGGAGAGGTTCGGGTGGATAATCAATTACCCCAAGTCCTCTCTATCCCCGTCAAGGGTGGCTTCGTTCCTGGGCATGACTCTGGATACCATTCAGACCAGGGTGTTCCTACCCCAGCCGAAGGTGGATGTTCTTCAGACTCTTATTCGTTGTCTTCTGTCCAGCCCTCGTCCGTCCATCAGGCAATGCATGAGGCTGGTAGGTTTGATTCTGGCTTGCTTCGAGGCAGTGCCATTTGCTCAGTTTCACATGAGACCCCTTCAGCTCCATCTTCTATCGTTTTGGGACAAATGTCCTCTGTCTCTGGATCAGACTTGTGTTCTGTCCCCTCTTGTCCGGCGGTCCTTCCAGTGGTGGATGGACCAGAGGAATCTCCTGGGGGGCAGGTCCCTTCTTGCGCCCTGTTGGGAGACGGTGACCACGGATGCCAGTCTGTCAGGCTGGGGAGGCTTCTGGAGGGAACGTCAGTTCCAGGGGCTGTGGGCCCTCAGGAGGCCCATATTCCCATCAACATTCTGGAGCTGAGGGCGGTTCGGTTGGTGCTGTTGCATCTGACACATCACCTTCGGGGCTTGCCAGTTCAGGTTCGCTCCGACAATCGCACAGCGGGCGCTTACATCAATCACCAAGGAGGGACTCACAGCCGGAGTGGAGGTGTCTATGATTCTTGCCTGGGCCGAGAGCAATGTTCCGTGCATCTCGGCAGTCTACATTCCAGGGGTGGAGAACATGGAAGCGGACTCTCTGAGCAGAGGGACCTCTCGCCGGGGGGAATGGTCCCTCAGCAACAAGGTGTTTCTATCCCTCTGTCGCAGGTGGGGGAGGCGGATCTGTTTGCCTCTCGTCACAATCACAAGCTTCTGGCATTTGTTTCTCTGTCCCAGGACCCTCTGGCTCTGGCAGTGGATGCCATGTCTCTGTCCTGGCGGGAGCTCAGTCTCCTGTATCTGTTTCCCTCCCTTTCCCATGGTGGGCAAGGTGGTACGCATGCTGGCTCAAGAGGGTGTGCCAGCAATCCTAGTGGCCCCAAGGTGGCCAATACAGGTGTGGTTCGCAGACGTCGTCCGGCTGGCAGTCGATCAATTCAGGCTGCCTCTGCTTCCAGATATGATCACACAAGGTCAGCTTTGTTACCCCAATTTACAAACACTGGCTTTGACGGCGTGGCTGCTGAAACCTTCATCTTAAAGGAAAAGGGTTTGTCTGAAGCCGTGGTCCACACTCTTGTCAGGGCTAGGAAGAAATCTTCCTCTAATATCTATTACAGGACCTAGCAGACCTACATTGATTGGTGTGAGGCTAGGGCCTTTCCTTGTCGTGTGTTTTCTATTCCTCTGATTTTGGAGTTTCTTCAGCATGGTCTGGACATGGGGTTTCACCTTAGCACTCTTAAGGGGCATGTGTCCGCTCTGGCGGTTTTCTTTCAGAGATCTTTCGCTCTTCATCCTTTGGTTAAGACCTTTTTTTCAGGGGGTCACTTATGTGCGCCCTCCTCGCAAACCCATGTTACCTGTTTGGGATTTAAATTTGGTGTTGTCTGCCCTTCAGGGTCCTCCCTTTGAACCAGTGAAGGATTCTGCTCTATCTATTTTCACCTTAAAAGTTGCCTTTTTGGTGGCTATCACCTCTGTTCGACGTGTTTCTGAGTTGGCGGCTCTGTCCATTCAGGCCCCCTACTTTGAGTGACATCAGGACAAGGTGGTTTTCCGTTTTAAACCAGACTTCTTGCCAAAGGTTGTCTCTGCCTTTCACCTCAATCAGGACATTGTGCTTCCTTCCTTGTGCCCTAAACCTAGCAATGACAAGGAGAGGGCCTTGCACTCTCTGGACATCGTTAGATGTGTAAAGTACTATCTGGTGGGTGCTTCACCATTCCGGAAGACGGACGCCTTTTTTGTGGTGCCCTCTGGGCCCAAGAAGGGTTTGGCGCCCGTCAAGTTTACCATTAGTAAATGGATTCATCAGGCTGTTATTAGGGCCTATTCTGCTAAGGGGAGGGATCCCCCTTTCCAGATCACTGCTCATTCTACACTGTACTGTTGGGGCTTCCTGGGTGTTTCAGCACCAAGCCTCGGTTGAACAAGTTTGTAAGGCTGCTACTTGGTCTTCTGTTCATACTTTTTCCAAGCTTTATAAGGTTGATGTGCGGGCCTCAGCGGATGCTGTTTTTGGCCGCAAAGTTCTGCAAGCTGCAGTGGTTTAATTTGTGCACTATTGCCTGTTGGGATCCCCACCCTTTTTGGACACTGCTATTGGATGTCCCACGTGTAATGAATACTTCCGAAGCAGGGTGTGAGACATACTTAAAATAATACCATTTTGTGATTACTCACCTGTAAAATGGGTATTATAAGTATGTCTCACACCCTGCTTCGGCCCACCCTGAGTTGTATCTTGGATCCTCTATGTGGTGAAACTTTTTTCTCATAGATTTTATTGGCTCTTCCTGGTCCCCTTACTGCTTTCTTATACTGGGGAATGTGTGGGAGGTCCCAGGTATTTATGGACTGGGAGGGGCTTTTTCTAGTCATCTCTGTAGAAGTTCGCCCTCTACTGGACCATAACCCACGTGTAATGAATACTTCCGAAGCAGGGAGTGAGACATACTTATAATACCCATTTTACAGGTGGGTAATCACAAAATGGTATTTTTTATATTTTCCAATATTCCAAAAATGTCCCGGAAATTCTTTGATCATATTCATGTTTTTAAAGAAATCATTTTTTTTTTTTTGGGACAAGGTTAGTTACCAGTAGTCAAGCATTTAACCCTTAGGATTATATTGGTTATTTGGTAGAGAGCTCTTACTTGAGGAACTATTTTTAATGATGCTTAAGTCCCCTGTACCTAATTGGATGTTGGAAGCAAAAAGCATCCTTCACTTGTATCTCTTTATAAGTGGAAAAGTGAAAATTTCGATTTTCACACTTTTGTTGTTATTTAAGTCACTGTTTCTCAACCTGTGGTACGCATACCCCAGGGGGTACACAGCAATGTTCAAGGATGCACCAACTGGAGTTTATTATGGGTCCGATATATTATTTTAACAGTAAAACATTATTCTTTCTTGCTTTAAAGTGTGCTACTAGGCCCATGACTTATTTTAGTATGATTGTTCTCCGGCGTGGAGGTACTTGGTTGTAACTGCTTATCACAAGTGGGTACTTGGTGTAAAAAGATTGAGTACCACTGATCCTCAAATGTGCTACAAGGCCCATGACTTTTGGTAAAATAATAACTGATCTCCTGCTTCGAGGTGTACTTGGTTGTAACTGCTTATCGCTAGAGGGTACTTAGCGTAAGAAGGTTGAGGACCACTGATCTAAGCCACATAGCCAATATTTTCCATGGTAAATTAGGTAGGATGCTACCCAAGTGGAAAAAATATTTGATGAAGGTTAAGCAGACTCCTTAGGCTTGATTTTTTAAGTCTGTCATAGGATGCTATTTTGTCAGTGCACCTCAGTAGTAATCTGACATTGGGCAGTCATGCTAATTATTAAACTTCACTTCGATTGTGTTTTGCAGTGGGAGTTGCAACCTGCATCGCAGTAAACTTTTTAACCTAACACACAAAAAGGTACAAAATAAAAGCTTACTATTCTTTCCCCAATTGTCACTTGTACCTGTAATGAGGCATTTTTATAGCATTTCTCCAGTTAGGTAAGGATATTTAATTAAAGTTTAGAATCAACATAACCCTATGGGCTATGCAGCAAAATGTGGCAATTTATTAGTTGAAAAATATCATTTTAAGACAAGAAACAATAATGTTATATAAGTTACATACATAATACATGCATAATTGTTGCTACAATATCTACGTCTAGAAATATTTAAAGAGCAAAAAAAATACACAATAAACCTAAATGCACGTCATGTTCTCAAAGTCCTGGACAACATTGGAATTGCACACTATGTAACTTGCCTATTATATCCTATGGGAGCTTGCCTGCCACCAGGCATTGCTGTACACTAATAAATTATTAAATGCATGTTTGACATTGCCGGTAGATGCCAGTGCCTATTGAAAAACACATTTGCTAAATAAATATATCACTTATGCCTGCACGATGCTGCGGATGCTGGCCCAGTTTGGCCTAGTGCATGGTAAATTGGCTCCATATTTCTGCTTGGCAGCCTCTAGCTAGTTACATGCCATACATATCGGCTATGGTTGTTTAGTACCACATTTATAAAAACTAAGGAGCAGTAGGTCCTTTCTAAACATTTTTCAGGAAGCCTTCCCCACACTACATACTTTAATAAGGTTTATAGCCATCTTTGAATCACACTAGGTTACTTTTGATTTTTGGGTAATATTAGCCCTGACCATATTGCACATGTTTATAGAAATGGGTGTTTTCATACATATCCAATTTCTTAGTTTTATTTTGTAGTACAAAGAAGTTAAAAAATATATACACTTTTGTGTTCTTATAGAAAACCAAGTCTTGACAAGTAGTATGCCACTATTAAAGAATCTGTCTCTGTCCCCCGCAGCTGTTCCATACTTATCTGGCAGTATAAACCTTTTGGGGTCCCAAGAGTCCGGAGGGGTACATACCTGGTCAGTTTGCTGCTGGAGTAGGACAGAATAGCTGTGGAAGACAAAAGTTGAGTATCTTTTATTGTTTTATTTGCCAGGACAGACCCTTTTAAGCATATGTTACATATGTTGCATTCATTTGTTAAGGATAACCTGCTCAAAACAAGGGTATAATAACATGTAACTATATACTTTAATTACTTATAATTTAAATTACTTAATTACTTATAATCAAACATCATGATAAACAACTTCCCAAGCAGACTGTTTGTATAGGAAACATGACTTAAATTATACATACTGTATAATAGCATTCTCTTGATAAAGAGGGGCCTTCCCTTTCATCGCTGTGCTATTACACAGTAAGTGTACTCAATATGAAAATACGAAAATGAAATACATTTGGCAGTTAAGCACACTCACTAATGTTTCATGTATCTGAAGACAGCCCATTAGGCTTAGTGCAAACACGTGCCCTTTGGCTTCGTCCCAACTGCATACATAAATATAGGCCTTGGCAGACATCCAGACCCAAGTTTAGAGTTTGCAAAAATGATAAGCATCAGTTACAAAACGAAACCACACACATTGTGACGACAGACACAACAGACTCGTAAGAGGAACAATATAAATAAAAGAAAAACAGAGAGATCTGTGTCCTCAAGGGGATGTGTTGTTAGCATCTATAGGGAAGCAGTGAGAGAAACAGTATGTCTGTCACCTCTGATCTAATTCTTTAAAATGCTAGTCACCTGGCTGTTTATCTGCCTTAATTATTTTGGAAACTGCTAAAATGTCTCAATTTTCTTCTGAATCTGTTAGTTTATGGGTTTGTTTTGAAGCATTGACCCAGTAGCCCTAAATCAGTAAACTTTCCTTAAACCGGACCAACACGTTTTTACTTTAACGGGTGTTATACTCATATATAAATAAGTATAAATAAGTATAAATACTCATATTCATTACAAGACAGTGTCAGTAAAGGAGTCCAGCGATTGGCTGGAACCAACACCCATTTCTACTTTAATGGGTTTTGGTCCCGCTGTCTGCAGATCAAAAGAAGCTCGGGGGGCATCTAGAATACTGAAGCCCCACTCACAGATAACCATACAGAATGCTTGTAATACAGAATGCTGTAATACAGCGCGGGGAAAGGAGTCCCCTGATGGCCCGCGGGGTGGTCACGTGAGCAGGTCCTGCCGGTGGCCGGCGCAGAGGACACGACTACGGCCCACCTGATCGCCTGGCAGCCATTTCAGGATTCCTTACCCGGAGCTGGGTCGTAATGAATGTGAGTATTACGAGCGTTCTGTGCGGTTATCTGCTTCTTGTGTTCAACAGACAGCGGGACCACCCCTGTTAAAGCAGAAACGGGTGTTGGTCCGGTTTAAGTATCTCCTGAAAATAAGGACTGTATTCAATCTTCATTTCAAAGATAAATGAAGGTCAGAGGAGAGGAGATTGCAGGGGGTTATACCTGTTTAAAAGTACTTAAACCTTTTACCCTTGGCAGGCAAAAACTTGCATAAGATTTACCTTAAAAATGAATAAAATCACCCTCCTAACTTCTCTTCTTTGAATCACATCATTTTATTTCATGCCTTATTGTGAAATAAGTGTGAATATGGTCCTAATTTTAAGACCTGTATTAAAGGAAGCTTGTTATTACAGTAAAAGCAACATAGGATGACCTACCATATCAGCTACTATTACTTTCAAGCAGAAGACAGCAATTGCACCCTTTTATTTTTCTCATACTGGGTTCTTTTTCGTGGTTTCCATCATTCATCAATTCACTTGAATATTTAGTAATGGTTAACACTATCATAACTCAGGGTTATCAGTCTGGTAAATAAAATAATGAACACAAAAAAAAAAAACACATTATATTGAAATCAATAGTGGTTTATCATTGTCATAAGAATTTAGTAGCGCGGGTTAGCACGAACCTTTTTTAAAATAAAATAATGAAATGAACTGAAGATCACATTTTCCAGTGTCCAGTTGACCAAGTAGTGAGTGGTCTGAAACGTCATCAATGATTTGTATATTTTATGTTCTACATCTTTCTGAAACCTCTGGTTATATCATCCCACTAGTGGTGAAATATATTTTGAATGATGCCATTATGTCATCCATTTTGTCTTCTTTGTAATCTAGGACTGGGCTTTCCAATAGTCAGCCAGCCTGTGAATTCCCCTTCTTAGCGGGTTATTGCAGTCTGCCCCCAGACCTATTCATACAGCTTTTTCTGCTGAAATGGTCAGATTCTTTGCCCCCTTCAGTTAGACTCCATGCATATTCACCTTTTCTTTAAAAGGATTAAAGGAAACTTGTGCAAACCATCACCCTGCTAAAATTAAAGGACAGCTGTAGGCAAAGTTAAGAATCCTCTGTTCTAGCAAGCGCATTCAAAACTTATTCTAGGTTAGTAAGAAAATTTTTTTTTATTTGAGTTTGCTTCCTTGGCTTTGTTTAATGACGGATTGTGCCCCCCCCCCCCCTCCAGTGACACAGTGTGACCTAGGTTTTTCCCCTAATGGTTCAGTCAGGAAGATTGTAAAAAATAGCACAAAAATGTAATGGACTTTCCTGAGAGCTTTAATTTGAATATACAAGCATCCATTAGGGGTAGAACTAAAAAAACAGCTTAATAATTTTATTAATGAGTTATAAGTCAGAGTTGGTGCAGGGCCTTTTAAATAAAGGATTTACATTTTTTTCTACAGTTGCCCTTTTAATAGGACCGAAGCCCATAATATCCAGCCCTAGGTGATTCCCTGTCCTAAATTATGAAACACCCTGGTCTCTGCGTATATGTACTTTGATCCCACTGCTTAGGTGCTGCTCCTAACTTTTACATGGTATGGGGCATATTAAATATTACTGTAATGGATAATCCTCTCATTTAAGATGTAAGTCAGTTAGCTATTCTTATTCTTCCACCCATCACCCATTGGCGCTGAATTTTGAGCCAAACTACAACAGGATGCCTTGTAAATCTTCACATAAAGCAATAAACAGATGAGCTAACCCTCTCCCACATTCTTGAAAACTAAAAAAGGTTTTGGTTAGACCCCCAATGATGTTGAATCATTTCTTCAGAGGAGGGGAGGAGAGATAGATTATTCTATCTATGTGGCACGTAGAACTATTGTCAAGCGCATACTATAGTTTGACCACATATGCTATCCAGAAATACAAGGAATGCCACATCAGCAAATCTTTGCCTCTTCGATTTAAGCAAGAAAGTAAGCATATTTTCCAAATGACTGGTTAAGCAAACAATTCAAAATCATACATTTTTTTTTCCATTCAAAAATCCCAGCAACATTATAGGATGGTAAAAAGACATCTGCTCTAAGCCAGAACCTTCCATCTGCATTTTATGAATACACATTTGTTATGTAATATAGCCTCTTGTTCTTTGTGCAGTCACATGTTCCTCTAATATCATGATCTAGCCCGAGACAACACTTGATATACGAATCCCTAAGGCTTAGCATGTCATCCCGTTAAGAGAAATCATTAGTATGCGCCAGCATTTTTTTGTATATCCACGTTGCTGTGTCAGATTTATGCACACTGAGATGTTAAGGCTACAGTCACACCTGTTTGGTTCGCTGCTTGCATTTTTTGGGAAATCACAACCCCAGCATAAAAGGCCCATAGGCTGATATGGGTGGGGATTCAAACTTGCGATGCGGTGCATTGCATTGCAAGTTTCAATTGCAGAAAACGGACTGTCTGAACGTAGCCTCGGGGAATGGAGGGTGCCTCATACAGATCCTCTTAAACAGCTCTACATTTTCACTGGTTCTAAATCATTTAAAAAAACTCGGCAGAGGATGTTGTGAAATCTCTAGCCTGCCATGCTCATGATGGCATTTCTCAAATGACAATACTACATATTTTATATCTAAGAACTGTCAATGAGCAGTATTCATTTAATAGAGATACAATTTAAGGTAAATAGCACTGGGTGTGGGGGGCAGTTTACTTAGGGCTGGCACAAAAATATTCAGGAGTGATCGTTTGACACCTTGATTTAACAGACACATATCTATTGAAATGGGAAGCCCATTACATTTGTTACTCTTCCCCCTGTGTACTGGCAATACACAAGTGAAGGCCAACCCAAGCAGTCTAACAGGTCACGATGGGTCCTAGTGCTAAATTGTTTTGGGCAAGACTGCACACGCAAGACTGCAACGGTTGCGTCATGGACTGCCAGCAAACTTCACCATGTTCAGTCCAGCAAGTGAAGCTGTGTCCCATCACAAGGCCTCTAGCTTTTTTTGGTCCTACACTATAACCTCCCAAGATCTCTATCATAGAGTATTTATCTAGATGTCATAATAACTTTAACAGGTTTCATACTGTATTACAGTTGCTGTATTTTTTAAACATGAATAATCTAACATTCAAACAGGGTAAACTTTGTAAAGCCCAGATAAACTCTTAACTCACCTTTGTTGAAAAAAATAATACAACAAAATGCCTATATATTTTTCATGTTCTAATATAACATAAGGTTTACAAGATACACATTTAATCTTTCAGAAAAATAATTAAGTTAGAAAGACAATCAGATGGGCCTGATTTATCAACGTATTCATGCTAAGAGAAATAGTCCAGTTTACTACTGCCAAGGCATGACATTGGCGGCTGTGGGGAAACTCTTAGTAAGAAGACAAGGCATATAATCGGGCCCTTGACGTAATATACATTTATATATATATATATACACTGTGGTGGTCCACAATAGACATGGTACACTTTCTACATTTCTAATGAACTAACTATATCTATTTGCACATACTACCTCAGTTGTTGCAGATTACAGAGAACCCAATATATCCAAAAAGAGATTTAAAATAGATTCAGTTTATGGACTTTTACAGTCACAATATGCTAACGATTCAAACAGGCAATAATAAGAAATAAAGGAACCAGTTATTTGATGGTTAATGGTGATATTGTATGGAAATAATGGTTTTGGAAAATCTGTATTTTGTTGGTGTTGCACGGAATAGCGTAGATGTTTGTAGTAGAGTTACCTGAATAACCAGAATGGTAAATATAATGCATATTTAATTGTTGTGTAGGAAAGGCAGTTCCTCAGCCATTCATCTTGAACATTGATAGACACTTGTGTTGAGGACTGAGCTGTACTAGACAGATTTAGTGAAATGGTGAAAAATGTTTAGTCGTCAGGTTGCTGATATGAAACATGGAAACACCACTCGATTGATTAAGGGTTTCTTAAACATGTATTACTGGTCTGTTTAACCAGCGTACAGATCAAGATTATGTTTGAACATAAACTATAGACTTTATGTGACTTATTTGCCTGCATTCTGCATATTTAACATTCTGTTCTGAAATATATATTAATATAGAGTGTTGATCATCCCAGATTAACAAAGAACATTCTTATAGTCAAAGACAGTTTGGCAAACATTTGCTTAGCATTGCTGTAAATGTCAACCTTTACTAAAAACTGTATTAAGCAGGATTTAGAGAATTTAGGTTGTCCAATTTCGGATGACCCCCTTGTTAAGTGTTTAATGGAAGCCAAAACCAGGCATCTTACTGCACTGGTCGATAGGATCTCCAGGAGCTAATTAGGCTTATCAGGTGGGCATGCGCATGGTCAATGGAGGAAAAGGAAACCTTGACTGCCATCACTAATGGAAAGACGCTTGTTTTTGCTTTCATGTAACATTTAACTTGAGGGGCATCGCACATTTATTTGCCTAATATTGTCCTTTTAACAGCTTTTTAGAGATTATAGTACAAAGGGACTATCTTTTATTAGGGTTTACTTACAGTTGTCCATTTGGATATGGCCCTCCAAAGCCCTTTGCTTTAAGGCAGTGGTCCTTAACCCTGTCCTCAAGGCCCACCAACATGTCATGTTTTTTGGATCTCCAAATAGCCAGCTCTATTGCTCTGCAGCTGCACTAATTACTCCACCTGTGCATCTTTGTGGAGATCTGCAAAACCTGGCCTGTTGGTGGGCCTTGAGGACAGGGTTGGGGACCACTGCTTTAAGGGCTCTCAAGGCCCAGCTACTTCTTCTCTGTATGGGGGCCATTGAAACAAATAAGGGGCTTCTAAAGGCAAAAATTGAACTAGCTCTTAGTCTGTAGTCTCAAAAGATGGTCAGATGCCTGCGGATTTTAGTTTTTTTTTGGGGTGGGGGTGGCACACAAAACAGTATACACCTTCTTTATGCAAAGACTAATCCTCTTTTCAACTGTAAGTAAACCTGCAGTGAAAAATAACTGTATTACAACTTTATTTGTTGGCCTTTGCTGGTGTGGGACAGTGCATTTAGATCTTAGGGCTGATTCAGAGCACCTTCTTTCTGTTTTTTTGGGGGTCTAGCTACCAAATGACAAATAACAGAAAAATGAAAACATTTCACACAAAAATACTCGCAGAAAAAAAGTCTCTGCTGAATTAGACGAGGGGAAAAAAATCACAAGAACTTAAATTTTCACAAACAAAATGGTGAGAAAGGGGCTCTGAGTCAACCCTCTTATCAAAGAAGATCTCCATGAATGATAAAAACTATTAACTTTCTCAGGAGGGCCTGCTTTTTCCACTAAGTCTAAATATACTTGTCCTTTAACAGGAAGTAGATGCACCATCTGATGTAGATGTACCAATATTTGCCAACCCCTTAGACTGCCTGTATTGGCATACTGTGGTATTCCATTTTGGTATCCTAAATGACGATTTTTAATAAAGATTAAATTAGTTTTTACATTTACGGAAGTCTTCTTTAAGCACAGCTCATTTTTCTTTTCCGCCAAATCCTGCAGTTTGAAGTTTATTGATATCCATTACAAGTGCAATGTGTGTTTCAAATCTTCATTTACAAGATGTGCTCTTGCAAGCCTTTGCATGCTAAATAATATACATCTGATTTGTACTTTTTGGCTATGTGAATTAATATCACATTATTGCCTCTGAATGTTCACAGCTGTATTAAATTCCACTGTTATTGCTATTCCGACACTTTCTTGTTACTTCACATTCTGTATTCGTAAATATATACCTTGCTGCCAAAGATTGCTGTCTTTGTAAAGTGTTATGACCTAATCTCTGGCTGGATTAGCATTTTATTTTCTTGGCTAGAGTTGGCATGTAATGACAAAGTCAATGATGTTTCCGTTTGCAAAATCCAGTTCTGCATTAACACCTCTTAAAGTTTGGCCTTAAAAAGCCACACCTTCCACTAATCATGTTGCTCTGCTTTCTGTAATTTGTGGTTCTCACAAATTGTGTTCAGTTAAAGAGTTATTAGTTCCATATACTTTAACAAGATAAAAAAGTCACATAATCTATATAGACGTATACAGGGATAACGTAGTCCATCATAGGGTATATGATCCACCCAAGGATATTAGATCCACCCAATACTTGCCATTTTTATTTTACTTGATATTTGCAAGGTTGTAACTACAGCCATAAAAGACCAAGGGCTGGATTCACCAATAATGACTTCTCGGGTTATTTCTAAGCTGTATGATAACAATGGCCCTGACAAAAAAAAACAATACAAGTCAGAACATTTAGCTCACATACATTTTGGATGAAACTGCTCTGGTTCCATCCAAAAAGAAAAGGTGACCAGACAGGAACATACTACCATATTTCTCACACTATAAGACGCAGGCCACACCCACCGGCTGCATGGACCGAGTGTGTGCACGCGCCTGCCCGAGGAATAGCGGCAGTGCCAGCAGCGGCCAGAGTGGGGACAGTGGACGGGGTTCAGTTACCCTGTCCTCTGCATGACCACAGCTCTTTCATCACCTGGCATCCTGGTGGCCGCAGTGCGAGGCTCATGTAAGTATATCTTTTTTGTTGTTGTTTTTTTACATTCACCTAATAAGACCCACTGCCATTCCCCCCCCCCCCCCCCCACACACACACACACACACACACACACACACACACTTTTGGGGAAAAATATTGCGTCTTATAGGGCAAAAAATACGTTATTTTTCCTTTAAAGCAACCCACATTCATTTTTAAGGCAGCACTGCTCCTCTGGTCTGACAGGCCATCCCAATTGGTGCTGACCCCCCCCCCCCCCACACACACACATACATGCATACCCCCCTTGCAAGCCTGTGTCCTGGAGCCCTAATGCCTTTTAATGTATCCCACCCACCAGTAGCTAATTGCATTGAGGTGCTAAAGCATCAGGGGAATGTGATTGGTTGGTGTTGATCATGTGCGGCCAGGTCCCAGAAAAATGAGCAAGGACAGGGTGAGTATCAGCAGGACATTCTTTTTAAGATAGTACAAAGGTAGTACAATTCAATACATCTTACACTAAGAGAAAAAAAATGAAAACTATTTTCACACAGGGTCTATCACCTCCTGCAATTTATCCCAGGTTTTTAAACTAAATTATGTCAGCTATTCCTTAATGGAAATAAAGTCATTATTTTACAGATATTCATTACAGTCAACAAGCATTAAGGGCACACCTTACGGTCTGATCGCATACTCTTACCAAAATAATAGTACAGGAACCTGTATTGAACTAAGAACTTAGTTCTTAAATTAAGTTCATTTTTGTATTTGTTTTTTCCCCACTGTTAAAGCGCATGTTAAAATGCACATACTGTATTGCCCAGTGCCAGCAACCACATTCAATGGGCAATCACATTGCTGTATTTCTCTGGGGGATGCCTCCCTTCACCCAGAACAACTCCCATTTTGTGAATAATGTGTTTTGATCCAGTTTATATAGATTCCAGGCGGCCCTGGAATCTAGTTATAGATTCCAGGCGGCCCTGGAATCTATAACATTCCAGAGCCGCCTGATTCCCTACCCTCAGGGCATCCCAAATCAAGATGGCCCATTGTGTGAAAGCCCTCTAGTCCCCGATCCAACAGCACATGCACGAGCCACGGCCACCATGCATTTAGCAAGGAACGCACCCGAGCCAGGCATTTGTGAATGGCCGCCACTCTTTGAGGGTGGCAGGGATGCAGCCACCGGCCGAGTCTTAGCCGATGTTGTTGAGTGCAGCCGAGCGCACTGATGAGATGAGAGCCCGCACATGCACCATAGGACTGTAAAGGTGAGTTTTACTAATAGAGTTTTACATAGGATACTTCAGTGCCCCGTGGGCAAAGATCAAAATCCGGGATAGCCAAAATCCTGGGTTTTGAGCCACTTTAAAGGCAAAAGTTTGAGGTCAATATTAAAGTTGATGTTCAGTCTCTTGGTAACCACTTGCCTCCCTCCCCTGGCACTAAGGCAGAAAGGGGGGTTTACAAAAAAACTTACCTCGCCCAGATTCAGCGGCGTCCCTGCCACATGGGAGGCAGCCCACACAATCAGTGCACAGACCTCCGAAGTTTTCCCTCATTATATTTCATTCCTCCAGTACCACACAAAAAAGCTGCTTACAGCCTCTCTGTCCGTTAATGCTTGTGAAAGAGCATGGCAAGCTACAGTGGTCTCACAGCTGTCTCTGCCCACATCAGAATATGATCATGACTCAAAGCTGCATCATGACATGACCTTCCTAACTTAGCCACAACACAGAGATTAAAGTCAAAACATCGGCTTCACTTACAATACATGAAGTATTTTTAAATAATCTGAAATTTTGAAATGTTTTGAAAGGGCTCATTTTAAACTGTTCCTATGGGAGATAAGGGGGAGAAAGTTAGTGTGTGCCTGGACAGGGGCTTGAATCTGAACACTTCCTTAAAAGTATGATTAGAATAGATTGATTAATTTTGTGCTTGGCCTGCCACATTGCCTCACACACTGTAGGCAAATTCCTCCTAAGGTATATTTCATGTCTAGATGTGCTCCAAATACTATAAAATACTTTGTGGCCAATAATCCTTATTCAATAATAGATCCTTATTAGTATATGCAAATCCCCTACCACTACCGTATTTTCCGCCCCATAAGACGTACCTGACTATAAGACACACCCATGGTTTAGAGGAGGAAAATAAGAAGAAAAATATTCTGAACCAAATGGTGCGCTAAAAGACCCTCCCTCCCAATCATCCCATTACAGACAGTAGGCAGAATCCCCCTAGTCACCCCATTACATGCAGTGTGCAGCATCCCCCATCCCAGGCAGTAAGCGGCATCCCTCTTTACAGGCAGTGGGCAGAATCCCAGGTTACAGAGAGTAAGTGGCATCTACCATTACAGACAGTGTGCAGCATTCCCCATCCCAGGCAGTAAGCAGCATCCTTCGTTATAGGCAGTGTGTGGCTTCCTCCATTACAGTCAGTGTGCCTCATCCCAGGCAGTAAGCGGCATCCCTCTTTACAGGCAGTGTGTGGCATCCCCCATTACAAGCAGTGGGCAGAATCCCAGGTTACAGAGAGTAAGTGGCATCTACCATTACAGACAGTGTGCAGCATTCCCCATCCCAGGCAGTAAGCAGCATCCTTCGTTACAGGCAGTGTGTGGCTTCCTCCATTACAGTCAGTGTGCAGCATCCCTCATTACATCCAGTAAGCATCCTCCATTACAAGCAGTGTGCGGCATCCCTCATTACAGGCAGTAAGCAGCATCCACCATTACAGGCAGTGTGCGGCATCCCCATTACCGGCAGTGTGCATTCCCCCCATCTGCATGTGTGAGGAGGGAGCGCAATGGAGGACCGGCGGGCAGTAAGCAGATAAAACACTTGCTGTCTACTGGTCCTCCAATGCCCCGTGCTCCCCTCCTCAGACACACACATGCACAGGCACACATAAAATGCCATAACTTACAGGCTCCCACGGCACGGATCACGTTCTCCACTTGAGTGGATGGACAGGGCCTATGTGCAAGTGGGTTTGAACAGCTGGTGTCCATTCACAGATGCGGTTGTAAATAGGCCACACACACCCACACATAGGCCATGCCCACCTGCTGCAGCGGAGACAGCAGTCAGCACTGAGGGAGCCTGTAAGTTATGACGTTTTGTGGGTGTCTGTGTATGTGTGGAACTGCCGGGCATTGGAGGACCAGCAGGCAGCAAGTGTAAATTTATTTGCTTCCTGTTCGCCGGTCCTCCATTGTGCTCCCTCCTCTTACACACACATTCACTCCATAATATGCACCAATATTTTCCTCGCACTGCTGGGGGAAAAAGTGTCTTATAAAGCGGAAAATATGGTAGTTTACTAGCAAAGAGACAATTACTCCAATATGTGTTTAAATTAGAATTTTGCAACTAAATAAAGGTATTTAACCTAAAGTAAAAGGACCTCACTTGATTACTAGCCTACACAACCCTTGTGCTTATTACTTAACGCGAAACTACAGTCAAAAATTACTGAAGTTCTGCAGTACTACTTAGCAGCGGGGCAGCCTGACTCGGGAAGTCCTGCTGAATATTACTGCCACCGTTAAAAAAACAGGTGCCAGGATACTCACCACTCCTGGGCCTCTTATGCGGCCAGCGCTGATAGGCTCTCCTGCTGGCCACGCTGATAGGTTGCTTGCAGTCACATGGGAGCATCACCGTGGGATGAAGATCAAAAAGTTGCAAATGGTATACATAGTCAAAGTGTCCTTTCTCCTACGCGTTTCACCTAGAGCTTCCTCAGAGAGGACCTGCACCACAGCTCTAAAAAATTGAGATAATTTCAAAATCATATTTGACCATTTCCACCATTAAAAATATTATTGCCTTTTGTTTTTTCAGTTATGGGCTATGTATGTGCTTTAATATTCCTTGCAGATTTTTAAAGAATTGCTTTACAGGAGCTGGTGTTTTTAAACAATTGCAGCTATCCATCAGATTGTCTTAAAATGTGTTTTTCTGTAGATTAAGAAATTACAACATTGAGACATTGTCCAAACCCCATTTTACTTCTCTTATTGTAATTTCTACCAATGTATTAATCACTGTTATCTCTAGCCCAAACATATTTTTCGTTTGGTAGTGAGTGAAAAAGGAGGCATTTGTTAACATTTATAAAGTCTTATCAGGCTCTTACCATTTCCCCTTATTCTTTTGCCAGCTGGCTAAATGGTTAGCATGGTCTGGTGCTTGTTGAAGCTGTCACAGCATCTTCCTAACCGTGTTCTGGCTGTTTGTGTGTGTGTTATTTGGAGCAAAAAACAGGTCACCTCCCGTCTCTTTACCTCCTGTCTCCAGCGTCTATCTTCTCAAAGTTTCAGGGCACTGGAGTACACATCACCATCCAATCAAAATTCTGCCACAGGCCGCAAATCACTGGAACGCAAAATAGGGAGTACAAGCAGCTGCATCCCCAGCAGCACATGCGCTCCTGTCCCAGCCTACCTGAATGGCTGGGGCGGGAACATGCGCACAGCCCAAAAATGCCTTGGATGTGGCCACTTGCGCTCCCCATTGCAAGCAATCAAAGCTATTTGCTGAATGACATAGGCATGGCAAATAGCTCTTTTGGATGAGAATCTGCGCATGCTCCATTGGACCAGGGAAAGGTAATCTGTTACAGGTGATCTGGGGGGTTTCACACAGTGGAACATCCCCGGGGGAAGGCCAGTCCTAACAAAAATAGTAAATATCATAGTGTTAATACTTGTGAAAGTGCTTTTTCTAAACCCTTAATAGCATAACCCATGTAGTCCCTGCTTTTATTATTTCCTTAAAACTTTTATTTTTACTTTACATTTACATCTCACCCCCCCCCCCCCCAACTTTTTAAGTGTTTAAATCATTTGATTGGCCGGCCTCTATGATATACAATGCTAGGAAAGTCCGGTATCCACTTCTTCATTTGTGGATCTCGTTTAAGTATGTGCCAGTGGTTCTTTAATATTTTCTGTATTTCTTTATATTGTTTGTTATACGTTGTAATTAATAAGGGTTGTACGTTCTGGTCTTTTATTGATGAGTGGGAATCTTACGCTTGTCTTGGCCTTCCAATAGGCTTGTTTCAGATTCTTATCACTATATCCCTTTTTTGAGTCATATTGTCAGTTTTTTTGCTTCTTGTTTGAAAACGTCTATTGAGCAATTTCTTGTAATTTTTACGTATTCCCCAAAGGGGATACTTTGTGTAAATGGAACACTGGATGCTCTTAAAATACTATTAGATGCTGTTTTCTTTGTGGACAGCTGAGTTGTCAAATATGATTTGAAAAATATTTCAATGTAGTTTAGAGCTGTGGTGCAGGTCCTGCCCGAGGAAGCTCTAGGTGAAACGCATAGGGCAAAGGGCACTACAGCTGTTTATACCATCTGCACCTTTTGCGAACTTTGTCCAATCAAGTACCCAATGAGAATATGTGGAGATGTTTTAGGATTATAGCACCAATGTGTCTAAAAAATGTGTAATTTATTGGAGAAGTAAAAAAAAATATGTTTTAGATTTTGCAATCATTTTGTCAATGAAAACTATTTGTACATAGAATTAAGTCATAAGTACAAATCTATTAAGTAAATTTGCAGGCCTTTAGTTAGTTGCATAAATTTCATGTCTAGAGAAAAAAACATCACAATACTCAGTAATGTACTAAATGAGCAGAAAAGAATATTTAAAGCTCATTGAGCCTAGCTATATAGTGTGCCATAAAGCTTATAGTATAAATTAGACAGATGCCAGTGGCTGTGTGATGCATTAATATTAATATTGTCATAAAAGCGTACCGGCCTTCTGGAAAACCACACTGCCTCAGGGACGGTTGTGCAAATATTTTAGCCTCTGCATTATAAAAGTATCTCATATGTGTAGCTACTCCCCCGTGTGTCAATGATGAAGATGCACTGTCATGGCATCTTGGAGCACTTCTGCCTGGAAGTGCAAGTAAGTAGCTGGTATACACACATTTAATATGTCTATAAAAGTAAACAGTGGTGGGAGGAGAGGATTGCCAGGCCAGGAATAGTATGGTCTGAGGTTGGTGTGGCAGGTAAAACCCCAAACAGTTTTAGGCCCCCAGTCTTCTCCATCCTCTGGGGAAAATGATCATGCATGGAGTCCTAGTTTACATAGTCATTTCCCCTAAACCTATTTGATACACTTTAAGTCTGTACAATGCAATGTTCACTGTACAGCCTCTTTAGTTCCTACCAATGCTCTCTGGTTTAAAAAAAATGTTTTATTTATCTTAGCACCCGCCCTTGAGGAATTCAACACAACACTGGCAAAGTCATTATAAACCAACTGAAACAAGTAAAGTACATCTAACATTCAGTAATGCTGCAACTTTGTCCTAGTTGTACTAGATTTTTATGTAATGGAATTGGGGGTTCCCTTTGTACAGGAAACCTCCAGAATTGCCTATTTACTCATTTCCACGGCACATATGTGGGCTCTCATCCATTCAGAACTTATTGCACACATCAGATAGGGGGGTTCTGTGTCTGCTGCTAGAGACCTGCATATGTGCCGCGGGATCCTGAGGTCAGCAGATACCAGGGGAGCAAGCTGTAACCTAGCCCTGGAGTCTTTTAGTCTTTAAAGCAGGGTTACTAGGGTTTTGGTTTTCTTTAACCAGAAGATCACAATATGCCAGAAAGATTAACAATGAATTAGGTGAAAGGGAATAGACACCTGATTCCTCAGTTATATAATAAAGAAGAAAAACATAGGTAACTAGGAATGTGAATTTCTCTAGTTAACATACAGTAAATTAAAATGGCCAGATCCAATGGACTTTGATTACAGATAGACAATCAAAAATGGTTTCTTTGTATATTGTAACCAAAGTGCACCTGCCTCTCCCTATATCAGCACTTCAGTGTGTACTGTCAGGTTTGGTAAAGACATCAGTGTTCAGAAACTTTTCAGATTTCAGTCTGTTGAAAACCAGACACTGAAAAGTGATACAGTGCTAATAGTAAGCGTAGTTAACGAAGCAGACTGTCTGGCATTGCGCGGATTGCCTGATTGCTACTGTGTGTTTAGCTGTATATTCTATTGGAAGAGCCTTGTACTTCAGGTCAGGAAATGATAAATAGACCATATGTGCAGTCATAAAATATACAGCTTGGGATTTCGAAAAAATGGGTGACCATTATGAAACCTCATAAAATATTGTTTTCACTTTTTCGTAGGTAGAGAATATATATATATATATATATATATATATATATATATATATATATATATACACACTGAATATATAACTGAGACAGGAGGGGTTCCACAATAATGTGTGGGGAGCCTCTCCTCATGTTGAGCATTTTTTGAGTATTTTTAAATAAAAAAAACCTTTATTATCTATAAATGGTCAGACATAAATTAAATATTTACCTTTGTTTTGTATAGCACTGCAGCATTTAAAGTCCCTGCCCAGACACACACAAACATCCTCTTACCTTATCTCTCTGGGGAACAGTATAAAATGAGCCATTTCAAAGCATCTCAAAATCTCTGATTATAAGTAAATATCATATGTATTCTAAGCAAAGCCATGTTCTTTACTTTAATCTCTGGATCTTGACTGAACTGGAAAGGACATGTCTTGGTGCAGCTTTATGATTCCTGTGTGTGCTGTGGTCAGAGTCATGTGTGTGCTGTGGTCAAAGTCATGTGTGTGCTGTGGTCAGAGTCATGTGTGTGCTGTGGTCAGAGCCATGTGTGTGCTGTGGTCAGAGCCATGTGTGTGCTGTGGTCAGAGCCATGTGTGGGCTGTGGTCAGAGTCATGTGTGTGCTGTGGTCAGAGTCATGTGTGGGCTGTGGTCAGAGCCATGTGTGTGCTGTGGTCAGAGTCATGTGTGTGCTGTGGTCAGAGCCATGTGTGGGCTGTGGTCAGGGTCATATGTGCACTGTGGTCAGAGCCATGTGTGTGCTGTGGTCAGAGGCATGTGTGTGCTGTGGTCAGAGCCATGTGTGTGCTTTGGTCAGAGCCATGTGTGTGCTGTGGTCAGAGCCATGTGTGTGCTGTGGTCAGAGTCATGTGTGGGCTGTGGTCAGAGCCATGTGTGGGCTGTGGTCAGAGTCATATGTGCACTGTGGTCAGAGCCATGTGTGTGCTGTGGTCAGAGTCATGTGTGTGCTGTGGTCAGAGTCATGTGTGGGCTGTGGTCAGAGCCATGTGTGTGCTGTGGTCAGAGCCAGGTGTGTGCTGTGGTCAGAGCCATGTGTGGGCTGTGGTCAGAGTCATGTGTGGGCTGTGGTCAGAGTCATGTGTGTGCTGTGGTCAGAGCCATGTGTGTGCTGTGGTCAGAGCCATGTGTGGGCTGTGGTCAGAGCCATGTGTGGGCTGTGGTCAGAGCCATGTGTGTGCTGTGGTCAGAGCCATGTGTGTGCTGTGGTCAGAGTCATGTGTGTGCTGTGGTCAGAGTCATGTGTGGGCTGTGGTCAGAGTCATATGTGCACTGTGGTCAGAGCCATGTGTGTGCTGTGGTCAGAGTCATGTGTGTGCTGTGGTCAGAGTCATGTGTGGGCTGTGGTCAGAGCCATGTGTGTGCTGTGGTCAGAGCCAGGTGTGTGCTGTGGTCAGAGCCATGTGTGGGCTGTGGTCAGAGTCATGTGTGGGCTGTGGTCAGAGTCATGTGTGTGCTGTGGTCAGAGCCATGTGTGTGCTGTGGTCAGAGCCATGTGTGGGCTGTGGTCAGAGCCATGTGTGGGCTGTGGTCAGAGCCATGTGTGTGCTGTGGTCAGAGTCATGTGTGTGCTGTGGTCAGAGCCATGTGTGGGCTGTGGTCAGAGTCATATGTGCACTGTGGTCAGAGCCATGTGTGTGCTGTGGTCAGAGTCATGTGTGTGCTGTGGTCAGAGCCATGTGTGTGCTGTGGTCAGAGTCATGTGTGTACTGTGGTCAGAGCCATGTGTGGGCTGTGGTCAGAGCCAGGTGTGTGCTGTGGTCAGAGCCATGTGTGTGCTGTGGTCAGAGCCATGTGTGTGCTGTGGTCAGAGTCATGTGTGTGCTGTGGTCAGAGCCATGTGTGGGCTGTGGTCAGAGTCATGTGTGGGCTGTGGTCAGAGCCATGTGTGGGCTGTGGTCAGAGTCATGTGTGGGCTGTGGTCAGAGTCATGTGTGTGCTGTGGTCAGAGCCAGGTGTGTGCTGTGGTCAGAGTCATGTGTGTGCTGTGGTCAGAGTCATGTGTGTGCTGTGGTCAGAGCCATGTGTGTGCTGTGGTCAGAGTCATGTGTGTGCTGTGGTCAGAGCCATGTGTGTGCTGTGGTCAGAGCCATGTGTGTGCTGTGGTCAGAGTCATGTGTGGGCTGTGGTCAGAGCCAGGTGTGTGCTGTGGTCAGAGTCATGTGTGTGCTGTGGTCAGAGTCATGTGTGGGCTGTGGTCAGAGCCATGTGTGGGCTGTGGTCAGAGTCATGTGTGGGCTGTGGTCAGAGTCAAGTGTGTGCTGTGGTCAGAGCCATGTGTGTGCTGTGGTCAGAGTCATGTGTGGGCTGTGGTCAGAGTCATGTGTGGGCTGTGGTCAGAGTCATATGTGCACTGTGGTCAGAGCCAGGTGTGTGCTGTGGTCAGAGCCATGTGTGGGCTGTGGTCAGAGTCATGTGTGTGCTGTGGTCAGAGCCATGTGTGGGCTGTGGTCAGAGCCATGTGTGTGCTGTGGTCAGAGCCAGGTGTGTGCTGTGGTCAGAGTCATGTGTGTGCTGTGGTCAGAGTCATGTGTGGGCTGTGGTCAGAGCCATGTGTGGGCTGTGGTCAGAGTCATGTGTGGGCTGTGGTCAGAGTCAAGTGTGTGCTGTGGTCAGAGCCATGTGTGTGCTGTGGTCAGAGTCATGTGTGGGCTGTGGTCAGAGCCATGTGTGGGCTGTGGTCAGAGTCATATGTGCACTGTGGTCAGAGCCATGTGTGTGCTGTGGTCAGAGTCATGTGTGTGCTGTGGTCAGAGTCATGTGTGGGCTGTGGTCAGAGTCATATGTGCACTGTGGTCAGAGCCAGGTGTGTGCTGTGGTCAGAGCCATGTGTGTGCTGTGGTCAGAGCCATGTGTGTGCTGTGGTCAGAGCCATGTGTGGGCTGTGGTCAGAGCCATGTGTGTGCTGTGGTCAGAGCCATGTGTGGGCTGTGGTCAGAGTCATGTGTGGGCTGTGGTCAGAGTCAAGTGTGTGCTGTGGTCAGAGTCATGTGTGGGCTGTGGTCAGAGTCATGTGTGGGCTGTGGTCAGAGTCATGTGTGGGCTGTGGTCAGAGTCATATGTGCACTGTGGTCAGAGCCAGGTGTGTGCTGTGGTCAGAGCCATGTGTGGGTTGTGGTCAGAGTCATGTGTGGGCTGTGGTCAGAGTCATGTGTGGGCTGTGGTCAGAGTCATATGTGCACTGTGGTCAGAGCCAGGTGTGTGCTGTGGTCAGAGTCATGTGTGGGCTGTGGTCAGAGTCATGTGTGGGCTGTGGTCAGAGTCATGTGTGGGCTGTGGTCAGAGTCATATGTGCACTGTGGTCAGAGCCAGGTGTGTGCTGTGGTCAGAGCCAGGTGTGTGCTGTGGTCAGAGTCATGTGTGGGCTGTGGTCAGAGCCATGTGTGTGCTGTGGTCAGAGCCATGTGTGGGCTGTGGTCAGAGTCATGTGTGGGCTGTGGTCAGAGTCAAGTGTGTGCTGTGGTCAGAGTCATGTGTGGGCTGTGGTCAGAGTCATGTGTGGGCTGTGGTCAGAGTCATGTGTGGGCTGTGGTCAGAGTCATGTGTGGGCTGTGGTCAGAGCCAGGTGTGTGCTGTGGTCAGAGCCATGTGTGGGCTGTGGTCAGAGCCATGTGTGTGCTGTGGTCAGAGCCATGTGTGTGCTGTGGTCAGAGCCATGTGTGTGCTGTGGTCAGAGTCATGTGTGTGCTGTGGTCAGAGTCATGTGTGTGCTGTGGTCAGAGTCATGTGTGTGCTGTGGTCAGAGTCATGTGTGGGCTGTGGTCAGAGTCATGTGTGTGCTGTGGTCAGAGTCATGTGTGGGCTGTGGTCAGAGCCATGTGTGTGCTGTGGTCAGAGTCATGTGTGGGCTGTGGTCAGAGTCATGTGTGGGCTGTGGTCAGAGTCATGTGTGTGCTGTGGTCAGAGCCATGTGTGTGCTGTGGTCAGAGTCATGTGTGGGCTGTGGTCAGAGTCATATGTGCACTGTGGTCAGAGCCAGGTGTGTGCTGTGGTCAGAGCCAGGTGTGTGCTGTGGTCAGAGCCATGTGTGTGCTGTGGTCAGAGCCATGTGTGGGCTGTGGTCAGAGCCATGTGTGGGCTGTGGTCAGAGTCATGTGTGGGCTGTGGTCAGAGTCATGTGTGGGCTGTGGTCAGAGTCATGTGTGTGCTGTGGTCAGAGCCATGTGTGTGCTGTGGTCAGAGTCATGTGTGGGCTGTGGTCAGAGTCATGTGTGTGCTGTGGTCAGAGCCATGTGTGTGCTGTGGTCAGAGTCATGTGTGTGCTGTGGTCAGAGCCAGGTGTGTGCTGTGGTCAGAGTCATGTGTGTGCTGTGGTCAGAGCCATGTGTGTGCTGTGGTCAGAGCCATGTGTGTGCTGTGGTCAGAGCCAGGTGTGTGCTGTGGTCAGAGCCAGGTGTGTGCTGTGGTCAGAGCCATGTGTGTGCTGTGGTCAGAATCATGTGTGGGCTGTGGTCAGAGCCGTGTGTGCTGTGGTCAGAGCCATGTGTGTGCTGTGGTCAGAGTCATGTGTGGGCTGTGGTCAGAGCCATGTGTGTGCTGTGGTCAGAGTCATGTGTGGGCTGTGGTCAGAGTCATGTGTGTGCTGTGGTCAGAGCCATGTGTGGGCTGTGGTCAGAGCCGTGTGGGCTGTGGTCAGAGTCATGTGTGTGCTGTGGTCAGAGTCATGTGTGTGCTGTGGTCAGAGCCATGTGTGTGCTGTGGTCAGAGTCATGTGTGGGCTGTGGTCAGAGTCATGTGTGGGCTGTGGTCAGAGTCATGTGTGGGCTGTGGTCAGAGTCATGTGTGGGCTGTGGTCAGAGTCATGTGTGGGCTGTGGTCAGAGTCATATGTGCACTGTGGTCAGAGCCAGGTGTGTGCTGTGGTCAGAGTCATGTGTGTGCTGTGGTCAGAGCCATGTGTGTGCTGTGGTCAGAGTCATGTGTGGGCTGTGGTCAGAGTCATGTGTGGGCTGTGGTCAGAGCCATGTGTGGGCTGTGGTCAGAGTCATGTGTGGGCTGTGGTCAGAGTCATGTGTGTGCTGTGGTCAGAGCCAGGTGTGTGCTGTGGTCAGAGCCATGTGTGTGCTGTGGTCAGAGTCATGTGTGGGCTGTGGTCAGAGTCATATGTGCACTGTGGTCAGAGCCAGGTGTGTGCTGTGGTCAGAGCCATGTGTGGGCTGTGGTCAGAGTCATATGTGCACTGTGGTCAGAGTCATGTGTGTGCTGTGGTCAGAGCCAGGTGTGTGCTGTGGTCAGAGCCATGTGTGGGCTGCGGTCAGAGTCATGTGTGTGCTGTGGTCAGAGCCATGTGTGTGCTGTGGTCAGAGTCATGTGTGGGCTGTGGTCAGAGTCATGTGTGTGCTGTGGTCAGAGTCATGTGTGGGCTGTGATCAGAGCCATGTGTGTGCTGTGGTCAGAGCCATGTGTGGGCTGTGGTCAGATTCATATGTGCACTGTGGTCAGAGCCAGGTATGTGCTGTGGTCAGAGCCATGTGTGCGCTTTTGCTGTGCTCGCGCATGCTGGGAGCTTTAAGAGACAGAGTGGATGTTAGACCACTTTTTTGCGTGGTCCTATGGAAATAGAATTGAAAGGAGGGCAAACATTGGTGCCCTGTTGTTGCATTCACCCTGTACTGCAGGAAATGGAGGAGAGGTAGGATGTTTGCTATTTTATTATTGCCTTTGGGTTTACACAGTCCCTTAAAGCATTTTTATAGTCCTTTTAAGAAACATTCAGACATGTACAATTTTAGATATTCCTGCTAATGAAGTCTTACGTTGCAAAAGCAAGGGGATAGACCATTTACCATAAGCAGTGCACCAGGGCTGCAGCACTTATTGAGCTACCATTTAAGTGTCTCATATCCCTATGCCATAAATCACACAATCGTTATTTCAATTTACTTACAAGACTGTTAGAGATATATGTTTATTATGTCTGCTCCCACTCAACACTGCAGGGCAATGATCTCTGAGCAAAATCATTTCAACTGGCTATTGAATGGTATCACATATTCTAAAATAATGTTGCTGTTGCTCCTAAACTTCAAGTCATTATAAAAATTAGGCAGATTAAAGATTCCAATTTGTCAACTAAACTACAACCAATGAATAAAGGGGGGTGGGAGCAGCTCAATCACTATTATTTATACAAAATTATTATTATTATTCAGGGCCTGGGAACTAATTTACCGCCCAGTTTAACCCTCTCATCAACTAAATATCAAGCAACAAACATGTCTAGCTATGTGGAAAGACAGAGATTTGGTTGCATATATCTGTAGATACATGTGGAAGCCACACTGCCCCGGCAAGGCACTCTGTGTTTAGTGTGGTCCCTACTCTTAATTCTGAGTCCCCAAAGTTGGGACATGCAATGCGACAAATATCTGAGAGCTACTCACCTGGGAAGCTGCCAGCCTCCCTTTAGAACACTTCACAGGGAGAAATCCATATTGACTGAATTACTCCCTGCTTGTGCTCATGGCAATTCAAATGAATAAAGGGGTGGGAGCAGCTCAATCACTATTATTTATACAACATTATTATTATTATTCAGGGCCTGGGAACTAATTTACCGCCCAGTTTAACCCTCTCATCAACTAAATATCAAGCAACAAACATGTCTAGCTATGTGGAAAGACAGAGATTTGGTTGCATATATCTGCAGATACATGTGGAAGCCACACTGCCCCGGCAAGGCACTCTGTGTTTAGTGTGGTCCCTACTCTTAAACTACAACCAATAGTGCTGAATTCTTTACTAGTATATCAATTACTTAGCAAGACCTTTCTTGGGTTACCCAAAGCAAACTGAATTTAACCAGCGGCACATTCAGTTCTTGCAGGGACGCTGAAAGTTTAGAACATGCACTAAGGCTATATAATTAGGCATGATTTAAAATGATACAACTGCATGAGATAAATATGAAGACTGAGCAATTGATCATAATCCTAAATGAACCCAAACTGGAGCACTCAGACTATTGATATCATATGTTAATCCCTACCCGCCACTGTAACATTCGGGATTACTCCAAGGGGACTATAGGGTTGATTCAGCACTGTAGTTTTTTACTCATTTTTTTTGTGAGTAAACACTTTTTCTCATTATTTTTTTCCCTAGTGTAATTCAGCAATATATTTAGCTGTGCAAATTCTAAAAACATTTGTACAGCTAAATATGATAAATTGCACCGAGGGAAAAACTAATGGGAAAATGTGTTTAGTTAAGTAAAAAAAAAACGGTGCTGAATCAACCCTTATGTGTCAAAACTCAAAACATGACCTTATTTAAAAATGGCACCTTTCCACATTTGCAATACCACTTCCAGGAAGTCTTTTCACCCCTAAAGGACCTGTCCAGCCAGACTTCCCCTTTTGAAACCACTTCTCACTTTACCTAGCACGGGCAGAGGGGTTAATCAAAAAACAAATACTTACCTTGCCTGTAATCTAGCAGTGCCCATCGCCCAATCACTGTGCCGGGCGCTGCCATTTTTCTTCAGCTGCCTAATACTGATGGACTGGAAGCTCCCCACGCTGTGCGTGTGCCAGCCCGTCAATTCAAGTTAATGGCTGGGCGGCCGCTGGCTAGGAGTAGGAAGCTTCCCCTCTGGCGGCATCATGCAGCTCAGGCAAAATGACAGCGCCCGGTGCAGTGATTAAGCGATGGGCACTGCTAGATCACATCCAGGGTAAGTCTTTGTTATTTATTACTTATTTGTTATATAGTTATATGTTATATATTTATTATTGCCCTGCTTTAGCGCTAGATAAGGGTGTCAGGGTGGGGGTGATTTCCAAACGGGCAGTCTGGCTGGACTGGCCCTTTAAGGTCTTTCACAGGAATGAACACAATGCGGGAAGGTAAGTATAGTACATCATATGTCAGGAAGGGGTTAAAAGGCATCTGTGGGCATTGGTTAAAGAATACTAGCCTTAGCTTAGTAATACTGTATACATACTTAGGTCTTGCCCCGTAGGTCCCCTGTTCTGATCGAGTCCTTAGTATTACGTGGCTGCAAACTGTTCTACTATTACTTATATTAGCACCAGTTTTTTTTCTTTATTACAGCTGAGCAGTGTATGAACTGTATGCTCACATACTGCGATGGAGCCAGGGGAAGAGTTGGGAGCAGAGGAAACACATCTAAGTAAGTATAAAATATCACAGCATCTAAACACTGTTTTCAAAGAAGACAGAAGGGAATTAGCTTCAATGGAGCAATATATTCTTAATTGGTAACTAATACCCCCAGATGGCCTGTAACCACATACACAGACACTATCCAAATACACCACAGCTCTCCAGCCCTATATATCTGAACAGAACATTTTGGTTAGTATTACCTTTTTTTAATTTTTAAAATCTGGAACTAGAACAATTCTAAATTTACATTGGTATTGTCAAGATTAATCTGCAATACTGCGTGGCGGTCTAAAAGCAAAGGTGAGATCATGAGATATGTGTATGTTCTGATTTGTGTTTATTGGAACACGTTTACTGTAAAGTTAAAAGCAACCCATTGCAAGAACTGGAAAACATGAGAGTCATTGTTGACTTCATTTTAAAACTGTTACTTGGTTGTATAGCAACATAGGAACAAGTACACTGCCAATGAAGCTGCCAATGAAGTCATTGGCCCACTGGCCAGAGGGGTATACCCGGCCTCCTCTGGAACCCAAAAAGGGAAAGGCTTTCATTTTTTGTGGTGGATCTGTTATCTAACGATGTGACATGGGGAAGACAGAAATGTTTTAGGAGACTATAGCTCCTCTTTAACTAACCACATAGCACTTACACTGTGATCTGTACACACTCACAAGCTATATGAAATGAATTTCCCAACAGCAAGTGCCACCCAGCCATGGATCAGTAAAAGACTTTTAAGTACATGGTCTCCAAACACACAGGGAATGGTACGCTCCTGTTGGGCCAGTTTTTAAAGTGTTCACATTTAGTAGGTATCACAAGACAGATTTAAGATCTATGTAAGTCTTCCTGTCCGTTTTTTAGAATAACTAATGTTGAGTATTTTGGATGTACAGATGTGACCCTTTCTTTACTGTAATCATTTTTAAGGTTTTTTTGTACTTTATAGACTATATATTGTGAAAATGTTCAATGCTAATAAAAAATAGATTGGATTGCTATATATATTGTTCTGTCTGCATGTGTTTTATCATTCTAAAGTACTATTTCTAATAAAGGAGATTATATTCAATCGAGGCTTTGTTTTTATGGTTGATAGTCTTTTTATGGTTATATAAAGGCAAGTGACAGGTAATACAACACAACACAATTAGCTCAAATAGTTTATTTCTTCACAAAAAAAAATGCTTTCTCCAGCATACCATATAACAAAGCCCATGTAATCACAAACAGCCTCTTGGCTTAGTCCCAGTTAAAGGAGCAGTATCGCGAAATTTGCATTAAAAAAGATAAATAATTAAATAGCCACACAATAACTTCTAACGTGTGTATAAATAATGTGGCGATAGAAAAAGGAAAAAAAATCTGCCTTTCTTTTAAATTGTATAATGACAATGGCTCAGTCCATTTGCTGAATAGGGGGATCTGCTGGGTTGTATTTAGTGAGCTGCTTCATTTAGCCCACTGGTCTCCTAGCAACACTTTACCTCAGAGGCTGACACTGTAATCACTGGTAACGGCTGTGTGTGTGTGAGGTGCTGCTTTTGTTATGAGACCAGGTGACTTAAATGTGTAAAATACAAAATAAACTAAACTGACTGAAAACGACTGAAATTCTTCTTTGAATAACTGTGCAGGAAAATCTAAAGGTATTAAAGTGGAACAAAACCCTGAGTGGCCGACCCTGAAGTCTATAAGACCCGGCCATTGACCTTCCCCCTTGGGCATTCTAAATCAGGATGCCCCACTATGTGAAACAACCCCTGGATAACCACAGATCCCCCCATTTTTCTGGCGCGCTCACTCAGATAGTCATTTAGACAGGCTGGGCGGCCAGGAAGGTTACTGCTCAGGCTCCCCATCTGCGTGCAAACAGAGCTGATTGGATGAGAGCCCGCGCATGCACTGTGGGACAGGGAAAGGTACGTTTTCACAGGCGAACTTGGGGATTTCACATATCAGGGCATCCCAAGTCGGGATGCCCCTAGGGGCACAAAACAAAACTCCAGATAGTGAAAATCCTGGGTTGGGCTTTGCTCAAAACACACAAAGCTGAAAGAAAGATCATATGGAACAATGTGTTGAGAAAAGAGAGAGAAAATGGTAAACTGAAAGATTCTGCAGCAGAGCCAACATGAAGGGAAAACTGTCAAAATCACTTCTAGAGCTTTTCTCTCTGTTTTAGATATATAAGTTCTGGCCAGGCAATGTTGCAATGTTGTTATCTGATGCTGGACGGCTGCCAGCACTGAACAGCTGATACTTTGATACATTGTTTCACCCCTCTCCTCAGCATGGAACAGGCCAGAGTGTCGGGCTCCGACACTCAGAAGACATAAACATGAATTATTAGTCTCCAGCTGCTCAACACAGACATAATTTTTTTCTAAATTTGTAATTCTTACTCCAACACTTACCTACATTCAAAGTACCATTTAAATATAAGTCACCAAGACTTAGCGATACTGCTCCTTTAAGACCAGTATATGGCCTCCATTGGTCTGTAAGCTTTCCTGCTTTAGAACAGACCAACAGTCAAAAATTACTTAAACCAGACCAACACAACAAACAGCACTCATATGCATCCCTCCCCAGGGCAAATATAGATTGCACATAAAAATGGACGTGCAGGTCACCTGCAAACAGGAAGTGCTGCTGGGCTTCCTGTTACTGTGCATTGTCAGTTAGGTCAGTTGAATCCACGCAGCAGCATGGCTGAGATGCTGGGAGAAGAAGCTCCAGAATGGCCGCTACCTTTCTTTTCTAACTGTGCCAGGCTGCTGGTCCGGTTTAAGTTGCTTATTGCTACCCAGCAGTGCAGATTTCTTCGGCCCCTGTGTTCCATCTTCAATCCTGTGCAGACATGCAGGACTGGCTTCAGGCCTCCACACAGCCCAGCTCCTGGGGCCTCCTGTACTAGGTAAGCCCACATTGCAGCATGGCTAAAAGTCTTATCCAATGGCAGCAGCATCTATCTCAGACTTGTCAGCCCTTTCATAATCCTTTTGGCATGGATCAGGGCTACTTGGCCAGCAGGATCCACCCAGCTTCCCTTACTGGCCAGACTTCAGGATCCTATGGAGCATCTTACTGGCAGTCCCTTAAAGAGACCGTAATTTAAAACATTGTGCCCTCTCCTTGTGTAGCCCAATCCCTTATTTTGCTGTCCAGAAGTGTCTATTTCTGTTACCCTTTTCTGGCAGTTTGCTAGATAATATGCACATCCATCATTAGTACAGTAAAAAATAGGTATATTGGTGTATAATCTAAACAAAGGAAGTTGGTAACCAATGTAGCAACACATCCTAGACGTTTCTAAATCCTATTGCTTATTACATAGTGAGAGAGAAAAGGTGGTGGGGCTGCCAGCACAGTCCCAAAAGCCTTTATCAAAGTGAGCCGCACTCAGTAGTTTAAAAATTGATATACCATGCCTTTATTGAAAACATATACATATACAAGACTGACAAAAGTTTAAAAAACATTAAAAAAGGTGTTGGAAAAGGGGGGCTTAATTTTTATGGCTCTAATACAACAAATACAAATATCATGATGAATGCAGTCAATTAAAGTGAAAGTAAAGGCACAAAAAAAAATAAAATAAAAAATTCTCTGGTTCTGCAAAAACTGTGCAATGTGCACGGTAAAGTGCAAATAGTGCTATCCAAGGTGCAACCAAGTAAAGTGTCAATTGCTATATAGATACCAAGTGCTATACAACATACATTGTGATATGACTTCTAAAAATAAGGATAAAAATGGTATCACCAGGTCAGTGGAAATGGAGCCAAGTCCCCTCACCAAACAGCCTCATAGACCGTCGACGTGTTGCGTGTGGGGTCACCCAGCACTTCGTCAGGACGTGTCACTTTAATTGACTGCATACATCATGATATTTGTATTTGTTGTATTAGAGCCATAAAATTAAGCCCCCCTTTTCCAACACCTATTCTTAGTATACAGTACATCCTGCTCCAAATCTAATACTTACATTTGGGATATACTCCGGCCAGATGGCGCTGGACTGCAGAGACATCGAAAATAGGCTCCTCCCGGCCCCTCAAATACCCGGGGACCTCCCACAAATCCCCAGAATTTCTCTGCAGTCTGGCTGCGAAGGACGAGAAATGGCTCTCTACTCGCAGGTGAGCGGGGGCTATTAGCCTGCGGCCCTGTAGGACTATTCCCACCTGTTCCACTAGTAATATGCCTCCCAGCCTTGGCTGCGCTGGTCGGGTGAAGGTAGGCAGCACCGCTGTTAGGTGCTTAAGAGTGCTGCTCCACCGCAATCCCCCACCAAAGGGTAGGCGGTTCAGGCTTATGGTGAGCCTCTATGGGATGCCCCTCCCGCACTAGTGCCCCCTTGCCCCTGCCCATCAGTGTGCTCTATTTAAGTGGCCGCCATCCTCCCTCATCCTCCTTGTAGTCTTCGGGGGAAAAGAGGGGGGGGGGTGTAAATATGTATGCTATGCATTCTGTGTTTTACACCTTTTTTTCCATTCTGTTAGTCTTGTGTCAGCCGCTGCGCTGGCTTGTCTTTACTGTTCTTTAAAATTGCCGCGCGCTGACTTGGTTCCGCGCTTGGCGGCGGCATTACCTCAGGCGCTGGTGCGCCATCATTGGCTGCTTGCACGTTCTTGGCTTTGTGCTCTTCGGGGGGTGGGGCCCGTCTATGGCGCGCCCCTCGAGGTATACCGACGCCATCTTTATCCTGCTTGTTGGCCCATGCGTGACGGACCCCTACCTACCGCGGTCTGTAAGTGCTCTCGCGGGCGGCTTCATGTCTTTCACTTTTGTTACTGTGTGCTTACAGGTCTTGTCTGCTTATGTCTTTCAGGCGGGGCGAACCCTTTTGGCTTCTCCCGGCCCTGTATTAGTATATAACTTGTAGACTTTGTAAAAATAATAATCCCACTTCCCTAGCGGGTTATTGGGGCATCCAGGGTTGCTATATAGCGTTATTCCCTATCAGCGTATAGCGCCGCTATAATCACCATATGGAGACATCTCAGGATAATGTGACCAGGGTCATTTTGGGACAAGACCGGCTGTGTGTAGAGTGTGGGCAGCCTCATGCTGACGCTGACAAGGTTCGGGTCTGTGTACCCTGTGCTGAGCAGGTGCTTGCATTGCAATCTGGCCTGCCAGTGGCTGCACCTCGTTTCACTTCACCTACTCCCCCAAGCTTAAATCTCACTCCTGCTGAGTTGCATACTAGTGGGGATTCTCAGCCTGATGTGTCTTCTAGACTGGCTACTGTTGAGCAGTTGATTGCTAAGTCCTTAGCGCGTAAGGCCCCTGCTAAGAAGCGGCACTTGACGCCTAATGTCACTGTCTTCCCTATGGGAACTGAGGAGTTTTGGAATCTTTGTGGCTATACCCCGTCTGATGAAGGGGAGCTCTTTTCTGATTCAGGCTCATCTGATGAGAGACCAAGGGGTCATGATGATTCTGGCTCTGACCCCTGGGCCCCGGATGGCACTGACAGATTATTGACCCAGATTTTTGAGGTTCTGTCTATCTCTCCCCCTGTTGAGGCTCCCAGGCAAAGAGGGGAGCTTTTCCATACAGCAGAATCACATTTGGAATTTCCCGAGCAGGCACATTTCCATAACCTTGTGCTCAAGGAATGGGAGCGCCCCAGTAAACTTCCCGGGGTTCCAAAGAGTTGGGATAGGAAGTATCCCTTTCCGGCTGAGGTGGTTAAATGTTGGTCATCCCTCCCCCCCCCCCCGAGGTGGATGCCCCGATCCTAGGGCTATCTAACACCTCTGTCATGCATTCCCCTGACTCTACTTCCCTGCGGGATGCTGAGGACCGGCGCATTGACCAGCTGGCATCCCACGCCTTTGCATGTGCAGGGACGGCGCTGCGCTCAGTCTGTGCCTTTGCCATTACTGCTGTGGCCACTAGAACCCTTATCAGAAATATGCTTGATAGTGCCCCTGATGATTTGCCTTGTAAGGTATTTAATGCACTCTCCAGTTGTGATGTTTTTGTAAATTTTGTCCTCTCAGCATTGGATGACACCATCAGAATTTGTGCCAGAACTTCTGCCCTTGTGGTGGCTATACGCCGCTCGGTTTGGCTGCGCCAGTGGGCTGCTGACAACGCTGCCAAGAAGGCCCTCACTGGTTTTCCCTTTAAAGGACTGCGTCTGTTTGGAGACCGCCTGGACCTTTTTGCTAAGGGAGGCAGGTTACCCCAGCGCAGGCGGCAACCTCGGCCTTTTCGAGGTCAGGGTTCCTTCTCCTCCCCTTACCGTGGTGCAAGACAGGGAAGGGGGGTTTCCTCTCCTGGGGCCCGGGGAGATTTCTGGGGTAGAGGCAGAGGACGTGGACGTCCTGGCTCCTCTTGGGGTCCCAAAGCAAAATCCTCTCCCAAGCCCCCTCAGGCATGATGGGCCGCCCTCACCCATCCGGGTGGGGGGACAGCTGCAGCACTTCGCTCACGTCTGGAGGCTTCATGTCTCAAACCGGTGGATTCAGGAGCTAGTGTCCTCCGGTTACAAGTTGGAGTTTGCTGCCGATCCCCCTCCAAGATTCATCAGATCCCGGATTCCTCAGGACCCTGTGTCAGCTCAGGAGCTAGTGCAAGCAGTGCAAGGCCTCCTGGAGCTGGGGGTCATCTGCCAGGTCCCCTTAAGAGAAAAAGGCAAGGGCTTTTTTTCCAACCTATTCACAGTGCCCAAAAAAGATGGTTCAGTCAGGCCCATCCTGGACTTGAAGATCCTCAACAGGTTTGTCAGGGGCAGGCGGTTTCGCATGGAAACTCTGCGCTCTGCCATCAGTTCCCTGTGCCAAGGGGATTTCATGACTTCTGTGGACATCAAAGATGCTTATCTTCATATTCCTGTGTTCCCAGGTCATCAAAGGTTCTTCAGGTTCGCTCTGATGGATCAACACTGCCAGTTTGTGGCCTTGCCCTTCGGCCTCACTTCAGCTCCCAGGGTGTTCACCAAGGTGCTGGCTGGCGTGATGTCTCTGCTCAGATGTCAGGGCGTCCGCGTGCTTCCCTATCTGGACGACATTCTCATCACTTCCCAGTCTCTACATCAGGCAGAGTTGGATACTCAGCTGGTGGTGTCCACTCTGGAGTCATTTGGATGGGTGATCAACCACCCCAAGTCCTCACTGTCCCCTTCCTTGGTAACTCCATTCCTAGGAATGAATCTGGATACAGTTCAGGCAAGGATCTTCCTTCCTCAACAGAAGGTGGACAGTCTGATTGCACAGGCTCAGTCCCTCCTAGCTTGTCCCCATCCCTCCATCAGGCAGGGGATGCAGCTGGTGGGCCTGATGGTGGCATGCTTCGAAGCGGTCCCTTATGCTCAGTTCCACTTGAGGCCCCTGCAACTTCACCTATTGTCATTATGGGACAAGGACCCAGCGTCCCTGGACAGGGTCTGTGTGCTCCCCCCCCCCCCCCCCGGGTCAGGAGGTCCCTCTCGTGGTGGTTGGACTCAAGGAACCTGTTGGGGGGCAGATCCTTTCTTGCCCCTTCCTGGGAGACGGTCACCACGGATGCCAGTCTGTCAGGTTGGGGGGGTTTCTGTAAGTCCCTGCGGTTCCAGGGGAGGTGGGGCCCTCAGGAGGCCCACACACCTATCAATGTCTTGGAACTGCGGGCGATCAGGTTAGTTCTGGCTCACTTGACTACTCACCTTCGGGGCCTGCCTGTTCAGATGCGCTCGGACAACCAGACGGCAGTTGCCTGCATATCAGCTGTGTACATCCCGGGGGTGGAAAATCACCTGGCGGACTCTCTGTGCAGGGGGACCTCTCGCCAGGGAGAATGGTCCCTATGCAGCAGGGTGTTTCAATCTCTGTGTCTCCGTTGGGGCCAACCAGATGTGGATCTGTTTGCGTCCCGCCACAATCACAAGCTCCCAGCCTTTGTCTCTCTGTCCCAGGATCCTCTGGCCTTGACCACGGATGCTCTAGCAATGTCATGGCAGGACTTTCAGTTTCTGTATGTCTTCCCTCCATTCCCCCTGCTGGGCAGGGTTCTGCGCAAGATTGCTCTGGAAAGGGTGCCAGCAATTCTGGTGGCCCCAGGCGGCCAAGAAGAGTGTGGTTCGCAGACGTGGTACAGCTGGCAGTAGATCAGTACGCTCTGCCCTTGGTGCCAGATCTGCTCACTCAGGGCTCACTACGCCATCCCAATTTACAAACTCTGGCTTTGACGGCTTGGCTGCTGAAACCTCCATCTTGATGGAGAAGGGGCTGTCTTCCTCGGTTGTGGATACTTTGATTAAAGCTAGGAAGAAGTCTTCCTCTTCCATTTATTACAGGGTTTGGCGTGCCTACATTGACTGGTGTGAGTCTAAGGGGGTTATTTAAGAAAGGATAGCGTCAGGTAGCGCCTGGTTAATGAGAGGTAGCGACAGATAGCGACTGGTCAACGCCAGACACGGCACGCAATTACACATTTATCAAGCAGAATCTGTTTAGCGACTGGGATAGCGGCATGTAGCGTCTGATTCATAATTTTCAAAGCCTCTGCGCACAGCGCCAGCGTTCAGCCTTGCACAGCGCCAGGTATGACCTCTCACTACCTGTCGCTCCCCCATACATTTCAATGGACGAACCTTTTCTTCACTTTAAACAGGTTTTTTTTTTTTTTTTTTCCCAAAAATCACAAATAATTCTGTGACCTCTTCTGGCATTGAAAAAGCAGTTTTTTTCCAATTTTTTAAATTTTTTAAATATTTCTTCAGAAATGACATTACAGGTCTGGCATTAAAGTGTTCATATTACAATGTTGCTACAATGTAATTCCATATGTTTTTGCTTTGTTACTTGTTGATAGATGCTTGAAAACAGACTTTAAACACACCGCCTCCTGCGCTATGGGCTACAAACAAGTATTTTTTAGCGCCAGAGATTTGTGAGGCTGTTTTTTTGCTGAATATGGTGTGTCGGTCGCTATGAGCAGTCGCTAACATGCGCTCCCATACAGCGCTGTACTGGTCAAATAGCAACTCCTCACAATGTATTCATCATTACTGAACAGCGACTGAGTCGCTATAAAGTAGCGACCCACACCTGAGCACTGCGACTACTAGCGGACGCTCTGAAAATGCCTGCTACAGACGCTCATCTGTCGCTACCTGCCGCTAATGATGAATCGGCCTCCCAGTCTCTTCCCTGTCGTGTGTTTTCTATTCCCAGTATTCTGGAGTTCCTGCAGCATGGGTTGGAGATGGGGCTCCAACTCGGTACTCTGAAGGGTCAGGTTTCTGCCCTGGCTATTTTTTCCAGAAGTCCTTTGCTCAGCACCCTCTGATCAGGACTTTTTTTCCAGGGGGTCAACCATGTGCGCCCCCCACGTAAGCCTATGGTGCCTGTTTGGGATCTGAACTTGGTTCTGTCAGCCTTGCAGGGTGCTCCCGTTGAGCCTGTGCAGGATGCTGCCTTGGCCATTCTTACGCTCAAGGTTGTGTTTCTGGTGGCTATCACTTCTGTCAGGCATGTGTCTGAGTTGGTGGCGCTGTCCATTCAGACCGCCTACTATGAGAGACACCAGGACAAGGTGGTGTTTCGTTTCAAACCTGACTTTCTGCCTAAGGTAGTGTCTGCCTTTCATTTGAATCAGGATATTGTTCTTCCTTCATTGTGCCCTAATCCTAGCAATGCTAAGGAGAGGGTTTTGCACTCTTTGGATGTGGTTAGGTGTCTGAAGTACTATCTGGTGGCTACTGCACCTTTCAGGAAAACTGATGCTCTTTTTGTGGTCCCTTCTGGTCCTAGGAAGGGTTTGGCTCCTGCCAAGTCTACTATCAGCAAGTGGATTCGTCAGGCTGTGATTCAGGCCTACTCTGCTAAGGGGAAGAATCCTCCCTTCCGCCTTACTGCTCATTCCACTTGTGCTATTGGTGCCTCTTGGGCTTTTCAGCACCAGGCTTCTGTTGAACAAGTTTGTAAGGCTGCTACTTGGTCTTCTGTTCATACCTTTTCAAAGTTTTACAAGGTTGATGTTAGGGCCTCAGCTGATGCTGCTTTTGGCCGGAAGGTTCTGCAGGCGGCAGTGGTTTAAACCGTCTGCTGCTGATTTTTATTGGGGATCCCACCCTACTTTATGGACACTGCTATTGGATGTCCCAACTGTAAGTATTAGATCAGGCAAGGCTCTTCCTTCCTCAACAGAAGGTGGACAGTCTGATTGCACAGGCTCAGTCCCTCCTAGCTTGTCCCCATCCCTCCATCAGGCAGGGGATGCAGCTGGTGGGCCTGATGGTGGCATGCTTCGAAGCGGTCCCTTATGCTCAGTTCCACTTGAGGCCCCTGCAACTTCACCTATTGTCATTATGGGACAAGGACCCAGCGTCCCTGGACAGGGTCTGTGTGCTCCCCCCCCCCCCACGGGTCAGGAGGTCCCTCTCGTGGTGGATGGACTCAAGGAACCTGTTGGGGGGCAGATCCTTTCTTGCCCCTTCCTGGGAGACGGTCACCACGGATGCCAGTCTGTCAGGTTGGGGGGGTTTCTGTAAGTCCCTGCGGTTCCAGGGGAGATGGGGCCCTCAGGAGGCCCACACACCTATCAATGTCTTGGAACTGCGGGCGATCAGGTTAGTTCTGGCTCACTTGACTACTCACCTTCGGGGCCTGCCTGTTCAGGTGCGCTCGGACAACCAGACGGCAGTTGCCTACATCAATCATCAGGGAGAGACCTGGAGCAAGGGGGCCCTCCAGGGAGCGTCTCTGATCCTGACTTGGGCGGAGGCCAATGTCCCCTGCATATCAGCTGTGTACATCCCGGGGGTGGAAAATCACCTGGCGGACTCTCTGTGCAGGGGGACCTCTCGCCAGGGAGAATGGTCCCTATGCAGCAGGGTGTTTCAATCTCTGTGTCTCCGTTGGGGCCATCCAGATGTGGATCTGTTTGCGTCCCGCCACAATCACAAGCTCCCAGCCTTTGTCTCTCTGTCCCAGGATCCTCTGGCCTTGACCACGGATGCTCTAGCAATGTCATGGCAGGACTTTCAGTTTCTGTATGTCTTCCCTCCATTCCCCCTGCTGGGCAGGGTTCTGCGCAAGATTGCTCTGGAAAGGGTGCCAGCAATTCTGGTGGCCCCAGGCGGCCAAGAAGAGTGTGGTTCGCAGACGTGGTACAGCTGGCAGTAGATCAGTACGCTCTGCCCTTGGTGCCAGATCTGCTCACTCAGGGCTCACTACGCCATCCCAATTTACAAACTCTGGCTTTGACGGCTTGGCTGCTGAAACCTCCATCTTGATGGAGAAGGGGCTGTCTTCCTCGGTTGTGGATACTTTGATTAAAGCTAGGAAGAAGTCTTCCTCTTCCATTTATTACAGGGTTTGGCGTGCCTACATTGACTGGTGTGAGTCTAAGGGGGTTATTTAAGAAAGGATAGCGTCAGGTAGCGCCTGGTTAATGAGAGGTAGCGACAGATAGCGACTGGTCAACGCCAGACACGGCACGCAATTACACATTTATCAAGCAGAATCTGTTTAGCGACTGGGATAGCGGCATGTAGCGTCTGATTCATAATTTTCAAAGCCTCTGCGCACAGCGCCAGCGTTCAGCCTTGCACAGCGCCAGGTATGACCTCTCACTACCTGTCGCTCCCCCATACATTTCAATGGACGAACCTTTTCTTAACTTTAAACGGGTTTTTTTTTTTTTTTTCCCAAAAATCACAAATAATTCTGTGACCTCTTCTGGCATTGAAAAAGCAGTTTTTTTCCAATTTTTTAAATTTTTTAAATATTTCTTCAGAAATGACATTACAGGTCTGGCATTAAAGTGTTCATATTACAATGTTGCTACAATGTAATTCCATATGTTTTTGCTTTGTTACTTGTTGATAGATGCTTGAAAACAGACTTTAAACACACCGCCTCCTGCGCTATGGGCTACAAACAAGTATTTTTTAGCGCCAGAGATTTGTGAGGCTGTTTTTTTGCTGAATATGGTGTGTCGGTCGCTATGAGCAGTCGCTAACATGCGCTCCCATACAGCACTGTACTGGTCAAATAGCAACTCCTCACAATGTATTCATCATTACTGAACAGCGACTGAGTCGCTATAAAGTAGCGACCCACACCTGAGCACTGCGACTACTAGCGGACGCTCTGAAAATGCCTGCTACAGACGCTCATCTGTCGCTACCTGCCGCTAATGATGAATCGGCCTCCCAGTCTCTTCCCTGTCGTGTGTTTTCTATTCCCAGTATTCTGGAGTTCCTGCAGCATGGGTTGGAGATGGGGCTCCAACTCGGTACTCTGAAGGGTCAGGTTTCTGCCCTGGCTATTTTTTCCAGAAGTCCTTTGCTCAGCACCCTCTGATCAGGACTTTTTTTCCAGGGGGTCAACCATGTGCGCCCCCCACGTAAGCCTATGGTGCCTGTTTGGGATCTGAACTTGGTTCTGTCAGCCTTGCAGGGTGCTCCCGTTGAGCCTGTGCAGGATGCTGCCTTGGCCATTCTTACGCTCAAGGTTGTGTTTCTGGTGGCTATCACTTCTGTCAGGCATGTGTCTGAGTTGGTGGCGCTGTCCATTCAGACCGCCTACTATGAGAGACACCAGGACAAGGTGGTGTTTCGTTTCAAACCTGACTTTCTGCCTAAGGTAGTGTCTGCCTTTCATTTGAATCAGGATATTGTTCTTCCTTCATTGTGCCCTAATCCTAGCAATGCTAAGGAGAGGGTTTTGCACTCTTTGGATGTGGTTAGGTGTCTGAAGTACTATCTGGTGGCTACTGCACCTTTCAGGAAAACTGATGCTCTTTTTGTGGTCCCTTCTGGTCCTAGGAAGGGTTTGGCTCCTGCCAAGTCTACTATCAGCAAGTGGATTCGTCAGGCTGTGATTCAGGCCTACTCTGCTAAGGGGAAGAATCCTCCCTTCCGCCTTACTGCTCATTCCACTTGTGCTATTGGTGCCTCTTGGGCTTTTCAGCACCAGGCTTCTGTTGAACAAGTTTGTAAGGCTGCTACTTGGTCTTCTGTTCATACCTTTTCAAAGTTTTACAAGGTTGATGTTAGGGCCTCAGCTGATGCTGCTTTTGGCCGGAAGGTTCTGCAGGCGGCAGTGGTTTAAACCCCCTGCTGCTGATTTTTATTGGGGATCCCACCCTACTTTATGGACACTGCTATTGGATGTCCCAACTGTAAGTATTAGATCAGGCAAGGCTCTTCCTTCCTCAACAGAAGGTGGACAGTCTGATTGCACAGGCTCAGTCCCTCCTAGCTTGTCCCCATCCCTCCATCAGGCAGGGGATGCAGCTGGTGGGCCTGATGGTGGCATGCTTCGAAGCGGTCCCTTATGCTCAGTTCCACTTGAGGCCCCTGCAACTTCACCTATTGTCATTATGGGACAAGGACCCAGCGTCCCTGGACAGGGTCTGTGTGCTCCCCCCCCCCCCCCCCGGGTCAGGAGGTCCCTCTCGTGGTGGATGGACTCAAGGAACCTGTTGGGGGGCAGATCCTTTCTTGCCCCTTCCTGGGAGACGGTCACCACGGATGCCAGTCTGTCAGGTTGGGGGGGTTTCTGTAAGTCCCTGCGGTTCCAGGGGAGATGGGGCCCTCAGGAGGCCCACACACCTATCAATGTCTTGGAACTGCGGGCGATCAGGTTAGTTCTGGCTCACTTGACTACTCACCTTCGGGGCCTGCCTGTTCAGGTGCGCTCGGACAACCAGACGGCAGTTGCCTACATCAATCATCAGGGAGAGACCTGGAGCAAGGGGGCCCTCCAGGGAGCGTCTCTGATCCTGACTTGGGCGGAGGCCAATGTCCCCTGCATATCAGCTGTGTACATCCCGGGGGTGGAAAATCACCTGGCGGACTCTCTGTGCAGGGGGACCTCTCGCCAGGGAGAATGGTCCCTATGCAGCAGGGTGTTTCAATCTCTGTGTCTCCGTTGGGGCCAACCAGATGTGGATCTGTTTGCGTCCCGCCACAATCACAAGCTCCCAGCCTTTGTCTCTCTGTCCCAGGATCCTCTGGCCTTGACCACGGATGCTCTAGCAATGTCATGGCAGGACTTTCAGTTTCTGTATGTCTTCCCTCCATTCCCCCTGCTGGGCAGGGTTCTGCGCAAGATTGCTCTGGAAAGGGTGCCAGCAATTCTGGTGGCCCCAGGCGGCCAAGAAGAGTGTGGTTCGCAGACGTGGTACAGCTGGCAGTAGATCAGTACGCTCTGCCCTTGGTGCCAGATCTGCTCACTCAGGGCTCACTACGCCATCCCAATTTACAAACTCTGGCTTTGACGGCTTGGCTGCTGAAACCTCCATCTTGATGGAGAAGGGGCTGTCTTCCTCGGTTGTGGATACTTTGATTAAAGCTAGGAAGAAGTCTTCCTCTTCCATTTATTACAGGGTTTGGCGTGCCTACATTGACTGGTGTGAGTCTAAGGGGGTTATTTAAGAAAGGATAGCGTCAGGTAGCGCCTGGTTAATGAGAGGTAGCGACAGATAGCGACTGGTCAACGCCAGACACGGCACGCAATTACACATTTATCAAGCAGAATCTGTTTAGCGACTGGGATAGCGGCATGTAGCGTCTGATTCATAATTTTCAAAGCCTCTGCGCACAGCGCCAGCGTTCAGCCTTGCACAGCGCCAGGTATGACCTCTCACTACCTGTCGCTCCCCCATACATTTCAATGGACGAACCTTTTCTTCACTTTAAACGGGTTTTTTTTTTTTTTTTTCCCCAAAAATCACAAATAATTCTGTGACCTCTTCTGGCATTGAAAAAGCAGTTTTTTTCCAATTTTTTAAATTTTTTAAATATTTCTTCAGAAATGACATTACAGGTCTGGCATTAAAGTGTTCATATTACAATGTTGCTACAATGTAATTCCATATGTTTTTGCTTTGTTACTTGTTGATAGATGCTTGAAAACAGACTTTAAACACACCGCCTCCTGCGCTATGGGCTACAAACAAGTATTTTTTAGCGCCAGAGATTTGTGAGGCTGTTTTTTTGCTGAATATGGTGTGTCGGTCGCTATGAGCAGTCGCTAACATGCGCTCCCATACAGCACTGTACTGGTCAAATAGCAACTCCTCACAATGTATTCATCATTACTGAACAGCGACTGAGTCGCTATAAAGTAGCGACCCACACCTGAGCACTGCGACTACTAGCGGACGCTCTGAAAATGCCTGCTACAGACGCTCATCTGTCGCTACCTGCCGCTAATGATGAATCGGCCTCCCAGTCTCTTCCCTGTCGTGTGTTTTCTATTCCCAGTATTCTGGAGTTCCTGCAGCATGGGTTGGAGATGGGGCTCCAACTCGGTACTCTGAAGGGTCAGGTTTCTGCCCTGGCTATTTTTTCCAGAAGTCCTTTGCTCAGCACCCTCTGATCAGGACTTTTTTTCCAGGGGGTCACCCATGTGCGCCCCCCACGTAAGCCTATGGTGCCTGTTTGGGATCTGAACTTGGTTCTGTCAGCCTTGCAGGGTGCTCCCGTTGAGCCTGTGCAGGATGCTGCCTTGGCCATTCTTACGCTCAAGGTTGTGTTTCTGGTGGCTATCACTTCTGTCAGGCATGTGTCTGAGTTGGTGGCGCTGTCCATTCAGACCGCCTACTATGAGAGACACCAGGACAAGGTGGTGTTTCGTTTCAAACCTGACTTTCTGCCTAAGGTAGTGTCTGCCTTTCATTTGAATCAGGATATTGTTCTTCCTTCTTTGTGCCCTAATCCTAGCAATGCTAAGGAGAGGGTTTTGCACTCTTTGGATGTGGTTAGGTGTCTGAAGTACTATCTGGTGGCTACTGCACCTTTCAGGAAAACTGATGCTCTTTTTGTGGTCCCTTCTGGTCCTAGGAAGGGTTTGGCTCCTGCCAAGTCTACTATCAGCAAGTGGATTCGTCAGGCTGTGATTCAGGCCTACTCTGCTAAGGGGAAGAATCCTCCCTTCCGCCTTACTGCTCATTCCACTCGTGCTATTGGTGCCTCTTGGGCTTTTCAGCACCAGGCTTCTGTTGAACAAGTTTGTAAGGCTGCTACTTGGTCTTCTGTTCATACCTTTTCAAAGTTTTACAAGGTTGATGTTAGGGCCTCAGCTGATGCTGCTTTTGGCCGGAAGGTTCTGCAGGCGGCAGTGGTTTAAACCGTCTGCTGCTGATTTTTATTGGGGATCCCACCCTACTTTATGGACACTGCTATTGGATGTCCCAACTGTAAGTATTAGATTTGGAGCAGGACGTACTGTATACTAAGAACAATACAATTCTGTGATTACTCACCTGTAGAATTGGTATTATGAGTATACAGTACGTCCTGCTCCAACTCACCCTTGGTTTGCATTTTCTTGGATCCCCTGTATGGTGATTGTTATCCTTGTTATAGTTGATAGTTTGGATTGTTTAATTCTCCCGGCTTCTCATTAACTGCTGTTCAATGCTGGGGATTTGTGGGAGGTCCCCGGGTATTTGAGGGGCCGGGAGGAGCCTATTTTCGATGTCTCTGCAGTCCAGCGCTATCTGGCGGAGTATATCCCAACTGTAAGTATTAGATTTGGAGCAGGACGTACTGTATACTCATAATACCAATTCTACAGGTGAGTAATCACAGAATTGTATTTTTTTCATGTTTTTTAAACTTTTGTCAGTCTTGTATATGTATATGTTTTTAATAAAGGCATGGTATATCAATTTTTAAACTACTGAGTGCGGCTCACTTTGATAAAGGCTTTTCGGACTGTGCTGGCAGCCCCACCACCTTTTCTGTTTGTGTACAAAGATGTCCCTTTATCAGCCAGCACCAGCATTTACATAGATTAGTATACTTAATTTAGTAGTGCGGGACAAAAAATCTTTTTCAAGCTTATTACATAGTCTTTAACCCTTTTAGTGCCAAGTCCATACATTTTGTGGTGGTTGCCTCTCTTACCCTTAAGTGCCAGCCACGTAATTCACAGGCCTGCTAGCGGCCAAAAAAATAAAAAAACACTCACCTGGCCCCTCTATTGATCCAGCCGGGTCTTCTCTTTGATCTGGTACCATCTGATCCCCCTGTGGGCTCTTCTGTCTTCAGGAGAGAGCCCGGAATAGCACCCCTCCTCCCCCGCTTTGGCATTTACTCACCTGCGGCCGCGATCCCTCCCACCGGTTCTCCTCTTCACAGGGGGCTCCGATTCCCCCAGGCTTTTCCGTGGTGAGGAGAGGGCGAGAAATTGCCCTCTTCCTCACTTTCTGGGTTGCCGGCGGGTCGGATGATGTAATTTATGATGTTACCCGCAGCCGTAATCTCGCCCGTGGCGATCAGTAGCGGCGGGTGATCGGCAGAGGTTGGAGAGGCGAGAGGGCTGTGATTCCTTGCCCCCCTCCACCGATCACCCGAAAGCTGTCATCGGACATGATCGCCGGGGGACAGTGGAGGATCCATGAGACCCCCTATACCAGTTCACAAGACTGGGGGCTAGCAAGTCACCTGCGGCTAGCCCAATTACCTGCCTCCACAAAGCCCAGGGGGGCAGAAGAGCCCAGGCCCACAGAGGGTGTGCAGGCTTGTAGCTGGCAGGGTGAGGGGGCCACCCAAGCTGGCCCCTGCGCCCTGTTCTACAAGCCCTGTTCTACAGCTACTGCATAGCTGGTCCTGGGCTGGTTGTGCTGAGTAGAGGGGACTCTATGTCATTTATTTGGGGGAATTTTTAACCCTTAAAATTCCCCCAAAAAAGCCCCCCCCCCCCCCCCCCCGGGAAGGGGGAACCTATGTCATTTTTTTTAATTAACCCCCTTATGTTATGTCACCCAGCAGGTATAAAAGGCTTCCAGCAGCAGGAGAGCAGAAGCCAAAATGATTGGTGAGCGACAAAGAGGAATGGGAGGTAAATATTAAAGTAGTTTTACATTTAACCTGTTGTGAACTGGTTGCCGGGGGACAGCGGAGAATCGGAGATGAGTAGAGAAAAAATAAAATAAATGTAATTTTTTTTCTGTGTGTGTGTGTCACGGACCGGGTGTGGCGGCACAGGTGTGGATCTGCTGTGACTGTGGTACTGATAGCGAGTACCGTGTCAGGGGAGCGGAGTCTAAGAGGCCACCGGTATTCACCAGAGCCCGCCGCAAGGCAGGTTGGTCTTGTAGCGGCGAGTGACCCCCTAGGTCGCTACCCCCCAAAAACGGCTCAGCCACACAGTCAGCCGAGGTACTGCGTGGTGCAAGGAGGCAGGCAAAAGGCGATGTCAAAGTTCAGGCAGAGGTCAGGACTGGCAGCGAAGGTTCAGCGTCGGGGACAGGCAAAGGTCGGTACACGGGTGAGCAATCCTGAAAACAACTGACTTTCTGCATACATAGGAAGACCAAGGTCCGGCACTGAGGGAAAGGAAGTGCACCCTTAAATAGGGGAAGTGGATGCAGGATGGGATGACTGGGCACCAATCAGTGGTGTACCGGCCCTTTAAACTGCAGGAAGCCAGCGCGCGTGCCCCCTAGAGGATGGGGACGTGCGCGCACCGGACCATGCGAGGAGGCAAAGCGAGGGAGATGACCGGGAGCAGCTGGCGCGCGGTCAGCCGCCGCGCCAGAAGTTGTGGCCCCGCCGGCAGGAGCGGGTAAGGAGGGAGAATGGGGAGCGCTGTGAGATGGACGCGCAGCGCTCGCCCAGCAGCGGGAGCAGCAATGGAGGTGAGGGGAGTGCTGCGAGATGGGCGCGTGGCGCTCACCCTAACAGTACCCTCCCCCCTTGGGTCTCCCCCTCTTCTTGGGACCAAGAAAATCCGACATGAGACTGTGGTCCAGAATGTTCTCCTCGGGTTCCCAAGATCTTTCCTCTGGGCCACAGCCTTCCCAGTCGACCCAAAAATATCTTTTGCCTCTGGAGACCTTAGAGGCCAGGATCTCTTTCACTGTTAAAATGTCCGCGGTACCAGAGATTGGAGCGGGCACCAAGATTTTCCGATAAAAACGATTGCAAATCACTGGCTTCAAAAGAGAGACGTGGAAGGAATTGGGGATACGAAGAGATGCTGGAAGGTGAAGCTTATAGCAAACCGGATTGATCTTTTGCTTGATCTTATAAGGGCCCAGATAGTGGGGACCCAGTTCGTAGCTGGGAATTCGGAAGCGGATGTATTTCGCCGAAAGCCACACCTTATCTCCAGGAGAGTAAACAGGAGGAGTTTTTCTCTTTTTATCAGCACTAGTTTTCATATGAGCAGAAGCTTGAAAAAGAGCACGTTAAGTCTCTTGCCAGATGGTGGAAAAATCCTGTGTGAGTTCTTCCACGGCGGGTACTTCAGAAGACGTGAACAAGAGCAGTGGCGGAAGAGGATGATGACCATACACCACAAAGAACGGGGATTTTCTCGTAGATTCAGCATCCTTAAAGTTATATGAGAACTCCGCCCAGGGCAGAAGGTCGACCCAATCATCTTGACGCGCAGAAACAAAATGGCGAAGATAATGGTCAAGGACTTGATTAACTCTTTCCACTTGGCCATTTGACTGGGGATGATAAGCAGAGGAAAAGTCCAACTTAATCTTCATTTGTTTACAAAGAGCCCTCCGGAACTTAGAAACAAATTGCACTACTCTGTCCGACACAATGTGTGTAGGCAGCCCATGAAGTAGAAAGATATGCATACGGAAGTGTCTCGCCAGCTGAGGAGCCGAAGGAAGGCCAGGCAAAGGTGTAAAATGCGCCATCTTAGAAAACCTATCCACTACCACCCAAATAACGGTGTTGCCATGCGAAGAAGGGAGGTCAGAAATAAAGTCCATAGCAATGTGTGACTATGGAGTATTTGGAATAGGTAGGGGAAGAAGTAAGGCTGCAGGTCTTTGGCGAGGAGTCTTGTCACGTGCACAGATGGTACAAGCCTGAATGTATTCCGTCACGTCCTTCCCTAGAGAGGGCCACCAATAATATCTGGAAATGAGAGAAAAAGATTTTCTGATACCAGCATGGCCAGCTACATGAGAAGAATGTCCCCACTTTAATATTCTGCAACGTTGGCGAGGAGGCACGAAGGTCTTTTCAGGTGGTGCCTGTACCAGAGTAGCGGGGGCAGAGTGGACTAGGCATTCAGGAGGGATAAAATGCTGTGGAGTGGATTCTGACCCGGAGATGTCTGAAGAGCGAGAAAGGGCGTCCGCCCTGATGTTCTTGGCTGCTAGACGGAAGTGGATTTGAAACGGGCGAAAAATAACAACCATCGGGCTTGTCGAGGGTTTAACCACTGGGCAGTTTCTAAGTAAGACAGATTTTTGTGGTCAGTAAAGATGGAAACAAGATGGGCAGAACCTTCCAAAAGATGTCTCCACTCCTCCAATGCTAACTTGATGGCGAGTAATTCCCGATCTCCAATGGAGTAATTCCTCTCTGCCGGAGAAAACGTTTTTGAAAAAAAACCTGCAGGTGAGAATCCTGCCAGTCGCAGATTTTCGAGTAAGCACCGCTCCAGCTCCAATGGAGGAGGCATCTACCTCAAGAGCAAAGGGCCTAGCTGGATCTGGTCTTGAAAGCACCGGAGCAGAAGAGAAGGCATTTTTAAGAGTATAAAAGGCCTCTTCAGCCTGAGGAGGCCACGACTTAGAATTGGCGTTCTTCTTCGTGAGAGCCACAATAGGCGCAACTACAGTCGAAAAGTGGGGAATGAACTGGCGATAATAATTAGCGAAGCCCAAAAAGCGTTGGATAGCCCGTAGGCCAGAAGGACGTGGCCAGTCCAACACTGCCTTTAACTTGCTGGGGCCCATCTGGAGACCTCGACCAGAAACTATGTACCCAAGAAATGGTAGAGTGGTATGATCAAATATGCACTTCTCCAGCTTGGCATATAAGCGATGTAGGCGGAGGCGAGACAGGACTTGCCAGACGTGGCGGTGATGTTCTTCAGGATTAGAAGAGAAGATGAGTATATCATCCAGATACACTACCACGCAGAAGTAAAGCAGGTCCCGGAATATGTCATTCACGTATTCCTGGAATACAGCAGGTGCATTGCAAAGTCCAAAGGGCATCACTAATTATTCAAAGTGGCCATCGCGGGTGTTAAAGGCGGTCTTCCACTCATCGCCCTCACGTATACGTATCAGATTATAGGCCCCTCTCAGGTCGAGTTTAGTGAAGATCTTAGCACCACGAAGTCGATCAAATAATTCAGAAATCAAAGGTAAGGGGTATAGATTTTTGACTGTAATCTTGTTGACGGTAGTCAATGCAAGGGTGAAGAGAGCCATCTTTCTTGGCCATGAAGAAAAAGCCTGCACCTGCTGGAGAGGAAGACTTCCGTATGAAGCCTCTTAGGAGGTTCTCCTGTATATACTCTGACATAGCCTGTGTCTCAGGAGCCTAGAGAGGATAGATTCTGCCACGAGGAGGAGTGGTACCCGGCAAGAGGTCGATAGGGCAATCATAGGGGCGGAAGTACCTCCGCTTGCTTTTTGCAGAATACATCAGAGAAGGCCTGATAGATCGCAGGCAGGCCGGGAAGTGGAGCAGAGGCAGGAACAGGTCTGGCAGGAACGGACTTCAAACATCTCTTGAAGCAGGCTGCACCCCAACTCTTGATATCGCCGGTATTCCAGTCAAGAGTGGGATTGTGACGTTGAAGCCAGGGAAGGCAGAGAAGAATCTGAGGGGTACAATGAGGGAGCACGTAAAACTCAATATTCTCTTGGTGAAAAAGTCCAATCTTTAAAAGGAGGGGTACTGTGCGATAACACACGGTGCAATCAAGCCTGTCTCCATTGACCGACGCGATAAATAGGGGCTTTGCGAGGCGGTTCACAGAGATGTTATATTTATTAATCAAGGAGGCCTCGATAAAGTTCCCTGCAGAGCCTGAATCCAAAAAGGCAGTTAGGTTCAAGGAGATGGTAGTTGCTATGGTAAGTCGCACAGGAACCGTAAGCCATGGAGAGGTAGCATACACACCTAAGGACGCCTCTCCTACATTCACTAGGTGCGCCCGTTTCCCTGTCGTGGCGGGCGAATAGGACAGTCTTTCAGGAAGTGCTCAGAGCCAGCACAATACAAGCAAAGATTCTCATTCCTCCTGCGAGTTCTCTCCAGCAGGGTTAAGCGAGATCGGTCCACCTGCATGGCCTCCTCACTGGAAGGCGCATGTGTGGATAAAGGATGTTGAAAAACAGGAGCCAAGCGGGAGGCCCTCCCAGGGCGCTGACAGTCTCTTTCCAGGCGGAGTTCGCCACGTCTTTCAGAAAAATGCACATCGATGCGTGTGGCCAAATGGATGAGGTCAGTCAAAGATGAAGGCAAATCACGTGCAGCTAGAGCATCTTTAATTTTGCTAGACAGTCCCTTCTTGAAGGAGGCACATAAGGCCTCATTATTCCAAGACAGTTCAGATGCCAGGGTACGGAACTGAATGGCGTATTCACCAACGGACAGGTTGCCCTGGACCAAACTCAATAGGGCCGTTTCTGCAGACGAGGCCCGGGCTGGTTTCTCGAAGACCTGACGGAACTCGGAGACAAAGGCGAGTACATTGGAAGTAACTGGATCCTTGCGATCCCATAATGGGGTAGCGCAGGCCAGAGCCTTTCCTGAGAGCAGACTAATAACAAAGGACACCTTGGCACGTTCAGTGAGGAATTGGTCCGCCAACTTTTCCAAATGCATAGAACACTGGGTAAGGAAGCCTCGGCATAACTTGGCATCCCCGTCAAACTTAGCCGGCAAGGAGAGACGGATTCTAGAAGTTGATGCTACTGGAGGCTGTGGCGGCAACACTGGAGTAGATGGTGGCAATTGCTGCTGCTGAATCGATAAGAGCTGCTGAACCATGGCGGAAAGCTGGTTAATTTGGCGAGACTGCATAGCCACTCTTGTAGGTAGTTCAGTGGCATCAGGCAGAGGCACCTCAGTGGGATCCATTGCCGGATCTTACTGTCACGGACCGGGTGTGGCGGCACAGGTGTGGATCCGCTGTGACTGTGGTACTGATAGCGAGTACCGTGTCAGGGGAGCGGAGTCTAAGAGGCCACCGGTATTCACCAGAGCCCGCCGCAAGGCAGGTTGGTCTTGTAGCGGTGAGTGACCCTCCAGGTCGCTACCCCCCAACAACGGCTCAGCCACACAGTCAGCCGAGGTACGGCAGGCAAAAGGCGATGTCAAAGTTCAAGCAGAGGTCAGGACTGGCAGCGAAGGTTCAGCGTCGGGGACAGGCAAAGGTCGGTACACGGGTGAGCAATCCTGAAAACAACTGACTTTCTGCATACATAGGAAGGATGGAAAGGAAGTGCCCCCTTAAATAGGGGAAGTGGATGCAGGATTGGATGACTGGACACCAATCAGTGATGTACCGGCCCTTTAAACTTCAGGAAGCCGGCGCATGCGCCCCCTAGAGGACGGGGACGTGCACGCACCGGACCATGCAAGGAGGCAGAGCGAGGAGAAGGGAGACGACCGGGAGCAACCGGGGGCGCGGTAAGCCACCGCGCCGGAAGTTGTGGCCCCGCCGGCAAGAGAGGATTAGGAGGGAGAATGGGGAGCACTGTGAGATGGACGCGCAGTGCTCGCCCGGGCAGCGGGAGCAGCAATGGAGGTGAGGGGAGTGCTGCAAGATGGGCGTGCGGAGCTCGCCCTAACAGTGTGTTTATTTTTACTGTTAACCCCTTGTGAACTGGTAAGGGATCCATGAGACCTTTATACCAGTTCACAAGCTTTAGGGGCTGGCAAGTCACCTGCAGCTAGCGGGTGACTTGCTATTAACCCCCAGCCCCTCTATTACCTGCCTCCCCAAAGGGGGGGCCCGGGGACAATTTAGGCTGTGTGGACTTGTAGCTGACAGGGCGGGGGGCCACCAAAGCTGGCCCCTGTGCCCTGTTCTACAAGCCCTGCATAGCTGATTCCCAGGGCTGGTTATGCTGGGTAGAGGGGACCCCATGTCATTTTTGTGGATTTTTAACCCTTGAAATTCGCAAAAATTTGCTCCCTCCCTTTGGCACTATATAAATAAACAATAATAATAATGTCCTGCTCAATACAAGTTTCCATATTGTCATGCAGCATCCCCATTTGACCTCCAGTGAGGTTGTCAACTGTCACATGTGGTTGTCAACGGGCAATGAAATTGAGGGATCATGGAAGTATGTACATAATGAGGACAGAGTATATCGCCTAGTTGTATTTGACTGGAGGGTGCATGGTGAATGTGATTGCCCTTTCTACCGCCCCCAACTCTATACAGAACATTTCTCACATTTCTCACCCTTACTGGCAGCTAGTGTTTGATTTATCATAAGTGACTGTCACTGTTACTAGGGCTCCCAAAATGTTTGGCCCCCATGAGAGGAAATAATGCCTTTGAAATGTGGTCTCTTTAAACTTCATTCTTACAGCTAATACATTTCAATTGAAATGGCTGTGCATTATTCAGTACTGTATACTCATCTATAGTGCCCAACAGCTCTGTGTGGCAATGAGACTCAGGCCACTACCTAAAGTTAAGAATCTAAGGCAGTTTTCAGTGTTATTGGTTCTTAGCATTCCTTTAGTGGGCATCATAAGCATTTCTGTAGGAAAATAAATCTTACTTTCTCATTCCACATTGCATTTAGTCTAAATCTTCAATATTTACCCATTCAACAGATCCAGGTCTCTGGCTCTACGCATGCTCCCTGCTTCCTCAGATAGAGAAAGCACACCAAGGTAGTGCCTGGCACACCCCCTCTACTCACAGTGACTAGTTTTGAGCTCCATTAACTGTGGCATTGGCAGGGGATGGCTATGATTATGGCAAAGGGCACACTTGGAATAGAGAGGTAAATCTTATCTGCTACCCAAGTGGGTGACTGATATGTTTGCTTAAGTTCCCTGTGGGCTAAATAAGGTTCTGCTAGAAGCTTACATTTGCATTTGGTCAATCAGGCTCATAGTGAATACATAAGTCTTAACATATAAGTAATCAGCTATAAATTATGTGTGCCCTCTTTTTCTTGATACATGTATTTAAGCGATTTTAGATTTGTGTTTTACAAAATATTTAGATGAATGGTAAATGGCAAAAATATAAATAAAAAATCTAGACCCAAAACCCTAAAACAGTTTTAGCTTCCTGTTTTAGCTTCCTGAATGGAGATCTCAAAGTGGCCTTCAGGGGGGCACAAGGGACGTGTGCCACGGGGCCTCCACCAAACTTTGGGTTATGGTCTGGTCCAAGAAGCATTTCAGTCTTTGGGCCAGCAATAAAGCTATCTGCATCAGTGGGGGCCCCTCGCTCCCAGGCAAGCCTTTTTTGTTTTTGCAAACCTGCAGCCAAAGCCATCACAGGGCAGAGGAGTCTAAAGCAGCAAAGCCGCCATCAGCAACACTACAGTGATGGGTGGGTGCAGAGCTGTGCCCTGGGGCCTCCACCAATTTCCCTGCAAATGGGGCCTCCACCAAACTTTGGGTTATGGTCTGGTCCAGGAAGCGTTACAGTCTTTGGTCTGATGGGCAGCAGGCCCAGCAAGCCTCACTCCAGGCAAGCTATTTTTGTTTTTGCAAACCTGCAGCCAAAGCCACCACAGGGCAGAGGAGTCTAGAGCAGCAAAGCCGCCATCAGCAACGCTACAGTGATGGGTGGGTGCAGAGCTGTAAATAGGCGGCCGCTCACTGCATATAAGACACCAAGCACAGCTGCTGGCAGCTCAATGCAGGGAGGACCACCTGGACGATTACACTACCCCCAACCTGGAATGGAAAAGCAGGCGTTTCCAAGCAGCACACACCCCCACAAGGGAGGCACAAGGAACTCGATCTGACGTTCCAATAAGTAGGCGGGTGCCAGACAACCACCAATCAGTTACTTGGCTGGACTGTTATTGTAAAGGGAAAAAAATACTGTATCTGGGGCCAGATTTTGTGCCCAGGGGCTTCCACCATATTGAATCCAACCCTGGGTCTTCATTCCTACCCTGGTCTATCCTAGGAATATCCTTATTTATACCTTATTTATACTACAATGCTCAGTTTAAAGCACCCTCTTATTAAAGAGTTTTTAGTCATAAGAAAGAAAAAAAATCAAATGTGCAATGGCACCGCAAAGGTTTTCTAATGTACACAAATCTCAGAAAAAGATCTAGCTTGATATTTAGAGATACGAAGCAGAACGTTTGTTCAGCCTTTCATCAAGGTAACACTCTTATCATGCCTTTGAAGGCTCAGATAAACAGCTGGCTCTACACTATACTCTTTCATCATTTTCACTGGAGAGAATCAATGTTTTCTGTTCAAACACATTTGAAGGATATAAAATGCAATATTATATATAGTCATCTTTCTGTTTTTTAAGATTTTCAAAGTAGTATTATGGGGATTTACAAAAACCTTCTGGAAAATGACATGGTAGGATTTAACAAGCACAGACGGGGCTTAAAGCGAAAATCTAAACCAATAAATATGCTACATTATGAAAAGACAAAGGAATGCTAAAACCTAATGAAGGCAATGGTCTAGAATTGAAATATCGTGCAAATCCATTTCAAGCACCATTTCCCTCAGACCCCATTGTTTTTATTCTCTTGCAGGTATGGAGCGTTGTGTGAGTCGTCTGCCTGTCATGTCTCAAGTAACACAACGTAATGCAAAAATACAATCGCATGGGCCTTGAATCTTATAGCGAATACTATGTAATTTAAAGCTGGAGTATGGATGTCCTAGGATTCTCCATGTACATACAGTATTTAGAATTCTATATTTAGTATAACCAGTTACCCCAAATAAGTAATTTCTGAAAGAGGCGTGGGTAACAACAGTTCTGCTTTAGAATAAATGCATTACATACTATCTGAGGGGGGAGAATTTTTTCATTAGTATTGTTTACTAAATATTTTATTTTTCACCCTATAAGATGTACCCGCTCATAGGATGCACAGAGCAAAATAACAGAATAAATAGTTTGAACCAAATGTTGTGCTAAAACACCATCCCCCCAAGAATCAAATAATAGGCAAGTTGCAAACCCCCCCCCCCCCCCATTACAGGCAGAGTGACTTCCCCCCCCCCCCCCATTCCCATAGGCAGTGCAGCAATCCCCCATCACATTCCCATAGGCAGTGTGGCATTCCCCCCATCCCATTGCCATAGGCAGTGCAGCAATCCCCCATCACATTCCCATAGGCAGTGTGGCATTCCCCCCATCCCATTGCCATAGGCAGTATGGCATTCCCCCATCCCATTCCAATAGGCAGTGTGGCATTTCCCCCTCCATTACCATAGGCAGTGTGGTATTCTCCCCCTATTCCCCATGGGTAGTGGGGCATTCCCCATATAGGTAGTGTGGCATTTCCCCCTCCCATTCCCCATTTAGGTAGTGTGGCATCCCCCCTCCCATTCCCATCGGCAGTGTGACATTCCTCCCTCCCATTCCCAATAGGCAGTGAAATATTCCCCCTCCCATTCCCATCGGCAGTGGGGCATTCCCCCCATCCCATTTTCATAGGTGGTGTGGCATCCCCCCTCCCATTCCCATAGGCAGTATGGTATTCCCCCCTCCTATTCCCATATGCAGTGCGGCATTTCCCCCTCCCATTCCCCATAGACAAAAGTTCGATGCTCGAGCATCAGCCATGCCCACCTGCTGTACGGATCAGGGGATTTGCTCTGTATGCGCAGGCACTATGGAGAAGAAGTGGCGGCGTTGGCAGATACAGCAAGGACGGCGAAGACAGTGTGAGTGGTAGAGGCAGTGGGTAGGGACTTATTGCCCTACCCACCCACACACCTGCCGCTCCATCTTCTGGCCTCCTGTGGCTGTGGTGGCTTGGCCAGCAGCGGGAAAATTATTAGCTTTGCAGCTAATGTGAAGTGTCCCCACCAGGCTACTTGCAATGTATGGTCCCTCTGGGTGATTTTGGCTCAATTCCTGTCTGCAATAACAATAAAATGATGTTTAATAGCTCACCATTCTACTTGGACCTCAGAATCTAAGTGCAACCCTTGCTTCACTAGAACCCCAGGTGAGGATAGACTAGCGCAGCATGGCAACACAGGGTCATGCAGTCGGGGAGTTGTTTTTCTAGGACTGAGGCGACAGCAAACAGACCATGGACTGGGATAAGGCAGAAGATAGGTATCAGTGTAATGGAACAGAGTCAAGTTCATGCTGAGGTCAAGGGCTGATGAATCTGGCATGAGGTCAGAAAATGAGCCAAGGTCAAAATGAGCAGTGGAAGCTAAGTCAAAGAAGTAGCCAGGTCGTACATAAATAATCAAAGGCAAGGAGTAGCCAGGTTGAGCAGATTCAGAATCACAGTCACAGAAGCAAGCTAAATAATGGTGTGAACCAGGCCTTGCAGTCCCTTTGTAAACACAAGAAAACCTTTCACCCAAGACCCCAAATCAGGTATCTTGTGCCATGCATTACCATCCCTGGCATGGAACATGTTCATTTCTGGGTCCTGCTGCTGGACTCTTTTCTGTTTGGTCCTGATTAAAGAATTGTCTGCCCCATTTAGCACCATATAGGGAAGATGGCTTGACCACCTCACCACTTTAAGTTAAGATGTGTGCAACAGTACGTGCCAAGAGGAATGCCTTATACAAACACATTCATGACTCTTGCCTTCTTCATGGTGCAATGTGGCGCTATTGTACAAGCTATGCCAGTAAGGCAGGGTTAGGTTTTACATATCTTGGAGCACTGTTCAATTCACCATTTGGAAGGAATATAGCACAGATAAACAGCTTAGGTGGCAGAATCCGTTCACAGGGCAACTATTAGTTGTGTACTCCACAACTCTGGTCTTGTGTGGAGGACAGCTAACACTGCAAATTACCTTGAACACACCATCCCTACTATGAAATTAGGTTGTGGTAGCAGCATCATACTGAAATGCTTTTCTTCAGCAGGGACTGGGAAGCTGGTTAAAGTTGATGAGAGGATGGATGAGGTTAAATACAGGGCAAGCCTGATGGAAAACTGGTTACAGGCTGCAAAAGACTTGGAGGCTTGGAGACTGGGGCATAGGTTCACCTTCTAGCAAGACAACGACCTAAAAGAGGGCCGGAAGCTCGTGTATAAAACAATCATTATAAAGCACATTCAATAGAAGTCATGGAATGGTTTCACGTGTTGGAATGGCCCAGTCAAAGTCCAAACCTTAAATCTTTTAAAAATCTGTGGCATGACTTGAACATTTCTGGTCACACATTTTCTCCATTCAATCAGACTGATCTAAAGCTATTTGACAAAGAAGAATGGGCAAAAATATCAGCCTCAAGATGTGCAAAGCTGGTGGAGACATCTGCAGCTGTAGTTGCAGCTGAAGGTGGCCTCACAAAATATTGACTCTTGAACACATATGCACATCACATTTTTTATTTTTTATTTTATATTATATTAAGCATGTGCCATTTTCTTTACACTTCACAAATACCTGCTCTATCACATAAATTCTCAATGAAACCCATTAGTAGCTGTAAGGTTTAAAAAAGTCTAAATGTTTAAGGGGTATGAATAGTTTGTCAGGACACTGTATAAAACACAGGCTATAAAATATATTATTTTAGAACAAAACTGATACGAGATTTCCACTCTGTAGATATTTAAGTGTGCTGGATTTAGAGCCAGTTTATTTATGGCATTGCTTGACAAAGTGGTGCAGGAACCTCTCTAGCAGTTAGGCACTGGAGGCCAGCACATGCAACATCTAATGTTCTGCAAGAAATTCTTGCGGAGGAATTGTTGACTAATCAGTTAAATTGCACTTAAGAATGAATATGGATGAGTTCCATTAAGTCAGTAGTGCCTATTACTGCTCCTTTGTGTTGGTGATGTCATTTGAGACGTGCAGTGCTCTGCTCTGTTTTATGAGCCATTTTAATGGATGAATGAAGTAAACAAGAAAATATTATTAACCTTTTCACTACTATACTACTCCCAATGCAATAAACAGTAATGTCTCATAATGTACAACATGTGATACAAAAATTGGTCTAGACTTTATAGCCCATCATATATTAATGTTATGTGTTTTATTTTAGAAGTAGTATTAGTAGTATTCAGCCTAAATTGTTCCAATTATAAAGGGAAATAATAATGGATTGGAAACTAAAGCCACATTTATTTTGTAGCACATGCTGTTTGTACCTGCTTTGAGAACAGTGATGTCTCTGGGTAAAACACTTAGAGGCTGTAATGCAGGGGTGCACTGCAAGGGGTGGGACCAAAAGCAAACAGTTCACTACAGGAAAGCTTTGGACTTAAAACATTATTTATGGTTTTATTTATGTGCAGAGGTGGCATGGGTAGGGGTTATGTGGAAAGAAATGGGCTGAGGAGATTAGAGCAGAGGTAAGGCAGGAAGAAATGAGGTGGGGAGAATTGGGAAGGAGTGGGGAGGGAAAAGGTGAGCTGAGGGGTGGTTGGAAGAGGTGAGATGATTAGAAGTAGGCAGGGTTAATGTAGGAAAGGGTGAGGTGGGCTAAGGTGTTGATGGAAAAGGTGAGATGAGTAGAGGTGATGTGGGCTGAGGAGAAGAGAGTCAAGGTGACATAAGAAGAGGTGAAGAGGAGAGAAATGAGTAGGGGGAGAGAGAAAAAGTTGAGCCGAGATGTGGTTGAAAGAGGTAAGATGAGTAGTCGTGTAGGGGTCTGGATGTAAATAGAAAATGCCAGTTAGTTAATAAGAAACCTTTATACATAGAGTTAATAAAATATTAAACCATTTTATAGTTTCTAGCCAAGAAAGTGTATGGAGATTGAAGTACTTTTAATTAGACTCAAGATGGCAGCAGTGAGACCAGGCCATAGACTTAGACTTAAGAGAGGAGAGCAGAGGTAAGGCATGAATAGGTGAGGTGGGAAGAGATGGGCTAGTAAAAGATGAGCCCAGGTGTGGTTGGAAGAGGTGGAATGAGTAGAAGTAGGCGAGGGTGAGGCAGGAAAAGGTGAGGTGTTCTGTGGTGTGGTTGGAAGTGAATATTGGCAATGTGGACTGAGCAGAGGACAACAGAGATGAGCAGGAAGAAGTGAGGTGGAAAGAAGGTAGGGAAAGTTGAGGTGGAAAGAGGTGAGGCAGTAAAAGTTGAGGTGAGTAGAGTTTATTCAGGCAGAAGTGGGAAGAAGTGAGGTGGGCAGAGGTGAGTTGAGCATAGGTGGGTAGAGATAAGCAGAGACTCTGGGGGTCGCAACTGACAGCAGTGCAGGTGGGCATGTGGCCCCCGGTTCTGGTCCAGATGCACACTAAATTCCTTCCACCTTATTCCCCATGGGAACAGTGTAAAATAAGCCATTGGAAACATCTGAAAGCTGATCAGATAGCAGTGTGCTACATGACCTTGGAATAGGGCCCAGCCATACATGGTGACGTTTTCATGGCACTGTTATGGTGATTATGGTAATGCATGCGTATGTGTGTTCAGAACAGATCTGCACATGCAAACATGCATGCATTACCGTACCTTAGCGCAAAAACCCGCCTGTGCATGTGTGGACATTTGGGAATCCAAACACTTGACAGAGCAGAAGGTTCAGGTCTCACGCAATACCTACTGTATTTGCGCACACTTAAAGTGGACCAACACCCGATGCCGATTGGCCCGGGAAACTATAAGATTCCCGGGCCGATCAGCATCGGGCCTGTGGGGCACCCCGATCGGGGGTGCCCCGCTGTGTGAAACCCCCCAGAAAGCCCTGAAATCCCTACCTGCTCCTCGATCCAGCGGCGCATGCGCAAGCCGCCGCTGCCACTCGCGCATCCCTCTAGCAGGGCGTTTGTGAATGGCCTTCGCGGGCGCGCTCCCTGTAACAGTGACGCGCGGGAGGCGGCGGCGGGCACGCTCGCTTGTCCGTCGACGGACCTCGCTTGTCCGTCGGCGGGGATTGGCTGCAGCGGTCACGTGGGAGCGGGGACAGGTGAGTTTTTGGGGGTTTCACACAGCGGGGCACCCCTGATCGGGGTGCTGCACCGAAGTGGACCAAAACCCAGGATAGTCAAAATCCTGGGTGTTGGTCCACTTTAAAGGGTTACTTTACCCAAAATATAGAATAAACAGGCACTCGTCTGTCTCTCCTGCGTAGCAGGTCCCAACTGGTCCCCCGCTCAGAAATCTTTTGGTTTCTGAGGACTGGGCTCCCAGTGCCTTGTGTGCTGTCCCACCCCTCACATCAATCACTATGCCAAAGAATTCTTGGCCTGGGACCAACGTTTGCTGTAGGACGTGGCCCTGCCTCCTGCTAGTCACTGTGCCTGTGTCCCCTCCTGTGCCTCCATTGCCAGTGACTGGAGGGGGCTGTGCACAATGACTAGTGGGAGTGGTGGGGCCACGGTCTACAGCGAGCATTTGCCATGGCCCAAAGAATTCTAGGAACGGTGGACCGGTCTGGAGCTTCGGCGTGGGAGAGAAGGTAAATATTTTTTTTTGGGGGGGGGGGGGGGGGGTAGTGAACCCTTTAGGCACTTTGTGTCTCTATCCAAAACATTTTCTGCTAATTATAGCACACACATTTCCTCACTACTAGTTGTTATAGCACTGGTATACATAGCATATATTTAGATATTTTATTTACTGCTTTATTTTAATGCTGTAACAGTGGGATGATGTAATTTAACAGTTAATTAGGGAAACATTGCATGCTAATTTAGACTAATCGAAAACATTCATTTTACGGAACGCAACTTGCTTATATAATTTAGCACATTAACACTGCGACGAGTGAGAATATTCTTTGTATATTCAACACTCAATTTCGGATGTCAGTTGTGTATTGAATGTAGCAATGCTGCCCACTATCCTAAATTAAAGATACATTTCACACACATAACCAATAAAATATAATTTGCCTAGGAGAGTGGTGGGATAAGATGTAGACACAGTAAAACAGTGCTTACGATTTGTTTCCGTATCATGCAGAACACAACTTACACCTGATTCTTCTATATCATGACATGGGACCGGACAAACTTACTATACCTGATTTTTCTATATCATGAAATGGGACAGAACAAACTTACTATACCTGGTCGCAAGGAACAAAAAATAATGTAGCACTGGTTTTCATCCAGGAAGAGAATGATACTGGCTGCAGCTGGCCCTCAGAACAACTTTTGGCTTCCCTGGCAGTTTTCTTCTAGCTTTGCTTAAAGTAGACCACCAGCCAAAAATAATTGCAGCAGTCCTTGGGCCCCCTGCAAAAAAATCTTTATAGCAAATCCAAATATCAGGCAGGAATATACGGCCAATTCGGTTTCTTAAGTGAATGATGTGTGGTGTCACACACCTGTCCAGTAAGCTTGCTTTGATGCTGGTAGAGAAGGTAATGCAGATTGTAAAGGGGTACAAGCAGACAGATACAGATACTTAATTCTCCAAGTATATACAGTGGGAAAAATTATTATTTCAAACACTGGAAAACTTTCCCATCTACAAAGACCTCACCATGGAGAGGTCTATTTTTTATCATAGGTAAACTTCAACTGTGGGCAAACAAATATCTAAAAAATCCAGAAAATTAAATTGTATGATTTTATTTTGCATTTTATTGCATAATAAAATAAGTGTGTCGGTTTTTTTTTTTATACAGGTAATGAGTTCAAACAGATGCAATTAATACAGGTAATGTGCAGAGTACAGGGGTTCTTTAACAAAAACTAACAGGTCTGTGAGAGCTTGAATTCTTGCTGGTTAGTAGGCATTCAGATACTAATTTCATGCAATAAAATGCAATTCATTATTTAAAAATAATACAATGTGACTTTTTGTGAATTTTTTTTTAGAGATTCTGTCTCTCACATTTGAAGTGTACCTACAATAAAAACTACAGATCTCTCCATTCTTTGTAGGTGAGAAAATTTGCGAAATCGCTAGTATATTAAAATACTGATTTTCCCCACTGTGCAAAGTGCAGACAAGGAATTGTGTTTGACCAGGAGATCTCCAGATACTAATTAATGTATGTAATAGCAACACATATTGATAGACTGATATGGTGCCTAGAAAGGTAAGGTAGGATACAGAGTATTTGCTGATTCTAGATTACATATTACAGATACCAATGCATATTTATAAAGAGAGTATAACTAGAGAATGCTTGGAATTTACTTTTGAACTTGACAACAGGTATATAATTTCAAATTCCTAATGGCCAAAGGGTAAAAACTATTAGCGTGTCTGGCAGTTTTGGACACAGGAATCTGCAACCTGATGGTAGAAGACTGAAAAAAAAGTGACCCAGGGTAGGAAGAGCAGCAGTGTAGAAAGTACGCATGATATTCCTTGATATACTATACTTCATAAGTTAAAGTTATACTAAAGACAAGCCTGATTGTTGTCCCATTGTCTCGGGCTACATGTTGCACTCAGTTTATCCAATGCCCTCTTAAACTGTGCCTAGAGCTCAATTAATTTTATAGTCATATGTAGAAAAATACAAACCAGGTACTGATTAAGTCACCCCCTGATCCCTTTGAAACGCCAAAGCCTTCTGCAAGGGTTAAAGTTGACCAACCACGTCCCTCTTATCGGAAACCAATGGCATACAATGGTTTACTTGGGGAAAACGAAAATTAAAATCACTATAACAGGAATATCAAGCAGCATCGAAGGCAGAAAACATCCAAAGAGTAATGTACCTGGGGTGGGGGAGAAAATTAGAGTGAGTTGTTTTTTGGAGGATTTGGTTTGGTTTGGTTTAAAGTAGTGCAGGGAAGTACTTTTTGATTTTTATTTGTCAAACTGGGGAAAGTAGGTGTAAGGACTGACATTAACAGGGCCTTGGAACAGGCATCTACCATCATTTATTGTTCGAAGTCTGCTACTCTACCTCCTGAGCCCCTTGCTATTGTGCTTGGCTGTGTCTGTTGTATTTGCATGTTTTTTCCCCTGGATCCTAATGCTCCCTGCTCTTCCCCAAATGGGTTTTATTATCTCATCTGTCTTTAATATAAATGCATGTGAACATGTGCTCTCCAGCCCACTGTGTATTGAATTTTGCCTTGAATCATGTGTGGGGGTTCATGCCCTACTTTGTTCTTTCTGGGCCACAGCCCTCCATTGTTTGTGTTCTGTTATCAGTACCGGGGGCCACGGTCCTTCATTGTCTTTACCCCTCCATAGTCTGTTCTCTGTTATCTTTACTGGGTCAACAGGCTTACATTGTGTGTCTGTGCTCTGTTATCTGTCCTGGGGTCACACCCTTCCTTCATTTTGCTAAAGGCATGAGTAAGTTACAGGCTCTCTGTCAAGTACCAGACCTCCTATACCAGGTGGTCATTGGCTTGACTCTTTGGTGGCATAGAGGGGTTGTACCATCTTTGTGTATATGTTCCTAACCAGCTACCCCCTCTCTCTGATCCCCGACCTGTGTTCCCATTCCTGACCAGGCAACTCCTAAATCACCCATGGTGCTCAGTGGTATAATTCGCCTGGGCATGATAGCAGGGTCAGGTGTAAATTTTGGTTTATATGTCTGCCTAAAAGATGCCTGTGCATAAGCAAGGTACTAATGTTAGATTGTTCTTTTGACATATCATATTAAACAGATGTACCAGTATATAACTCACTGATTGTGTTTCACTGTATGGATGGGTTAAATGCAGAGGAGAAATTCCTATGTCTGCACATGCATACAATGGCCAAAAATAAAAATCAAAAAATAATCTGAGCTACTGTATTTACCCTAGAAAGCAGCAGAACATGTGTCAGCACATAAATACACAATGGTACAGACAGAAAAATGCAGTGATCACATTTATATTTGAAATGGTTCTGAAGACTAAGATGCTGAACCGTGAAACATGCAAATTAATTTGTGTATATATATATATATATATATATATATATAAAAAATATACTGGCTTGCACCTTGGCTCAGTTTGCTATCTGAACGTGTGTTACCAATCTGACATAGGATCTCTTGGATGTCACTTTGGAGACCAGAAAATTCTCAGGTTACAGACAATTGCTCCCAGCTTCTTCATGTGTAAGCAAGAATAAAAGTATTTCAAACGCAGCCTGTTAGCTTCCTGCACTAATTTTATTTAAACCGCAGGTGGGGGATGTGACCACTTTCACAGAAACTCTCCTTTGTTCAGAATGCAAATGTTCATACATCTCGCTTAGGCGAAAGTTACATACAAGAATCACTAACAATGCATAAAAATTGAATGCATAAATAAAAGCACCATAAACACAAGACTTTTCTAAGATAATGTATACACGGAGAGGGAGGGGAGGGAACTTAAGCCCTTTCCACTACCTTCCCCAAGTAGGAGCACCAAAACATTTTAGTACAATATCAAAAATAAATTTTATTGTAAATGTATCCAAGTGAATCATAAAAACAACAAGACACACACATAACACTTAATAAAACCAACTGCATGTGTCCTTTCAATTTACTGCCTGATCTTCATTATTATACATATTCATCTAAGGCAATTATTAATTCCATGAAATGCCTAGCAAATACTATTGCCCCTATGGAAGCTGCTAAAGGATCTGTGATGATGTGATTTTTAGAGAAGACTATATTATTTATTTAATGTATTGAATATTACTATGTCATTTTGTTGTTAATGATTATTAAAGAATTCTATAGTATGTTAATTTGTGCCGGCACAAAGATTATATATTTAGTATCTACAAACCTATATAATTTTCACTATTAATAATTCATCAATTATACAACGTAATCCACAAAAAAAGCAATAAATTGTGACAGTGAATAAATAAACATATAAATAAATAATAATAATCATTATCAGTGAATAAATTATACCAATAAATATAAAATGCCAAACATATTAAACCCTCATTAAATTGTTGTGCCAAATATGTAATTAATAACTAATAAAGTCAGTGTTAAACCATTAATCATGGACTCTGAAGTGAAAAAAACATTATTGCACAGATTATTATACTATTCACTCAAGTAAACAAGATACAAAACCTAATATGCAGCCATGGTATCCATAGGGGCCAGTTTGGCAGAGGACAAAAAAATGCAGAGCAGTCCACCTGCGCACGTGGGCTCGGGTGAAGGGCGAGATGAAGTGGCATAGGAGCCCATGTGCGCAGGTGGACTGCTCTGCATTTTTTTGTCCTCTGCCAAACTGGCCCCTATGGATACCATGGCTGCATATTAGGTTTTGTATCTTGTTTACTTGAGTGAATAGTATAGTAATCTATGCAATAATGTTTTTTTCACTTCAGAGTCCATGATTAATGGTTTAACACTGACGTTATTAGTTATTTATTACATATTTGGCACAACAATTTAATGAGGGTTTAATATGTTTGGCATTTTTTATTTATTGGTATAATTTATTCACTGATAATTATTATTATTATTTATTTATATGTTTATTTATTCACTGTCACAATTTATTGCTTTTTTTGTGGATTAAGTTGTATAATTGATGAATTATTAATAGTGAAAATTATATAGGTTTGTAGATACTAAATATATAATTTTTGTGCCGGCAAAAATTAACATACTATAGAATCCTTTAATAATCATTAACAACAAAATGACATAGTAATATTCAATACATTAATTAAATAATATAGTCTTCTCTAAAAATCACATCATCACAGATCCTTTAGCAGCTTCCATAGGGGCAATAGTATTTGTTAGGCAACTCATGGAATTAATAATTGTCTTAGATGAATATGTATAATAATGAAGATCAGGCAGTTGAATTAATATTCAATACATTAATTAAATAATATAGTCTTCTCTAAAAATCACATCATCACAGATCCTTTAGCAGCTTCCATAGGGGCAATAGTATTTGTTAGGCAACTCATGGAATTAATAATTGTCTTAGATGAATATGTATAATAATGAAGATCAGGCAGTAAATTGAAAGGACACATGCAGTTGGTTTTATTAAGTGTTGTGTGTGTGTGTCGTGTTGTTTTTATGATTCACTTGGATACATTTACAATAAAATGTATTTTTGATATTGTACTAAAAATGTTTTGGTGCTCCTACTTGGGGAAGGTAGTGGAAAGGGCTTAAGTTCCCTCCCCTCCCTCTCCGTGTATACATGATTACTGAATTGTAGTGAGCACATATTGATAACTAGTAGTGCTACCCTTAATCTTATAACACTTTTCTAAGATCACACATTTTTTTCAATGCTGCACTCTATTCATAAAAAGTCCAAGTGCTTATCTGCACAGTTTGAAAAAGAAGTGTCTTTCTCTGCATTAATTTAGTCTATATGCTAATTCACTGTCATAGATGGAAAATAACTGAATAATAAGATGTTAGCCCCTCAGGTCATTGACACATTAGCAGCCCGTCTGTGCATTTACTTTATTCAATGGGATACAGAGACAATCAGGGCCAGATTGTAGCCAACTTTGGGGCTATGGTTGGGGTACCAGGACTTTGGAGTGCTGCTTGTTCCAGTTGGCCCTGATCCACATCAGGGTGTATACTTAAGTCTTTCCTTTCCAGCGACACCTCCAGTGAGTCATTAGCCCTCCTAAGACCGGAGATGCGGCACTCAGAAGTGTAACAACGACATCCCTAGTGGTTGTTAGCCCCCCCTAGGTCCAGAGATTTGGCCCTCGGAATTGTACCACCCTGGTGCACATGAGCAAAAGTACCACTACTTGGTCTGGTCAGCCCGAATCTACATGCCCTTGCAATGATGTATACCCGAGGTTCTCACCTTTCCAAAGACATCTCCAGTAGGTTGTTAGCCCCTAGGTCTGGAGATCCAACACAGAGAAGTGTACCACCTTGGCACCCGCAAGCAACAGTTGCGGGATTTTGCAGTGCTGCCACTTGGCCCGATTGGTCCCAATCCCCATAACCTTTTAAGAGTATATGCCTGAGGTTATTCTTTTTCCATCTACACCTCCAGTGTGTGGTAAGCCCCTTAGATCCAGAAATCTGACACTCAAAAATGTAATCACCTCGGTGCCCATGAGCAACAGTACCAGGATTTTGTGATACCACCACTTGGTCTGGTCGGCCCTAATCCACATACAGTGGTGTATACCTGAGGTTCTCACCTTTCCAATGACACCTTGGTTGGGTCGTTAGCACACCTAGGTCTAGAGATCTGGTGCTCAGAAGTGTACTATCCTGAACGAGGTGCATTGATACCCAGGATGTTTTGTAGCCTCGGTTCTCTAGATTCAAGGAGGCTAGAAACCCACAGGGGCATGGATCTAATCCACGGTATAGCAAAATCCTGGTACTACTTGTCGGAGCCAGGGTCTAAGAATCAGGGGATGGGCCTTGTTTTGCAGCTGAAGATCTTAGCTACTTTTTTTTTGTAAGTCTGGGCTTCTTTGCTCAAATGGTCTTGGAGAACCTGGGCTCAGCAATGGACATCCCTGGGCGAGGTGCATCGATTCCCAGGGTGACCCATTTGGAGCCCTGGATCTCCAGACTTAGGGGGGCTAGCAACCAACTGGATGCTCCAAGGACAGCACAGAGAGGTGGTGCCTACAGACCCACCCACCTAACTACGTACCTGCCCACTCGCCTCCCTATTCAGGACCAGGAGCAGAAGCTAGCAGCCCTGGTGCAAAAGCAAAATCGCTGAGGAGCTGAGATGGCAATTGCCCATCCACCTACCTTTCTATTTGCCCACCTTTCCCTCCCACCTACCTACTCACTCATCTATCTGCTTAACCATCCACCTTCCTACACAAGTATATAATCTTCTACTACCCCACCCACATACCTACTGACCTATATATCCACATGTCTGCCCACCTACCAATCCTAAATTCCTATCTATTATGAATTTCTATCTAAATTTCCACATACTACTCTAATTGATCATCTCCTACCTTTCAATCTGAGTACCTACTAATCTATCTGCCTACTCCCACACTTTTTCCTTCCTACTCAACTTTCCTTTAATATGCTTTGATACAGCACTCTGTGAACAGCCAGGTTCTTTAGCAATGACCTTTTGTGGCTTTTCCCTTGATTGTGTTGCTTACTGAGCCAGAGCTCAAAGGTGCACAAGCAACAGGGATAACCACAGGCTTGATAGGATTGTTAAGAAAAGGTAATTCCTAAATTTGGGAGAGATTCACAAGGAGTGGACTGCTGCTGGAGTCAGTGCTTCAAGAACCACCACAGACAGACGTATCCAGGAAACGTGCTACAAGTGTCACATTCCCTGTGTCAAGCCACTCATGGCCAATAGACAACCCCAGAAGCGTCTTACCTGGGCCAAGGATAAAAAGAACTGGACTGTTGCTCAGTGGTCAAAGGTGTTATTTTCAGATGAAAGTAAATTTTGCATTTCATTTGGAAATCATGGTCCTGGAGGCTGGATGAAGAGTGGAGAGGCGCACAATCCAAGCTGCTTGAGGTCTAGTGTGATGTTTCCACAATCAGTGATAGTTTGAGGAGCCATGTCATCTGCTGTGTTTTATCAAGACCAAAGTCAGCACAGCCGTCTACCTTTCCTGTCAGATGGAATAATACTTCATGCTTCCCTCTGCCTACAAGCTTTTTGGAGATGGATCTTTCATTTTCCACCTGTCCACACTGCCAAAAGTACCAAGACCTGGTTTAATAACCACAGTATCACTGTGCTTGATTGACCAGAATACTCACCCGACCTTAACCCCATAGAAAATCTATTGGCAAGAGGAAGATGAGAGACACCAAACCCAACAATGCAGACAATCTTCCATAACACCTCTGCAGTGCCACAGGCTGATCGCCTCCATGCCACACTGCATTGATGCGTCATTCATGCAAAAGGAGCCCCAACCAAGTATTGAGTGAATTTACTGTACATACTTTTCATTTGGCCAACATTTCTGCAACATTTTTTACAGTTGGTCTTATATAATAATCTAATTTTCTGAGATAATGAATTTTGGGTTTTCCTTGGCTGTAAGTCATCAAAATCAACATTAACATAAAAAAACACTTGTTTGTATGACTCAATATAATATATGAGTTTCAGTTTTTCAAATGAATTACTAAAAATATACAAATTTTTTATGATATTCTAATTTTTTGCAATGCACCTGTACATGCAAAGCCCCACATGAACCCTCTATCACAGTGAATGGAGTGGGTGTGACAGCATGACTGTGACAGATTTTTCTTTTGTCATGTTACTTGGCTGGACTATTACTTTAAACAGGATGTCCAGTGTGTGCTTAACCCCCCCACCCCCCGGTGCTGAGATGGGGGGTTACAAAAAAGCCTTATCTCTCCTGTAATTCAGCACTGTCACCTGGGCACGGGTGGCCGCACAGAGAGTGTACAGAGGGGCATGTACCTGCCCATGGGATTTCACCTTCCTCTGCCCTGCCCAGGGACAGCCTGTAACATCCACACTGTTCAGATGTATTTATAATGCCTCGAAGTGTCACTACCGCTTAGAAATTGAATACAAGTAGACACAAAAAGGAACATTTCTTACGAAAACCATGCCCCAACTGAAGCACAACATCCCTGTTGCTCATGCCGTCCCTGGACTATAACAGTTCCAGCCACCTCCACGCACTCCCCCACACCTTCTGATCTCCTCCTCTACAGAGGCAGATCACCTACCGCCAACCTGCCCAAATACCAAGAGGTTTGGCCAAAGCCCCTAATTGGTGTGAATTTTATGTCTTGAGGAAGAGTATTCATAAAACTCTCCCAGGTCTTAAAGAATTGTGCAACCTTTTTTTAATTATCCAAAGTATCGGTCACCCATCTCCATCTGGAATAGATGCTTCAGTGTACTCAAATAGAAGGACAAGGAGGGGGGCTCTGCCAATCGTCTTCCACCCCTAGATACCATGGAGATCTCTGTGGGCCAAGTGTCCAAAATTGCCCATTCTAGGGAATACGGAAGATAACCACATAAACACGTCGACTAGTAAGAGGAGAGGTCACTTATACATCCCAACTGAATAAAACTCCTGCCAAGTTTGTGGTTTATTCTCTCATGATAGGAAAAAATCCAGGGGTTACAGGTTTAGATTATCAGGGATGATAGAGCCTGTCACCCCTGATTTCCTTTTCCATTAAAATAAACGGCTGGATATTTCTTGATGCGGGATATATGTGACCCCTCTTCCCGCCATCCAGTATATTTGTATGGACTTTTATCATTGGGCCATTTTTCGCTGTGCTCCTTTAAGATAACGAAGTAGGGCCGCAATATTGTAGAGTTCGAAGTTAGAAAAATTGATGCAAGCCGTCTGAGGGATGTTGTTGCAGAATCAACAAGCTTATGGCATACGTGTCTTTTCTGGTCTCATAAAAAGGACCTACATGGGGCATTTAATCGTTTCAGATCTGTTGCTGTAGGCAAAATGGGCAGGCTTTGTAGGGAGTAAAGAATTTGAGGTGTGCCCACCACCTTAAACAGGTCTCTAGTACATCTTTAATCATGTTTATTTTTCTATATCCTTTTATAGATAATCACACAACATTATAATTGTTAATTCACCTTATTTTTACTTAGTACTTTATTATACTAATTTTTTTAAAACAATATATTTTGTATCAAACAACTAAAAAAATAACTTTCAACAAATAATATACATTGAAAAAAATAAACATTAAAATATATTTAAACACCCTGTCCCCCAGAAAAATGTTTCACTAGAATCACGGAGGATCAAATGGTCAAGATTCTTCTAAAGCAAGGTATTCATAAAAAGGCTGCATCTGTCCAAAAATGTTACTGCAACACACCGAAAGAACTAGTTTTGCCACCAAAACTATAAAGTGAGTTCTTTCACCAATTCCCGATCATTTGAAGTTTCATAGTCATCCCTGAATCATGCAAGAATTTTTGCATGCAAGAAAAACTTCAATACTTCAATACTTCAATACTTTATTGAACCGCCAAGTAAGTACATTGTACAGACAAGGAATGCTTTTTTGGTAAGGAGAAACTCCATGAGAGCTATAACAATTACATAAATAACAAAGTATAAAAGGAATAATGATACAGTTCAGGTATCTATAGTGACTAACAATTGTCAGTGATGCAGGACAGGATGTAATAAAGTGTCTCTCATACTCTGGGATTATTCAACGACAAGACTGCGAGTGGAAAATAACTGTTTCTGTGTCTAGAAGTTTTGGTAGCATGAGCCATAAATCTGCGGCCAGACGGTAGTAACCTGAAGAAGTGATGACCCGGGTGCGTCACGTCGCCATAGATCTTCTTTGCCCTTGAGGAGATTCTACTCATGTGTTGATCATCCAAGGAAGGTAGAGGGGATCCAATCAACCTCTCCGCAATCTTGGTAATTCTTTTTAGCCTTTGCTTGTCTTTTGTTGAGACCCCACTGTACCACACTGTACATGAGCTGGTCAGGATTGATCCAATGGCACCGTTGTAGAATGCCTTCAAGATCTTTTTGGACAATCCGAATTTTATCAGCTGCCTGAGGAAGAATAACCTCTGTTGGGCCTTCTTTAGGATAGCAGACGCTTGCATGCTCCACTTCAGGTCCTGTGTGATGTGGGTACCAAGAAATTTGGCACTGGTAACAATCTTGACGGCCTCCTCACCAATCAAAATGGGATGGTGTGATTGGTGGGATCGCCTAAAGTCAATTATAAGTTCAACTGTTTTATGTGTGTTCAGTATAAGATTGTTAGCTTTGCTCCAACAGTCAAGAGCATCTACTTGGGCCCTATAGCTAGACTCATCATTGTCACTGATGAGGCCGACCAGGGTGGTGTCGTCAGCATATTTACTCATTTTTTTACTACTACATATTTACTACATCAAAACCAACTCATTTGAGTACTAACTTTTACGCAAATTACTTGGAAAAAAAAACTCACTCAAAAAAAGTGCCAGCTGAACCATACGAGTACCCAAATCAAGTTTTTTTCTATTAAAACTGTGTGGGAATGTGTGCTAAATTGACCATTATAAAGTGAAAACATTTATTTTTTCCTTTGTATAATCTATTCTGCACTATTTGTGTATAGTCTGTTCTGTGAGCTATCTTTTTATGTTTTATTCTAGGTTTCTCGTATTCAAGTGCTCTAGGGACAGTCATGAAGGTAAGGAAATGGCCTCATCATGGAAAGGGTTGCAGGTTCAATTCCCAGCCAGGACATGATTTAATGCAAGGCACCTAGCCCTCAACTGCACCTCGGGCACTCACTGCGTGTGTTTGTCTTACTGCATGGAGAAACTCCTAATGTATGCACAAGAATGCAATGACCATCCTTGCACAAATAACCTCTCCCAAAAATACAAATTCTGTTACGCCTGTCACTGTGTATGACATATTATCCAATCGCACTATGTATGCAGGGATGTATTTGGTGTTCATGGTGCCCTATGCACTTTAAGTGCTGGCACCCCCTTAGGTCACGGTCTATATAAAAAAAAGTGTGTAGGGGGAAAGGGTGCAATGGGCTAGAGGGCACAAAGCGCTAAATGCAGAGAGGCAGGCAAGCATGTTCCATCTTTTACTGCATTCTGACATACAGGAGTCACATGACCACACCAGTGGAGGGGAGATGCTCTGGCCTGTGTTCAACCGATTGCCCCCCCTTCACAGAAAATACAATTCTGTGATTACTCACCTGTAGAATTTTTTTTACGGTGTACAGCACAGCTTGCTTCATTTCAATTCTTTACATGTGGGTAATCCGCCACAGGTGGCGTAATCGACTGCAGGAAGACTTGTGGCCCCTCCCGGCCCATAAAAGAGCCAGAATTACCCAGAAGACCCCAGTGTTTGAAAGCAGTAATGCAAGAAGTCGGGAGGCAAGGACCATTGGCTTGATGCAGAGCCTCCTCTGAACTGCCCTTAAAACCTTCCAATTGTCCGGGTCTCCCGTTTGAATCGTGGCTCAAATGTGATGCAGAGCCTCGGTCGGAATGGCTCCCTAATTGATCCGTCAATTTCACTTTACTCGGAAAGCTTTTTTTGCTCTCTCGGGTGCCTTCAATTTGATCGGGGCTCCCGTTCACGTTCACACGGGCGGCCCGTTTTTCCCTGATTTTTCCTGCCTTTTTGAACGTACCTGCTTGGTTTCCGTCGTATTTGACCTTGCATTTTGGTGGTTTTAGCAAGTATACTTATATATCCATGGCTCTTCAGTTGCCAATCTGGCTACACGCAAGCGCACATCCCGCAAACTCCATTGGAATATGCATATGGCCACAAATGCAAATTTGAGACAATTTTTTTTTTTGGTTGCTTTTTTTGGTGGGGGTTTCCTTGTCCATAATGCATACCTAAATCGTCTAGTAGTTCCTTCTCCCTTGTCCTTAATGCATACCTTTATAGTTTTTTTTTTTTTCTTTTTATTGTCCCATATCTAAACCTTTGGTGTGTAATGTAAATGTGTGCTGATGTTGTGTGATGGTACTTTTGCAGGAAACACAACTCTCGAAATATTATTAATTATTTATTAGTAAGTATTTTTTTTTGTGCTTTTGTATTAAAACTTTTTTTTTTTTTAAACGATAAAAAACATATTTACATTTGGTTTCACAAATAAAAAAATTAGGCCTCGGGGTCTGTAGCCTGTGTTCTTTGATCTGTGAATGAAAAACAACATTACTTTAGCATTTTTTTTTGGTTTTGTTTTTTGATTGTTTGTGCACTTATTAAATGGGACCTTCTGCGTGTTTTAATGAAAAGGCCAAACTCTTCAGAAACGTTGCCCCAGCATCTTAAACTAATATATATTAATTTTGTAGTCAATAAATTATTATTCTTTCCCCCACTGGGCTGCAACTCAGTTCAGGAATTTAGGATACGTGCAACGCCATGTTGACTCTGAAGCATCACACTTACTGAGGAGAGGAGAGTGGGATAAGGTACAGGGGGTGGGTTATAAGCTGTGCTTTGCTCACACAGAGCCGAGATGTGCTATGGAAAAGGTTGGTAAGATGATTTGTAAGGTGGACAATCTGTATGTACAGGATGTGGGAACTATCTAAGCTAGCCTCTTATTCATAGTTAAGGTCCGCTTTAAGGGCTTTTTTGGATACATTTTGATGGAACAGTTAATTTTTTTTTTTTTTTAAATGGAATTGTTTGCTCATTTACTTTAGTTTAAATAAACACCACTTACAAGGTTTAGGCCGCACATTGCTTCGGGGGCGGAGTCTCCATTCATACTCCCTCTGTGGCAGTTGGGAATCTGTATGAATGACAAACACACTGATATTAGAGACTGTTGTTCTTTCATTAATATAATATTATGTTAGGCTTCTAGGTATCAATCTACTCACCTTCCCCAGCAACCTCTTCCTCCTCGCCCCCTTCCTCACTCATCCCTTGGGATGTTCCAGCGACGTCTGAATCTACAACAATAGTGCACATGAGTATCTGTATTTAATGCATGTCTTACCACATATCTAACTATATTTCCCTTACCGGAGTCAGGTTGAGGCTCTGTTCTGCTCGACTCCCTGCCGTCAGATTGCCCCCTCCCCTGCATGCTGAGGTCCAGCGGCTCCTCCGAGTCACTTACAGAGGAGGGGGTGGCCGTTGACCCTGGCGGTGGGCCACCTACACCTTCACCTGTTTCGCCCAACACTGGGCTGCGTGTCCTGGTCCGGGTGGGGCGGAACCGCAAATTCCATTCATGGGCTGAAATACAAACACAATCATTAAACCACGGCCAGGCGATGCCAGGGTTAGAGGTGCATTGACATTTTCTACACTTACATGGGAAATGTGTTGCGAAGTACCGCCTCACCCGGGGCTTATGTCTCCTTTTTAAATCAGACCAGTGTTGGGCGATCTGAGTGAAGGTATAGGTGGTTTGGGATCTTCTTTCAATCGCGTCCACCACCGCCAGGGCCAACGTCCGCTTGTCATAATCTGACGGCAGGAAGTCGTAGCGATTCCTCAGCATCATCTGTTAGAAAAAGAGACAAGGACACACCATTAAGCCACCAAATACATTAACAAGTTTCCTGGCCTAACTCAAGTCACTTTATTAACCTCTTGCTGCCTCACATTGCCCTAGTTCTGCTATCTGCATGTAGGCTAGTTTGTAGCTGCGTACATGGGTTAAACTAAGGTGGGCTGGTCTGTAACGTGACAAACTAAGTTGTTTCAGACTATTCTTGCGTTTTTTTCTTTTTTTATTACAAGGAATGTGTGCGCGCACATAAACGCACGCTCGCTCGCTCGCATACTCACATCCATGATGAGCTCGTCCTGCTCCGTTGTAAAGACGGCGGGGGACATCTTGGCTTGTTTTTCAAATTCTAGCTCTGACGTTCCCCCGCGGTGACGTGCGTGCGTGCGCGCAGGCGCGCAACCGCAGTTGGAAACATATTTAAAGTTCAAGGCACTCCGCTTGGTGTGGGATACCATATCAATATGGGCAGACCTAAAGGGAGCACAAAGAGCCAACCAAGGCCAAAGCCACATAGCAGCCGCACACATGCCTCATCCTAAATAAAACACAAAAGCAGGCACAAGACACATGCAGAACATGCACCAACTAAAACGGTGGGGACTCCACAGACACAGGCACATTCCCCAAAACGCAGGAGCAAGGAGACATTAACCCATTCTCAACCACCGGCCCAAAAACCACACACGACTCCCCAGATAGCCAACCATCTATTTCAAGTGATGCAGGGGACAACACACACCCATGTGGGCGCTAACCACGCCGTGGGTCCCTAACAGCCCATTTTTGCTAAGCACAAAGCATGGCTTTTGCCAATGCTGTTTGGGTACATTATGGTGTTCTGTCCATCGAGATACAGAACAAATCAAGCGGACAGTTGTGGACCTGAAATCATATAGTTGCCCAAAAATGGACATGCGCCGGCAGCAGAGGTAAAGGCCAAATGCATTTAGAGTCGCTTTGTGACCAGCATGTAACACTTATTAGGTGTGATTTAATCTTCCCCAGCCTGCAGACAGGGGGTGGTTTCAAGAAAATGCATTGGCCACAAGGTCAGCACGGATTGTGTGTGCTGGCCCACTTGGTGTACCAGTGTAAGGAGGGGTCTGCTCGTCAGAAATAGGGAAAGGTTCTGCACCCAGGTCAGTATATCGAGCAATCCTGCTTCTAATGGCAAGGTTGTGCAGGACCCCACAAGCAATAATTATTTTGATAACCTTGCCAGGCTGATACTGAAGAGAACCCCCACTGTGATCCAGACATCGGAAACGCATCTTCCACAACCCAAAGGCACGTTCCACCACAGAGCGAGACCTCCTATGGGCTGTGTTGTAGCGCTCCTGTGCCTGGGAAGATGGGTGCAGGATGGGTGTGAGCAGCCATGGTAACAAGGGATAGCCTGAGTCACCTGCCAAAATACAAAAGACAAACATAAGGTGGATGCCTAAAAAAAGGTTTAGGTGTGCATAGAAACATTAGTACACAGGGACAAATAGGTGAGCTAGGTATTACTGAGCCTACAAACACATGCAACCTGTACACTCCTTAAAAATGTCTGCGTAATGCTACTGAGATAAGAGGGACAGAACATAAGCCAATAGTGGAGAATACTTTCACCCATTAATTAAACCAAAAACCTTTTCAAGTTTCCAGGAAAGGTCTCACAGATTAGTGGGGTAGTGGCAAATCCACATTCAAACCTGGGGGCCAAGAAATACAACTTTAATACACATACCCAGTAACCATCCTCCAGAAATATCTCCAGATTGAAACCGTTGATAGAGGCTGGAGTTCCTCAAAATGTGCGCATCATGCGTGGACCCAGGAAAGCCAGCAAACAGACTGAAAAATTGAAGATCAGGGCCCGCCACTGCCTGAACATTGATGGAATGGCCCATCTTCCTGTTCCTGCACCAAGCAAAACACAAGTGTAATTAGTGTGAGCCATAAAAAATGTGTGAGAACCAGAAAAAAAAGCAGACCCAAACCACATACCTGAACAGATATTCCTGGTCCGAGACATGTGTGCAATCGATTGCACCAAGGACATTGGGCATGTCGGCTATGTTATAAAAGCCCAACTTAACCGCATTCCAGGCTTCCCCTGTTTGAGGGAAAAAAATTTAATTCTGTGCCAGGGTAGCCATGCCATCCAAAAACTTGGTTAGGCTGCGGCTCAGCGTAGACTGGGACATCCCCAGGGAGAAGGCACCCAGTCTCTGGAACGAGCCATTCGCCAAAAATTGCAGGCAGCCAACCAATTTGGTCATACCTGCAATTGCATGCCCCTTTCTTGTGGTGGGGGCTAACCATGGCCGCAGCTCGCTATACAAGGCATGGAGAGAAACACGGTTAAGGCGGGTGAGCTCGAATAGGTCAACGTCACTCATGCCATCGATGTCCAAAGGCGTGCGCTGCAGCCTGGTTTCTGCCATACTCAGAACTATCAGACGGCGTAGCTGGCGCCTTTGATGTTGGCCCACAGAGGAATGCATTCCCAAATAGCACGGAGCTCCAATACGGCTGGTCAGACTTGCCGTAAGTGAAGGCTCGGCGGCCCCGTTTTATTAGGGTGTTTTCAAGCGGAAATCAAGGCTCTGCATCACTGAAAAAAAGGACCAATGAACGAGGCGTCCGTTTTCCCGGGAAACAGCCTCGTGCGAGCCGACAATCGGAAAGGCGGCTGAGCGCACACCTGAGCGCATAAACGCACACTAAAATCAACGTAGCACCCTTTCCTGACCCGATCAAAGGCCAAAACCAACGGGGAAACGCACGGGGGAGCTGAACGGGGAGGCTCTGCATCAAGCCACATGTTAGTAAAACACAGCCCACTAAAAGGAAACTCTCTCAACAAAAATCACCATAACAAGGCAGAAGAGAACAACGATAACAAGGGTGGGATGGAGCAAGCCGTGCTGTACACCGCAAAAACAATTCTACAGGTGAGTAATCACAGAATTGTATTTTTTCAGGTGTACAGCACAGCTTGCTTCATTTCAATTCTTTACATGTGGGACATCCAACAGCAGTGTCCAAAAATGAAGGGTGGGATTCCCAGAGAGCAATGGCAGGCAGTTCAAGCCACTACCGCCTGATGCACCTTGCGGCCAAAAACAGCGTCAGCTGAGGCCCTAACATCAACTTTGTAAAACTTGGAAAAAGTATGAACCGAAGACCAAGTAGCGGCCTTACAAACCTGTTCAACTGAAGCCTGGTGCTGGAAAACCCAAGAGGCACCAATAGCCCTAGTGGAGTGAGCTTTAACATGGAAAGGGGGTTCCTTCCGAAATCAGAGTTCCGAAATGAAAATCAGACTTCCGAAATGACTCAGTGGCGACCAAATAATACTTGAGTGCCCTGACCACGTCCAGAGAATGAAGGTTCCGTTCCTTGGAATTAGCAGGGGCAGGACAATAGGAAGGTAAGATAATGTCCTCATTGAGATGAAAGGCAGATACAACCTTGGGCAAGAATTCCGGCTTAAGAGGGAACACCACCTTATCCTGATGCCGCTCAAAATAAGGAGGTTTCATGGAAAGCGCCGCCAGCTAAGAGACACGATGCACCGAAGTGATAGCAACCAAAAAGGCCACCTTTATAGTCAGAATAGAAAGAGCAGCATCGCACAGGGGCTCGAGGGGGGGACCCTGAAGAGCAGAAAGTTCAAATCCCACACCGGTAGCAGAGGCTTACGCGGTGGACGTACATGAGTGACTCCCTGGAAAAAGGTTTTGACAACCCTATGATTAGCGAAAGATCTTTGGGAAAAAATTGCCAAGGCAGAAACTTGTCCCTTGAGGGTACTCAGTTGTAGACCCGAATCTAGACCGTGTTGAAGAAACTCCAGAATCCTGGAAAGGGAGAAGGTGCGGCAAGGGAAGGCCTTAGACTCACACCAGGCAATGTAAGCATGCCAGACCCTATAATAAATCATAGAAGAGGATTTCCTTCGAGCCTGGATCATAGTACTGACGACCGAAGCCGGCAAACCCTTATCCATCAGGATGGAGGTTTCAGCAGCCAAGCCGTCAAAACCAGCGTTTGTAAATTGGGGTGGCGCATCTGTCCCTGAGTGAGGAGCTCTGGAACGTCGGGCAGGACGTACTGATCCACCGCCATCTGCACGACGTCTGCAAACCATACCCTCCTTGGCCAGCGGGGGGCCACTAGGATGGTCGGTACCCCCTCCTGGTCTATCTTGCGCAGCATACGACCCAACAGAGGGAAGGGAGGAAAGACATAAAGGAGTTGAAACTCCTTCCAAGGAAATGCCAGCGCGTCCGAGGCGAAGGCCAGAGGATCTCTTGACAGCGAGACGAATCTCGGAAGCTTGTGATTGTGACGGGACGCAAACACGTCCACGTCCGGCTGACCCCAGCGGTGACACAGGGCATGAAAGATCTTGTTGTCGAGAGAACATTCCCCTAGGCGAGACGACCCCCTGCTCAGGGCATCTGCCTCCTGGTTCTCCACCCCGGGGATGTAAACCGCCGAGATGGAGGGTACCGTCTCCTCCACCCAAGACAATATCCGGGACACTTCCTTGAGGGCTAGTTTGCTCCGAGTCCCTCCCTGATGACTGATGTAGGCCGTCTGATTGTCCGAGTGGACCTGGACCACATGACCCCGAAGGTGGGAAGTCAACTGGAAGAGAACCAACCTGATTGCTCTCAACTCCAAGAGGTTGATAGGTGCATGGGCCTTTTGATGGCCCCAAAAGGCCCAATCGCCAAACCCCTTCCCAACCGGTCAGACTGCCATTTGTGGTGACAATCTCCCAGCATGGAGGAAAAAAGGACCTGCCCACTAGAAGATTCCTCAAGTCCAGCCACCACGAGAGGGACTGTCTGGCCAGAGGGGAAAGAGCGAATTCCTGCTCCAAGGACTCCTGACTCGATCCCATGCGGTCAAGAGATTCAACTGAAGGGGTCTCGTGTGGAACTGAGCGAAAGGCACAGCCTCGAAGCAAGACACCATGAGACCCACCAACTGCATCACCAGACAGATGGAGGGATGAGGGCAAGCTAACAAGGCCTGCGCCTGCATCTGAAGGCCCTCCACCTTCTGCTGAGGAAGAAAAACCTTGACCTGAGAAGTATCCAGCGTCATTCCCAGGAAGGATCTTACCGATGAAGGAGAGAGTGAAGACTTGGGATAATTGATCACTCAACCGAAGGACCCTAGGGTGGACACTACCATTCGAGTATCCCTCTCTGCCTGATGCAAAGATGGAGCAGCAATCAAAAGGTCGTCCAAGTAAGGAAGAACGCGAATGCCCTGGCTCCTCGGAAGGTCCATGACACCCGCCAGCACCTTGGTGAACACCCGGGGGGCCGAGGTGATGCCGAACGGCAAGGCCACAAACTGGTAGTGTTGATCCCCCAGAATGAACCTCAGGAATCTCTGGTGTCCCAGGAAGACCACCGACCGCAAGGTCTCCATGCGGAAGTGTTTGAATCTGACAAATCTGTTGAGACCCTTTAGATCCAGGATGGGTCTCAGGGAACCGTCCTTTTCACCGTGAACAGGTTGGAGTAGAGCCCCCGCCTCTGTTCTTGAAGAGGCACATGGCAAACCACTCCTGATGACAGAAGTTGAGCGGCCAGCCTCAGGCCCTGCACCGTCACAGGATCTAGGGAGATCCGGGACCGAATGAATCTTGGGGGCGGCCAAGCTGCCAGCTCTATCTTGTATCCGGAGGACACCACCTCCTGAATCCACCGGTCCGAGACGTGTTGCCTCCAGACGTGAGCAAAGAGCCGAAGCCGTCCCCCCACCCAGCTGGGTGAGGGCGTCCTCTCATGCCTGAGGGGCCTTGGAAGGGTGCTTAGGCTTGGATCCCCAGGCAAGGCCGCGACGACCTCGTGCTCTACCTCGCCCCCATGAGTCTCTGCGGCCACCAGAGAAGGAAGATCCTCGTCCTCCCCAAGAGGGGCGAAAGGAAGAAGAGCCCGAAAAGGCCGTACCTGCTTCCGACGCTGAGGAAGTCTCCCGTCCTTAGCCAGGAGGTCCAACCGTTCCCCAAACAGCCGAAGTCCCAGGAAGGAAATACCTGTGAGAGCTTTTTTGGCGGCAGCCTCCGCTGCCCACCCACCAAAATGGATGGCGTCATCCATGGCCGATATAACAAAGGCAAGAAAGTCCATACAAGCCAAAAGCACCCTATACTCCTCCGCTCGCTTGGTGAGATTTGGCAATATCCGCGAGATGCCTTACCTTCTTCTTAATGGCCATGGAAACAATGGCCGCAGCACAGACAGGGCGCAGACCTGTTCCCATAGAAGTGGAGGCTTGACAGGCTAGATGATCCATGAGCCTGTCAACATGATCACGCAAGAAAGAAGTCTCAGGAAACGGCATAACGGAGGTATTGGAGAGTCCCAGAACAGGAGCTTCCATTTCCGGGGGATGGGACCATAGGCGAACCAAATCTTCCGAAAAAGGATACCGTCTGTCCAGACCCCTAGGCACCGACGGCAACGTATTAGGCTTCTCCCATTCCTTAAAAAACATATTAGAAAAGTGGCCTTGCTCAAGACAAGGCGCTGTCTCTCCGGCCAAAAAAAGTCCCCGTTTCTTCTTGGCTGCCTTAGGAGGATCAATGTGCAGAGTATCAAGTACCGCCGACAACAGCTGCTCAGTATCATCCTGGGGCCCCTCATCCTCATCAGATGAAGACCCGGGGCAACTGTCAAGGGCCCCCCGGCTACCCCCAGAGGTTTCGGACCCCTGGAGCAACTCACCCTCCTCAGTGGAATCTCGGCCACCGAAGGCCTCATAATCCTCATCGTCATCAGCAAAAATGGCGTGAGCCGGCTCCAAATGCCGCTTCTTAATCTTGGCCTTGCCAGCGACCGAACACGCCAACTGACGCTCAATGCTAGCCAGTCTGAGCTCAAAATTACTACGCGAGTCCCTGCTGGCCTCCCCCTCACTAGGGGCCAGAAGCAGGCGCGGGGGAGTCGGCGAGGCCGGAGGAGCAATGGGAGTAGGGCCGGCAACACTAGTCCCATCCTGATCCGCAATAACACTCTGGGCGCAGGGCACACAAATCACGTTGCGACCACTCAGCGGGCATGTACCACACACAAGACAAAGCTTAGCAAGTCCCAGGGGGTTCCCAAGCCCACTACTCCCAGAAGCCTCCATTATGGTGATTATGATAAGAAAGATACTAAGACGGCCCAGAACCTTACAAAAAAACCCCAATTTGACACTCAGCACCCTAACCCACAGGGCAGGAAAGGGTGGAGGGGGGGGGGTGGACCGGGAGATGCCACAAGAATCTCAATATGTGACTCTGAAAGACACAAAAGTGGAACAAGATAAGCATCCCACAGAGTATGCACAACACAATAATAAAGGTACCAACAAGAAAAGACTCACGGACCAAAAGGGAGCCAGTTGGAGGGCCTGGGAAGAGCCTGCGCAGCCTGTCAGCAGACCAAGGAGTGACAGCGTGAGGTAAAAACGGGAACTTTACCTCAGGAAACTCTGTGAGGAGAGTGGCGCCGGCCGGCCCAAGCAGCACCTAGAGGGGCGGACCACGCCATCGCTCGGCCCCGCCCCCTGCAGCGTGCCAAGACTCCGGGCGCCAAAGAGACAAAATTGATCCCTGGACAAGGAAGAGAGGTAGGGAGAGATCCCCCACGAACGAGGGCGCGTGCCCCCCCCCATAACGTAGAGGAGGCAAGGGGAGCAGGGAAGGTGAGTATATTGTGAGATAAATAACGTGAGAAAAACACACACAACCTAAAATGCACAATAATAAAGCATGTGGGACACATAATAAAAAGGGAAAAAGGGTAGTTCCTCCCCTCCCCCGCCTATAGGCTCACTATAGCCTATGGCTGGCTTACTCTGAGTAGAGTCTGCGGCCCAGAGCATAGCTCTGCCAAACGCCTGACCCTCAGCTTTCCCCTACCTGCACCTGATCTGTAGCCATGGCTGGGAGGCAAGAAGGGTCCCGGAAGCAGGTGGGAATAGGGCTTGCAGCGGCCGATGGGCTAGTAATGCCCCGCTTATCTGCAAAGTCCATGTAGAGAGAGAAAGAGACCATCTTCGCAGCCAGACTGCAGGAGAAGACTGGGGTCTTCTGTGTAATTCTGGCCCTTTTATGGGCCGGGAGGGGCCACAAGTGTTCTTGCAGTCGATTGCGCCACCTGTGGCAGATTACCCACATGTAAAGAATTGAAATGAAGCAAGCCGTGCTGTACACCTGGAAAATACACTTTCCATCCTTCTGTGGTTAGGGAGGGGGTGCTTGTTAGGAGGTATTAATGTTCTGGCTATGTGAGTTTTAATTTCTCTTCTTTGCTATAGTAGTAAGGGTAGCACCCTCCCCCCCTTTTAGGTTGCCACCCTAGGCATGTGCAATCACTTTGTGATCAGTCTGTTAAGCAATCCCTCTTAGTACAGCCTATGTTGCCATCCCTGTGTTCCAGTCACGCTGCAATGCTTTTGTACAGGCTAAACTCTGATCCCTGTACATGGTGTATTCTGCAGTTTCCATGTGTTGGGTCTATTCTATGATATGTGCAATAGTCTGTTATTGCTTGTGCTGAATTCTGGTATATTATGTCAGCAGTCATTTTAACCTAGATTAACAGTTTAGCAATTTAATTAGGTCAATTACAATCTCTGGTTTCAGGGTTTTAATTTTAAGAATTATATTCGGATTTCATAACAAAAAAGCCTGGCAGCTTGTACATCTCTGTAATTTGTCTTTAGCGTGTGTGTGTGCGTGTGTGCTGCCCTAGGCACTTTCAGTGCCAGGGTCAGGTTGTCGACTGCGAGTATAAAAACAAAAGAATCACACACCTCTGGCCACCCTCTCAATGTGTGCAGACTGCCTGCTTAGCCCCCAACATGCTAAATATTTGGTGAAGCCAGTGTGACTTCAAATGTGCATTGCAGCCTTTATCCCGATAAGCTTTTTAGCGATAACACACACAAGAAAGAAGTAATGTAAGACTATATTTTTAAAGTTTTTAAATAACAGCATCCTATGGGCTATGATAAAGATTCACCATTTTATTCTGCATAGCCCATAGGGTTCTGTTGTTTCCAAACTTAAAAATAAATATACTTATTGGATATATTATGTACCTAAACTTTAAAAATGCCCCATCACAGGTACAGGTAATTTTTGGGGAAAACAAAGGTAGTAATTATTTGGGAAAAACTGTGGCAGTGGTCAGTTAAAACCACGGAATGCATGGTTGGGTGCTGTGCTGGTGTTCAGGTGATCCTAGGGGTTGGTGGCCCTGACAGCTGGAATATGGAGACAGAGCAGGTGAGAGGCAGGGCCGGTGGGAGCATGGTGGAGACCTGACGAGAAGGAGGTGGTCTGTGCGGCACATGTTGGGATAAAGCTCAAAATCTTCAGGTGGTTCCCAGGTTCATATTGACCCGGGCCGTGGTGGTGAGTCCGCTTGCATTTCCTTTCCTGTGTGTGATGATATTCTATAGAGTGAGAACTAATAGATAGAGGTCATCATTGGAAGACACTGTACAGAGAGTGCAGGTCTTTCCTGGAGGTTCCCAGTTGTAGAGGAGACCCTTTCTGGGGTAAAATATTCGAAACCTGAAGAAAAATTCACACCGTGGTTATATTGGTCATTAGGTCTACCACCCTGAGTAGGCATAATGCTTGGGAGTAACCTATGCGAATATCCAGAAGTCACATTATAAAACTGACTACCTCATCTCAGAAGCACCCACAGATCACACACATGAGTGTACCTGAGGGTTACCTGGAGCAACTGTCTAAACCTAGGAACCCCATTCTCCTAACTGGGGTATAGTATTTTGAATGGTCCCCAACCTTTCATACATGAGAGCCACATTCAGCATTGATTATTGGTTGGTAGTCGTGTTCCCAAACATTACTCATTACTCAATGCTTCTATGTTATAGAAGCCATATAACAGGAAGCAGTTAGAAACCAGTTACAAATAATGACACTGTAAAGTACTTGAAATCATCAAACTTGACAGCTTAGCATGCATGACAATTTTCCCTGCCCCAAAAATAGTTGCCCTACATAAGTGAATCCTCCTATCCTCAAATAACTGAATGGTAGAATCAAAACTTAGACACTGCTGAGGCAGGTAAGTCAGCACAGTTCTCTACCTGCCTGACTCTGCATTATCCAAAGAATGGTCCTGACAGTGCCCCAATCCAGGCCCAAGTAACCCCCCTGAAGACTAGACCTTTGCTTGTGTTCTGGTCCAGCAGACAAATGGTGAGCCACACAACATGGGTCCGACATAGGTTCGAGAGACACATGTCTACAGGTTGGGGACCCCTTCTTTAATTTATGACATAAATTTGTAAATATAGCTTGCCAAAACTACAGTCAAGACAAAAAGCAGGCAATCTGAGGAGCAGCAATAACTTCCCTCAGTGGTAACTCGCTCTTCCACTGCAGCACCTCTGTGGCTCACATCTGGTCTGTCAGCTCTTATGGTTGGACCAGTATCATGCTGCAATGTAGGTTCGGGGGTGCTGCTAGTGGAACAGTGATTATAGCCATGGCCATCTCACAGCGACCGCCCTTTATCCCACCAATTACAGGTGTACCATATGACATGCCATGTTGCTTCAAATCATTGTAGAACAGATTTAGTGCACAATGACGTTAAGAGGGTAAAAGGCAAAGGCAAGGCATACCAGGCAAAGGGTTAAATTAGTTGCTTCCTGCTCTCCCCACGGCTGGCTGTCATGGGTGCTGTCTTTCATTCGTCAGCACCTTGTATTCCCTGATTCTCTTCCTCTTACAAAAACTGATGTATGGAATAGCAGCATTCCATACTTCTACAATGCAGCCACTGCATCTGTTCTGAGCTCATCCTGCATTGTCTTGTATTGAAGTGCTTCCACAGAAGATAAACGGCGGCTAAGGATAACCAAAACTGCAGAGAGAATTATTGGTGTTCTTCTAAGTTTAATTACAGGCTCACCTCTTGTGCTAAGAACATCACAAGTGACCCAACCCCCAGCCCACCATTTCTTCAGACTGTTACCTTCAGGCCACAGATATAGAATTCCATTGTCTAAAACCACCAGGAACTCAAACAGCTTCTTCCCTCTGGCAGCCAAGGCCCTGAATTTGAACTCGATCTGACAATACAAACTATACAATCCAAGTATTGAATTAAGATTACATTTTTTAACTGCTTCTTACTGAAAATGTACTATATGTTGCCAAACAATTCCTACCAATGTTGGAGAAATCCCTGTTCCAAAATAAATTCCCTGTATATACTTATAGAATGATAAACTCTCTAGAACACATGTCAAACTCAAGGTCCGGGGGACGGATGTGGCCCTCCTGGCTTTTTTATGTGAACCTCCCACAGGTACCAGGTGGTGGTAGCTGGGCGGTGCCCATTCTAACTGGCCCTGTCACTCCAAGGCTTCTGACCCTGGCAGCACATCCTCATGCCTGTGTGTGGTGCTCACAGGTGATGCACTGGTATGTTGCACTCCACTATGGAGCACAGTACCACCTCTAACGCCAGGCACAGAGCCTAAAAAAGCAGCTGGTATATGAGAATGAGTTTGACACCCCTGCTCTAGAAATTGCTTCCTTCCTCTGACATTGAGTCATCTGCTACTGACGAGGCCCCACGAAGGGACCGAGTTCCCTGGGCATTATTGTGAGATATAAAGCAGGCTGGATGAAAGATGCAGCTCTTGACAGCCGGCATGGGGAGAGCAGAAAGCAGGTTTATTTAACCCTTTGTCTGGAATGTCTCTTTGATAAAATGGCACTGGAGAAAGTATTACCTCCATAGAGTATTATGAGTAACAAATCTTTTTATGACAGGTAAATAAAATGAAATGTGAAAAGCTCACCAGTTTGTAGTTTAGCTCATTAAAATATGTACCAGAGAAATGAAATATATGTGTGTTTGTGTATGTGCATTGCTAAATTCATAGGAAAGCTATTTAATAATGTGCGTTTTGGCCATTCAGCTTCCTGAACATTTTAAAAGAAGAACATACGCCAGCGCAGCCGTTAGACTACTTTGGCCGTGATGTGACTAACAGTGCGTCTTCATGGAACCGCTAGCTGGATACATTTAATTATAAATAAGAAGCTGGCGGGCCATGTGGAAAATATATATGTGCAAGCTTTTACTATATCAGATTTGGCTGAGCTCCAACAGAATTACATTAGGTAGCACAACACAACCTTAGCTGAACTCCTAAAGCTCACTAAAGTTTATCTTAAGAGGTGAAAGACCTGGCTAGTGTGCACTGCAAACGGCAAACTGTCAGCCTGGGGCTCTTTACACTAACTACTGTACCGTCTGTCAACCTAAATACACTCCAGCAGGTTCAACTTAAAGCAGAACTCTAGGAACACTGGAAAATTGTTATACGAAAGCTAAAGCTCCACAGTGATTTTTAAAATACCATAACAGTATCCTCAAATACAGTACAGCTCTGCAAATAGTAACACATAAAGCAGTTGTAAACCCTGCTGTCTTCCCGATTCTTTACAGTAACTGCTGCAACTGAATCACACAAACATTGTGCCTTCAGGTTAATCTTGCTTGAAAACAGATCTACAGTACCTGAATTTAAATTAGACCAATATATATCTAAATGTTGAGATTTGGATGAAGGAACTTGTCTCTGGGTTTTGATACCCACCTCTTTTAATTCTTATTATCTAGTACTAATTAATTAGATAAGAGTTTGGTGCGTATTTAGCTAGTTTTCGGGTTTGGCCTGCTATCTTTTGGCACCCGGTTCAGTGATTACAACATCATCCTCTATCTGGTCTACAGAAAGTTATCCCGATTCGGGATACCGCACTATATGTACCCCGCAAGATCCTTACCTGTCACTGGTCCCTTTCTGCGATTGCGGACTGCATCTCTGCCACTGTGTACGCCCAGCCAGATAGGCTAAGTGCTGGGACATTCACTCCGCAAAAAAAAACAGGGATGCGGTCACAGTCGCACCCTAGGCTGAGAGAGGTAATTTCAGCATAGATTAGGTGGGTAGAGGGGAGATAGGAAAAGGTGTGGTGGGAAGGAGTGGGCAGGTGTAAGCCAGGGAGAGGAGAATTGAGCAGAGGTGAGGCAGGAAGAGGTCAGGTGGGCAGAGCTGAGGCAGGAACAGTTGAGCAGAGGTGGGGTAAGCAGAGGTGAGATGGTAAGAGAAGTGATGGATAGAGGTGAGGTGGTAAAAGGTGAATAGAGATAGGGTACAGGTGAGCAGAGGTAAGATGAGACAAGACATGAAGAGGCAAGTAGAGGTAGGCAGAGGTAAAATGAACAAAGGAAAGGAGGGAAGAGGTGGGCAAATGTGAGGTCGGCAGAGGTGTGCGAGGCAAGTCTACATGGGCATCTCCATACACATCAAGCTTAAACAGCACTCCAGTAGCACATGTGTCACCCACCTCTACAGAGAAGTTCATTGGTGACACACTTTCTGCTTAACAAATTAAAGACACACTGCTTTCTAGTGGTCAGCCTCTTAAAGCAAGCTCTTCTCTCTAAATCCTTAGGGGTGTGGGCCGCTGGTTGTGCATTCATGCTTAAAGTGATCCTGTGCTGGGGGGCTTCCTGATTGGTTTTGCCCCCTCCCCCCACAGATTTAATGTTTAAACTGCACCAACAACCATTTTACATAAAATGCCCACCCAATGCCTGACCATGGAGCAAGCCAACACCCATTTTATATTAAAATAAGAAAATAACACACCTGATTGACAAACTCCTCCCCTGATGCTGGTGGTGGGCAGGACTCTGAATGGCTGCTGCATACTTGAATGATAGACCAGTACAGTTACACTGTTGCACACGATTGGGAAACTGACCCTTGTCACTCAAAGGTCCCAAATTCAGCTTTTATGCTGATTGCTGTCCGCCAGTAAGTTGTTTTTTATGTTGCAGGTTAAATTGGGCTTAGCACAGTGTGGTGGTGGTGTGGGGGGGGGGGGGCAATGAGTTACAAAATACTCCCTCTTTAAAACCCCTGTACAGGTCCACACTAACTTCCATCTTATCAACTTGGGAACAGTGTAAAAAAGCCATTTCAAACCAACAAAAAAAATCTATGATTATATGTTGTGCACACTTATACTGAGAACACAAGGGACAGAGAGGCTGTTAGACCACTTTTTTTGCATGGTCCAGGAGGAATGAAATTGGAAGGAGGGCAAACTTTTTTCAAATAAATATCAAGGTTGCCCCACGACTTTGTCCAAGTTTGTAATTTGGGCCCACTGTGCATTTGAGTTTCATTTCGCTGCTCTAGATGAACACTCACCATATAATGCAATGTGAAGCCATCTGCCCAGTCGCAGTACCGCATGGCCTAACTCGGGAGGGACTATTCACACTTTGCAGAAGTCTTCTGGATACTAGGGCTTCCAGAGATTTCTGTATTTGATGAAGTAGCATCATTAGGGGCTGAATAAAAGTTATTTATGGTAACAGCATCCATTGTACAGCAGGTAAGGTGAGTGCTTTCCTGCCCTGGGTGGATGTTTGTCATCAGTAGGGACATATGTGACGTTCCTTGTACTGGGTGATCAGGCACACATCAGGCTCATCTCCTGGTCTAGTATAGCCTATGCGCACCTGGGTATAAGACCTTGTCCACACCAAGAAGATTGCAATATTCTAAGGTTTGTGTCATTGCAATTATATGGACATTGCAATTACTCCACTCCAAAATCTCTGCATGCACAAGCAATTAGGGGACGGATCGCAGATCACAATCGGCCAGCAGCTTGTTGGTAAGTAGAACGAGGAAAAGGAGAAGAGAGGATGTTGAGGCAGTGCCATCAAGTCATGGCCTATAGCCCTGTTTCAGACTACTACTCCAGGGCTGGGCATTGTCTGAGCTGTGCATGGGTTTAAGGCAGAGTTGGGCAGGAGAAGCATGCTAGCTCACCTGTCTTGGCAGCTTCTAGAAATGAACTTGTTTGCCCAGCCTTCCTATGCAGTGTGGGCTGAGGTATCTGCTCATGTGAGCCAAGGATTTTATGAAACAATGTAAACTGAACTGTTGATGCTTTCAGGGACCTCATTGTATTGTTATTTGGAACCATTATCAGTTGTGTCATGTTCAGTAGGGGTTATGGAATTTTCATGGTGTCAAATGAGGCTCTTAACATATCTCAGTACTAAATGTGGCTCTTGTGTTCTGAAAGCTTGGGGACCCCTAAGTTATGCAATAGTTCTGTGCAGAGCTGACCTTTGGGGTGTTTGTGTGCGGACACACAGGGCCTCCAGCAGGGGGTGCTGCTGCCACTGCATTTTTTGCAATTAAAAAAAAAAATTACTGGTAGTTTTGTGTATGTAACTACACACTTCTGCGTGCTTACACATAAGAGTTGTAGGTTAGGCTCTATTCACACGTCTCCAGATACGCTGCATTGGACAATGCAGACACAATGCAAAGGAAATTGCTGCCCATTATTTATTTATTTGCAATATAACTTTATTAATTTTCAATGGTACAGAAAAATACAAGAAAGTTCAGTATACAAGGTAAACGGGTCAACTTGTTAATTCCGCTATAAGCCATCCTGAGAAATGTATGGCCTATAGACCATCAGCCATATTTGGATCTGCAGCCATGGCAGCCAATGTCTGATGCCGGATAAACTCGGGAGATAATGCGAACAATACAGCAGCCACAGCTGCTATTATTTTTAAGGGGCCAGTTCACATATATATATATGCAACGTATATATGTGAACTGGCCCATAAAAAACAATGGGCAGCATTTTTCTGTGTGCTGTGACTGCGTTGCCCAATGCAGCGCAAGCGGAGACGTAGAAATAGAGCCTAAGGGTGTGCTGGAAATGCAAACAGGCTTTAAGGAAACAATTTGCTGTTCAAATGTATTCTCCCATCGTCCTAGACCAGGGACTTTTTAGAGGCATTACTTGGAGAGCCAACAAGGGGGCTGCATGTCTAGCATGTCCTAAAGCAAACATCATTAACGGCAAGGGGAGAAATGTTTTCTAAACCTGAGATTTAATGCGCTTTACTTCTGCTCTAAAACTATTATTAACGTGATCCATTTGCAGAGACGTATGGGCTCTAAGTTATCTGAAAATGAGCCATGTGCAGCATTTCTAACACATTTGGAATAGTTCTATAAAAAGTTAGCTGTCAAACACTACACTGATAGTCAGGATCAAAAGAATGTTCTTGTAGTCTGGCGCTCAATTATGACAGACATCAGCTTGCATGACATCAATTAGAAAAAGCTCCAGAACTTTACCCAGAAGCAGTGCGACAATTTCCAGGAATTCTAGACTGATCCACAGCATCTTCCTTATTGTGGCAGATGCTTTCAGAATGTTCCAGCTTTGCTCGATAACTAAAACACACATGGGCTTATTTAATAAGACATTACAGAGTGCCATGATAATGTGAAAACTGTTGCAACACGTAAAAAAAACTTTGTGAGAATTTTGCAAAAAATAAAATGTAAACTATACAACTAATATGAGAATTAAGAAACCCCTGTAGAACCCCCTCCCCAAAGAACACATTAATATGCATGTTTTAAAAAGTAACTCAAGCACACCATAACAGGCAATGCGCAGGATACAGTACAATACAGTCAGTGTGGCAGCATTTAGGCCCCCCTAATTACAGACAGTTTGGCATTCTCCTATTTCCCAATTATAGACAGTGTGGCATTCTCCTATTTCCCAATTATAGGCAGTGTGGCATTCTCCCCCCAATTCCCCCATTATAGGCAGTGTGGCATTTTTCTCCCTCCCATTTCCCCATTCCGGGCAGCGTGGCATACCTCCCTCCCATTATAGGCAGAGTGGCATTCCCCCCCTCCCATTATAGGCAGTGTGCTATCCCCATAATTCCAATACTTTAGGCAGCGTGGCAGAATCCCCCCCCCCCAGACACTGGCCAGAGCACTCTATCCTCAGATGTGGCACAAACACACATGGGTCTGTGCAGTGGGTGGACATAGCCTGTGGCCAGCATCTATTGAAGACAACTGACATGGCAGCAGGCCATGTCCACCTGTTGCACGTACCCGGGTGTATGTGTTTGTGCATGAGCCACGCCCAAGGAGAACGGGGCAGAGAGACAAATAATCTGTGGCAAAAGAAACATAAAAATCAAAGTCTGTACATCATAAATCAGATTTCAGTTGGGACCAGGAGGATGGGCGCCATCTCTGGCCTGGCTCAGTCTATTACTGAATAGGGGGAATATGCTGTTGCTGTAAATAGCAACATGAAGCTGGATGGCTGCAGCATCCCGGCCAGAACAATGCTGAGGGAAGCATATTACACTTGGTTAGTGCATAGTTTAGTATGGGGCTGAGCCGATACTGAAATCGTGAGAAGCAAGTGAAAATGCAAAACAGTAATGGCTCAGTTGGGAGAGTCGAGGCTTGGGTTACATAATATATTTATTATTATTATTAATTATGAATGTTTATTTATAAGACGCCATCATTTTCCATGGCACTGTACAATGTGAAATTTCAAACAGGGTAAAACAACTAACTTATAATACATGACAGAAAAGCATAAATACACAGTCATACTGAAATTCACTAGGAGAGATGGTCCTGCCCTTTTACCCCCCCCCCCCCTCGCATTTCCCTTTGTGTTATTTCCAGTTTTCCATTATCTTTTATTCTCACAATTTCTTTCCTCTTGGGTAACAGTGGGTGTTGCAGCACTATAGCTGACAATATATATATGCTCACAATTTCGGTTGCTGACCCCCAGTGGTCAGCTGTCTGTGGTGGACACTAGTGGGATAATTTTCCGTACAAATAAAGAGAGGTAGGATAGATCTGAAACTGGTCCATTAAAAAAAAAGGCCCAGCATGCAAAGCTCACCTACTTCCTGTGTGGTAGAAAAAATACCATTTTGTGAATACTCACCTGTAAAATGGGTATTATAAGTATGTCACACACCCCGCTTCAAGAAATTCATAACGTGTGGGTAATACTGACCTGTAGAGGGCGATATACAGAGATGCCAGGAAAAAAGAGAGCCCCTCCCGGTCCATAAATACCTGGGACCTCCCACTCATTACCCAGTATAAGAACAGCAGTAAGGTAAGGGACCAGGAAGAGCCCAACACAAAGCATAACAACGCAAAGTTCACCATATAAAGGATCCAGAATACAAAAGGGCAGGGTGAAGCGGGGTGTGTGACATACTTATAATACCCATTTTACAGGTGAGTATTCACAAAATGGTATTATTCTAAGTATGTCACACACCCCGTTCAAGAAATTCATAACGTGGGGGACATCCAACAGCAGTGTCCATAAAGGGCGGGGATCCAAAACAAGGCAACAAGGCACAACTTAAACCACTGCAGCTTGCAGAACTTTGCGGCCAAACACAGTATCCGCTGAGGCCCGAACATCAACCTTGTAAAACTTGGAAAAAGTGTGAACAGAAGACCAAGTAGCAGCCTTACAAACTTGCTCAACAGAGGCCTGGTGTTGAAAAGCCCAGGACGCCCCAACCGCACGAGTAGAATGAGCAGTAACACGAAAAGGGGGTACCTTCCCTTTGGCAGAATAGGCCCCAACTATGGTCTGACGGATCCATTTACTAATGGAAGACTTGGCAGGCGCCAATCCTTTTCGGGGCCCGGAGGGCACCACAAACAAGGCATCCGTCTTACGAAAGGAAGACGTTACCTCCAAATAATACTTCACAACACGAACCACATCCAAAGAATGCAGGGCCCTCTCCTTGTCATTGCTGGGATTAGGACACAGAGAGGGCAGAACAATGTCTTGGTTTAGGTGAAAGGCAGAAACAACCTTAGGAAGGAAATCGGACTTGAAATGAAAAACCACCTTGTCCTGATGCCCCTCAAAGTACGGGGCTTGAATGGACAAAGTCGCCAACTCAGAGACATGCCTAACCGAAGTGATGGCTACCAAAAAGGCCACCTTCTGCGTAAGTGAAGACAAGGCAATATAATTCAAGGGCTCAAAAGGAGAATCCTGGAGAGCAGAAAGAACCAAATTCAAATCCCAAACAGGGAGCAAAGGTTTTCTAGGAGGCTGCACGTGCGTGACTCCCTGGAAAAAAGTCTTAACCAAAGGATGTAGGGCAAATGACCTTTGAAAGAACACCACCAGGGCAGAAACCTGCCCCTTCAGAGTACTAAGCTGGAGCCCCAGGTCCAGACCATGTTGAAGAAACTCCAGGATTCCGGAGAAGGAAAAATTCCCTACAAGGCAACGCCCTGATCTCACACCAATCAATATAAGACCTCCAAGTCCTATAGTAGATATTAGAGGAAGACCGCTTCCTAGCACTAATGAGAGTTTGAATCACAGCATCGGAAAGACCTTCCTCCTTCAAGATGGAGGTTTCAGCAGCCACGCCGTCAAAGCCAGTGTTGGTAAACTGGGATAACGTAGTTAACCCTGGGTGAGCAGATCCGGCAGCAGGGGCAGAACGAACTGATCCTCTGCTAACCTTACCACATCTGCGAACCAAACCTGTCTTGGCCACCTTGGAGCCGCCAGAATTGCTGACGCACCCTCCAGGGCCAGCTTGCGCACCACTCTGGCCACCAAGGGAAACGGAGGGAACAGATACAGAAACCCCAGATCCCTCCAGTTCAGAGACATGGCATCCACTGCCAGAGCCAGTGGATCCCATGAGAGAGACACAAATGTCGGAAGTTTGTGATTGTGACGAGAGGCAAAGAGGTCCACCCCCGGGGACCCCCACCTGAGACAAATCAAGCGAAACACTTTGGGGCTGAGAGACCATTCCCCCCAGCGAGCTGAGAACCTGCTCAGAGAGTACGCCTCCGTGTTCTCCGCTCCCGGAATGTAAACTGCTGAAATGCACGGGACGTGGGTCTCCGCCCAGGCCAGAATCAAAGACACTTCCTTGAGGGCACTCCTGCTGCGAGTCCCTCCCTGGTGATTGATGTAGGCGACCGCCGTCCGATTGTCCGACCGGACTTGAACCGGCAATCCTTGCAACTGATGAGTCAAGCGAAGCAGAACCATCCTGATGGCCCTCAATTCCAGAACATTGATGGACTCGTGAGCCTCCTGAGGCCCCCACAGTCCCTGAAACTGACGATCCTTCCAGAACCCCCCCATCCTGATAGACTGGCATCCGTGGTGACCGTCTCCCAACAAGGGGCCAGAAAGGATCTGCCCCTCGACAGATTGATTGGATCCAGCCACCACTGAAGGGAGCACCGAACTCGGGGGGTCATCAGGAAGGACTGATCCAACGACAGTGGCGACCCGTCCCAGGCCGCCAACAGATGGAGCTGGAGTGTCCTTGTGTGGAACTGAGCAAAGGGAACCGCTTCGAAGGAGGCTACCATCAATCCCACCAGCCTCATCCCCAGTCTGATGGCCGGACGAGGGATAGACAGGAGGAGTCGAACCAACTCCTGAATCAAGAGAACCTTGGACTGAGGAAGAAACACCCTAGCCTGGGAAGTATCCAGGGACATTCCCAGAAAAGACACTAACCTGGAAGGAGAAAGGGAGGACTTGGGGTAGTTGATCACCCACCCGAATCTCTCCAGAGTGGACACCACAGTTCTGGTGTCCAATACCGCTTGGCTGAAGGAAGATGCCATAATGAGAAGGTCATCCAGATAAGGGACAATGTGAATACCCTGGGCTCTGAGGAGAGCCATCACCCCGGCCAGCACCTTGGTGAAAACCCTTGGAGCCAAGGTAAGACCGAAAGGAAGTGCCACAAACTGAAAATGCCGATCCTCCACCACGAACCTGAGAAATCTCTGGTGCGCTGGAAAAATCGGCACATGCAGATAGGCGTCCTTGATGTCTACGGACGTCAGAAAGTCCCCCTGCCGAAGAGAATGGATAGCTGAACGCAGCGTTTCCATGCGAAATTTCCGCGGACGGACGAACCTGTTGAGGATCTTTAGATCCAGAATGGGTCGAACCGAGCCGTCCTTCTTGGGCACCGTGAACAGATTGGAATAAAAGCCCCAACCCCTGTCTGAGGGGGGCACTGGGCAAATAACTGCCATATCCAACAGACTCTTTACTGCCGCCTGGAGCTCCTGAACCGGCCAGAAGGTCCGAAGGCACCCGAGACCTGAGGAATCTGGGAGGGGGCCGGAGCTCGAACTCCAGCTTGTAGCCGGAAGTCACCACTTCCCGGATCCATCTGTCCGAGACCTCCCGGTCCCAGACCTGGGAGAAGTGTTGCAGCCGTCCCCCCACCCACATGGGTGAGGGCGCCCCCTCATTGCTGAGCTGGCTTGGCAGCGGGTTTGGGCTTAGAGCCCCAGCTGTATCCTGGGCGGGCACGTCCTCTGCCCCTGTTCCAGGAATCTCCTCTGGATGCGGGGAAAACAATTCCTCTGCCAGCTCTAGCCCCACGAAAGGAAGGAGCAAAGGAACCCGCCCCCCGAAAGGGACGACGCTGTTTTTTGCGTTGAGGTAACTTACCACCCTTGGCAACTGAATCCAACTTCTCACCAAAGAGCCGTAATCCCACAAAGGGAAGAGCGGTCAGCGACTTTTTAGACACAAAATCAGCCTCCCACTGCCGCAACCAAACCGAACGCCGAATAGTCACCAATAGAGCCGACGTTCTGCCACACATCATCAGTGTGTCATCCAAGGCAGCTAGTACAAATGACAAAAACAATTCACACCTTTTAAGGCCAAGGAACTCGTCACTATCCGGATCTAACCCGGAAGAAGTCAACAGGTCCCTGACCACCGACCTGGTAGCCACCACCAGCAGCGCTGAGTCACAAACTGGCCTCATGGCTGACCCAACACTGGCAAAACCATGACAAGCCATTTGGTCAATGCGTTTATCCTCACCATCTTTAAGTGTGGAGCAATCAGGAGAATTTAAAACAGTAGTGTTGGATAAACCCAGAATCTGTGCATCCACCTCGGGAGGGGACGCTCAACGCTTAACCGTATCCAAGGGAAAGGGATATTTTTTGTCCCAACCCTGAGGGACACCTGGGAGCCGGGCAGGCCTCTCCCATTCCTTAGCAATAATCCCATCAAAATGCTTTTGGTTAGGAAATTCCAAGCGCGGCCTGGATTCTTTGAAAAATTCCCCCTCTTGCTGTGGAACCGCCTCAGGAGGAGAAATAGCCAAAACCTCAAACATCTGAGCCAGAACATTAGGAGTATCCGAAGACCTCCCCAAGCCCCGCTCGGTATCAGCACCCACAAACTGCTGATCGTCTGAATTATCTGATTCTTCATATACCTCCCCTTCCTCAAGTTGGGAGTAATCAGACCAGTCCAGATTATCAAGATCATCCAAGTCGGCCGCCGGTGAAGACGGCGACAAGTGCTTTCTCTTAGCCGGAGCCTTTCTGGTGACCGTGCTGGAGAATAATTTTTCAAGATTGGCCAATCAGGCACACATCTCCGATTGCAACTGCCCGCCCATGACAACGTCAGACTGGGCACGGATCAAACTGGGAGGGGGGGGAGGAGAGACCGGTGGCGCTGAACCAGCCGCCTGGGGTCCGGACTGCCGCGTAATAGTCTGCTGTGCGCATGGTATACACAGATATACATCATCGCCAGTAAGGGATGCCCCACACCCCATACACTTCCGGGGATGCCTCCATAAGGTGAACTTATAGTTGGTTGCAATGACCGAGGGAATTACGCATATAAGCAACCCGGGATGCCCCTTTAATGTCCCAAGTGGGAGGATTTGCAATAAGCCAATTAAGAACCCAGGGACCCTAGGACCCGGAGAAACCCCCTAACACCACTGTAGGTTATATCTGAAAGACATAATAAAAAAGGCTAATAAGAAAAGCGGAGTATAAAATATATATATATATATATATATATATATATATATATATATATATATATATATATATAACATAAAAATATATCATTATAGGTGATGGGACAGAAGGGGGGCCCACCGGGCCACTCACTGTGGTCCTGAAGACAGCTTCCTCTCTCCGTGAGGTAAAGAGTAGCTCTGAGGAGAGAAGGGGGGCGTGGCCAGCTCCTTCTGAGGAAACAGGCACAGAGAAAAGCACCTCAGTGGTGCCCCCAAGAGTGAAAGCGTGAGGGGAGAAGCTCCCCTCCGCCATGACAATGCAAAAAGGCCGGCACCGCAGCAATGTGCGCCCGCGGCGCCGGTCTCAGAAGAGACAGAAGGAGGGGAGCGGGCCGTGGCTTTGACCCTGACGCCCAGCCCCGCCCCGCCCCTTTTACCTCAGGGAGAAAGCCTGCATAAAAATGGTGGCCACAGCGCCGTTTTGACAGAGAAATACACGCTGTTATGAAGTAATAAATAAGTTAATAACTATTGGGAGGATAATTTAATAAATTGATACATTAAAACATTAAGAATTAATGATTACAAAATTTGGACCTAACACCGAATAAGGGGCCCTGCTCCCACCCTCCGCTATCCCGCTAGAGAGAGGGGCATTACCCAAAGGGGGGGACCACCCAAAGTGTAAGGCCAAGGGACGGGGCATCCCAAACCGGGGTCACCGTCCCGGATGACCGCCTACCCTCTTATATAGGGTCTCACGGGAGAGCATTTGCTCTTAAGCACCAAGGGTGCTTTTCTACCCTCACCCGGACCGTCAGCCTAGGCTGGGAGGCATGAGGTAACAGAAAAAAAAAAAAAAAAGATCCAGGCGGAAATAGATAACTAAAGGGCCGGGAGTCATCCAGGCTACCTGAAATCCCCCTGTGCAAGGAGGAGACCACATCTTCTGACTTGCTCGCCGACTGCAGAGATGAAAACTGGGTAATGAGTGGGAGGTCCCAGGAATTTATGGACCTGGAGGGGCTCTCTTTTTTCCTGGCATTTCTGCATATCGCCCTCTACAGGTCAGTATTACCCACACGTTATGAATTTCTTGAAGCGGGGTGTGTGACATACTTAGAATATGGGATATTCCATCACACAGTATACCTCTATGCATTTCCCTAGTACTGATTGGTTTAGTCTGCGGTAACACATAAAGGACACTCATAGAGGGTATGTTGGGCTGTGCAAAGATGGCTGAATTTCAGAGCCTGTTGAAAAGACATGCCAAAATCTACAGCAGCACTGCTGGAAGAACGTGACTTTTTTTTTTACCTTTCTATTTATTTTAACTGTATGCCCCCTCCCCCAGGAGTTTTATTGACATCTGGTCCCATATAACTTATTCCTTACCTTAGTTTCAAGGTGGCTTGAAGCACTGTTTTGCATGGGGCAGAGGTAACAGACTGAAAGTACCACTAATTGGCTAATCGTTGCTAGGATAAAAGCTCAGTTCTCAGATAAAACAGCCAGCCTCATATATGTCGTTTTGCCCCTTTGTTGGTACTGCATACTCAGGTCATCAGGACGCACGGAATCATAACTTTCTTCAGGGTATCTTGGACCGAGCAGATATAGCAACCGATCTAGGACCAAGTGCAATGGCTCAAAGCCCTGTTTTTTTTAGTGAACAAGGTTGTTTTCTATTTTTATATTTTTGGGTCATTTAGAGTAGGGGTGATATAAGGAATTTATGTATATATTTTTGTATGTTTGATAACGTAATAAAGTGTACTTTCTTGTGCATACATAGTTTCTATGTTTGGGCAATTGGTGACAATACTTGACTTTCCCATAATTTACTGCTCTGGTGGTTTCTTCCTTTTTTATTAACCCTTTGGATTTCCACCTTCACAAAAAAAAAGAAAATTCTGTAATTCTCACCTGTAGAATTAATTTCTCTTATATATCCACTCTAGGGCGAAATCTGTAACAACTGGGCTAACTCTCGACCAAAGGGTGTAGACTGCAAGTCAGACCTCCACAATCTAGTAATTAAAAAGCAGTAGACACAGCCGCCTGGGAGGATAAGGCATCCTAAGAAGCCCTATGTCCTTGTTGGAGATAAGGAGAGACGAGATAAGTTCCTCTCTACCTCTCTCTGTTTCTTTTCCTTTTTTTGATGCTGAACAACTATTTACAAGTTCCACTAGGACTAGGCACCTGAAGAATGGATATAGTAACCTAGCAGATAGGGAGGTTCTGGCGCCCTGGAGTGGATATAGAAGAGAAATCAATTCTACAGGTGAGAATCACAGAGTTGTATTTTCTCCCCAGCTGTATCCTGGGCGGGCACGTCCTCTGCCCCTGTTCCAGGAATCTCCTCTGGATGCGGGGAAAACAATTCCTCTGCCAGCTCTAGCCCCACGAAAGGAAGGAGCAAAGGAACCCGCCCCCCGAAAGGGACGACGCTGTTTTTTGCGTTGAGGTAACTTACCACCCTTGGCAACTGAATCCAACTTCTCACCAAAGAGCCGTAATCCCACAAAGGGAAGAGCGGTCAGCGACTTTTTAGACACAAAATCAGCCTCCCACTGCCGCAACCAAACCGAACGCCGAATAGTCACCAATAGAGCCGACGTTCTGCCACACATCATCAGTGTGTCATCCAAGGCAGCTAGTACAAATGACAAAAACAATTCACACCTTTTAAGGCCAAGGAACTCGTCACTATCCGGATCTAACCCGGAAGAAGTCAACAGGTCCCTGACCACCGACCTGGTAGCCACCACCAGCAGCGCTGAGTCACAAACTGGCCTCATGGCTGACCCAACACTGGCAAAACCATGACAAGCCATTTGGTCAATGCGTTTATCCTCACCATCTTTAAGTGTGGAGCAATCAGGAGAATTTAAAACAGTAGTGTTGGATAAACCCAGAATCTGTGCATCCACCTCGGGAGGGGACGCTCAACGCTTAACCGTATCCAAGGGAAAGGGATATTTTTTGTCCCAACCCTGAGGGACACCTGGGAGCCGGGCAGGCCTCTCCCATTCCTTAGCAATAATCCCATCAAAATGCTTTTGGTTAGGAAATTCCAAGCGCGGCCTGGATTCTTTGAAAAATTCCCCCTCTTGCTGTGGAACCGCCTCAGGAGGAGAAATAGCCAAAACCTCAAACATCTGAGCCAGAACATTAGGAGTATCCGAAGACCTCCCCAAGCCCCGCTCGGTATCAGCACCCACAAACTGCTGATCGTCTGAATTATCTGATTCTTCATATACCTCCCCTTCCTCAAGTTGGGAGTAATCAGACCAGTCCAGATTATCAAGATCATCCAAGTCGGCCGCCGGTGAAGACGGCGACAAGTGCTTTCTCTTAGCCGGAGCCTTTCTGGTGACCGTGCTGGAGAATAATTTTTCAAGATTGGCCAATCAGGCACACATCTCCGATTGCAACTGCCCGCCCATGACAACGTCAGACTGGGCACGGATCAAACTGGGAGGGGGGGGAGGAGAGACCGGCGGCGCTGAACCAGCCGCCTGGGGTCCGGAATGCCGCGTAATAGTCTGCTGTGCGCATGGTATACACAGATATACATCATCGCCAGTAAGGGATGCCCCACACCCCATACACTTCCGGGGATGCCTCCATAAGGTGAACTTATAGTTGGTTGCAATGACCGAGGGAATTACGCATATAAGCAACCCGGGATGCCCCTTTAATGTCCCAAGTGGGAGGATTTGCAATAAGCCAATTAAGAACCCAGGGACCCTAGGACCCGGAGAAACCCCCTAACACCACTGTAGGTTATATCTGAAAGACATAATAAAAAAGGCTAATAAGAAAAGCGGAGTATAAAATATATATATATATATATATATATATATATATAACATAAAAATATATCATTATAGGTGATGGGACAGAAGGGGGGCCCACCGGGCCACTCACTGTGGTCCTGAAGACAGCTTCCTCTCTCCGTGAGGTAAAGAGTAGCTCTGAGGAGAGAAGGGGGGCGTGGCCAGCTCCTTCTGAGGAAACAGGCACAGAGAAAAGCACCTCAGTGGTGCCCCCAAGAGTGAAAGCGTGAGGGGAGAAGCTCCCCTCCGCCATGACAATGCAAAAAGGCCGGCACCGCAGCAATGTGCGCCCGCGGCGCCGGTCTCAGAAGAGACAGAAGGAGGGGAGCGGGCCGTGGCTTTGACCCTGACGCCCAGCCCCGCCCCTTTTACCTCAGGGAGAAAGCCTGCATAAAAATGGTGGCCACAGCGCCGTTTTCACAGAGAAATACACGCTGTTATGAAGTAATAAATAAGTTAATAACTATTGGGAGGATAATTTAATAAATTGATACATTAAAACATTAAGAATTAATGATTACAAAATTTGGACCTAACACCGAATAAGGGGCCCTGCTCCCACCCTCCGCTATCCCGCTAGAGAGAGGGGCATTACCCAAAGGGGGGGACCACCCAAAGTGTAAGGCCAAGGGACGGGGCATCCCAAACCGGGGTCACCGTCCCGGATGACCGCCTACCCTCTTATATAGGGTCTCACGGGAGAGCATTTGCTCTTAAGCACCAAGGGTGCTTTTCTACCCTCACCCGGACCGTCAGCCTAGGCTGGGAGGCATGAGGTAACAGAAAAAAAAAAAAAAAAGATCCAGGCGGAAATAGATAACTAAAGGGCCGGGAGTCATCCCGGCTACCTGAAATCCCCCTGTGCAAGGAGGAGACCACATCTTCTGACTTGCTCGCCGACTGCAGAGATGAAGACTGGGTAATGAGTGGGAGGTCCCAGGAATTTATGGACCTGGAGGGGCTCTCTTTTTTCCTGGCATTTCTGCATATCGCCCTCTACAGGTCAGTATTACCCACACGTTATGAATTTCTTGAAGCGGGGTGTGTGACATACTTAGAATATGGGATATTCCATCACACAGTATACCTCTATGCATTTCCCTAGTACTGATTGGTTTAGTCTGCGGTAACACATAAAGGACACTCATAGAGGGTATGTTGGGCTGTGCAAAGATGGCTGAATTTCAGAGCCTGTTGAAAAGACATGCCAAAATCTACAGCAGCACTGCTGGAAGAACGTGACTTTTTTTTTTACCTTTCTATTTATTTTAACTGTATGCCCCCTCCCCCAGGAGTTTTATTGACATCTGGTCCCATATAACTTATTCCTTACCTTAGTTTCAAGGTGGCTTGAAGCACTGTTTTGCATGGGGCAGAGGTAACAGACTGAAAGTACCACTAATTGGCTAATCGTTGCTAGGATAAAAGCTCAGTTCTCAGATAAAACAGCCAGCCTCATATATGTCGTTTTGCCCCTTTGTTGGTACTGCATACTCAGGTCATCAGGACGCACGGAATCATAACTTTCTTCAGGGTATCTTGGACCGAGCAGATATAGCAACCGATCTAGGACCAAGTGCAATGGCTCAAAGCCCTGTTTTTTTTAGTGAACAAGGTTGTTTTCTATTTTTATATTTTTGGGTCATTTAGAGTAGGGGTGATATAAGGAATTTATGTATATATTTTTGTATGTTTGATAACGTAATAAAGTGTACTTTCTTGTGCATACATAGTTTCTATGTTTGGGCAATTGGTGACAATACTTGACTTTCCCATAATTTACTGCTCTGGTGGTTTCTTCCTTTTTTATTAACCCTTTGGATTTCCACCTTCACAAAAAAAAAGAAAATTCTGTAATTCTCACCTGTAGAATTAATTTCTCTTATATATCCACTCTAGGGCGAAATCTGTAACAACTGGGCTAACTCTCGACCAAAGGGTGTAGACTGCAAGTCAGACCTCCACAATCTAGTAATTAAAAAGCAGTAGACACAGCCGCCTGGGAGGATAAGGCATCCTAAGAAGCCCTATGTCCTTGTTGGAGATAAGGAGAGACGAGATAAGTTCCTCTCTACCTCTCTCTGTTTCTTTTCCTTTTTTTGATGCTGAACAACTATTTACAAGTTCCACTAGGACTAGGCACCTGAAGAATGGATATAGTAACCTAGCAGATAGGGAGGTTCTGGCGCCCTGGAGTGGATATAGAAGAGAAATCAATTCTACAGGTGAGAATCACAGAGTTGTATTTTCTCTCCTATTCCACTCCAACCATCAGGAAATCAGTAACAAATGGGACCTTCAAAAGCAGTACCCTTACTTCAGGGTAGGATCCCAAGTATTACATTTTATTCTTTTAATGAATAGTAAGCTATTCCAAAATCAAACCTCTAGTTTACTACTGTCTGTTATACTTTCCTACCAAAGGCATCATCCTGCCGAGGTTCTAACATCTACCTTAAATTTGGTAAATGTATGAACGGAGGACCAAGTAGCAGCTTTACATACTCGTTCCACTGAGGCCTGGTGCTGAAAAGCCCAGGAAGCTCCAATAGCTCGTGTAGAGTGAGCTATAACTCGAAAAGGAGTATTCTTCCCCTTGGAGATATAGGCCGTTATTACCGCTTGTCTAATCCATCGGCTGATGGTAGATCCCTTTGTGGCCCCTCAGCTAAAATAAATAAGGAGTCCGACTTATGAAAGGCTTGTGTGATTACATCCAAAAAATTAGGGGCCCTCTCCTTATGACTAACTGGGGCAGTACATAAGGAGGGCAAAACCACCTCTTCATTAACATGAAAAAGGGAGACCACCTTACGAAGAAAAACCTGCTTAAAACAGAACACAGCCTTGTCCTTATGCAACTCTAAGGAGGCCTAACCGATAAAGCTGCTAATTCAGAAACCCACCATACCGAAGTAATTGCCACTAGAAATATGACTTAAGTGTAATCAGTCCTAGCGATGCTTCTGCCAGTGATTCAAAGGACGGACACTGAAGGGCTGACAAAATGAAGTCCCAGACAGGCAGGCTTGCGGGGAGGACACACATGAGTGACCCCCTGCAAAACTGTTGTAATATTATTTTCAGCAATGGGTTTCTGAAAAAAGAAGATAAAGCAGTCCCTTTAGAGTGCTCAATTGGAGACCCTCATCCATACCTGTCTACAAAATGTTCAGAATTGGGTACACAGAACACTTTCTACAGGCAAAACCTAGATTCATACCAAGCGACAAATACTTGCCAGACTCTATAGTAAATCTTTGATGAAGTCTGCTTTCAGGCCTGAATCATGGTCTGGATAATTCTGGGAGATAAACCCTTCTCTGCCAAGATGGAGGTTTCAGTTACCAGGCCCCTGTGTAAGAAGATCTGAACCGCCAGGCAACCGCCAATGGTTGCCTTCCGACATCCTTACTATGTTTGAAAACCAGCTTCTCCTTGGCCAATGAGGAGCCATCAGAATGGTTGGGATGCCCTCACAAGCTATCTTTTTTAGTACATGACCCAGGAGTGGAAACGGAGAGAACGCATAGAGAATCTTGAATGCTGACCAAGGGTCATTGCATCTGCTGCTATTGCTAGTGGGTCCCTGGACCAAATTTTGGAACCTTCAGATTGTGGCGGGATGCCAAGAGATCTACATCTGGGACCCCCCCAGTGGATGCAAAGGGACTGAAAAACCCTCTGAATGAGGGACCATTTCCCTGGTGCAGGACTGTCCTGCTTAGATGATTAGTCTGCATGTTGTCCACTCCTGGTATGTGGATCGCTGAGATGCACGAAACATGCTTCTTGGCCCAAAGTAAGATCCTGCTCACCTCCTTAGGAGCTTTCCTGCTTCTGGTGCCACCCTGGTGGTTGTTCTATGCCACCTCCGTCAGGTCCGTCCTGCTCTCCCCTGCCCCCCACTGACCCTGGATTGTTTGGGACCCCATGACAACCCCCCAACCTGTTAGACTGGCATCCATAGTGACAATCTTTCATTGTATTGGAAGAAAAGATTTGCCCATCTGAAGTGGCTGAGGATTCCACTAGGTTAGTAACTGCCTTGTGGAAGGTGTCATGCAAAAGGGGCAATCCAGAGTTTCTGGGTTTTGATCTCAAACCAAAAGCAATTCCATCTGCAGGGGTCTTGTGTGTAATTGTGCAAAATGCACTGCCTTGAAGCAAGACACCATCAGGCCCAACAGACGCATTCCATGACGAATCGTCAGGTGAGGGTAGGTCAAGAGAGCCTGTATCCTGGCCTGAAGTGAGAGTCTCTTCTGTTCCGGAAGAAATACCTTGGTCTGAGTTGTGTCTAATGACATTCCCAGGAATGATATAACTCAAAGTATGATGTTTGACTTTGGATAGCTGACTATCCAGCTGAACTTTTCTAACATGGATAACACAGTCTGTGTATCCTTCAGAGCCTTCTGAAAGGATGGGGTCCTGATCAACAGATCATCTAAGCAAGGGAATATATGTATCCCCCCATTTTGCTTCGCAGTCCAGTCCAAATGCAAGAATGAAACTGGATTGCGGAGGTGCAGCCGGACCTTCTGTCTTGCAGCCCACACCCTTTGGTCAAGAGTTAAACTAATCTTTACTGATTTCCTGACGGCCTGGAGTGGAATAGGAGACAATTCTGTGAGTACTCACCTGTAGAATTGCTTTTACTTTGCATGGCACGGCCTGCTTCAAGAAGTCCTTACGTATGGGTTATTCCGCCACAAGGTGGCGCAGTGTACTGCAGAAGAGTTGTGGCTCCTCCCGGCCCCCTATAAAAACAGGAATCATAGACCTCTCCAGCGTTGACAAGCAGTTATACAAGAAGCCGGGAGATAATAAAGGTAAAATAGGTAACAAAACCCCAAATAACTTGGAAAAATCACCATAAAGAGGCAACCAAGAATAACGATAACAAGGGTGGGGTGAAGCAGGCCGTGCCATGCAAAGTAAAAGCAATTCTACAGGTGAGTACTCACAGTATTGTCTTTTTCCTATTGCATGGCATGGCCTGCTTCAAGAAGTCCTTACGTATGGGATGTCCAACAGCAGTATCCGTAAGGTAGGGTGGTATCCCCAAAAAGTAGCAACAGGCAGTTCAAACCACCACCGCCTGAAGTACTTTGCGACCAAAAGCAGCCTCAGCAGAGGCCTTAACATCAACCTTGTAAAACTTGGAAAAGGTATGAACAGAAGACCAAGTTGCGGCCTTACAAACTTGTTCAACAGAAGCTTGGTGCTGAAAAGCCCAAGAAGCACCAATAGCATGAGTGGAATGAGCAGTAACCCTAAAAGGAGGAACCTTCCCCTTAGCAGAATAAACCTGCTCCACCGCCTGACGGATCCACTTGCTGATAGTGGATTTAGCCTGGGGCAAACCCTTCCTAGGTCCAGCAGGAAGAACAAAAAATACAGTTTTGTGAGTAGTCACCTTTAAAACGGGTATTATGAGTGTGCCATACACTCCACTTCGGTCTTCATGACATCTGGGTAATCTCCAGTAGAGGGCGAACTTCTGCAGAGATGAATATGCAAAAAAGAAAGCCCCTCCCAGTCCATATATACCTGGGACCTTCCACCAATTCCCCAGTGTATAAAAGCAGTAAAGGGACCAGGAAGAACCAATTATAACCTTAACAATCAAAACCAATGGTTTTAAAGGTGAGTACTCACAAAACTGTATTATTCTAAGTGTACCGTACACTCCACTTCGATCTTCATGACATCTGGGACATCCAATAGCAGTCTCCGTCATGGGTGGGAACCAGAAACAGTAAAGAATGTACCAACTCAAACCACTGCAGCTTGCAGAACCTTACGGCCAAAAACAGCATCCGCTGAAGCCCGCATATCAACCTTGTAAAACTTGGAAAAAGTATGAACGGAAGACCAAGTAGCAGCCTTACAAACTTGTTCCACAGAAGCCTGGTGCTGAAAAGCCCAGGATGCACCAACAGCACGAGTAGAGTGCGCAGTGACCCTAAAAGGGGGAGTTCTCCCCTTAGCAGAATAGGCCCCAACAATGGCCTGACAAATCCATTTGCTAATCGTAGACTTAGCAGGCGCCAAACCTTTCCTGGGCCCGCAGGGCACCACAAAAAAAGCGTCCATCTTGCGGAAGGAAGAAGTAGTCACCAAATAGTACTTCACACAGCGAACAACATCCAAATTGTGCAGAACCCTCTCCTTGTCATTGTTAGGCTTAGGATACAAGAAAGGGAGAACAATGTCCTGATAGAGGTGGAAAGCAGACACCACCTTAGGAAGGAAATCCGCCTTAAAACGAAAAACCACCTTATCCTGGTGTCTCTCAAAGTAAGGGGCCTGAATCGACACGGCCGCCAACTCAGAGACACGCCGAACAGAGGTAATAGCCACCAAGAAAGCAACCTTCTGAGTGAGAACCAGAGCAATATCCTGTAACGGCTCAAAAGGAGGACCCTGCAGAGCCGAAAGAACCAAATTCAAATCCCAAACAGGAACTACAGCCTTCCGAGGGGGCACACATGCGCCACCGCTTGGAAAAAGGTCTTAACCAGCGGGTGTAAAGCAAAAGACCTCTGGAAGAAAACCGACAGAGCAGAAACCTGTCCTTTCAAGGTACTAAGCTGGAACCCAAGATCCAGATTATGCTGAAGAAACTCCAAAATCCTGGGTATAGAAAAAACCCTGCAAGGCAAGGCCCTAGCCTCACACCAATCAATATAGGACCTCCAAGTCCTATAGTAAATGCCAGAAGAGGAGCGCTTCCTAGCCCTAATCAGGGTCTAAACCACAGCCTCAGACAAACCTTCCTCTTTCAAGATGAAGGTTTCAGCAGCCAAGCCGTCAAAGCCAGCGTTTGTAAATTGGGGTAAAGTAGATGACCCTGAGATAGCAGGTCCGGCAGCAAGGGAAGCCGGTACTGGTGTACGGCCATCCTTACAACGTCTGCATACCAAACCCTTCTTGGCCACCTTGGAGCTACCAGAATCACTGGTTCCCCTTCTAGAACCAGTTTGCGACCTACCTTGCCCAGCATGGAGACAGGTGGAAACAGGTACAGAAAACACAGGTCCTTCCAAGCCAGTGACAAGGCATCCACTGCCAGAGACAGGGGATCCTGAGAAAGAGACACAAAGGCCGGAAGTTTGAGATTGTGCCTCGAGGCAAAGAGATCCACATCCGGAGTCCTCCACTTGTGGAAAAGATCCAGAAAAACCTCGGGGTTGAGAGACCACTCTCCGTGGCGAGAGGATCTCCTGCTCAGGGAATCCGCCTCCGTGTTCTCCACTCCCGGAATGTAGACTGCCGAAAGGCAAGGAACATTGCTCTCCGCCCAGTGCAGGATCAGAGATACTTCCCTGAGGGCACTCCTGCTGCAAGTCCCTCCTTGGTGATTTATGTAAGCCACTGCCGTTCGGTTGTCCGAACGAACCTGAACTGGAAGACCCCGTAAATGTGGGGTCAGCCGAGCTAGAACCAGTCGAATGTCTCTGAGCTCCAATACATTGATGGGGGTGTGAGCTTCCTGGGGACCCCACACCCCGCTGAACTGATGACTCTTCCAATAACCTCTCCGGCCCGACAGGCTGGCATCCGTGGTAACCGTCTCCCAACAAGGGACCAGAAAGGATCTGCCCTTCACCAGATTGCTCGAGTCCAGCCACCACCGAAAGGACTGCCGAACCCTGGGAGACATCCTGAAAGGTTGATCCAATGACTGTGGACACCTGTCCCAATACGTCAAAAGGTGAAGTTGAAGAGATCTCATGTGAAACTGTGCAAACGGCACCGCCTCGAAGGAGGATACCATCAATCCCACCAGTTTCATCCCCTGTCGGATAGAGGGACAAGGACTGGTATCCAGATTCATGCCCAGAAATGAAATCACACGAGACGGGGAAGAGAGAAGACTTGGTGCGGTTGATCACCCACCCGAACCTCTCCAGGGTCGACACCACCTGGTGGGTGTTCAGTTCCGCCTGGATGATCAACAGATCGTCCAGATAAGGCACAATGCGAATGCCCTGAGATCTGAGCAGAGCCATTATGCCCGCCAAAACCTTGGTGAAGACCCCCGTTGCCGAGGTCAGACCGAAGGGAAGAGCTACAAACTGATAATGTTGATCCTCCACCGCAAATCAGAGGAATCTCTGATGTGCCCGAAAAATCGGAACATGCAGATACGCATCCTTGATGTCTATGGATGTCATAAAATCCCCTTGGCGAAGGGAATTGATAGCCGAGCGCAGAGTCTCCATGCAGAACTTTTTGGCTCTGAGAAATCTGTTGAGAACCTTGAGATCTAGAATGGGTCTCACCGAACCCTGGGAACCGTGAAAAGGTTGGAGTAGAAACCCCTGCCTCTCTCCGACAGAGGCACCGGGCATAAAACCCCCATGTCCAGAAGGTTTTTTCTTTTTTTTAATGCTAACAGGAGCCCCTGTACAGCCTGAGGGTCCGAGGACACCCGAGACCTTAAGAATCTTGGGGGCGGCCAGAACTCGAACTCCAGTTTGTACCCGGAGACCACTTCCAAGATCCAATTGTCTGTGACCTCTCGGGCCCAGACCTGGAAGAAGAGCTGCAGCCGTCCCCCCACCCTTGCGGGTGCCCCTTCATTGCTGAGCCGGGTTTAACGGCAGGCTTGGGCTTGGAACCCCAGGCAGCCGCGGGACGTGCCCGACCTCTGCCTCTGTTCCAGGACGAGCCTCTGACACCTGAGAAGGCCAAACCCCTAGACGCTCTGGCCCCTCGAAAGGAAGGAATGAACGAGCCCGCCCCCCGAAAGGGACGGCGCTGTTTCCTCCACTGAGGAAACTTACCTCCTTTGGCAACAGCATCCAATTTATCTCCAAACAGCCGCAAACCCAAGAAGGGAAGAGCTGTGAGCGACTTCTTGGCTCCAACGTCCGCTGTCCACTGGCGGAGCCAGACCAATCTGCGCATAGCCACCAGTAAGGCTGACGTCCTACTACACACGACAATAGAGTCTTCCATCGCAGCCATGAGAAAATCCATGAACAATTCGCACTTCTTAAGGATAGCGAACTCAGCGCCAGCTGGATCAAACTGAGCATTATTCAGCCAGTCCCTGATAAGAGACCTGGTAGCAAGCGACACCAGGGCCGATGCACTAACAGGCCGCAGGGCCGAGGCCACGATGGTAAATGCGTGGCACGCCATCTGATCAAGGCGCTTATCCTCGCCATCCTTAAGGGAGGTGGCGTCAGGGATGTTCAGCACAGAAGAGTTGGTCAAACCTAAAACAGGCGCGTCGACCTCGGGAGGAGAAGACCAGCGCTTAACCGCCTCCACCGGAAAAGGATATTTCTTATCCCATCCCTGAGGCACACCAGGAAGCCGACTGGGCCTCTCCCATTCTCTAAGGATCAGCGCATCAAAATAATCCTGGGTAGGGAATTCCAGACGGGGCTTGCAGGCCCCCAAAAATTCCCCCTCCTTAAGAGGGGGCGCCGCAGGCGGTTCAATATCCAACACCTCCAATAAATGTGACAAAACAGTGGCTGTATCTACGGCATCCCCCAGCGCTTGCCCGACATTGGAATTCCCAGACTGAACATAATCAGCCTCTGAATCCTGATACAATTCCCCCCTCCTCTAACGGGGAATAATCGGACAAATCAGCGGACTCGTCGTCAACATCCCACAAGGGCTGGGCCGATGACAAATGTCTCTTTTTAGTCTGGGCCATCTTGCCCACCGTGCTAGCAATCATTTTCTCGATGCTGGCCAACCTAGCCCAAACATGAGAAAGCGACTCCCCACTGGTACCAATGTCACTTGGGGTACGGATAAGGTGGGGAGGGGAAGGCGATGAAGCAGGAGGAGCCGACCCAGAAGGCTGGGTACCAGACTGCCGCGTTATGGCCTTTTGTGCGCATGGTATACAGATCAGCACATTCTCCCCCGTAAGGGATACCCCGCACCCCACACATGGCCCGGATTGTCCCAGAGGGATCCCGAGCCCAGTATCCTGCGGAGCCTCCATATGGTGAATTTTTGTGGTCAGTCGCAAGACCGCAGGGAATTACGCACAAGCAACCCGGGATGCCCCTTAAAAGTCCCGGTGGGAGGATTGTAGGTGGACAATTTTTCACTAGGGACCCCAGGACCAGGAGGGACCCCTTAATATGCACATATAGAGGGCAACCTGTGACACACAAAACAAGCAACATAAGAGCAGAGCTGTGTAAAAATAACCTTACATGTAAAAAAACCACAGCATTTGATCTTGCAGCCACACAAAATGTAAATATATAGGTATATATATATATAGGCAGCCAGCCAGCCAGACAGTGCAATTAAGGCACACACACACGTTTGAGACCAGTGGGGGCCCCCGCTAAATAGGGGCCCCCACACACACACAAGCTAAGGAGATGGCCATTGGGCCCTTACCACACCGATTGCTATGCGGCCTGCCAGAGAAGATGGCCCCCATGCAGCCTCGTGCCTGAGGAGGGAGAGCAGGGGGAGGGCGGGCCAGCGCAGAACACGTGTTTGCCGAGGCCACGCCCCCTCCCAATCGCGCCAAATAAGGGGGCGGGGCTACCGCGGCCACGCCGAGAGCCCGGCCCCGCCCCCTTCCCGAACGCAGCCTGAGGGGGAGAAGCTCCCCCAGGCTGCAATCAGTCCCTGGTAAGCCAGTAAGGCAGCAAACACTCACACACACACACACAGTAAAACACTCAGCACACAGGGACTGGGGAAAATGAAATATCGGCCAGGCAACACCCCCCCCCCCGGAGGGGAATAAGGGACCCGGAAGGGGGGAATCCTGCCAGGAGCCGGCCATAAGCCTAACGGGATGGGGCATCCCACACCAGGATCACCAAGAAACCTGGAAAACTGCCTACCCCATAGTGAGGTCTCACGGTGGAGCAGTGCTCCTGCTGCACCCTTAGGGTGCTCCTACCTTCACCAGGACCCGCAGCCTAAGCTGGGAGGCTCAATATAGGGCAATTTAGAAGGGTCCTGGCAGTAATAGGGATAATAGAAGGCCGAGTGTGAGCCCGGCTTACCTGTAAGTAAAGAAGTCTTCATCTTCTGTCTTGTCGCCTTCCCTGCAGAGAAGGAACTGGGGAATTGGTGGGAGGTCCCAGGTATATATGGACCGGGAGGGGCTTTCTTTTTTGCATATTCACCTCTGCAGAAGTTCGCCCTCTACTGGAGATTACCCAGATGTCATGAAGACCGAAGTGGAGTGTATGGCACACTTAGAATAGAGCATCAGATTTCCGGAAAGACTCAGTAGCAACCAAATAAAACTTCAGAGCCCCTGACAACATCCAGAGAATGAAGGGTCCGCGCCTTGGAATTAACAGGGTTAGGACACAAAGAAGGCAAAACAATGTCCTGATTGAGATGAAAAGCAGACACAACCTTAGGTAAGAAATCCGGCTTAAGCCGAAACACCACCTTATCCTGATGCCGCTCAAAATAAGGGGGTTTGATGGAAAGCGCCGCCAGCTCAGAAACTCGCCTGACTGAAGTAATAGCCACCAAAAAGGCCACCTTAAGAGTCAGAATGGGCAACGCAGCCCCACAGATAGGCTCAAAGGGAGGACCCTGCAGAGCAGACAATACCAGATTCAAGTCCCCAAACCGGTAGCATAGGCTTACGTGGCGGACGCACATGAGTAACTCCCTGGAAAAGAGTCTTAACCAACCGGTGATTGGCAAAGGATCTTTGGAAAAAAATTGCCAGAGCTGACACCTGTCCCTTGAGGGTACCAAGTTTAAGGCCCGAATCCAAACCATGTTGCAAAAATTCCAGAATCCTGGGGATAGAAAACACCCGACAAGGAAGAGACTTGGACTCACACCAGGCAATGTAAGCATGCCAGACCCTGTAGTAGATAAAGGACGGGGACTTCTTCCTAGCCCGAATCATAGTATCAACAACAGAGGCCGTCAACCCCTTATCCATTAAGATGGAGGTCTCAGCAGCCAAGCCATTAAAGCCAGTGTTTGTAAATTGGGATGGCACAGCTGTCCCTGAGTGAGAATATCTGGATCCTTGGGCAATCTACTGCCAACTGCACAACGTCTGCGAACCACAGGTACCCCCTCCTGGGCTATCTTGCGCAGCACCCTGCCCAGCAGAGGAAAAGGAGGGAACACATAGAGGAGCCGAAAGTCCTTCCAAGGTATTGCTAGCGCATCCGTGGCGAAGGTCAGAGGATCCTGCGACAGAGAGACAAATCTGGGACGCTTGTGAATGTGACGGGACGCAAACAGGTCCACATTCGACTGACCCCAGCGGTGACACAGGGAGAGAAATACCTGGTTGCCGAGGGACCATTCCCCCAGCCGAGACATCCCCCTGCTCAGGAAATCTGCCTCCTGGTTCTCCACCCCCAGAATGTAAACCGCTGAGATGCAAGGGACATTCTCAGTATCAGGGACACTTCCTTGAAGGCTCGTTTGCTCTGAGTCCCTCTCTGATGATTGATGTAGGCTGGTTGTCCGAGCGGATCTAAACAGCCCGACCCCGAAGGTGTGTGGTCAGCTGAGAAAGAACCAACCTGATCGCCCTCAGTTCCAGGACATCGATGGGAGCATTGGCCTCCTGGGTGCCCCACTGACCCTGAGACTTCCAAAAGCCCCTCCAACCAGTCAGACTGGCATCTGTGGTGACAGTCTCCCAGCACGGAGGCAGAAAGGTCTTGCCCACTAGAAGATTCCTTGAGTCCAGCCACCACGAGAGGGACTGTCTGGCCAGAGGGGACAGAGCAAATTCCTGATCCAGGGACACAGGGTCCCGATCCCAAACTGACAAGAGATGCAACTGAAGAGGTCTCATGTGAAACTGAGCAAAGGGGACCGCCTCGAAGCAGGACACCATCAGACCCACTAACTGCATCCCCTGCCGGATGGAGGGATGGGGACACAAGAGCAGAGCCCGGACCTGCTTCTGAAGGCCCTCCACTTTCTGCTGAGGCAGGAACACCTTGACCTGAGATGTATCCAGAGTCATGCCCAGAAGAGTTGGGAAAGTTAATCACCCAGCCGAAGGACTCGAGAGTGGAGGTCACCACCTGGGTGTCCTGCTCGGCCTGATGAAGAGACTGAGCTGCAATCAGAATGTCGTCCAGGTAAGGAAGGATGCGAATGCCCTGATTCCACAACAGAGCCATCACGCCCGCCAGCACCTTGGTGAACACCTGAGGCGCCGAGGTGATACCGAAAGGTAAATCCATAAACTGGTAATGCTGGTCCTCTAGAGCAAACGTCAGGAATCTCTGATGACCTGGAAAGATAGGCACATGAAGATAGGCATCCTTGATGTCCACGGTGGTCATGAAGTCGCCCGGGCGAAGGGTACCGACAGCCGAGCGTAGCGTCTCCATGCGGAAGTGCTTGAACCTGACAAACTTGTTGAGCCCCTTCAAGTCCAGGATGGGCCTCAGAGACCCATCCTTCTTGGGAACCGTGAAAAGATTGGAGTAGAATCCCTGACCCGTTCCTGGGAAGGCACCAGGCAAACAACTCCTGACTCCAATAGACGTTGAACCGCAAGGCGCAAACCCTGAGCTAACAGAGGGTTTTGAGACATCCGGGATCTGATGAATCTTGGGGGCAGCCAGGCTGCAAACTCGGAGGACACCACCTCCTGAATCCACCGGTCTGAGACGCGGAGCCTCCAGATGTGAGCAAAGAGCCGAAGCCATGCCCCCACCCGGATGGGTGAGGGTGCCTCCTCATGCCTTGGGAGGGGGTTTGGGCTTGGAACCCCATGAGAGACCGGGCCGACCACGGGATCTGCCACGTCCCCAAGAATCTCTGCGGCTACCCGAGAAGAGGGAGCCACGACCTCCTCTGGGAGCACGAAAGGAGGGGAGGGAAGCGGAGGGCCCCCAAAAAGGCCGAGGCTGCCTCCTACACTGAGGTAGCCTACCATCCTTGGCTAGAACATCCAGACGCTCTCCAAAGAGCTGCAGCCCTGCAAAGGGGAGCCCAGTGAGAGCCTTCTTAGCAGCAGCGTTTGCTGTACACTGACGCAACCAAACAGAGCTGCGCATAGCCACCAAAAGTGCAGAGGCCCTACCACCCAGCTGTACAGCATCATCCATGGCAGTAAAGATAAAGGCAACAAAATCAGAGCAAAGCAAGAGGGCCCTATAATCATCCCCCCCCCCTACCAGCCGTTAGCGCCATCACAGAGACGCTTGAGCTGTTTCTTAAGGGCAATAGCTGTAATGGCAGCAGCGCAGACCAGACGCAGCCCAGCCCCCACACAAGTAAAGCATGGCAGGTCAACTGATCCAAACGCCAGTCCTCGCTGTCCCGCAGTGTAGTAGTGTCAGGGGAAGGCATGACCGATGTGTTGGACAGCCCTAGAACGGGAGCGTCCACCTCAAGGGGACATGACCACCGCTTGACCAGGTCAGCAGGAAAGGGAAACCTGTTATCCAACCCTTTGGGCATCGCGGGCAATCTATTAGGACGTTCCCACTCTTTGAGCACCATAGAAGTGAAATGGCCCTGCTCAGGGAACTGCAGATGCTGCTTATCAGGACGAAAAAGCTCACCCTGCTTCCTCTTAGCCAGCTCAGGGGGGACAATGTGCAAAATTTAAAAAATGTGAGACAACAGACTATCAGTGTCCTTAGGGAACCACGATTCCTCCCTGGACGCAGACCCAGGGCCACTGTCGTAACCCTCCTGCTGGTCCCCAGAGGAGTCAGAGTCCTGGAAAAGCTCCCCCTCCTCTAGGGAGTAACGGCCACCAAAAGCATAATTTCCCTCATACTCCTCAGGAAAGAGGGAGGGCGTGGGAGCCAGGTGCCGCGTGCTTGCCATGGGCCCTCCTTGGAACAGGTCTGGCAAGCTGCCTTTTAATGCTGGCCACACGGAGTGCCAGATCAGATTGTGACCCCCTGCTAATATCCCCCTTACTGGGGGTTAAATGCAGGTGCGGAGGGGTAGGCGATGCCGAAGGTGGCGCAGAACTGGGAAGAGAAGTGGGCAGCCCAGCCTAGGCCGCAATGATACCTTGGGCGCACGGCACGCACACCGCGGCACTGTTACTTAAAGGGGATGCCCCATACATGGCAAACAGCCGGGATTGCCCCGAAGGACCCCCGAGCACGCTATCCCCAGAAGCCTCCATATGGTGATTAACACAGGCGCAATAGGCCAGCACAGGGTAAGGGCTAACAAAAAATCCACCCGGGATTCCCCCCCAAGGGATGTCCCCAGAATCCAGTAAGTGGAAGATGAGGGGGAGTAAGGAGTAGGACCGGGAGAAACCGCAACCCACAGGTGTCCCGCCTGAAAGACATGAGCAACATGCAAATAAGCATCCTGCAGCACATGCCCCAAGGAAAACAAAACCCCCAAAGGGGAATCACAGACCAAGTAGACCGAAGGATCGCCAAGCCGCCAGACAACAGAAGGAAGCAATACGGGAAGAAATAACCGCCGCAGCCAAGGGAGGAAGAGGGGTCCCAGACGCGCAGCAGACACAAAATGGCGCCGGCAGGAGCACCTCGAGGGACGGGCCGCGGGGAGACGACGAGATACGCGTCATCCCCCAGCCCCGCCCCCCCCAAAGAGCGTAAAAACAGCGCTCACGTGACCGCGCCGGCGCCATCACAAATAACGCCTCACAGTTATAGCGCCGCCCGCCGCGGAGCGTAGTACACAGTTAAAAACGGTTAAAACACTAGCGAGCAGGCAGCGGCGAGAACCAGGCCAGAGATGGGGGGGGGGACCCCAGAAACCAGAGAAAAAGGCACACAGTCATGGCCGGCTACCCTTTGTGGTACAGGGTCTGCGGTTTGGAGCTGTGCTCCTTGAGCACCTGACCCTAGTGCTCCTCTACCCTCACCCGATCCGTCAGCCAAGGCTGGGAGGCACAGAGGGTCCAGAAACGGGTGGAAATAGACATGCAGGGCCGCAGGCTTGTTTGCCCTGCTCACCTGCGCAATATAAGAGCCATCTTCTATCTTCGCAGTGTCACTGCAGAGAAAACACTGGAGAGGTCTATGGTGATTCCTGTTTTTATATGGGGCCGGGAGGAGCCACAACTCTTCTGCAGTACACTGCACCACCTTGTAGCGGAATAACCCATACGTAAGGACTTCTTGAAGCAGGCCGTGCCATGAAATAGGAAAATAATAGCTGTCTTTAGGGCTTTGGGAACACAGTATAAAAAACCTTGACTTTCATTTACAGAGATTTTAAACCTATGTAAATCTATGGAGGAATTAGTTTTGTCTTAATAAAATAATGAATTCAACAGATTGTTTTATTAGAAACCATTCATATATTTCAACTTTCAATAAACATTTGAAGTGCATAACAATAAATAGCATTCATAACTTACTAGACTTTTAACAAAGCTTCTTCATGTCACGGTTATTCTACCAACGGCTCTGCAGTTAACCTACTAAAATGACAAACCCTGTATATAATAAATGCGCAAAATATTGCTCTATAGCATTATTTTGAAAATAATATAAAAATAAGTTTTATATTACAATTTAAACTTGGCTTGTAAAATGTCAACATAATACAGCCTTGAATCTACAAACAGAAAACATACAAACTTTCTTTTTCAATATACTAGTTTATTTTTTAACCAAACTATGAGCGATGTGCAAATAAAAAATTGTCAGTTGCAAAGAAACAGAAAGTACAAAACTTTTTCCTATGTATGGTAAAAAGCTTAAAACAGATGAATTTCCTTTACAGGCTGGAAAAGCCATTTTGTTTAGTTGTTCCTAATACCAAAAATGGCACCTCTGGCCAATATAAATAGTTATCTACGCCATGTCGGTAGAGTTCTGCCCTCCACGCGCATGAGTTGAGCCAAGCTGAAAAGGCATTTACATTGCAACCGGCTCTTTCAACAAAACAAAAGAGCTAAATGGATACGTTAATCAGACCTAAAGAGTGATAGCGCTATGATATGTGCAGGCCCTCTAAGCACCCAGAGATATTCAGTTACTAACTTGGCAAACTCCAAGGGTTTTTCTAGATACACAGAGAAACTTGAATGATCTTATTTAATAAGGTACACCAGAAAAGCCACCAGCCAATCAGAGTGCAGCTTTACAATTGCTTTTGTTTTTGGATATTGCATTAAAGGAACCAAAACCATCATGCGCTGTATGTATTAAAATATGATTTAGGAACTAAAAGTGTTTTATTGCAGTCCATTGTCATCTTAATTGCAGCAGGGTAACCCACTATAGGACGCCCCGGGGGCAGGCTGGTGGGTGCGGGGTGTTTGATCCACCTTCATACACCAGAAAAATTGGAGATACACAATTGTGCCTGACCCCAAAGAGAAAAGTGGATTTATGGTTATATGGAGAAATGGTGATTTAACTAGTGAGCAGCTGTGACTGCTTTTGTTTTGAACAGTATTATTTTTACATTAATAAGTAGATCCCTTCCCTCTTTGGATGTGGGTACATGTATTCTTCAAAGATGGGCGTGATACCGCCCACTGTCTAAAGAGGAAAATGGGAATTTTATATTTATTGCCACGTGGACAGCATGGGATCTAAACTATTGTGTAACAGTGTAAGACTATCATCCAGCTGTCTAAAGGCCAAAACATCAAGTTCATTAAGTTTAAGCTGACCAGATGTCCCATTTTTAGACATTTTGTCCCACCGCCCCCCCCAAAAAAACTCTGTGGACACCTTGCTGAAATTATGGTGGAGACTGTCCCACGGAATGCAGGATATCTGGTTGGTTTACTACTTTACTACCAAATGGTGGTACTGGAATGGTACAGGATTGTCTAGACATTGGCCACCGGCATCTTTTATGGACTGAAGATCCCCGCAGCATGTGTTGGGTTGTAGGTCTACACATGAGTAGCATAGAATGCTTTGGATATTTGTTCCTTAAAAGCCTTTCAATTAGCCACACCCCACCACTCAAGAAATAGTTTAAGCTGTTCCACTTTGAGGCCAATGGTTAGCTTAATGAAGTTGTCACTTTCTAAATAAGTAAGTTTTAGGGCACACAGACTCCAAACATATGTTAGGAAAATTAACAATTTTGTATTCTAGTATTTTGCTTCATTATGTTAGGAAAGCAGTTAGAGAGCTCAATTGTTTAAACTCAGCCTCTTCTTGTGGCAGGAGAAACTGAAAAATGTTCTGCCTGCAAGACCTTACCAAGACCTTCTGTATTCTTAGCTGTGCAGAAAACAACTAAGGAAACGATTGTACACGCTAAGAGCAGGGTAGACCAAGAAAGACTCTAGGCTAAAGTTCAGCTTCCCGGTATTTTCATATATGAAAATTGTGTCTTCCATATGATGTTCTTTGACTCCTACCACACTGCCATAGCAAGCTGAAGCCGCTCCTGCTCTTATGAATGTTTTTACCAGTTGGACATCTTGTATATGTCAGGAACCTCTTTCAATATCAAGATATTGAAATATGCAGGCCAATCTGAACAGTACACTTACAGAGTTAATAAACACAAAAAACAGACAGACACTCACCTTCTATCTCTTGCAACAGTTCCTGACTGGTCTGCTTCATGTGCTGTCCTGCTTCTCATGTCAATCACACAGCAGTGTCCATTCATTGCGATAGAGGGGCGTGACAGGCACACCACTCCATTGCAAAGAATGGATGGCATACAGTGACTGGTGGAGTTATGACTTACAGTGAGTACATCCTCTTACTGTTCTCAGAAACAGGGAGGTTACCGAGCAGCAGACTGGGCTGAAGTTGCTGAGCTTAACATTCTACAAAAGGAGCAGTGATTTAAAGAAACTCACAGCAACCTGTCACAGAATTAGTTCAATACTAATGGCCTATATTAATAAATAAGCCCTTATACGGTAACCCATCAGAAAGGGCTACATTGTTGATGTACTTTTAACAGTAAACTAAAAGGCTTATAAGTCAACTCTGCCTGTACCCAAAATACTCATCCAAACAAGCAAAAGACTTTGGAGTGGTTATGTGTCCTGTCTCTGACGGCCATATGAGCAAGTTTTATGGGGATAAATGCTATGAACAATGCAGTAGGCCAAGGAGTCTCAAAGATGAAGTGCAAAGCATCAGGTAGACCAGTCATTCGATGACGCGCTAAGTTTTGTAGAAATGTAATAAGTCCAGAAGTGGTATTAATCATGAATCATTTATGGGGCTGCTATAGCTATTCTTCCAAAAATGTCTAGCTGACATGCTGTCCAACACGTATTAAGGGACATTTCAGGCAAAGGGTTAAATGATGCCTGCTTTCTGTTTGCCCCAGGGTGGCTGGCATTCCCTGATAAATACTACTGAACTAGCTCCCTTCTGCTGACACATCATTCTTAGTCCCTTCAGTAAAAATACCTAAAAATACCTAAAAAATACATAAAAAATCTGTGATTACTCACCTGTAGAATTGGTATTATATGTATACAGCACGTCCTGTTCCAGAACATATTCCTTACACTTGGGATATACTCCAGTAGATGGCGCTGGACTGCAGAGACAGAAAAGTGGCTACTCCCGGCCCCATATATACCCGGGACCTACCACAAAATCCCCAGTATTGAAAAGCAGTTAGCAAGAGACCGGGAGAACTATAACCATTAAATGAAAATTTGAACATAAGAACTATCACCATAAAGAGGTAACTAAAGATAATGATAACAAGGGTGGGGTGGGACAGGACGTGCTGTATACATATAATTCTACAGGTGAGTAATCACAGAATTGTATTATTCTAAGTATACAGCACGTCCTGTTCCGGAAGATATTCCTTACACTTGGGACATCCAATAGCAGTGTTCGTAAGGTAGGGTGGGATCCCCAAAAGTAACAGCAGACAGTTTAAACCACTGCCGCCTGCAGAACCTTGCGGCCAAAAGCAGCATCAGCTGAGGCCCTAACATCAACCTTGTAAAACTTTGAAAAAGTATGAACAGAAGACCAAGTAGCGGCCTTGCAAACCTGTTCAACAGAAGCTTGGTGCTGAAAAGCCCAAGAGGCACCAATAGCACAAATAGAAGACGGAAGCACAAAAAGAGCATCAGTCTTCCTGAAGGATTCAGTAGCCACCAAATAGAACTTCAGAGTTCTGACTACGTCCAAAGAATGCAAAACCCTTTCCTTAGGGTTACTGGGATTAGGACACAGAGAAGGCAAAACAATGTCCTGATTGAGATGAAATGCAGGAACAACCTTAGGCAGAAAATCTGGCTTAACATGAAACACCACCTTGTCCTGGTGTCTCTCAAAATAAGGAGGCTTGATGGAAAGCGCCGCCAACTCAGAAACACGCCTAACAGAAGTGATAGCCACCAAAAAGACCACCTTAAGCGTGAGAATGGACAAAGGAGCCCCTTGCAAGGGCTCAAAGGGAGACCCCTGCAGGGCAGATAAGACCAAGTTCAAGTCCCCGACTGGTAACATAGGCTTACGTGGGGGACGCACGTGAGTAACTCCCTGGAAAAAGGTCTTAACCAGGGGATGCTGAGCAAAGGATCTTTGGAAAAAAATTGCAAAAGCAGACACATGGCCTTTCAGAGTACTGAGCTGAAGGCCCATATCCAAACCATGTTGGAGAAACTCCAGAATCCTAGGAGTAGAAAACACACGACAGGGAAGCGAGTGGGACTCACACCAGTCAATGTAAGTACACCAAACCCTGTAATAGATGGAAGAAGAGGACCTCTTCCTAGCCCTGATCATGGTATTCACCACCGAGGCAGGCAGCCCTTTTTCCATCAAGATGGAGGTTTCAACAGCCAGGCCGTCAAAGCCAGCGTTTGTAAATTGGGGTGGCGTAGGTGTCCCTGAGTGAGCAGATCTGGAACCCGTGGAAGGGCATACTGATCTACTGCCAACTGCACGATGTCTGCGAACCACACTCTTCTTGGCCAACAGGGGGCAACCAGGATGGTTGGCACCCCTTCCTGAACTATCTTGCGCAGCACCCTGCCCAGCAGTGGAAAAGGCACCTGAACCCCGAAAGGACCAGGGCTGCCTTCTACGCTAAGGTAATTTGCCACCTTTAGCAAACAAGTCCAAACGTTCCCCAAAGAGGCGCAGCCCCTTGAAGGGAAAACCAGTGAGGGCCTTTTGGGCAGCATTGTCAGCTGCCCACTGGCGCAGCCAGACCGAGCGGCGTATAGCCACCAACAAGGCAGAAGCCCTGCCACACATTCTACTGGTATCATCCAGGGCAGAGAGAACATATGCAACAAATTCCAACGCAGAAGAGCTCTATACTCTTCACTACCAGCATCATCAGGGGCCCCATATGAGAGACCCCTGAGCAGGCTTTTAATAGCAACAGCCATGATAGCAGAGGCACAGACCGGACGGAGCGCAGTACCAACACAGGCAAAGGCATGGCTAGCCAGCTGATCCATGCGCCTGTCTTCCCCATCTCTCAATGTATTAGTGTCAGGGGAATGCATGACAGTTGTGTTAGACAACCCCAGAACTGGTGCATCCACCTCTGGAGGACATGACCAACGTTTAACCTTTTCAGCAGGGAAGGGATACCTCTTATCTCAACTCTTTGGTACCCCGGGAAGCCGGCTAGGCCGTTCCCACTCCTTGAGAATCAGATTATTAAAGTGAGTTTGTTCAGGAAACTCCAAACGTGGCTTAACAGTATGAAACAGCTCCCCCTGCTGCTGCGGGGCGCCGCCGCTTAGCAGGAGCCTTACGCGGACCAGAACCAGCAATATGCCTTTTAATGCTGGCTACCCTAGTAGCCAAATCTGGTTGAGACTCCCCACTGGTATGCACCTCACTGGGAGTCAGGTGTAAGTGTGGGGGGGTAGGCGAAGCAAGAGGGGGCACAGCACTAGGCCCAGCCGCAGGTAGACCAAACTGCAGGGCAAGTACCTGCTGGGCGCAGGGTACACACACCCTAACATCATCACTTATAGGGGTTACCCCACACACCACACACAACCGGGCTTGTTCCGAAGGAACCCCAAGCACATTATCCTGAGAAGCCTCCATATGGTGATTATCACAGCACAACAGGCCAATAGGGATTGACGCTAGTAAAAGCAACCCGGGATGCCCCAATAACCCGCTAGGGAAGTGGGAGTAATGGTATGTAATAGCCCTCTAATAAGAGTTAACACTAAATAGAGGGGATAGGACCGGGAGAAACCACAAAGTTTGACCCACCTGCAAGACATAAGCAAAAGATTCCATAAGCGATATGCAATACAGAAATGTACATAAAAAAATCAGCCCGCAGGGGCACTTACGGACCGCGATAGTGAGACGCCAGGCACACGCAGCAGAGAATTAAAATGGCGCCCGCATATACCTCAAGGGGCGGGCCGCGGAGACAGTGATGCAAAATGCGTCAGCTGCAAGGCCCACCCCCCCCGCGAAAACGCACCCACCTGACAAGACCAGCCAATGATGGCGCAGGAGCGCCTGAGGCGATGTCGCCGCCGACGGGAGGAGCCACTTTTCTGTCTCTGCAGTCCAGCGCCATCTACTGGAGTATATCCCAAGTGTAAGGAATATCTTCTGGAACAGGACGTGCTGAGTTCTGAGGGACTTTTACATTGAGACATTCATAGATGAGTCATGCTCTGCTGCCAAAGAGGTCCTGAAGAGGGGATAGGGTTCACTAGAGCTGATTAAAAAATATAAAGTAGGCTAGTTTAAACATTTGCCTTTAATGCTTAGCCCACTTATTACCTGGCCTAGAAGTGCATTAAAGAAATAAGGAGCTCTATTTCCAGGCTTGAACAGTTTCTGCGCAGTGGATCATTAGCTGGGTGGAGCAGTGTGTCAGTCAGGTAATGACAGTCTCCTCTGTCCTCCCCCGATATGTTTACATTAAAGTGGACCACAAGACTATATGTGGCCCACTTAGAATGTTTCCTAGATGGGTCCCTGTTAGGATTCGGATGAGGAAATTGGGATGCCCCCTAGGGAGCATTCTAAGTGGGCAAAGGATCCATTTAGACTTTTGGACCACTTTAAGTGATAACAGTATAATTTGTGAAAGATATTTTCACTGAATAGTAAATTGTTTAAAATTCAATGCTCTTGATATAATTTTCCCACAAAAAAAGAAAAAATGACCTTCATCATACAATAGTAAAATCCATATAGCTGGCAGTATATGAGGACAGACATTTGCATAGCAACTCTAACTATACAGATACAGGTTAGTATACATCAATATTATTGACAAACCTTTACAGCTTTTGTGCAATGTGCAAATTAAGCCACTTCTTCAGAGCAAAGGATACACATCCCAGACCATAACCGATACTTTGACCTGTTTATATAGGTTCATGTGTCTGGCTCTCAGGAAACCTGAATGATATTACACAATGTATAGTATACTTACCTGAACCCTATGGCCACATCCTGATGATGATGGACAGGATCCTCTGCTTGTGGGGTCACGCCATTGCCTGCAATGCTTTAGCTGGCACATCTCATTGGATGGGCATCTAGAGCAGACAGATGGCCAGCTACTTCTGCCAAGCCGACACTGCTGCCTTAAGACAGGAAAGAACTTGGAAAGAGGACATTCTGGATCCTAAACTGAAAGTTGGCGCTATAGGCCCCGCAAGGTGGGAATAAGTATAGGTTCTCAAACACAAATGTACAGGACACAAAACATATGGAGACATTGCAGTGGAGGGGGTGTGCTGAAGCCTGACATGCCCACTCAATTGTAGTGAATGGAGAGGGAGTGGCCTTGTCCATGTGATTGATGGTGGGGGCCACAAGCCAGACAGAGAAACTCTAGTCCCAGTCCCTGTGCTTTGATTCAGCGATCAGGTGAGTTACTGAGTATAACTGACATAATCTCACAATGCACAGTGGCAGGAGACTTCCTCTTTGTAGGTGGCAGCTCCATGAGATGCCATTTTATTTTTTTTTTTAATTGACTACAGCAGAGTTACAATATGTGCAGCAATCTGAATTGCCCTGGGGAGGGCTGCATATGAGCTAACTTTTCTAACTGTTCTGATTGTTGATTCCGAGCTCGCCCCACACCCTCTCTTCCCACGTCACCCTGGGGCTGAAATGCATTCACTGGCAGGCTGGGTCCCGCCCACCATCAGTCACAAGGGCATGGCCAATCCCTTCTCATTCGCTACAATGAAGTGTCAGGCCTTGTAATGAATGCTGAGGGCATGGCAGCACTCTTTGACAGATAGGACGCCATCAAACCAGACCACATGTATTGGCCCTGCATGGTGCAGGATGCGATGGCTGCGGCAGGGGCACATGACTCATCACTGTGATCTCGTGTTACTGGGGTTATTTACTAATTTACTAGTGTCAATAGCCTCTCCACCAGCTCACTTGCCGAACATTCTGTGTTAGGCGCTAAAAAGTTGCTTATTAATACAAGCACACTGCACCATGACCTGAATAAATGACAACATTCACAGACAGGACGGGGGGGGGGGTTATTTAATGCAATGTTGAGACCCTACCATCTTATTGGCAAGCCTCTCCTTACTATATTAAACAACCCATAGAGAAGTGTACATTTATGGAAAATATCACTACCTTGCTGGAAAAAGTTTGCACCTCTCAAACATCTCCCTCTAATAAACCAATCTGAAGCAGGAGTGTTGAAATGGTGAGGCTCTTGAATCTTTAATGAAAACCAATAAACTAAGGCAGAAAGGCTTTTTTAATATGATGAATAGGCTCTCAACATTTAAATCAAAACCTATTTTCCTGGATTCATTTGAGGCCACAAGCAATTATAGTGAAACAATGAACCTGATTGGTTTCTTCATAGAAATACGCTATGTTGGCCTGCAGTTTGTAAAATGAAAACAATCTTTAAATCTTCCCTTTGTCCAGAATAATTTACTTCTATTTTGCATAGCGGAGGAGCAAAGTGCAGGCAAAGTGACTTGTATTAATCATCATTTTCAACCTTAGACGACTTGTCAACTGGTTGTTCGCTCAGCAAGCAACTAACCATACAAATCTTCTGCAACTGAGCAACTGTGTTCAGAGGCCAAAGATTTGTTGGTCAATTGGTCGCTAGAGCAACCGCTTGTTCTCATAGCAAAACGATTTTTAGGGCGACTTCTGTTTACACACTCCAACCAGCAATGAACAAGAAATTTTTGGTCAGCTAAAACAATAAGACGGCCTATCGATTAATCGGTTCTCATTCATTGCTCGATTGCAGCAATTATCACTAAATTGAGATTGCTTTAACGATTTCTCGCTCAATAATCACTCCGTGTAAGCAGGCCATAAATGCACAAGAGGAACAACTGTCTAAGGTATAACAGAGTTATGGGTGGACACAAGGAACATGTAGCTGACATGTCTGGAATAGTTATATTGTACATTAAGCAATTTTGGAGGTTGCCTACCTAAACAGTCTAAAAATGAACAAGCTGTATCTCAAAGCAGACAGCTTGTAATAGTACATGAGAGATGAACTCAGATCTCCCATAAAGTATGAAAAGATCATCACATCTGATATGCAACTATGAAAAATACACTACATCCTAACGGTTGTTGCATGTGCATTGACCGAGGAACTCAGAAGTGGTACTGCTGCATACATATATTAGGGAGCCTATCCTCCAAGAATGTACCACACTTTTTTTTACTATGATCAAAGACCTTCTCCCCTGGAGCTCTTCCCAAATAGGCTTTTGAGTGCACCTCACAGTACTAAATATATTCTTCTCACCCACAACAATTTTGCTGTATGCTTTGACTATTCCATCCAAACTATTTCACTATAATGATGTATCTTTACAATTTGTTTGTTTGAATTGAAGTTCACCCAGTGAGTGTTTCCCTCAATTTCAGTGTGGGGGTCTGCACCTATCAGTTACCTTTGGATTACTTCGTCAACATTTAGGGTTCCAGTTTTCCTACAACCACTTCACCTAGGTATCAGGATGACTTTCAATGGCAGAAGAAGCTATTCCAGAACTAGTTTTGCCTTAAGGTTCATTTAAAAAAACATTTTTAATGAACAACATAAACTAATCATATGCTAGAAAATGGTGTATGCACCCCAACTGCCCCTCATTGTAGCCAAGATATGTGCATTTTAAATAACGTCCGATGAGCAGCTTTGGATACATGGATATAGTTATATGATCTCTAAGGATGTGTAGGGACAAAATACATGTTCCTTTATGCTAGGGTTTGTCTACGAGTTTATCAAAAATGAAGGACCTTTAGGGAATACCACTGGATATCAGCTCTTCAGTCTTCATCCGATCACCTAGGTTCATAATATAACATCTGCAGAGTTTGCATGAAGTACAGCCAGGATATGGTTTTAGATATTTTTTATAAACATGTAACCCCATATATATTATATCATGGAAAACATGTTGGAGAGTTACACATATATCTTAACAGACATAAAACACAGAAAAATATAAGACAATGGTTAAATAAATATGACAGCACAAGACAAATACAATTTCCTCTAATTGTTTAGATTTTGGCATGAAATAAATACGTTGCGTTTTGCTCTACAACAGCTTTAGCTGTTATTCTTAGATTCGGGTATTCTCCATTTGTTGCTGAAATGCATTATGCATGTTTCATTTACACAATGTTAATGTAAACTATACATGAAATTGCAAAGCCTAGAAATGCTAGTACAAATGTTTAAGTCAAATTTCTAATAAACCAAGACAAATTTTGAAAAGCCAAAGTGCGGCAGGAGTACTTCAGCTATACAAAATTTGGGGTAAACTTATCATCGACACATAGCATGGCAGCAGGTTAGGAGCTGGGCCAATATTTCGGGGAGTACAAACATTCAATTGGATGCAAACATCCTGGTATTAATGGTCTTTTAGGTGTCACTATGCAAGTCAACTGAGTCATGTTGAAAAAAGTGTTTCAGTAAAGCTGTGACCAAGACCAAGTGCAAAGTTTGTCATGAAGATAAACCACTATTTTCATTTCACTATTCAAAATCCTTTTCCTGGGCACAATAGCAAGGAGAGCCAATTATAGCAGTACTTGGTTGGCTGGCATCCAAACTGGCTGCTGAGACAATGTATAGATGACAGACCCTCTTTAATGATCCTTTCGACTTACCTGAGTTAAAAACCAAAAATAAAAAAAATCAGGCACCTTAGTAATTATTAACCAAGTTGTCCACAGCACTGACTGTGACATGATCAACCCTTCAGCTCAACACATGAATATGATTCGAGAAAAATCTAACAAAGGCTTACTATCTTTCCTCAGTCTGAGCAGTCACATAAAAAACCTGTATAACAGAAAGCAGCACTATCATTTCCCTTGTTCTCTCCAATTTGGCTATTTTGTTCCATTGCAATTAAAGTGATTTAGTATTTCATTTTTGCATGTAAAAAATTATAATTTCTAAGAGGTCAGAACCCTTTAAATAAATTTAGTGCCTATGCACCTTATTTTCGCGATCACGTCGCTTTAGTTCCTCTTTATAGCAGTATGAACAAAAATTGTCAGTCTCAGGGCGTCCATAGAAAGAACAGTTCTCTTTCTTACACCTGCTCTGATGAAGTGAATATATGGGGCAGCTTGTCCTGCCTCTACTGTTTTTATCATTGTTCAGCCATGTTTGAGGAGACTCCTCATCAGCGAACTCTAAGCAGTCTCGAACGTCAGTGGAGTTAAAACCATTTGTATATGTCTGAGATTTATGTTCTGTGGGTTTCTCATATGAGAGGGATTCCACTGTGTTTACTGTGCGGATACCCGATAACCGAGCTGGGCTGTAGCTCTGAGAGGACAATGAACGATTCTGTTGGGGATATGTTGCACATGTCTTTAACGAGCCAACAACTGTCTTATAAGGATCATCCTGGAAGCTCGATGACTTTGAGTTGACATCATGTAGATGGATAACACTTTGCCTTTGGACTGGAGGTGTATGGCTATAATGGGCAGACACTGGCATGGGAGCAGATTTCTTAGCACCATTGCTGGGTGAAGGATAGGATGCAGGGGTGGGGCTAGATCGATCCTTTAATTTTAAAACTAGTGGTGTCGTATGGCTTTGAGGCAAGATTGGTGATGCTCTGTCCTGAGGAGATGTGTCCAGCTTCTCTTTGACTAATCCGTCTTGGTCCATTTTTCTACAAGATGACCCACTTAGAGCTGCTTTCTTTTCAGCTTCCTTCCTCTTTTGCTCCTGCTCAGCATTAAACCGTTCCTGGGCACTGGTCAAGTAAAAGCCAATCATCTCCTCATGGAACTGATGCCGGTGACTGGTTAGAAGCAGTCCTGCAAAGATAAACTTGCGTTCCCCTTGCATGGCAGCTCTCAATATATTAAGGCTGAGTTTAACATCTGTGCTATATTTCCATGGATCGGATTTATCTAATAGTGATTTGTTTGTATTTTTGTCAGTGGGGGATATACTAGCTTTATCTGTGGGTGATGGAGTCGTTTTTTCTGAAGGGGATGTGCTAGCAGACTGACCAGATTCCTCTTTGCTTCCTTTTCGAGATTTGGATTTTTTGGTCTTTTCATTGGAATCTCCATTTTTTCCATTGCTTGAATTTGCTCTGCTAATTTTCCCATGCACTAGTCCGCCCAGCCCCCCCATGTTCTTTTTAAGCTTAATGCCTAGCGTTTTGCTAAGGCTTCCCAGCTTGTTTGCCACAGAATCAGTTCGGTTCTTCTCCTTTTCTTTCCTTTGTTTTTCCTTTTCCTTTTCTTTACCATTTTTGCCATTGTTGACATTGGAATTACTGCAGACTGACTCTCTGTCTGAGTCCACAGAGTCAGCAAGTGATTGTACATCTTCTCCTGCAGATGCTGTGGGTGATTCTGGTTGAGCCAAAGGAGCCTAAAAACAAAAACAAAGAAAACACTGCTAGAATTTCAGCATGAAAACAAACATGGCCTTAACATAGCCTCTTGGTAGCACGGTTTTGATTTTTGGTAGCATGATGTTATTCCATTTGCTTAAAGTTCTTTTTTACTATCCTGGTTATAGCCCTTTGTCCCTGTGTGAAGCCGCCAGATAGCCCTCATAACTCAACTTTCTGCCAGCCTCGCGGTGCATGTGCGGGTTCTTGTCCAATCAGTGCTGAATGTCATGAATATTAATGCAGAGCATAACGCTCTTAGATTTACATAGGGAAATTAGAGAATCTGCATCTCCCAGTCTCTGGTGCGCTCCCATCCCCAGCCTATCTGAATTCAAGATGCCAGGACTGTCCCTGTGGCCCCTGAACATGGTGTAGGAGCATTGGAAAGGTGAGTGTTTGCATGTGATTGACAAGGTTTCACACATCGTGGCATCTCAAAATGGGATGCCCCTGGGGCAGGGGAGATAATCAGCCGGCTATGTTGTCACCTTTAAAACAGATATTATAAGTGTGACATACACTCCGCTTCAACTCTTCATGACATTTAGGTTATTCTCCAGTAGAGTGCGAACTTCTGCAGAGATGAATGCAAAAAAAAGGAGCTCCTCCCAGTCCATAAATACCCGGGACCTCCCACCAATTCCCCAGTGTAAGATAGCAGTAAGGGGACCAGGAAGAACCAAATATAACAATACCAACAACCAAGAAACAATGGTTCACCATATAAAGAATACCAAAAAGGGTGGGTGAAGCGTAGTGTATGTCACACTTATAATATCCGTTTTAAAGGTGAGTACTCACAAAACGGTATTATTCCAAGTGTGACATACACTCCGCTTCAACTCTTCATGACATTTGGGACATCCAATAGCAGTGTCCGTCATGGGTGGGAACCATAAACAGTAAAGAATGCACCAACTTAAACCACTGCAGCTTGCAGAACCTTGCGGCCAAAAACAGCATCCGCTGAAGCCTGCACATCAACCTTGTAAAACTTGGAAAAAGTATGAACGGAAGACCAAGTAGCAGCCTTACAAACTTGTTCAACAGAAGCCTGGTGCTGAAAAGCCCAGGACGCACCAACAGCACGAGTAGAATGCGCAGTGGCATTGATGAATCCATTTGCTAATGGTAGACTTGGCGGGCGCCAAACCTTTCCTGGGCCCACAGGGCACCACGAAGAAGGCATCCGTCTTGCGGAAAGAAGAAGTAGTCACCAAATAGTACTTAACACAGCGAACCACATCCAAGTTGTGCAAAACCCTCTCCTTGTCATTGTTAGGCTTAGGACACAAGGAAGGGAGAACAATATCCTGATTGAGATGGAAAGCAGAAACCACCTTGGGAAGGAAATCTGGCTTAAAAGCGAAAGACCACCTTGTCCTGGTGTCTTTCAAAGTAAGGGGCCTGAATCGACAGAGCCGCCAACTCAGAGACATGCCGAACAGAGGTAATAGCCACCAAGAAGGCAACCTTTTGAGTGAAAACAGAAAAAACAATATCCTGTAACGGCTCAAAAGGAGGACCCTCGAGAGCCGAAAGAACCAAATTCAAATCCCAAACAGGAACCATAGCCTTCCGAGGGGGTCGAACATGAGTGACCCCCTGGAAAAAAGTCTTAACCAGCGGGTGTAATGCAAAAGATCTTTGGAAGAAAACAGACAGAGCAGAGACCTGCCCTTTCAAGGTACTAAGCTGGAACCCAAGATCCAGGCCGTGCTGAAGAAACTCCAAAATCCTAGGGATCGAAAACACCCTGCAAGGCAAGGCCCTAGCCTCACACCAGTCAATATAGGACCGCCAAGTCCTATAGTAAATGCTAGAAGAGGACCGCTTCCTAGCTCTAATCAAGGTCTGAACAACAGCCTCAGACAAACCTTCCTCCTTCAGAATGAAGGTTTCAGCAGCGTTGGTAAAAAAGTAGTTGACCCTGAGATAACAGATCCGGAAACATGGGAAGCCGGTACTGATCTACCGCCAGCCTTACAACGTCTGCGTACCAAACCCTTCTTGGCCACCTTGGAGCCACCAGAATTGCTGGTGCCCCTTCCAGAGCAAGTTTGCAAACTACCTTGCCCAGCATGGAGAAGGGAGAAAACAGGTACAGAAACCCCAGATCCTTCCAAGCAAGGGACAAGGCATCCACTGCCAGAGCTAGAGGATCCTGAGATAGAGACACAAAGTCTGGGAGTTTGTGATTGTGCCGTGAGGCAAAGAGATCCACCTCCGGAGTCCCCCACTTGCGACAAAAAAAACGAAAAACCCCGGGGTTGAGAGACCACTCTCCCTGGCGAGAGGACCCCCTGCTCAGGGAGTCCGCCTCCGTGTTCTCCACTCCCGGAATGTAGATTGCCGAAATGCAAGGAACATTGCTCTCCACCCAATGCGGGATCAGAGAGACTTCCCTGAGGGCACTCCTGCTGCGAGTCCCTCCTTGGTGATTGATGTAGGCTACCGCCGTCCGATTGTCTGAGCAAATCTGAACCGGAAGACCCTGTAAGTGCGACGTCAGCCGTGACAGGACAAGCCGGATGGCTCTGAGCTCTAAGACATTGATGGGGTTGTGAGCCTCCTGAGGACCCCACACCCCGCTGAACTGATGACTTTTCCAGAAACCTCCCCAGCCCGACAGGCTGGCATCTGTGGTAACCGTCTCCCAGCGAGGAACCAGAAAGGATCTGCCCCTCAACAGGTTGCTCGACTCCAGCCACCACCAAAGGGAATGCCGAACCCTGGGAGACATCCTGAACGGTTGATCCAATGACATCGGACACCTGTCCCAATGCGTCAATAGATGAAGTTGAAGAGATCTCATGTGAAACTGCGCAAACGGGACCGCCTCGAAGGAGGCCACCATCAATCCCACCAGTTTCATCCCCTGTCGGATAGAGGGGCAAGGATTGGCCAGAAGAAGGCGGATCAGATCCTGAATCCCCTGCACCTTGGTCTGGGGTAGAAACACTCTGGCCTGAATGGTATCCAGATTCATGCCCAGATTCATTGGCTCTGCAGGGGGTTGCCTTTTGCTGCTGTTAGCACCCAGCTTCAAAGATAAGTGGCACTTATTTTTTCCTTTGACTTTTTGTCTCTGTATCATTGATTAATTGGATTGGCACAGTGGTTTGTTATAGATCGATGCACAATGCACGTAGCACTTTATGTTAGGTGTAAATAATTAATTTGCCTTTTTTTATATATATATTGTATTATATATCCTGTAATATATTTGTGAGATATGAATTTTCTTTATTTATGTATATATTAATGGGTCCATAGCAGCACGGGATAACCGCGCCCCCTGGCGGCAGATTAGTGTGTCTTATGTGTTACATGTTTTTTAGACTGTGGTGTATGTTATAAGTTTTTGTACTAATAATAATAATAATAAAACTTAGATATATTTTTTATATATTGGATGTGTGCATTAGTGAATCCTTGGTGATTGCCTTGCGGGGTTGTGGGGCACCCCCATTCTTTTCTTGTATATATGGTCAGTATCACCAGGGTGTTTTGCACCACGTATCATTTGGGATTGTTTGGTGCCACCTCTTCTTTCCCTCTTTGGGTTTCTACACAGATTCATGCCCAGGAATGAAATCACCCGTGATGGCGAGAGAGAGGACTTGGGGCGGTTGATCACCCACCCGAACCTCTCCAGGGTCGACACTACCTGGTGGGTCTCCAGCTCCGCCTAACGGAGGGAAGAAGCTGAAATCAATAGCTCGTCCAGATACGGCACAATGCGAATTCCCTGAGCTCTGAATAGGGCCATTATGCCCGGCAGAACTTGGTAAAGACCCTCGGCGCTGAGGTCAACCCGAAGGGAAGGGCTACAAACTGGAAATGTTGATCGTCCACCGGGAACCTGAGGAATCTCTGATGTGCTGGAAAAATTGGAACATGCAAATACGCATCCTTGATGTCTATGGATGTCATGAAATCCCCTTGACGAAGGGAATTGATGGCCGAGCGCAGAGTCTCCATGCGGAACTTCTTGGTTCTGTTGAATCTGTTGAGGACCTTGAGGTCCAGAATGGGTCTTACAGAACCTTCTTTCTTGGGGACCGTGAAAAGATTAGAGTAGAAACCCCTGCCTCTCTCCGACGGAGGCACCGGGCATACAACTCCCATGTCCAGAAGGTTTTTTACTGCTAACAGGAGCCCCTGTGCAGCCTGAGAGTCCAAGGGCACCCGAGACCTTAAAAATCTTGGAGGAGGCTAGTACTCGAACTCCAGTTTGTACCCGGAGGAGACCACTCCCGAGATCCAATTGTCTGTGACCTCCCGGGCCCAGACCTGGAAGAAGAGCCGCAGCCGTCCCCCCACCCGTACGGGTGAGGGCGCCCCTTCATTGCTGAGCTGGTTTACCCGCAGGCTTGGGCTTGGAACCCCAGGCAGAAGCGGGACGAGCCCGACCTCTGCCCCTGTTCCAGGAAGAGCCTCTGACATCCAAGAAGCCCAAATCTCTGCCAGGTCTGGCACCTCGAAAGGAAGGATTGAAAGAGCCTGCCCCCAAAAGGGACGGCGCAGTTTCTTCCGCTGAGGTAACTTACCTCCCTTTGCCACAGCATCCAACTTATCTCCAAACAGCCGCGTACCCAAGAAGGGAAGAGCTGTGAGCGATTTCCTGGCCGCAAAATCCGCCGTCCACTGACGGAGCCATACCAATTGGCGCATGGCCACCAATAAGGCTGAAGTCCTACTACACATAACAATAGTGTCTTCCAAGACAAAATCCATGAACAATTCAAATCTTTTAAGCTTAGTGAACTCAGCGCTGGCCGGATCGAGGTAAGCGTCATTTAACCAGTCCCTAATCAGAGATCTAGCACCCACCGACACTAGGGAAAGGATACTTCTTATCCCATCCCTGAGGAACACCCGGAAGCCGACTAGGTTTCTCCCATTCCCTAAGGATCAGTGCATCAAAATGACCCTGGGTAGGGAACTCCAAACGAGGCTTGTGGGCCCCAAAAAATTCCCCCTTCTTGAGAGGGGGCGCCTCAGGCGGCGCAATATCCAAAACCTCCAAGAGATGTGACAAAACCGTGGCCGTGTCAACAGCATCCCCCAGCGCCTGCCCAACATCAGCATCGCCAAACCGTACATCGTCAGCCTCTGACTCCTCATACAATTCCCTCTCCTCTAATGGGGAATAATCCGACATATCAAATGAATCATCATCAATATCCCAAGTCGCCTGGACAGACAAATGTCTCTTTTTAGCCTGGGCCTTCTTGCCCACCTTCTGGGGCACAGACCCAGAAGGCTGGGCACCCGACTGCCGCGATATGGCCTTTTGTGCACATGGTATACAGATAAGCACATTCTCACCCGTAAGGGATGCCCCACAACCCACACATGGCTGGGATTGTCCCAAAGGGAGCCCAAGCCCGGAATCCTGCGGAGCCTCCATATGGTGATTTTTGTGGTCAGTCACAAGACCTTAGGGAATTTAAGCAAAAGCAACCCGGGATGCCCCTTAAAAGTCCCAGTGGGAGGATTTGAGGTGATAAATTTAAAGACTAGGGACCCCAGGACCAGGAGGAACCCCTTAACATGCACATATGCGATGCAATCTGTAACACACAACAAGGCATCATAAGCCACAATCACCAAATAATATATATATATATATATATATATATATATATACACATATCATAGATCCAGACATAAATCTATATAAAAATATTAACACATGCCTCGCAAAACAAGGGGGCCCCCCACAGGAGAAGGCCCCCGCATAAGCTAAGGAAGTGACCACCAGGCCCTTACCACCAGGAGCCCGCAGAGCAGTCACCAGCAGCACCAAGATGGCCCCCGTGAAGAGCCTCATGGAGAGAAGCAGGAAGAGAAAGGGGGGCGGGCCAGCGCAGAACGCGCGCTCGCCAGGCCACGCCCCCCTCCCAGCAACGCAGATCCCAGCCATTGCACTGGGCCGCAGCATCGCGCCAAACAAACACCGCCTGAGGGGGAGAAGCTCCCCAAGCTAAATGAAGCACCAGAAAGGCAGGCAGTAAAGTCTATGGCCCCAATGAAGCCAAACATCCTGTCAGCATATCACAAACACACACACACACACACACACACACACAGTGAAACACTCACACACAACACACAGTTCCATAGATAACCCAAAAAAAAAAAAAAAAACGAGTATAACGGCCAGGCAGGCCCCCCCCCACCCTGGAGGGAAGAAAGGGACCCGGAAGGGGGGAACCCCAGCCAGAATCCGGCCATAGGTATGAAGGGACGGGGCATCCCACACCAGGATCACCAAACCCGGGTAACCGCCTACCCCTTGTAACGGGGTCTCACGGTGATGCAAGTCTCTTCCACACCCATAGGATGCTACCTACCCTCACCAGGACCCGCAGCCAAGGCTGGGAGGCTCAAGTAGGGACAATTTAGAAAGGGTCCTGGCAGCAATAGGGACAAAAAAGGGCCGGGCGCGGGCCCGGCTTACCTGCAAGTAAGAGAAGTCTACATCTTCTGTCTTGCTCGCCTTCTGCAGAGAAGGAACTGGGGAATTGGTGGGAGGTCCCGGGTATTTATGGACTGGGAGGAGCTCCTTTTTTTGCATTAATCTCTGCAGAAGTTCGCCCTGTACTGGAGAATAACCCAAATGTCATGAAGAGTTGAAGCGGAGTGCATGTCACACTTGGAATATATTGAAGCTTTACTTGTATACTTTGCATAGCCAAATGGCTTAGTGGGCTTGTAAGTTTACCCTGTAAACAACTATCTATCTGTTAACAACTATCTGAATATTGTTCACAATAAGATACTGCTCAGTGTTTGTTAGGAATACCTCCCACAAATCATATATTACCTGAAAGTACACACATTAAGCTGTCTACGTGTACTCAGCTTGTTGTAGTGGGCTCAATCCCTTGAAGCAATCCCTTGAAGAATCTTTGGTTGCATAGGGTTTTTGTAAAAAATTTGAATTTTCCTAACATAAAGATGTGTACTATTTGCATTGTGACAATGTCTCCCATCATAAAAGACAATTGTTAAAGCTATGTAGCTCCCACAGACTTCACCTGGGAAGAGAAAATTAAAGGAAACACTATTTCAGAGGAAATGCAAATGAAAAAAAACACTAACGTTGAGCTAAAGAAGGGGCAGCTGAGGTCATATTTCCTCCACAAGGAACTATCCCAGAGCCTGTAGACTATTTTAAAATGCAGGTATTGCTTTGGTCGTGAGCTCTTCATTTACTGTATTATATGCTGGTGCTACAGCGTTATGAACTCTAGCTGCAAATAATTATCAGTATGGCAGATCAAATCACTGGCTCCAGTTTACCAACTATCCAAGAACTGTAGACATACAGAACATGACTGCCATGGACTGCAGTTCTGCTTGCCACCAGCAGGAGTCATGGGAATTGCCTTCCTTTTCCAGTCCCTTATCAGGAACACATGATGCAGCCCTAAAATAAGAGGCTGGTCCCACTGTTCTAGGCAGCAAGATTTTGCTAGACTCTACAATCCTCTGAATGAATCAGTTGTGTTGCTGTGAGTCTGCAGGGTTCCTCTGTACCCTGTCTTGTTACCGCCTGCACCCGAATACTTTGACCTTGCCTGATTCAAAGTTGTTTTGTTATCCTGTCTGGTTTATGCCAGGTTGGTTTAATTTATGCTTATACCTGAATATACAGTTTGGCATTTAAAGTCATTATCATTAAAGTCTGCTTTAAATTTAGCCCCGGGTTCTGTGAAGTCACTCTGGTCGCCGAGCTCTGCTCCTGGAGTTTGGGCGCTTCACAATGACTGTAGGTAGTGAAAATCATTGGTGATTCCCAATTTTATGTTTATACTTCAGTGTCAAATCAAAGCCGTCCTTCCTTAGGTCCCATGCAACTAATTTAACCTGCTATGCATCTGAATAAAACTGCTAAAAGTACCAAACAAGTGGTAGCAAAATCTTGGAAATCTCAGCTTTCGGGAGTTTCAAAACACTATACCCTTACACTTATAAGATCGCAACTTCATAAGGAGTTTATATCATTCTCTAATATGTATGCATAAGTGTATCTATGTATATGAACCTATGATGTTGTTGCTTTGTGCAACTATGTCTGTGTATGACAACTTTTTTTTATTTGAAAATAAAATGTTTTGAAAGAAAACTTCTAAAACTAAGATATAGACTTGCAGGGCCAAATGTTTTCACATTAGAAGGGCACATTAGAACGTCACCCCTGTGCCACACTGTGTACTATTCCATGAGTCTGCAGTCTCATGCAGTGGCCCCAGATTGCACCACAGAGAAAAACGACAGGCATACCTGTCGATCAGTAGAGCAGATACATATTTTCCAGTAAGAGCTCTCCTTAAACTAAAAAAAAAAGTTAAAAGAAAGGTCAAATGAAATAGATGACTAATGGTGGCTCACCCGTGTCTCAGAGGGTATCCGTATCCAGGTTACATTCATGTAGCTGTGCAGTAGGTTCAGTTTGGCCTCCAGGGACAAAATTAAGCTGTTATAAGGTATAACAGAGGAAGAAAGGGAAGAATTAGGCAAAAACATGTTGTAATTATGAAAAACATTTGATAACTTTGGATAATTATTACTTACATCATTCTCAGAATGATAAGCCTAATTTATAATACTTAAACCACCAGCTACCTTTTCAGGTGGACAATCCCTATCCCTCAATTATGTCTGCAGAGCACAGTGGAGAATGATAGTGGAAATCTACTAGTTTCCATAGTTAGCAGCCTCTTTTATTTTCACTAGTATCCATAGTGCAGCAACATTACCTTCCTCCAGGTAGTATATGTGTACAAAATAAACACCCAGCTGTAAATATGCTGAAATACCCAGAATGGTTGCCACATGCCTTTAAATTTAATCCTATTGTCTTCTTCTAGTAATTACAGACAGGGTAAAAATACAATTCTGTGATTACTCACCTGTAGAATTGGTATTATGAGTATACAGTACGTCCTGCTCCAAATCTAATACTTACAGTTGGGATATACTCCGCCAGATGGCGCTGGACTGCAGAGACAACGAAAATAGGCTCTTCCCGGCCCCTCAAATACCCAGGGACCTCCCACAAATCCCCAGCATTGAAAAGCAGTTAATGAGAAGCCGGGAGAAATAAACAGACCAAACTATCAACTATAACAATGATAACAATCACCATACAGGGGATCCAAGAAAATGCAAACCAAGGGTGGGTTGGAGCAGGACGTACTGTATACTCATAATACCAATTCTACAGGTGAGTAATCACAGAATTGTATTATTCTTAGTATACAGTACGTCCTGCTCCAAATCTAATACTTACAGTTGGGACATCCAATAGCAGTGTCCATAAAGTAGGGTGGGATCCCCAAGAAAAATCAGCAGGCAGTTTAAACCACTGCCGCCTGCAGAACCTTTCGGCCAAAAACAGTGTCAGCTGAGGCCCTAACATCAACCTTGTAAAACTTTGAAAAGGTATGAACAGAAGACCAAGTAGCGGCCTTGCAAACTTGTTCAACAGAAGCCTGGTGCTGAAAGGCCCAAGAAGCACCAATAGCACGAGTAGAATGAGCAGTAAGGCGGAAGGGAGGATTCTTCCCCTTAGCAGATTAGGCCTGAATCACAGCCTGACGAATCCACTTGCTGATAGTAGACTTGGCAGGAGCCATACCCTTCCTAGGACCAGAAGGGACCACAAAAAGAGCATCAGTTTTCCTGAAAGGTGCAGTAGCCACCAGATAGTACTTCAGACACCTAACCACATCCAAAGAGTGCAAAACTCTCTCCTTAGCATTGCTAAGATTAGGGCACAAAGAAGGAAGAACAATATCCTGATTCAAATGAAAGGCAGACACTACCTTAGGCAGAAAATCAGGTTTGAAACGAAGCACCACCTTGTCCTGGTGTCTCTCATAGTAGGGGGGCTGAACTCAGACACACACCTGACAGAAGTGATAGCCACCAGAAACACAACCTTGAGCGTAAGAATGGCCAAGGCAGCATCCTGCACAGGTTCAAAGGGAGCACCCTGCAAGGCTGACAGAACCAAGTTCAAATCCCAAACATAGCCCCATCTCCAACCCATGCTGCAGGAACTCCAGAATCCTGGGAATAGAGAACACACGACAGGGAAGAGACTTAGACTCACACCAGTCAATGTAGGCACGCCTTCCTAGCTTTAATCAAAGTATCTACAACCGAGGAAGACAGCCCCTTCTCCATCAAGATGGAGGTTTCAGCAGCCAAGCCGTCAAAGCCAGAGTTTGTAAATTGGGATGGTGTAGTGAGCCCTGAGTGAGCAGATCTGGCACCAAGGGCAGAGCGTATTGATCTACTGCCAGCTGTACCACGTCTGCGAACCACACTCTTCCTGACCACCTGGGGCCACCAGAATTGCTGGCACCCCTTCCAGAGCAATCTTCCGCAGAACCCAGCCCAGCAGGGGAATTTGGGGGAAGACATACAGGAACTGAAAGTCCTTCCAAGACATTGCTAGCGCATCCGAGGTAAGGGCCAGAGGATCCCTGGACAGAGAGACAAAAGCTGGAAGCTTGTGATTGTGGCGGGACGCAAATAGATCCACATCTGGTTGGCCCCAACGGTGACACAGAGATTGAAACACCCTGCTGCATAGGGACCATTCTCCCTGGCGAGAGGTCCCCCTGCTCAGAGAGTCCGCCAGGTGATTTTCCATCCCCGGGATGTACACAGCTGAAATGCAGGGGACATTGGCCTCCGCCCAAGTCAGGATCAGAGACGCTTCCTGGAGGGCCCCCTTGCTCCGGGTCCCTCCCTGATGATTGATGTAGGCAACTGCCATCTAGTTGTCCGAGCGCACCTAAACAGGCAGGCCCTGAAGATAAGTAGTCAAGCGAGCCAGAACTAACCTGATCGCTCGCAGCTCCAAGACATTGATAGGAGTGTGGGCCTCCTGAGGGCCCCACCTCCCCTGAAACCGCAGGGACTTCCAGAAACCCCCCCAACCTGACAGACTGGCATCCGTGGTGACCGTTTCCCAGGAAGGGGCAAGAAAGGATCTGCCCCCCAACAGGTTCCTTGAGTCCATCCACCACAAGAGGGACCTCCTGACCAGGGGGGAGCGCACACAGACCCTGTCCAGGGACGCTGGGTTCTTGTCCCATAGAGACAATAGGTGAAGTTGCAGAGGCCTCAAGTGGAACTGAGCATAAGGGACCGCTTCGAAGCACGCCACCATCAGGCCCACCAGCTGCATCCCCTGCCTGATGGAGGGATGGGGACAAGCTAGGAGGGACTGAGCCTGTGCAATCAGACTGTCCACCTTCTGCTGGGGAAGGAAGATCCTTGCCTGAACTGTATCCAGATTCATTCCTAGGAATGGAGTTACCAAGGAAGGGGACAGTGAGGAATTGGGGTGGTTGATCACCCATCCAAATGACTCCAGAGTGGACACCACCAGCTGAGTATCCAACTCTGCCTGATGTAGAGACTGGGAAGTGATGAGGATGTCGTCCAGATAAGGAAGCACGCGGATGCCCTGACATCTGAGCAGAGACATCACGCCAGCCAGCACCTTGGTGAACACCCTGGGAGCTGAAGTGAGGCCGAAGGGCAAGGCCACAAATTGGTAGTGTTGATCCATCAGAGCGAACCTGAGGAACCTTTGATGACCTGGGAACACAGGAATATGAAGGTAAGCATCTTTGATGTCCACAGAAGTCATGAAATCCCCTTGGCGCAGGGAACTGATGGCAGAGCGCAGAGTCTCCATGCGAAAGCGCCTGCCCCTGACAAACTTGTTGAGAATCTTTAAGTCCAGGATGGGCCTGACAGAACCATCCTTTTTGGGTACTGTGAATAGGTTGGAATAAAGGCCCTTGCCTTTTTCTCTTAAAGGGACCTGGCAGATGACCCCCAGCTCCAGGAGGCCTTGCACTGCTTGCACTAGCTCCTGAGCTGACACAGGGTCCTGAGGAGTCCGGGATCTGATGAATCTTGGAGGGGGTCGGCAGCAAACTCCAACTTGTAACCGGAGGACACTACCTCCTGAATCCACTGACCTGAAGCCTCCAGACGTGAGCGAAGTGCTGCAGCCGTCCCCCCACCCGGATGGGTGAGGGCGCCCCATCATGCCTGAGAGGATTTCACTTTGGGACCCCAGGAGGAGCCAGGACGTCCACGTCCTCTGCCTCTACCCCAGAAATCTCCCCGGGCCCCAGGGAAAGAGACCCCCCTTCCCTGTCTTGCACCACGGTAAGGGGAGGAGAAGGAACCCTGACCCCGAAAGGGCCGAGGTTGCCGCCTGCGCTGGGGTAACCTGCCTCCCTTAGCAAAAAGGTCCAGGCGGTCTCCAAACAGACGCAGCCCTTTAAAGGGAAAACCAGTGAGGGCCTTCTTGGCAGCGTTGTCAGCAGCCCACTGGCGCAGCCAAACCGAGCGGCGTATAGCCACCATGAGGGCAGAAGTTCTGGCACACATTCTGATGGTGTCATCCAATGCTGATAGTACAAAGTTTACAAAAACATCACAACTGGAGAGTGCATTAAACACCTCACAAGGCAAATCATCAGGGGCACTATCAAGCATATTTCTGATAAGGGTTCTAGTGGCCACAGCAGTAATGGCAGAGGCACAGACCGGGCGCAGCGGCGTCCCCGCACATGCAAAGGCGTGGGATGCCAGCTGATCAATACGCCGGTCTTCGGCATCCCGCAGGGTAGTAGAATCAGGGGAATGCATGACAGAGGTGTTAGATAGCCCTAGGATCGGGGCATCCACCTCGGGGGGGGGATGACCAACATTTAACCACCTCAGCAGGAAAGGGATACTTCCTATCCCAACTCTTTGGAACCCCGGTAAGTTTACTGGGGCGCTCCCATTCCTTGAGCACAAGGTTATGGAAATGTGCCTGCTCGGGAAATTCCAAACGTGATCTTGCTGTATGGAAAAGCTTCCCTCTTTGCCTATGAGCCTCAACAGGGAGAGAGATAGACAGAACCTCAAAAATCTGGGTCAATAATCTGTCAGTGTCATCCGGGGCCCAGGGGTCAGAGCCAGAATCGTCATGACCCCTCGGTCTCTCATCAGATGAGCCTGAATCAGAAAAGAGCTCCCCTTCATCAGACGGGGTATAGCCACACAGATTCCAAAACTCCTCAGTTCCCATAGGGAAAACAGTAACATTAGGCGTCAAGTGCCGCTTTTTAGCAGGGGCCTTACGCGCTAAAGACTTCGCAATAATCTGTTCAACAGTAGCCAGTCTAGAAGACACATCAGGCTGAGAATCCCCACTAGTATGCAACTCAACAGGAGTGAGATTTAAGCTTGGGGGAGTAGGTGAAGTGAAACGAGGTGCAGCCACTGGCAGGCCAGATTGCAATGCAAGCACCTGCTGAGCACAGGGTACACACACCCGCGCCTTGTCAGCATGAGGCTGACCACACACTACACACAGCCGGTCTTGTCCCATAGGGACCCCGGTCACATTATCCTGGGATGCCTCCATATGGTGATTATAGCGGCGCTATACGCAGATAGGGAATAGTGCTATATAGCAACCCTGGATGCCCCAATAACCCGCTAGGGACATGGGAGTATAATTTTTACAAGGCCTACAAGTAATATACTAAAAACAGGGCCGGGAGAAGCCAAGAAGGGTTCGTCCCGCCTGAAAGATATAAGCAGACAAGACCTTAAGTACATCATAACAAAAGTGAAGCAGATAAAGCCGCCCGCGAGGGCACTTATGGACCGCGGTAGGTAGGAGTCCGTCGCGCATAGGCCAGCCAAGTCAGAAAGGATGGCATCGGTATACCTCGAGGGGCGGGCCAGTAATAGCGATTACGCAGAACGCGCCAAAGACGGGCCCCGCCCCTCCGAAGAGCGCGAAGCCAGAAAGGCCAACAGCCAATGATGGCGCACCAGTGCCTGAGGTAATGCCACCGCCAAGCGCGGAACAAAGTCAGCGTGCGGCGGCTGTAAATTTAAAAGCAATAAAGACAAGTCAGCACGGCGGCTGACACAAGAATTAAGACATGTGAAAAGTGAAAGCACAGACTGCATAACATACATATCTATACACATACACACCCCCCCTCTTTTCCCCCGAAGACTACAAGGAGGATGAGGGAGGACGGCGGCCACTTAAATAGGCCCACCGATAGGCAGGGGCAAGGGACAATAGTGCGGGAGGGGCATCCCATAGAGGCTCACCATAAGCCTGAACCGCCTACCCTTTGGTGGAGGATTGCAGCGCTCCTAAGCACCAACGCCAGTGCTGCCTACCTTCACCCGACCAGCGCAGCCAAGGCTGGGAGGCATATTACTAATGGAATGGGTGGGAATAGTCCTACAGGGCCGCAGGTTAATAACCCCGCTCACCTGCGAGTAGAGAGCCAATTTCTCGTCCTTCGCAGCCAGACTGCAGAGAAATTCTGGGGATTTGTGGGAGGCCCCTGGGTATTTTAGGGGCCGCGAGGAACCTATTTTCGATGTCTCTGCAGTCCAGCGCCATCTGGCGGAGTATATCCCAACTGTAAGTATTAGATTTGGAGCAGGACGTACTGTAAACTAAGAATACATTTAGTACATAGACATCCCATATACAAAAGGAAGCTAGTCCATAGTAACCCTCATGAGCATTAAGGAGACTCTTCCTATATTGCCCTATCAACCTTTAATAGGGGCATCAAGATGACTCTCCACATATATATATCAGTCCTTGTATACTATGATGACCAGATGTCTAACATTCACTCAGTTCCACTTACATGGTGGACACATACATGGTGACATTCAAAGGAAAGCCCCCCAAATCTAGGACGTCTGGTCGTTTATCAACTGTGGCCCTACTCCGGCCCATTGGTAATGGAATTGGCTGAGCTGAGCATTAGGTCAATCACGAATATCCTTTATGGACCAAGTTGTGTTTTATGCATAGGTCAGCACTACACCCTACTTACGCGCAGAGGAATTTGGATATTTGTACCTCAAAAGCCTGCAGATAAGCCATACCCCCAAATCACACTCCTGGCCACACCCATTACCCTGTAGTGTGGTAAGTTTAACTAAGTGTTCCACTTTCAATTTCACAAAAAATGGTCAGTTTATTGTGGCTAAGGATGCTCCATAGTGACCGTCAGGAGCATTAAGGAGACTCTCCATGTATTGCCCTATCAACCATTGTATACTGCATAGAACTCCATATTGACCCTAAGGAGCATTAAGGGGGCTCTTCAACTATTTCCCTATCAACCCTTGTATGCTCAATAGAGCTCCATTAAGGCCCACAGGAGCATCAAGATGACTCCTACATATTGCCCTTGGTATACAAAAAAAAAGGCTCCATAGTGACCTTAGAAGCATTTAAAGAGGAAGTTCAGGGTTCTGAGTTCCACTCCTTGTGTCTGAGTTGGGATTCCCTGCTTTGTAAAATCCCCCAGAAGCCCCCATATACTCACCTTCTCCCGACAACCCTTGCAGCGTCTCTGCGATGCGGCTAGAAGGTGAGAGGGGGATGTGGCTGGCGGCGCACTCGGCTGCTTAGCCTCCAAGGGAGCAGAGTGAAAGGAAGGTGAGTGTATGGGGTGACATGGGGGGATACACACAGCGGGGCAGCGGATGCCCCCCCCCAAGAGGACCAACACATGTGAAACTGAATTCCTGTGTATTGTCCATCTTTAAATTGGTCTGAAGGCTCGAAGGGGGAGGGGAATAAAACATAGAAAGACATCAAATATAAATGTACTTGAACTTAAAAGCCGTGAAGAAGGGAAGCAGCACAGCACAGCCGACAGTATGCTGCGGGAAAATCCGGACCTGTGTCGAGAAGGTGAGTAAGTCCCTGGGGCTATTTTATTTTCAAGAGGACTCTCCTCGTATTACAGCACTTTAGCTAAATCGTATATTTGTGCTGATGAAGAAGCTAGATTTATAAATTAAGCTATATTTGTTACTTATGGGTGAGGATAACTAGCAGAATACACCAAAGAATAATGATTCATTACTAGCCTACAGACTAATGCACCAATACCAAGATATTTTTAAATGCTTCTACACATAGTCTTGATTCCCCCCTGGGCCACAAATGATTGTGCGGGCACCTCTAGCTTCATTTCCCAGATCAGTACATAGAAGGGGGGGGGCTGCAGTTATCCTGTAATTAACCATATGTGCATAACCCTGTCTGTAAACGGGGAGACATTATGCATCTGCTCGCTCTGCTCCCAATTCATAGCACTCCCTACATCTTGCACTGATTAAGGGCCGCAATCATCTGCAAGTCAGCAAATTACTTTGTTTGAATAAATGGACAATTAATGAAATCCAGCATTAGTATAATAATTACCTGGCTAGTTTAATGTTGTCATTATCATCCTTGCCCCACTCCCAGTCTTTCCCAGGATCAACGGCAAAGTGCAATGGGAGAAGTCTGTGTTCAGAGTCTGTCAAGGGAATAACCGCTGAAACAAACAAATAGGGAAAGTTAAACTTTTTCAGTCTAATTAGAAAACATGACAAACTTGCTTGAAAAGCTTTTACCTTTTTGTATCGTATAAAGTGTAAGGTTTAAAAGTTTTTTTTTAAGAACTTTGTAAGTTTCAGTCTGTATGGACAGATCTTCTCAGCCACCATCTGCTAATGAGGCTGCCCTGCACATAGGGTTTGCACAGTTGCAATATGAATAAGCATATGGTATATACCAGGGGTACTCTACTACTTTCAGTAAAGGGCCACTTACTGGGGTCTGTCGTAAATTGAAGGTCTAAGATGAACATCAACAGGCTGCCCAAAGACTTTCTCAGCCCCGGAGCCATTGTAAACAGAAAGTAGGGTGAACAAGAACTTTGGTTTGTTTTATTTAAATTAACAGTGTAGCTATTTTTTTAGGTTGATACTTTCCGACCTGCATAGTGCCCTTATCCACCATGGTACCATGTGCCCCAGCTGCAAACTTTTACTGCTATCTACTGCAGTATCCGATGTAGCTCAGTATGATTGGCTTGCAGTGCACATCAGTTACAGTGCTGATAGAGGCAAATGGCTGGGACACCCTGGACTACACAGGTACAAGGCAGTGTGAGGGCAGGTAAGTATCATACTAAACACCCCCTCCATGATTGCCAGCCAGCTTCTAGCTTTAATGTCTTCAGCCGCATCAGGGCAGCAACATGCAGGGAGGTATATATTCCGCAATGCAGTGCGTAACTAAAACACTGCTCACATGTTGCTGCCCCACGGACTTATAATGAAGGGCAGGATGCCAGACGACTCAAGACACTGTGCTTTTAAAGCCTTAGCCAAATGTTATCTCTCGGGTCCAGAAAGCTGGTGGTCATGGCCCACTATTTAAGTACCACTGGTATAAACTATGCCAATAAATAATTATATTATAATCATCAAACATCCCATATTATACAACTGATCTCTATTGATTGAGTTTTAGAAAATGGCTAAACCATTGATTCTTTAGTGATTTATATGAGTCACTTTGCAGAGAAATTATTCAAGATTCTCTATAGCTATATCTGTGATTCTCCCCTATTGAATTCATTCTTGGTGAGACTTTCCTTCTCACTAGTGCTAGTATCCACTAAGGAAAAACAAAACTAATCCACTAAGACCTACAGCAGGGTTGACCACTGTTGGATGCCAGGGTGATACAAGCCTGACCCCCCTGCTGTTATACCTACTTTCAAGACAGTTTCAACTGACTGCCAGATTACAACCCCATGTGACTGCCGGCAATCAGTGGTGGTTCACCAGCTAGGTGTACACACAGAACACACAGCTATAGCCCAACCCCCTGTACTTTTGCCCCCTCTCCTCTCCCCAGTATGTGATGCTTCTGAAACAAGATGGCAGCGCTCATATCCTAGAGTGCTGAACACAGTTGCAAAAACATAAATTATAATAATTTTAGATGCTGGGGAATAGTTTTTTTTATAGGTTTGACCTTTTCAATAAATGATGCTGAAGGTCCGGTTTAAGATGTCCTTATGGTTCCCATGATACCAATACCATAGGTGTAATCTTTTTTTTAGATGCTTAAAAGTATAATCATCATGTTACTATGGCAAGCCAACAGCCTTTGCCTTAAATTGGCAATACAACCCAAGTAAAAAGGGTGTCAGGGCTCTAACAACTAATTAAGTTAGGTAAATATTTATTCTGAATTCAGACTCACCAAAGCAGTGGCATAACACTGAATATAAAACATTACATGATTTGAATAATAATATATAGCTACACGACTGCAATTGAAAGTTTCACAAAGCGCAGAATGGTTGAGGATTTGCTGATGATTGGCTGAAAAAACAGACATGTGCCACATGATGGCAGCAGAGCACACTCTTTGTATCCATAACAAATCTATCACTATAGGGACTGCTTTTTGCTGAAAATCTCTTTGCACTTGATGACTCAGGCAGAATATGTAACCTCTACCCAGGTGCAACAAGGCATGCTGTAATCTTCCATTTCCTTGTTATAGGATTTGAGCTAAAAGAAATAACATTTGTAGGCTAATTAGACAAGAGATGCAAATCTCACCAGGTGACTTCAGGCATGATATATATATTTAGCTTACAGTCACATACACATATAGAAATGCAGATACTATTATGGGCAGCTGTCAAGGCAACACAGGCATGGGTACTGAATGGGGCTCAGCCACGAAATCTAAGTATAAAGGGTGTACAGGGTCCAAACAAATGATGATGGCAGATGTAAAAGGGCAGTAATAAAAACTGGAACATGCAGCTAAGGACTGCTGAGGCTTAATATTGTTTCTAGTCAGGGTGTTGCCTATATTTACAGGTTGCCTTTAAAGCTTCAAGTATTCTATGTGTAACAATCTATAGACACTTTATATCCCTCTCTTCCTGTCCTGATCAATTGGATAAAGTAAGTTGCTGGGCCCTAAAAATTGACAAATATATTTAGTAAAATAACAAAGTAACAAAAATAAAATGGTGAAGGTTATACTTTGCTAAAATATTTGGCAGTTATAGTCTATAATCTCATGAGGTGTCATAAGCTGAGCTAACCATAGGTTTTTGGGGTGTAATTTTTGCCACCTCCAGCCAATCATGTTTCAGATATTTTGTCCCCTGCCTTGTATAGCAATGTCCACCTAAAGCCCTCTACAAGGTAGTCTTGTATAAGAATTCAGGTGGCACACGGGGTTGCAGGAAGTTTGTAGATCTTTTCTTTATAAAGTGGTTGAGGACCTTAGTTGGAATTCCTTTTTGATGTGTAAAAATACAATTCTGTAATTACTCACCTGTAAAATTGGTTTTATGAGTAAACAGTACGTCCTGCTCCAGATGGCGCTGGACTGCAGAGACATTGAAAATAGGCTCCTCCCGGCCCCTCAAATGCGACCTCCCACAAATCCCCAGCATTGAAAAGCAGTTAACGAGAAGCCGGGAGAATTAAAACAACCCAAACTAGTAACTATAACAATGATAACAATCACCATACAGGGGATCCAAGATAATGCAAAACCAAGGGTGGGGTGGAGCAGGACGTACTGTATACTCATAATACCAATTCTACAGGTGAGTAATCACAGAATTGTATTATTCTTAGTATACAGTACGTCCTGCTCCAGATATGGTACTTACTATCGGGACATCCAATAGCAGTGTCCATAAAGTAGGGTGGGATCCCCAAAGTTAACAGCAGACAGTTTAAACCACTGCCGCCTGCAGAACCTTCCGGCCAAAAGCAGCATCAGCTGAGGCCCTAACATCAACCTTGTAACACTTTGAAAAGATATGAATAGAAGACCAAGTAGCGGCCTTGCAAACTTGTTCAACAGAAGCCTGGTGCTGAAAGGCCCAAGAAGCACCAATAGCACAAGTAGAATGAGCAGTAAGGCGGAAGGGAGGATTCTTCCCCTTAGCCGAATAGGCCTGAATCACAGCCTGACTGATCCATTTGCTGATAGTAGACTTGGCAGGAGCCAAACCCTTGCTAGGACCAGAAGGGACCACAAAAAGAGCATCAGTCTTTCTGAAAGCTGCAGTAGCCACCAGATAGTACTTCAGACACCTAACCACATCCAAAGAATGCAAGACCCTCTCCTTAGCATTACTAGGATTAGGGCACAATGAAGGGAGAACAATATCCTGATTCAAATGAAAGGCAGACACTACCTTAGGCAGAAAATCTGGCTTGAAGTGAAACACCACCTTGTCCTGGTGTCTCTCATAGTAGGGGGGCTGAATGGAAAGCGCTGCCAACTCAGACACACCTAACAGAGGTGATAGCCACCAGAAAGACAACCTTGAGAGTAAGAATGGCCAGGGAAGCATCCTGCACAGGTTCAAAAGCAGCACCCTGCAAGGCTGACAAAACCAAGTTCAAACCCCAAACAGGCACAATAGGCTTACGTGGGGGACGCACATGAGTCACCCCCTGGAAAAAAGTCCTAATCAGAGAATGCTGAGCAAAGAACTTCTGGAAGAAAACAGTCAGGGCAGAAACCTGACCTTTTAGAGTACTAAGTTGGAGCCCCATCTCCAACCCATGCTGTAGGAACTCCAGAATCCTGGGAATAGAGAACACATGACAGGGAAGAGACTTAGACTCACACCAGTCAATGTAGGCACGCCAAACCCTGTAATAAATAGAAGAAGAAGACTTCTTCCTAGCCTTTATCAAGGTATCCACAACCGAGGAAGACAGCCCCTTCCCCATCAAGATGGAGGCTTTAGCAGCCAGGCCGTCAAAGCCAGAGTTTGTAAATTGGGATGGCGTAGTGAGCCCTGAGTGAGCAGATCTGGCACCGTGGGCAGAGTGTACTGATCTACTGCCAGCTGCACCACGTCTGCGAACCACACTCTTCTTGGCCACCTGGGGGCCACCAGAATTGCTGGGCCAGAACTAACCTGATCGCCCGCAGTTCCAAGACATTGATAGGTGTGTGGGCCTCCTGAGGGCCCCACCTCCCCTGGAACCGCAGAAACTTCCAGAAACCCCCCAACCTGATAGACTGGCATCCGTGGTGACCGTCTCCCAGGAAGGGGTAAGAAAGGATCTGCCCCCCAACAGGTTCCTTGAGTCCATCCACCACGAGAGGGACCTCCTGACCAGGGGGGAGAGCACACAGACCCTGTCCAGGGACGCTGGATCCTTGTCCCACACTGACAAGAGGTGGAGTTGCAGAGGCCTCAAGTGGAACTGAGCTTAAGGGACCGCTTTGAAGCACGCCACCATCAGGCCCGCCAGCTGCATCCCCTGCCTGATGGAGGGATGATGACAAGATAGCAGGAACTGGACCTGTGCAATCACAGGGACTCTAGGAATGGAGTCACCAAGGAGGGGGACAGAGAGGACTTGGGGTGGTTGATCACCCATCCAAATGACTCCAGGGTGGACACCACCAGCTGAGTATCCAATTCTGCCTGATGTAGAGATTGGGAGGTGATGAGAATGTCGTCCAGATAAGGCAGCAAGCGGACGCCCTGATACCTGAGCAGGGACATCACGCCAGCCAGCAACTTGGTGAACACCCTGGGAGCTGAGGTGAGACCAAAGGGCAATGCCACAAACTGATCCTCCAGAGCGAACCTGAGGAACCTTTGATGACCTGGAAATACAGGAATATGAAGGTAAGCATCCTTGATGTCCACAGAAGTCATGAAATCCCCTTGTCGCAGGGAACTGATGGCAGAGCGCAGAGTTTCCATGCGAAAGCGCCTGCTCCTGACAACTTTGTTGAGGATCTTTAAGTCCAGGATGGGCCTGACTGAACCATCTTTTTTGGGGACTGTGAATAGGTTGGAATAGAAGCCCTTGCCTATTTCTCTTAAAGGGACCTTGCAGATGACCCCCAGCTCCAGGAGGCCTTGCAGTGCCTGCACTAGCTCCTGAGCTAACACAGGGTCCTGAGGAATCCGGGATCTGATGAATCTTGGGGGCGGCCAGGCAGCAACTTGTAACCGGAGGACACTACCTCCTGAATCCACCGGTCTGAGACATGGAGCCTCCAGACGTGAGCGAAGTGCTGAAACCGTCCCCCCACCCGTATGGGTAAGGGCGCCCCATCATGCCTGAGGGGGCTTGGGAGAGGATTTAGCCTTGGGACCCCAGGAGGAGCCAGGACGTCCACGTCCTGTGCCCCTACCCCAGAAATCTCCCCGGCCCCAGTAAAGGAAACCCCCCTCCCTTGTCTAGCACCACGGTAGGGGGAGGAGAAGGAGCCCTGACCCCGAATGGGCCGAGACTGCCGCCTGCGCTGGGGTAACCTGCCTCCCTTAGCAAAAAGGTCCAGGCGTAGTCCTTTGAAGGGAAAACCAGTGAGGGCCTTCTTGGCAGCGTTGTCAGCAGCCCACTGGCGTAGCCAAACCGAGCGGCGTATAGCCACCACAAGGGAAGATGTCCTGGCACACATTCTAATGGTGTCATCCAAGGCAGAGAGGACAAAATTTACAAAAACATCAAAACTGGAGAGTGCATTAAACACCTCACAAGGCAAATCATCAGGGGCACTATCAAGTATACTTCTGATCAGGGTCCTAGTGGCCACAGCGGTAATGGCAGAGGCACAGACCGCACATGCAAAAGCGTGGGATGCCAGCTGGTCAATGCGCCAGTCCTCAGCATCCCGCAGGGTTGTAGTCAGGGGAATGCATTACAGAGGTGTTAGAAAGCCTAGGACCGGGGCATCCACCTCGGGAGGGGATGACCAACCCTTTACCACATCATCAGGAAAGGGATACTTCCTATCCCAACTTTTAGGTACCCCGGGAAGTCTACTGGGGCACACCCATTCCTTGAGCACAAGGTTATTGAAATGTGCTTGCTCAGGAAATTCCAAACGTGACTTAGCGGTATGGAAAAGTTCCCCCCTTTGCCTGGGTGCCGCAACAGGGGGAGAAATGGACAGAACCTCAAAAATCTGGGTCAGCAATCTGTCAGTGTCATCCGGGGCCCAGGGGTGAGAGCCAGAATCGTCATGACCCCTTGGCCTCTCATCAGATGACCCTGAGTCAGAGAAAAGCTCCCCTTCATCCGAAGGGGTATAGCCACAAAGACTCCAAAACTCATCAGTTTCCATAGGGAAATGAGTGACATTAGGCGTTAAGTGCCGCTTTTTAGCAGGGGCCTTACGCGCCAAGGTATTAGCAATCAACTTTTCAACAGTAGCCAGTCTAGAAGACACATCAGGCTGAGAATCCCCACTTGTATGCAACTCAGTAGGAGTGAGATTTAAGCTTGGGGGAGTAGGTGAAGTGAAACGAGGTGCAGGCCCAGCCACTGGGAGGCCAGATTGCAGCGCAAGCACCTGCTTAGCACATGGTACACAGACCCGCGCCTTGTCAGCGTCAACATGAGACTCCCCACACGCTTCACACAGCCGGGCTTGTCCCGAAGGAACCCCGGTCACATTAACCTGAGATGCCTCCATATGGTGGTAGCGGCACTATATGCCGATAGGGATTAACGCTATACAGCAACCCTGGATGCCCCAATAACCCGCTAGGGAAGTGGGAGTAATTACACTAGGCCACACAAGTTAACCAACTAATAGAGGGCCGGGAGAAGCCAATGGATTCGCCCGCCTGAAAGACATAATAAAGGGGGCCGTAAGCAAACGGTAATAAAAAGGTGGTAATAAAGCTGCCCGCGAGGGCACTTACGGACCGCGGTAGGTAGAGGTCCGTCACGCATAAGCCGACCAAGCAGACAAAATGGCGTCAGTATACCTCGAGGGGCGGGCCGGCACCAGCAATGACGCGGAACGCGCCAAAAACAGGCCCGCCCCCCCCCGAAGAGCGCAAAGCCAACACGTGGCAAGCAGCCAATGACGACGCGCCGGCGCCTGAAGTAACGCCGCCGCCAAGCGCAGAACATAGTGACAAAAAGGCGCGCGGTGGCAAGTTTAAATACAGACATAGTAAAGCAAGTCAGCGCGGCCGCTGAAACAAAGCAGAATGAAATAAAGCATAATGTCAATACACGTAAATACAGCATACACACAGGCACCCCCCCCCCCATCTTCCCCCCCGAAGGCTACAAGGAGAATGAGGGAGGACAGCGGCCACTTAAAATAGGGTCCACTGATAGGCAGGGGCAAGGGGCAATAGTGCGGGAGGGGCATCCCATAGAGGCTCACCATAAGCCTGAACCACCTACCCTGTGGTGGGGGATTGCGGTGGAGCAGCGCTCCTAAGCACCTAATAGAGGTGCTGCCTACAATCACCCGACCAGCGCAGCCAAGGCTGGGAGGCATATGACTAATGGAACGGGTGGGAATAGTCCTACAGGCCTAATAGCCCCGCTCACCTGCGAGTAGAGAGAGACATTTCTCGTTCTTCGCAGTCCAGACTGCAGAGGAAATCTGGGGATTTGTGGGAAGTCCCTGGGTATTTGAGGGGCTGAGAGGAGCCTATTTTCGATGTCTCTGCAGTCCAGCGCCATATGGCGGAGTAATACCCGATAGTAAGTACTATATCTGGAGCAGGACGCACTGTATACTAAGAATAGAGCTGGTGATCGATGAAGCTCCTCAAATGTTTTTGAAGTACGGGAACACAGACACACAATTCCATGATTTATATCTGCTCCGCAGGAGACTGTAGCTACAGCAGCCATTCCACCTAACCAAAAGGAACTGCTATGTGTCACTGTCTCAAAAGTCAGAAGTCAGTTAGTTCTGAACACAAGGTGACATGAAGCAACATTGCATAGGACCACTCCCCATCCAACACTGTGCCTAGAAGCACAACAATGGTGTATGGTGCTTTGGTAACACTTGACTCTGATGATCGGAATTATATATAGTTATTTACCAATATCTCAATAATTTGTTTGTTGGGTTGGTTATGTATTTACGGGCATAATGTATTTGCATTTAACCAACAATTTGATATGTGTGTTCCTCTGCTGTAAACATACCTAATACCATCATTAGAATTGCAAATGTTGCCACTTAACTGAATGAAATACATTTCAGTAAATAGTTCCATAAAAAGCTAATAATTAGCAATGACATGAGGTCAATGCAAAAAAATACAATTCTGTGATTACTCACTTGTAGAATTGGTATTATATGTATACAGCATGTCCTGTTCCAAAATATTCCTTACACTTGGGTAATACATCCACAAGATGGCGCTGGACTGCAGAAAACAGCTTGTGGCCCCTCCCGGCCCTATATAAGTCAGGGTCCTCCCACAAATTCCCCAGTATTGACAAGCAGTTAACAAGATGCCGGGAGAACAATAATAACCAGAATTTCAAGATGAACAATCACTATACAGAGGTAACTAAGAATAATGATAACAAGGGTGGGATGGAACAGGACGTGCTGTATACATATAATATCAATTCTACAGGTAAGTAATCACAGAATTGTATTATTCTAAGTATACAGCACGTCCTGTTCCAGAATATTCCTTACACTTGGACTACCAATAGCAGTGTCTGTAAGGTAGGGTGGGATCCCCAAAAATTAACTGAACAGTTTAAACCACTGCCACCTGCAGAACTTTGCGACCAAAAGCAGCATCAGCTGAGGCCCGAATGTCAACCTTGTAAAACTTGAAGAAGACCAAGTAGCGGCCTTGCAAACTTGTTCAACAGAAGCTTGGTGCTGAAAAGCCCAAGAGGCACCAATAGCACGAGTAGAATGAGCAGTAAGGTGGAAGGGAGGCTCCTTCCCCTTAGCAGAATAGGCCTGTACCACAGCCTGGCGGATCCACTTGCTAATAGTGGACTTAGCCGGAGCCAGACCCTTCTTAGGTCCAGACGGGAGCACAAAAAGAGCATCAGTTTTCCTGAAGGATTCAGTAGCCACCAAATAGAAATTCAGAGTCCTGACCACATCCAGAGAGTGTAAAACCCACTTCTTAATGTTACTAGGATTAGGGCATAGAGAAGGCAAAACAATGTCCTGATTGAGATGAAAGGCAGACACAACCTTAGGCAGAAAATCTGGCTTAAAACGAAACACCACCTTGCCCTGGTGTCTCTCAAAAAATGGGGGTTTGATGGAAAGCGCCGCCAACTCAGAAACACGCATAACAGAAGTGATAGCCACCAAAAAGACTACCTTAAGAGTCAAAATGGACAAAGGGGCCTCACGCAGAGGCTCAAAGGGAGACCACTGCAAGGCAGATAAGACCAGGTTCAAATCCTAGACTGGTAACATAAGCTTACGTGGAGGACGCACGTGAGTAACCCCCTGGAAGAAGGTCTTGACTAGACGATGGTGAGCAAAGGATCTTTGGAAGAAAATGGCCAAAGCAGAAACATGACCTTTGAGGGTACTAAGTTGAAGACCCAAATCCAAACCATGTTGCAGGAATTCCAGAATCCTAGGGATAGAAAACACCCTACAGGGAAGCGACTTAAACTCACACCAGTCAATGTAAGCATGCCAGACCCTATAGTAGATGGATGACGAGGACTTCTTCCTAGCCCAAATCATAGTATTAACAACAGAGGCAGGCAGCACCTTTTCCATCAAGATGGAGGTTTCAGCAGCCAGGCCGTTAAAGCCAGCGTTTGTAAATTGGGATGGCGCAGCTGCCCCTGAGTGAGCAGGTCTGGATCCTTGGGTAGAGCATACTGATCTACTGCCAACTGCACGATGTCTGTGAACCACACACTTCTTGACCAACAGGGGGAACCAGAATGGTTGGCACCCCTTCCTGAGCAACCTTGCGCAGCACCTTGCCCAGCAGAGGAAAAGGAGGGAACACATAGAGAAGCTGAAAGCTCTTCCAAGACATTGCTAGTGCATCCATGGCCAAGGCTAGAGGGTCCCGGGACAGAGAGACAAAGACTGGAAGCTTGTGATTGTGACAGGATGCAAACAGATCCACATCTGGCTGACCCCAGCGGGGCACAGGTAGCGAAACACCCTGCTGCGGAGGGACCATTCTTCCAGACGAGAGGTCCCCCTGCTGAGGGAGTCTGCCTCCAGATTCTCCACCCCCGGGATGTACACAGCCGAGATGCAGGGAACATTCTCCTGCGCCCAAGACAGTATCAGGGACACTTCCTTGAGGGCCCTCTTGCTCCGGGTCCCTCCCTGGTAATTGATGTAGGCAATCACCGTCTGGTTGTCTGAGCGGACCTGAACCGCCCGACCCGGAGGTGTGGAGTCAACCTTATCGCCCTCAATTCCAGAATGTTGATAGGGGTGTGGGCCTCCTGAAGCCCCCCCAACCTGTCAGACTTGCACCTGTGGTGACTCCCAGCATGGGGCCAGAAAGGATCTGCCCACCAACAGGTTTCTTGAGTCCAGCCACCACGAGAGTGACCGTTTGGCCAGAGGGGACAGAACCAACACCTGATCCAGGGACCGAGGGTCCCGATCCCGAACTGAGAAGAGGTGAAGTTGAAGAGGTCTCATGTGAAACTGAGCGTATGGAACCGCCTCGAAGCAAGACACCATCAGGCCCACCAGCTGCATTCCCTGCCGGATGGAGGGATGAGGGCAAGACATAAGGAACCTGGCTTGGGCCTGAAGACTCTCCACCTTCTGCTGAGGGAGAAAAATCTTGACCTGAGATGTATCCAGAGTCATGCCCAGAAAGGACCTCACCATTGACGGTGACAGGAAAGACTTGGGGTGGTTGATCACCCAGCCGAAGGACTCCAGTGTGGACACCACTAGCTGAGTATCCAGCTTGGCCTGCTGGAGAGATTGAGACACGATGAGAATGTCGTCTAAGTAAGGAAGGATGCGAATGCCCTGAGATCTCAGCAGAGCCAGTACACCCGCCAGCACCTTGGTGAATACCCTGGGAGCGGAGGTGATACCGAAAGGCAAAGCCACAAATTGATAGTGCTGATCCTCCAGAGCGAACCTGAGGAATCTCTGATGACCTGGAAAGATTGGTACATGAAGGTAAACGTCCATGTCTACAGAGATCATGAAGTCCCCTGGGCGTAGTGAATTGACAGCTAAGCGCAGAGTCTCCATGCGAAAGTGTTTGAATCTGACAAATTTGTTGAGGCACTTTAAATCCAGGATAGGTCTGATGGACCCGTCTTTTTTGGGAACAGTAAAAAGATTGGAATAGTAGCCTCTGCCCCTTTCCCTTTAAAGGCACCTGGCAGATGACCCCCAACTCCAGAAGGTTTTGGACAGCAAGGCACAGACCCCGAGCTGACAGGGGGCTTTGAGCCATCCGGGATTTGATGAATCTTGGGGGGGCCAGGCTGCAAACTCTATCTTGTAACCGGAGGACACTACCTCCTGAATCCACCGGTCTAAGACGTGAAGCCTCCAGACGTGAGCAAAGAGCCGAAGCCATCCACCCACCCAGAAGGGTGAGGGCGCCCCTTCATGTCTGAGGGGGCTTGGGTGAGGATTTTGGCTTGGGACCCCAGGAGAGGACAGGACAGCCACGTCCTCTGCCCCTTCCCAGTGATCTCCGCGGGCCCCAGTAAAGGAGACTCCTCGGCCAGGTCTGGAACCACGGAAGGATGGGAGAAGGGCACCCATCCCCCGAAAGGACCGGGATGGCCTCCTACGTTAAGGTAACCTACCTCCCCTGGCAAACAAATCCAAGCGTTCACCAAAAAGGCACAGGCCCTTGAAAGGGAAACCAGTAAGAGCCTTCTTAGCAGCATTATCAGCTACCCACTGACGTAGCCAGACAGAGCGGCGTATAGCCACCACCAAGTTCTTCCACACATTCCAATGGCATCATCCATAGCAGACAGGACATATGCAACAAATTCATAGCAAAGCAGGAGAGATCTATACTCTTCTCCTCCAGCGTCATCAGAGGCCCTCTCTAAGAGACTCTTAAGCAAAACCTTAATAGCAACAGCTGTAATGGCAGAGGCACGAACCGGGCGTAGCGCGGTCCCCACACAAAGGCATGGCAAGCCAGTTGGTCCATACGCCGTTCCTCACCATCCCTCAGGGTAGTAGTGTCAGGAGAATGCATGACAGATGTATTGGACAGCCCCAGAACGGGTGCGTCCACCTTGGGAGGACATGACCAACGCTTAATGACATCAGCAGGAAAGGGATACCTTTTGTCCCAACCCTTGGGCACACCTGGCAGCTTGCTAGGCCGCTCCCATTCTTTGAGCACCAGAATATTAAAGTGAGACTGCTCAGGGAATTCCAAACGTGGTTTAACCGTATGAAAGAGCTCGCCCTGCTGCTGCGGAGCCACGGCATGAGGGAATATACAGAGCACTTCAAAGATATGAGCCTAAAGCCTGTCAGTGTCATCTGAGGACCATAGATCTTCCCCAAAGGGAGACCCTGTAGCACCATAAACCCTAGACTGCTCCTCAGATGATTCTGAATCAGAGAACAATTCCCCCCTCCTCCAGGGGGGAATAACCAGTAGTGATAAATGCCGCTTCTTAGCAGAAGCCTTACGCGAGGCAGACCCAGCAAGATGTTTTTCAATTCTGGCCACCTGTGCAGCCAAATCAGGTTGAGACTCCCCGCTAGTATGCACCTCACTGGGGGTCAAATGTAAGCGTGGGGGGGGTAGGCGAAGCCAGAGGGGGCGCAGGCCCAGCAACAGGTAACCCAGATTGCAGCGCAAGTACCTGCTGGGTGCAAGGTACACATACCCTGACATCATCACCGATTGGGGATACCCCACACGCAACACATAGCCGGGCTTGTCCCAAAGGAACCCCAGGCCCATTATCCCATGAAGCCTCCATATGGTGAATTGAATGGCACAGTAGGCCAATAAGGGTTAACGCTAAAGAGCTACCCAGGATGCCCCAATGACCCGCTAGGGAAGTGGGAGATAATGAGGGGAGATGGCTGGGAGAAACCACAGTGCTGAAGTTGTAACCCACCTGAAAGACATAACAAGCATTCCCATGAGCATACAGCCATAAAATCCAGAAAGAATTTACCCCACCGGGGTTACTCACGGACCACAGGAGCTAGGCAGCCCACACCGCAATGGCAACAAAATGGCGTCCGCCGACCTCGAGGGGCCGTGGAGATGTGACATCAAAATCATCATCCCCGGAGACCGCCCCCCCAAAGAGTGCGAAATGCGCCCACGTGATCCTTCCGGCCAATAGCGGGCCGGCAGCTCTGAGGCGAATGACGCCGCCGTCCGCGGAGCGAAGTACAAGTGCGCGCCGGCGGCGATATACAGTAAAATAAACACACAAAAGTAAAACACAAGCTTACAACTAGAAGGATTAAGTGCACAGGAGGAGCCTGGCAAAACCCAAGAAGCAGTGGGGGCATCCCAAAGAGGCTCACCATCAGCCTAAACCGCCTACCCTGTTAAAGCAGGGACTGCGGTAGGAGCGTAGCTCCTCAGCACCTACCCTGGTGCTTACAAACCTACCTTCATCCAAACCTTGTCAGCCGAGGCTGGGAGGCAACATATATAGTAGGGAACGGGTGGGAATAGTCCTGCAGGGCCGCAGGCATATAAGCCCCGCTCACCTGCGCCACAAGAAAGCTATCTTCTATCTTCTCAGCGCAGACTGCAGAAACGAAATGGGGAATTTGTGGGAGGTCCCTGACTTATATAGGGCCGGGAGGGGCCACAAGCTGTTTTCTGCAGTCCAGCGCCATCTTGTGGATGTATTACCCAAGTGTAAGGAATATTCTGGAACAGGACGTGCTGTATATAAATATAAATTGACAGTGGCTTTATTTCACTAGGAATTGTTGCTGAAAGAGAAAAGTTTGCGAGCACAACGCATTTTAGCTATTTGCAAAATGGGAGTTGTTCCCTATGCAGCGGGGTATCCCAATTACCAGCGCCTCCCCCCTCTGTGCACTAACACAGTTAAGTGGTGGCCAATCGCAGGGCTCACTTTCGTGAGTGGAGGGGTAATATTACTTACCGGGTGTTAATGCACAGGGGGCACTGGCAATTGAGATGCCCCCCTGCAATTTTAATTATGGTATTTAGACACAGAGCCTGGCATAAGGCAGCGAGAGCGGGCGCATCCACTGTCTACCTGTGGTGTGCGGCGTGTCTGAATAGCTGGACGCGGAAGCACGCCTCAGCTCCAGGGAAGCCAGGGCTGCAGTTGGTGAGCACATGGGAGCCCCAGAAAAGGTAAGTGAAACGCAGGGTGATTGGGAGGGCTAACATAGTGGAATATCCTTAATCGGGATGCCCCAAGTTTTCGTGATCAGCCGGCCCTGAAGTTTAATAGACTCCAGGCCCGACTATCAAGGTGGTTGGACAACTTTAGTTAGTTACTGATAGCAGAGCTGCAGTTTAGTAAGAGAGGGGCGTCTCATTTGAAAAGTTTCAAAATTCAACTAAAACAGCAAGAGTGCAAAACAACTATTGAATTAGGTAAGGAAGGAAAGCACGCGGAAGAAGGTTCTTTTTATTTTACAATTTAAAGAGATTGTAACCCCCCCCCCCAAAAAAAAATACAATTCTGTGAAATACTCACCTGTAGAATTGATATTATTTGTATACAGTACGTCCTGCTCCAGATATAGTACTTACACTTGGGTCATCCTCCGCCAGATGGTGCTGCACTGCAGAGACATGCAAAACAGGCTCCTCCCGGCCCTCAAATACCCGGGGACCTCCCACAAATCCCCAGCATTGAAAAGCAGTGAACAAGAAGCCGGGAGAATTAACCACCAAAAACTGGTAACTATAACAATGGTAACAACCACCATACAGGGGATCCACAATAATGTGAAAAACCAGGGTGGGGTGGAGCAGGACGTACTGTATACAAATAATATCAATTCTACAGGTGAATATTTCACAGAATTGTATTATTCTTAGTATACAGTACGTCCTGCTCCAGATATAGTACTTACACTTGGGACGTCCAATAGCAGTGTCCATAAAGTAGGGTGGGATCCCCAACAAAAACGACAACAGCAGACAGTATAAAACCACTGTCACCTGCATAACCATATGGCCAAAAACAGCATGAGCTGAGGCCCTAACATCAACCTTGTAAAACTTTCAAAGGTATGAACAGAAGGCCAAGGTAGTGGCCTAGCAAACCAGTTCAACAGAAGCTTGGTGCTGAAAAGTAGACTTGGCAGAAGCCAAAAAACCCTTCCAAGGACCGGAAGAAACATTCATTCAAGTAATAACCAGAGCCAAAGCCGCCAAACTCCCCGAGAGCAGACGAGATCGGGCACACTCAGGATGTAGTGACCATAGGCCCCAAGGAACATCATTTCTACTAAAGGACACAGTGACTACCAAGGAAAACTTCCAACACCTGTTCAAGGAATGCAGAACCCGTTCCTCAGCGTTGCCAGGAATAAGGGACAGCAGGAAGAACAATATCTCGAAACAATGAACATAAGACACTGCCGGATGCAGAGAGTCCGGCTTCAGGCGGAACACCACCTTATCCTGGTGTATCTCAAAGAATGGGGGCTAGGTAGACAGAGCCACCAAAGTAACAGTCCCCAGAAGGACAACCTTGAGGGGAAGACAGCCCGACATCATCCTAAATAGGACCAAAGGGACAAAAACCCTGCAAGCAGACAGAATGAAATTCCAATTGAAAAAAAACCCAGCAGGGACCATAGAATTACATGGGGGACGCACATGAGTACCCCCTGAAGGAAGTCTTAAACAAGGAAGACTGAACCAGAGACTACTAAGGCAAGGTGGTCAGGGCAGAACCTGACCCATCAGAGTACTGAGTTGGAGAACCAACTCCAAATCATGCTGAAACCAACTCTATAACCCTGGGAACCGAGAACGCCCAAAAGGGAGGAGACCTAGACTCACACCAATCAATATGGGTATGCCATACCCTATAGCAGATAGAAGAAGAAGAGGCAGAAAACTTGCTCCTAGCCTTCCCATAGGCTCAATCACCAAGACAGATAAGCTTGTCTCCATCAAGATGGATGTTTCAGCAGTCAGGCCGACTAGGCCAGAGTCTGTAGATTGGAGTGACGTAAAGGGAGCCCTGAGTGAGCATAGCTAGCACTCCAGGCAAAAGGTACAGAAAACTACTGTTCTTGGTACCATAACCACCCTCTACTAGGGCACCTGGGGGCCACCAGAACCACTGGTCCCCTTGCCAGAGCAATCTTGCGCAGAACCCTGCCTAGCAGGGGGAATGGAGAAAAGACATACAGAACCGAACGTCCAGTCATGACGTTACTAAGGCATCCGGACCACTGCCAGAGGATCCTGGGACAGGGAAACAAAGGCGGAGAGCCTGTGATAGTGAGTGACGGAACACAAACAGATCCACAACTGGTTGGACCCCATAGTGACACAGGGATTAGCACATCCTGTCGCAGAGGGGCTCCACTGGAGCGAATATCACTGATATGTAGGGAACATTGTCTCCAGATTAGGAACCTAGACACTTCCTGGAGGGTGCACCAGCTCCAGGCCCCTTCCAATGGTTAATGTAGGACACTGTCGTCAGACAGACCGAGTGCCCCCAAACTGGCAGGCCCAGAAGGGAAGTAGTCAAGCGAGACAGAACCAACTGAAAAACGCTCACTGTTTCAAACATCAATAGGCGTAAGGACCGTCTAAGGGCCCCACCACCCCCAGAATCGCAGGGAGTTTCAGAAGAAACCCTCCCCCATCCATGGTGACCGTTTCCAGGAATGGGTAAGAAGGAACTGCCCCCAGACAGGTTCCTTGAGTTCATCCACTCCAAGAGAAACCTTCTTACCAGGTGGGAAGGCCCACAGACCCCACTCCAGGGATGCCGGATCCCTGTCCTGTATTAACAATAGAAGTCGCAGAAGGGCCCAAGGGGAACTGAACATAAGGGACCTCTTCCGAGCAAGCCACCAACGGGCCCACCAGCTGTATCTCTGCCTGGTGAAGGGACCGGGACAGCAATGAGGGACTGAGCCTATGTGACCAGATTGTCCACTTTATTGCGGAGAAGGGACGCCATCCCTGACGTCATCAGCAGGCGCCTACATGTGCACTGCTGATTGCTGTCATTTAGCTGGGATGCACTATATAAGGGACCCCTTAGGGGAACATGGTCACAGCTTCTCCCTCCTGATGAAGGTTTACTCAACCGAAACGTTGAGGGTTTAGGTTGTCATCCAACAGAGGTATATTGCTGTCTTACCTTACCATTGATGTCTCTTGTTTCTGTTAATTGACTTACATGTATGCATTAGTGCTTGTTTATGTACCATGGATTGTGTCCATCTCTGTATTGCACACTGCTAGTCTGTATGCACTGTGTATAACTGATTTAGGTTATTCCCTTATTTCATTGGTGACACAACCATGGAGACTCTATATTCATTATGTCTAGAGCTTTGTATTATTGATGCAAACATATCTCATTGTAAATATTGATCAATTACATTCATTATATTTATTAAAACTTGTCACTTTTTTGCTGTAGTTGGATGTTCATTAGATATAGCATATCTCTTCAATTGTATGTTATTACCAATTAAGGGGACAATGAGGACTTTGGGTGAAAGATCACCCATCCAAATGACTCCCAATGGACGCCATTAGCCGGGTATCCAACTTAGCCTGACAAAGAGACTGATAAGTGAAAAAGGGCGTCTAGGTAAGTCATCGCGCGGACGCCCCTTGGTCTCATCAGAGACATCACCGCCGTCAACACCTGAGTGAGCACTCTGGGAGTTGAAGAGAGGCCAGATAACAAGGCCACAATCAGCAGTGTTGGACTTCCAACACGAACCTGAAGAGCCTCGGTGTCCTAAAGGCACTGGGATGTGAACATAAGCATTATAGAGCTCCCCAGACGGCAAGAAGCCCCCTGGGCGCAAGGCGCTGATGGCCCATCTCAGAGTTTCCATGCAGAAAACTGCCTGTAATTGGAGAATTGCAGTCTGGAAGACGCAACAGGCTGCGACTCCCCCTTTATATGCGACTCAGCAGGAGCGAGATTTAAGCATGGGGAAATTGGTGAAATGAAGCGAGGTGCAGCCACTGGCAGACCTGATTGCAGAGCCAGTGCTTGCTCGGCACAGGGTCCGCAGACCCGTGCCCTGTCAGCATCAGCATGGGGTTGCCCACACGCTATACACAGCCGGTCTTGTCCCAGAGGTACCCCGGTCACATAATTCTGAGATGCCTCCATATGGTGATTATTCAAGGCACAATATGCCAGTAGGGATTTACACTATAAGTAACCCGGGATGCCCCAAAGACCCGCTAGGGAAGTGGAAGAATATTACAAGGCCCGCTATAATTTTACACCGGGCCGGGAGAAGCCAATGGTGTTCACCAGTCTGAAAGACATAATGGGAATAAAGGGTGTCAGAACCATGCGCAGTAATCAAGGATCATGAAAATCGCCCGCGAGGGCACTTACAGACCAAGGGAGGAGGAGGACCGCTACCACGCGTGCGTGCGACCAGCATCAAAATGGCACCAAGCGAACCTCGAAGGGCGGGCCAGAGCGGGCTGTCGGGGAGCGCGCCAAACCAGGTCCCCCCCCCCCGAAGAGCGTGAAGCTCTGAGATAGTTTCAACGTTGTCATGAGGAGCGAAGTGTATGACACACTTAGAAAAATGATTTGCCAATGAAGACGCCGCAGCATCTGAGGCGACGCCGCCGCCCGGCACAGCACAACCAGTAAAGGAAAGAGGTGTGCGCGGCAGCGACAGATACACAATAAAAATGCAAACAGCGCGGCTCTGACACCAGGAATCCCAGTCAAAGGACAATACTAAGGCCATAAGCATGTAAACACCATACACTGAGACCAACACACATCCCCCCTTTTCTTTCCCCCCGAGCTACGGGGGGAACGAGGGAGGATGGCGACCCTTTGTACAGGGCCCACTGCTACACGGGGCATGGGGCAATAGTGCGGGAGGGGCATCCCCTAGAGGCTCACCATCAGCCTAAACCGCCTACCCTTTGGTGGGGGACTGCCGTGGAGCATGGCTCCATAAGCACGCATGGTGCTGCCTACCTTCACCCGACCAGCGCAGCCCAGGCTGGGAGGCACATCACAGGGAGGACGGGTGGGAATAGTCCAACAGGGCCGCAGGCTTTGATAGCCCGCTCACCTGCGAGAGAGTGATACTTCATGTCTTCGCAGTCAGCACTGCAGAGAAATCTGGGGATTTGTGGGAGGTCCCCGGGTATTTGAGGGCCGGGAGGAGCCTGTTTTGCATGTCTCTGCAGTGCAGTGCCATCTGGCGGAGGATAACCCAAGTGTAAGTACTATATCTGGAGCAGGACGTACTGTATACTAAGAATAAATAAATCATCCTAAATATTCTCCCCTGCATGCCCAGCTTTATTCACTGCAATGGGGGAGGAGGGCAATCCAATCCCTTTAATGTATAACCACCCTAGGGCTGCAACTTTCAACTACAGTAAGTGTACAGAGGAACAGTTTTATGCACTTGCATATATATTTTTATTTGTCTGCAATGCTGGACTAACTCATTATTAGAGGAAGAAGAACAAAACCTGGGGTTTTCACTCTCTGGGATTTTGGCCTACATCCTAGGGGCATCCAGTTTGTGATGCCCCGCTGTGTGAAACCCTCAGGAATGCCTGCTGTGCTTTTCTCTCCAGCTATCCCACAGGGCATGTGCAGGGTCTATATTCAGCATACTATGCAGTACAGATTAATGAGCAGCATAGAGCACTGATTACATGCTGGTTTGTCTGCTTGTGCTAACCCAAAACAGTCATAAGTCATTAGCACTGCATGCTCACTTAATTATTATTGTTTTCTTCTCCTGCCATGGCTGGGCTATATCTGTTGCCAACAGAGCTGCCCTATGCAGTGGATCTAGAGCATTCAAGATTTATAGTTACACCAAAAGCAATAATGAAGGTGTTATATACCCAGCTCTAAAATGTTGTGCCCAGCTACCTGTCAGATCCTCCACTTAGGAGTTGGAATACTGCTAATGTGTTATACAGCACTGGCCATTGAAAGCAGTAGAAAGTGAAACATTAAGCTGATATGGGAGTATATTTAAGGCGAGCTTTTGTGGGTATTCAGTTCTCTTACTCACATAACACCATATCTGATGAAGAGGACAAAATAGTCTTGAAAGCCTACCTTGTCGCTACTGAGGTTAGGGAGCTCACACTTACACATGCCCAGCGCTAAGCAGTGTCCTATGTGTGCAGGACTTCACCAAGTAGATCTTGGTGTCCAGTTGTCAATAGCAACAGATTGCGGATAGTAAAACTGCTTCCATAAAACACACATTTGCATAAGAAGAAAAATACTACCAGCTCAAAAATTCGATCAAAAGTGGACTTTCCCCTTAAAGAGGAACATCGGGGGAGATTAATATCTCACCGATTCGACAGCACTCTGGTTTTACCTTTGGGATTTACTCGCCTCACTGGGGGGTCCATCTTATGGGCCCCTTGGTTCTCTGGGTGACCTTCCGGGCGCCATCTTGCATCCTATCAGGCACTGCGTGCGGCCCCCAGTCTCACGCCTGTGCAGTGCCCATCAATGGAATGCAATGGAGCCGCCAGAAATCCTGCGAAACTTCCCTAAGATCACCGTGGGACATCGAAGAGCATGGCTAAGCTCGTGCTTGTCATTTACAGACAGCTAAGGGGACGTTGGGTTGGGGATCGGGCCCTGAAGCAACCGGCAGTGACGACATGCAAAAGGTAAGTAGGTGCCAATGGGAAGGGGGGGGGGGGATCTGCAGCTTTTTTTATTTTGGTTCAGATGTTCCTCTTTAAATATACTGAGGCAGCGACAGGGGTAGGTACAGCATACAGAAAAAAAGGCACTCAAGCGGTTTGTATATAATGCAGTTTCTCCATTCCTATAGGCCATTTTTGAGAAGACCACTTTGCGCAGGTAATAATGATATTATAGTGTAATGTACATTCTCATTCCAGAAATAGTACACAGGCTCAGTAAAAGGTAGCATGTATTGATCCAGGCATTCCTGCATTCAGCCTGCTCATTACAGCAGCTTTCAATGCTCCCAGTTTCTGAGGATCTCTCCTGATCAATACAAATGTTCTATGAATATTATTATGTATTTTGAAGAAAACAGCTTACCGGAAGCAACCTTCGAATCTCCAATCTGTTTACTGTATTTATTCATTTTTTTTAATTATAGGTCGTTGTGCCCAACAAAACAGTATCTACCCAGCATTGTAATAATAAATATCATTAAAAAATAATGAAACAGGTAGAATCATTTGACTTTTAATAAATAAAACTTCAACTTTTTACAACTCATTATCAAAGGGCGTATGTGGGTAAATAAAACACATGCAGCAATAACCTTCCTCTAAAACAGGGTTTCACAACCTTTACTCATCAAGTACCACTTTCTATTTGTGGTCCGTACAGGTTGTCAGTCACCTAACCCCCAAAACCACTATTATATTGCACAAAAATACCGTTTTGTGAGTACTCACCTTTAAAACGGATATTATAAGTGTGACATACACTCCGCTTCAACTCTTCATGACATTTGGGTTATTCTCCAGTAGAGGGCGAACTTCTGCAGAGATGAATGCAAAAAAGGAGCTCCTCCCAGTCCATAACTACCTGGTACCTCCCACCAATTCCCCAGTGTAAGATAGCAGTAAGGGGACCAGGAAGAACCAAATATAACCATACTAACAACATAAACAATGGTTCACCATATAAAGGATCCGGAATACCAAAAAGGGTGGGGTGAAGCGGAGTGTATGTCACACTTATAATATCCGTTTTAAAGGTGAGTACTCACAAAACGGTATTATTCCAAGTGTGACATACACTTCGCTTCAACTCTTCATGACATTTGGGACATCCAATAGCAGTGTCCGTCATGGGTGGGAACCATAAACAGTAAAGAATGCACCAACTTAAACCACTGCAGCTTGCAGAACCTTGCGGCCAAAAACGGCATCCGCTGAAGCCCGCACATCAACCTTGTAAAACTTGGAAAAAGTATGAACGGAAGACCAAGTAGCAGCCTTACAAACTTGTTCAACAGAAGCCTGGTGCTGAAAAGCCCAGGACGCACCAACAGCACGAGTAGAATGCGCAGTGACCCTAAAAGGGGGAGTCCTCCCCTTAGCAGAATAGGCCCAACAATGGCCTGACGAATCCATTTGCTAATGGTAGACTTGGCGGGCGCCAAACCTTTCCTGGGCCCGGAGGGCGCCACGAAAAAGGCATCCGTCTTGCGGAAAGAAGAAGTAGTCACCACAGGGAACCACATCCAAATTGTACAAAACCCTCTCCTTGTCATTGCTAGGCTTAGGACACAAGGAAGGGAGAACAATATCCTGATTGAGATGAAAAGAAGAAACCACCTTAGGAAGGAAATCTGGGTTGAGAGTTTGTGATTGTGCCATGAGGCAAAGAGATCCAGTGAGTCCCCCACTTGCGACAAAGAAACCGAAAAACCCCGGGGTTGAGAGACCACTCTCCTTGGCGAGAGAACCCCCTGCTCAGAGAATCCGCCTCCGTGTTTTCCACTCCCGGAATGTAGATCGCCGAAATGCAAGGAACATTGCTCTCCACCTAATGCAGGATCAGAGAGACTTCCCTGAGGGCACTCCTGCTGCGAGTCCCTCCTTGGTGATTGATGTAGGCTACCGCCGTCCGATTGTCTGAACGAATCTGAACCGGAAGATCCTGCAAGTGCAACGTCAGCCGTAACAGGACAAGCCGGATGGCTCTGAGCTCTAAGATATTGATGGGGTTGTGAGCCTCCTGAGGACCCCACACCCCGCTGAACTGATGACTTTTCCAGAAACCTCCCCAGCCTGACAGGTTGGCATCCGTGGTAACCGTCTCCCAGCGAGGAACCAGAAAGGATCTGCCCCTCAACAGGTTGCTCGACTCCAGCCACCACCAAAGGGACTGCTGAACCCTGGGAGACATCCTGAACGGTTGATCCAACGACAGCGGGCACCTGTCCCAATGCGTCAATAGGTGAAGTTGAAGAGATCTCATGTGAAACTCTGCAAACGGGACCGCCTCGAAGGAGGCCACCATCAATCCCACCAGTTTCATCCCCTGTCGGATAGAAGGGCAAGGATTGGCCAGAAGAAGGCGGATCAGATCCTGAATCCCCTGCACCTTGGTCTGGGGTAGAAACACTCTGGCCTGAATGGTATCCAGATTCATGCCCAGGAATGAAATCACCCGTGATGGCGAGAGAGAGGACTTGGGGCGATTGATCACCCACCCGAACCTCTCCAGGGTCGACACCACCTGGTGGGTGTCCAGCTCCGCCTGACGGAGGGAAGAAGCTGAAATCAATAGGTCGTCGTCCAGATACGGCACAATGCGAATTCCCTGAGTACTGAATAGGGCCATTATGCCCACCAGAATCTTGGTTAAGACCCTCGGCCCTGAGGTCAACCCGAAGGGAAGGGCTACAAACTGAAAACGTTGATCGTCCACCTCGAACCTGAGGAATCTCTGATGCGCTGGAAAAATTGGAACATGCAAATATGCATCCTTGATGTCTATGGATGTCATGAAATCCCCTTGACGAAGGGAATTGATGGCCGAGCGCAGAGTCTCCATGCGGAACTTCTTGGTTCTGATGAATCTGTTGAGGACCTTGAGGTCCAGAATGGGTCTTACAGAACCTTCTTTCTTGGGAACCGTGAAAAGATTGGAGTAGAAACCCCTGCCTCTCTCCGACGGAGGCACCGGGCATACAACTCCCATGTCCAGAAGGTTTTTCACTGCTAACAGGAGCCCCTGAGCCGCCTGAGGGTCCAAGGGCACCCGAGACCTTAAAAATCTTGGAGGAGGCCAGTACTCGTACTCCAGTTTGTACCCGGAGGAGACCACTTCCAAGATCCAATTGTCTGTGACCTCCCGAGCCCAGACCTGGAAGAAGAGCCGCAGCCGTCCCTCCACCCGAGTGGGTGAGGGCGCCCCTTCATTGCTGAGCTGGTTTACCTGCAGGCTCGGGTTTTGAACCCTAGGCAGAAGCGGGACGGGCCCGACCTCTGCCCCTGTTCCATGAAGAGCCTCTGACAGCTGAGAAGGCGAAGAAACCTCTATCAGCTTTGGCACCGCGAAAGGAAGGATTGAAAGAGCCTGCCCCCCGAAAGGGACGGCGCTGTTTCTTCCACTGAGGTAACTTACCTCCCTTTGCCACAGCATCCAACTTATCTCCAAACAGCCGCGTACCCAAGAAGGGAAGAGCTGTGAGCAATTTCTTGGCCGCAAAGTCCGCCGTCCACTGACGGAGCCATACCGATCGGCGCATGGCCACCAATAAGGCTGAAGTCCTACTACACATCACAATAGTGTCTTCCATAGCAGCCAAGACAAAATCCATGAACAATTCAAATCTTTTAAGCGTAGTGAACTCAGCGCTGGCCGGATCAAGGTGAGCGTCATTTAACCAGTCCCTAATCAGAGACCTAGCACCCACCGACACTAGTGCAGATGCACAAACAGGCCCCAAGGCCGAACCAACACCGGCAAAGGCATGGCATGCCATCTGATCAAGGCGCCTACCCTCACCATCCTTTAAGGAAGTGGCGTCAGGGGTGTGAAGCACGAAGGAGTTGGTCAACCCCAAAACCGGCGCATCGACCTCGGGAGGAGAAGCCCAACGCTTAACCGCTTCCACCGGGAAAGGATACTTCTTATCCCATCTCTGAGGAACACCCGGAAGCCGACTAGGTTTCTCCCATTCCCTAAGGATCAGTGCATCAAAATGACCCTGGGTAGGGAACTCCAAACGAGGCTTGTGGGCCCCAAAAAATTCCCCCTTCTTGAGAGGGGGCGCCTCAGGCGGCGCGATATCCAAAACCTCCAAGAGATGTGGCAAAATCGTGGCTGTGTCAACAGCATCCCCCAGCGCCTGCCCAACATCAGCCTCGCCAAACCATACATAGTCAGCCTCTGACTCCTCATACAATTCCCCCTCCTCTAACAGGGAATAATCTGACACATCAAATGAATCATCATCCATATCCCAAGTCGCCTGGACCGACGACAAATGTCTCTTTTTAGCCTGGGCCTTCTTGCCCACAGCGCTAACTAAGCTAAATTTCTCGATGCTGGCCAACCTAGTACAAACATCGGACTGCGACTCCCCGCTGGCACCAATGTCACTTGGGGTACGGATAAGGCGGGGAGGGGAAGGCGATGAAGCGGGGGGCGCCGACCCAGAAGGCTGGGCACCCAAATGCCGCGATATGGCCTTTTGTGCACATGGAATACAAATAAGCACATTATCACCCGTAAGGGATGCCCCACAACCCACACATGGCCGGGATTTTACCAGAGGGAGCCCGAGCCCGGTATCCTGCGGAGCCTCCATATGGTGATGTTTGTGGTCAGTCGCAAGACCGCAGGGGATTTAAGATGATAAGCAACCCGGGATGCCCCTTTAAAAGTCCCTGTGGGAGGATTTTTAATGAACAAAATTTTGGCAAGGGACCCTAGGAAAAAGCCCCTTTAGCATAAACACACACGTGACAATCTGAAAGACACATGAAAAAGGCCCATAAGAAAAAACATCTAAAATCAATATATATATATATATATATATATATATATATATATATATATATACATAAGTAACTAAATATAGCACAATGAGGGCCATAAAACCAACAAGGATATATACATATAGACATGTGCTAGGATAAAAAGAGGACCCCGAAAGCTAATGAAGTGGCCCGGAGGCAATTACAGACCACAATGATCGCCGCAGCAGGAGCAGCCAGACGCCCAAGATGGCCACCGCCGAGCAGGAGAGTGTGAGGAGGAAGTGGGGCGGGCCAGCGCGGAACGCGTGCTCGCCAGGTCACGCCCCCCTCCCAGAACCTCCAGCATAGCGGATCCCAGCCGGAGGGCCGGGCCGCAGCAAGGCGCCCCGAACGCAGCCTGAGGGAGAGAAGCTCCCCAGGCTGAGGTGCCCTGCCAAACACCAAACGACTGTCTCAAACACTATGACACACCGTAAAACCATTCACACCACACATACACAAGGCGAAAATGACAGCAGAGGGGCGCACCCCCCCCCCCAGGAGGGTTAAGGAAGGGACCCGGAAGGGGAATAAATCCAACACCAGGGTCTGGTCATGGATAAATATATGGGACAGGGCATCCCAAATCGGGATCACCAACCCGGAAATCAGCCTACCCCTTGTAAAGCGCTCCCTCAACACCTGCATGGGTGCTGCCTACCCTCACCAGGACCTGCAGCCAAGGCTGGGAGGCTCACATAGGGACAATTTAGAAAAGGTCCTGGCAGCAATAGGGACAAAAATGGCCGGGCGTGAGCCCGGCTTACCTACAAGTAAGAGAAGTCTTCATCTTCTGTCTTGCTCGCCTTCCTGCAGAGAAGAAACTGGGGAATTGGTGGGAGGTCCCGGGTAGTTATGGACTGGGAGGAGCTCCTTTTTTGCATTCATCTCTGCAGAAGTTCGCCCTCTACTGGAGAATAACCCAAATGTCATGAAGAGTTGAAGCGGAGTATATGTCACACTTGGAATATACACACAAATGTATAGAAATAGTTTACACAACCTTTTGGAACAGTTTTGTACTTAAAAGTGTAAATCAGGCTTCCTGTAAAGTATAAATGGTACAGGTCAGTCTGCATCCTCATTGCGTACTATCTGATGGTACGGGCACCAATGGCAACACCTGGTGGGAACCCCTGCCCTATACCTTAAACTGGACCAACACCTATTTTACACAAAATATGGCAGCATGATTGGCTGGTGGCGGTGTCCCATTCTCAGGCTTCCACTTTTTCGGCTACCGGCCAAGAAAGGGACAAGTGATCAAGAGTCGGTCAATCAGGCAGCAGCATTTCGCTGGGGGAGTGAGGTTACTGGTAAGATTTAGGGACCTTGATAGATTGCAGGGGGACCCTGACACTCTGTTCCTTAAATCACACCTTATTCATTATTCTGAAATAAAGCATTAACACAGCCCTTACTTTCAGTAGATATTTTCCGAGAGGTTAATTGAATCATTGCCATACTCACTGAATATGGGAGTTACGATGCCAAAGCTCTTCAGCTGTCAGTGCACTCTGTGATTGCTTCCTATTTATAACTGCTTAATGGATATATCCTTAAGCAGAGACACAAAGTTGTGTACATATTTGTTTTTTCTGGGGTGGGGGCGGGCATAGATGGTCATTATATGCTTGCACACACTCAGGAATTCTATCTCTGCATATAACCCATCCCATGGCCAGAATGGCCTTGCTCAAGAGTACTTCAATCATGTCACATGGCTTCTTCTAGGCCACGTCTGCCCCCTACATTTTCCTATCAGGACAGGAATATCCCATGAATGTATTCTATTCATGGGCACTGCGCAGGCACAACATCGTGGGCCACTCACATAGTGCCTGATGGGATACAACATGCCTTTGCCCCTCGGGAGGTCACCCACAATCCAAGGGACCCAAAAGAGGGATGCCCCGGCAAGGCGAGTACAAACTGCCCAAAACTGAAACTGGAGGGGGGACAGCAGTCCAGTGAGGTTTGGGGGACGTTTTAACCTCCCCCAATGTTCCTTCTTAACCCCAAATTCAATACAGTGAGCATCTGCTCCCAGCGGACGGCTAGGACTTCAGGAAGACGGCGGTGGGCGTTCCTGCGCCGCCAACTTTGTGGACTGAAATCAGGGTTCAGATGAGCAATTTTTTTTTTTAATTTATTACATGAGCTTAATCACTATTTGGCCTGGGTTATTTTTATTTTGTTAGAAGAAGCTGGAATGGCCCTTTAAAGAGGAACCAGCACCCCCTTGGGGGCGTGGTCTACCTCTTTATGGGGCATCCTGATGTGTGATCCCCTGGGGCAGACTCAATTGTTCCCAGTGCCCCCGTCACTTCTCTCGCAACTCTAAGTGCCAGGACTATCGCAATTGCTGGTGCAGGCACGCCCACAGCTAAATGTGAGCGGGGTTGTGGCTGGTGGCCTTCGCTCCATTTAGATTTCCTAGTTGCTCTAAGCTCAGTGCAGCAAAGAAAATCTGAATGGAACTAGTGCCGCCAATTGGCTGAGCAGCCTGAGCATGCACCCTGGCAAATACACACAGTGGGCCATCCAAAATGGGGATGCCCTGCAAGAGGGACACAACACCCAAGAAAGTAAAATTCTTGGGTGTTGTTCCTCTTTAAAGAGAAAGCTCCTCTTTTGTGGGCTTTCCCCACAGACCTCAGATCAGGGCTACCAGGGAGGTAAAAGGCCCTCCTGCTTACCTTCACCTGGTTCTGTAGTGGCAAATGCTTTCCTGCAGAAACACTATGTAACCAGGGCGCCACATTTCTGCATTCCTGCCTGTAAGAGGACATGTGCAGAGTACAAAATCCAGAATGAGGCATCCATTATTTTTTTCCATTATTAAGCCCACCTCAGCTGAGCTCCATACGCTGCCATACCTCTCTAGGCAGACAGAGCCCAAAAAAGCAACACCTGACTTCAGATACCAGGGTTACTGCAGAGCCACGGTGCGACCTAGTGAAAAAAAAGCAGCAGGCCCTTGTGCTCCTTTGGCATCTCTGATCTGAGGTCTGTAGGGATGAAGGCCAAAGTGAGGACACAGCCATCCCGACAGGATACAAAGAACATCTACTGGGGTTGGAAAGTAAAAGTGAAGTTATACACTAATAAATATCAGCTCTAACATAAGTTAGTGTGTCTTGTAGCTGTCACATTCCTGACAATTTGACATATATATCACTAAGGACAAAACAAATCCAGCACAGAGATTTGTTAGATGATACCAGTGAAGTTATGAAAGCCTCTCTAGTGAATAAACAACCTCATAATGGCTCAGGCACTTTCATATTCTTACAATTTTTGACATATTTCAAATCTAATTGTAAACAATCAACACTTCCCACGAGCCTCAAATGACACTAACAACTTCTGAACACTAAAGCTTTCTTCTTTATTCTTGCTGCATATTCACAAAATAGTTGCCACTGTTGTGATTTCTCTAATCACAGAGACACATCTGTAATCTCCCATATACAATTAGCTGGAGACGCTCCCAAGGTCTCACACTGACACCATACCTCCACTATTTCCAAGTTAGCTCTGAGCTGAAGCAGAAAACTAAACATATATATATATATATATATATATATATATATATATATATATATATATCTCAATGATTAATAAAAACACATATAAATGGTTGTAGTTCTCTATATTTAATAGAGAAATTATGGCTGTGCAAGAAAAACAGGAGCAAAACAATAGGGATGTGTTCACACCAACCTGCTGGGCTGATGTTTTGTGATGGATTTTAGCTAAAGATACATTGTTTCATAGACAGCAGAAGGAGACCATATGGTCCATCTAGTCTGTCCTTATGTGTGTATGTTCTCGTTATCTTAGGATAGATGCATGCTTATCACTCAGGCAGGTTTACAATCACTTGGGCCTTGATGCAATAGATTATTACTTTAAACTGCGGAATGTGTGATCAGCAGATTCCATGTATGAGAAATGCGACCAAAGGAGCGATTCAGTAAATCAAGTGATTACAAAATAGTTGTGTGATCAGTGGTAAGAAGAGAAATTTCACTAACCGGAAGAGCGGCACCCGGCGTCAGTTACTGGGGTTGCTTGAAAGCTATCAGTTGTGAGACTGGGTGAAGGTAAGTAGGGAAGCCTTGCGCAACTCTGATAGCCCTGATCTGAAGACTCTATAAAAAGTCAATGAAAGTAGAGTTCCCCCTTAACAAGTATTTTTTGTGATCACAAACGAAATCCAGAAAAACAAAACACTTGAAACAGGCACTGATAGTATATATGGTTAAGGTCCCCCTTGTAGCTATCATAGCATAAAACAGGTAAAGTGTAGTACAATGTGTTGGACCCTTATTATACCTGTGCTACACTAGACTTATATCGACCTGTCCTAGCTTTGCATTGCATTGCATTGAAAATGATGCATGCAATGTTTTCTCAATAAGAAGCACAACACAGAATACATATATGAATTGAACTATTAAAAATAATGAGCATAATTTTCTCTGCATTGTAACTGCATTGCACAACACAGAGAAAGCACATATGTGTAAACAGAATAAGCCTGACTGGTAGCTCTAGACAAATGATCTTTACGGTATTTTCTGCACCAGCCTTAACCAGGGGAATATCCAAGGTGGTGATCCAAGGGTCTGACGCAGAGAAGCACAGTGCAACTCTGGTGGCCTTTTGTGGAGTGCAGGGTGGCTGCTGTTTGCATTAGAGAATGCCTAACAGCATTGAGCAGCCAGGCAATGTCTATGTAATGAGTGAGATCAGCACTCCCAAGGGAGAAGGGGAACCAGACGAGATGGCAAGGAAGCCATGTCATAAAGCTCAAAACACATCTCATAGGAGAGAAGGAGCAGGCCAGCATGATTCAGGAGGTACAGGGAAGGGGTGTCTGCCAAGAGTTTAGCAGCAATAGGAGCACCAGAAAGTCATGCAAAATACCTATCAGTCACATCCTTATGTGTACAACTTTGGCAGCTGGGGAATACAGAAGCCATGGCCCATCTAAGCCATACCCACTATTGCCACCCCCCTACCCAATTCCTGGATCATTTCCCCATTTGTGTACAAGCAGAAAATAATTCACCTTAGCAAATTAAACTCAAAGTAAACACAAATTCGTGTAGTAACTTTGCACATGGCATGAAAAACATACATTAGCTCTAAGAGGAGAGCCACCTTCTTAAAGCCTTCTTTGCTTAAGTTCGGCTATACGCAAGCTAACAATATAAATGAAGGAAGCCATCAATCATTGCCTACAGCATAACAATTAATTCATACACAAAAAACATCCAAGATGATGGGAAGCAGGGCAGCATTTTTAAGAAAGCAGGCAACTTGCTGGCCCTCCTGCCCTCTGGCAGAGAGGTCATTTGGACCCCTTACCAGTTCACAGGTAGTGAGTTAAAATGACATCCACACCTATTAAATTGCAATCCACTTACATTAAACTATACTCACCTTTGTGATCTTCATTTAGTGACATCCTTCTGCATTCTAGTGACTTCTGCAGGCATTTTGCTAGTTCCCATGGGTCATGCGGAAAAGCTTTGAACGGTGCCAAAGGCCATCGTTTCTGGTGTCCTGCCATGGCTGGAGAGGCTAATTCGTCCAAGCCATGGTGACATTTGCCCCAATGCCTGGTGCACCAGCTGGTAGTCAAAGTTGAAGGGGGGGGGGGCTGATGATATATATATATATATATATTTTTTTTTTTTTTTTTTTTTACGGATGCAGAACAGAGACACAAACACAATGACAAACGCATTTTAGATGCATCCAGCCCTGAAAGCATAAGCGTTTCCCAAAATTGCATCCAGGCATCCGGAACATAGCCTAAATCCACAGAAACTCTTGTTGCTTATCTGCAGTGATTATGTCACAAACTGGGGCATAGAACTGACAAAATCAAGAACAAAGGGCATTGAGAACCTGGAAACATCTACAGATGTGACAACATATCATTTATTTACAAGTTTTACAGAACCAAGCCGCTTACTTCAAAGCCAATCAAACTGCATTTCTGAACTGTAAATCCAAGCATTACACATATGGATTTTCAAATACATATAAACACTAAGAAAAACATACCTGCTTCTATAAGTCAATTATTGCTAGTTGCTAGTACATAACTATCAGAACCAGATCAGGTTTGCATGTAGGGGATGCTTGGAGATGTGGTAAGAAAGTCATGACTTACTATTGGAACTGAAACTGGTCAGTGACTAGGGTGCACGTGGCAGTATTTGGACATTTGTGTTAATCAAAGGTTCCCATTTTATTTTCCCGATGTACACAAATGAACTGAACAGGAGTAGACAAACAGACAGAGCCCATGCTGAACACTGAATGGAGCTGCTCACAATGATGCACACAGGGATTAACGTAAAGCCTATTTTCAACAATGTCATATAAATTTACAGATTTCTCTTTAGCTAGGATATACATCTGAACATAGAATCTGCACACTTTTTAAGATGCTCATATAGTATGCAGCTGGTCTGCATGTCAGGATTCCCTTGTATGTCACTGCATAAAATTGCAAATATTTGTGTTCATTCAATATATGCTGTATGAACAGAAATGTAGTTATAGTTCAGCAGTCATCCAATGTAAAAGTAAAATGTTCAGAAAAATACCGTTTTGTGATTACTCAACTTTAAAACGGATATTATAAGTGTGACATACACTCCGCTTCAATTCTTCATGACAGTTGGGTTATTCTCCAGTAGAGGGCGAACTTCTGCAGAGATGAATGCAAAAAAAGGAGCTCCTCCCAGTCCATAAATACCTGGGACCTCCCACCAACTCCCCAGTGTAAAATAGCAGTAAGGGGACCAGGAAGAACCAAATATAACAATACTAACAACCAAGAAACAATGGTGCACCATAAAAAGGATCCAGAATACCAAACAGGGTGGGTGAAGCGGAGTGTATGTCACACTTATAATATCCATTTTAAAGGTGAGTAATCACAAAACGGTATTATTCCAAGTGTGACATACACTCCGCTTCAATTCTTCATGACAGTTGGGACATCCAATAGCAGTGCCCGTCATGGGTGGGAACCATAAACAGTAAAGAATGCACCAACTCAAACCACTGCAGCTTGCAGAACCTTGCGGCCAAAAACAGCATCCGCTGAAGCCCGCACTTCAACCTTGTAAAACTTGGAAAAGTATGAACAGAAGACAAAGTAGCAGCCTTACAAACCTGTTCAACAGAAGCCTGGTGCTGAAAAGCCCAGGATGCACCAACAGCACGAGTAGAGTGCGCAGTGACCCTAAAAGGGGGAGTCTCCCCCTTAGCAGAATAGGCCCCAACAATGGCCTGATGAATCCATTTGCTAATCGTAAACTTAGCAGGCGCCAAACCTTTCCTGGGCACGCAGGGCAACACGAAAAAAGCGTCCGTCTTGCAGAAGGAAGAAGTAGACACCAAATAGTACTTCACACAGCGAACAACATCCAAATTGTGCAGAACCCTCTCCTTGTCATTGTTAGGCTTAGGACACAAGGAAGGGAGAACAATATCCTGATTGAGGTGGAAAGCAAACACCACCTTAAGAAGGAATCCGGCTTAAAACGAAAAACCACCGTATCCTGGTGTCTCTCAAAGTAAGGGGCCTGAATCGGCAAGGCCGCCAACTCAGAGACACGCCGAACCGAGGTAATAGCCACCAAGAAAGCAACCTTCTGAGTGATAACCGAAAGAGCTATATCCTGTAACGGCTCAAAAGGAGGACCCTGCAGAGACGAAAGAACCAAATTCAAATCCCAAACAGGAACTACAGCCTTCCGAGGGGGCCGCACATGCGCGACCCATTGGAAAAAGGTCTTAACCAGCGGGTGTACAGCAAAAGACCTCTGGAAGAAAACCGACAGAGCAGAAACCTGTCCTGTCAAAGTTCTAAGCTGGAACCCAGGATCCAGCTTATGCTGAAGAAACTCCAAAATCCTGGGTATAGAAAAAACCCTGCAAGGCAGGGTTCACACCAATCAGTATAGGACCTCCAAATCCTATAGTAAATGCCAGAAGAGGACCGCTTCCTAGCCCTAATCAGGGTCTGAACAACAGCTTCAGACAAATCTTCCTCTTTCAAGATGAAGGTTTCAGCAGCCAAGCCGACAAAGCCAGCGTTTGTAAATTGGAGTAAAGTAGATGACCCTGAGATAGCAGGTCCAGCAACAAGGGAAGCCGGTACTGGTCTACGGCCATCTTTACGACGTCTGCGTACCAAACCCTTCTTGGCCACCTTGGAGCCACCAGAATCGCTGGTGCCCCTTCCAGAACCAGTTTTCGAACTACGTTGCCCAGCATGGAGATGGGTGGAAACAGGTACCGAAAACCCAACTCCTTCCAAGCCAGTGACAAGGCATCCACTGTCAGAGACAGAGCACCCTGAGAAAGAGACACAAAGGCCGGAAGTTTGTGATTGTGCCTCGAGGCAAAGAGATCCACCTCCGGAGTCCCCCACTTGCGGCAAAGATCCATAAAAACCTCAGGGTTGAGAGACCACTCTCCGTGGCGAGAGGATCCCCTGCTCAGGGAATCCGCCTCCGTGTTCTCCACTCCCGGAATTTAGACTGCCGAAATGCAAGGAACATTGCTCTCCGCCCAGTGCAGTATTAGAGAGACTTCCCTGAGGGCACTCCTGCTGCGAGTCCCTCTTTGGTGATTTATGTAAGCTACTGCCGTTCGGTTGTCCGAACGAACCTGAACCGGAAGACCCCGAAAATGTGGGGTCAGCCGAGCCAGAACCAGTGGAATGGCTCTGAGCTCCAAGACATTGATGGGGGTGTGAGCCTCCTGGGGACCCCACACTCCGCTGAACTGATGACTCTTCCAATAACCTCCCCAGCCCGACAGGCTGGCATCCGTGGTAACCGTCTCCCAACAAGGGATCAGAAAGGATCTGCCCTTCACCAGATTGCTCGAGTCCAGCCACCACCGAAAGGACTGCTGAACCCTGGGAGACATCCTGAAAGGTTGATCCAATGACTGTGGGCACCTGTCCCAATACGTCAATAGATGAAGTTGAAGAGTTCTAATGTGAACCGCCTCGAAGGAGGATACCATCAAACCCACCAGTTTCATCCCCTGTCGGATAGAGGGACAAGGACTGTCCAGAAGAAGGCGGATCAGGCCCTGAATCCCCTACACCTTGGTCTGGGGCAGAAACACTCTGGCCCGAATGGTATCCAGATTCATGCCCAGAAATGAAGTCACACGAGACGGGGAGAGAGAAGACTTGGTGCGGTTGATCACCCACCCGAACCTTTCCAGGGTCGACACCACCTGGTGGGTGTCCAGCTCCGCCTGATGGAGGGAAGAAGCTGATATCAACAGATCGTCCAGATAAGGCACAATGCGAATGCCCTGAGATCTGAGCAGAACCATTATGCCCGCCAAAACCTTGGTGAAGACCCTTGGTGCCGAGGTCAGACCGAAGGTAAGAGCTACAAACTGATAATTTTGATCCTCCACCGCAAACCGGAGGAATCTCTGATGTGCCTGAAAAATCGGAACATGCAGAGACGCATCCTTGATGTCTATGGATGTCATAAAATCCCCTTGGCGAAGGGAATTGATAGCCGAGCGCAGAGTCTCCATGCAGAACTTTTTGGCTCTGATAAATCTGTTGAGAACCTTGAGATCTAGAATGGGTCTCACCGAACCCTCCTTTTCGGGAACCGTGAAAAGGTTGGAGTAGTAACCCCTGCCTCTCTTCGACAGAGGCACCGGGCATATAACCCCCATGTCCATAAGGTTTTTTTTTTTTTTTTTTTACTGCTAACAGGAGCCCCTGTGCAGCCTGAGGGTCCGAGGGCACCCGAGACCTTAAGAATCTTGGGAGCGGCCAGTACTCAAACTCCAGTTTGTACCCGGAGGAGACCACTTCCAAGATCCAATTGTCTGTGACCTCCCGGGCCCAGACCTGGAAGAAGAGCCGCAGCCGTCCCCCCACCCTTGGCGGGTGAGGGCGCCCCTTCATTGCTGAGCCGGTTTAACGGCAGGCTTGGGCTTGGAACCCCAGGCAGGCGGGGGCGTGCCTGACCTCTGCCTCTGTTCCAGGACGAGCCCCTGACACCCGAGAAGGCCAAACCCCTAGTCGCTCTGTCCCCTTGAAAGGAAGGAGTGAACGAGCCTGCCCCCCGAAAGGGGCGGCGCAGTTTCCTCCACTGAGGTAACTTACCTCCCTTAGCAACAGCATCCAATTTATCTCCAAAAAGCCGCAAACCCAAGAAGGGAAGAGCTGTGAGCGACTTCTTGGCCCCAACATCCGCTGTCCACTGGCGGAGCCAGACCAATCTGCGCATAGCCACCAGTAAGGCTGAAGTCCTACTACACACGACAATAGAATCTTCCATCGCAGCCATGACAAAATCCATGAACAATTCGCATTTCTTAAGGATAGCGAACTCAGCGCCAGCTGGATCAAACTGAGCGTTATTCAGCCAGTCCCTGATAAGAGACCTGGTAGCAAGCGACACCAGGGCAGATGCACTAACAGGCCGCAGGGCCGAGCCCACGTTGGCAAATGCGTGGCACGCCATCTGATCAAGGCGCTTATCCTCGCCATCCTTAAGGGAGGTGGCGTCAGGGGTGTTCAGCACAGAAGAGAAAAACTGGCGCGTCGACCTCGGGAGGAGAAGACCAGCGCTTAACCGCCTCCACCAGAAAAGGATATTTCTTATCCCATCCCTGAGGCACACCAGGAAGCCGACTGGGCCTCTCCCATTCCCTAAGGATCAGCGCATCAAAATGACCCTGGGTAGGGAATTCCAGACGGGGCTTGCAGGCCCAAAAAAATTCCCCCTTCTTAAGAGGGGGCGCCTCAGGCGGTTCAATATCCAACACCTCCAATAAATGTGACAAAACAGTGGCCGTATCTACGGCATCCCCCAGCGCCTGCCCGACATTGGAATTCCCAGACTGAACATAGTCAGCCTCTGCTTCCTGATACAATTCCCCCTCCTCTAACGGGGAATAATCGGACAAATCAGCGGAATCGTCATCAACATCCCACAAGGGCTGGTCCGACGACAAATGTCTCTTTTTAGCCTGGGCCTTCTTGCCCAAACATCAGAAAGCGACTCTCCACTGGTACCAATGTTACTTGGGGTACGGATAAGGTGGGGAGGGGAAGGCGAGGAAGCGGGAGGAGCCGACCCAGAAGGCTGGGTACCAGACTGCCGTGTTATGGCCTTTTGTGCGCATGGTATACAGATCAGCACATTCTCCCCCGTAAGGGATACCCCGCACCCCACGCATGGCCCGGATTGTCCCAGAGGGAGCCCAAGCCCAGTAACCTGCGGAGCCTCCATATGGTGAATTTTTGTGGTCAGTCGCAAGACCGCAGGGAATTATGCATAAGCAACCCGGGATGCCCCTTAAAAGTCCCAGTGGGAGGATTTTAGGTGGACAATTTTACACTAGGGACCCCAGGACCAGGAGGGACCCCTTAATATGCACATATACAGGGCAACCTGTAATACACAAAACAAGCAACATAAGTGCAGTGCTGAGTAAAAATGGCCATAACTTTACAGTATAAAAGACCACAGCATTTGATCTTGCAGCCACACAATATATATATATATATGTTAACTATATCCCAGCCAGACAGTGTAAACAACACACACACACATGCTCTAGACCAGTGGGGGCCCCCGCTAAGGAGGAGCCCCCCACACACAAGCTAAGGAAGTGGCCATCAGGCAACTTACCACCCTTACCACACCGATCTGCTCTGTGGCCTGCTCATAGAAGATGGCCCCCACGAAGCCTCATGCATGAGGAGGGAGAGCGGGCTAGCGCAGAACGTGCGTTTGCCGAGGCCACGCCCCCCTCCCAGCAACGCGGATCCCTAGAAACGAGCACAGCAATCGTGCCAAAGAAGGGGGCAGGGCTACCGTGGCTGCACCGAGAGCCCGGCCCCGCCCCCTTCCCGAACGCAGCCTGAAGGGGGAGAAGCCACTAGCCCTGTTATGCCAGTAAAGGCACTCTGTCACTCACACACACACAGTAAAAACACACTAACCACACAGGGACATAAGCTGGGGAAAATGAAATATCGGCCAGGCCAGGCAACCCCTGGGGAGGAATACGAGGGGAATACGAGACCCGGAAGGGGGGGAACCCTGCCAGAAGCCTAGAGGGATGGGGCATCCCACACCAGGATCACCAAGAAACCTGGATAACCACCTACCCCATAGTGAGGTCTCACGGCGGAGCAGTGCTCCTGCTGCACCCATAGGGTGCTCCTACCTTCACCAGGACCGCAGCCTAAGCTGGGAGGCTCAATATAGGGACAATTTAGAAGGGTCTTGGCAGTAATAGGGACAATAGAAGGCCGGACGCGAGCCCAGCTTACCTGTAAGTAAAGAAGTCTTCATCTTCTGTCTTGTCGCCTTCCCTGCAGAGAAGGAACTGGGGAATTGGTGGGAGGTCCCAGGTATTTATGGACTGGGAGGAGCTCCTTTTTTGTATTCATCTTTGCAGAAGTTCGCCCTCTACTGGAGAATAACTGTCATTCAACTGTCATGAAGAATTGAAGCGGAGTGTATGTCACACTTGGAATACTGTAACCACCACTTGTGGTCTACTGGTAAATGAAAAATAAAGGTTTGGGGGAGTTTAACATGCATATTGTATGCAACATCTTCTCCTGCTATACAGTATAGTTTATAGAGTTTTCTTCTTTACAGAAGTTAAAAATGTTTCATCAATGTTAAAGGATCGTGCAGGCATATATATATCTCCTCCGCCCCCCCCCTCCCCGCAGCAGATCACTCTTTTTTTGGTACCTGGAAACTCACTTGATTGCTAGATCCAGATTAGCTCTGTCGACCCTACCTCTGGGATAGACACCCCCTCACCTGTCACAGTGACACCCCTATGTCTGCTCTATTCACTTCAGTATAGGGGGCATGTCAGGCCTCAGGAGTAACATTGCAGTGAATGGAACAGGCGTAGCTGAGTCACTATGACGGGGGGTGTCTGTCCCATGGAGGTGGAATGAAGGGTAGACTGTGCTGCACTGGTACGTTTCCAAACAAATGTAACCTATTGTTACAATTCCAAGCATTTCCTCATCAAGAGGAATAGGAGAACACAAAAAAACGTACTATACATGTAGTAACCAGACTACATCTATAAACAAATAGTGAAAAATAGGATGAGGTTAATTCAGTTTTCCTGACCATTTTAATTTTGCTGCAGGAAGCTGATGAATCAAAAAAGTAACAAAAGCATAATAAATGATGCAGAAAATAATATAGAATTCCCATGTACCTTGTTCTCGTTGTTGGTCTTTTTGTTCCATGGACACAAGTGCTGAGAAATGAGCTTGATCATAGGCTAATACAAGTGGTGAGCAGTGACATCTGTTGGGTGGGACTTCGAGGGGTAAATAGATTCCACCAAATGGGATAGGTGCAAAAGCTGGAATGTACAAACCATGTTAACCAGACACTGTTTACTTGTAATGTTATACATGTTAATATCCACATGTTGACTAATGGACACAAATGGGAGGATCTATTTTGTGTTCGACATAACCAATTATGTCCGCGCATGCATGACTGGTTGCTTCAATCCACATTATTCTTCATTTGACTGGGTTTCAAAAATGATCTAATTGGAGCTTATTAGACAAAAGGTTTTAAAAGCTCCCTGTAAAACCCCTTTCTTGAAGCCCATTTGGGGGACACATTTCTTGTTCATTACATGTGTGCTATAGGCTACTAGCTGGTAGGAGGCTACACAAATCTGTTAAGCACTGGAAGAGGGCATTATACACTCAACACAAGTTCTTTCTCAGTTGTAGCAAGCAGGCACAAAGCAAAAAAAAAAAAATCAATCTGGAGAGACCAAGACCCTGGTCCAGGACAAAACTGAGGAACTAGAGTGTCAGCTGCATAAGCAAATAGAGTGGGACAGGCTGGTGCCGTGGTGATAATGGGAGATTCTAACTACCCAGGTATGACTGTGGCCATGGTTCTGCTTCAATTGCAGGGAGCGAGAACATTCCTAAGCTTGTTGCAAGATAACTATATAAGTTTGTAGAGACGCCTACTGTGGATGATGCTCTATTGGATCTGGTAATATCAAATGATGATGACTTCCTTGTAGGAACTGTAACAGTTGATGAAGACCTATGTAACACTGACCACAGTATAGTTGTATTAAAGAGGCACTACAGTCAAAAATGTAATTCTCAAGTACTATTCAGCAGCGGGTCAGCTTGACTCAGGCTGCTCCGCCGTGATTCGCTGCGATTAAAATAAGTAACCGGGTGGCGGCGGTGGCGCAGTCTATCAGCACTGATAGGTTTGTCTGCTGGCCACGCTGATAGACTGCCATACACCATAAATGAGGAAGTGCTGACTTGCCTATAGCTCCTCTTTAAGGAACTTTTCCAATTTTCACAAGAGATATGGAATCTGTATAGTTTGTTAAGCTAGGGCAATGCAACTCACTATAGGACTAAGAAGTAAACCCTCAAATGCCAACTATTCTATAAAAAATAGGAACAAGGTAAACTTGAAATGCACTCTGTAAAACCTTCAAATCCTTACCTGCATTGTCCTCTCCTAATTACAATGGAATGGAGACTAGATGAGAGGGGTTATACATGTGAGAATCTAACAGACTTCTACAATAACTTTCTAGTGCACCCAATAGCTACAGGTGTATTTTTCGCCCTATAACACGCACTTATTTTTATTTTTTTTAAGAAAAATACAATTCTGTGAGTACTCACCTGTAGAATTGGTATTATAAGTATACAGCATGTCCTGTTCCAGAAAATTCCTTACACATGGGTAATACATCCACAAGATGGCGCTGGACTGCAGAAAAGACTTGTGGCACTCCCGGCCCCTTAAATAGCCAGGAACCTCCCACTAATTCCCAGTGTTGACAAGCAGTTATACAAGAAGCCGGGAGAATCAATAAACATAAACTGAACAATCACCATACAAAGGTAACCAAGAATAATGATAACAAGGGTGGGATGGAACAGGACGTGCTATATACTTATAATACCAATTCTACAGGTGAGTACTCGCAGAATTGTATTATTCCAAGTATACAGCACGTCCTGTTCCAGAATATTCCTTACAAATGAGACATCCAACAGCAGTGTCCGTAAGGTAGGGTGGGATCCCCAAAAGTAGCAGCCTGCAGAACTTTGCGGCCAAAAGCAGCATCCGCTGAGGCCCTAAGATCAACCTTGTAAAATTTAGAAAAGGTATGAACAGAAGACCAAGTAGCGGCCTTGCAAACTTGTTCAACAGAAGCTTGGTGCTGAAAAGCCCAAGAGGCACCAATAGCACGAGTAGAATGAGCAGTAAGGCGGAAGGGAGGCTCCTTCCCCTTAGCAGAATAGGCTCGTACCACAGCCTGACGGATCCACTTGCTGATAGTGGACTTAGCCAGAGGCAGACCCTTCCTAGGTCCAGAAGGGATTACAAAAAGAGCATCAGTCTTCCTAAAAGACTCAGTAGCTACCAAATAGAACTTCAAGGTCCTAACAACATCCAAAGAGTGTAAGACCCACTCCTTAGAGTTACTAGGATTAGGACACAGAGAAGGCAAAACAATGTCTTGATTGAGATGAAAAGCAGACACAACCTTAGGCAAGAAATCTGGCTTGAACCAAAACACCACTTTGTCCTGGTGTCTCTCAAAGTAAGGAGGTTTAATGGAAAGCACCGCCAACTCAGAAACATGCCTAACAGAAGTGATAGCCACCAAAAAGGCTACCTTAAGAGTCAAAATAGGCAAGGCAGCCTCACGAATAGGCTCAAAAGGAGGACCCTGCATGGCAGATAAAACCAAATTCAAATCCCAGACTGGTAACAAAGGCTTACGTGGCGGGCGCACGTGAGTAACCCCCTGGAAAAAAGTCTTAACCAAACGGTGGTTGACAAAAGACCTTTGGAAGAAAATAGCCAAGGCTGAAACATGGTCCTTAAGGGTACTTAGTTGAAGGCCCAAATCCAAACCATGCTGCAAGAATTCCAGAATCCTGGGAATAGAAAACATCCTACAGGGAAAAGACTTAGACTCACACCAGGCAATGTAAGCATGCCAGACCCTGTAATAGATAAAGGACGAGGACTTCTTCCTAGCCCTAATCATGGTATCAACAACAGAGGCAGGCAAACCCTTTTCCATCAAGATGGAGGTTTCAGCAGCCAAGCCGTCAAAGCCAGCGTTTGTAAATTGGGATGGCACAGCTGCCCCTGAGTGAGCAGATCTGGGTCCTTGGGCAGGGCAAACTGATCTACTGCCAACTGCACGATGTCTGCGAACCACACCCTTCTTGGCCAACAGGGGGCCACCAGGATGGCTGGCACCCCCTCCTGGGATAACTTGCGCAGCACCCTGCCCAGCAGAGGAAACGGAGGGAACACATATAGGAGATGAAAGCTCTTCCAAGGCAATGCTAGTGCATCCATGGCCAAGGCCAGAGGATCCTGGGACAGAGAGACAAAGACTGGAAGCTCGTGATTGTGACGGGACGCAAACAGATCCACGTCCGGCTGACCCCAGCGATGACACAGAAAGCGAAACACCCTTCTGCTGAGGGACCATTCTCCCAGACGAGAAGTCCCCCTGCTCAGGGAGTCTGCCTCCATATTTTCCACCCCCGGGATATACACTGCCGAGATGCAGGGAACATTCTCCTCCTCCCAGGACAGAATCAGAGACACTTCCTTGAGGGCCCTCTTGCTCCGGGTCCCTCCTTGATGATTGATGCAGGCAACCGCCGTCTGGTTGTCCGAGCGGATCTGAACAGCCTGACCCTGAAGGTGTGGGGTCAATTGTGTGAGAACCAACCTCACCGCCCTCAGTTCCAGAATGTTGATAGGGGTATGGGCCTCCTGAGGGCTCCACTGACCCTGAAATTTCAAGGACTTCCAGAAGCCCCTCCAACTTGTCAGACTGGCATCTGTAGTGACAGTCTCCCACCACAAGAGGGACCGCCTGGTCAGGGGGGACAGAACAAACTCCTGATCCAGGGACACAGAGTCCCGATCCCATACCAACAGTAGGTGAAGCTGAAGAGGTCTCATGTGAAACTGAGCATAGGGAACCGCTTCGAAACTGGACACCATCAGGCCCACCAGCTGCATCCCCTGCCGAATGGACGGATGCGGACAAGACAGTAGTAATTGGGCCTGAGCTTGAAGATTCTCCACCTTCTGCTGAGGGAGAAACACCTTGACCTGAGATGTATCCAGCGTCAGGCCCAGAAAGGACCTCACCAGAGACGGGAACAGAGAAGACTTGGTCACCCAGCCGAATGACTCTAGTGTGGACACCACCACCTGGGTATCCAGCCCGCCTGATGGAAGGACTGGGACGAGATCAGAATGTCGTCCAAATAAGGGAGAATGCGAATGCCCTGAGCTCTCAGCAGAGCCATCACGCCCGCCAGCACCTTGGTGAATACCCTGGGAGCCGAGGTGATACCGAAAGGCAGTGCCACAAATTGATAATGCTGATCTCCCAGAGCAAACCTGAGAAATTTCTGATGACCTGGAAAGATTGGTACATGAAGGTAAGCGTCCTTGATGTCTACGGAGGTCATGAAGTCACCTGGGTGCAGTGAATTGACTGCTGAGCGCAGCGTCTCCATGTGAAAATGCTTAAATCGGACAAACTTGTTGAGACACTTTAAATCCAAGATGGGCCTGAGGGACCCATCCTTTTTGGGGACCGTGAGAAGATTGGAATAGAAGCCTCTGCCCCTTTCCCTGAAAGGTACAGGGCAGATGACCCCCAACTCCAGAAGGTTTTGGACCGCAAAGCGCAGGCCCTGGACTGACCGGGGGTTTTAAGCCATCTGGGATCTGAGGAATCTTGGGGGCGGCCAGGCAGCAAACTCTATCTTGTAACCGGAGGAAACCACCTCCTGGATCCATCTGTCTGCTACACGTCGCCTCCAGACGTGAGCAAAGAGCCGAAGCCGCCCCCCCCCCACCCGGATGGGTGAGGGCGCCTTCTCATGCCTGAGGGGGCTTAGGGCAGGATTTGGGCTTGGGACCCCAGGAGAGGCCGGGGCGGCCACGTCCTCTGCCCCTGCCCCAATAATCTCCATGTGCTCCAGCAAGGGAAGCTCCTCGACCAGCCCTGGAAGCGCGGAAGGAGGGGAGAGAGGCACCAGTCCCCCGAAAGGGCCGAGACGGCCTCCTACGTTGAGGTAACCTACCACCCCTGGCAAACAAGTCCAAGTGGGGGGGTAGGTGAAGCCAGAGGGGGCTCCGCACCAGGGCCCGTAGCAGGCGACCCAGACTGCAGCGCAAGTACCTGCTGGGCGCAGGTTACACATACCCTGACATCTTTACTTATAGGGGAAACCCCACAAGCGACAAACAGCCGAGCTTGTCCCGAAGGAACCCCAAGCACATTATCCCCAGAAGCCTCCATATGGTAATTTTTACAGAAAGCATGCACAATAGTCAGAACAGGGACACAGCTAAACAGCCACCCTATTTGGGATGCACCCCGAAACCCGCTAGGGGAAGTGGGAGATTGGCAATAGGCAGGGCCGAGAGAACCACAGTCAAGGGACCCGCCTGCAAGACACAATAATGTACACCATAAGCATCCCCCTAGCCATACAATAATAAACCAAAGATAAAAACCCCGTAAGGGACTCATGGACCAAGCCGGCAAGCGCACAGATAAGCCGATCACCAACCGCGTCGCAGCACCGCAATGGAAGGGCCACAAAATGGCGCAGACAGCAGTACCTAGAGGGGTGGGCCGCGGGCGCATGACGCGGAACGCTTCAGACCGCGGTACCCGCCCCCCCGAAGAGCGCGAAAACAAGATCACGTGATGCACCAGCGCCATGACAGTTAAACAAAAAGACAGTAAAAGCGCCAACCACCGCGGAGCGCCGTACAACAGCCTCCACACACACCAAACACAAGTGACAAAAACAGTAGTAAAAGCACAAGATTGTACTCTCCGGGTGTCCCCTGCCGATCACGCGGAATGCAATGAGGGGGTCCTGCACAACCAACAGCGTGAAAAGGGGGGGGAAGGAGGGATAAATATCCAGAGATAAAGGGCTGGGGGCATCCCAATGAGGCTCACCATAAAAAGCCTGTCGCCGACTACCCTTTGGTGCAGGGTCTTGCGGCCAGGAGCAATGCTCCTTTAGCACCTGACCCTAGTGCTGTCCTACCTACACCCGAACCGTCAGCCGTGGCTAGGAGGCAGTGGGTCCAGAACAGGTGGAAATAAGCCTGCAGGGCCCTAGGCAAAGCCCACTCCCTGCGCAGAAGAGAGCCATCTTCATCTTCACAGTCCAGACTGCAGAAAGATTCTGGGAATTAGTGGGAGGTTCCTGGCTATTTAAGGGGCCGTGAGTGGCCACAAGTCTTTTCTGCAGTCCAGCGCCATCTTGTGGATGTATTACCCATGTGTAAGGAATATTCTGGAATAGGATGTGCTGTATACTTGGAATAAAATGTGAATCACCCGTTACCGGCGCTCTCACGTGGCTGACCGGGCTGCCTGCCAAACTGCGGGAGGTCAGAAGAAGATGGAGGAGCCGGGTGTCTGCGTGGCCCGGCCAGTAAGAAGGAGCACCCGAGTCCATGCAGGAGGTGGGCGTGGCCTGCACCAAGTCAGCGCAGCCCCCCCCCGCTGCACCGACCTGGCTGTTCGCTTGTGCCCCGGCCGGAAGAGGCAGCAGCTGGAGGGCAGGAGAAGATGGAGGAGAGGCGGGCGCCAAGTCGCTCCTTTTTACTGGCCGGGCCACGCAGACACCGGGCTCCATAGAGCGGGTGGGTGTGGCCTGAGCCGACATGGTGCAGGCCACGCCCACCTGATTCATGGAGCCGGGCGCTTGTGTGTGCCCAAGGAGCGGCGGGGACTGGCCCCCCACAGTGTGGCAGCCGGGTCAGCAACGCGGGAGCGCTGGTATCATGTGAGTTGACTTATTTTTACATATGACTTCTGCCGCATATGGGGCACTGGAGGGGGGTGCCACACTGCTTATATGAGGCATGGGAGGGGGGATACCACACTGCCTATATGGGGAATGAGAGAGGGATACCACAATGCCTATATGGGGAATGGGGGGGATGCCACACTGCCTATATGGGGAATGGAAGAGGGGGTGCCACACTGCCTATATGGGGAATGGGAGGGGGGATACCACAATGCCTATATGGGGAATGGGGGGGGGGCCACACTGCCTATATGGGGAATGGGAGGGGGAATGCCACACTGCCTAGATGGGGAATGGGAGGGGGGATGCCACACTGCCTATATGGGGAATGGGAGGGGGGATGCCACACTGCCTATGGGAATGGGGGGATGCTACACTGCCTATGGGAATGGGGGGATGCTACACTGCCTATGGGAATGGGGGAATGCCACACTGCCTGTGGGAATGGGAGGGGGGAATGCCACTCTGCCTGTAATGCCACTCTACCCCGTTAGTCACCCATATACTAACCTCGGGATTCGATCCCCCAGTGAAGCACCCCTGCAATCCACGGCAGATGTGCACAGCATAGGGGAGCAGCCTGCAGAAGGCGTCTGGAAATCTGCTGCATCCAGTGGTGAACAGCAGCTACAGATACAATATACTGTCCAACCTCCAGGTAGGCCGAGCTTATAACATACATATTGTGAACAAAATGCTTGTCCCCATATGTATGATTAAGAAATAGAAATGAATGTAGGTATACAAGCAACTTGCAAAGTGCCTTAATAACAAGTCGAATAGAAATGTCTATATTCATCATAGTTCAGTGGAAGACAGGGAATTACAATCAAGATATAAATAGGACATTAAAATGTATAACCTCAAGCAGCGTCAACTCAAATACATCAAAAATAGTCATTTTTCAAGGGCACTTGTCTGCTTGTACATGACAAAGTTCGACAGACATTTTTAAGATGGCTAGAAAAAGAAGAAATATACATTGGCTTATACACCATTCAAAACTAGAGTTCATTTTACTTGTATTTAAAGTGGAAGTCCAGTCACAGGGTAACCCCGCTCCTGGCGTTCATGGAATACATTAAAAAAACGTAACTTGCCTTGGATGCTGCCATCTTTGGTCTGCTGCACAGTGTCTTTCCCACTCTATGTGCGGCCCCTCCCGCCCATTCATTCAAATGGGCAGGCGGGCACGAGCACAGAGCAGTGGAAGCTGAGGTAAAGAGTTTTTGAAAGTTGTTTTGAGGCTGAATTTATATTTATCATGTAAAAAATTGATTTACTATTGAATTACTATTGCGCAGATTTAGCTTCACTTCCTGCCTATAATGACCATAAAAGAAGTTCAATAAACAAAGAAATCCATGAGTGTCAACTGAACCAGGGATATGGAATATTCACAGGAACCCAATATGTTATCACCTAAAGACATCAATTTTCTGTTACAAAAAGTGGTCTCTGGTGAACAATTAAGGCTGTAAATTTAAAATAGGTTCAGTTAAGGCACAAATATCATTAAACTGGCCTTACTTCCTTTATTACAAAAAAAGTAATATTTTCTATAATGGTTGAGAAATTGACAGCATACCTTCTCCTCCAGAGTCACGGAGCATTGTATCAGCCACAACCACTATTGGTCTCCTTAATATATGAGCCAGGACGAAGACGTGGAACTCTTCTAGACTTTCATACACTGGATCTTCTGCATTGTCCACTCTAGAAGAGCAGCAAATGGTAAATATCTAATCTAAACAATTATATCTCCTGGAACCAGTTTTTTTTTCTGACAGCCCTTTCTCCCTTCTCTTGTGTGGGAGTGCAAGCATTAAGAAAGAGGCATATCCGCTATAGGTCACCTGGGGCAACATCTAGATCAGAGATGCACAACCTTTTGGTCCAGGGGCCACATTGTCTTACAATAAAATGGAAGCAGAGAAACAAAATTTACTCTAGGAAAGCTGCAAACCTAAAGCATTATAACGAATTTATGTATATGCAGAGGTGAGGCAGAATGAAGAAGTGGGCAAGGTTTAAAATAGGAAAAGGTGAGGTGAGCAGAAGTGGTAAGAGGTGAAGCAGAAAGAGGTGCGCATAGGTGAGTAGAGGTAGGAAGATGTGATGTAAGGTAGGAGGACGTCAGCAGAGGTTAGGAGAGGCGAGCAGAGATGAGGCAGAAAGAATTGGGCAGAGATGAGTTGGACAAAGGTGAGGTGGGAAGAGATGAGGCAAGCATAGGTTAGGTGGAAAGAGGCAGATAGAGGTAGGCAAGTGAACCGAGGTGATGTTGTCAGAGGTGATGTGAGATGTGAAAAGCTAAGAAGAGGTGAGGTGGGGAGAGGTAACAATAAGTAAACAGTGGTGAGGCAGGAAGAGGTACAGTAAGTAGAAGTAGAGGTGAGGGGAGCAGAGGATGAGCTGAGGTGAGCCCTGTTTCAGGAATTAGCTCTACACAGTCTCGGCACAGCCGTGTGCACTATAGGCAAGGCAATCTCAGCTTTACAAATATTAAGAAATATAGGGGTGGGGTGCTAGGGGCCAGAACTGAGGACCCCGGTCCGCAGGCTGTGCATCTCTGATCTAGATGGTGTCACACAGAGACCCCATTTTCAGTCAATAAATATGTGGAAAACGTATAATGATATTCTAAAGTTGGAATTCCTATGATTTTAAAAAACAGGTTAAAGCAGACCAAACCCCTGGTAACCTGGCTCTAGATTATAAAAGACTACAGGGCCCCCGTTGACCATCCATATACTAACCTCGGGATTCGATCCCCCAGTGAAGCACCCCTGCAATCCTCAGCAGATGTGCACAGCATAGGGGAGCAGCCAACAGAAGGGAATCAGCTGCATTTAGAATAATTGATTTATGGCAATATGAGCCATATTGCCATGAATCAAGGTGAATAAACAGCTGGCCCCTAGGGTTTCACAGACAGGGTAACCCCCCATTTGGAATGTAATGCAGGTCAAAATCCAGGTCAAAATCCAGGTAAGTAAAAAAACCTATGATTTGGTGTACTATAAAGGTTGTGTCAAGGCAGATAAAAAGAACCTTAATCGCTTCCCACCTCTGGAGATGTCCTCCATTTAACGGCAACTTCTCAGACAGGTTATTTCACTTAGGTGTTATTAATCAGCCCACAAGAATATTGTCTAATCTTTTGTGATCCTAAAATATCTATATTTCTTGGAAGTACAACCACATAGCCAACACAAATCTATCAGTGAGGTAGTAGTAGTGACTAACCTTAGGGTCTGTTTTTGGAAGGCCTGCAGGCTGATTGTCAAATAAGCATCTCATCATCTCTCCTTGCACACATTTATGTTTTCTTACACTTTTTTTGTACTAGTATTTTCTTCCACATTATGTTATATTTATTGCATTTGCACTGCCTTGTCAATTTTTATTGTACTTTAATATATGGGCATAAATATATTGGCCTTTTTCAATATTTATTCTATATTTTTATGGCACTATTCAATAATTTGTTTGTAAGAGATTTAAGGGGCATTTACCGTTATACTGATCCATATATATTTTGCCATGTATAGCCTGTATTATATTACATAGGGCTGGGCATTGTTGTTTTTATTTTTTGTCTTATGTGATTTTGTCATCTCTGTGATATACATTATATGTTTATATCAAGTGGCTGTTAAAGGACACATTAACATTCAAATAGTGGTCCCACATCCTGCCATGTCTATAAGAAAACAGACCATGACAATAGACACCTATCACACCTAGCTGGCAACAGGCTGTACTTAATTCCTAATAAGGTCTCCAGACTCCAGACATTGAATACACATTGGGCATATGGGCATTGGCTGTTATTTCTGGGAAGTATTGTAACTCTTGTACTATGTCAGTTATGATGGTATTAAAGAGAGGGTCTTATTCAGGACTATGAGACTATTTGATATCAAACATGGTATACATATATTGTCTAGGGCCTGACAATCCACATAGTATTGGACCCTGGATGATATACATTTGGTGTTTGGGCTCATTTAACTAAGAAATTAATAGGAATCATTAATTTCTTGGTTACAAGTTGATAACATGCATATTGTTTAACAGTGGCAAATATACTTTTTGGTCTGTACGGTTGCATTACGTAGAAGTCTTTATTATATATTGTGCACCCTATTTTTGTGTTGGATGTAAGATAACACTGTTGGGTGGTTTTACACCTGTGTGGTGCGGTGTGGTAGTATATAGTAACAATACCAGGTGGTTCTATTGAGGTTTGTTGATTTGTTGGTGGATTTGTATATATTTCTTGAAAGGGTCACAACTTAATTACATGTTATCAATCTATAACCAAGAAGTTCACAAACAGCAGAAAATCCTAGTTAAAAGTGACAGAAAATATCCTCCATCTATAAATATATACTCAACGTGGTTATGGGCGACTGGATACCCTTAAGAAGTCTGTGCACGTCACTGCGGAGGCCAATCACATGCACTCAATTTTTCTGACCCAGGAAAAGGATTTCTCCTGCTTAATGCTGTTAATGAGCAGGGGGGCCTCAGCAATTGGGATGCCTCCCTGTGCTTGGAACAGCACCCATTTTTTGCAAACGGGTATTTCTATTCTGTAAATAAACAGGTCTTTGTTTGGACACAATTGCATTTGTAAACAGCAGCATATGTAAAAGTTGCCTCTGTGGGTGGGATCGCTATTCATATTTTTGTGTCCCAAAGTTGGGACATGCACTGCAATAGGATACTATGAAGCCACTCACATGGGAAGCTGCCAAATTCCCTTTGGAGCACTTTACAGGGAGAGATCCTGTGTGTACACCTATCAATTGAACCTTAAAGCCTGGTGATTTCTCCGTAATGCACATGGGATTTGTTGCCCAGAAACCGCACAGCCAAATCATTATCTTTCTTCCCTCATACACAGTACATTTCTATATCTGAGAACGGAGCAGACACAGGTTTGTGGTAATTTAAATTGGTCATACATACATTGTGAACATAAGATTGCGAACCAGCCACTTGCAGCCCCATGATACATGGTCCTTTGAGAGAAGAACAGCAAGCTAAGCTCAGATAAAAGTTCACCTGAGTGGTAAAATTACATGTTGAGCCAGCTTTGGCTTGAACACAAATTGGCTATTACACAATGAAAGTTCCGCCTTTTGCCTAATGTGTGAGAAAAGCATAGTGTATGGGCAGCAATCCATTTCCGGATATTGACTGCAAACACTTCTGATGTATACAAGACCAACAAAAACAACTGTGGCAGTTCAATGAAAATTGCTATCGCTCTATGCCCTATTAAATAAAGACCGCAGTCTGAACAGCATGTGCCACTGCAGCTGCAGAGGAAGTCTCTCTACAGCCATAAACAGAGAGCAAAGTCAACAGTCAGAACTACATTATGAAAAAGAGGCATCATAGAAAACTGTGCCCAGAGGCAACAAAAGGCCTTTCTGAGAAATGGATCGCCATAAGCTGTAGCGGCACATTGGCCTTATTCATCATATATCTCCATTAGTATACTATTTATTTTCCCCATTAAGAGGATGTGCACCTTATAATAATGCCAAACGATATTCTCCAGAGTCTGGTAGACACTTTATTACAGTTAATCTTAGGCATTTAAAAATACATTTTGCCTCTGATTTAATGAATGCATTTATAATAGCTTCTGCTTAGCTAATTCTTTCAAGCAAGTGCAAATTGATTCAGAAAAAAGCATACAATCAGGAAGCAGATATTGCCGAGCCGAGCTGAGGCCAACTAGGGTATTTGATGGTAATCAGGCTCTGCTGATTGCTGAACGCCTCTAGAACTCATTCAGCTGCTCCGGTTTCATTTTATTCCTAAATATCGTCCTTAATATTTCCCAAGCTGCTACTACATCTCTGTATTGATTTTTTTGCCACTGAGATTTATCAATGGGTCGAGCACAAAAAGGCAAAATTGCTTTACAGAGAAGTGTATGTATTTATGTGCATAATGTCCAGCAAAAAGGTACCTAACAGAAACTTTATCTGTGCTTTATAAAGCCCAACTACAGGAAAATGTTTATCTATCAGATTTGCAGGTGTTAAATAGTGTATGCCTCCAGAGAGTCCAACTGTGACCAATATTGCATTATACCAGATGATGCTTAGCATTGTGCAGCTAGTCATAGGTAAACCCGGTTCAAACAGTAAATGGCAAAATGCTTCCAGAGGCTATTTAGACCCAGGGTACACGATTGATTCACACAATGCTTCACACAATGCACCACAGCATTTAAAGGTCCTGACCTGAGAGATTTTCCTGGCGATAAGCCCGATTAGGGCATAAAAATAAATAGACAGTAAGCTTAAAATTGAGATGGGGACCTGCCCCCAGATACACACACCTGACCGGTGCTGTCTTTGCCAGATGTACACAGGACCTTCCACGCTATCTGCCCCCTTTTTCCCCAGACACACAAGAGGCAATCTTCTTTACACAGGACCCTTTGTTTGTCTCAAGTAGGTGCTTCATATTTGGGTATTTTGTGCATGGGAAACAGAAGAAGCTGCTCCAGAGATGAACAGATTAACACTAAGGTCTTTTACTCATATTTAAAAAAAAACTTACTGAATTAAAAAATACAAAGCCCCTCTCTCTCAAAGGGAATTTGGGACACCCATTCTCATGTATTAATTTAGGCCCAGACCCATTTGATGATGTAGCAACTTCATGAATGTAAAAGGCAAATTTGTTATGTCTTATTCTTCCCTATGATCAGTCCAAAATATTTCAATAGTTATTATTTCTGTTTCATAAAGGCATCTTTGCATTATGCATCTGATGAGATGTAGAGAAGACTTGTGACAGGTATATGTGACATTTCCCTTTTGGATTATGTGAATAAGATTCTTATTATTAGTTGTGAAAAAACCTTCACATGGCTTTTAATATATTATAAATTAATATTTAACATATATCTGTATATTACTTAGTTGGTGGTATGTGAACAGTGGTAAATAGAGATAAAAAGGTTTTAGGCTTTGGTGTCACATCGCTTACGGGTCTTCATCGGCAAGTAACTGGACACTCACCCAGTGTTGCAGCGGCTCAATAGCTTCACCAATGGCTGCCATGGGGAGCCCCAGGAGAGGCCCCGCAGGAATGAAATAACAGGTGAGTGTTTGAGTTTTTGCTGCATATGCTGTATATTTCTTCTCTGGGCAGTAGTAAGAAGGCAAGATAATGGTGCTGCACTGAGTGAAGAAGGGCGTTAATGATCCGAATGAAAGAGGCTGATCTGCACTCCCTCTACCTAACAGCTCAGCACAGTTAGGCTTCTCTGATGTTTTTTTTTAAAAAGACATAATAGAGAAGGGGTTTGGCAACTCACTGACTCTTTGTCACTTGCAACAAGACAGCAGACAATCTAGACAATGCTAGAAGGAGGTGAGTGCCCACCTCTGACTGCCAAGAAGTTTTAGCCAGGGTTCTTTAAGCCAGAGTAGATCATTTTGATAACTACTTCTGCCTTTGACTCGGGACAGCTGTCAATGCACAGACCAATTGTCACAGAAACATTTCAAAGCACCTGCCTGCCAGATGATTATGATAAAATGTTTTATTGAGAATAAAAGTTACAAATAAAAGAGATAAGAATAAGAGATGAAGGGACACATACATAAGCATTGTGGCACCCACAGCAGAGATGTGAAGCCCACCAGTCTCAGGATCATATCTTTTTTATGGACATCAGCAGAAAAATGCATTTCTATATCGCAATGGAGCATAATATAATAGATAACAAGGTGTCTATAGGGACATAGTTAAATAACTGATCACGGAGCATTATCTACCGTATAACAGCTGCATTATGATAGCTAGACGACCATTTACCAACATTGTGGCCTTATTATTATTATGGCATAGAGTATTTGGATGATATAAAACAAGTTTCCTCCCCTGAAGAAAGTTTTGCTTCCTGGGCTCATTATATACACAAGGGATGATATGAATGCAGAAAAACATTGTTCCCAACTGTTTTACAACAGATTAGCAAAGCCTAAGATACACATTTAGCTTCTTATGAATTACAAAGTTAGAATACCTTATCTTAGCTGCAAAAGTTGTTCAGTGAGTTTTATTTATTCTATAGCACTGGCAGTTAAGAAAATGTCCATTTGGCATGTGTTTTTTTCACCTTATTTAACCTTGTGGTTGGGTGTAGCCAATCTCTTGGCCCAGGGCTAGATATGCAGCACCCTATCCCCCTGAAGTCCACCCTTTTTGGTATTTTACATTCTGGAAATAATATAGTGAAAACCAGGTTTGCACTAATAAGCCATATGGTTAGCTCATAAATGTATGAATTGTTATGTTGCTCCAGTAATGTATAAAACACACTGGAGATGCTGAATGTAGAACTTATGCAGAGAGTGACAAATGGCATTGTGTCGTTTGGCTCCCTGTACATCTGAAACAAATGGAGAATCTATAGTCTGGCTAATTATAAATTATCATCAGTAGAACATGGCTGTTATTTGATGTGCAGTTACTGCAGCGCTCTTCATTTTCAAAGTTCAGTGCCAATTAATTTGAACATAGTCAGACTTCCCCGACACTTGCACAAATGGCATTTCAAACAATCTGCTAATGTCAATAACTACTACAGTGAATGCATTTCAACTTAATGCTCTTCATGTGATGTCAGTGTACTGTAGCTATTTAGCTACTCTAATAGTACATTATCAGAGCTTTAATTGCTGGATAAAAATATGGGCAAGATGAAGAGAAAAGAGAATCATCTAGAACGCTTGTACATGTTGGTTCAGTAATTAGACCAATTAATATACTTTTATATACTCTTTCAGTGTCCAATTTAAAATGCAAAAACAAATTTAAAGAGGAAAAACACACAGGAATTTCACTTTCCTGTGTGTAGTTCTTCTGTGCGACTGCATCCTGAATTGGGATGTCCCACTGTGTGTCCCCCCGAAGGTCACCCTGTTTAACTCACCTTTCAAAGGTGCAGACTCAATTAGCGCTCTTTCCGCTCCAATTAGCGCGCTCACTCTCACTCGGCTCCCTTCAGCGCTGCTTGGACTGCTAAGCAGCTGAGACGAGGGCTCCAGGAGAAGGTAAGTGAAATTGGTGATTGGGGGGTTTTACACAGCAAGGCATCCCAATTCAGGGGAACTCGGATGGCCTCCATTGTACCTCTTTAAGTAAAGACATGGTAAATTAATAATATCTGCCAAAATGTGGTGCAGTGTCTGTCTCCTAGCAGCTTACTGCAAAAATACAATTCTGTGAGTACTCACCTGTAGAATTGATTTTGTAGTATACAGCATGTCCTGTTTCACCAAATTCTTTACACTTGGGATATCCACCACAAGGTGGCGCAGTGGACTGCAGAAGAGACTTGTGGCGTCTCCCGGCCCTTTAAAAGGACAGGAACCTCCCACAAATTCCCAGTGTTACAAAGCAGTTAGACAAGAAGCCGGGAGAATAATAATGAAGGAAACCCCAACCAAACATCTGAACAAATCACCATACAGAGGTAACCAAGAATAATGATAACAAGGGAGGGGTGAAACAGGACGTGCTGTATACTACAAAATCAATTCTACAGGTGAGTACTCACAGAATTGTATTTTTCCAAGTATACAGCAACTCCTGTTTCACCAAATTCTTTACGCTTGGGACGTCCAAAAGCAGTGTCCGTAAAGTAGGGTGGGATCCCCAAAGAACAACGGCGGGAAGTTTTAACCACTGCAGCTTGAAGAACTTTGCGGCCAAAAGCAGCATCAGCTGAGGCCCTAACATCAACCTTGTAAAACTTGTTCAACAGAAGCCTGGTGCTGAAAGGCCCAAGAGGCACCAATAGCAAGAGTGGAATGAGCAGTAGGCTTGCACCACCGCCTGGCGAATCCACTTGCTGATAGTGGACTTAGCCGGAGGCAAACCCTTCCTAGGACCAGAAGGAAGAACAAAAAGAGCATCAGTCTTCCTGAAAGATTCAGTAGCTACCAAGTAAAACTTCAGAACCCTGACCACATCTAAAGAATGCAGAGTCCTCTCCTTGGAATTAGCAGGATTAGGACACAAGGAAGGCAAGACAATGTCCTGATTGAGATGAAAAGCAGACACAACCTTAGGCAAAAAATCAGGCTTAAACCGAAACACCACCTTGTCCTGGTGTTGCTCAAAATAAGGAGGTTTGATGGAAAGCGCCGCCAACTCAGAAACACGCCTGACAGAAGTGACAGCCACCAAAAAGACTACCTTAAGCGTCAAGATGGGCAAAGCAGCCTCACGGAGAGGCTCAAAAGGACGACCCTGCATAGCAGATAACACCAGATTCAAATCCCAAACTGGTAACATAGGTTTACGTGGCGGACACACATGAGAAACCCCCTGGAAAAAGTCTTAACCAAATGGTGACTGGCAAAAGATCTTTGGAAAAAAATTGCCAGAACTGGAACATGACCTTTGAGGGTACTAAGTTGAAGGCCCAAATCCAAGCCATGTTGCAAGAATTCCAGAATCCTGGGAACAGAAAACACCTGACAGGGAAGAGATTTGGACTCACACCAGGCAATGTAAGCATGCCAGACCCTGTAATAGATAAAGGATGAGGACTTCTTCCTAGCCCTAATCATGGTATCAACAACAGAGGCAGGCAAACCTTTTTCAATCAAGATGGAGGTTTCAGCAGCCAAGCCGTCAAAGCCAGCGTTTGTAAATTGGGATGGCACAACTGCCCCTGAGTGAGCAGATCTGGATCCTTGGCCAGGACGTACTGATCTACTGCCAACTGCACGATGTCTGCGAACCACACCCTTATTGGCCAACAGGGGGCCACCAGACTGGTTGGCACCCCTTCCTGGGCTACCTTGCGCAGCACCCTGCCCAACAGAGGAAACGGAGGGAACACATAGAGGAGCCGAAACCCCTTCCAAGCCAGCGCATCCATGGCAAAGGCCAGAGGATCCTGTGACAGAGAGACAAAGAATGGAAGTTTGTGATTGTGACGTGAAGCAAACAGGTCCACATCCGGCAGACTCCAGCGGTGGCACAGAGAGTGAAACACCCTTACGCTGAGGGACCACTCCCCCAGCCGGGACATCCCCCTGCTCAAAGAGTCTGCCTCCAGGTTCTTCACTCCCGGGATGTAAACTGCCGATATGCAGGGAACATTCTCCTCTGCCCAGAACACTATCAGGGACACTTCCTTGAGGGCTCACTTGCTCCGAGTCCCTCCCTGATGACTGATGTAGGCAACCGCCATCCGGTTGTCCGAGCGGATCTGAACAGCCCGACCCCGAAGGTGCGGAGTCAACTGGAAAGGAACCAACCTTATCGCCCGCAGTTCCAGAATGTTGATGGGAGCATGGGCCTCCTGAGGGCCCCACTGACCCTGGAACTTCAGAGACTTTCAAAAGCCCCCCAACCTGTCAGACTGGCATCTGTGGTGACAGTCTCCCAGCACGGAGACAGAAAGGTCCTGCCCACTAGGAGATTCCTTGAGTCCAGCCACTGACTGACCAGAGGGGACAGAACAAATCTCTGATCCAGGGACACAGGATCTCGATCCCAAACTGACAAGAGGTGCAACTGAAGAGGTCTCATGTGAAACTGAGCATAGGGAACCGCCTCGAAGCATGACACCATCAGATCCACCAGCTGCATCCCCTGCCGAATGGAGGGGTGAGGGCAAGAAAGTAGAGACCGTGCCAGCATCTACAGGCTCTCCACCTTCTGCTGAGGCAGAAAAACCTTGACCTGAGATGTATCCAGAGTCATGCCCAGAAAGGACCTCACCAAGGACAGAGACAGAGAAGACTTGGCATAGTTGATCACCCAACCGAAGGACTCGAGTGTGGAGACCACCATCTGGGTCTCCAGCTCGGCTTGATGGAAGGACTGAGATGCAATCAGAATGTCGTCCAGATAAGGAAGGATGCGAATGCCCTGAGATCTCAACAGAGCCATCACCCCCGCCAGCACCTTGGTGAAGACCCGAGGAGCCGAGGTAAGACCGAACGGTAGGGCCACAATTTGGTAGTGCTGATCCTCCAGAGCGAAACTGAGAAATCTCTGATGACCTGGAAAGATTGGAACATGAAGGTAAGCATCTTTGATGTCCACAGAAGTCATGAAATCGCCCGGGCGCAAGGTACTGATCCGCCGAGCGCAGAGTCTCCATGCGAAAATGCTTGAACCTGACAAATTTGTTGATCCGCTTCAAATCCAGGATAGGCCTCAGGGACCCATCCTTTTTGGGAACAGTGAACAGATTGGAATAGAAACCTCTGCCCCTTTCCTGGAAGGGCACCAGGCAAATTACCCCCAAATCCAAAAGGCTTTGGACTGCAAGCCACAAGCCCTGAGCTGACAAGGGATTTTGAACCATCTGGGATCTGATGAATCTTGGGGGCAGCCAGGCTGCAAACTCTATCTTGTACCCAGAGGACACCACCTCCTGAATCCACCGGTCTGAGACGCGCAGTCTCCAAACGTGAGCAAAAAGCCGCAACCGTCCCCCCACCCGGATGGGTGAGGTCGCCTCCTCATGCCTGAGGGGGCTTGGGGGAAGATTTGGACTTGGGACCCCATGAGAGACCGGGGCGACCACGGCCTCTACCCCGGCCCCAAGGGTCTCTATGCGCCCCCGCAAAAGGTGCACCCCGACCGGACCTGGGAGCACAGAAGTAGGGGAGGGAAGAACCAGCCCCCCCGAAAGGGCCACGGCTGCCTCCTGCGTTGAGGCAGCCTACTATCCTTAGCAAACAGATCCAGACGCTCCCCAAAAAGCCGTAGTCCAGTAAAGGTGAAGCCAGTGAGAGCCTTCTTAGCAGCATTATCAGCCGCCCACTGAGGCAGCCAAACAGAGCGGCGTATAGCCACCAAAAGGGCAGAAGCCTAACCACACATCCTGACAGCATCATCCATAGCAGAAAGAATAAATGCCACAAATTCATAGCAAAGCAGGAGGGATCTATACTCCTCCCCCTATTGGCATCCGAGGCATTATCCATAAGGCACTTGAGTAGCCCTTTAATAGCAAGAGCCGTGATGGCAGAAGCGCACACAGGGCACAGCGCAGTCCCTGCACAAGCAAATTTGTGACAGTCCAGCTGATCAACACGCCGGTCCTCATCCATCCCTGTCATCGTCAGGGCAATGCATGACCGAGGTATTGGACAACCCAAGCACGGGAGCATCCACCTCGGGGGGACACGACCAGCGCTTAACCATATCAGCAGGAAATGGATACCTCCTGTCCCAACTCGCACCGCGGGCAATTTGCTAGGACGTTCCCACTCCTTGAGCACCAAATTATTGAAGTGGATCTGCTCAGGGAATTCCAAGCGTTGTTTAACAGAGTGAAAAAGTTTACCCTGCTGCCTTTTAGCCGGGACAGGAGGTGTAATACACAGTACTTCAATAATGTTAGTCAACAGCCTGTCAGTATCCTCAGGACACCATGGGTCTTCTCCAAAAGGAGATCCAGTACCACCATAAACCTCCTGCTGCTCCTTAGAGGAATCAGAGATAAGTTCCCCCTCTTCTAGGGGGTACAGGCCAGAGAAAGAAAACTGTCCCTTATCCTCCTCAGGAAAAAGGGAAACAGCGGGAGTTAAATGCCGCTTCTTGCCAGAAGCCTTACGGGGGACCGGCCCAGCCATATGCCTTTCCAGGCTGGCTACCCGCAAGGCCAAGTCATAGTTTGAGTCCCCACTAGCATGTCCCTCACTAGGGGTCAAATGCAGGCGTGGGGGGGTAGGTGGTGTAGAAGGGGGCGCAGAGCTGGGCAGCATAGCAGGCAACCCAGACTGCAGCGCAAGTACCTTCTGGGCGCAGGGCACACATACCCTGACACTGTCACTCACAGGGGATACCCCACACGTGGCACACAGCTGGGCTTGTCCCGAAGGAACCCCAAGCACATTATCCCCGGAAGCCTTCATATGGTGATTAGAGTGGGCACACTGGCAAGTATAGGGTTAAGGCTAACAAGAGCCACCTGGGATGCCCCAAAACCCCGCTAGGGAAGGTGGGAGAAGGAAGGAAAGAGGGCCGGGAGAAACCACAGACACGTTTATCCCGCCTGAAAGACATAATAAAACCACACATAACATTCCCAAAATGTGGTGACAACAGCACAATACAACCCCAAAGGGAACTCACGGACCAAGCCGATCGCACATCCAGGCAGGCCAGCAGCGCGCCGCAGTACCGCAGGTCAGCAGAAGACAAACTCCAACCAAAATGGCACCCGCAAAGACCTTGAGGGGCGGGCCGCGGAGGTATGACGCAAAAAACATCATCCGCGGGACCCGCCCCCCCCGAAGAGCGCGAATCGCTCTCCACGTGACCCCCCAGCACCAATGACAGTGCAGTAAAACATGAGGAGAATGTCGCCGCCAGCCACGGAGCGCCATACAAAAAGAGCTCCCCAGGGAGAGAGCTAGGTGGGGAAGAGCAACGGTAGGCGCACCCAAGGCATGCTTAGCTAAGGAGGAGGAGGGGCAGGGAAAGGCCCACAATAAGGCAGGAAGGGGCATCCCACAAGGCTCACCATAAGCCTGAACCGCCTACCCTTGTAGGTACAGAGAGTGTGGTTGGATCAGCGCTCCTCCAGCACCTGGTCCTGGCGCTGTCCTACCTTCACCCGAACCAGGCAGCCGAGGCTGGGAGGCAGTGGGTCCAGAACGGGTGGAAATAGTCCTGCGCTGCTGCAGGCTGATAAGCCCCGCTCGCCTGCGTAATATAGAGAGCCATCTTCTATCTTCGCAGTCCAGACTGCAGAAGGAAACTGGGAATTTGTGGGAGGTTCCTGTCCTTTTATAGGGCCGGGAGACACCACAAGTCTCTTCTGCAGTCCACTGCACCACCTTGTGGCGGATATCCCAAGCGTAAAAAATGTGGTGAAACAGGATGTGCTGTATACTTGGAAAAGAGGTTCAAGGCAGAGCCCTTAAAGGGTCTGTCCAGGTAGATAACAAATATACCCAACATTTGTCTCCTGCAGATGCTTCTTTGTAGTCCAGTAGTATAATACCAGGTGCTGATATTGAGGTAACCTCCAGGACAAATGCCCCCCCCCATGCATTAGTGGCAGTGTCTATAACACTCTAGCCAAAGTCTGGCAAGCCCCCTCCATAGAAAAAATACAATTCTGTGAAACTCACCTGTAGAATTGTTTTTGTATCCATCCATTCCAGGCCGTCCAGAAGTACTTACAGATGGGTGTTCGCCCCTAGGGGGCGCTGACTGCAAGATCAAAAGATGTAGCTCCTTCCGGCCCCCTATAAAGGCAGCTGCCCATCTATCCAGCCCCAATGGTTAAAAAGCAGTACTCAACAAAGAGGCAAGCCGGGAGGTCCAAACAAAAAAATAGGAGACCATGTTACCTCACATAGCCTCCACTTGTATTCTCTCGAATTAAAGCTAGAAAACTTGTAAAACTAGTGTCCTATGAGCAAAAATGGTTCAATCACCATAACAGGCATGCAGGACATAATGAATCCAAGGGCGGGGTGGACGGCCTGGAGTGGATGGATACACAAACAATTCTACAGGTGAGTTTCACAGAATTGTATTTTTCTCCTCCATCCATTCCAGGCCATCCATATGGGCGGGATCCCCAGTGCGGAACAGCATGTAGTTCCTTTCACTACCGCCTGAAGCACCTTTCGGCCAAAAACAGTGTCAGCTGAGGCCCTGACATCCACCTTGTAAAACTTTGTTAAAGTATGAACAGAAGACCAAGTGGCGGCCTTACAAACTTGTTCCACTGATGCCTGATGCTGAAAAGCCCAAGAGGCACCAATAGCCCTAGGAGAATGAGCTGTGATCCGAAAAGGGGGTTCCATCCCCCTGGTAGAATAGGCTTGTACCACCGCCTGTCTAATCCACTTACTGAGAGTGGACTTGGCTGGTGGCTATCCTTTCCTAGAGCCCTCTGTTAAGACAAAAAGCAAATCCGATTTCCTGAAGGATTCAGTGGCAGCCAGGTAATACCTTATGGCTCTGACCACATCCAAAGCATGGAGGGTCCGTTCTTTGGAATTAGCCGGTGCTGGACACAAGGAAGGTAAGACAACTTCTTCGTTATGGTGAAAAGCAGAAACGACCTTAGGCAAAAAATCGGGTTTAAAAAGAAAAACCACCTTATCTCTGTGCAACTCAAAGTAGGGTGGCTTCATACAAAGCGCGGCCAGCTCTGATACACGGAGTACCGAGGTAATCGCCACCAAAAAAACCACCTTGAGTGTCAGCATAGACAATGTAGCGTCATTCAATGGCTCGAAGGGAGGACCCTGGAGAGCAGACAGCACTAGATTCAAGTCCCACACCGGTAAGATTGATTTACGCGGTGGGCGGACATGGGTGACTTACTGGAAAAAGGTCTTGATCAATCTATGATTGGCAATGGACCTCTGGAAAAAAATGGATAAGGCCGAGATCTGACCCTTGAGGGTGCTCAGCTGGAGGCCCAAGTCTAAACCATGTTGTAGAAACTCCAGAATTATAGAAATAGACCATTTCCGGCAAGGGAGGCTCTTGGCCTTGCACCAAGAGATATAGGCCCGCCAAACTCATGGAAGAAGACTTCTTCCGTGCCTGAATCATGTGTGTGAATAACCGTGGCCGATAACCCCTTCTCCGTCAGGATTGAGGTTTCAATAGCCAGGCCGTCAAACCCAGCGTCCGTAAATTCGGGTGCCGCAGCAACCCCTGTGTGAGAAGGCCTGGACCGTCGGGCATGATGTAGTGATCTATTGACATCTGTAGTACGTCTGCAAACCAACTCCTTCTCGGCCAGCAAGGAGCCACCAGGATGGCTGGCACCCTCTCCTGGGCTATCTTGCGCAGCACTCTGCCCAGGAGCGGAAATGGAGGGAATGCATACAGAAATTTGAACTCCTTCCAAGGGATCGCCAGAGCGTCCGTTGCTATGGCCAGAGGATCTCCTGAGAAAGAGACGAACCTTGGAAGTTTGTGATTGTGTCTGGACGCAAAAAGATCCACGTCTGGTTGACCACAGCGGAGGCACAGAGCCTGAAAGGTCTCGCTGCTAAGGGACCATTCCCCCAGGTGCAAGGAGCTCCTGCTCAGGAAATCTGCCTCCCAGTTTTCCACCCCGGGGATGTAAACCGCAGAGATGCAGGGAACATTCTTCTCTGCCCAAGTCAGAATCCGGCTTACCTCCTTGAGGGATCTCTTGCTCCGAGTCCCGCCCTGGTGGTTGATGTAGGCCACTGCTGTCTGATTGTCTGAGCAGACCTGGTTTGCAAGGCCTTTTAAATGGGGAGTCAGGCATAGAAGAACCAACCGAATCGCTCTCAGATCCAAGAGATTCATGGGTAACCGATTCTCCTTCAGACCCCACTGACCCTGGATCTTCTGGGTCTGCCAAACGCAGGACTTGCCTACCAGCAGGTTCCGAGAGTCCAACCACCACAAGAGGGACTGCCTGGCCAGGGGGGACAGCAAAAATCCTTGTTCCAGAGATTCCTGCGACCGATTCCAGTCGGTCAGCAGGTTCAATTGTAGATGTCTCATATGAAATTGGGCGAAGGGCACTGCCTCGAAGCACAACACCATTAGGCCCACCAATCTCATCCCCAGACGTACCGACAGCTGTTGACAAGCCAGCAAAGCCTGCACTTGCTTCTGGAGTCCCGAAACCTTCTGCTGTGGCAGAAAGACCTTGACCTGACCGGTGTCTAACGTCATTCCCAGGAAGGATCTCACTGTTGAAGGCGTGATAAACGACTTGGGGTAATTGATTACCCAACCGAAGGCTTCCAGGGTTGACAGTACAGTCCGGGTGTCGCTCTCGGCCTACTGAAGGGACCAGGCCGAAATCAGAAGGTCGTCTAGATAGGGTAACACACGAATACCCTGATGCCTCAGGATAGCCATGATGCCCGCCAGCACCTTGGTGAAAACTCGGGGAGCTGAGGATATGCCGAATGGGAGTGCTACAAACTGGTAATGTTGATCCTCCAGTGCAAACTTCAAGAACTCCTGATGTCCTTGGAAAATCGGGATGTGCAAATAAGCGTCCCTGATATCCACCGTGGTCATGAAGTCGCCGGGCCGAAGCGATCCCACCGCCGACCGCAACGTTTCCATGCGATAATGTCTGACCTTTACAAACTTGTTGAGACCCTTCAGGTCCAAGATCGGCCACAGCGTTCCGTCCTTCATGGGAACCGTGAACAGGTTGGAGTAAAACCCCTGACCCTTTTCCTGCCGGGGCACAGGGCAAATCACACCTATCTGCAGGAGGTGTTGAACAGCTTTTAGAGGGTTTCAGGATATCCTTGAACATAGGAATTTCCTGGCCTGGCAGCCAGCTCTATCTTGTAACCGGAGGACACCACCTCCTGAATCCACCGATCCGAAGCGTGGCGTCTCCAGATTGGAGCAAACAGCAGAAGCCGTCCCCCCACCCATATGGGTGAGGGCGCCCCCTCATGCCTGAGTAGGCTTGGCTGGGGGTTTGGGCTTAGCTCCCCAGGAGGGGTTGGGCCGGCTGCGGGACCTACCTCTGCCCCAGGTATCTGAGGGAGCTTACCATCCTTGACCAAAAGGTCCAGTCGCTCCCCAAACAGCATGCTTCCCACAAAAGGTAGACTTGTGAGGGACTTCTTGGCAGCCGCATCGGCCGACCACTGCTTCAACCACAGCGAGCGGAGCAAAGCTACAAGCAAGGCCGAAATTCTAGCACCAAGCCTGACCACATCATCCATGGCAGTAACAACAAAGCCGATGAAATCCAAGCAGGCCTTGAGTTTCTTATACTCCTCCGCCCGTTTGCGAGATTTAGCCTTAGCCACAAGGTGCTTAACCTTTCTCCTTTTGGCTAGCGAAACAATTGCCGAGGCACAAGCAGGCTAAAAAACAGCACCAGCAAAGGTGAAGGCATGGCAAACACAACTGATCCATACGTTTGTCTGCAGGATCACGCAAGCAAGCATTGTCAGGAGATGGCATAACCGTGGTGTTGGACAATCCTGACACCGGAGGGTCCACCTTGGGAGGGTGAGACCATAACCGAACCAATTCAGCAGGGAAAGGGTACTGCCTATCCAGGCCCTTAGGGACCGACAGTAATTTGTTGGGCCTTTCCCATTCCTTAAGAATCATGTTAGAAAAATGCTTATCAGGAAAGAACCGCCATTGCCTTTCAGGCCGAAATAAATCACCTTTTTTCCTCTTAGCCAATCTGGGAGGAACAATGTGTAAGGTATCAAAAACGGAAGAGAGCAAACTTTCCGTATCATCCGGAAGGCCGGAGTCCTCATCCAAGGAGGAACCAGAGATGCTGTCCTCTCCAGCGGAATGTAGCTCCGCCGCTGAGAGTGAGTCATCTGGCAACTCACCTTCCTCCGCAGATCCCAAGAAATCATAGAAATCATCATTCGAGTAAACCGGCTCCAGATGCCTCTTCTTACTCGAGGCCTTTTTAGGGGCTGCCAACGAGATCTGTTTCTCGAGGCTAGCCAGCCTGTGCACAAAATCAGCATGTGACCCCTTGCTGGCACCCCCTTCACTAGGGGCTAAATGCAGCAGCGGAGGATCCGGAGAGGCCAATGGTAACGCCGGGCTAGGGTCAGGAGTGACCGCCTGCTCATGATCTAAAGCAATGCCTCTAGCGCAAGTGGAACAAATTGTGCTGAATCCGCCCAGGGGATTCCGTCTGCACAAGGGGCAGAGCCTGTCCTGTCCAAGTGGGGTGCCCGGCTCACTATCCCCTGATGCCTCCATTATGGCGATTCTGAATAACAATATTCAATAAGGCTAAAAGACACTAAAGGCCTAAGCCTAATAGCCAATCCCTCTTTTTAATAATGGGGACCGTGAGGAACCACAGCCCTCAACCTTTAGCCCACAGACTAAAAAAAAAAAGAGAAAAGACAGCAATTACAAAATGACCCCACAATTTCATGCATTAACATATAAGAATCATAGAAGTACATGCAATCAATGAGAAGGTACAATGTCTTCCCATATCCCCTTAAGACAATGTAACTAGAAAGAGGGACTCACGACCACCGCTCACACCGCCAGGAGACACAGCAAGGGCTGTCTCCCCGTCACAGCCGAGGGCCCCAGCAGCGCTAGCAGATCCGCAGCAGCCGGTACTGTTGAAGGCGTGATAACACCGCAGCGTTTCCATAAATATCCGCAGGGGGGGCGTCACCTGTGCGACGCCAGTCTAGGCGCTGCCGTCTGACTCCGCCCCCCGCGGCGCATCATCAGGACCAGTGTCGCGCCCGAGCGCCGCCTGACATGGCGGCGGTCCCCCCCTTGCCGCTCGAGAGAAGCTGCCGAAGCGAGAGCCCGTGGGGCGCGTCTGCCAGCGCGCCCCGGAGCCGGCGATGGAACGAGGGAGGTAAGCAGTGCAAGGAACGGAGGACCACTCCTCGCTGCAGGTGTGACAGCGATGGAGCTCTCCAATGCTCCTAAGTAGCACCAAGCACAGCACCACACACACACACAACAATAAACAAGTGGGAGAAGGGAGGGATATATGAAAAATATATATATGTGGTTCCCCATTAGGCTCACCATAAAGCCTGTGACCGACTACTTTTTAATATTAAAGTCTGCGGCCCAGAGCCATGTGCTCTGTCAGAATGTCCCAGACCCCGGCGTTCACCCTACCGTACACGGACCCCATGTAGCAGCCAAGGCTGGGAGGCAAGGATGGGTCAGAAGAGATCTGCAGCGGCCGACAGGCTAGGTGGCCCCGCTCTGCTGCCAATTTTTGAGAGAGTGAATAGCGATCTTATGCAGCCAACTGCAAGATGAAGGCTGGGGCTGGATAGACGGGCAGATGCCTTTATAGGGGGCCGGGAGGAGCTACATCTTTTGATCTTGCAGTCAGCGCCCCCTAGGGGCGAACACCCATCTGTAAGTACTTCTGGACGGCCTGGAATGGATGGAGGAGAAAAAATGTGGTGGGTGTGCTCCAGACACTGTGATGAGGGCGACAGTCCCCATCCATAACTAGCATGCAGGATAGCTAGCGAAAAAAGCTGCAATTCAACACTTGTGAACCACCACTGCATGTCAGTCCACTGGACAGCAAAACAACACATTCAGCAAAGTTAAGGAGAATCCTTTCCTATGGGGGCAAGCTTCCCCTCGACAACAAGAAAAATGATCTCGGCTGCGCAGGCTCACAATCATGCCCTTCATTCATATTTGTTCTTTATACCCGGGCCCCTTAGTGTGTTATTCACCTGTGTGTGTAATCGCTCATATGGTATTTATTCACTGGTGTGTCCACTGTGTGTAATTCACTTGTGTGTAGTCACTAATATAGTGTTTATTCACTAGTGTGGTCATGGAAGCATGATGTTCACAAGCACAGAGATGGGAAAATGCGAAGGTAAAATTCCATGAGTGCATAAAAAGGAATAATATTAAGTGTTTAAAGCAAGGTTTCTTCATCATTTTATTACATTAATCAAAACTTACCCACCACCAGAACCACCATTCTTGCTAAAGTGTGTACGAGGCTCACTAGATGCCAACTTGAGAAGCTCATTCCATTCCCGTTCCCATTCATCCTCTGTGTAAACTAGTCCAGACTGTACAAATCAAAGAAAATTGGACAGTTTATGGTTACCTCTGCATTTAACATATATACTTATATTTTTTATATATCTTATACAGTTCTGTTAGCCCTCACCACTGCTTATCACTTTCTATCCTATTCTACTTTCAAGGAGAAAAGGCTGATAAACTTTAACTGCCTGTCTACCAAGTCAGTCTGTGCATACTAATTTGTGCACAGAGCATTGCATGATGGGTAAAACATCTACACACATTAGCAGAATTGCAATTTACACATGTGGACTAAACTGTTGGTACCCTTCCAGTAAGGAAAGAAAAACCAATGATCACAGAAATAACTTGAAATTGATATAAGTAATTAGTAATAAGTGGTAATTTACAGAAAATTAATCAGTGAAAATCAGACATTGTTTTTGTATTGTGGTTCAACAGAAAAAAAATGTTACCGTATTCTTCGCCCTATAAGGCGCACTTATTTTCCCCCAAAAGTGTGGGGGGGGGGGGGGGGGATGTCAGTGCGTCTTATCGGGAGAATGCCGGAAAAAAAAAAAATAAAAAGGAAAACGTTAACTCACCTATCCTTCGCTCTCGCTGTCCCGGAAGCGGCGGAGGCATCAGCGCCAGCACACACAGACACCTGCCTGTTACAGTGGTGGGCATGGCCGACGGTCGAGCATCAGCCACGCCAACCACTATACCAAGACCGGGTGTTCACTCTGTGTGCTGGCGCCGCAGAGAGTGAGGAAGCGTCGGAGGCAGCTGTATCTGCCACCTTCTGTACGTGCAGGCACTGCGGAGGAGGCGGCAGGTACAGCTGCCTCCATCGTTCCTCTCTGCGGCGCCGGCATACAGAGTTTACACACGGCCTTATACAGCGCCCACCACTGTATATTCCGGGTGTCTCTGTCTGCTGGGGCCGTAGAGAGGTGTCAGGGACAGTGCGAGCAGCAGATACAGCTGCCTCCACCACTCGCACTGTCCCTGACGCTTCTCCATGGCCCCAGCAGACAGAGACACCCTGACTATACAGCGGTGGGCGTGGGCAATGCTCGAGCGTCGGCCACGCCCACCGCTGTATAAGGCCGTGTGTCTGTGTGTGAAGACGGCGGGGACAGCGGAGAGAATTCAAAGGTGAATGTCCTTTTTTTTTTTTTTTACTTTTGCCTATAAGGTGAATGAAATGGGGGGGGGGGGGATGCCACACTACCTATACGGGGAATGGAAGGGGGGGAGGGGGGGGGATGCAACACTACCTATAAGGGGAATGCCACACTACCTATAAGGGGAATGCCACACTACCTATAAGGGGAATGCCACACTACCTATAAGGGGAATGCCACACTACCTATATGGGCAATGAAAGGGGGGGATGCCACACTACCTAAAAGGGGTATGCCACACTACCGATATGGGCAATGGAAGGGGGGATGCCACACTACCTATAAGGTTTATGCCTCACTACCTAAAAGGGGAATGCCACACTACCTATAAGGGGAATGCCACACTACCTATAAGGGAAATGCCACACTACCTATAAGGGGAATGCCACACTACCTATAAGGGAAATGCCACACTACCTATAAGGGAAATGCCACACTACCTATAAGGGGTATGCCACACTACCTATAAGGGGAATGCCACACTAGCTATAAGGGGAATGCCACACTACCTATAGGGGGTATGCCACACTACCTATAGGGGGTATGCCACAATACCTATAGGGGGTATGCCACACTACCTATAAGGGGAATGCCAAACTACCTATATGGGCAATGGAAGGGGGGGATGCCACACTACCTATAAGGGGTATGCCACACTACCTATATGGGCAATGGAAGGGGGGATGCCACACTACCTATAAGGGGAATGCCACACTACCTATAAGGGGAATGCCACACTACCTATAAGGGGAATGCCACACTACCTATATGGGCAATGAAAGGGGGGGATGCCACACTACCTATAAGGGGTATGCCACACTACCTATAAGGGGAATGCCACACTACCTATAAGGGGAATGCCACACTACCTATAAGGGGAATGTCACACTACCTATAAGGGGAATGCCACACTACCTATAAGGGGAATGCCACACTACCTATAAGGGGAATGCCACACTACCTATATGGGCAATGAAAAGGGGGGGGGGGATGCCACACTACCTATAAGGGGAATGCCACACTAACTATATGGGCAATGGAAAGGGGGGAATGCCACACTGCCTATATGGGAATGGGTAGGGATGCCACACTGCCTATATGGGAATGGGAGGGGGGGTGCCACACTGCCTATATGGGAATGGGAGGGGGAATGCCACACTACCTATATGGGAATGGGAGGGGGGAATGACGCACTGCCTATATGGGAATGGGTAGGGATGCCACAATGCCTATATGGGAATGGGTAGGGCTGCCACACTGCCTATATGGGAGTGGGAGGGGGATGCCACACTGCCTATATGGGGAATGGGATGGGGGGATGCCACACTGCCTATATGGGGAATGGGATGGGGGGGATGCCACACTGCCTATATGGGGAATGGGATGGGGGGGATGCCACACTGCCTATGGGAAGTAGGAAGGGGGGAATGCCGCACTTCCTATGGGAGGGGAAACGCCACACTGTCTGTAATTGGGTGTTTTAGCACAACATTTGGCTTAGAATATTTTTTTTCTAGTTTTCCTTCCCCAAATCCTAGGTGCGTCTTATGGGCAGGTGCGTCTTAGGGTGAAAAATATGGTAGTAAACAAACTAATAAAACAGGCTTGGAAAAAATGAAGATGAAACATAATTTGACCATAGGGACAAGCTAAACTAAGGTGTGTCCTGTAACTTGTGCCGCAGGTGTCTTCCAACATGTATTCAGTTATTCTGAAGCCTATTTCAAGGATGAAAATAACTCATTCTGCTGCTTGGAATTATGGTATATACCACACTGAACACAGAACAGAGAAAGCCAAGGAGAGATTTGTCTCTGGAAATTAAAATAAAAATTACAGACAAACATGTTAAAGGTAAAGGCTCTAAGATCTCCAGTTACAAATATTATACACAAGACTAAGCTCTATGGGACTGTTGCCAAACCCCTGGACATTATGGCAAATTGAAGAGACAGATGATATGAGAACTCCTTGGTCAAGGTAAATCAGTGTCAGATTGTCCCATCCATCACAGTCTATGCCAAAGTTGACTTAATGGAAGATGACCGAGGAGGAAACCACTGCTAAAAGCAAATCATAAATTAAGAGACTGGAATTTACATAAAAAAATAAAATGCATGTTGACCATCCGCAAAGGGGGATTGTCCTTAGAACAGAGATTTTTGCTAAGTCAGCCACATCAGCTCAGACAAAAAATGAACCATACAAAGAAAAACATTGTACCTACTGTGGAACATGAATAAGGCTCATTTATGTTTTGGGGCTGCTTTACTGCATCTGGCACAGGAAGTCTTGAATTTGCGCAGGTACAGTGACCTTTTAAGACAATCAAGGCATGCTTGAGCAAAATGTGCTAGCCATTGTCGGAAAGCTTGGTCTCATTCACAAGTAATGGGTCCTCCAAAAGGATAATGATCCAAAATACACAGCTAAAAACATCCCAGAATATCTAAGAGCAAAGCTTTGGACCATTCTGAAGTGGCGTCTATGAGTTCTGATCATAATCAGAACATCTGTCTAAGGATAAGCATGCAGTATGGAGGAGGCATCCTTCAAACCCGAGAAAGCTGGAGCAGTTTGCTGATAAAGAGTAAGTCAAAATGCCTGTGGAAAGGTGCAGAGGTCTCATTGAGAAATAGTTTGCAGTGGTAGCCCCAAATGGTTGCGCAAAAAAAAGTTAAGGGTACCATTTTTCATTATTTTGTCTATTAAACGTTTTCTGTTTAACCACAATTCAAAAGCAGTCTGATTTTCATTAGTTGATATTCAGTACATTAAAATGCATAATTACCAATTACTTGTAGTTATCTCAGTGAACATTGTGGCCATTTCTTTCCTTAACAGGAGGGTATAAACAATTGTGTTCACGTGTATACAGTATGAACCTATATCTTTTTATGTGTAGTCTTATTTCTGTCCTACATTCCAAAAAGAGTCAGACCTGTCTGTTGTTTCCAATTGTAATGACACACAAGTTTGTAACTTTCAATCTGAGCTGGGGTTTACATTAAACTGTATGTCCAGTCATGTACTTGCCCCCCCTCCTCTGGTGCTGAGTCGGGATGAGGGGTTAAAAAAAACAGCTTACCTTGCCCGGAATCCACCGCTGTAATCAGCTCTCACATGGCAGCCAAACAGTGAGTGGGTGCGTAAATGCACAAAGCAGAAGATGCCAAGATGTGTAGCCTTGCCAAGATGGCTGTGCCCAAGGACAGAATTGTCCAGGGAATAGTGCTGGATTTAAGTGAGGTAAGTCTTTTTTGTTTTTGTAACACCCCTGTCCTGCCTCAGCGCTGGGGGTTACCCTGAAACTGGACATCCAGTTTAACTTTTAAGATTTGTAGTTATTCTGTTGCTTAGTGCATAAATGTAAAAACATCTCTTTTAGTCTTAGCAGTAATGGTTTTTCTACGAGTCCTTCAGGACAGCCACTTGAGAAAGGGACAAGTTTTAAAGCCCCTCCCCTTCATCCCAGCCCTCGGTATATTAACCGGTAACCAAAAGAAACCGAAGGACTATACGGAGAGGGTAGCTAGGACTGTCCTGAAGGACTCGTGGAAATATGGCTACTGGTAAGACTAACGGGGATTTTTCAGATTATTGAGAGTCAGACAAAAGATCAAGCCAATAATGCCTAAGAAAAGGTATGAGGTGAAGACCAAGTGGCTGCCTTACAGCTTCCTCCAAGGAAGCCCCGGATCTTTCTGCCCAGGAGGTGGATACTGCCCTGGTTGAGTGTGCTCTAATATAATAAGGAGCTGGAGTGTCCATACAGGTGTACGCTCAGGAGATGGCCTGCCTAATCCACCTGGCTATTGAGGCGGCAAAACCTCTATTCTTGCCACTAAAGGAGACGAACGAACTGTCCGTCTTCCTCCAGGTATGTATGTGTTCTAAATACAAAATAAGGGATCTTCTGACATCTGGAAAACAGTTCTGCACCACATACTCCCAGCTGCCTTGAAAAGGATGGGAGCACTATTTCTGGTAAGTAAGTAGAAGTTAGAAGTGATCATGGGTAGGTAAAGAGGATCATGGCCCTATCTGGTAGAATTATACAAAAGGGCTCTTGAATCCTGTAAGTCACTAACCCTGCATGCTGAGGTAATGGCTAGCAGAAAACACATTTTTAGGAGCTGCCGGAGTTATGCACTACTGGGCGTGGGGGGGGGGGGGCTGTCCTGGCCAATAGGGCCGCATTGCAATCTTCAAGGGTCAAGGCCATATCCATTTTCATGGAACCGACAGTCTCTAATATAAAGGAGGTTGCCTCCCCCCAATTTATTGTCAATACAGTTTTGACCAAAGGGTCTGTTCCAGGATTCCAGGATAGCCTGACAATTTAGACAACACTTAGCAAGTTGAGAATCATGGCCCCTAATTCTGGGCCCTATCTATTTTCCTTTTCTTTGGAATTAGAAATACCAGGCAGAAAATGCAGAAAATATACTTCTCACCGGCTTCTCGTGAGGCATTGCTGCTGCTCCTCCGATGGTCGAGGGTGTCGATGGGTGTCCGGAGCCCATGCTCTGCCTCCTCTGGCGCCCTAACCCCAGCAATGCACACTGACCGGAAGTGTAGCCCGGGGACCTGAAAAACGGAATCCCGACACCCACATCTGCACCGGAGCACAGTACCGCCGTCTCAAGACAGGTGATCGGATGTCTTCCGCCCATGTACACAGTTGGATAGACTGCCGGCGACACCAGGATCCTCAGCCCCTCTTGGCAGCAGCAAACCTGTGCGAAAGAGGGGATTTCACAGACCCCTTGGGCTGCAGAAAAACTATCCTGCGGAAGTAAAGCCCGGGGTTGGTGAACCCCATCCCAGGAACTCCTGGGGGTAAAACACAAAATATTAAAATAATAAACTGTTCCCAGCCATTTCCTTGAACAGGAAACACAAAATACTAAGGGCTGGGAGGAAAGGGTGGGCTTTTAAACTTGTGCCAGTTTGTGTTTCCTTCTCCAGGGGGAGGAGTCTTATCTTAAGTGGTCGTCCAGAAGTATGAAGGGAGAAAAATAGTATTTGTGTAATTTGTGCCCTTTTGAGTGCTATGATAATGCAAATACTTGAACAAGTAAAATGTCTAATGACCCCAGATTTTTCCTTCTTTTAGCAGATAAAGAAAATCATAATTAGTAAGAATGTTCTTTATGCAAGGTATATAAGTACACCTCCTCTTGCCATTTAACATGTTTATACAGATTTTTCATGATGGTTCTCTTTAAAGATGAAGATGAACAGACATCACACAAGCCTAGAATAGCAAACAGTGTCGAAAGAGTCGAGCAAATGCCTACCGAGTTTAAGAGCCAGACAAAAGCTATCATGGTGCACAGAAAGACGGCAATGGAGGTTGTAATACAGGTCTATCTTATCTAGTGATGAGTCCCTCTTTTTTCTTGAATGCAATGACAAATATTGGTTGGAGATCATGTGGAAAACACCAGGAGAATGTCACGCTAATCCTGCTAGAACTTTCAAGAACAAAAACAGCTCTGTTTTATACTAATTAGGTTGCAGAACCAGCGGTTGTCCTGTTAAAAAACAGCTCCTGGAATACTTTTGAAATAAATGGGCGTTGTTTTTCAAAAAGCGTTCAATGAGATGATTTTTTTTACAGGACGACGTCAGGCCACGTGTTGCTGGTGTTCCTGTGAGCAGCCTGCGTAATCTAAATGTGCTACCATGGCCTGCTGACTGCTTTTTTTCAGAGGGACAGATTGGGTGAGAAACGTACTTTAAGTAATGTCACATTAACATAATGTCACATTTACAGTGCTACAGTTTTACTGAATGTGTGCTGAATGTTACTGTGAATATCATAGAAATAATGTATATGATTCTCTCACCATCAAACCCCAAACAAGAACATTAAAACCAAGTCTGCCATTTAAGGATTTTGCAAGGGTGATCATGGCAGGAGAGACATCCATACCTCCTTGTTCTGCTGAGTCTGCTGCCACCTCCATCTTCTCTTCAGTGCGTCCCTCTCAGCTCCATTTCTCATCATGGTATAAAGAGCTTTCCTCAGAACAAGGTCTCGGTCATGAAATCCCCACATCCCTAAGAAATAAGACACAAGCAGTGAGGTGAAAGACATACTGATAATTCTAAAGGCCATTTCGCTTTAAATTAAAAAGAAAAGCTTCTTCTTAATCCTTAAAAACATGCTGGTGTTCATTATTAGAGATAAGCCAAAAAGCCCTTTATCTGGTTAAAGTGCTACTGCAGGCAAATGTAATTGTTACCCCATTGCGTTGGGCTACATTTGGCACTGTTCTAAACTTTTTTCCATTATTAAATTGAAACAGAAATGGCCAAGATATTGGAATTTACAGGTTCAGCCAACGACATTCTCCGCCTCCTCCAGATTCATCACATTGCTGTCAGTGCAGAGAGCTGATTGTTATGCATCACAGGGATCAGGGCCACGCCCACTTTGTTCACATCAGATATCATATAGTGAACCTGTAAACCTCAATATCTTGGCCATTTCTTCTTTAATTTAAAGACAGAAAACAGTTTAGGATAGTGACAAATGTAGCCTGACGCAGTGGTGTAACAAAAACCATTTGCCTGAAAAGGCAGATACAAGTGCAAAAGGTAGAAGATTCTGCAAGTCACCTATTGCTGGGGGAGGGGGGGGATCATTAGAAGAACTCGGTGCCTATTTGCATTAGCTTGGTGTTCTTCCAGGGGCACAAGGAAACACCTGACTTGTTCCATAAGGTCATAGGGGCTGGTAACTTGCAAGGGCCAGGGTCTTCCTCTGAACCTAGGGGGAGAGGGCACTATTTTCATTTTGTATTTTTAAATGGAAGAAAGTGAAAAAAATTGCAAAACATTTAGACCAGAATATTGCTGCTATATGGATCTGGCTGAACTGTATCTGACCCAAATCAAGCTATATCCAGATATCGATATCCAGTCATTGTTCAGTCGGGCATAGGTTAACCACAACTAGTGTCAGTAGATCTTTGAGTTCGACCACGCCTATAAGATGATTACACTTCAAGATTCAATTAAAAATTGTAATTTCTTTATTTGATTATTCAGTTAAAAAGAAACCTGTTGTTTCGGCAGTTCTGGAGCTGTCATGATATCTAGTAATCATGTTTAATAACCTGTTGACAGCAGAACTGCCGAAACAACAGGTTTCTTTTTAACTGAATAATCAAATAAAGAAATTACAATTTTTAATTGAATCTTGAAGTGTAATCATCTTATAGGCATGGTCGAACTCAAAGGTCTACTGACACTAGTTGTGGTTAACCTATGCCCAACTGAACAATAGCTTTTTTCCTACTAAAATAATAAGTCCGTACCAGCCCAAAATTTGTGTGAAGCTAGAGGTGTGGGTCACTGGATAAGGGTAAGTTGGCGTCCCTTGGTGGGACTTATCCAACACCCCCCAACATCAACTACTTGCATATCTAGTCATTACCATAAACCAAGCTTTTAGATAGGTGTAACTCAGAATATAGAAACACACGCCCGGTATACACAATATAGCATTTGGACAAATCAACAACTGTATAATCTCTAACACATTTTAGTGCTTTGCACACACCCTGGGAACCTACAGACCAGGGAGTACCCATTTTTAGGTAGTATTGCTAGCCTGCATCTGTAGATTGTAACCACATCATTGTCCCCTAGAGGTTCAAACTAAGGAGGTATCCTTATTTGACCCTAGCATTTGTACAGAGGTTCTGGTCCCTGGTCTATACTGACTGAATCCACTGATTCATTAAATAAGGTTGAAGGTCCTATCAAAAAGCATTTTATGGGTATAAAAAACAAAGAAATTTATAGTATAGTATAAAAGCTAGTAACAGTGATGCCATAGTTATATTTTTCTGAATAGAATCACATCTCTCCACTCAGACAGAGCTGTCACATGTGACCATTTTTCCTTGCAGGAATCTCTATTTCTGCAAAGTGCACAGTTAGTAAGCAGCTATACACAGAGGATTTCAGTTCTATTTTGTAGTAGGTAATATTTCACCCACCTCAAGAGTTATAAGAAAAACTCCTAGGATTCGGTTACTGGGCCTGCACAAATATTTGTATTTGTATGTATTGTATGCATTTAGTGATTAGATCTAGTGTAAAATAAGGGGTAGTGATTTTCCTACTAATTGCACATTTCAACATGTGGGTTTATTTAGTGGAATGCACGGAACATAAACCTGTATGCTAGATTTTGTAAATGATGAACAGACCCCGCTTTACAACATGAGCCAGGTCCCCACAGAAAAGGACAGCTAGGAATGGTATGATATTAAGAACAATAAAAGGGACATTGCAGGCAAAGGGAATAAACCAGCCTGTTTCCGGCTCTCTCCATGCTGGCTGTCAGGGGCTGCATCTTTCATCAGCCTGTTATATGTTTATTAATAACTGAACCCAACGAAAGCTTCCCTTCTCAAGGGCATCTTCAGAGGCAGATGATGACTTATCCCTGTCTCAATGTCTCTGTCCCCTCAGAGGTGAAATCAATTTGAGGACCCTGAAAAATTAGTCCACAGAAGGGAGCAATATTTAATAGGGAATGCAAAATGCTGGTGAATAAAAGATGCTGCCCATGGGAGCCAGCATGGGCAACCATGGCAAATTTAACCCCTTGCGTGGAATGTCCCTTTAATCCTTTAAGTGCCAGCTACATGAGATTCCACTAAGAGAATAAACTACGGAAGTGACCAGCCCAAATCTAAGAACTCAACTGTTTTAGCCACTTCTTGCCTAACATGGCCACCATGGATGCCGACCCTACCATAGAAAAGGCAAGCCTGGATACTTGATCCAGGCGCTTATCCACCAGGTCTCTTAGGGAGGCACTGTCTGAAGTAGGAATAACAGTGTTCCTAAAGAGTCCTAAAGCAGGATCATCCATTTCGGAAAGAAAGGACCATAACTTATGAGGTCTGTAGGAAAAAGATATTTAGTATCCAGGATTCTAGGAATGGTAGGGAGCTTGTCAGGCCTTTCCCATTTCTTCTGGATAAGTTTGGTAAAATGAGTATGCTCGGGAAACAGCTGTCTCTGTTTCTCGGGTATATATCTCCTTTCTTTGAGCTTTAGGAGCTGGGATACCCAAAACCTCTAAAATAGAGGAAGTCAGATTGTCCATGAACATAGAAGACCCCTGTTCAGAAGAAGAATCCAAATCGCTCTCTTCCTTCCTGGATGAGAGCTCCCCCTCTGAAGAATCTTCCTAAAATTTTATGGCAGAATAATATATCCACCTCCTTGGAACCGGGCAATGGAAGCTAAATGAAATCCTGGACATTCCCTCAAAAACTACAGTTAAACATGTATAGTGCAAGATAGTAAAAAATGGCCTAGCAACATAGGGTGACAAAATTGCTAGGTAGGCTGCCACAGAAGGGTTAATAGGATGTAATATTGTGTCAAGGCACTGCATTTTTGTGCCCTATACAGTAATTACTGGATATTACAACCACTTTAAAGTGGACATACAGTAAAAAAAATGGCTTATGGTCGGTTTACAGCTTTTCCCCTTGGGCACCGCAACTGGTAATGTCCCTTCAGTTAAAGTGGTAAAATCACCAGGATTCTCACTATCCTGCGATTGGTTCTTGGCCCGGGGGCATCCCGATTTGGGGTGCCCTACTGTGTGAAACCTCCCAGCCACTCCACTGATTTTCCTGATGTTCTCCCGGCACACGCTCGTTTAATCATTCAATCGGTGCTTTATACTGTGCATACTAATGCATAGCATAAAGCCATTGTTTAGGACTTTCACTGTGAAGTGCGCGCTCCTGCACGTCTGGCCTATCTGAATGTGGCAGCAGCCCAAACAGGGTTTGTGGGTGATCTGAGGAGGTTCACACAGTGGGTCAACCAAACCAGGGGCAGAATGTTTCACATTTTGGGTGAAGACTTTTCTGGAATGCTGGTGGGGCCCATCACTATCACTCATCCTACACTTGCCATTATAAAAGGGCACAGTATAGAGATGGGGCTTCAGCTGCTAAACCCCCACCTTTGCACTGCACCCCTTTATGGTGAACTTTAGAAAAGTGTCAGGGGTACAGAAGTGAAGAGGGCAAAAGTGGGGAGAAGGCAGAGATGTGGGTAAAGTAGGGAACGGGGCAGAGATGGGAGTGCATCATAGAGATGGGGGTGCAGCATAGGAGCCAGGGGGAAACACACCTTCATCATCTGCAGCCCCATCAGACAAATCCTAGAAAAGTAATGTGCTGGTAGAGGGTGTCATTTTAATGTTATGGGGGCTGTCATATACTGGGGTGGGTTTTAGATTCATGCCGGGGTGGGGTCATCCATTTGGTTCATAATATTTTTTGCCTATCCTCTCAACCCTAAGTGTGTCTTATATTGCGAAAAATATGTTTTAAATTGATGGGCTAACACAAAACATCCAGACATAAAATGCTGGACATAGTCTACAGTTGCTTCAACCACGCAAGATGCTCTCTCACCCAGAAGAAAAGAAGGGAAACCTGAGGTGAGTTGGATGGGGGGTATATACTGTCACTGGACTTTGAATCAACAAAATATCAATGAGATGTATAGGGCCAACAGGTCAGAGTAACAGATATAGAACAATAACACACGATAGGGATATAATTTGGCCAAATGAAGCCATCTGTCTTTGACCTCCCCGACACTTGATTCAGAGGGGGAGAAATCTACATTTCACAAGGTCCTTAGCTGTGCGCACAGTCTAAAATGCATAATTTATTTCTGTCTTATAAGTCTGAGTCGACAGGAGAACACAGCTGCCACTAATTGGCACCTCCACCATGCTTGAAGACCTCTACATGTGCAAAACTTACTTTTCCCCCTAAACATCCTGTGCACATTCATATATAACTATATCAATTACCTAAAGTTTAGTAACTAATGCAGGTAACGGGTGGAAAACAATATAACTTACCCAAAGAGGCAGCATGAAGTAGACAGTTCCCATCTCCAGTTGTAGCTAAAGGCAAAAGGCGCTTGCAGCTTGAACATGTTGTAGACCACCAATTCAATCTCCCTGGGAGAGTAAACATGAAAATATAGTGACAAACTATAAACTTAAACCCCTGATCGAGGTGCCCCGCGGAAGTGGACCAACACCCAGGATAGTGAAAATCCTGGGTGTTGGTCCACTTTAACAGGGTGGAGTGTAGATTCCCAACCAAGGTTGACACCCAAACAAGGCACATTGACTTGTTTATCAATGCAGGGCACATGAGGCCACCTGAGGCAGTCACTTCTGGTGGCACAAGGGGGGTGATTGGTTGTTCAGTGGAGATCAGGGTGTATCTGCATGTTGTCATTTTAAATACAATTAACAATTGGTGGCTCAGCAGCCATGGCCCATACCCCATGCAGCTAGCCAGCACCACTTCCGTCATATTTCTATTGAGGAATGGAGAGGCATGTCCTGGGGTGGGAGGAGGTCTTTCTATAATTCACCTCAGACAACAAAGAGTCTAGGTTAACCCCTGCATATGTGGTTAAACCACTACTGATTAAAGGTGCGCAGCAGGTCCTAAATAAGTCAGAAATGCGCTGAATTTAGCATTGTGCTCTGGTGTACTGGGACAATCCACAGATCAATATGCCATTTCTTTGTGTGTAGTTCAGGTCAGAGGCTGGCATAAAATTAACACTTGTGGCTATAGAATATTTCCTACATTCTAGTCTACCTGTAAACTCATTGCTAATTGTATAATGGTCTGAAAAGCCAGAGCTAATCAATAATTCTATTTTCAGTGGTATAGGTGTCTTGAATTACAAAAGATATAAAATATACCTCCATTTTTTTCTGCACGTCGACTTATGTACAAGATTTATTAAATATTAAAATGTAAGAAAAGCACAAAGTAACTTGTGAGGCTGAGATATAGCCTTTTGTTTGCTTTACTTCTTCCCATAACCACTAGGTCTGTTTAGATGCTATATCTAACTGAGATATATACAAGCATCAAGGCTAAAGGATGACCGATTAGGATAACATTGTTTCTAGTTGAGGAAAACGTGCATATCTATGAGCTGGTGCTGTTGCATCAATGTTGACAACAGAAAGCACAGCCCATCATTCCCTTAGCCAATAATTCATATTATTTTTACCACAGTAAATACAGTATAAGGAATAATTATCATGAAACTTTGGTCAAGCAGTTAGCCTCTGTGCCTTGCAACCACAGGGTACAGGGGCCTAAATATATGTAACCATTGGCTTTCCCTAAGCCAGCATTGGCCCACTGTTCACTTTATTCTTCTCTAGTGCTACCTTTCTACTTTTTAAACCAGGACCCCCACAATTGACCCATGGAATGTATGTCCCTCTGGTAGGAGGCGCCTTCTTTTCTCTTAAAGCGGACCTTCACCCTGAATAAGAGCAAATCTTATATGTTTCCCACACCCTGTACATACAGATTGCCCACATTAAAAATCATCCTACCTGCATCTACTGCATGTTATGGGCCTTTAAACATCCAAGATGGCGGCTCATGGAGCATCAGGCAGCCTGCAAACAGGAAGTGTCTTCTGACTGTGTCGCTCTGCATTCTGGGATTGCTGTCCTTTGCCTGACCCCAGCTCTGCTCTGTCTGTGCAAAGCACAGCTATAACCACACCCCCTTGTACTTTATCCCGCTCTCCTCTTCTCAGTATGTGTGATGCTTCTGAGTCAAGATGGCGGTGCCTCTATCCTAGAGTCCTGAACAGAGTTGCAACCCAGTGGGGGAAAGAATAATAAGTGACTAAAAACTTAAAATATATTAATTTTAGATGCTGGGGAATAGTTTTTTTTAAGGATTTGGGCTTTTCATTAAATCATACTGAAGGTCCGGTTTAAGTCCAACATTGTCCTTGCATCCATACTAGTTTCATTCTCTTCTTGGAAACAGAACCCCTCTATGCGGTGCCTTAGATTGGAACAGGAGGCTCCTCTTTCTGGAAGAATCCCTTTTTTTCCCCTAAACTTAAACTGTATTTTGATTAACTACTGCGTCTTGCCCACTCCTTGGACTGGGACCCCCCATGTGGTGCCATGGAACTGGCCTCCTGGGCAGAGGCTCTTAAGACTGGGACGATCCTTCTTCAGATGGATCCTACATTTCTTATTCTACTTACACCGGAATTGTGAATTGTTAGCTCATGTATCCCTGTAGCTTCTATGCCACGAGAAATTCCTAGTAAATAATATATGTACATGGCAAAATACACCTGAATTTGACTTATAAACATTACCTGCATAGTTTCTACGTTCATACTAATTTGTAAGGAGTTTGCCCAAATACCTCCATGTTCTCCCCACATTCTGGCTGCTTTTATTAACTAAATGATTCATAGTACATGCTTGGTCCTTAGTGCCCAAGAATTTAAATGCCTTCCTATACTCTATTGAAGTATAATACAGTATAATGTACATTATGCATGCTAGCTACCATTCTTTTCACTTTCCAGGGCTAAGCCATTTACTGGCCTAAAAACAAGGCTATACTTTCAAAACAAAATATTGTTACAAAACAGCATTTTGAAGAGAAAAGTAAAATAATTAATTAAAAATAAATAAAAATAATTAACTGCCTAGAGTATTTTAGCAACTAGCAAATTATTGTAATTCAGTCCCAAGTAGAATAATAGAAAAACATTTAAAAAATAGTTTGTGCCAAGAGTTAAAGAGGCTATCCAGGCAACAGCAATAATAAGGCAGCAAGCACCATGTGCCTCTCCCTTCCTTTCCTGCAGTTCCCAGTGGTGTTACTTATACATAAGGTAATAGAAATACACAAGGTAATTATGTATGAGATTTTGTGATGCTTTTAAATAGCTAATTTTAACACTGTTCCCACAGTGGATAAGGGGGTAGATAGTTAGCATCTGCCTGGACAGGGACTTTAATGGGAATGACAATTATGTATTTCAGATGTGTGCTACATTTGTGTGCAAACATTACATGTTTGTTTGCATAAAGGAAATTGTGGATTGGACCTTCACCAATCTTTCAAATGAAACACTTATAAATTGCAAGCCTATGGTAATCCAAGAAGGTAATCTAAAGGTGGCCATTTCCTGGTTGGGCACCTTACTTTTCCCTGGCCTAAATAAACAACAAATGATCTTTGGGGATAGATAATAGTATTCTTCAATGTTTTACTAGTAATTACAGAAATTATATCCGGTGGTTATGGCAAAACCCATTGTTTACAAGTGTCATTGAAATCTAAAATGTGCAGCCAGTCAGGCCATCCAATTAAAGTGATATCCCAGAACGCAAATAGCAGCGGATGCCGGGAGCCTAACAAAACTAGGTCAGGCAAAAAGAGCATTTTCTTTCTTAAGGTTAGACAAGCTTCAGCACTGGGTCATTTTACTTCAGCGTCTTTGAAAGGTATATGTGTGTCTTAGGTCTACCTGGCTGTGAGAGCCCACAGGCGAGGTACACTCATGTGCCATGGCATCCCAAATCCAGGTAAGTATATGGGGACCATGCTGGTTTTCACACTGTAAGTCTGTCGGTGGGGATGGCAAGAGTTTTAGTCCACTAATAATATTATATGCCTTTAAAAACACTACTTTTGCACCTTGAGGAAAACAGACAATAAGAATGCCAGTTAATATTGTAAATATATATTACTAATATATATATTAGTACTGTATATTCAGGAGGTGGACATAAAGTTAACACCGTGAAAAGGTGGATTTCTCAAAAAGGTCCTTGCCATATATCAGTAAGTTTTCCAGCTTTAAGTGTTAAACTTCAGATCCTAAATGATGTTGATTGGGAATAAGTGTAATCTTTAGTTCCAGGGACTGGAGCTTGAACCACAAAAATTTAGAATGGCAGAATATCATAAGCATATGTATATTATATGACTGTAGGTGCTAACAATACACTCAGCTACTTAGCAAATCCCTTTACACTCTGACATTACAATAGGCAAGTCTGCATAATGGACTCATAACATCTGGATGGATATTTCTCAGAACCGTATCTTCAACATTATAAACCCCATCATTATTAATCAGTTACTATGAAAAGGGTAACATTTTATACTGTTTACAACAGATTGCATTCTTCTCTGTTTTTTGCTAGAAATAAATGTTCTCGGCCCGCTTCTGCTCTCTCCTGATTTAGCATACGATATTTCTTGAGCTAGATTTATTTGGGTTTGGGTTTGTGTGCAGGCATTTCTCCTCTACTGAAAACTGGCAGGAAAAACCCACTTGACTAATGGACAAGCCAGCATAGGTTTCTATCAATGAAAATTATTGTTTGCACTTTTAACACTATTTTTAAATTTATAATAAAAAAAAGGCTTGCCTCCCCATATAAGCTAACTAGTCCGGGCACCAGGCATAAGTGTTTGGTTTACTAGCCCTTCGGTACGGGTTTGGGGCTCTTCCAAGGGTGCTGGGAGAACCCAGTGCCAGGGCCGTATTTGCCACTAGGCACATGTAGACATGTGCCTAGGGCGGGACTATGTTGGGGGCGGGAAGGGAGACCAGCAATAATTAATAAAAAAAAAAAAAAAAAAATCTGCCAGCAGGCCCACTATGCCTGCCAGCACCACCCGGAGCTGTCGGCAGCATCCTGCCAGTGTATTGGCCTGCCCCCCTCACCGATGACAGGAGGAAGACTCCGCCTCCTCCTCTACTATGTGCGTCACGTGCAGTGACAGGATGGTTCACTTCAGGATCCGCTGCCCGCCCCCTGCGGCCCGCACAACCCATCTCTGCCACTGCTGCGATGCTGCATACAGTGCTCCCTCACAGGTGACACTCAGCTTCACTGCTACCGTCTGAGCAGCATGGGGTGAAAGGTAGAGATTTTTTTAACTGTATGTTTCATAGTTATGGGAGGGGGTGGCTCTGGCAGTTAACTGTGTTATGGGGCCCAGTGATGATCCTCCAGGCAGGTGCATTGCAGAGCTGAACTCAGGCGGGAGAATTAGGTAGAGCATGGCTGAAGTTTAATCTGCTCTGTGTGTATTGCCCCCTCTCCTCCTCCCTCCTTCTGTGTTGTGAAGGCAGGGCTGTGAGCAGGGACGGGACGCTGCTTCTTCCTCACAACCGCCCCCCTGCCCTCCTTACGCTCTCCCCCTTTCCTCCTCTCTTGCTGATGATGTCGCCATGTGAAGACCTGGGCTGCCGGGACTAAAGGCAGCTCTTACTTTACACTGCTCCCCCTCCCCTCCTGTGTCTGAGCTGGGGATCAGCTGCCTGCTGATAAGAAGACATCGATGAACTGCAGATGATCTTTAAAGCAGGTTAGAACCCCTGGGGCATCCTGATTTGAGATGCCCCACTGGATGAAACTCCTAAATGGCCTAGTATACTCACCTCGCCAGTGATCCTGCTGCGCATACAGTATGCGTACCACATCGACAACACTGATTTTCCCCAGTTGACATGTGCATCGGCAGTAGGCATTTCTGAATGGCTGAAGCAGGTGTACACAGCGGGAGGGGAAAGGTCAGCACTTGCTGCTGATTGGAGGGAAGCCTGCACAAGCACCAGGGGATCACCAGCAAAGTAATAATTGACGCGCTCCAGGGGGTATCGCACAGCAGGGCTTCCGAAATTGGGATGGCCCTCCTTGAGATGAACAATCACCACGATAATGACATTTCTGGGGGTTGTTACTCTTTAAAGCGCGACTACAGTCAAAAATTACTGTAGTTTCACAGTACTACTTAGCAGTGGGGCAGCATGACCTGGGCTGCCTCCATTTAAATAGAAACCGGGTGCTGGGATAGTCACCACTTCCAGACAGAATCACAGCCAGGGTTGATAGGCTCACCCACTGGCCACGCTGATAGGCTGCTCTAGGTCACGTGGGAGTGTCACCACGAGAAGCCTATCAGCACTGGCCGCGATTATGATACAGAATAGGCTGAGAAGTGCCACCCGGTTTCTTATTTTAACGGCGCATGATACGCAGCAGGGCTGCCGGGGTCCTTCTGCCACGCTGTGAAGTAGTGCTGCAAAACAACAATAATTTTTTGAGTGTCGTTCTGCTTTAAACCAGATCAACAAATGTCCATACCCCCTTAAAGCCAGCCTAATACCAGGCCCATATATTTTCACCTTCCCCCAAGCGCATCCCAAATTGAAGCAGTCTTGCACTCCATTAAAAAAAAAAAAAACATTCTCCTCCTCTTCGCTAACTCCAATTTGCATACCTTTAAAATGTGTGCCACTGCTCGGGGCATGGGTACACTCACTGAATGGATGGGTTAAATATGGAGGAAGAGTTCTCATATGTGCACAAGTATACAAGGGCCACCTATGCCCCCCCCCCCCAAAAAAAAAATCACTGCAGCAGCCACAGCACGGAGGCCACAGCAACCAGGTCTGCATTAATGGGCTTCTAGCCAGGAAAAGGACTGCAGGTGCAGAATGGGTTGGAGTATTCTTCAGGTAAGTATGCATATCGTGGTAAATGGGGGGGGGGGGGGGGGCGTGAGCAACAAAAGTGCCTAGGGCAGCATGTACCCTAAATACGGCCCTACCCATCGGGCGCAATATCAAGTGTAACACCAGACAAAAATACCTTTAATCCTCTAAATGTCACTACTTACCAATCCCCACCATGTTTCCTCTGTCCCCTGCTGAGTAAAACCCCCTCCATCTCCCTCCCCTCACTTAAGGAAATCAGTCTCCCCTGGCATCTGTCACTACTCTCGGCTGGGAAGCCGCGATGAAGAAGGGGGACCTGTGTGAGATGCCGGCAGCATCCTTGTAGTCTTGAGCTGGTAGTGAATTATTATTTTTTAACATGGGGTGGGAGGGGATATTTTTTTAAATATATGCCCATCCAAAGGAAATTAAGAAAAAATGTGTGCCCCCTCTAAAGCTTACCAACACACCAAACCAAGCATGGAAGTTATTATTTGCAGGACTCAAGGGCCAAAATACCGGCCCCCAGTCCTGGTCATTACCAGCCCTCATACCCTATATCACAAGTCTGGTGCTGAGCACTGGGCCCATGCTATGGGCTGCCGCATTCATCTGCACTGCCCTGTCCATTGATGGTGTGGGCAATGCAATTGAACTGGTACAAGTTCAAAAGTAAAGTGAAAGAATAAAAAAAACACTCCGATGATACCCCCGGGGTGTCTGAAATGGTGTCTGTCAGAGGAGGAGAGGGAGATTGAGGTGGGTTTCCCCAAGAAACCCCACCTCTCCTCCTGTGACATATCTAGTCATGTGGTGTAGATCCTAGAAAGGCTCTGGCTCTCTGTATAAAAGGCTGCTCCCCGTGGTCATTCAGCATTCCCTGGCTAGGTGCCCGGATGGAAGGAGGGGGGGGGACCTGTGACAGCATGTGATGCCCGCCACCGCCAAAAACAGAGGGCAGATGGGGCACGGAATAGCCCCGAAGGATGACCTAGCAAGGGACATGGAACAGCGGACGAACGCAAGGAAGATGGCGCCCGGTGGGGAACAGAAGGAGACGGGGACTGGTAAGTACTGAAATTGGGGTAAACTGGTAAGATGTCCCACCCTTGTAAGAGCCCCAAACCCATACTGAAGAACATAAGGGCTGATAAAATCTCAGTGCCAGGGGCTGGCCGGGGGGGGGCACACTATTTTAATAATATAGTAAAAAAAAAAATCCAGCTGTCATTTTCATTGATAAAAACTGCCAGCTATTTTGGCGTGTCTTTTATCAAAGGATTTAGAACTCGCTGACAGTGATTCAGTAAATGGTCATGCGAATTGTCTCTCCCGAAATGAGAATTCTCCCACAGCTTTCTTGCATGCTTCACGCATAAGCAGGATTGTCTCACATGTGTCCCTGAATCATGCAAACAAGCAAAAACACGTGTCGAACCTGATATATAGTATAAACTGAAATAAAATGATTAACTGATATAACATGTCGGTCTTTTCTCAAAGGAGCAATGAGTAATAAAAAGTAAAAATAAGGTCTCATATCCAATTATCCGAGACCCATAAATCCATGCTAAAGAAGCACCTTGTAAATGATAGAACTAGCTGTTTAAATCTGTAAAATTCAGTCTGAAGAACTGAGCTGATACAGTCAGGATACAAAGCATTGAGACTTTAAAATGTAGGATTATCAATTCATTAACACACATGATTTAGGAAATAAAACTGGTTTGTGCCTTTTAAGACAAATACTTCAATATAATTGTTTCAACAATTACTATGTTTTATACTGATACTTTAAAGTGGCACTATAATCATATGTTAACCACTTCCTCATTCACGTATGTCTGGCAATCACGTGACTTCCGGTGACCAATTTGAACATCCCCTTGCACATCAAACCTGAAAGGATTCCGTTGGTCACCTGATTAACTGCAATTTGGTGACATGAATGGGGAAGTGGCGACTTGATTTCCGCTTTAAAAATTTCTTTATTACATTGGAATTTGCTAGCTAAATATAGTCCAAGACACTTTATTATATAGTTTTACTTTTGCCAAAAAGCAGGATTACTTTTTTTCCTTGATCAATTTTTGTATTGTAATCACATATGACTAGATATTCCACAAAAGGTTCCCTTCGACTTATTTATCACATGATTATCAAATACATTATCAAAGATATTCTTCTACCTAATTTAACACCTCTCCTATACTCTATGCTGTTCTCCAATTAAACTACTCAGAGCCACCCCGAAACAGCCTAGTGCTGGCGAGAGCCACTAGCCCAAAACATATGTCAACATGTGGGAAGAGATGGTTGTGTATTATTACTACAATATTAGAAGATATACCTAAGCACGGCAACTCTTTCTAGGCTTTAAAGATATCCCAAAGATGAAAAAGCTGATTTGCATGGCTCCGCTACTGCTATGGATCATGGATAAATCACATTAATCTTGGTTTATATGTGCCATGTAAATCGTATAAAAAAAGGTTTGCCTGTGCAAAATTAAATATAATAATAATAATTATATCCAATAATGAAATAAAAAAAATATGATTTTACACATAAAAAACAATTTTTTCAAAGTTTTCATAAATCATGAACATATTGCTCACCTGCCTGCTCCAAAGCCACCATAGTTGATTGTTCAATTAAATCTCTTTCTATAAAGACTCTGAAATCCTCACTGTATACACTGAGGTCCGGCAGTTGGAATGTATAGATGGGTAGCTCTAACGGGAAGGGGTCGTTGCTGCATTCATTGGCTACATGCAGACGAGCCAGGGAAACAATGGCAGAGCTGGCATGAGATATTCCTCTGGACAATCTCTTTTCTACACAATGACAAAACACAAGAAATTACTTATTGAGCTTTCTGTGTCAAACCAACATTTTACATCACTATTATTTAAAAAGGATCTCCATCTTTATAGTCTGATTGCTATGTCTATTTCTCACATCATAAATACAACTTTGCAAACCACTGTGTTAATCAGCAGCCTTTCTCTTACAACATTTTGTCCTCACTGCATTTGCAGGTGAACAATGGGGAGTCATGCTAATTGATAGGTGAGGTGTTACTATCCATGCACATTTGGGTGTGACTTGCAGCCTGCATCTCGGTAAGATTTTTAACTTTAGCACACCATTTCTCAAGCTGTGGTACACATACCCCAGGGGGTATACAGAGATGTTTAGGGGTGAACCAAGAGCAGGGGTCTGCTGGGTTTAAAAATAAAACATTATCCTTTCTTGCTTTAAAGGTGCTACGAGGAATACAACCTACTTATTTTGGTAAAAGGTGTAACTGTTTTCCTCCTCAGGGGTACTCTGGTGGAAATTCATGTCCCAGGGGGTACTTGGCGCAAAAGGTTTGAGAGACACTACTTTCCCAATCATTTTTCCCAATGAGGTAAGGATGCTTTCTTGGCATAATGGGGTATGTCAGAGATATTCAACTGGCAGTCCAGGGTCTGAATGCGGACTTCGCCGCATTGTTGTGCTTAGTTTTCCTGCCAGTGTCATGGCTCCCTGGCACCTAGCATTACAACATGAAGTACTACACGGGCAGTAAGTGGCATTGCAAGGTACACACAAATTTACATGTCTTTTTGCCAATTCCAATCCTTTCCCCCCACCCCAGCTCAGCCCCATCTATCCCTGTCTGATCATCTAATTTTCCCAGCTCAGCCCCATCCATTCCTGTCCCCCCAGCTCTGTTCCATTCACCCCTATCCCCCCAGCTCTGCCCCATCCAGCCCAGTCTCTCTGTCACAATCCATTCCTGTCCTCCCAGTTTTGGCCATCCAATAACCAGCCTCCCAGCTTTGCCAATACATTACTCTTTCTTCCAGCTCTGGCCACCTACCCGCCCCAGCTTTGCCAATTCATTACACTTTCTTCCTGCTCTGGCCATCTACCAGTCCTAGCTCTACCTATTCATCTCTTCTCCCAGCTCTCTCTCTCCATCAGTCCCTTCAGAGTTCTGTCTATCCATCCCTCTTCCTTACAGCTCCTCTCCCATTCATCCCTCTCCCCCGAGCTCTATCTATCCATCCATTGTTACCAGACCTTATTGCCAGTAACATTTTGGGCCCTAAGCCAGCCCTGTACATGGCCTGCACAGAATGCAAGGGGAGGGGGTTAAAGCAGTGTCCGGCGAGTCAGAGCTGTAAGTTCTGTTGAGTACCCTTGGGGTATGCTAAAAAATGTATTTAGTTTAGTTTAAAGTTATTTTCTACTCAGAGTTAAATGGGCCTTATCAAATAATTAGCATTGGCCCCCATTGTCTCTATAAACCATATAAAGAGAAAACAGAATTTTCTTTCCCTGAAACCCTACAACATGGTGCATATACATTTGGGGAACCTTTTTCCTTGCTGTAAGCCATATTCCAGTGATAACAACCATAAGCAACCAATCAGAATTGCTAGGTGGGGAGGCACACTGCATCTATATGCCTGCCCAGGAAACCCAGTTGGGTTCATGTTCCATGGCAGACTGACAACCAGCTCTGATGGAATGCAAAAGTGGCTGCAGCTTGCAACAAGGGGGAATCCAAACCAGGGTGCCGCAGGCTGTGGGTGTGAAAGGATGTAAAATATTTTATGATATCTTCTTTAAACTAATGTAGTATTTCAGATTTCTGCCAAGGAAAGATGAAGATCCATTCTGTACAAGTAGCAAACAAAAGCTTTGTCCTCAATTAGTCTTAAATTATAGTGAGGATAGTATTGGAAACAGTAGCCACTCTTCTGATCATCTAGAGCTAAGATGATGTGTCATTGGCGATTGACGCAGGTCCCTGTTGAAAACATGACGCATACAAATACAGTACACTGAATAACTTCAATTTACTGCCTATTTAGATTGACTCAGAAGGCTTTATTTAGTAAAAAAGCATAAAAAGTGTATTTACTGTATAGTGAAAGTGCAGACTATAAATATAGGGAAACAAGCCACAGAAAAGGAGTTATTCCGGCCAAGTTGCTTAGTTTTTAAAATATATGGGCAACAACGGCATCTGGTTTCATTTTGTGAGACTTCAAATGAGGTGGGGGGGGAGGGGCAGAAGCTGATGAACTGCGGGCAGTGCTGCTCAGATTGGAGAGAGAAAGCTACTTTGCCCTATTTGACCACTGCAAACTCTCTATCTATAGAGCCCCTAGCCCCTGCTACATACTCCCTCCAGTATGCTGGGGCCTGTTCCACACATAACCCCCCAGAGAACACCCAATAACCTTACCTTCACTACGAACCAGCGCCGGGAAAGGAGTCCCACAATTATATTGACCGAGGACATGACCATGGCCCACGAGCACGCCAGCGTCCAATCGCAGGATTCCTTTTCCGGAGCTGGCTCGTAGTGAAGGTATGGTTATTGCACTTTCTGGGGAGCTATGTGCGGGGGGCTCCAGCATTCTGGATGCCCCCCCGGGCTTGTTTTTATCAGCTTCAGGACCAACACCCATTATAGAAAAAACAGGTGTTGGTCCGGTTTAAGTTTACAAACCATTTCTTTTTCGGAAAGGCTTCTTACCCTGGGCAATATCATCCTGCCTTTGGAGGGATGGCCTGTCGATCTTGTTAATATGCTGGGTGATTTCCCTGTCCTGCTGCTTGTAGTATTTCCCTTCATTAAAGACTTGAGGCAGATTTGCGGTGTGCACTTGTCTTAGTTGTTCATAGTCACTCAGGGCTGCAGTGAGGTCCCAGTTCTTCCCTGCCAAAGAAAGAGAAATTTGGTAAGTATATTAACAGGTATTAAACATACAGAGTAGACAGATCTCACATTGTCATACAATGCACTGGGAGTTTAAAAAGTCAAGACCCTCCTGCTGCGACTTAAACAAGATAAGTAATTCTGAAAAGCCTGCCAGCTCCCTGGCGAGAGTTACAATGTGTTACATTGTTATAGCTAGTCTGCAGCTGATAAATCATAATTGTTACAATTGTAATCAGCTGTGATACACTGTAAAGCAGTCTTGAGGCTGCTATTGAAATGTAATTGGTGTGATAGAGAGGACGCTGTGAAGATTGTCTCCACTGTACAATGTGTTGTATGAAAGGGGATGAGTCTTAAGCATGAAAGTGATCCCTTACCCAAAAAGGAAGTTTATGTCGTCACCTTCTATCCCCAGCCCAGTGCCCCAAAACAGGCTGTTTTTTTTGTCCAATATGCATAAAAACAATTTCAGGATGCAGTATGATGAATGGCAGTCATATGCTAATTCAAGTGCTAAGTCAAGTTATAACCAAACTGTCACATAATGGCAGTTAGGTTGAAGTGCTCCCCATTGCTGAGTTGTGTGTACTGTAATTGAGCTGCTCGGCCAGGAGCAATATGGCCAACTGCATCCAGTTTGTGTTGTTATGAATATTGGGCAAAGGCTTTAGTAAAAAAGCAAACACTGGCTGTTTTGGGGCATTGGGATGGGGATAGAAAGTGACAGCATAAACTTCCTTTCTGGGTATAGGGTCACTTTAAAATGGACCAACACCCAGGGGGGATCTTATAGATTCCCGGGCTGATCAGATCCCTCCCCACGGGGCATCCGAAATCGGGATGTCCCGCGGGGTGAAACCCCCCAGGAAGCCCAGAAATCGTACCTTAACCCTGTTCCAACGGCACATGCTTCCCTCTAGCAGGGCGCGCACCCGCACCGGCCGTTTGTGAATGGCCGGCGCGGGCGCGCTCCCTGTTAGAGGGAAGCGCGAGACCCGGCCTCCAGCGCTCAGAGCCGCTGTGGTTGGACGCCGCTTGTACGTGCATACCACAGCGGCTCTGAGCGCTCTGATTGGACGAGCGCCCGCGTAGGAGCGTGGTGAGGTGAGTGTTTCCGGGCGTTCTGGGGGGTTTCACACAGCGGGGCGCGATCGGGGTGCCCCACCGAAGTGGACCAAAACCCAGGATAGTGAAAATCCTGGGTGTTGGTCCACTTTAAGTGGTTTTCCCTGGAAATTAGTAAAGCAACATTATAGCATTTATGGGACAAAGCAGGGATACATTCCAGTGTGTCTGCAGGTGGTTTATAAAACTTAATTCCATTGCTTCATTCAAACTATCACAAAATATTCATATTTCTATGTGATGTTTAATGTTACTCAGTCTACCTGCCATTGGTCCAATAGCTCGCTCAGCTACTCTCACTGTGTATCTGCACTTAAACTAGTATAGCGACGAAGCATTATACACAAAAGTATTTTTTTCTTCTGATTTGACTAAGGCAGATACAACAGGTTTAATCCCTTCTGCATTCATTCAACCTCTTCAGATAAGGGGTATTACAGTCTTGTGTTCCAGTAGTTAAAGGGTTACTGACAGCATTCTCACCTGGAAAAGTCATTACTGATTCTTTGTTTAGCCAAAGTGGTCGATGATCCCACCTGTGAAAGTGGAAGGATTCTGGGACTTTTCAGAAGAGGAAAACAATAAGGCAGAACACCAAAAACCTGACAAAAAGGGAGTTTTCCTTTAAGTGGAGCTGATGTTATGATAAAAAAAAAAATGTACACACTCTAATCATTAACATTATATGGTTGCCGCGGAGGTTGCTATGCCTTTTCCAGATTCTTTTACAACTTATTTGAATAAAGAAAGATATATATATATATATATATATATATATATATATAACATATTCCTGGGCCTCATTCTTTTCAAGTATCCACAACAGATCAAATGGAGGAAATTTCAAGGTAAGTGGAGGGATCGTTTTTTATTTGTGCTGATCATAATTGATCATCATTTATGAAGGAATTAAAAAGCAGCAAACTCACCTATAATACAATATATTTAAATTGAATTTATATAAAATGGTTGTAACTAATTTAGTTTGTGTGTGTGGACAGCATGACCGAATTTCCAATCGGTCAGTGATAATATCTACCTGTATTCTCTAATACATCCCCTAGGTGGCAGCCTGCTCAAACTTCCTAACACAGGCAACATATGCAGAACAAAGGGCCTAATTTATCAAGCACTCCTGCCAGACAATCCCATATCCGTGTAAATGAAAGTGGTGCAAAATATAATTTCCATTTTTTTCTGCTTGTTGTTGCACTGCTAATGTTTTAGTGAATGTGAAGAAACATGGGCCATTGTAAAAAATATATATATTTTGCACTATTCTAAATTGCACCAATGAGGCACGGGCTGACAGAAGTGCTTGATAAATCTGGCCCAAAGTTTCTCACCTGGGAGGCATGGGGGACTTGGCTTCTAAAGGGTCATTACTTGAACGTAGAAACAGGGCTCTAAGTGTTACTTTAAAGGCTACTTACTAAAATTTTCAAATGCTCTTTACAAAAACTGTAATCCATCTGATTCTCTCTTCCCGGGGCAGCTATGTGAAACCCTGAAATGACTTCTTGGCTGGTAGCATCAGGAAATGAAATTCCTTGGACAACGTATGCCAACTAAAAGGGACTGTTCAGGCAAAGGGTTAATTGTGCTTACTTGTCATGGTAAGTGTTTCTAATAAATCAATGTTTGCTGTTTCCTTTTAATTTTGGCAATAGCTTCCTCCCAGCTCTGCTAAACAAGCAAACTCCACTTCCCTCATATCCTCACAGGCTTGAAATCTTGTTCCACACCTTCAGCTCTCCACCCACAATCTCCTCCTCTCATCTCCCACAGCAGATCAATTTGCCTCTTTCTTTAACCCTTTAAGTGCCAGCCTATCTGGAGATTTTGTCACCCTTTGTTGCCAGACTATTTTGCACTATTATGTGCTCCCCATTTTCAAATGTGATTTTTGAAGGGATTTCCAGGGTTTTCCCAGGAAAATTATATATGGGCTTTATTATGAAATGTCTTGTTTGTAATTTTTTAGGTTTATTAAGTTTGTCAATAAAATCTTATTGCGTGTGAAATCCCAATTTCTCCCAGTTACAGCGATACCACATATGTATAGGTAGACACCCTTTCCTGCCCAGGAGACTCCCCCAAACTGAAACAGCGCTTTAGGGGATTTTCAGATAAAATACAACTATGCTACGCGCTAAGCGCACCTTGCAGTTTTTCCAGAAAAACAACCCTTTACATTTGAAATACCCCCAACAAACTATATATTCCCCGAACAGAACGATACCCAACATGCATAGCTACTGTCAAGGGAAGAGTTGCCAAACACCCCAAAAGTAAAGCATGTGCGTAACGCTAATTTTACTTGAAAATTTCAGCTCTGCAGACAAAGTGCGCACCTTGCGATTTTTCAAGCAAAACAACCCTTTGCATTTGAAATACCCCCAACAAACTATATATTCTCTGGAAGTACACACCTCAAGCTTTCTAGGCGTACCAGGCTTGTTGATGTGGCCATCATTTTCTGGAAGTAATCCCTCAATGTATTCTTTGGTTGCAAAGAGTTTCCCTAAAAAAAGGATAAAAAAGCAGAATCAAAGCCATATTTTCCTAAAAAAACTATATACAAACAAGAAAAAACAAGTTTAATCTGAAAAAGCAACATCCCCCGAACAGAACAACACCCAACATGCATTGCTACTGTCAAGGGAAGAGTTGCCAAACACCCCAAAGTAAAGCATGCGCATAACGGTAATTGTACTTAAAAATTTGAGCTCTGCAGACAAAGTGCGCACCTTGCGATTTTTCAACCAAAACAACCCTTTACATTTGGAATATCCCCCATAAACCATATATTCCCTGAAAGTACACATGTTAAGCTTTCTAAGAGTACCCAGCTTGTTGTAGTGGGCTCATCTTTCTGGAATTAATCCCTTAAAGAATTCTTTGGTTGCGCAGGGTTTCCCTAAAAAAATGTATAAAAAAGCTGAATAAAAAACACCTTTTCCTAAAATATGCAAACAAGAAAAAACAAGCTAAGTCTGAAAGCGCAAGGTCCCCCGAGTAGAACAATATCCAACATGCATAGCTACTTTTAACCCTTTTAATTGCCAGCCTACTTGAGATTTTGTCACCCTCTGTTGACAGGTCATTGTTCCCCATTTTGCGCCATGTTTTGCGATATTTTTGCTGGAATTTTCAGGAAAATTATATATTTATATATTTTTTTGCAGCAGAGTTTAGGCTTTAACATGAAATGTCTTGTTTGTAAATTTTATTTTGTTTTTTACAATATTATTAAGTAAAAAAAATAAATTTTTTTTTAGAAAATTGACTCCTTTATTTTAAATAAAAAATGTATTTTATTAAGGAAAACCATATTGCATGTGAAGGCCCTATTTCTACCGATTAGAACGGTACCACATATTTATCGGTAGCCCCCCGTTCCTGTCCAGGAGACCCCCCTAACTGAAACAAGTACTTTATAACATTTACAAATAAAATACAACTACCATCCACACTACAAAGGGTTAAATCGAGAAAAAAAATGACATAGAGTCCCCCCTCCCGGGGGACCTCATTTTTTGGGGGGGATTTTTAAGGGTTAAGGGTTATGCAGGGCTTGTAGGAACAGGGCCCAGGGGCCAGCTTTTGTGGCCCCTGGCCCTGCAGGCTACAAGCCCGCATAGCCCGTGGGCTCGGGCTCTTCTGCCCCCCCTGGCCTTTGGGGAGGCAGGTAATGGGGGTGCCGGGGGTTAATGGCTAGTCGCAGGTGACTTGCCATCCCCCCAGCCTTGTGAACTGGTATAGGGGTCACATGGACCCCTTACCAGTTCACAAGGGGTTAAAAGTAAAAAATAATGACACGGACACATAAGAAAAAAATCTTTTTTTATTTTTTTTACTGTACTCACCTCCGATCCGGCATCCCTCGCTGCTGTCCCGCGCCGCTGTCATGTCACTGACAGATGCCGGTAGTGATCGGCGCAGGGCGGGTGAGAGACGAGGAGCCTCCTCGCCTGACACCCGCCCTGCTCTGATCACCACCAGCATCTGACAGATTCCGGAGCTCGGAGGGGGTATAAGAGGAGCGGGATGACGTCATCCCGCTCCTCCCACAATTGGCGGGGCTGGGGGGCGGCGGCCATCGCCGCCATTAGAAGAGGGTCCTCACCTGAAGACTGCGCAGCCTGGGGGGGGGGATTGGACCCCTCCCTGCTGAAGAGGAGACCAGAGAGGACCGGAGGAAGAAGGATCGGGCACGGAGGTGAGTAAATGACATTTTTTTTTTTTACAGCCACTGTCAGCGCTGGAAACGGTTTCGGGCCCCCTCCCGAAGACGGAGGACGACGGGGGAGGGATTGTGTGCCCCCCGGAGGAAGAGGGGACCCCCAGCTTCATATCAATACTAAAGGTAAGTGTTTTTTTCTTTATATTTTTTAACTATTAGGGGGAAATGCCAGGCACGTAGTTTCTACGTGCTTGGCACTTAACGGTAGAAGAAGCAACCACGTAGAAACTATGTGCTTGGCATTTAAAGGGTTAAGGATACAACTGGCAATATCCAAGCAGGCTTTACCTACCAAATCTACTCAAATCTGATCACATTACCCAATACCGCCTCTGACCACTACCCTATCCCACTTCCCTCCCTTATATGTAAGTCTCACCTCACTACTTGCACCCTTGATCCTATTCCTTTCCTCCAAATCTCCCAACTGTCCTCATCCATCATCCCCTACCTTACACCTCTCTCTCTATGGACAGGCATCTTTCCTTCACTGTTCAAGCATGCTGTCATAACCCCATAACTCCAAAGACCCTTCCTGGACCCCTCTGTCCTCCACCAACTACAAGTCCATATCACTGCTCACCTTCACATCCAAACATCTAGAAATGCATGTCCTCTCAGAACTCGTACACCATATCTCTGATAACTCCTTACTAGATCCCTTCCAGTCTGGTTTACAGTCACTAGTCACTAATGCACTAACTGCAAAATCCAAGGGCCACTACTTCATTCTAATTGATCAGATCGCACTTATAATGTATCCCACCTCAACATGTTATCCTCTCCTCCCCCCTTTGCTGTTGGGGCACCACAAGGATCTTGCCCTCTGTCCCATACTTTTTCAATCTATACTTATGGCTGTGGTCCAACACTTTTGACTTCCAACACCACTTCTGTGCAGACAACACCCGAATTTACCTCTAAGGGCATGCCCTCTTTCCCGCTATCTCTTCATTCATGTCCTCTCGTGCTATAAAACTAAACATGGACAAAACAGAGCTTGTCATCGTACCACCATCCAATTCTGGTCCCATCTCCAACATCAATATATCTGTCAGTGACCGCTCTATCACGACAGCCCCTCAAGCATGTTGCCTCTGCATTATACTGGGTTCCTCTCTTTCATTTACACCTCCTGTCACCTAGATGTATGTATAGATGTCAGTGGGCATGTGTATACTCAATGCACAATGGGCTAAATGTGGAGGAAAATTCCTATGTGTGCACAAGCATACACTTGCAACTAAATCCCCTAAAGATTCCTATTAAAAATGTCTGTGCTATGCTACAGTACTGGCTACCCCAATGATCTACATACCTTTCTGCCAATGCAGCACAAATGTTAGATGTAAATGTAAAGTCAAATTTCAGGAAAATTACAAAAAAACTGTACTCCACTTTTCCCCCACACAGTCCATCGGCCGATTCAGAAAACTACTTTTTTGTTTGTGTATTTCATGCACTTATAAACTCGAACACGTGCATAAAATATGCAGGAAGCAGTAAAACGTTTTTTGGTATGTCAGGTGATTCAGTGTGTTGTTGCATTTATTTTTTTTAGTTTTTAGACCTGCTAGACCTTTACAAACCTGCCCCCTCCCTAAGCCAACACTAGCCCATGCACTAGGCCCAAGAGAAGGTGCAGGTAATAGGTTGGAGGCCCCAGCAGGTGCCAATGTGTAGTATTTTTAAAAGATCAGGAACATTTTAAAAAATACCTGCCAGCCCCTAAGCTCCATATCACAGAGTCCTATAGGCTGTAACCCTTCAGCTTCTGCACTGTCGACACCAGAGCTCTCCCAGGCCAGCCTCAGTGCGCATCTGCAGTGGATGCTCATATGCACGCTGGGGCCGGTCAGGAGCATCCTCTCAGTTTTGGCAACAATAGCTCTGAACCTAAATCTATGCATCCTACAGGACAACAAGGGATGAAGGCTAGGTGTAGAACAATTTTCAATGTGTTAGAGACATTGATCATTTTTGACAAATTAACTTAAGTAACGACACCATGGGGAGATCGACACATTATGTGAATAGGGCAAATAATCTTTAGCTTTGGCTACTGCAGAGTGACATTGAAACACTGTTTAGACAGTTTGGGCTCTGCTTAGAATCAGAAAAACGTTTTTTTATTTTTAAAGTTCATCACGTCTCTAGAATACTATTAACTTTGTTCTGAAATGTACTTAATGTGGTCATCTATAGGAAGAGAAATGTACCATTCCCAGTGCTATAAACTATAATATCCCCCCACAGATGTCACCTGCCCAAACACACTGTTTGCCCAGGAAATAAGGAGGTAAAATGCTTGGAATTTTTTCCTTCTAAACTGCTCAGTAACGGCTTGTCAGGTATTTTTTCATAATTCTTATTCTCCTGTTTTACTATTCTAGTCCACATCAGATCTATAACCTGAGCTAAATGCCCATTAACACTGCATCACAGAACCTTTGGTAACACTTCTTTCTATTCTTGGATTGTGTGATACATGAAGAAGACATTTACATTTGATCTGTGAAATCATTCTGCACGCTCAGCTGTCACAGGAAAAGAATGCTATTTTCAGTACATTGAGATCCTTTAATATTTTCAAACCAAATGACACTTAGAGAGAACCTTGGAGACAGCTGTACCCCTGTTAGGCATCCTACTTTGGGGTACCCACTTGATGTTTAGGTCCTTAGAAATGCTCAAATTAGACAATATTAAATATACATAATGTGGCCCATGTGACCCACAACCAGTAATCGGTTTTACCAGGCTGGGCAGGAGGGTGCAAAACTTTATTGTCTCTCAGCAATCACGTGGGGCAATTAAAGCTTCTGTTGAGCTTCCAAAACACAGATGGGGGAGTATAAAGACAAGCATCTCAAATTGGTAAACTCAGGGTGATGAGAAAATCCAGCAACTTGTCATTTAAGTGCAATAAAAACTTAGCTGTTAAAGTGGACCATCACCCTCCAGTGATCGGCCCGGGAATCTATAAGATTCCCAGGCCGATCACCTCCCTCCCCGCGGGACATCCGAGATCGGGATGTCCCGTGGGGTGAAACCCCCCCAAACACCCCAAACCCCCTTACCGCCTCCCTCGCGCCCCTCTAGGCGTGCGCGCGCCCGCGCCGGCCGTCTGTGAATGGCCGGCGCGGGCGTGCGCACGTCAAGAGGGACGCGCGGGAGGCGGCGGCGGAGGAGCCGCTTGTCCGCGACTGTCAGAATGCTTGTCCGTCGGCGCTGGGAGCGGGGAGAGGTGAGTTTTTCGGGTGTTTGGGGGGGGGGGGTTCACACAGCCGGGCACCCCGATCGGGGGTGCCCCACTGAAGTGGACCAAGACCCAGGATAGTCAAAATCCTGGGTGTTGGTCCACTTTAAAGAGGAACAAAAGACCATGTAGACTACTATTTAGGTCTCTAAAGCCATGCTTTCATATGCACAGCTAGGAAATCTGATTGGCGGATAGCCCAGGCATGGGCTGTGGAATCACTGGTGAGCTAATTCTTGCAATGTGTGATACATGGAGAAGACATTGGTGAGCATATTGGGAGACCATTTGGGATTTATACAGCGGCACGTCCCAAAGGCCACAGGGAGGAAGAACAAACCTGGGATAGTATTTATCCTGGGCTTTGCTCTCCCTTAAAACCTACATTAAAATAGATCCATCGCACTGCAATTGCATTCCCTTTACTACATTGGAGGCATGTCATGACCTGGCATGATCCTTCTATTTCATTGAATGGAGGGGGTGTGCCAGCATCACTGGGATTGATGGCAGAGGCCATGCAAATCTAAGAGTGATCTTCTTCAGAGGATAAAAGAAAGTATAGCGGGGCTGGACGACTTTAACCCCATAACCAGACGCAAAGCGTATCTAGTACAACTGTTTACTTGGCAAAATAAAGTGACTCACGTGTGGTAGCCACCTGGTTCATTTTGTGGGAAGATGCCCTATGGTAGCAGGTAAGTCTGCCTTGTGTACCTTTGTAGCCGATGTTCACCTTTTACATCAATGGCACATGGTTCTCCGCAGTATGCACATCATTTATTTGCCATGGTAGCAATTTTCCAGTAACAATACAGTTTCACCTCACCAACATGTGGCTGGTTTTCAAACTACACTGTTTCAGATATAACTGCCACCCTTTGCCTGAAAGCCTATAAATCATGCCTTTCTGCAACCTGTCTATCGTCATGCCCAGGAAGGACCTCACTGTTGAGGGAGTGATAGAAGACTTTGGGTAATTGACTACCCAGACGAAATCCTTGAGAGTGGACAACAACATCCGGGTGTCGCTCTCTGCCTGCTGAAGAGACTGAGCCGCAATCAGCAAATCGTCCAGATAGGGCAGCACGCGAATGCCCTGGTTCCTCAGGATAGCCATGATGGTCGCCAGCACCTTGGTGAAGACAAGGGGGGCTGAGGATATCCCGAATGGCAGTGCCACAAACTGGTAATGCTGATCCTCCAGAGCAAACCTCAGGAACTTCTGATGCCCCTGGAATATAGGGATGTGCAAATAAGCATCCCTGATGTCCACCGTGGTCATGCAGTCACCGGGCCGAAGCGAGCTCACTGCGGACCGTTAAGGTTTCCATGCGGAAATTACTCTGACAAACCTGTTGAGACCCTTCAGGTCCAGGATAGGCCTCAACGTTCCGTCCTTCTTGGGAACCGTGAACAGATTGGAGTAGAAGCCTTGACCCTGTTCCTGACGAGGTACAGGACAAATCACACCTAACCGCAGGAGGTGTTGCAAAACCATTCTCAGGCCCTGTGCCTTCAATGGGTTCTGGGATATCCGAGACCGAAGAAATTTTGTGGGCGGCTTGACTGCCAGCTCTATTTTGTAACCGGACACCACCTCCTGAATCCACCGATCCGACGCGCCGTCTCCAGATATGAGCAAATAGCAGAAGCCGTCCCCCCACCCGGATGGGCGAGGGTGCCTCCTCATGCCTGAGGGGATTTGGCAGGGGGCTTGGACTTGGCTCCCCAAGCGGGATTGGGTCGGCCGCGGGACCTACCTCTACCCCAGGTATCTCTGCGGCCACCTGAAAATGAAAAGCCTCTTCCTCCTCAAAAGGAGCGATAGGCAGATGAGCTCCAAAAGGGCTGCGCAGGCTTCCGTTGCTGAGGGAGTCTACCATCCTTGACCAGGAGGTCCAGACGCTCCCCGAACAACCTGTGCCCCACGAAGGGGATACTAGTGAGCGACTTTTTGGCCGCGGCATCAGCCGACCACTGCCGCAACCAGAGCGAGCGGCGAAGTGCAACAAGCAGGGCCGAAATGCTGGCACCAAGCCGGACACCATCATCCATGGCAGAAATAACAAAGGCAATAAAATCCACACAAGTCTTGAGGTCTTTATAATCCTCCGCTCGCTTGTGAGTCTTAGTGCTATCCACAAGGCGTCTCACCTTCTTTCTGATGGCCAGGGAGACAATAGCCGCGGCACACACAGGATGAAACAAGGCACCAGCAAAGGTGAAGGCATGACAAACCAGTTGATCCATGCGCTTGTCAGCTGGATCACGTAAGGAAGCGGTATCAGGTGAAGGCATAACAGTAGTGATAGACAACCCCCGACACAGGGAAATCCACCTCGGGAGGACAAGACCATAGCCGGACCAGCTCCTCAGGGAAGGGATACTGCCTATCCAGGCCCTTAGGTAGCTTGTTAGGCCTTTCCCATTCCTTAAAAATCATATTAGAAAAATGGGCCTGCTCTGGAAAGACGTGCCTCTGTCTTTCAGGCCTAAACAAATCACCCTGCTTCCTCTTAGCTGCTCTTGGAGGGACAATGTGTAAAGTCTCAAAAAATGAAGCAAGCAACTTCTCTGTATCATCAGGGAGCCACGCATCCTCATCCAAGGAGGAACCAGACATACTGTCATCGCCAGCAGAATAATCCACCGTGGAACGGGAATCATCTGGCAACTCACCTTCCTCCACAGAGCCCAGACCATCAAAAAGATCAACCTCATTATCCGAGTAAACGAGCTTGATGTGCCTTTTCTTACTCGTGGCCTTAGGAGCCGTTCGCGAGATCAGTCTCTCGAGACTGGCCACCCTGTATGCCAAATCAACATGGGACCCCTGCTGGCCTCCCCCTCACTAGGGGCTGAGTGCAGCAGCGGGGGATCTGGAGAGGCCGCAGGCAATGAAGGGCTAGGGGCAGGTATGCCCGCCCGATCATGGTCCAAAATGACACTCCTGGCACAAGTGGTACAAACAGTGCTGAATCCGCCCAGAGGGCTTGCACTGCACAAGGGGCAGAGCTTCACCCACCCAGATGGGGCCCCTAGCTCACTATCCCCAGATGCCTCCATTATAGTGATTAGAAAAAAACAATTCTGTGAAATACTCACCTGTAGAATTGGTATTATAAGTATACAGTACGTCCTGCTCCAGATATAATACTTACACTTGGGTTATCCTCCGCCAGATCGCTGTGCACTGCAGACATGCAAAAACAGGCTCCTCCCGGCCCTTCATATACCCAGGGACCTCCCACAAATCCCCAGATTTCTCTGCAGTGCTGACTGCGAAGACATGAAGTATCACTCTCTCGCAGGTGAGCGGGGCTATTACAGCCTGCGGCCCTGTTGGACTATTCCCACCCGTCCTCCCTGTGATGTGCCTCCCAGCACCATGCGTGCTTAACAGAGCCACTGCAGTCCCCCACCAAAGGGTAGGCGGTTTAGGCTGATGGTGAGCCTCTAGTGGATGTCCCTCCCGCATTATTGCCCCATGCCCCGAGTAGCCAGCAGCAACCGGAGGGGTCCCAGGCAGGAGGGCAGTAACAGCAGCAGGGCAAGATGGTGCAGACAGCCGGTCATGCAGCAGCTTGGCGCATTCCTCGAGGGGCGGGCTGCACAGCGTTGACGCGAAAAGCGTCATTGTGCGGCCCCGCCCCCCCAGCGGCGCGAAAACGAGTGCCCGCCCAGTAGAAGAGAAGGCCTGCCCCCCCCCTGGAGAACAATGGTGGGGACAAAGCCGCAATTGCCTCAGGACGGCCCGCAGCGGGGCCCCCGAACCAGACTGAGCGGTGCGCACAATGCGCCCGCACCTCCGTCGCCTGTCAGGCAGACCGCGCGTCCCGTCCCACCCCCCTCACAGCGTAATAGCCTCAAGATGGAGGGGAGAGGGAAACTGGAGCAGACTCGAGGGAGCGAGGGAGGTAAGTATAGGAGAGCGCAAACCGTAAAAGTAAAATGACAACACACACAGCACAAAAAAGCTTGTGGGACAGGGAGGGATATGAAGCCAGCAGGCAATAATGTGGTCCCCCCCCCCCCCCCCATAGGCTCACTATCAGCCTATAGCCGGCTACCCATTAATCAGGGTCTGCGGCCCAGAGCCTAGCTCTGCCAAAAACGCCTGACCCCGGCGTTCTCCCTACCATCACAGTCCCGTCAGCCGTGGCTGGGAGGCAAAAGTGGGTCCACGAGATCAGCGGTAATAGGGTCCGCAGCGGCTGACGGGCTAGGAGGCCCCACTCAGCTGCCAAAATCCAGGCGAGAGTATCCAACGATCTTCAGCAGCCAGACTGCAAGATGAACACTGGGAAATGATAGAGAGATTCTTGCTTTTATAGGGGGGCGGGAGGAGCGACAGCTTGCAGTCGAGCGCCCCCCTAGGGGCGGAATACCCACAAGTCATCACTTTGGGACGACCTGGACTGGATATAGGGAAAACAACATTTTCTGAGAGAATTGAACTTTATACTTTTCACTTTAATATCCCATTGATCTCAAAACACTTACTACACTCCTACTCCAGTGATGGGATGCCCTAAGAATACACTCCAACTCCAGGGATGGGATGCCCTCAGAATACACTCCAACTCCAGGGATGGGATGCCCTCAGAATACATTCCAACTCCAGTGATGGGATGCCCTCAGAATAGCAAATGTCAGGGACCGCTGGACACCCTTCTCTCGTGAGCCAACAATCCCCAATCTCCACCGCCTCTTGTGCCTATAGACAAGCCCCCGCTTGCTGGAGACACGGGTTATGCCTCTCCAGACTCGGTTGCCCCCAGGTCTTACTGGCGCAAAGATTGCTGGCTTACGATAAAGACGGATGAACTGCGGGGTATCCCAAATCAGGATTTCATGCACCAAAGTCTGTAAACGTCAAAACCAAGGGGCAAGGCAAAGAGTAGTCGGGACTGGCAAGGGTCAAGGCCGGGTGATCACAGAAGCGCGGTATCCAAGGGGTTAAGCAGAAACGAAGTCAGACAGGCAGAAGGTCGGTTCAGGCAGCGAGCAGGAGTAGTCAAGGACGAAGCCGGATCAAACACACTAAGACGAGATTCAGAAGCACACCCAAGCTAGTAAATGGCTATAACAGGCACTGGTGGTTCGGGCGGGAAAATATTTAAATGGTGACTGACCAATGGGAAGGGGAATGTGCTGATTGGTGCAACACACGATCTCACCCCTGATAGGAGAAACTCCAGGGACTGGACCGCCCTGGCCAGTCAGGCTGTCCATTCCCTGACCTTCCCAGAGCAGAGGATTCCTGGGTCAGGATTGGTCCTTTTAAATCTGCCCCCGGCGAATGCGCTGGGAGCAGCGCCGCCGGGGGACATAAAGGGAACGTGCTAGCACGCGGGCACGTGCACGGCCGTCGGCTGCCGGTGCGCCCGACGCTGGAGGGGCGGCTGCCTGGCGCGGCCGCCGGAGGGGCCGCGCCACCAGTGAGCGTGCGGAGGCACCGCGGGACAGACTCCCAGGTAAGTTCCTTACATTACCCCCCCCCTTGAGGAGGGGCCTCTGGACCCTCCAAGCTGGGTTTCTGAGTGTTCTCTCTGTGAAACTTCCTAACCAACCTCCCCGCGTGGACATCTCGGGCCGGGACCCAAGACCTCTCTTCTGGATCGTATCCCTTCCAATCTACTAGGTACTGGAGAGAGTTTCGGAAGAAACGTGAGTCCAATATCCGGGCTACCTCAAATTCTTGCTGCCCGTCTACCAGGATGGCAGCAGGGGAAGTATCTGGCTCAATACCCTTGGCAGATTTTAAAAGGGAAACATGAAAAGAATTGCAAATTTTCATGGAGGGAGGGAGATCAAGGCGATAAGTAACTCGATTAATCTTCCGTAGTATAGGAAAAGGGCCAATAAACCTTGGACCTAGCTTGGCAGAGGGTTGACGTAATGCCAAATTTTTGGTGGAAAGCCAAACTAACTCCCCCACCTCATAATCAGGGTCACTAGACCGACCGTGATCGGCAAAAGTTTTCTGCTGGCCGACAGCCCTGGTCAAGTTTTGCTGGATCTTTGCCCATAAGTCCGGCCATTGGGACAACCATTCCTCAAGCGAGGGCACACTAGAGGGTTCTTCGGACAAAGCAGAAAACTTGAGGTCCCTACCGAAGACACAGCGAAACGGGGAAACCCCTGTGGAAGTATGGGTGGCATTATTTAGAGCAAACTCTGCAAACGGAAGGTACAGTAACCAATCTGTCTGGACATCGGAAACAAAACATCGAAGGTACTGCTCCAGTGATTGGTTGGTTCTCTCTGTCTGTCCATTTGATTGGGGATGAAATGCAGAGGACAGAGAGACAGAGAACCCCAACCTGGCACAAAATGCCCTCCAAAACTGAGAGACAAACTGTACCCCCCTGTCAGAGACCACATCCTCCGGGATTCCATGGAGTCTGAATATATGTGTTAAAAAATGTTGTGCAAGGTCTTGAGCGGTTGGTAACTTTTTTAACGGGATAAAGTGTGCCATCTTACTGAACCGATCTACCACCACCCAGATGACGGTAAACCCCTGCGATGATGGAAGATCGGTGATGAAATCCATGGCAAGGTGTGTCCATGGTCGGGAAGGAATGGATAAGGGCAACAGTGAACCTTCAGGAGAATGTCTAGGGGTTTTACTCCGGGCACAAATCTTACAGGCTCGAACATAATCCTGAGCATCTTTTTTAATAGAGGGCCACCAAACATGATGTGACAACATGGAAATGGTTTTCTTAACTCCAGGATGGCCTACAGTTTTAGAGGCATGAAATTGCTGTAGGATGGCCGAGCGATGTGACGCAGGTACAAACTGGACATGAGGCGGTTTACCAGGCGGAGATTCAGACTGAAACTGATTCAGGTCAGAGAGGTTCGGCTGAATCACAGCTACCACCATGTGTTGTGGCAGTATGGGCAAATTCTTCCCCTCAGGTAAGTTGGTCGTGGAAAAGCTTCGAGACAAGGCATCAGCTTTTACGTTCTTTGACCCTGGTTTGTAAGTAATTGTAAAGTTAAATCGGGAAAAGAACAGGGACCACCGAGCTTGCCTAGGGGTTAACCTCTTTGCAGACTGAATATATTCTAAATTTTTATGGTCCGTGAAGACCGTAACAGGGAACTGGGCCCCTTCTAACCAGTGTCTCCATTCTTGAAAGGCTAGTTTAACCGCCAAGAGCTCCCGATTCCCAATGTCATAATTCCGCTCATTGAATTTTTTCGAGAAAAAAGCACAAGGGTGAAGTCGTTCCGGGGAACCGCTGTACTGCGAGAGAACTGCCCCAACGCCAAGCTCGGAAGCGTCAACTTCGACTATAAAAGCTCGTTGACATTCTGGGTGAACTAATACTGGGGCAGAGCTAAAGACTTCTTTTAACTTTCTAAAGGCTTGAAAGGATCGTTCCGGCCAGGGTGATGGGAAGCTCCCCTTCTTGGTGAGATCTGTGAGAGGTGCTACTAGGGTGGAGAAGTTCTTAATAAATCTCCTATAAAAGTTGGCGAATCCCAGGAATCTTTGTAGCCCCTTTAAATCTCTAGGTTGCTCCCACTCAAGTACAGCTTTGACCTTAGCCTGATCCATAGATAACCCAGTGTTAGAAATTATATACCCTAAAAAAGGGACCTCAGGAACCTCGAATACACATTTCTTGAGTTTAGCGTATAAGCAATTTTCTCTTAATTTTTGTAAGACAAGGCGAACATGTTCACGATGTTCCATTAAAGAGGAAGAAAAAATCAAAATATCATCGAGGTACACTACTACAAAGCGACCCAAATACTCTCTAAAAATTTCGTTTACAAAGTCCTGGAAGACGGCCGGGGCGTTACACAAACCAAAGGGCATCACAAGGTACTCGTAATGCCCATCTTGGGTGTTGAAGGCGGTCTTCCATTCATCACCCTGACGGATCCTTATCAAGTTATAGGCCCCCCGTAGATCCAACTTGGTAAAGACTTGGGCCCCGATGATCTGTGTAAATAACCCATCAATCAGAGGAAGGGGGTATTTATTTTTAATGGTTATTTTATTCAAACCCCGGTAATCTATACAGGGGCGGAGCCCCCCATCTTTTTTTTCAACAAAGAAAAAACCCGCCCCAGCCGGAGAAGTGGATGCCCGGATGAACCCCTTCTGTAAATTCTCAGCTATGTAATCTTTCATAGCTTTGTTTTCCGCCCGGGTCAAATTATAGATTTTTCCCCTGGGTGGCATAGTCCCCGGAAGAAGTTCTATGGGGCAGTCAAAGGACCTATGAGGCGGAAGAACATCCGCCGCTTTTTCCGAAAATACATCGAGAAAATCATGATAAGGGCCTGGAACCCCATCGGGGAGTAGCTGTGTGGCACGCACCGGGACTTCCAAACAGGACTGGAAACATGACGGGCCCCATTTAGTAATCTGCCTCGCAGCCCAGTCAATCTGAGGGTTATGCTTTTGTAACCAAGGCAACCCGAGTACTAATGGAGTTAAGGGCATTTTTAAGACAAAAAAGCAAATCCATTCAGAATGCCCTGCTCCCACTCTAAGAAACACTGGTGGGGTCTTAAAGTGTATGAGGCCCCCAGCAATAGGTGTGTCATCAATGGCTAAAACCCGGATAACCTTAGACAGAGGTTGGAGCGGAATCTTCAAACTTTGAGCTAGCTCTAAGTCAAGAAAATTCCCTGCAGCCCCACAATCAAGAAGGGCCTCCAAATTTTTAAATTCAAGGTCCACTTTAATCTGGACTGGGACCATAAACTGGGAATAAATCTGAGGAAATACCTTGCAGCCTAGGTGGGTTCCCTCGACCCCACCTAGGCTCTGAAGTTTCCCGGCTGCTTCTTGGGGCAGACTCTGACCAGGTGACCGGTCCCCCCACAGTAGAGACACAGTCCTTCTGTCAATCGCCGACGCCTCTCAGCCTCAGAAAGCTTGGTAGCTCCCAGCTGCATAGGTTCCTCGAATGGTAAGGGGGCTGGAGCTCCAGCTTTCCAGCTGGTATCGGGATGCGCCCCTCTTTCAAGGCGTCTCTCCCGTAAACGCCGGTCGATTCGGATAGCGAGTTGCATGGTTTCGTCCAAAGACTGAGGTACAGGGTGATTCACAAAAATGTCCTTAATGGCGTCAGATAGGCCCAACCGGAATTGACCACACAGGGCAGGGTCATTCCACCGAGAGTCCACAGCCCACCGACGGAATTCGGAACAATACTCCTCGGCCTGCCGGCGACCCTGTCGCAAGGAACGCAGTTTGGCATCAGCAGTGGCACCCCTATCTGAGTCATCATAAAGAATTTCCATAGCTGAAAAAAACACATCGACCGATTGCCGTGCTGGGTCCTGAGGTGACAGGCCGAATGCCCAGGACTGTGGGTCCCCTTGCAGGAGGGAGATGACCAGGCCCACACGTTGTTCTTGGGAGCCAGAGGAGTGTGGGCGGAGTTGAAAATAAAGTTTGCAGGCATCCCGAAATGGGATCTTGGGTTCCACAGGATGGACGGCCGGTGCCCCCAAAGGGACTGGGTTGATAGGAGTTGGACGGTTCTCCTGGGCCGCCACTCGATGAGCCAGGTGCTCAACAGCCGCAGTCAAGGCCTGCACCTGCTCCAAAATTTGGTCCATAGTTCTGGCCTGTTATACTGTCAGGGACCGCTGGACACCCTTCTCTCGTGAGCCAACAATCCCCAATCTCCACCGCCTCTTGTGCCTATAGACAAGCCCCCGCTTGCTGGAGACACGGGTTATGCCTCTCCAGACTCGGTTGCCCCCAGGTCTTACTGGCGCAAAGATTGCTGGCTTACGATAAAGACGGATGAACTGCGGGGTATCCCAAATCAGGATTTCATGCACCAAAGTCTGTAAACGTCAAAACCAAGGGGCAAGGCAAAGAGTAGTCGGGACTGGCAAGGGTCAAGGCCGGGTGATCACAGAAGCGCGGTATCCAAGGGGTTAAGCAGAAACGAAGTCAGACAGGCAGAAGGTCGGTTCAGGCAGCGAGCAGGAGTAGTCAAGGACGAAGCCGGATCAAACACACTAAGACGAGATTCAGAAGCACATCCAAGCTAGTAAATGGCTATAACAGGCACTGGTGGTTCGGGCGGGAAAATATTTAAATGGTGACTGACCAATGGGAAGGGGAATGTGCTGATTGGTGCAACACACGATCTCACCCCTGATAGGAGAAACTCCAGGGACTGGACCGCCCTGGCCAGTCAGGCTGTCCATTCCCTGACCTTCCCAGAGCAGAGGATTCCTGGGTCAGGATTGGTCCTTTTAAATCTGCCCCCGGCGAATGCGCTGGGAGCAGCGCCGCCGGGGGACATAAAGGGAACGTGCTAGCACGCGGGCACGTGCACGGCCGTCGGCTGCCGGTGCGCCCGACGCCGGAGGGGCCGCGCCACCAGTGAGCGTGCGGAGGCACCGCGGGACAGACTCCCAGGTAAGTTCCTTACAGCAAACTTCTTACTGCTGCAGGACCCCTGTTACTGTCTCTGGCTGCACCATCATCAGGAAATCATTGCCAATGCAGAAATTTCTTCAGGTTCTGAGGGAGAAAATAATCACTGGGAGCCAGCACTCCAAAAAGTGATTCAAGATCATGTATTGAATAAAATCCAAATTGGTACAAAGACATCCATTTGCCAAGAGAACACCCAGCAGAACGGGCAGGGGGTATTATATGGGTGGTTATATGGTATATATAATCTGTCAAGGTAATGTCGGGTCATTTGGGGTCATTTTACTGGCCCTTATGCTTTTTATACTGTGCTGCTAGCTGTTCTGTTTGTTTGATTAGCAGATAGGGACCACAACTCATTTCTTGCTGTATCACATTGCACTTTATTCATTACATGATCTTGAATCACCGCTGGCTTGTGCACCCACATCCTTACTAAAGGACATATCCTGTAAGTGGTAGCGACTGTTACTTGGACTCAGGTCTGGACTTTGGGGTGGATGGTTAAGCTCAGTGAAGCCACATTTCTTAATAGCAATTTGTGATTTGCAAGAATTGTGAACTGGCACATTGTCATTAAGCAGCAACACAACTGTTAACACAACTGCTCTTGGTTTGTCTCCCAACATGCCTCCATTGCTGAAGCATAAGTGTCTCCAATAACTGCTGTCTTGTATGGCATGAATTTTAGTAATAAAACACCTTCTGTATCCCCCCAAAAACTGTTGCCTTGACCTTTCCAACCTCTCAGGATCAATCATGGTGGTGGACTCATGTTTCATCACGGTAACAATTCAAGAATATTAGTCTCCTGAATTTTTATTAAGGATGTCTCAACCTGCACAGACAAGTTCAGCTCTCTAACACTGAGTAGATGACTTCTTGAAACATTAGTAATGTGGCTAAACTGTGTATTATTAACAAAGTCTGCGAAGAATAGGGCTAAAACTTCTGTTCATAGTTCATAGACTGCCATGCTGACCTAATATATACAAACAGTTCACTATTCAGTCTAATGACATATTGGTACTGATAGGGTAGGAGTTAATGTAAAGATATATCACGACTCCCTGTCCAGATTGCTTTGCTCTTCTTTAACCCAGTATGGTATTTTGTATTGAAATCATACACATGTAGAAGACTTGCATATGTTTTGGCTATGGTGTCCAACTTACTATGGAACTGCTAAAATGTACCCAAAGCTATATAGTTCCTTTGCAGACAATCTGCTAAAGCTACAGTATGAGGAATGCAAAAAGGTAACTGAGAAATTATAATTTTGATTAGGAAAATGATTTCTATTTTGGGATAAAATGTGCAACTTCCTGTAAATGACACGGAAACTGGCAGATGGTTATATGACTGGTGTTAACAAATTACAAAGTAAAGTTTATTGGTGCCACGCATAACAAAAGAGAACATTAATTACTAGCAACAATTTAGCTAGGATATCTACTAATAACAGCCTTGCTAAACTTTCCAATTTGAATTTATTAATATGACCAGCAGTTCAGTTTTCTTTGCCTTGTTCTGGGAACTTTGACGGTTAGCACACGTCATGCATAGTCAAAGACCTAGCTAAAGGGAATACAGAATTAACAACTGCACTTATTCTTATTCCCTACATCTGTGCTCACCACATCATATGTAGCTGTATTGATTTGTAATTTCTTTGAATTCTTGGGGGGAATTAAATGAATATGTAATGTCCAGTTGTACGATGTAACCCACAGCTTGATTTGGCATACAAGGTCAAATTAATAAACATAATAATACAAATGAAAATAACCTTTATTTAATTAACATTATTTACTTTCAAGTTAGAGGATGTTTTGGCCAATACCAGTAAACCTCCCCTCCACTCAGTGCCTACTGCAAGTAACAACTTGACATGATAATCACGATAATCATTATACCTAATGTATATTGTTGATATATATATATATATATATATATATATATATATATATATATATATATATATGCAAAAAGTGAAACATGTTTTGTCACCACTGTATTTGATGTATTGATTCAGCAATGTTCTATGGAGCATTCACATGCAATAGGCCGATTTAATTTTTTTAATATTTTGATACCACTGTCTAAAAAGAGGAATTTTCTTCTTTATCTTTTGGAGAAAAATTCTGTTGGGGGAAACATAATATTAGCTACTTGAACTTCAGTGGGCCCCAGGGACTTAATAATATATTGAAGATATGTATTTATTCACCTTCCAGTTATTATTTGTCCTTTGGCTTTCTTTACGAGTAAATATCAGGTCAATTTATTATTAATAAGACCCAAAAAAACAGCCTCACAACAAGTTTTTTTGAGACAAAATCAAAGCTCAGTTGTCAAAGCTCAATGGTCCTTTAAAAAAACCATTAAAACATTCAGAACATTAAAATTGTGTTGGTTACCTAATGCCTCACTTCCTACAGTTATCTGTATGCGGACTCTTTCACAATGAGGTCATTGCATCTGTCCTGTGTTTGTCTTTCCTGGCCTATGGTGGTGCTTCCAAAATGAACCAAATACAGCTGCAGAGAGCTGTAAGGTCTAAAGAAAAGATAACTGTGACACCACCACAAGATCTTTTCAATTGCAGACTGACTCAATGCACCCGGATACACATCTTCCAACTTACTTATATAACATATGTGATGAATAGTGGAACATACTGGCAATAATCATTTATTTATTATTTCAAATTTCTCCATTTCATATTATTTTATTTTCCAGTATATAGTTAGCATAGTTAGTTGATTACTAGATTGCATTATAAATAATAAAAGTTATTGTTTGTAGATTTATTTTAACCCAAACTCGCTACTTCCTCCACCCATTAACCCCACTAATTCCCTCTTAAGTTCCTTTCACACTGGGGCGAAGCGATTGCGATTTCAATCCCCATCAAATCGCCCTCCAATTGCCCTTGAATCGCTGCCTATGTTATACTATACAAGAAGGAAGAAAGGTGGGTATAGGTCAAGCCCACACAATTATGACCTCCATGTGCGACCGCGCCACTAGTACAAATCAATTCCAACATACAAAATAATTCTTGAAAAAGGACTTTATTTTCTGCTCTATTGGCAGCTGTTAGAATAATATTTACAAGGTAGCAGGAGGGGCTAACGCAAAATAACCCCTACTGCCCCGATTACAGTGATTTCACAACATTGTTAAGGGTTTCCAAAGCCCGTACTTTAAAGTTTCATATAAAATGTAATGACATGGTTAATACAGCCCTGCACGGGCGACGAACACATTCCATAACAAACAGCAAGCGATACAAAAACCCATTATCACATCAACATTCTGATTGAGTAATATACATCACAGTGTGGTTACTGTAGAAATCATTCTGGGTTCACTCTCATGAGTCGCAAGGTGGACTAGTTTCGCCCCTAAATAGGGCTTCCTCTGCACCATTAATTTTATCTGTACAGTTGCATACACCTCCACTTTAGTGCCATATACGGAATATCATTCTTCTAAACCAAGAAGAAAAGAAAAAAGGGTAGCCAGAAAGCAGACAAGAGACAAAAGTGAGGAGAAACAGAGAAACAAAAAATATATGCAGTCATTATAAATTAAATCTTATTACAATTTGTGGTCCAATTGACCAAAGAGGGTTATCAGGAATCAAATAAAAATACCTGATTTGTCCCCAATAGGTACTCGACGTTAGCTGTGGTCTGCTCAGATCAGGGACCTCTTATTATCCCACTATCCTCATCATATATTAACAGCAGTCCCAGTGCCACATATTCCATCACTTAGTCCACGGCCTATATCAGGGAATTATTTAAGAACACTGTTGGATTGGATTCTTATTTCCCAAAATGGTAAGGGATGAGATAAAAAGGGTACACTTACTTATAAGAATTTAAGGCCACGTCGAACCTAAGGAAACAGCATCGCAGCTTCCCTATACGGCAGGTAGTACAGCTGGAGGGAGGTAGCTGTCCCGTGCTCTGACTCGCATCAACCTCTCTCCCTCGTGGGCAACCCGGATGTGTCTGTGCAGCCGGCAGGCTTTGTAGAAGACCTGCGTCGGCTGCGTGCTGGGATCCTGTAACACTTCCGGGGCAGCCGGAAACCCCGATGACGTCACCGCCCGGCCCGGGAATGACACTACCCAGCTGCCAGGGGCGTGTTAGCGGAGGCGGGGACTGGGGGGGGAACAGCAATGGAAGGGGCGGGCCCAGCCCGCATAGGAACGCCACACTCTACCGTCACACTCTACCGTCACCCGCCACCCCCGGGTTCGGGGAAATGAGCCGGGCCCGGGAGGCCGCCGGACGCCCGGGCCAGCCAGACGGCCGCTCGTCTCCGGCAACACAGCCCCGCTCCGCCCCCGCTCCCCATCAGGTGGAGGTATGGCAGGTGGGGGATCGTGGCAACCCCACCTACCCGCTGCACCTCATCCCTCCTCCCCCAACGTGAATGCCTCCGAAATCGTGGGAGCCCTCTAGGGGGAAAAAACCACCCTAGGACGGGTATACCCACTGCCGCCGCCCCTGGCTGCACAACCGGCCCTCTACTTACTACCCAGAAGCATGCTACAGTATTATATCTTTCAGTATTCCCAAGCCAGTTGCATAGAAATAAAATACAATAAGATAATACAATAAAGAAAGTAACGAACAACAAAAAAAAAAAAAAAAAAAAAAAAAAAGGATTCTCAAGCCTAGGATACACGGGAATCGGGCATTCAGGTGTAATATCAGGAATTTTTAACCCAAAAAGGGTGCGAAACTAATTGTTTCATTCATGCCTGGATGGCGATGTGCTTTCAATTTGCTAATCCAGCGGGTTTCCCTCTGGAGAGTAATCCTCTCTATGTTCCCCCCTCTAGCATGTGGATGGATCCGGTCCAAACCCTGGACCGATAGTCCCTTCGGTTCACTGTTGTGATAGCGGGCAAAATGTCGTCCTATAGGGGTTTTCATGTTAGCGGTACGAATATCATATTGATGTTCGTATACCCTCTTTTTCAGGGGTCTATTTGTTTTTCCAATATAGAAACTCCCACACGGGCAGGTTAGTATATATATCACGTGGGGGGTTTCACAATTAACAAAATGTTTAGATTGTACCGATATCTGTCCAGGTATATTTATGGTTTTGCCCGATTTGATAAACTGGCAGCAACTGCACCTTTTTTGGCATTGGTAAGTCCCACAGGTTTTACAGCACTTATTGGGGTCTCTCTCGGTGTAGTGGCTATTTACTAGTTTGTCTCTAAGGTTCCTCGCCCTTCTGAACACAAACTGTGGTTGTGACGGCAGAATCTCGCTGAGACTCTGATCGTTCATCAATAGATGCCAATTACGTTGAAATATATTTTTCAATGAGTGATGTTGGGCAGAAAAAGTCAGTGTCACGGCTAAAGGCCTTCTGGTTCTAGGAGGTTTGGGTTTGTACAGGATCTCTGTCCTAGGCCTAGCGACAGCTTTTTTGTAGGCCAATGACAGTATTTTCTTACTATACCCTCGTTCCTGCAATCTATTCCTTATCCCATCCGCTGCAATCTTAAATTCTCCATCATCCGTACAGTTTCTACGCGCCCGGAGGTATTCTCCATATGGAATACTGCGTAATAAATGTTGGGGGTGGGAACTTGTCGCTCTTAGAATTGTATTGGCCGCTGAGGACTTCCTATAAAAACCTGAATGCACTTGTCCCTGTGCATCTATGGAGATTGTCAGGTCCAGGAAATTAATTCTGGACTCACTAATTTCATACGTAAATCTTAGGTTTAATTGATTGCAATTCAGGACTTGAATGAACTCATCCAATACCTGTTTTGGACCGGTCCATAGTACAAAGATATCGTCGATGTACCTGTGCCACGTCAATACGTGGCACAGGTACATCGTGAGAGTGTCCTCACCCCACAACTCCCTCTCCCAACGGCCAAGGTACAGGTTGGCATAAGATGGGGCACACGTGGTCCCCATCGCCGTACCCTGTACCTGATGGTACAGTTGGCCGTCGAAGAGAAAGAAGTTGTGGGTGAGGACAAATCTCAACAAACGAAGGATAAACAAGTTAAGGTTACACTGGCCAATATCCAATTCATTCAAGAAAAATTGTATAGCCCGCAGGCCCTGATCGTGAGGAATACTGGAGTACAGGGCCTCCACGTCCAGACCCACCAGGAGAGTCCCCGGGGGCACAGTCATCCCATCAAGGATGCGTAGCAAATGGCCAGTATCCTTCAAGTACGATGGAAGCTGGTGCACCAACGGTTGAAGGACGTGATCGATGAAACGACTGGCCCGGTCAGTCAGAGACCCCATGCCCGACACTATGGGTCTGCCTGGTGGTTCAGACACCGATTTATGAACCTTCGGTAGGGCATAAAAGGTGGCAATGGTCGGGCATGGGGCCTCCAAGTACGCTCCCGTCTGTCCATCGATCACTCGATGGAACACCGCATCCTCGATGAGTGAATGATAAGCCCCCGAGGCTTCCCCCAGCCTGGACATGGAGGTCCGCACGTACCAGTCCCTGTTATCCAATATTCGCCTGCACATCTGTACATATTGTTCATTACTCATCACGACAATGTTGCCCCCTTTATCCGCTGGTTTAATTGTCACATTATCAATCTTCTCTAAATCCCTCAATGCTTTCTGATGTTCAACAGAAAGATTGGACTTCTTCTTAAAGGGGAGTTTTTCTATCTCAGTTGTGACCAGACTGACAAAAGTTTCTAGATGGGCATTGGAGCTCAACGGAGGATAAAACGTCGAGGGTTTTTTGAACCTCGATTGCTTAGGATTTATCATCGGTGAAATACCGGTCGCTTCAATGCCCAGTTCTATCATTTCTTGCTCCAAGTCTAGCTGTTTGACTTGTGGAGCTGTCCCTACAGGCTCAGCTTTCTGTGCGTAGAGTTGTTTACATAGGATTTTGCGGGCGAATAGATGGAGGTCTTTAATGGCCTCAAAAGAATCCAGTTGTTGGGTCGGGCAGAAGTTCAGCCCTAAAGATAACACTTCTTGTTGGGCTTGTGTCAGAATTAAATTAGATAAGTTGATAATATTAAGTGGGCATTCCTTTTCTTTTTCTTTACACCTGGTGGTCATTATTTGAGTTTGTTTCCTCTCTTGTGTATTCGGATTACCCATGGGGAGACCTGGCTTTATCTGTTTTTTCTTCCGCCTTCTGCGGTTCCTATTCCAGTTGCGGCCTCGTCTAAAAAATCCTGTCGATTGTCTCGTCTCAAATCTTCAAGATCTCTCTGATCTTGATTACCTCCCTGTGTTCTTTTGAACATTGATCTGGTAACAACTTCTCCCCTACGGGGCGGGTACTCACGTCCCGGGGGGCTTCTGTCTGGCCTATTACCCCCCTCCCAGCGTTGGGGTAAAAATCTTCTCTGTGGGTCCCTAGACTTCCTATTGGATCTCTCCCTCGAAGAGGAGGAATCTGAAGATGAAAATTGTCTGGGAAAAAATTCCCTGCGGGTTGATCTAATCTCCGTACCCGGCCAGATGTACGCTTTCAATTGTTTGTAGGCTATTATGTCCCGTTGGAACTTATGCTCCTTGGTCTCAATAATGTCCTTATTAATTTTCTCTATCCCCATTCTTATACTAGTATCCCTTTTCACAAAATGTTCATCCTTGTCAAAAGTCTCCAGCTCTTTCACTAGTTTACTAATTTGTTCGTCCAGTGCTGCCAATTGTTTGCTATGTTGGTCAACTAGCAAACCCATAAGTGTAATCGAACACTCTTGAAGGGCATTCTCCCACTTCTGCTTGAAGTCATCAGTGATCAGACCAATCTGTGGGTATAATTTCAATCTTAGACCCCTAGGTACTATCTTTTTATCCTTGTACTCTCTCAGGTACTGGATGTCCCACCAGACTTTAGATTTCTTTAAGAGGGAAGAGTATAGTGCATTAAACGTAACATTTGTGTTTTCTTGGTGTTCTATTTGTATTTTATTTTGGACTCGGCATTTCGTAAGATCCGAAATCATCAAGTCCCATTTGTCCTGGCAAAGATCCGTCATGTTGCTTTTCTTGAGACGTACAAGAAAAAAAAAAAAAAAAAAAAAAAAAAAAACCCCTGTTTACTCCTCCTTTCTTGTACACTGGCCTTGCTTCCAGTCTCACTTACGCTACTAGATCGGGGGGTACACTTGAATTAGGGATATTAGTTAATTCCCCATAAACCTATATGGGCTCTAGCCCAAACACCACTATATAAGATAAACACTGCAGATGGAAAAAAGGACCAGACACAGTAGTTGGTTCAACCGGTCTGGCTCAGTGTTTAATCAGAATCAGTGACCCAACCCCTAAAGATTTAAACTTGTAGTATTGGCTGGTACGCACTGGGGTCCATCTGTATGTATACAAGAAGGAAGAAAGGTGGGTATAGGTCAAGCCCACACAATTATGACCTCCATGTGCGACCGCGCCACTAGTACAAATCAATTCCAACATACAAAATAATTCTTGAAAAAGGACTTTATTTTCTGCTCTATTGGCAGCTGTTAGAATAATATTTACAAGGTAGCAGGAGGGGCTAACGCAAAATAACCCCTACTGCCCCGATTACAGTGATTTCACAACATTGTTAAGGGTTTCCAAAGCCCGTACTTTAAAGTTTCATATAAAATGTAATGACATGGTTAATACAGCCCTGCACGGGCGACGAACACATTCCATAACAAACAGCAAGCGATACAAAAACCCATTATCACATCAACATTCTGATTGAGTAATATACATCACAGTGTGGTTACTGTAGAAATCATTCTGGGTTCACTCTCATGAGTCGCAAGGTGGACTAGTTTCGCCCCTAAATAGGGCTTCCTCTGCACCATTAATTTTATCTGTACAGTTGCATACACCTCCACTTTAGTGCCATATACGGAATATCATTCTTCTAAACCAAGAAGAAAAGAAAAAAGGGTAGCCAGAAAGCAGACAAGAGACAAAAGTGAGGAGAAACAGAGAAACAAAAAATATATGCAGTCATTATAAATTAAATCTTATTACAATTTGTGGTCCAATTGACCAAAGAGGGTTATCAGGAATCAAATAAAAATACCTGATTTGTCCCCAATAGGTACTCGACGTTAGCTGTGGTCTGCTCAGATCAGGGACCTCTTATTATCCCACTATCCTCATCATATATTAACAGCAGTCCCAGTGCCACATATTCCATCACTTAGTCCACGGCCTATATCAGGGAATTATTTAAGAACACTGTTGGATTGGATTCTTATTTCCCAAAATGGTAAGGGATGAGATAAAAAGGGTACACTTACTTATAAGAATTTAAGGCCACGTCGAACCTAAGGAAACAGCATCGCAGCTTCCCTATACGGCAGGTAGTACAGCTGGAGGGAGGTAGCTGTCCCGTGCTCTGACTCGCATCAACCTCTCTCCCTCGTGGGCAACCCGGATGTGTCTGTGCAGCCGGCAGGCTTTGTAGAAGACCTGCGTCGGCTGCGTGCTGGGATCCTGTAACACTTCCGGGGCAGCCGGAAACCCCGATGACGTCACCGCCCGGCCCGGGAATGACACTACCCAGCTGCCAGGGGCATGTTATACTATTCTGACTTTTACACAGGCGATTGCGACTGCAGGGCAATCTGAAAAATTCCAACATACAGCGTTTTCAGGCTGTTGATGGGCGATAGCGATCTCACAGAAGTCAATGGAATCGCTTCCCAATCACTATTCAATATCTATTTAATTCTGATGCAGTCAGCAGTCAACCAAATGCTCTAATTCCTGTGTCATTTGTTTGTGGCACATTAAATAAATGGTTGAATATAAAATCGCAATAGTTATCGCATTGTGATCACAAGTAAATTGCTCTTTGACCGCTTTGAAATCGCTCTCTCTCTCTCTTTTACCTTGCCCTAGTGTGAAAGGAGCCTTAGTATGTACTGTAATGTATAACAATAAAAAATCTTTACAGTAAAAGGTATGGGTGGGTTCTAGTACATACTGATCGAATACAGATTACTGGTGTCATTCTATTCTATACCCTGCAACTGACGATTTAGGAGTTGTCCAAAGCACAGGGCTGTGTAAAAAGCAGATGTTGGGTGCAGGAATTGAAATTGAGTTTTTAAGCCAGAGCTGACTGAATGGGCATACAATAAATGTCCATCATACTCCATAACAGGACAAGTATCGTTTGTTGACTGCTCTGGAGACTGGCTGTGTGTTTATTTTCATTATTGACTCTTTTCTGCCTCTCTTCTGATAAATACATTACTTCTAGTGCAGGGGAAGCTTGTTACATTTAGATACAGTTGACTGTTAGTTTCTGTTACATTTGTATCTAAATGTAACAAGCTGAGATTAATGAAAATAAAACACACAGCTCTTCCCCAGAGCAGTTGGCAAATTATACTTGACCTTCAAACAAGCAAAAGGAGTTCATTCAAAATGTAGCGTATGACCTGGATCCTCTCACAATTTGGGAGGCGCACAAGTGCACGGTACGGGGATTTCTCATACAGGAGGGCGCGCGTATGAAGAAAGAAAGGCTGGCTAAAGTAGAGGGGCTTATCCACAGGGTCTCGGTCCTGGAATCTCAACACAAGAAAACGCTTCTGGAAAAACACCTACAGGAGCTTTTGGAGAAAAGGAAGGAGCTTAGAGCTGCCCTGTGGGGGGCTGCCAAGAGGGCGTTCACGTTCCGCAATGGTCTTTACTATGAACAAGGTAATAAGCCTGGTAGGCTTCTAGCGGGCGGTCTTAGCCCGAAGGGCCCTAAGGCCCGAGTGCAAGGAATCAGAGACTCAATAGGGACTTTGTACCAGAAGGAGTCAGATATCGCTGAACAGTTTAGGAGGTATTATTCCACATTATATAATCTTCCGGGCCACCCCTCAGGAGGGGGACGCAAATCCCAGATGGAGGATTACTGTAAAAGGGCTAAGATGCCCCGACTTCCTAAGGAGGCAATTGAACATCTGGAGAGCCCGATTTCTATGGAGGAATGTATGATGACAATCAAGGAGACTAGGCCTGGAAGGGCCCCGGGACCTGATGGATTCCCCAGTCAGTATTATAGGGCGTTTGCCCCCCATTTACTTCCGCATATGGTGCGGGCTTTTGGGAGTGCGGGGGAGACAGGGGCCCTCCCCCCGGACTCTCTGGAGGCTCGTATAGTGGTCATCCCGAAGGAAGGGAAAGATGACACCCAGTGCCAGAATTACAGGCCTATATCGATATTAAATGTGGATATCAAACTATATGCGAAGGTGTTAGCTAAGAGGCTGGCAGGTTTCTTGCCAGAGCTGGTCCAACAAGATCAGGTGGGCTTTATTGGAGGAAGGGAAGCTCGCGATAATACAGTGAAGGCCATGAATGTACACTGGTGGGCCACCTCCCGCAGGCTGAAGATTATGATGCTATCCACTGACGCCGAAAAGGCATTTGATAGGGTTGATTGGGAGTGGATTACAGTGGTTTTAGAGCATATCGGCCTGGGGGTGGTGGCTCGGAACAGGATCCTGGCTTTGTACTCGAACCCACGTGCAAGGGTTAGAGTTAACAATGTGACTTCGGACGGATTTCTGATTCGCAATGGTACCAGGCAGGGCTGCCCTATGTCCCCACTGATTTTTGCTCTCACGTTGGAGCCTTTCCTTAGGACGGTGAAGCTGAATCCTGATGTTAGAGGGGTTCAGATAGGGGATAAGGAACAGAAAGTGGCCGCTTACGCGGACGATATGTTGTTTTTTCTCTCCTCTCCTTGGGTTTCTATACCGTGCTTGTTGAGGGAGCTCGAGATTTTTGGGAGAATGTCCAATTTGAAAATAAACTACTCTAAATCAGTAGCATTGAATGTCTCACTCCCTGCACAGGAGAAAGAGAATCTAGAAAAATCCTTTCAGTTTAGATGGGAGACACGTAGTATCACCTATCTGGGGATTCAACTGCCCATGGATCTGTCACAGCTATTTCAGCTGAATTTCGCTCCGCTGGTCAGCAAATTAAAAGCGGACCTAAATAGATGGAGATGCCTGAAATTATCGTGGTTCGGGAAGCTGGCGGTTTTGAAAATGAATGTGCTTCCGAGGTTGCTATATCCGATTCAATGCATTCCAATAAAATTCCCTAGCTCTTTTGCTTTAGATATCAGAAAAACTTTTACGAGGTTTCTATGGGCAGGTAAGCCCCCTAGGGCAAAAAGGTCAACCCTTGTTCTGCAGAGGTCTAAAGGGGGATTGGGTCTGCCCAGCATCGACACATATGTGAAGGCTTCGCAATTAGCAAGAATAATTGATTGGCACGTGAATGGCTCCCAAAAAGAGTGGGTTTCCATAGAGGATGAAGCATGTGAGGGTACTTTGAGGCAGCTATGGACTTTCAACAGGAGCGTCGTTCCGGAGAAGGTTAGATCCCACCCTTTCATTGGCACCACACTGGAGGTGTTTCGGCAGATCTGTAGAAGCTACGAGGGGGTTTCGTCAGTCCCGGGGCCTCTGTTGTCGATTCATGATCACCCGGATTTCCCTCCTGGACGGGAGAGATCCTTTTTGAGTAAATGTAAGAATCTGCGCCCACTAAGGGCTGCTCACTTACTCTCAGGAGGGGTATTTAGGCAGAAGCAGGATCTACAGGACACTCTTGGAGGGGAACTCTCTCATTTGGAATATCTGCAGGTGAGGCACTTTGTTCAGTCTGAGAGCTTGAAAGGGAAAGTGGATAGGGAGCCCACAGTGTTTGAAAGGGCATGTCTGGGAGAGGGTCCTAGGAACCACCTCTTGTCACGTACATATGGTTTGCTGCTGGAGGGGAGTCCTACTCCGAGGAGACCCTGGGAAGGAAAATGGGGGAGAGACTTGAATCTAGACTTGACGGAAGAAGACTGGAAATGTATATATCAGAGGGCATACAGGGGCTTGGCAAACTCCTCTACGCAAGAGACTAATTACAAGCTAATCACTAGGTGGTACAGGACCCCGAAGATGCTACATAAAATGTTCCCGGCTGTTTCGGACACCTGCTGGAGATGTAATCAGAAGGGTGCAGATGTATTGCATATATGGTGGTCGTGCCCTAGTATTGTCCCTTTCTGGAAGGATATTCATGGTATGATTGAGAGGGTTGTGGGCCTCTCCCCTGAGTGGGACCCTGCTTTCTATTTGCTGAACTGGCAGAGGAAAGAGTCGGGCGTGCGGGATCTAGGTCCGCTGGGGATCCATCTCACCAACACGGCTCGGAGGGTGATACCTCGGAGATGGAGATCACCGTCAGCCCCAACGGTCAAAGAATGGCTGCAACAACTAAATCATGTAGAGGAAATGGAGGAAATTTTACATTTGAGACAGGATAGGGCTGAGGCCTACAGGAAGGTCTGGTCTGTCTGGGCTGTTTTTAAGTCCTCACCTGAGTACAAGGCAGCAATTGAGCGCGATTGAGGAATACAGGATGTTAGTGGGATCGGTATAAGTGTCTGTACGGCCGTGGGGGGTGCTGGGTTCTCGCGGGTCCCCTGTCTGCTCCCCTCGTCCCCCCCCCTCCCCCGGGGGCCTCTCTTTTACTTTCTCTGTCCTCTTTCTTTCGGTCTTTTTCTCTTTCTGCTTCTTTGTTTTTGGTTCTACTCCCTCCCTTTTTGCCCTTCAGGGGCCCTGTTCTTTCCTTGGATGCTTCTGTGGTGTCCAGGGTTCTCTATTACAATGGAGGATGGGCAGGGTAGCAGGACATTGGAGACGCAGAGGTCTGGGGCTATAGCTACATTGGGTGACTCGGTCCCGGGATCCCATGGCAGGATTCCCGGACAGGCAGCTGTATTGATCCTAGAAGCACTGTATTGATGGTCAGGTTGCATCCTGGACCCAATGGTATGTTGAGTTATTTGCATTACCAATTGTCTACCATGTCTATGACTCTGAAAAAATTTGTAATAAAAACCAGTGTGATATAAAAAAAAAAGGACTTCATTCCTCGCTAATACTTTAGTGAATTGCTATTTTTCATAATGCTTCACTTAAACCTCAAAAGTTGTGTTCATCTGCATAGCGCACCTGCACTATCCAGATTGCCGTCAATAAAAAATGCTCACCTTGTTTATTTTCTTTAACAATTTTCTTTTGTTATACTAATGGTGGCTTCTGGGGACTCTCTGGCCGGAATCTGGAATTACAGCTCAGCTCCACCCAGTTAGAAGGGGGCTGAGCCTGGTGATGGCTCATTGAGAGGACACAGGCCCGCCAAACTTCCAGCCCGGCATGCCCAGTTAGCGCCAGCGGAAGCATACTGGTCGCTCGTGAGCTGAACCGCATTTATGGACTGGTGGCATAGAGGACTTCCCGAGGACTTCATAGCGAGTCCCAAGGAGCCAAATTAGTATCATAAAAGAAGATTTTTAAAGGAAATAAACATCTGAAATAATCCAGATGCACACAACTTCTTTTTAGGGTTCTATTCCGGTTAAGCAGTGAAGTAGCAAAAAATAGTCCAGTAGGACTATTTTTTTGTAAAAAGCAAAAAAAAAGAAAAGCTGACTACAAAGCAAAGCATGGCCTGGGGTGGTGAGCTGCATGAAGGCCGCAGCAGAGAAACATGAGAAAGGACTAATGCGCAAAAAGTAGCTTGAATGGAAATTGTGGAGTACTGTTAGCGTGTGGAGGAGCAGTGGTAAACATTTTGAAGAACAAAGGACAATATAGCAGCAAAAAAAGAGAGCAAACCAACTGAAGCATCGATTTACTAACTATATTTGTTTAAACCAGGGATCAAGTTTGCCTACAGTATCTTAACAAAGTATTTATACCCTTTAACTTTTTCACAATTTTAAATGTTGTAGCCACAAAGCTTAAAGTGGACCAACACCCAGGATTTTGACTATCCTGGGTTTTGGTCCACTTCGGCGGGGCACCCCGATCGGGGCATGAATCTGGATACCGTTCAGACCAGGGTGTTCCTACCTCAGTCGAAGGTGCAGATGGTTCAAGATCTGATACGTCTTCTCCTGTCCAACCCTCGTCCTTCTATCCGGCTAGGGATGAGTCTGGTGGGTTTGATGGTGGCTTCCTTCGAGGCAGTTCCCTTTGCTCAGTCCCACATAAGGTCGCTTCTGCTCCATTTACTGTTGGCTTGGGACAGATGTCCGCAGTCACTGGATCAGTCATTTCTGATGTCTCCCCTGGTTCGGCAGTCTCTTCAGTGGTGGCTGGAACCAAGGAATCTTCTGAGGGGCAGGTCTTTTCTGACCCCTTGTTGGGAGACGGTCACCATGGATGCCAGCCTGTTGGGCTGGGAGGGGGGGTTTCTGGAAGGAACATCAGTTCCAGGGGCTCCTTGGGAGGCCCACACCCCCATCTATGTCTTGGAGCTGAGAGCTATTGGGTGGTGCTGTCACGCTTGACGCATCACCTCCAGGGTCTACCGGTTCAGGTTCGATCAGACAATCGGACTGCGGTCGCTTACATCTATCACCAAGGAGGGACTCGCAGCAGGAGTGCCCTCAGGGAAGTTTCTCTGATTCTTGCATGGGCGGAGAGCTATGTTCCATGCATTTCAGCAGTGTACATTCCGGGTGTGGAGAACACGGAGGCGGACTCCCTGAGCAGGGGATTCTCTCGCCGAGGAGAATGTCACAAGTGGGGGATTCCAGAGGTGGCTCTCTTTGCCTCACCTCACAATCACAAGCTTCCTGCATTTGTGACTCTGTCTCAGGATCCTCTGGCCCTGGCAGCGGACGCCATGTCTCTTGCCTGGAGGGGGGTTCCTGTACCTGTTTCCCCCCTTCTCCATAGTGGGCAAGGTGGTGCGCCAGCAATACTGGTGGCCCCAAGGTGGCCAAGATAGGTTTGGTTCGCAGACGTCATATGGCTGGCGGTAGATCAGTACAGGTTGCCCGTTTCCGGATCTGATCACTCAAGGTCTACTTTGTTACAATTTACAAACGCTGGCTTTGACAAAGAAGAAGGTTTGTCTGAAGCTGTGCTTCAGACACTTGTTAGGGCTAGGAAGAGATCTTTCTCTAGCATCTACTACAGGACTTGGTGGTCCTATATTGATTGGTGTGAGGCTAGGGCCTTGCCTTGCAGGGTGTTTTCGATCCCTAGGATTTTGGATTTTCTTCAACACGGTCTTCTTTTAAAGGTCCTTTGCTCTTCCCTTGGTTAAAACTCATGTGTGGCCCCCTCGAAAGCCTTTGTTGCCTGTTTGGGATTTGAATTTGGTTCTGTCGGCCCTCCAGGGGCATCCTTTTGAGCCGGTGCAGGATGTTGCACTTTCTGTGCTCACTCAAAGGGTTGCCTTTTTGGTGGCTATTACCTCTGTTCGGCGTGTCTCTGAGTTGGCGGCTCTGTCTATTCAGGCCCCTTAGTTTGAGAGGCACCAGGACAAGGTGTTTTTTTGCTTTAAGCCAGATTTCCTTCCTAAGGTGGTTTCTGCCTTCCACCTCAATCAGGTTGTAGTTCTCCCTTCCTTGTGTCCTAAGCCTAGCAATGACAAGGAGAGGGTTTTGCACTCTTTGGATGTGGTTCGTTGTGTGAAGTACTATTTGGTGGCTACTTCTCCCTTTCGTAAGATGGATGCCTTGTTCGTGGTGCCCTCCGGGCCCAGGAAAGGTTTGGTGCCCGCCAAGTCTACCATTATTAAATGGATACACCTGGCCATTGTTGGGGCCTATGCTGCCAAGGGGAAGATTCCTCCTTTTCACTGCTCATTCTTCTCGTGCTGTTGGGGCTTCTTGGGCTTTTCAGCACCAGGCTTCCGTTGAACAAGTTTGTAAGGCTGCTACTTGATCTTCCATTCATACTTTTTCCAAGTTTTATAAGATTGATGTGCGGGCCTCAGCGGATGCTGTTTTTGGCCGCAAGGTTCTGCAAGTGGCAGTGGTTTAAATTTGTGCATTTTTGCCGTATCGGGATCTCCACCCTTGATGGACACTATTGGATGTCCCATATGTCATGAATAGTGGCAGCGGGGTGTGTGACATACTTAGAATAATACCATTTTGTGATTACTCACCTGTAAAATGGGTATTATAAGTATGTCACACAACCCGCTTCATCCCGCCCTTTTGTATTCTGGATCCTTAATATGGTGAACCTTTTATTGTTAAGTTTGTCATAATTGGCTCTTCCTGGTCCCCTTACTGCTGTCCTATACTGGGGAATGTGTGGGAGGTCCCAAGTATTTATGGACTGGGAGGGGCTTCTTTTTTCCTGTCATCTCTGCAGAAGTTCGCCCTCTACTGGTTATAACCCACATGTCATGAATATTGGAAGCAGGGTGTGTGACATACTTATATTACCCATTTTACAGGTGAGTAATCACAAAATGGTATTTTTTTTATAAAGATGGGAAAAAATATCAGTCGCTAGATGTGCAGCTAAAGGTAGTCCTACAAAGGGGGGGGGGGGGGGCTTGGGGCCGAAAATATATAAATGCCACACTTTTTTTGTAATTTGAAAAAGCATGTATCATTTACTTTACACTGCATGCATACTTGATACTTTTTGTTGCTCTAACACATCAAATATCAGTAGATATTTAAGACATTTAAGTTTATAGCTGTAACATTTGTAAATGTGGAAAAGTGGGTATGAATATTTTTTCAAGGTACGGTGTATCTGTCCTTTTACAAGAAAGTAAAGATAAAAGATATTTTGTTTGATTTAGGGGGTTTATCCGTTTCATTTTGTTAGTGTGCATTTCTTTTTTTGCTTTGCAGGTTCTTACTCTGGCTGGTAAGATTTGTTAGACCTGAAGGGCTGCTTCCAAGGTTAGAATGCCAGGGGAAATCTATATCAATAGCTAATTGAATTTGCCTGTGACATGCATTCTGCCACTTACTCAATTTAAGAAGTGCTTGAATAAAAATACATTTACGAGACAGAGGCAATCAGCGTGAACTATGCGCGCTTTGCCAAGTACCATTATTGGAAATTAGCAGCTGACAACATGAGAAGTACACTGTGTAAACTGGCACATATTTCTCTTGGAACTGACGCAAACTGTGACACATGTAAAAAGCCAAAATGGCTTACTACTTTGAAAGCTCTACTTATAAAAATGCCAAACAAGTTTGCTAATATACTTGGTGGTGCAGTTATGCATGGGTGCCAGGCGAGCACAGAAGCCTGAAACTACACAAGCAATTCTGCCGAGCATATTCTTGAGCTAGGAGCATTCAGCAACGCCAATGTTATTATCAAGCAATCACCAGCAGTAGTTTTGGGTGCTGTTGTTAGGTTGCATTATACTATTTTGCATAAAAAAAAACACCCTAGCCCCCTAAAGGAAATAATATTCAAGAATACATATTAAAGGGTCTGTAAAGGCATAAACAAAAATAGGCTATAGTCACGTTTTCTCCCTTGCAGTTCTTCAGTACAGATTTTGGCGTTTTAAATGTAGTGATTGACTAGATTGCTGAACTCTTTCCGAGCAGCACCTGCATTCTCTTACTCTTTTCCAAGATGGAATCTGGCCCCTCCACACACCCACTCACTTCATTGCAAAGGAGAGGGTGTGCCAAGGCGTTTGTGCCTTAACTTGATTGTAATCAGTCTAACAATAGGAAGCAATAAGCTCATACACAGTACCAGCTGGAAAAAAATCAAACCAAATTATCCCTCCTTCCAGATGCTGCCAGTAGCTACACTATCCCCTCGATTCAAAGAGCAAAAGTTAATTGATTTCGGATCGAGAATCGTAAGTTTGGGTGGGTGTTAGTCATTTTTTCCTGTTTTTTTGGCCATTTACGACTCGCACGAGCCTACGTTCGAATGCGTATATGCTCTTACGATCATCGCAAGTTCGTTCCTAAATTTTAGGATCAAAACGTAAAACTTAGGATCAAATCCTAAAACTTAGGATCAAAACGTAAAACTTAGGATAATCGGATGTGTTTAGGTGTGATTCAGAGAACAGTTTTCCAACCTCTAAATACGTTTTAAAAGAAAGCCACAGCCGACACCTTTTAGCAGCCGGATTGCTGTTCTTGAACAGGTTTTTTGGCTATGTGGAGGAGTCTGCGCGTCTTGAGCTCCAATGAACTGCATGTATCAGCATGGCCGAGGCCATAAATTGTATGGCAATGTATACCTGATTCATGTATGCCTTATAAAAGCATTTTAATGTGGACCTTAATTAGTCCTTTGCATGTAAACCTTTATTTGGCAATATATTTGCGTTAATTAAAGAAACTTATGTCCTTTGGTATTTATTTTTAAATTGATGTACTAGAATAATATTTTTAGATTGCATTTATTGGTGTAGTTGTTTACCTTTGCTTTGTTTAATTATTTAAGCACATCTTTGGTCAGATGCATCACACTTACTGAGGAGAGGAGAGCGGGATAAAGTGCAGGATGTGGGTTACTGCTGTATTTTGCACAGACACAGCAGAGCTGGGGGCACGGAAAGGTCAGAAATCAAAGAATGCAGAGCAACACAGTCACAAGGCCCTTTCTGTTTGCAGGCTGCCCGAGAATACCTGAGCCGCCATCTTGGCTGTTTCTAGACTCATAACATGCAGAAGTTGCTGGGTGTTTTTTTATATTTGAGAGCAATCTGTATGGAGAGGGTGTGGGTAACCACACAAAAATTTTTAAGTTGTACCATTTGAAGCCAAAATATTAAAATTAAATCCACAAGTAAAAAATGCAAGTTAACTAAAAATTAAACAAAGTAAGATTTACTTATGCAAATGCATTCATTAATGGTTGGTTACTACAAAATGAATGAAATAAAGAAAAATAAGACCAAATATTTAGAATGCACTTTAATGAGGTAAGTTTGTAGTGCGCAGCCGCAAGATCAGAAGGATTTACGTCCAGACAAAAAAGGAAAAAGGGCAAAACCAATGTTGCAACCTGAGAAATGAAACGGAAAATTCAGGAAGGAAACTGACATAGGTCTGATTCCCGAACTGCCATACGAACGGACGTACATTTTAGGATAGAAACGTATTAGCTTATAGAATCACTCGCAAGTTCATACGAACGCACGAGCGGACGGGAAAAATAGGATGATTGGCACCTAAATCAAAGCTGTTACATGTTTCTTTGAATCGACCCTTATCTGTAGAGTAAAGAAGGAAGTTGGTTAATTTGCTCTCTTTCCTATTGTATCGTTTATTCAGAATATTCACTGTAAACTCTGTAACACTGCATTTATAATAGTCTATGTACTGTATGTTTCAACCCTGTCTGTAATTACTACTTTGTACAGCGCTACAGAAGATGATGGTGCTATATAAATAAATAATAATTTGCTGAATTTTAATAAGTAGGCAAGTCTTATCACTGCCAAAGACGTGTGGTGGGCAGACAGGCCCCCTGGACGTGTCTCGTCATCACAAGACGACGCATCTGCCTTGACTTGTGGACTGGTATTGGAACTGTGAATTAAAGCTCTGGTTGCCTTTGGAGCAATTGGAAAGCTGAGCCCACTGGGAAGAATGTGAATTTCTGATGGCACCCCTGCCTCAATTAAAACACACCCCATTATAGGCCCCACTCTTAAACCGGACCTTCACCATGATTTATTGAAAAGCCCAAACCCTTAAAAAATGATTCCCCAGCATCTAAAGTTAATATATTTTAAGTTTTTAGTCACTTACTTATTATTCTTTCCCCACTGGGCTGCAACACTGTTCAGGACTTTAGGATACGGCGCCACCATCTTGACTCAGAAGCATCACACTTACTGAGGAGAGGAGAGAGGGATAAAGTACAGGGAGGCGGGTTATAGCTGTGCTTTGCTCAGGCAGAGCATAGCTGGGTCAGGAAAAGGTAAGCAATCCCAGAATGCAGAGCAGCAGAGTCAGAAGGCACTTCCTGTTTGCAGGCTGCCTGATGTTCCATGAGCCGCCATCTTGGATGTTTAAATAACTTTAAATAACTTGCAGTAGATGCAGGTAGGATGATTTTTAATGTGAGCAATCTGTGTGTACAGGGTGTGGGAAACATATAGGATAGATTCTTATTCAGAGTAAAGGACCGCTTTGAGGTCTGCCATAGCTCCTTCAGCAAAAAGGATCTTGATTTTTCTAAAGGAGAGCCTCACAGGGGTCTAGGTCAGGGAGAACCCAGACTCTCCCCTCCCAGTAGCATTACAAAAACTCTCATTTGATTCATTTACTTGCATCCACTTATGCATGTAGCCCTGTGCTGTGGAAAAATCCCAATGATATAGCAGAAACAACATATGGAAGAATTAACTTCCTCATAGAAGAATTAGTCTGAAAAATAGTTCACACTTCTCCAGATTATCTGACCATTCAAACGAAATAATCTGCCTTTGAGGGACATAAAGCTCCTATTATGTTCCTTCCTTTTCTTCTTCCTCTCCCCTCCATTGCTCTTTGAATGCTTGCAGGCTTTAATCAACTCTGTTCCCATTTTCTACTAAATTCTCTTCTTGTATACAAAACACAGGATGTATTTTCTCTTGTGTCAGGTTTTATATAGACATTTGCATTATTGCTAGGCCTACCTGAAGTCAATCTCGACACATGCATGTTGCTTGGCATTTTTTTTAAATGCTTAATTGTTACCACTTTTACATTCCTTGCCAACTTAAAGTGGGCCAAACCTGTCTCTAGTGCCTGCTGATTTTTTGCCCGCTGGGGATTTTTATATCTCCTAGTTAGCCATGTTTACTCACCTCAGCAGCGATCCCATGGTGAATTGGCAGAACGCATCCACCCCTGGCCAATCTGAATGGCTGGGCACGGGTTTGCATAGTCATAGGGGCCAGCCAGTGTGAGGCACGCTTCTATCTTTCTTTTCCTTTTCCTAGCTCATTAGAGAAGAGCTCACACATGTTCTGTGGGGTCATGGGTAAAAGAAAACATACACAGTGAGCCAGGGGTTTCACACACAGGTGCATCATAAATGGAGATGCCCCTGGGCATGGACCAAAACCCAGGATAGTTTAAAGAGAAGACTAAGTAGATGAGGTGGAACACTACCACCCATACTTAAAGTGGACCAACACCCAGGATTTTGACTATCCTGGGTATTGGTCCACTTCCCCCCGCTGTGTGAAACCCCCTAGAAAGCCCCCAAAACTTACCTCTCCCCGCCACGGACAAGCTGATTGACAGCGACGGACAAGCAGCTTGCCCGTCGGCGCCTCCCGCGCGTCACTCTTGACGTGTGCGCGCCGCGCCGGCCATTCAGAGACGGCCGGCGCGGGCGCGCGCACATCTAGAGGAGCACGAGTGAGGCGGCAGGGTAAGGTGTTTTGGGGGGTTTACACCCCGCGGGACATCCCGATCTCGGATGTCCCGCGGTGTGTGAGGTGATCGGCCCGGGAATCTTATAGATTCCCGGGCCGATCACCTCAGGGTGTTGGTCCACTTTAAGACTATTGAAACAATGCAGATTACTGAAAGGAAAAATTGTGTAAAGTAAAATAAATTTTTTACTCCATGGCCAAAAGTCTTAATACATTTTGTTTTTACGCCACATTTTTTTTTCATTTGGCATAAAACAAACTGGGCTGAAAAAGAATAAACACAGGAACCAGTCACATAAACTGTGTGCTACCCCTGACAAAGGGGGATACCCCTAAAACACATTGCAGTTTTGAGGTTGGGGTACGGGACAACTTTCCCGATATAAGCTTGTTTTCCACAGATTTTCAACTACTACAGTAAAAATATTTTTTAATAATTTTTTTTTCTGTGGGAATAGCTGTGATGGAAACTTTTTCTGTATCAAGTTTGAATTGTTGAGGATAGCAGTACCCCTTCTGTGCACATAGAAACTCCGGCCTAGCGGTCAACCTGCTGAGCTACATAAAACTTTGGATTTTTGTACATAGAAATAAAGAGAACTGCCAATGAAAAGATTATGAAAGGATTGTTCTAATCAATACTTAATTTTTAAATTGCATTGGTTGTTGTTGTGCGCAACAACCCCTATGGGGTATGAAAAAAAATGTGAAGGTTTTAGTGAATAGACTATAGACCACTTGCTATCACAAATCTCTGCCCACCATTGTACTTATTACAAATGCTTCTCAGCTCACAAAACAGGTAAATAAGGTCTTCCAACCTCCTTCCATTACACAACCATGCTCTTTAGGAACTAAGGAACGCTCAGTCCTTTGCCAAACAAAGAAAGTTATCTAGCCTCATATGAAAGCAATCTTGTAACCCCAAACATTACAGCATATTTCTCTATATTCCACACTTTTTTCTTCATTTAACTTCTCAGGAGCATGCCATACATTGGAAGGAAGAATTAAAGAACTGCCCTGGCAAATGGTTAACTAAGCATGCTTACTTGCTATATAATGTTTGTTTGGGGGGATGTGTTCCTAATCAATCATTGCATGCTGTTTTCTTTTTTTAAAGCTGAGAAAGCATCCCCTAAACAGCACGTAGGAGCTGGGAGTAAGATATCACCAAATAAAAGAAAACTTCAAACAATGACTGATTAGTAACACAGCCCCTGACACAAACACGAGATAACAAGTAACCACACTTAGATAACCCTTTGCCTGAAATGTCCCTTTAACAGAATTAGAAATTGTTTTCATTTACCGGCCAAGAAAGTCCCCTTTGTCTTGCACATTATAGAACCAATTTGCCTCTCATTAACTCTTCAACTGACCCTCTCCAATACTACAACATCCTGCTTATCTGTTCAATCTGTTCAAACTACTGTCTCTCTTCATCTCTTTAAATCTAAGCACCTTAAACTATTTCTCCCCCTTGTTAACTCTTTACTGACCCTATATAGTATGTATTCTGTTTCAAACATTCTATTGAAACTACTTATTCTACTGGATCTGTTCTTGGAATTTACAGTCACTTTCAGAGCTAGAACCATACACTTTTAATCATGTCAAACAGATAAACTGATGATGGCGTTCACTATATCCACAAGTCTGAAGAATCTAATCAGCACACAACTAGCTTCCATGTTGCATTATTCTTTCTTTTTAAATTATCATTTTAAACCGGACCTTCAGCATCATTTAATAAAAATCCCAAACCTTTAAAAAACTATTCTCCAGCATCTAAAATTAATACATTTTACGTTTTTTGTTCACTTACTTATTTATTATTTCCCCCACTGGGCTGCAACTCTTTTCAGGACTCTCAGAAGCATCACATACTGAAGAGAGGTGAGGGGGCAAAAGTACAGGGGGAAAGGTTATAGCTGTGCTTTGCACAGACAGAGCAGAGCAGGGGTCAGGAAAAGGACAGTATTCCCAGAATGCAGAGCAGCACAGTCAGAAGACAATTCCTGTTTGCAGGCAGCCTGAGACTCCATGGGCCGCCATCTTGGATGTTTAAAGGTTCATAAAATGCAGAAGATGTGTGTAGGATGATTTTTTATGCGGGCAATCTGTATGTACAGGGTGGGGGAAACATATAAGATGGGCTCTTATTCAGGGCAAATGTCCGGTTTAAGCAACTTATATATTCTCAAAGCCAATCTGACCTTTCCTCAAACATTACTAAATGTGGATCTATTTTGGATTGTGGATCTATGCTCTCTGATGCAATGATCAGACAGGTTACGGAATGGGTTGCAGGGTTTATCCTGGAGGGTTTCATCTCAGCATTCTCATCAATCAGCCGAGCGGTGGTTCCACTTGATATCTTGTCGGGTCTGTTATACACATTTCTTGCTGCTCTTTTGATTTTTGGGGAACCTGTACAGTGCCATTGATTTTCTTTGGGGTATGGTTGTATTTTATTGTACTTCTGTACATTTGAATAATACATTATTCAGGGATTTTTTTTTTATAAAATAGCCCATTTAGCACTAGACACTTTCTTTGGCACTCTAGCACATTGTTTATTAATTTGTCTAAGTAGCATAATTAATTATTAGGTACTGATTACATTATCTGATACTGATTTAAATTGATTATCTGGTACTGATTTAAATTAAATACACTGTATTTATGCATTTAGGATTTGGTGCAACATTATATCTATAGTGGACCTGGGCTTCAGATATTTGTTTTCACTTGGAGTAAGATATTGATTATATGCAGATACCGATTAGGGCATCTCCTGTATATATTTTTTAAGTGTCTTATGTTCATTGTCTTTTATGTATGTATCAGCAAAACAATATACTTTTTTTATTATCTCATATGTGCAGACAAAAACATTTACTGCAGGCAGTTATTTAAGCCACTCTATAAATATGGCCCATTGAGGAGTACTTCTGACTCCAAAACAGTTCAGGGAGAAGATGCTGTCACTTCTTATTTGTGGCTTTTTTGTCAGATTATTAGTTCCCATCATTGTGCACTGCCTTTCATTTAAGTCCTTCCAGTCAGTAGAGCAGTTACATCAATGCTTCACGAAGTGCTGGAAGATTGCTTAAACACATAAAAGGCAGCAATTGGCAGTTTTGATCAGGAAGTACATTTTGGAACAGCTCTTTACAAATTCAGAAAGGCCCAGTTTTACTTAAAAAAAAACCTCTCTTTCCATGACATTTAAAAGATTTCTAGCCAGAATATAAGAATCATGATTACTGGTCGATAAGCATTACTACAGATTTTCAAGCCATCATTATAGAGACATTAAAAAAAACAATCATTGGCAAAATGACTGAATGCATTACTTCTTGCATCTTATTACTCCATTTAGTTTGGACAACATGGCACACTGGCTATTCCATTTGGTGATGCAGATGCAGAATCAATGATTTTTATAGTGAATTCCTTTGAGAAAGCAAAAATTCTCATGGTAGTAAAAAAATCATTTCATGAGAAAAAAGCCTAAGAATTTCAGTGAATTACCAGATAGGAAGACAATGAAAGTCAATGCCACTTTTTACTACAGGTAAAAAGTTCAATACTTTTTTCTCTGGAGTAAAAAAAGTGCCATTGACTTTCATTGTCTTTCTATCTGGTGATTCACTAAAAGTGAAACTCTCGGACCTTTATCTCATAAATTGAATTTTTTACTACCATGAATTTTTTTTTCACCTGTTAAGTGAATCAAGACCAATGCTAAAACGATTTAATGTAACTGACCAAAAGCCTAACCAACAGTAAAGTTGAAAAGGTTGGACAGAAATATTCCTTAGTGAGCAAACTTTTTGCAGCTTCCCCACTAACTTAAACAGCCATTTTATACAAACTGTTTGTGGTTTCGAGAGCAGGGAGGCATCCCGATTGCCGATGCCTTCCCGCATGCATTAACAACGCTAAATGGAAACATCTTACCTTTATCCTCGGTCTCCCGGCAAAATCAATTGCTTTAGTGAAAAATGGGTGTTGTTCGGTTTAGCGTGTACCTATACCTGGATAGGAGGTTTGTGTCATCACCTTCTATCCCCAGTCTAGTGCCCCCAAACAGCCTGTGTTTCTTTTTTTTTTTACTAAAGTCTTTGCCCAGGAATCATAAAAGCACTAACAGGAAGCAGCGTGTCAAATGGCACGGCATATGCTAATCCTTTCATCCCCAAAGTAAACTGCCCCATAATGGCAGTTATTATAACTGATAAGGCTGACCCCCAATGCCGCTGAAAAGCACCAGGGAGCAGTATGATCGACCATGTGAACAGCAGACTGCATCTAGGTCGTGTTTTTAGGAATATTGAGCAAAGGTGCTAGGCTGCTTTGGGGCACTGGGCTGGCGATAGACAATCCGACACTCTATAACACTCAAAGCACTGCCCTCAAAACCCACTTCTTCATACAAGCATATAACCTGGTTTAAGTATTTTCACTGGCCACCTGACACCAAACTCAATACCGACTACCTGTGACCCATCCCCTGCATCTCTACCCTTTCCTTTAGACTATAAGCTCGAAAGGGCAGGGCTCTCCCCCTTCTATTCTGCCCTATTCTCATAGTGTCTGCTTTGTTAATTTGTTGCATTTGGTCTGAAATTTTTTTTGCACTGTATGTTTTACCCTGTCTGCAATGACTACATTGTAAGGTGCTACATCAGACGATGGCGCTATCTAAATGATCTAAACTTCCTTTCTGGGAATAGGATCATTTTAAATGTCAGCTGACAGGGACAAGAGATTGGGGATGCTTGCGGCTGAGCAAGATGGCTACGCCTGATACCAGGAGTAGGTGGTAAGTATGTGGGCATAAGGCATGGGGTTAGCTAGTGGGGGGAAGTCAGAGATTAGGAAGCCCCTCTGATTTCCATGCAACTGTGATGGACTGCCCCGTGCCATTCAGACAACTGTACAGAGGAGAGCGGCTCGATGGTGCAGTGGAGGCGGCCGTGGCCATGGCATTAATGGCACCAATTCACAGACCCAGGAGTGGGCTCAGAGACTACACAACAAAGGTCCAGAGCATAAGCATCGGGCCCATTGTCTCCTTCTTTTGGGGCTTTACCAGAAGACTATAGAGTGGAGGACAAGACACAAATTTTATGCGCAACTAATTCTACAAGGATGATCCCCTGGAGGTGTTTTTTTTCTATTTAATACATAGGAATCAGAAACACCATGAGAATCATGCACCTCATAATGAATGCATAAAATCTCACTGAATAAATGAATGTCAAATGATGTCCAACATTGTACATTTTTATTGGCAAATTCAGGTAATGTGGCTGAAAAAAATGATATAAAATGTTTAGCTGAATGTATCCTTAATGTTAAGTGAATCTCTGCAGTCTCAAAGGGACAATTTTGTTGTCTACCACCAACTGGGGTGGTTTATGTTCTTGTGCTATACAATGTAACAAGAGCAGCAACTTGCTGTGTTTATATTGTACAGCAGTCACAGCACTGTATAGCATTCACAAGCCTGCCACTACAATGTATAGAGCTTACAGCTGACTGCGAAGTGTGAGTAATCTCTCCATCATAAAGAATAATGCTGTATCTCTACATCCATCAAAGGACAGGGTAGAGGAAAATTGTATACATTTACAAATAACTAATAGCACAGTTTAACAGTTAATATTATCTTTAAAAAACATCTAATTTGTTCTAAGTGGTCCTTGCTCTAACATGTTTCTGAGGCAGTCTAGTTCACAGGCATACAGTTCTTATGGTAAGGCGGTATTGAGCCTATATATAAAATTTTCTAGCGGGAGCTGGATGAGCATCTCTTTTGAGACGCTATCAGCGTCTGCACTACTTGAGGCGGTTGGAGGCAGCCAGTGCTCAGCTTGCACTCGCTTCCAGCCAGCGGCTGGGCGTGGCGCTGGGCTTGTATAAGCCAATGTGCTAGCAACTCCTAGCGCCCCCTAGGAGCACTAGAAATTAGACTTTACCATTAAAGAACAGGAAAAGGAGATTACAAAGTGACAGGTCCTGTTCCGTTTTTTATGGTCAGAGCAACAAATTTTATTAAAAAAAAAAATGGAATTGCAATGGGGACACTTGAAAGACATGACACAGCTTTCTCACAGTCCAAATCACAAGTTTGCAGCTCAACACAAAAGTGACTAAAATGCATATAAAAACAATCCCAAACATCCTAGGGATCCCATGGCACATGCACCAGCCCCAAAAAATATAAAAAAAATGCAAATATAGTTACAACCATTCCAGCCCATTGAAATGTATGTCATAAGGCCACACAGCGCAGGGTGAGCGCCTGATCTTATCTGGCACTGTAGGGAACTCCGCACTGGCACTCATCCCATCGCTGATGATAGATGGGACACTACCTGGTACTCTGGATTTTTGGATTTTGCTTCATAACTACACCTTTTGCACTGGGACCTGACATTTACCTGACGTTCATCTGGAAATACGTGGTGTTCGTGTTTCTTCAATAAACCCCATTGTTGCTTCAGTGAACTGAATCCCCTTTTCTCTAGCTTAGGACGTGCCATCTTGATTTTTAGGTTTTGATCATTTTAAGGTTTTAACATTTTCCAAATAATGAGAGCAAGACATTTATGAGTTACAGTTGAAAAGCGTATTATCACTTCTTTGTACAACCAGGACAAGATGGAAAAACAAGTCCAAGACCATTTCCCCTCATCAGTTTGGTGGCTCTCGTCTGCACCCTTTCTAAACCCTGGGCATCCTTTCCATGAACGAGTGCCCAGAACTGGACCGCAGATTGTAAAGAGAAAATATTACATCCCTTACATCAATGACTGTCTGTTTTTTCCCACAGGGACACAAATTAAAAACGTAATCTACTCCCTACATGTATCTGCTAAGTAGAAGTAAAATTAATTTACTCAGCGCTTATTCAGTAAATGTTGACATCAAATAAAATAACGCAATAATGACGTGTGTAATGTTTCTCAGACACTGCAGTATAGAAATATTTATGCCAGGTCTGCTATTTTTTGCAGAAAAGCAACTGATGCATATACTGTACAGTGGGGTTTTTTTTTTAAATAGATGAATTCTTGTTTCTGTAAATCTGCAACCTCATCTGAAATGATCTCTGTTATATATACAGGCTGTCGGTTGTAATTTCTTACACCTGCCTAAATGGGGAAAGTACAGACTATTAGGAACACAATGTTCACTATTGCTTGGTGGTGAAATGGGGCATCGGCGCTGCAACAACGTGTTTTCTAAACAAAATTATTTTAAGGTATTTACAGATGCATTGCATCATTCAGAGAATGACGTGGGAGTTAGAAAGCTCACATTCAGTTATTATTACAGATCCAGTCTCATAATGCAGGAATAACTATTAAACAAAACAAATAGTGACCATATCAGTCACCATACACACATGTGACCTGTGGGGGGGGGGGGGTATAGATGTGGTCAAAGGGGGGAGTGCAGGAATCCAGCTGTCAAGTTTTTGGTTTGTCCTTCTCGGAAATCACAATTGTCAGGAAAAGTCACTTTGATATATTAAAAGTGGGCCAATCACCAGGATTTTGAGACTCCTGGTGACTGATCCATGTCCCAGGGGTATCACAATGTAGAATGCCCCCCTGTATAAAACCCCCTAGAACGCCCACTTTCATTCACCTTTCCCTATTCTCATGGTGCATGCGTGGGCAATTGTCCAATTAGAGCTTTATGTGGCCCATACTAATGCACGGCATAAAGCCACTGATTTGAACTTCACGCCAGCATAGGCGCTCTGGTGCCGGCATCGCTGGCTGCCCTTTGGAGCGTGCGCTCCCAGGCACACGGCCTATCTGAATGGCTGGGCACAGGGAGCACGCACAGCTGCACAGGATCCGGGGATGTGGCCACTGGCGAAGACGCAGGTAAAATTACAGACGCCCCGGGGGGGCCTCACACAGTGGGCCATCCGGTATAGAGTCCAGGCCTCTCACAGGAGGTGATTTGTCACTTGCATTCTCTGGGTAGAGGAAACCCATGGACTGCATCAAAAGATTTGGGCTCTTTTAAACCAGACCAACACTGTTACAACAAACTGCTGCACATAAAAATGAATTTACATTTTTGTAACTTCTGCAGTGGTGAATTTTCCAACCTTAATTTATGTCCTATGGAGAAGGAGGTAGCCTGCAAAAGGGAGGTGCTGCTGGGTTTCCTGCAGCTGTGCATTGTGCATTGCAACAGCATAGCTGGAATGCTGGGAAAGGAAACCTCCCAGGTCCTGCAAGATGACCACGACAAAGAGAAAAATACAATTCTGCGAGTACTCACCTGTAGAATTGTTTTTACTATGCACAGCACGGCCTGTTTCATTAAGTCCTTACATCTGGGTATTCCGCCACGAGGTGGCGCAGTGGACTGCAAAAGATCTGTGGCTCCTCCCGGCCACATATAAAAATGGTAATCACCCAAAGACCTCCAGTGTTGACAAGCAGTTATACAAGAAGCCGGGAGGTAATAAAGGTAAAAAAAGGTAAAAACCCTCTCAACTAACTTGGAACAAATCACCATAAAGAGGCAACCAAGAATAACGATAACAAGGGAGGGATGAAACAGGCCGTGCTGTGCATAGTAAAAACAATTCTACAGGTGAGTACTCACAGAATTGTATTTTTCCTAATGCACAGCACGGCCTGTTTCATGAAGTCCTTACATCTGGGACATCCAAAAGCAATGTCAGTAAGGTAGGGTGGGATCCCCAAGGAGTAACCGCAGGCAGTTCAAACCACTACTGCCTGAAGTACCTTGCGGCCAAAAGCAGCATCAGCTGAGGCCTTAACATCAACCTTGTAAAACTTGGAAAAGGTATGAACAGAAGACCAAGTAACGGCCTTACAAACTTGTTCAACAGAAGCTTGGTGCTGAAAAGCCAAAGAGGCACCAACAGCACGTAATCCAGAAAGGAGGAACCTTCCCTTTAGCAGAATAGGCTTGTACCACCGCTTGACGTATCCACTTGCTAATAGTAGATTTAGCCGGAGGGAAACCCTTCCTAGGTCCAGCAGGAAGAACAAAAAGAGCATCAGATTTCCTGAAGGACTCGGTAGCAACCAAATAAAACTTCAATGCCCTGACAACATCCAGAGAATGAACGGTCCGTTCCTTGGAGTTAGCAGGGTTAGGACACAAGGAAGATAAGACAATGTCCTGATTGAGATGAAAAGCAGACACAACCTTAGCCAAGAAATCCGGCTAAAGCCGAAACACCACCTTATCCTGATGCCACTCAAAATAAGGAGGTTTAATGGAAAGCGCCGCCAGCTCAGAAACTCGCCTGACCAGCCACCAAAAAGGCCACCTTAAGAGTCAGAATGGGCAACGCAGCCTCACGGATAGGCTCAAAGGGAGGATCCTGCAGAGCAGACAACACCAGATTTAAGTCCCAAACCGGTAGCATAGGTTTAAGTGGCGGACGCACATGAGTAACTCCCTGGAAGAAAGTCTTAACCAGCCGGTGATTGGCAAAGGATCTTTGGAAAACAATAGCCAGAGCCGACACCTGTCCCTTGAGGGTACTAAGTTGAAGGCCTGAATCCAAACCATGTTGTAAAAATTCCAGAATAGAAAACAGCCAGGATAGAAAACAGCCGACAAGGAAGAGACTTGGACTCACACCAGGCAATATAAGCATGCCAGACCCTGTAGTAGATAAAAGACGAGGACTTGTTCCGAGCCCGAATCATAGTATCAACAACAGAGGCCGGCAACCCCTTGTCCATCAAGATAGAGGTTTCAGCAGCCAAGTCGTTAAAGCCATCGTTTGTAAATTGGGATGGCGCAGCTGTCCCTGAGTGAGAAGCTCTGGATCCTTGGGAAGGACGTACTGATCTACTGCCAACTGCACAATGTCTGCGAACCACACCCTCCTTGGCCAACAGGGGGCCACCAGAATGGCCGGTACCCCCTCCTGGGCTGTCTTGCGCAGCAGAGGAAAGGGAGGGAACACATAGAGGAGCCGAAACTCCGTCCAAGGAATTGCTAGCGCATCCGTGGCGAAAGCCAGAGGATCCTGCGACAGGGAGACAAATCTGGGAAGCTTGTGATTGTGGCGGGACGCAAACAGGTCCATATCTGGCTGACCCCAGCGGTGACACAGGGAGTGAAATACTTTCACTGTTGCTGAGGGACCATTCCCCCAGCCGAGACGTCCCTCTGTCCCCTGTTCAGGGAGTCAGCCTCCTGGTTCTCCACCCCCGGAATGTAGACCGCCGAGATGCAAGGGACATTCTCCTCCGCCTAAGACAGTATCAGGGACACTTCCTTGAGGGCTCGTTTGCTCCCCCCTGATGATTGATGTAGGCAACCGCTGTCTGGTTGTCCGAGCGAATCTGAACAGCCCGACCCCGAAGGTGTGGGGTCAGCTAGGAGAGAACCAACCTGATCGCCCGCAGTTCTAGAATGCTGATGGATGCATGGGCCTCCTGGGGGCCCCACTGACCCTGAAATTACAAAGACTTCCAAACTCCCCCCCAACCGGTCAGACTGGCATCCGTGGTGACAATCTCCCAGCACGGCGGCAGAAGGGTCCTGCCCACTAGAAGATTCCTCGAGCCCAGCCACCACGAAATGGACTGCCTGGCCAGAGGGGACAGAGCAAACTCCTGATCCAGGGACACAGGGTCCCGATCCCAAACTGAGAAGAGATGCATTTGAAGAGGCCTCATGTGAAACTGAGCAAAGGGAACCGCCTCGAAGCAGGACACCATCAGGCCCACTAACTGCATCCCCTGCCGAATGGAGGGATGATGACACAAAAGCAGAGCCTGTGCCTGCAACTAAAGGCCCTCCACTTTCTGCTGAGGGAGAAATACCTTGACCTGAGAGGTATCCAGAGTCATGCCCAGTAAGGACCTCGCCAAAGACGGAGACAGTGAAGACTTGGGATAGCTGATCACCCAGCCGAAGGACTCGAGAGTGGAGGTCACCACCTGAGTATCCTTCTCGGCCTGATGAAGAGACTGAGCAGCAATTAGAATGTCCTCCAGATAAGGGAGGATGCGAATGCCCCGGTTCCTCAGAAGTGCCATTACGCCCACCAGCACCTTGGCGAACACCCGAGGCGCCGAGGTGATACCAAACGGTAAGGCCACAAACTGGTAGTGCTGATCCTCCAGAGTGAACCTCAGAAATCTCTGATGACCTGGGAAGATTGGTACGTGAAGATAGGCCTCCTTGATGTCCACAGAAGAGGGTACTGACAGCAGAGCGTAGCGTCTCCATGCCAAAGTGCTTGAACCGGACAAACCTGTTGAGACCCTTCAAGTCCAGGATGGGCCTCAGAGAACCGTCCATTTTGGGAACCGTGAAAAGATTGGAGTAGTACCCCTGACCCTGTTCCTGGTAAGGTACCTGGCAGATGACTCCTGACTCCAACAGGCGTTGAACTGCTAGGCGCAAACCCTGAGCCTCCAGACGTGAGCAAAGAGCCGAAGCCGTCCCCCCACCTGGACGGGTGAGGGCGCCTCCTCATGCCTGAGGGGCCTTGGGAGGGGGCTTGGACTTGGATCCCTATGAAAGACACGGGATCTGCCACGGCCCCAAGAATCTCTGCGGCTACCCGAGAAGAGGGAGCCACGACCTCCTCTAGAAGCACGAAAGGAGGGGAAGGAAGCGGAGGGCCCCCGAAAGGGCTGTGGCTGCTTCTTACGCTGAGGTAACCTACCATCCTTGGTCAGAACATCCAGACGCTCACCAAAGAGACGAAGCCCTATGAAGGGAAGCCCGATGATAAACTTCTTAGCAGCAGTGTCAGCTGCCCACTGGCGCAACCAAACAGACCGGCGCATAGCCACCAAGAGGGCAGAAGCCCCACCACCCAGCCGGACGGCATCATCCATGGTAGTCAGCACAAATGCAACAAAATCAGAGCAAAGCAAGAGAGCCCTATAATCCTCCCTCCTCCTACCAGCCATGGCGCCATCCACGAGACGCTTGATCTTCTTCTGAAGGGCAATGGCCGTAATGGCTGCGGCACAAACAGGACTTAGGCCTGCCCCTACAAAGGTAAAAGCATGACAGGCCAGCTGATCCATACGGCGGTCCACGTCGTCACGCAGTGTAGTAGTGTCAGGGGACGGCATGACGGAAGTGTTAGACAGCCCTAGAACAGGAGCGTCCACCTCAGGGGGACACGACCAGCGCTTGACTAGGTCAGCAGAAAAGGGATACCTTCTGTCCAATCCCTTGGGCACCATGGGCAATCTGTTAGGACATTCCCACTCCTTGAGCACCATATTGGAGAAATGACCCTGCTCCGGGAACTCCAAGCGTTGCTTGTCAGGGTGAAAGAGCTCACCCTGCTTCCTCTTTGCCACCTTAGGGGGGGTGATGTGCAAAGTCTCAAAAATGTCCAACAACAGTCTATCGGTGTCAATAGGGAGCCCGGTATCCTCATCAGAGGCGGACCCAGGTCACTGTCGTACCCTTCTTGATGGTCCCCAGATGAGTCTGAATCATGGAAAAGCTCCCCCTCCTCTAGTGAGTCATGGCCGCCAAACACATGAAGGCCCACATCCTCCTCGGCAAAGAGGGAAGGCGCAGTGTCAAGATGCTGCTTCTGGCCAGAGGCCTTGCCCATCACAGGTCGGGCCAGCTGCCTTTCAATGCTGACCACACGTAGTGTCAGATCAGATTGGGACCCCCTGCTAGTATCCCCCTCACTGGGGGCTAAATGCAGGCGTGGAGGAGTAGGAGGTGCCGGAGGGAGCTTAGAACTGGGAAGAGAAACGCTCATCCCAGCCTGGTCCGCAATAATACCTTGGGCGCACGGCACACAAACCGTGCCACCACCACTCAAAGGGGATGCCCCGCACATGACACATAGCCGGGATTGCCCCGAAGGACATCCGAGCACGCTATCCCCAGAAGCCTCCATATGGTGATTGGAGCAATAGTCCAGAATAGGGTAAGGGCTAATAAAAAAGCCACCCGGGATGCCCCCCAAGGGATGCCCACAGAGAGGGCCAGGAGGGGAAAGGGGGAGGTACAGGACAGGGAGAAACCACAATACACTGTTATCCCGCCTGAAAGACATAAGCAAAAAGACACATAAGCATCCCGCAGTATATGCCCCAAGAAAAAAAAAATCCCATGAGGGAATCACGGACCAAATGGCACAGCGCTCGCAGCACACACAGGCGATCGCAGTACAGCCGGAAGAACCGCGGATGGGAGAGCAGACAAGCAGGTCACCGCCCGTCGCTACCCCCCGACACGAAGACCGTCGGGGAGAGGGGGAGCAGAGGAGAGGGCAGGCAGCGGCAGGGGCCGACTAAAATGGGGCCCCGAAGGGAGGGAGGGGGGCAGGAGACAACCCCACAGGGAAAAAGACAAAAAAGGAAAGACTGGCTAGGAACACGAGCACAACTCACCCCCTACACCATAGCGACAGCAGGGCTTCTTCATCCCGCAGCAGGCTCACCATAAAAGCCTATGGCCGGCTACCCTTCGTGGTACAGGGTCTGCGGCTTTGAGCAGTGCTCCCCGAACACCTGACCCTGGTGCTCCTCTATCATCATCCGTTCCGACAGCCGAGGCTGGGAGGCAAATAGGGTCCGGAAACGGGTGGTAATAGACTTGCAGGGCCGCAGGCTTGGTTGCCCCGCTCACCTGTGAAACATAGAGAGCCATCTTCTATCTTCGCAGTATGACTGCCGAGGAAACACTGGAGGTCTTTGGGTGATTACCGTTTTTATATGGGGCCGGGAGGAGCCACAAATCTTCTGCAGTCCACTGCGCCACCTTGTGGCGGAATACCCAGATGTAAGGACTTCATGAAACAGGCCGTGCTGTGCATTAGGAAAATCAATGAGATGGGATTTTAACTTTGAGTGGGTGCAGGAGTGCCAATAATGATTCAGTATTATGCATGCAGATGGGGTAAGTGAGTTTTGGGGAGTTTTTTTCTTCCAAATGTACAAGGCTGTTGCTCTAGTTTAAGGAGGCACATTGGTGTTTTGGTGAGTAAATGAGACGACACGTGCTTTTCCATGTTTTAAAAATAAAAAAATGAAAATTGTGGCCCACTTATGTATTCAGCCCCCAGTACTCTGATTCTCCTAAATAAATGTATGTAGGACCAACTTCAGAATTCACCTAGTTAGAAAATAGAGTCCAGTATGTAATGTATTCTCAGTATAATGACATCTGTTCTGTGAAGGCCTCAGAGCATTAATTAGAGAACTTTACTGAACAAAAAGCATCATGAAAAAAAATAGCCCAAGCCCTGAACATCTCACGGAGCACTGTTCAATATGTCATCCACAGATGGAAGGAGTATGGCACAACTGCAAACATGCCAAGGCGAGAAGTAGAGAACCAACCAGGGTCACTATAGAGGAAATGCTGAGATAAACCGCTTTAGGTGGGAGAATCTGTCTACAGGACAACTATTATATAAAGGCCTAATTATTAATCAGGTCTTTATACAACAGTGGCAAAAATATTTTGGATACAAGCCATAAGAAGGCCTGTTTGCAGTCTGCCTCAAGCTATGTAGGGGCACAGCAAACGTGGAGGTTGGTGCTCTGGTCAGATGAGACCAATGTTTCTTTGGCCTAAATGCCAAATTCTATGTGAGGAAGGAAGCTAATGCTGGCAGCATCATGCTATGGGGAAGTTTTTGTTCAGCAGGGACTGGGAAGCTTGTCATAGATGGGAAGATGAATGAAGCTAAATCAAATCACTGAAATCAAAGCATATTCATGTGTTACAATGGCCCAAGCAAAGTTCAGACCTAATTCTCATTGAGAATCTCTGACATGACTTGATCAGAAATGCTGTGAGTCAATCTGTTTGAGCTAAAGCTATTATGCAAAGAAGAATTCAGCCTCTAGATGTGCAAAGCTGGTAAATACATACCCCAACAAAACTGCAGCTAAAGGTTACAGCTACTCAGGAACGCTGAATACATATGCATGCCACGCTTTTCTGTTTTTTTATTTTTTTTTTACTCTGAAAAAGCATGTATGATTTTTATCACAAATACTTGCTACAGTTACTCTATGAGTTAACAACTTAATAATAATAATACAATGTGACGGTAAGTTTAAATTTCAGGCTGGTTTCAGACCAGCGCCATTACAGGGTGTTCACGCTTTATGGGAAAGTGCCCCGCAAACGCTGTGTTCAGCGTCTGGAGGGTGTTAGCGTTTGCGTTCTCCACTCGATGGAGTAGAATTGCAATCGCTGCAATACCAAAAGCGTGAACGCCCCACATCCAAACTGGTTTGAAACCAGCATCAAGGGGTATGAAAACGAACAAGGCACTGAATCAATTTTAGAAAGATGTGTTTTCCAAGAGGACTATGATTAGTTGAGAAACTGCACTCCTGTGACTGTAGCTAGGAACAGAGGAAGGATGAACACAGATACCATTGGTACATGTAAGAAACATATTCATCTACTGCTGAAGATCCCTCACAGATGAACAATTCTTGCATGGAGGTGAGATACAGACACATTTCCTAATTTACAAAGCTTAGATCTCCACACTAGGAGCCACAAAAATACAATTCTGTGAAATACTCACCTGTAGAATTGGTATTATACCTATACAGTACGTCCTGCTCCAGATATAATACTTACACTTGGGTTATCCTCCACCAGATGGCGCTGTGCACTGCAGACATGCAAAAACAGGCTCCTCCCGGCCCTTCATATACCCGAGGACCTCCCACAAATCCCCAGCATTGAAAAACAGTGAACCAGAAGCCGGGAGAATTCAACCACCAAAAACAACTGGTAAAGATAACAATGATAACAATCACCATACAGGGGATCCAGAATAATGCAAAAAAACAGGGTGGGGTGGAGCAGGACGTACTGTATACGTATAATACCAATTCTACAGGTGAGTATTTCACAGATAGTATACAGTACGTCCTGCTCCAGATATAATACTTACACTTGGGACATCCAATAGCAGTGTCCATAAAGTAGGGTGGGATCCCCAACAAAAAAGGCAACAGTTTAAAGCACTGTCACCTGCAATACCTTGCGGCCAAGAGCAGCATGAGCTGAGGCTATAACGTGAACCTTATAAAACTTTGAAAAGGTATGAATAGAAGACCAAGTAGCGGTCTAGCAAACTTGTTCAACAAAAGCCTGGTGCTGAAAAGCCCAAAAGGCACCAAAAGCACGAGTAGAATAAGAAGAGAAGCGAGTAAAAAGATTCTTCCCCTCAGTGGAATAGGCCTGAGTAACAGCCTGACAAGTCCAAACGCCAACAGTAGCCTTGGCAGAAGCCGAAAACCTTTCCTAGGACCAGAAGGAAACATTCCATCCAAGTAATGACCAGGCCCAAGGCCGCCTAACCCCCCCCCCCCCCGAGAACAGACGAGATCGGGCACATACAGGGTGGAGTTGGCCGTAGACCCAAAGGAGCATCAGTTCTCCTAAAGGGCACAGTGACTACCAAGGAAACACTTCCAACACCTGTTCAAGGAATGCAGAACCCAGGGGCGGAATGGGGCTAAAAAACACACTATATACACACCTTATTTTTGTTCCATAAGATGCACCCAGGGTTTAAAGGACTAAAATAAGAAAGAAAATATTCTGAACCAAATGGTGTGCTTAAATTCCCCCATTTAGTGCGCAGAATCACCCCATTACAATAAAGGCAGTGGGGGCATCCCTCAGTATAGCCAGTGGGGGCATCCCTCAGTACAGCCAGTGTGGGCATCCCTCAGTACAGCCAGTGGGGGCATCCCTCAGTACAGCCAGTGGGGGCATCCCTCAGTACAGCCAGTAGGGGCATCCCTCAGTACAGCCAGTAGGGGCATCCCTCAGTACAGCCAGTGGGGCATCCCTCAGTACAGCCAGTGGGGCATCCCTCAGTACAGCCAGAAGAGGCATCCCTCAGTACAGCCAGTAGGGGCATCCCTCAGTACATCCAGTGGGGCATCCCTCAGTACAGCCAGTGGGGCATCCCTCGGTACAGCCAGTGGGGCATCCCTCAGTACAGCCAGTAGGGGCATCCCTCAGTACAGCCAGTGGGGCATCCCTCAGTACAGCCAGTAGGGGCATCCCTCAGTACAGCCAGTAGGGGCATCCCTCAGTACAGCCAGTAGGGGCATCCCTCAGTACAGCCAGTAGGGGCATCCCTCAGTACAGCCAGTAGGGGCATCCCTCAGTACAGCCAGTGGGGCATCCCTCAGTACAGCCAGTAGGGGCATCCCTCAGTACAGCCAGTAGGGGCATCCCTCAGTACAGCCAGTAGGGGCATCCCTCAGTACAGCCAGTAGGGGCATCCCTCAGTACAGCCAGTAGGGGCATCCCTCAGTACAGCCAGTAGGGGCATCCCTCAGTACAGGCAATGAGCAGCATCCTGGAGCGATCGTGATCATCCTGCAGTAGCGCTAGTATGAAACCAGCCTCACCCTCCATTTTACTGTGACTTGTGATTTGATGCGGTGCATTTCCTGTCCCCCAGCGGCGTGGGCACCCGGAGTGGAAGGCGATGGCAGCAGGACTGGCAGAGGATGAGGCAGCAGCAGTGAACCAGCAACGCCACCGCCGCTTTCACACACACACACACACACACACACACAATAACACACATACATGCTTACCGGCACTTCCCGGCTGTTGCGCGCCGGTCGGTGGGCGTGCCCCATATGGCCGGCAGCCACCAACCAGCGCGCAACAGCCGGGAAGTGCCGGTAAGCATGTATGTGTGTTATTGTGTGTGTGTGTGTGTGAGAGCGGTGGCGCCGGCAGGAACCGCAGGGCTGGGCAGGCCAGCCGGGTGGCCGGCTGCTCCCCCAGCCTCCAGCATCTTTTCCATGGGGTCGCGGCCCTCCCTGGCACCGGCCTACCGGGATTTTGCCCGGTATGACCTATGGCCAGCCCGCCCCTGGCAGAACCCTTTCCTCAGCGTTGCTAGGAATAGAAGGCACAGAAGGAAGAACAATATCTTGAATAAATGAACATAAGACACCACCTTAGGCAGAAAGTCCGGCTTAAAGCGGAACACCACCTTATTCGGGTGTATCTTAAAGAACGGGGGCTAGACAGACAGAGCCGCCTGCTCAGACACACGTCTGGCTGAAATAACAGCCACCAGAAGGACAACTTTGAGGGTAAGAACAGCCAGACAGCATCCTGACAAGGTCCAAAGGGAACACCCCGCAAGGCAGACAGAATCAAATTCAAAACCCATCAGGAACCATAGGATTACGCGGGGGACGCACATGAGTAACCCCCTGAAAGAAGTCTTAACCAAGGAAACTGAGCAAAAAACTTCTGCAGGAAGGCGGACAGAGCAGAACCTGACCCTTCAGAGTACTGAGTTGGAGAATTCCAACTCCAACCCATGCTGTAATAACTCTAGAACCCTGGGAACAGAGAACGCCCGACAGGGAAGAGACCGAGACTCACACCAATCAATATGGGTACGCCATACCCTATAATAGATGGAAGAAGAAGAAGAAGAGGCTTGCTCCTAGACTTCCCATAGTCTCAATCACCGAGACAGATAAGCCTGTCTCCATCAAGATGGATGTTTCAGCAGTCAGGCCATCTAGGCCAGAGTCTGTAGATCGGGGTGACGTAAAGGGGCCCCGAGTGAGCAGAGCTGGCACTCCTGGCAGAACGTACAGATCTACTGACCTCAGTACCACGTCTGCGAACCACACTCCACTAGGCCACCTGGGGGCCACCAGAATCACTGGTCCCCTCATCCAGAGCAATTTTGCGCAGAACCCTGCCTAGCAGGGGGAATGGAGAAAGACATACAGAACAGAATGTCCTGCCATAACATTACTAAATCATCATGACCACGGCCAGAGAATCCTGGGACAGGGAAACAAGGGCCGGGAGCTTGTGATAGTGACGGGGCACACACAGATCCACACTGGTTGGACCTCAAAGTGACACAAGGATTAGCACATCCTGTCGCAGAGGGACCTCAACCAGAGCGAATACCACTGATATGCAGGGAACATTGTCCACCACCCAGATCAGGATCAGAGACACTTCCCGGAGGACCCTCCTGCTCCGGGTCCCTCCCTGAATATGTAATGTAGGGCAAGGCAATCAGATAGGCCTAGCTCCCCCGAACAAGGCAGGCCCTGAAGAGGAGTAGGCAAGCGAGTTAGAACTAACTTGAACGCTCATAGATTCAAACATTGATAAGTGTATAGGCCTCCTAAGGGCCCCACCTCCCCTGGAACCGTAGGGACTTCCAGAAGAAGACCCCCCTCAACCTGATAGATTGGCATCCATGGTGACCGTCTCCCAGGAAAGGGCAAGAAGGGACTGCCCCCAGACAGGTTCCTTGAGTTCATCCACTACAAGAGGTACCTCCTCACCAGGGAGGAAGGCACATATACCCAGCTCCAGGGACGCTGGGTCCTTGTCCCTTAGGACAAATAGGAGAAGTTGCAGAAGGCCCCAGGGGGGACTGAGCATAAGGGGCCTCTTCGGAGTACGCCACCAACGGGCCCACCAGCTGCATCCCCTGCCTGGTGGAGGGATGGGGACAGCTATGAGGGACTGAGCCCATACACCCAGATTGTCCACTTTATTGCTGAGGAAGGAAGATCCTTGCTTGAACTGTATAAAATTCATTCATAGGAATGGAGTTACCAATGAAGGGGACAATAAGGACTTGGGGTGTTTGATCACCCCTCCAAATGACTCCCAAATGGACACCCTCCAGCCGAGTATCCAACGTAGCCAGATGTAGAGACTGGGAAGTGATGAGGACGTCCAGGTAGGTCATCCATCGGAACGCCCCTCGGTCTCATTAGAGACCACACCCCCGTCAGCACCTTGGTGAGCACTCTGGGAGCTGAAGAGAGGCCAGATGACACAATTATCAGTGTTGGTCAACCAACGCAAATCTGAAGAACCTCGGTGTCCAGAAGACACAGGGAAGTAAAAATAAGCAGCATTGAGCTCCACAGACGGCAAGAAGCCCCTGACGCGCAAGAAGCTGATGGCCGAGCACAGTGTTTCCATTGCAGAAACCGCCTGTAATTGACGAATTGCTGAAAATCCGTGAGTCCAGATTGCGCCAGACTGACCCATCCTTTTTTGGGGAACTGTGGAAAGGTTGGTGTAGCTGCCCCTGCCTCTGCCTATTAAGGGCAATCTGCAAGAGACCCCCAGACCCCGCAGGCCTTGCATGGCCTGCACCAGCACCTGAACAGAGGCAGGGACCAGGAGCACCCGGGACCCAATAATCTTGGGGGAGGCCGCACAGCAAACTATCTAGTAGCCGGAGGGCACTACCTCCTGAATCCACCAGTCTGAGGCGTGATACCTCCTGGCATGAGCAAGGTGCCGCAGCCGTCCCCTCGCCCAGCCGGGCTAGGGTGCCCCATCATGCTTTAGGGGGATTTTGGTGGAAGATTTAGGCTTAGCCCCGCCAGAGGGGCCAGGGTGTTGTCTGCCGCTCATGGGGCAGGAGTCTGCACGAGCCCCCAGGAAGGACACCCCTGGTTCTTGTTTTACACTATGGTAGGGAGGGGTTACCCTGCCTCGAGGGGCCACGACGGCCGCCTACGTTGGGGTGATTTGCCCTTTTTTTTACCAAACAGGTCCAGACGGGCCCCAAACAGGCGTTGCCCTCTAAAGGGAAGCCCAGTAAGAGTCTTCTTAGCAGCATCGTCAGCACCCCACTGTCGCAGCCAAACCAAGCGACGTATAGCCACCACAAGGGCAGAAGTCCTTGCACATATTCTAATGGTGTCCAGTGCTAATAGGATAAATTTTACAAATACATCACAACTGGAGAGCGCATTAAACACATCCCAGGGGAGATCCTCGGGGTGATGATCAAGCATCTTTCTGATGAGGGTTCTAGCGGCCACCGCAGTAATGACCGCGGCACAGACCGGGCACAGCGCCGTCCCTGCACAAGAAAAGGCAGGGGAAGCCACAGATCAATGTGCCGGTCCTCAGCATCCTGAAGGGTACTATAAGCAGGGGCTGTAATAAAGGGGGGGGGTTAGGAACCCCTACGATCGGCGCATCCACCACGGGGGGTGATGACTAACATTTGACCACCTCAGGGGGGAAAGGGTATTTCCTATCCCAGTCCCCTGGGACCCCTGGAATTTACTGGGGAAATCCCATTCCTTGAGTACAAGAGCATGGAAACAAGCCTGCTCTAGAAATTCCAAGCGCGCTGTCACTGTATGGAAACGCTCCCCTCTCGGCTTGGAGGCCTCACCAGGGAGAGAGATAGACAAGACCTTAAAGACCTTAATCAACAATCTCACACTGGCCCCAGTATTCAGGGCCAGAATCGCCATGACTCCTCGGCCTCTCATCAGATGAGCCTGAGTCAGAGACCAGCTCTCCTTCATCAGAAGGGGTATAGGCACGCAGAGTAGTGAACTCCTCAGTTCCCATAGGACAAACAGAAAACAGGAGGCATCAAGGGCCACTTCTTACCCTCTAAGGTTGCCCCTTGACAACCTCGCAATAATCTGATCAGCCGTAGGCAGTCTGGAAGACACAGCAGGCTGCAAATCCCCACTTGTATGCGACTCAGCAGGAGTGAGATTTAAGCATGGGGAAATAGGTGTATTGAAACGAGGTGCAGCCACTGGCAAGCCTGATTGCAGGGCCAGTGCTTGCTCGGCACATGGTGCACAGACCCGTGCCCTGTCAGCATCAGCATGGGGTTGACCACACGCTATACACAGCCGGTCTTGTCCCAGAGGGACCCCGGTGATATAATTCTGAAATGCCTCCATATGGTGATTATCTAGGCACAATATGCCAGCAGGGATTTACGCAATAGGCAACCCTGGATGCCCAAAGACCCGCTAGGAAGGTGGGAGAATGTTACAAGGCCCGCTATAATTTAACCCAGGCCGGGGAAGCCACTGTATTCAGCCGTCTGAAAGACATAATGGGAATAAAGGGTGGCGCCAAGCGAACCTCGAAGGGCGGGCCAGAGCGGGCCGTGACGCGGAGCGCGCCAAACCAGGTCCCCGCCCCCCCGAAGAGTGCGAAGCTCTAAGACAGTAGTCAATATTGTCAAGAGAAGCAAAGTATATGACACACATAGAATAGATGATTTTGCCAATGGAGACGCCGCAGTGTTTGGGGCGCCGCCGCCGCCCGGCGCAGCACATCCAATAAAGGAAAGAGACGAGCGCGGCGGCGGCAGATACACAATAAAAAGGCAAACAGCGCGGCTCTGACACCAAGTTACAAGTCAAGGACAATACTAAGGCCATAATCGTGTAATCACAGTACACTTGAGACCGCCACACACAACCTCCCCCCTTTCTTTCCCCCCGAGCTACGGGGGTGGGGGGGGCGAGGGAGAATGGCGACCCTCTAGATAGGGCCCACCGCTACACGGGGCACAGGGCAATAATGCGGGAGGGGCATCCACTAGAGGCTCACCATCAGCCTAAACCGCCTACCCTTTGGTGGGGGACTGCGGTGAAGCATGGCTCCGTTAAGTACGCATGGTGCTGCCTACCTTCACCCGACCAGCGCAGCCCAGGCTGGGAGGCACATCACATCAAGGACGGGTGGGAATAGTCCAACAGGGCCGCAGGCTGTAATAACCCTGCTCACCTGCGAGAGAGTGATACTTCATGTCTTCGCAGTCAGCACTGCAGAGAAATCTGGGGATTTGTGGGAGGTCCTTGGGTATATGAAGGGCAGGGAGGAGCCTGTTTTTGCATGTCTGCAGTGCACAGCGCCATCTGGCGGAGGATAACCCAAGTGTAAGTATTATATCTGGAGCAGGACGTACTGTATGCTTAGAATATAAATATTTGTGCGTAGTTGAGGATTTAGTACAAATAAACAGTGCAATCAGGCAGCTGTGCAGATAAATCAGGCCAATGAGTCAGGCAGGGGTGCAGGACAACTAGGAGAGGATCAGCCTGCAATACAGATTACCTGGGTAAGGCTGCTGTACAGGTAATTTTAATATTTGGTCAGCCTGCAGAACAGGTATAGTGGACAGAGGGCCAGGCTTCAGTACACAAAACAGACATTGGGTAAGATGGCTGTAAAAGGAGCCTGCAGGTCAGGTCATGATACAGATAAACTAAACAGTAGTCAATCTATGGTAAAGATACATAGGTCAGATTCCGGTCAGATGGCCAGTGGGAAACTTCTCCAGTACAGATAATCTACACGGTGGATCAGGCTATGGCACAGACACATTACACAGTGGGTCAGGTTCCAGTACAGATAAATTAGACAGCGGGTCAAGATAAAGTACAGTGGGCCAAGTGGGTCAGTGGGTCAAGTTGAGGCATAGATAATTTGTCAAAGTGGGTCATGCGGGTGTAGAGATAAACCACGCAGGTTGATATCTCCATAAATCGCGAGTGTTAAAGTGGACCAAAACCCAGCACGATCGGCCCAGGAATCTATAAGATTCCCTCACCCCAGGCATCCAAAATCGGGATGCCTCGCTGTGTGAAACCCCCCAGGTCGCCCCATTCACTTACCTTGCTTCCCGGTCCAACGGCGTGTTCCTGCGCCAGGCATATGTGAATGGTCGGCATGGACATGCTCCCTGTTAGAGGGAAGTAGAGGATGCAGCCACCAGCACGCTCAGAGCCGCTGGCCTTAGACAAAGGCTTAGACGACGTGATGCCAGCGCGTCCGAGCACGATGATGGACGAGCGGTCGCGCATGTGCCATAGGACCGGGAAGAGGTGAGTTGCGCTTGGCGATCAGGGGGGTTTCAGACAGCGGGGCACCCCCTAACGGGATGCCCAGGGGAAAGGACCAAAATCCAGGATAGTCAAAATCCTGGGTTTTGGTCTACTTTAAGCTGTGGTCAGTATTAGACAGGCCTGGCAGGGTACTGGGGAATCCCCCGGTAAGCTTCTAAACCATGATTGGGCCCCTGCACTGCGGCCTTGGAGTTTTTTTACTCCATTTGGTCATTGGTGGTTACGTTGTTGTGCTATAAATATTAGAAAATAATTGGTGATTCAGCAGGGGTTCAGGTGTTCTTCAGCTTCAGCTTATTAAGTATGCAGCAGTACTCGAGTCTGGGGGGGGGGGTGTTGCATTAAAAGAGTAATAAAGGGACATGTTAACATGTTGCTGGCAAGGATTGCGGGGGGAGAGCTGTAACAGACCATTTTCTCAAGGCAAGCATAAAGAAAACAGCCATCATGTGCATAGTACTCCAGTTAAATATATCCCCCCAACCAATAGGAAAAGCCCTGCTTCCCGCTGATATATCACAAGTAGTATACAACTCAGGCATAAATTGTGCACTTGGTTTGCTCAGGATGACCCTCAGATTGGCCAGAAAGGTTGCAGATCATGCCAAGCAACGAGCAGCGCTACTTCCGGAGTCCAAGCAGGGCCACCAATAACACACATCAGCTGGGTTAGATCTGCTCTACAATGGGGGACATGTCCAAGCAGCACCAAATGTCCCTACTTTCGGACATGCTGCAGGGGCTCACCCCAAAATAAGGGACCTTCACTGCAGGCATGGTGCCTGTGCTCAATTACATAAATGCAACAATGCGAGTGACCTCATGTAGCAAAGCTTATAATAAAGCATATCGATTATAGCTAACCATAAAGAGATACAGGGGTGGAGGCAAGAAACAAGTCGAGCATAAAGGAGATGGAGATATAATGTGGACCAATTATTATCATGGACACCATTTACAGAGGAAATAAATACTTTTAAAGTCGGCAAATCAATCATGTGCAATCATCAAGACCCAGATACAAAAAATGGAATACAGTAAGAAAAAGAGAACAAAAGAAGAAAAGAAACAAAAAGGAGGGAAACACAGAAAATAAGAGCTGAGAGGGGAAAAATCTTCCCCACAATAAAAGGATGAAGGGGAGAAGAGGAGTCAGATAAGAAATGAAGGGTTTTGTACCATTTAAAAAGCAGTCCATGGTTTGGGGTTAATGAGTGAATTGAGTGTATAGACTAATACCCTCCCTTCCAGAAGTTTTCTTTCTGAACACAATACATGTTTTCTCCAAAAGCCACAAAGTCGGCGTTATGTTTTTAATATTCTAGGTAGAGGCATAAAAAAAAACCTGCACCATTTTTTGGACTAGTCAGTTACAGTATACAAAAAAAGTTCAAATGATTTTGGAGTAGATGCCACAATGATAAAGGGAATGGCTGCCAAAATCAGAGTGTAGAAGTTTACCAGATGTCAGCATATGTTTTTAATACATATTTTGCAACATAAAACTCTTTATGCTAAAATGCACAAAGCGTACAAACAAAATAAAACATATTCTCCCCTAACAGTGCCAAAGCATACAAAGCAATATGGCTCCTTGTGGGTATTTATGCGAAGAATGATAACAGTATAATAACACATATTAGACCCATACATTTAACCCAATAAAGGTCCTAATGAAAGTGAACAGGGGCAGCTCTAGACATACAGTGCGGTGTGGGGTCCTGCCACAGAGGGTGAGGGGCAGTAAGTAGCAGCAGTCTTCTCGACCAAACATACAATCTTTTATCATAAGGGCAAAAGTCGTGCAAAACGGGGGTTAGTACAATATGTTTTTACATGGTAAGATTGTGTGTATCAAAGAGAACCCTTATTTTCTCTACATAGTTTGTGAAAAAAATAAATACCCCTCTTTGGGATTTGCAATTTTCAGCACATAAATCATTGCCACATCAAACATCAAGAAAAAAAGAACAGAAGCAATAAAATATGTACCAATACTTGAACGATGGTTGTTTGAAATCTCTCTGCATAAGAGCTTTTTTTTTTTACAGAAAAAGGCAGGGTTATGCTAATTATTTAGTGAAGTTTAAACTGGACCAACAGCCTTTTACATTTGGGAACAAAATCCCCAAAACTCACTTGCATTATCCGCATGCATGAAACTGAATCATTGTCAGCACTTACATTTGTACCCACTGAAAGCTGAAGAGCTGCCTCACAGATTTTCACCTGTTATCGCCCATTTTAGAGCTTCCTTTCCCATCACCACAGCCAGGCTGATGCCTTTAATGGACATAAGCCCACAATGCACAGCAGCAGGAAACTTCCTCACTACAGGCAGCCTGCACCTCCATGAGATGCCATTTTGTTTTTAAAATGAACTACAGCAGGAGTTACAAAAAGGTAAATTAATTTTCATGTGCAGCAATCTGAATTTTACCGTGGAAGGATGCAGATGGGCACTGTTTCTTCTAATAGTATTGGTCTGGTTTAACTAGAAAAAAGGACTAACCAACTAAAGATGAGGTATATTATTTCTCCAGTGATGTAAGAATGTCTTAAGAATGTGCAAATAATAGCCCACTGGGCGACTTTCTGTAATTTCTGCATATGGTAGTTATTCCCAATTATTTTTTATATCTTTACCTAATTGGAATGATTGTGAACTTTAGGAATTGCAGGAACAGGCAGGTAAAAGTAAAAAAGCTAATTAAAGCGGACCTTCACCCTGAATAAGAGCTTATCTTATATGTTTCCCACACCTTGTACATACAGATTGCACACATTAAAAACCATCCTACCTGCATCTACTGCATGTTATGGGCCTTTAAACATCCAAGATGGCGGCTCATGGAGCATCAGACAGGAAGTGTCTTCTGACTGTGCTGCTCTGCATTTTGGGATTGCTGTCCTTTCCCCGACCCCAGCTCTGGTCTGTCTGTGCAAAGCACAGCTATAACCCCCCCGCCCCTCCTCTCCTCTATGCGTGATGCTTCAAGATGGTGATGAGTCAAGATGGTGGCACCCCTATCCTATAGTCCTGAACAGAGTTGCAGCCTAGTGGAGGAAAGAATAATAAGTGACTAAAAACTTGAAATATATTAATTGTAGATGCCGGGGAATAGTTTTTTAATGGTTTGGGCTTTTCATTAAATCATGCTGAAGGTCCGGTTTAAGAATCAGGTTTTACAGCACAACCAAATACACACCTTGCAAGTGAACCTTGCTTCAACAAACAATTGGCAAGACCCCCCAGTCAGTGCTTTGATTGTTTTCCGATTTATGAAGATCACTCAAAGGCATTATTTCCTTAACATGTAAAAATGACAGGAAACCAAACAAAAGAAAAACCTGCACCAGCTGCAAAAGAATCTATGTGTGCTCAAAAGAGGAAAGGTGTGCAACTGCACCCTGCTAATATAAGCAAAAAGAAAGGGAACCCCACTATTCCCCAAAATGTATCCTCAGGAAAGGCACCACTACTATGATAATTAATAATAGTTTATTTTATTTATCAAAAAAGATGTTTACTATACACATATAAAGACACATTTTAAAACCTTATTTTAAAAAACATATTCACATTATCTTGGAGGAAAGAATAATGTGTATATGTTTTTTAAAATAAGGTTTTAAAATGTGTGTCTTTATATGTGTATAGTAAACATCTTTTTTGATAAATAAAATAAACTATTATTAATTATCATAGTAGTGGTGCCTTTCCTGAGGATACATTTTGGGGAATAGTGGGGTTCCCTTTCTTTTTGCATGTAAAAATGACAGACATTAACACTAATGGTATAAAATAGAATACGCAAGTTCCTTCAGAACATTTCATTTTTGTAGCGGCTCTATACCTCTTCAAGTACATGTACACTCCTGAAATGTTGTTAAAGTCCAATTTCAGGCAAAAGATAAAAAAAGCTTTACTCTCCTTTTCTCCCACGCAGCCCATCACTCCTAAGCCACAACTGCAGCTCTCACCTGATCGCTCGGTCCAGCGCTTGGTCGAGTTCATGTATCTCTGCTTCTCTCTGACGTGGAGACATCCCTGCCTCATCACTGTGAACTTGTACGCCCCATTTCCATTCACTGCAATGGAAAGGGTCTGCGAATGCCATTTTCCACTGCGTGATTAGATGCAAGCTCACAGGGACTAATGGCGGGGGGGGGGGGGCATCGCTGCATAAGCGAAACAAGAGACACACAGCTGTAATGGCGGCTTAGGAGCAATGGCCTGCGTGGGTGAAAAGTTGAGTATAGCTTTTGTTTTTTATCTTTTGCCTGAAATGGACCTTAAGCCTAGTGTCGTACTTGTCAAGACAAATTCCTGTAATATGTTTAGCAATCAATAAACTCTAACAATTCCTATTCCGGTGCTACTATCATATCCCCTGACCATAATGTCCCGATCATAGGGGTGTCTATAGAAATTACAAAACACTAAGCAACCAGAGATTGGGACTGACAACTGACCTCAGCCCAAAAATAAGACCATCAGAAAGCATAGGTTTAAGTACAGGTGGGCTATAAAATCAGTAATCATCCTAAAACATAAAAGGTTGACAGCTAGGTGAGACCACAAGGTCCACGTAGTCTGCCCTTATGTGTATGACTCCTCCACCATCATACCATTATCAGGACCAGATTGTTACTTGACATGTAGCAATGCACTTCATACACATGCAGACCAATTCCAATTATCAGCTCACATCAGTCTGGCTCTAAAACGCCAATAAATTGTACTTGCTGTTTTCTTAATATATTTTGTTTGGGGCAGTTAAGGCCTAGAGGTAAGAGAAGAAGGCTTGTGGCCGGAAGCTAACAGGTTCAATTCCCAGCCATGGGACATGACTGAAGTGCCCTTGAGCAAGGCACCTAACCCCCAATTGCTCCCTGGGCGCCGAGTTTAGGGCGGGCTCACCGGGTTTTATCCACTTGTGTGTAATCACTAATATAGTGTTTATTCATAGGTGTGTTTATGGAATGTGTTGTTCACAAGTGCAGGGATGAGGAAAATGCAGAGGAAGAATTCCATGTGGCCATTATTTGCACTATTATTATTTATCTTTTTTTTTGTATTTGGGCAGATTGTTGGTATTTAGAATGTACTCCATTTATATGCAGACTGATTAAAATTTTCAGCTCACATCAATCTCAATTGAAACTCCAAACAATTGCACTTGCTGCATTCTTAATATGCTTTTTGTGTATTTGGGCGCACAAAAAATTAAATAGAAAAAAACGCCATAGTGCAGTATGTCTTTAAAAACAAAACATTCTTGCTCAATACAAAAGCACTGAAAATGCCAGTCTAGCGGAAGATTAGCAAAACCACGCCAAACCCAATCTTCCACAGATAAATCACTGCTCACTACTTATCTCGCCGGGCGGCAGAGGAGAGAGAGCCGGCGGGCAACACAGTTTACTATGCAGGCGTCAACTGTGCAACGTGACCAGTGGCGTGCTTAACCATCACGCTTACCATGGAAATGCAGGCAGGGTCGAATCAGTGGTAACTTTTTGTTTCAAAAAAATAAATAACGGTAATAGGTTGGCAGGCTGCAGTGCAGAGTGTGCAGCGGATAGGAAGCTACTGTACAATTACATGAGCAATCTGCTGCAGAGTCAGTGCGCTCATTTACATTGTTATGCAAGGTGCCGTGACATCACAACAATGGGGTTTCACACAGTGTGGCATCCTAGCTTGGGATGCCACAGGGAGCAGCAGCATATTCCTGAACAATTGCCTATGCCATGGATGGACAATACCAGGATGTCTCTCTGTGTGAAACCCCCTGGCTTTGCTTGCGCTCCCACAGTGCATGAGCAGGCCATGGACACATCCCTGACAAGGTGTATTACTATAGAATTTGGCTATACAAAATTCGTCTTTGATCGGGGCCCCCAGACACAAATTTGCATGGACGTGACGTCTGATCTATGAAGCAGGAATGATCCTCAAAGCTGGAAGATTGATACCCGCCTGAGATCTCCGTTACAGTAAACAGAGCTGCCCGCTGTCTCTCTCTTGGTTCCCGTGTTGCAGCGCGCACAGCACACTAAAGGTAGAGCGAACTAACACAAACCAGCGAACACTGTAGAGTAAAACATATGTAGAGAAAAAAAGTCCTTGAAGAGAGAAGTAAATGGCTTACCTTCCAGTAAGTCCCTTGCCAGACCAGGTTCAGCCCCTGTAGACCGAACAAAGTCTGACAGGACTGAGTCCATATCCAGAGTCATGTGATCATGTAGTGAGGCTGCTCGCCCAACAGGAGCAGCAGCAGGAACAGAACAATGTTATTAAAAGTTCTCCATCTGAAACAAAAAGAAAGACTTCATCTCAGTCCAGGTGAACATTTTAATAAATGCACTACTCTTACTAATGCATACACACAAGTGAAAGAAAATCTATATTCATTCAGGTTAGTATGCTTTTATTTAGAAACAAAGCACCACGAGTATTGTATTGAGTGCAGTTTGTAAACTTAAGGAAAAAATAGAGCATATACTGTTCTTGCTACAACTGGTATTCTATAATAATCTGCGATCACTAAAACCTGTCTAATAATACGTTTAACCCTTTTACTAGTTATGTATGAAGCGGTTATCTTTTCAGACAGATGATTCTGAGCATTTTTTCCTCTAAGGGTGTTAGGCCGGTTTAATGTTTAAAGGCCAGCTCCAAATACATTTGTTTTAAGTTCAGTGGTGAGAGTTTATTATCCATTCAGAGCCAGGGAAGAATTCGCATTCTTTTTTAGGAGAGAAAATTGCCATTGAATGTAATTGTCCACCTTGGGTGCGGATTCCGAGCGAGTTGAACATTTACAGTCTGTAGATAAAGTCTTTTTAGTTTTTTTCAGTTTTCTCTCCTAAAAAAGGGGTGAGAATTCTCACCTGGCTCTAAATCGACCCCATTCTGACTGCACCCCATGGCATCTTTCACGGTTTTTCAGCTAGATAACAGTTTGCTTGGCCACTGAGGGTAGTGGGGATTATTAATTAAACTTAGCACTGATGTTTGTGCTAAAACCTAGGTATAGTGGACCAAAACAATGCATAAAACATGTTTCAACAATATCTATACTTCGCACATTTGAGTGACTGAATGTCAATAAATTAGAGGTTGCATATGAAGCTTAGCATTTTGGCAGCTAAATGTAATATATTTATAGAGAGCTTTATACATAAAATCTTGAAGAGCACTGGCGGAGCGTACTTGCACTTCAGAGAGTTATGAAGCCCATTAAAGAGGACGTTAAAATATCCCACAGTGTTGGTTGAAAGCTGTCAGTTGCCTTGGTAAACAAATTCTACCAACAGCTTCTCTCTAAGTGACATATTGCTGGTATGAATATCAAATTCAATGGCCTTACTTAAAATATAAGTGCAAAAATGTAAAAAAGAATTATTAAGAAATCCCAATGTTCATCAAAAGCACTTGTTTAAAGGCAGAGACAAAACAAAGGACTAAACATTGGGAACATGCCACACAAAAATTCATAAACAAATGCAATCCAAACAGTGTATTATGTTATCAATGGAAGAGAAAATCAAGGCTGGCTGCCAAGAAAATGCTAAGTGTCTAAGTGAAAAAAAAGACATTTTAACATGAAATGATCTGAAAGGAGTCTTGGGAAGTCTGAATTCCCATTGCTGAATAGCCGCTCTCTCTTAGAAGAGAAAATACACAGCGTGCCAAGGGTTAGTGCTTACCGTGGGCTGCCTGTACCATGCTGCTTCGACTCAGAAGAGCAACAAATGCTGCGCTGTGTGACAATGACTCATTGACAACTAAGAGAAAAAAGATGAAGGGACTGCAGATATAGATGCTCATATGCAAATACACACTTGTTTTTCAGCAGTACTCGGAAATTGTGATTCTCAACAGCTCTATTTAACGTATTAGCAGTCAAGCTTCATTGCATTCAAAGGGGGTTTAATTACGAGGAAAGTGTTGTCCACAGTTGCGGTGAACACGGTGCTTACAGGAAGGAGAGGAAACAAAGGATTTGTCATTTTTTACGATAATCTGACTTTTGGTGCCAGCTAAGTACATCTCCATATGATCTTAAGGAGAAGAAATTGAGAATACACCCATTAGTTCATTAAGAATTTTCACAGAGACATTGAAGGTGATATTTGGCAAAAATACAATTCTGTGATTACTCACCTGTAGAATTGATATTATGAGTATACAGTATGTCCTGCTCCAGATAGATTACTTACACGTGGTATTACTCCGCCAGATGGCGCTGGACTGCAGTGACATCGAAAACAGGCTCCTTCCAGCCCCTCAAATACCCAGGGACATCCCACAATTCCCCAGCATTGGAAAGCAGTTAACGAGAAGCCGGGAGAATTAAACAACCCAAACTATCAACTATAACAATGATAACAATCACCATACAGGGGATCCAAGATAATGCAAAACCAAGGGTGGGGTGGAGCAGGACGTACTGTATACTCATAATATCAATTCTACAGGTGAGTAATCACAGAATTGTATTATTCTTAGTATACAATACGTCCTGCTCCAGATAGATTACTTACACGTGGGACATCCAATAGCAGTGTCCATAAAGTAGGGTGGGAACAGCATCAGCTGAGGCCCTAACATCATCCTTGTAAAACTTGAAAAGGTATGAACAGGGGGGCGTGGCCGACGCATGGCGGAGTGAGGACGCTCAATAGCGGGGCTCCGACAACCAACGGCGTTTTCAGTAGATCACAGACGAAAAAGTAGCAGCTCAGCAATCCTCCATGAGAGGCAACAAAAGAAATAAGTCGGCGAGAGGTGGAGGCGGCCGATCGGAGGGCGGCATCAGCCGATTTCTGGTCCCGGAGGACATTTCCAGCAGAGCGTCGGGGACCAAGATGGCGCAGGCTGAGGGAGGATCATGCCTCCCTCAGCGCGAAACAAGAGAGCGGCGGCAGCAGGAGGCGGCGATCAGCCGGCCTGAAGACATGCGGGCGGGAGCGGAGGTAGAGGGGAGCGGCGTCTCACCGCGTCACACAGCCCCAGTTGAGGAGGGGAGAGAGGGGGGAGAGAGCCGGGCGGACACGCAGCCAGAGCCCCAGCCATCACGAGGAGCAGCGGTGTGCTCAGCGAGAGAACACACCTCGCATACCAGCCCTGCGCAGAGTCAATTGCAGCACCAAAGTGAATCACCAGCACACATAATAAAGGTGTCTCCCACAACAGGGGCAGGGAGGGAGGGTGAGGTGCCACCACACCCAGCTATACCCCACAAATTAGCTGCCATAGCAACACCTCTGCACCCATTTGCGGCCAGTGCCCCGGGTGGATCCCCTCCCCTCACAGATGCCCTTCAATCAATGCGGGATGCCCCCAAAGAGATCAGCGGTCATGAGCGGTCGACAGGCAAATTGGCTGACACAGCAGGTCATATATACCCTCCTGCAGCCGGCGCCCCTGGCAGCCCCCCCCTCCTCAGATACTTCTCAGGTATCACGGGATGCCCCCAAAAAGACCGGTCATTGCAGATGGTCGCCGATATACAGCCCGGTCCTGCCTCCCAGTAACACGTCACCAGCGTCCTGGTCTTCTGGCCCGGAGGATGACCCGCAGGAGAGGTTTAGCCCGCAGGAGAAGATCTGGGAAGCGATGGATCCGGGAGAGGGGCCCTCTGAGTCATCTGGAGGCCAGCGCCAAACAGCCTTCCGGCTGAGCCAAACATCTTGGGACACTCCCACAGAGCTAGATCCCAGTCTCAAGCTTCTCCTTCAGTTCCTTCCCACTAAAGCAGACCTAAAAGAGGATTTGGAGGCAGTGGCACTGAGAATAGAAAGGGCTGTAAGGAAAGAATTGGAGGATCTCCAGCAGCAAACATCAGCGTTAGATACCAGAGTAGCCTCCCTGGAAAGTACTAGTGCGACCCATGAAGATAGAATTTCCGAGTTAGAGCGGGCATCCCATAGCCAGAAACAGCAGCTCACAGATGTTATATTGCAGTCAGACGATTTGGAGAACCGGAACCGGCGTAATAACCTGAAATTGAGGGGTATCCCGGAATCACTACCCTCAAACCAACTGAGGGCTGCTGCATCAGACATATTCAACTCATTGCTGGGGAACCCTAGAGACTCGGAAATAGTTATTGATCGGATACATAGGGTCCAGCTGCCGAAATTGATGCTCCGCGAGATGTTCTATGCCGCATCCACTTCTTTACAATCAAAGAGGACATTTTACGCAAATCCTGGGAGCAACGGCGGGTGGAGTGGAAGGGCCACAGAATACAAATCCTTCCAGATCTCTCACGGCATACACTTCGCATGAGGAGAATTATGCGCCCCCTCCTGGATAAGCCTCGGGAGGTCAATGCTACATATAAATGGGGCCATCCGTTCCATCTCATCGTCCATAAGGATAACGGCGTATTTACCCTGCGGCGTCGGGAGGACCTCTCTGATCTGTTCATATTCCTGGACACTGACCCCATTGAAGTTCCGGACTGGCTGGATTTCAACATGGAACCACCCCTGCGGAGAGATCAGTGGGGTAGGGGGGATCGGCGGAGGGGGCGGGGTGGGGGGGCCCGTCCGACCGGAACCAAGGACATAAGATATCGGGTTCTCAGAATTGGGCTTCTGGCGGAGGGGCCCTCTCCAGATATCAGTGTATTCTTTGTCTGATTAGGATTACTCTCAAAAAGAGAAAAAGTTGCCATGATTCCATGTTCTGTTTTTTGACCCCTGATTTATATGTTCAAGTTTGAACAATAACAGAAGTTATTGTTATGACGCCTCTCTAAGCTGAAGACAGATGGGCTGGGCGTCCTTTAGGCGCCGGAAACACGGTATTAGTGATGAGAGCCGGGGTTGCTGGAGTCCCGCCCCGAGGTGCGAGGCTGCTTTACCCCCAATAGTCTTCTGCTCTTTCTCGCCGGGCTCTTGCTTGGTAAGAACAAGCAGAATAAGGAACGGTCGTTCCGTTTCTAGACTCTGCCCTCCCTCTTCACATAGGGCTTTCTTGGTCTATTTACCCTTCTCCTTTCGTTCCCTCTTGACCTGTTCTTACTATATTATCCTTCAAGGTTAGTACAACTAGTATAGCACTCTCTCGGCTGAGGTTGCTGATATACCTGATCCGCCCGGTTTGGGCTGATCGGCGGAGTTTATCGCGGGTTGTCATCGCTGATCCCCTCGGAGCACCCCTCCAGGGGCGGATTGCAGCGCATACGCCGTTTGGGGGAGTCTGATATTAGCGTGGTCTTTGGTGCCCTCGGCCCGCCTCTCGGGTTTCCTACCCTAACAGCCACTCTCCTTGTACTCCCTCCCCCGGCTCTCCTACCCTTTACTCCCCTCAGTATAAGTAGGGTCTGGCGGCATGGCTAGTCTGAAAATATGCTCCCTCAACGCCAAAGGCCTAAACATCCCAGAAAAAAGGGCCAAGATACTATATGGGCTGCACAAAGAGGGTGGACATTATACTTTTTCAAGAAACCCACTTTAGTACAGGTAGAATCCCGGAAATTAAAAATAGATATTTCACCAGATGGTACCACTCCCCAAACCCGGACTAAGTCCAAGGGAGTATCAATCGCTATACATAGACGTACCACGCTGGAGCCCCGGGAATCAATGATAGACCCCATGGGGAGGTATATTTTCTTGAAATTCACAACGGGAAGTGAAACATATACCTTGGCAAACCTTTATCTGCCCAACCAGGATCAGACGGGGGTTGGAGTCCGATTCCTCCGCCTCCTAGAGAAATTCGCAGAAGGGGTTATAGTATTGGGTGGGGATTTTAATGTAGCGCTGGACCCAAGGATAGATACTTCTCAGGGTAGGTCGGTAATCCCCCAATCCAAATTGGCGACCTTTAAGAAGGCCTTGAATGGCCTCCAAGTAGTGGATGCCTGGCGAATTCTGAATCAGGGCGCGAGGGACTACACATTTTTTTCCCACACCCATGCGTCCTATAGCAGATTGGACTATATTTTCGTTAGTCACTATGCTTTAAATAGGGACCTGAGTGTCTCAATTGGCCCAATTGTCTGGTCGGATCACGCCCCGGTTTACCTCAATTTGCCTGTTTTAGAAGGGGCTAGGAGGCAGTTTAGTTGGAGACTCAACGATAACCTCCTCAAAGACTCGCTATGTATAGCGGAAGTGGAAGACACTATATCACTCTTCGTTGCCGATCACGCAAATGATAACACCTCTCTACCAATACCGTAGGAGGCACTGAAGTGTGTGCTTAGGGGAGTATTTATAAAGCACGGAACTAGGCTAAAAAGAGAAAGAACTCACCAGATTCAGGCCACCATGGATCGTATCCAGTTACTTGAACAGTCTCACAAAAGCTCATCCTCCCCTAAAGACCTGTTGGAGCTGATTGCGGCCAGGGAGGTTTTAAAAAAACTGTACGACCAGAGCTACCTGCAGTACAGGGACAGGTGTAAATCCCGGTTCTACGAATTCTCTGATAAGTGCGGGAGATTATTAGCGTGATCTTTGCATCCGAGGCAGGATTTGACATATGTTCCAGTAGTTAGGGGCAAAGAAGGTCGTGATGTCCACAAACCAGATCAGATAGTCGAAGAGTTCCAGAATTACTATACGGCGCTATACAACATAGAAGGCTGCTGGGACACCCTCCCCTTAGAGGAATTAGATACTCGCATATCAACCTATGTAGAGGAAACCGCGGTTCCGCCTTTACCAAAAGAAGTTGGGGACTCATTGGAGGAGCCTTTTGAGGAAGCGGAGGTGGGGCTGGCCATTAAAGGGACCCCATTGGGGAAGAGCCCAGGCCCGGACGGGTTCACGCCAAGGTTCTACAAGACATTGGGTGGGAGGCTTACCCCCTTCTTGACAAAAGTCTTCAATAGCATATCCAGTACTTGCCCTTTCCCGAGGCAAGCCCTGGAGGCCCACATCTCTGTTATTCCAAAACCCAATAAAGATAAGACATTGACTGCCAACTACAGACTAATATCCCTAATAAATGTTGACATCAAGCTCTTTGCAAAAATCATAGCTAATAGGCTTCAAAAGCCCCTGGCGGAGATCATTAACAAGGACCAGGTGGGCTTCGTAGTGGGGAGAGAAGCTAGGGACAACACACTGAAGACAGTTGCCCTTATGCAATATGCACAAGCCCATAAGATTCCTGCTTGCCTCCTCTCGGTAGACGCCGAGAAGGCATTTGATAGAGTCCACTGGAGATTCCTACGGGCGGCTCTAGTACAGATAGGGATAGGCCCAGACTTGTTAGGGAAAATCATGTCTCTCTACAGTGACCCGACGGCGAAAGTAAGGGTAAATGGGCTCTTGTCATCCCCTTTAAAAATCAGTAATGGCACACGACAGGGGTGCCCTCTTTCGCCTCTGCTATATATAATTGTCATGGAGCACCTCGCGCAAGCCCTGAGAGCGAACCCTTCCAGTAAAGGAATCCCCTGCGGTGGGAGGGAACATAAACTCTCTTTATTTGCTGATGATCTCCTGCTATACATCTCATCCCCTCACCTATCCTTGCCCTCTATAATTCAGGAATTTGAAAGATTTGGTCGCCTTAGCAATTTTAAAGTTAATCTTACTAAAACAGAGGCCCTAAATATTTCCTTATCTAGCAATATGCAACAGCTTCTGCAAGCGAACTTCTCATTTAAGTGGCAACAGGAATCCATTACCTACCTTGGAGTCCAGCTACCCACTAACCTAGACAGCCTATATAGGTTAAACTATGCTCCACTCCTCTCCAAAGCTCTAGAGAGTCTTAAATCGTACAATAAAGCACAGTACTCATGGATGGGACGCGTAAACATATTAAAAATGGATATTTTACCTCGCTTCCTCTATGTATTTCAGGCCATCCCAATTGTACCAGATCGGGGCTTTTTCAAAACATTGAAAGTGGCCTTTATTAAATTCGTGTGGAATGGTAAAAAGCCTAGGATTAGCTACTCAGTGTTAATAAGACCCAAGGGAGAGGGGGGGATGGGCCTGCCGGATCTTAAAGGATACCATACGGCGGCAATCTTAGTAAGACTATCCGACTGGTTCCATCACCAGGCAGATAAACTCTGGGAGGATGTGGAAGACAGCGCCTCCCCCCTGAATCTTACTGCGCTCCCATGGATAGAACCCCTCTTTAGACCCAAACTGCAAAGCCTACCGATATTGACGCGCTCCCTGCTGTATATATGGGATTCATTACTAAAGAAGAAGGAGATATCACATAGGCCGGGGCTACTTACTCCATTGTTCGATAACCCAGCCTTTCCCCCAGGAGTAGGGGTGAGTAGATTTTTAATTTGGGAGAAAGTACAGGGGACTAGGCTGGGCAATACTTTGCAAAACAACCGCCCCCCAACCCTGCAGGACTTACGGGTTCAGGGGCAAGGGGAGAAATTATCATGGTTTCTACATAGACAGCTGATTGCCTTCATAAACTCCCATCTTCCGAACTCTTCGCTGGGCAGGCCTTTGACCTCCCTTGAGCGTATTCTGAGGTCGGATTCCGCGCCCACGCATGCTCTTTCGCTCTTGTACAGGGTCCTGCAGGCAGAGGGAGGATCCACAGAGAAATTGGTATATGCTCGAAAATGGGAACTAGAACTGGGACAGGAGCTGGGAGCTGAGGACTGGGAGAAATCTTTTACCTTGACCCACAAGCTCTCCTTGGCATGTAAGGCTAAGGAGAAGAACTATAAAATTCTGACTCGCTGGTATAGGTGCCCAGTGGACCTAGTCAAGTTTGGTGGTGCCGACTCAGGTGCATGCTGGCGGTGTGGGGTAGCCGAGGGCACTATGATCCACATATGGTGGAGCTGTCCCTTAATAAACAGGTTCTGGGACCAAGTGTTCTCAGTGTATAATTTTCTGACGCTAGAGAATATCCCTAGGGAACCGCAAGTAGCCTTGCTGTTGGTGGTGCCTGGGTCGATCTCCTCCGCAAAAAAAGGAATCCTTAGACATTTGCTGACTGCGGCCAGGTCAGTGATCCCCCGACACTGGCGCTCCCAGCGTCCCCTGGACATCCTGGAATGGGTGCAGGAGGTGGAGGGGATCAGGAGAATGGAGGAGATGGTGCTGGGGGGCGTGGAGGGGGGGTGGGAGAAACTTAATGTCACCTGGTCATCCTGGACCATCGCTCAAAACACTCCGGAATTTAGGGCATTACTTTCTCCAAAATAATCAGTCTTGAGGCAAGACTCCTGCCAATAATTGGTGATTGGGATGGAGCAAAAGGTTTCTACGAGCTGGACTATTGCCGCCAGACACTCTTCAGTCTTCACTTGTAACCTTCCTCTACATACTCCACTTCCTGCTTTCCTTCTTCCCTTCACTTCTTTCTACCCCCCTTCATACCTCACCACCTTCCTTGTTTAACCGTAAACACCTTCTTCCTCTCTTGTCTTCTTCTCCTCTCTTGTCTTTTCTTTTCCTTTCTCTATTATTAAAAACTTAAAAATGTAAAATACGCTTATAAGATCACAAAGTTATATCCCCATGGTCAAAATACACTCCCCATACTAAGACTTCAGAACAGAACTGGGGTGGAGGACCCCTCGGGGGTCCCCCTCGGGGGGCCCTACGACAATGTCTGGGTAGTAGGGTGTACATGAAGGGCGGGAGTTGGGAGATGTGCATTGATGCTCTGACGTGTGGGTATCACTCCCTAACCGCGGTGTGCTTATCAGAGGTGGGGAGTGTCTAGTGACTGCTGTTAGTTGTCTTTGCCACCGGTAGTTTTCTTAATCCAAGACTGTTATTGGACCTGTCAAATGTACTTTGTGTTGTATTTTCTTCCTAATAAACATATTATACAAAGGTATGAACAGAAGACCAAGTAGCGGCCTTGAAAACTTGTTCAACAGAAGCCTGGTGCTGAAAAGCCCAAGGAGCACCAATAGCACGAGTAGAATGAGCAGTAAGGTGGAAGGGAGTATTCTTCCCCTTAGCAGAGTAGGCCTGAATCACAGCCTGATGGATCCATTTGCTGATAGTGGACTTGGCAGGAGCCAAACCCTTCCTAGGACCAGAAGGGACCACAAAAATACAGTTTTGTGAGTACTCACCTTTAAAACGGGTATTATGAGTGTGCCATACACTCCACTTCCTTCTTCATGACATCTGTAGAGGGCGAACTTCTGCAGAGATGAATATGCAAAAAAGAAAGCCCCTCCCGGTTCATATATACCTGGGACCTCCCACCAACTCCCCAGTGTATAAAAGCGGTAAAGGGACCAGGAAGAATCAAATATAAAAACCAATCAAAACCAAAGGTTCACCATATAAAAGCCCCAGAATACCTGAAAAAAACAAGGGTGGGGCGAAGTGGAGTGTATGGCACACTCATAATACCCGTTTTAAAGGTGAGTACATACAAAACGGTATTATTCTAAGTGTGCCATACACTCCACTTCCTTCTTCATGACATCTGGGACATCCAATAGCAGTGTCCGTCATGGGTGGGAATCAGAAACAGTAAAGAATGTACCAACTCAAACCACTGCAGCTTGCAGAACCTTGCGGCCAAAAACAGCATCCGCTGAAGCCCGCACATCAACCTTGTAAAACTTGGAAAAGGTATGAACGGAAGACCCAGTAGCAGCCTTACAAACTTGTTCAACAGAAGCCTGGTGCTGAAAAGCCCAGTATGCACCAACAGCACGAGTAGAGTGCGCAGTGACCCTAAAAGGGGGAGTCCTCCCCTTAGCAGAATAGGCCCCAACAATGGCCTGACGAATCCATTTGCTAATCGTAGACTTAGCAGGCGCCAAACCTTTCCTGGGCCCGCAGGGCAACACGAAAAAAAGCGTCCGTCTTGCGGAAGGAAGAAGTAGTCACCAAATAGTACTTCACACAGCGAACAACATCCAAATTGTGCAAAACCCTCTCCTTGTCATTGTTAGGCTTAGGACACAAGGAAGGGAGAACAATGTCCTGATTGAGGTGGAAAGCAGAAACCACCTTAGGAAGAAAATCCGGCTTGAAACGAAAAACCACCTTATCCTGGTGTCTCTCAAAGTAAGGGGCCTGAATCGACAGGGCCGCCAACTCAGAGACCCGCCGAACAGAGGTAATAGCCACCAAGAAGACAACCTTCTGAGTGAGAACCGAAAGAGCAATATCCTGTAGCGGCTCAAAAGGAGGACCCTGCAGAGCCGAAAGAACCAAATTCAAATCACAAACAGGAACTACAGCCTTCTGAGGGGGCCGCACATGCGCCACCCCTTGGAAAAAGGTCTTAACCAGCGGGTGTAAAGCAAAAGACCTCTGGAAGAAAACCGACAGAGCAGAAACCTGTCCTTTCAAAGTACTAAGCTGGAACCCAAGATCCAGACTATGCTGAAGAAACTCCAAAATCCTGGGTATAGAAAAAACCCTGCAAGTCAAGGCCCTAGCCTCACACCAATCAATATAGGACCTCCAAGTCCTATAGTAAATTCCCGAAGAGGACCGCTTCCTAGCCCTAATCAGGGTCTGAACAACAGCCTCAGACAATCCTTCCTCTTTCAAGATGAAGGTTTCAGCAGCCAAGCCGTCAAAGCCAGCGTTTGTAAATTGGGGTAAAGTAGATGACCCTGAGATAGCAGGTCCGGCAGCAAGGGAAGCAGGTACTGGTCTACGGCCATCCTTACAACGTCTGCGTACCAAACCCTTCTTGGCCACCTTGGAGCCACCAGAACCGCTGGTGGCCCTTCTAGAACCAGTTTTCGAACTACCTTGCCCAGCATGGAGACAGGTGGGTACAGAAAACCCAGGTCCTTCCAAGCCAGTGACAAGGCATCCACTGCCAAAGCCAGGGGATCCTGAGAAAGAGACACAAAGGCCGGAAGTTTGTGATTGTGCCTCAAGGCAAAGAGATCCACCTCCGGAGTCCCCCACTTGCGGCAAAGATCCAGAAAAACCTCGGGGTTGAGAGACCACTCTCCGTGGCGAGAGGATCCCCTGCTCAGGGAATCAGCCTCCACATTCTCCACTCTCGGAATGTAGACTGCTGAAAGGCAAGGAACATTGCTCTCCGCCCAGTGCAGGATCAGAGAGACTTCCCTGAGGCCCTCCTGCTGCCAGTCCCTCCTTGGTGATTTATGTAAGCCACTGCCGTTCGGTTGTCCGAACGCACCTGAACCGGAAGACCCCGTAACTGTGCGGTCAGCCGAGCCAGAACCAGGCGAATGGCTCTGAGCTCCAATACATTGATGGGGGTGTGAGCCTCCTGGGGACCCCACACCCCGCTGAATTGATGACTCTTCCAATAACCTCCCCAGCCCGACAGGCTGGCATCCGTGGTAACCGTCTCCCAACAAGGGACCAGAAAGGATCTGCGCTTCACCAGATTGCTCAAGTCCAGCCACCACCGAAAGGCCTGCCGAACCCTGGGAGACATCTTGAAAGGCTGATCCAATGACTGTGGGCTCCTGTCCCAATACGTCAATAGGAGAAGTTGAAGAAATCTCATGTGAAACTGTGCAAACGGCACCGCCTCGAAGGAGGACACCATCAGACCCACCAGTTTCATCCCCTGTCGCATAGAGGGACAAGGACTGACCAGAAGAAGACGGATCAGGCCCTGAATCCCCTGCACCTTGGCCTGGGGCAGAAACACTCTGGCCCGACTGGTATCCAGATTCATGCCCAGAAATGAAATCACTCGAGACGGGGAGAGAGAAGACTTGGTGCGGTTGATCACCCACCCGAACCTCTCCAGGGTCGACACCACCTGGTGGGTGTCCAGTTCCACCTGCTGAAGGGAAGAAGCTGAAATCAACAGATCGTCCAGATAAGGCACAATGCGAATGCCCTGAGATCTGAGCAGAGCCATTACGCCCGCCAAAACCTTGGTGAAGACCCTCGGTGCCGAGGTTAGACCGAAGGGAAGAGCTACAAATTGATAATGTTGATCCTCCACCGCAAACCGGAGGAATCTCTGATGTGCCTAAAAAATCGGAACATGCAGATACGCGTCCTTGATGTCTATGGATGTCATAAAATCCCCTTGGCGAAGGGAATTGATAGCCGAACGCAGAGTCTCCAACTTCTTGGCTCTGATAAACCTGTTGAGAATCTTGAGATCTAGAATGGGTCTCACCGAACCCTCCTTTTTGGGAACCGTGAAAAGGTTGGAGTAGTAACCCCTGCCTCTTTCCAATGGAGGCACCGGGCATATAACCCCCATGTCCAGAAGGTTTTTTTACTGCTAACAGGAGCCCCTGTGCAGCCTGAGGGTCCGAGGGCACCCGAGACCTTAAGAATCTTGGGGGCGGCCAGTACTCAAACTCAAGCTTGTACCCGGGGGAGACCACTTCCAAGATCCAATTGTCTGTGACCTCCCGGGCCCAGACCTGGAAGAAGAGCCGCAGCCGTCCACCCACCCTTGCGGGTGAGGGCGCCCCTTCATTGCTGAGCCGGTTTAACGGCAGACTTGGGCTTGGAACCCCAGGCAGCCGCGGGACGTGCCCGACCTCTGCTTCTGTTCCAGGACAAGCCCCTGACACCTGAGAAGGCCAGACCCCTAGACGCTCTGGCCCCTCGAAAGGAAGGAGTGAATGATCCTGCCCCCCGAAAGGGACGGCGCTGTTTCCTCCGCTGAGGTAACTTATCTCCTTTAGCAACAGCATCCAATTTATCTCCAAACAGCCGCGCACCCAATAAGGGGAGAGCTGTGAGCGACTTCTTGGCTCCAACATCCGCTGTCCACTGACGGAGCCAGACCAGTCTGCGCATGGCCACCAGTAAGGCTGACGTCCTACTACACACGACAATGGAGTCTTCCATCGCAGCCATGACAAAATCCATGAACAATTCGCACTTCTTAAGTATAGCGAACTCAGCGCCATCTGGATCAAGCTGAGCGTTATTAAGCCAGTCCCTGATAAGAGACCTGGTAGCAAGCGACACCAGGGCAGATGCACTAACAGGCCGCAGGGCCGAGCCCACATTGGCAAATGCGTGGCACGCCATCTGATCAAGGCGCTTATCCTCGCCATCCTTAAGGGAGGTGGCGTCAGGGGTGTTCAGCACAGAAGAGTTGGTCAAACCTAAAACAGGCGCGTCGACCTCGGGAGGAGAAGATCAGCGCTTGATCGCCTCCACCGGAAAAGGATACTTCTTATCCCATCCCTGAGGCACACCAGGAAGAAGGCTGGGCCTCTCCCATTCTCTAAATATCAGCGCATCAAAATAACCCTGGGTAGGGAATTCCAGACGGGGCTTGTGGGCCCCAAAAAATTCCCCCTTCTTAAGAGGGGGCGCTTCAGGTGGATCAATATCCAACACCTCCAATAAAGTGGCCGTATCAACGGCATCCCCCGGCGCCTGCCCGACATTGGAATTCCCAGGCTGACCATAGTCAGCCTATAAATCCTGATACAATTCCCCCTCCTCTAACGGGGAATAATCGGACAAATCAGCGGACTCATCGTCAATATCCCACAAAGGCTGGGCCGACGACAACTGTCTCTTTTTAGCCTGGGCCTTCTTGCCCACCGTGCTAGCAATCATTTTCTCTATGCTGGCCAACCGAGCCCAAACATGAGAAAGTGACTCCCCACTGGTACCAATCTCACTTGGGGTACGGATCAGGTGGGGAGGGGAAGGCGATGAAGCGGGAGGAGCCGACCCAGAAGGCTGGGTACCAGACTGCCGCATTATGGCCTTTTGTGCGCATGGTATACAGATCAGCACATTCTCCCCCGTAAGGGATACCCCGCACCCCACACATGGACGGATAGTCCCGAAGGGATCCCGGGCCCGGTATCCTGCAGAGCCTCCATATGGTGAATTTTTGTGGTCAGTCGCAAGACCGCAGGGAATTACGCATAAGCAACCCGGGAAGCCCCTTAAAAGTCCAGGTGGGAGGATTTTTGGGTGGACAATTTTAATAACTAGGGACTCCAGGACCAGGAGGGACCCCTTAATATGCACATATACAGGGCAACCTGTAACACACAAAATAGGCCACATAAGAGCAGAGCAGTGTAAAAAATGCAATAGCATTTGATCTTACAGCCACACAATGGAAATATATATATATATATATATATATATATATATATATATATATATATAGATATATATATTATATATACCACAACACAGCCAAACAGTGCAAATAAGGCCTAGACACACACACACATGTTAGAGTCCAGTGGGGGCCCCCGCTAAATAAGGGCCCCCACACACATACAGGCTAAAGAGATGGCCATCAGGTCCTTACCACCCCGAGTGCAAAGCGGCCTGCCAGGGAAGATGGCCCCCACGCAGCCTCGTGCCTGGGAATCCCTTCAGGCAGGGGGAGGGCGGGCCAGCGCAGAAGGCGCGTTTTCCGCCCCCTTCCCGAACGCAGCCTGAGGGGGAGAAGCTCCCCCAGGCTGTAGTCAGACCGTGAGGCCAGTAAGCAGCAAGCACTCACACACAAGTGAAACACTCACACAAGGGCTGGGTAAAACGAAATATCGGCCAAAACGAAATATCGGCCAAAACGAAATATAAGCTAGCCCCCCCCCCGGAGGGGAATAAGGCACCCGAAAGGGGGGAATTCCAGCCAGGAGCCGGCCATAAGCCTAACGGGATGGATCACCAGAAACCTGGAAACCGCCTACCCCATAGTGAGGTCTCACGGTGGAGCAGTGCTCCTGCTGCACCCATAAGGTGCTCCTACCCTCACCAGGACCCGCAGCCTAAGCTGGGATGCTCAATACAGGAAAATTTAGAAGGGTCCTGGCAGTAATAGGGATAATAAAAGGCTGGGCCCGGCTTACCTGAAAGCAAAGAAGTCCTCATCTTCTGTCTTGTCGCCTTCTCTGCAGAGAAGAAAACTGGGGAATTGGTGGGATGTCCCAGGTATATATGGACCGGGAGGGGCTTTCTTTTTTTTCTTTTCTTCAGAAAGACAATCTTGAGCATAAGGATGGCAAGAGCAGCATCCTGCACAGGTTCAAAGGGAGCACCCTGCAAGGCTGACAAAACCAAGTTCAAATCCCAAACAGGCACCATAGGCTTACGTGGAGGGCGCACATGAGTGACCTCCTGGAAAAAGGTCCTGATCAGAGGGTGCTGAGCAAAGGACTTCTAGAAGAAAACAGCCAGGGCAGAAACCTGCCCCTTCAGAGTACTGAGTTGGAGCTCCATCTCCAACCCATGCTGCAGGAACGCCAGAATCCTGGAAATAGAGAACACACGACAGGGAAGAGACTTAGACTCACACCAGTCAATGTAGGCACGCCAAACCCTGTAATAAATGGAAGAAGAAGACTTCTTCCTAGCCTTTATCAAAGTATCCACAACCAAGGAAGACAGCCCCTTCTCCATCAAGATGGAGGTTTCAGCAGCCAGGCCATCAAAGCCAAACTTTGTAAATTGGGATGGCGTAGTGAGCCCTGAGTGAGCAGATCTGGCACCAAGGGCAGAGCGTACTGATCTACTGCCAGCTGCACCACGTCTGCGAACCAAACTCTTCTTGGCCACCTGGGGGCCACCAGAATTGCTGGCACCCCTTCCAGAGCAATCTTGCACAGAACCCTGCCCAGCAGGGGGAATGGAGGGAAGACATACAGAAACTGAAAGTCCTGCCATGACATTGCTAGAGCATCCGTGGTCAAGGCCAGAGGATCCTGGGACAGGGAGACAAAGGCTGGTAGCTTGTGATTGTGACGGGACGCAAACAGATCCACATCTGGTTGGCCCCAACAGTGACACAGAGATTGAAACACCCTGCTGCATAGGGACCATTCTCCCTGGCAAGAGGTCCCCTTGCTCAGAGAGTCCACCAGGCGATTATCCACCCCCGGGATGTACACAGCTGATATGCAGGGGACATTGGCCTCCGCCCAAGTCAGGATCAAAGACGCTTCCTGGAGGGCCCCCTTGCTCCGGGTCCCTCCCTGATGATTGATGTAGGCAACTGCCGTCTGGTTGTCCGAGCGCACCTGAACAGGCAGGCCCTGAAGGTGAGTAGTGAAGTGGGCCAGAACTAACCTGATCGCCGCAAGACATTGATAGGTGTGTGGGCCTCCTGAGGACCCCACCTCCCCTGGAACCGCAGGGACTTCCAGAAACCCCCCCAACCTGACAGACTGGCATCCGTGGTGACCATCTCCCAGGAAGGGGTAAGAAAGGATCTGCCCCCCAACAGGTTCCTTGAGTCCATCCACCACAAGAGGGACCTCCTGACCAGAGGGGAGAGCACACAGACCCTGTCCAGGGACGCTGGGTCCTTGTCCCATACTGACAATAGGTGAAGTTGCAGAGGCATCAAGTGGAACTGAGCATAAGGGACCGCTTCGAAGCATGCCACCATCAGGCCCACCAGCTGCATCCCCTGCCTGATGGAGGGATGAGGACAGGATAGGAGGAACTGAGCCTGTGCAATCAGACTGTCCACCTTCTGTTGAGGAAGGAAAATCCTCGCCTGAACTGTATCCAGATTCATTCCTAGGAATGGAGTTACCAAGGAAGGGGACAGTGAGGACTTGAAGTGGTTGATCACCCATCCAAAAGACTCCAGAGTGGACACCACCAGCTGAATATCCAACTCTGCCTGATGTAGAGATTGGGAAGTGATGAGAATGTCGTCCAGATAGGGAAGCACGCGGACGCCCTGATACCTGAGCAGAGACATCACGCCAGCCAGCACCTTGGTGAACACCCTGGGAGCTGAAGTGAGACCAAAGGGCAACGCCACAAACTGGTAGTGTTGATCCATCAGAGCGAACCTGAGGAACCTTTGATGACCTGGGAATACAAGAATATGAAGGTAAGCATCTTTGATGTCCACAGAAGTCATGAAGTCCCCATGTGAAAGTGCCTGCCCCTGGATCTTCAAGTCCAGGATGGGCCTGACTGAACCATCTTTTTTGGGTACTGTGAATAGGTTGGAATAAAAGCCCTTGCCTTTTTCTCTTAAGGGGACCTGGCAGATGGCCCCCAGCTCCAGGAGGCCTTGCACTGCTTGCACTAGCTCCTGAGCTGACACAGTGTCCTAAGGAATCCGGGATCTGTTGAATCTTGGAGGGGGGCAGGCAGCAAACTATCTTGTAACCGGAGGACACTACCTCCTGAATCCACCGGTCTGAGACATGAAGCCTCCAGACGTGAGCAAAGTGCTGCAGCAGTCCCCCCACTCGGATGGGTGAGGGCGTCCCATCATGCCTGAGGGGGCTTGGGGGATGATTTTGCTTTGGGACCCCAGGAGGGGCCAGGACATCCACGTCCTCTGCCCCTACCCCAGAAATCTCCCCGGGCCCCAGGAAAGGAAACCCCCTCCCCTGTCTGGCACCACGGGAAGGGGAGGAGAAGGAACCCGGACCTCGAAAGGGCCGAGATTGCCGCCTGCGCTGGGGTAACCTGCCTCCCTTAGCAAAAAGGTCCAGGCGGTCCCCAAACAAGCGCAGTCCTTTGAAGGGAAACCCAGTGAGGGCCTTCTTGGTAGCGTTGTCAGCAGCCCACTGGCGCAGCCAAACCGAGCGGCGTATAGCCACCACAAGGGCAGATGTTCTTGCACACATTCTGATGGTGTCATCCATGGCAGAGAGGACAAAATTTACAAAAATATCACAACTGGAGAGTGCATTGAACACCTCACAAGGCAAATCATCAGGGGCACTATCAAGTATATTTCTGATAAGGGTTCTAGTGGCAACAGCAGTAATGGCAGAGGCACAGACCGGGCGCAGCACCGTCCCCGCACATGCAAAGGCATGGGATGCCAGCTGGTCAACGAGCTTGGTCCTCAGCATCCCGCAGGGTAGTAGAGTCAGGGGAATGCATGACAGAGGTGTTAGATAGCCCTAGGACCGGGGCATCCACCTCGGGAGGGGATGACCAACACTTTACCACATCAGCAAGAAAGGGATACTTCCTATCCCAACTTTTAGGAACCCCGGGAAGTTTACTGGGGCGCTCCCATTCCTTGAGCACAAGGTTATGGAAATGTGCCTGCTCGGGAAATTCCAAACTTGATTTTGCTGTATGGAAAAGCTCCCCCCTTTGCCTGGGAGCCGCAACAGGGGGAGAGATGGACAGGACCTCAAAAATCTGGGTCAGTAATCTGTCAGGGTCATCCGGGGCCCAGGGGTCAGAGCCAGAAACGTCATGACCCCTCGGCCTCTCATCAGATGAGCCTGAGTCAGAAAAAGCTCCCCTTCATCAGACGGGGTATAGCCACAAAGATTCCAAAACTCCTCAGTTTCCATAGGAAAAAATACCATTTTGTGATTACTCACCTGTAAAATGGGTATTATAAGTATGTCACACACCCCGCTTCCACTATTCATGACATATGAGTTATGGTCCAGTAGAGGGCGAACTTCTGCAGAGATAAAAGCAAAAAAGAAGCCCCTCCCACACATTCCACAGTATATGACAGCAGTAAGGGGACCAGGAAGAGCTAATAAAACATTCTTAACAATAAAAGGTTCACCATATAAAGGATCCAGAATACCAAAGGGCGGGATGAAGCGGGGTATGTGACATGCTTATAATACCCATTTTACAGGTGAGTAATCACAAAATGGTATTATTCCAAGTATGTCACACACCCCGCTTCCACTATTCATGACATATGGGACATCCAATAGCAGTGTCCGTCATGGGTGGGGATCCAAATACAACAAAATGCACCAATTTAAACCACTGCAGCTTGCAGAACCTTGCGGCCAAAAACAGCATCCGCTGAGGCCCGCACATCAATCGTATAAAACTTGGAAAAAGTATGAACGGAAGACCAAGTAACAGCCTTATAAACTCGTTCAACAGAAGCCTGGTGCTGAAAGGCCCATGAAGCCCCAACAGCACGAGTAGAATGAGCAGTGATCTTAAAAGGAGTAACCCTCCCCTTAACGGAATAGGCCCCAACAACAGCCTGACGTATCCATTTACTAATGGTAGACTTGGCTGGCGCCAAACCTTTCCTGGGCCCAGAGGGCACCACGAACAATGCGTCCATCTTACGAAAAGGAGAAGCAGCAACCAAATAGTACTTCACACAACGAACCACATCCAAAGAGTGCAAAACCCTCTCCTTGTCATTGCTAGGCTTAGGACACAAGGAAGGGAGAATTACATCCTGATTGAGATGGAAAGCAGAAACCACCTTAGGAAGGAAATCTGGTTTAAAGCGAAAAACCACCTTGTCCTGGTGTCTCTCAAAGTAAGGGGCCTGAATAGACAGAGCCACCAACTCAGAGACACGCCGAACAGAGGTAATAGCCACCAAAAAGGCAACCTTTTGAGTGAGCACAGAAAGTGCCACATCCTGCACCGGCTCAAAAGGAGGCCCCTGGAGGGCCGAAAGAACCAAATTTAAGTCCCAAACGGGAACCAAAGGCTTTCTAGGGGGCCGAACATGAGTGACCCCTTGGAAAAAGTCTTGACCAGATGATGCAAAGCACAGGACCTTTGAAAAAAAGATAGCCAGGGCAGTAACCAGACCCTTCAAAGTACCGAGCTGGAACCCCAGATCCAGGCCATGTTGTAGAAACTCCAAAATCCTAGGAATCGAAAACACCCTGCAAGGTAAGGCCCTAGCCTCACACCAGTCAATATAGGACCGCTAAGTCCTATAGTAAATGTTAGAGGAAGACCTCTTCCTAGCTCTAATCAAGGTCTGAATAACCACCTCAGACAAACCTTCCTCCCTCAGGATGAAGGTTTCAGCAGCCACGCCGTCAAAGCAAGCGTTTGTAAATTGGGGTAACGTAGTTGACCCTGAGAGATCAGATCCGGAAACAGGGGCAGCCTGTACTGATCTACCGCCAGTCTTACTACGTCTGCGAACCAAACCTGTCTTGGCCACCTTGGGGCCACCAGAATTGCTGGTGCCCCCTCTAGAGCCAGCTTGCGCACTACCTTGCCTACCATGGAGAAAAGGGGGAAACAGGTACAGAAACCCCAGATCCCTCCAGGCAAGGGATAAGGCATCCGCTGCCAGGGCCAGAGGATCCTGAGACAGAGATACAAGGATGGAAGCTTGTGATTGTGCCGAGAGGCAAAGAGATCCACCTCCGGAGTCCCCTACTTGTGACACAGGGCCCGAAATACCCTGTGGTTGAGAGACCATTCCCCTCGGCGAGAAAACCCCCTGCTCAGGGAGTCCGCCTCCGTGTTCTCCACTTCCGGAATGTACACTGCCGAGATGCAAGGAACATTGCTCTCCGCCCATGTTAGAAACAGAGAGACTTCCCTGAGGGCACTCCTGCTGCGAGTCCCTCCTTGGTGATTGATGTAAGCTACCGCAGTTCGATTGTCTGATCGAACCTGAACCGGTAAGCCCTGGAGGTGAAGTGTCAGACGTGACAGAACCAAACGGATAGCTCTGAGCTCCAAGACATTGATGGGGGTGTGAGCCTCCTGAGGACCCCACAACCCCTTGAACGGATGATCCTTCCAGAAACCTCCCTAGCCCGACAGGCTGGCATCCGTGGTAACCGTCTCCCAACAAGGGGCCAGAAAAGATCTGCCCCTCATCAGATAGCTTGGTTCCAGCCACGACTGAAGGGACTGCCGAACCCTGGAAGACATTGAGGATTTGTCAGGAGAATACGAATCAGATCCTGAACCCTCTGCACCTTTGGCTGAGGTAGGAACACTCTGGCCTGACTGGTATCCAGAATCATGCCCAGAAAAGAGATCTCCCGTGATGGGGAGAGAGAAGATTTGGGGTGATTGATCACCCATCCGAACTTTCCCAGCGCCGTCACCACCATCCTGGTGTCCAGCCCCACCTGGCATAGGGAAGAAGCTGTAATGAGCAGGTCGTCCAGATACGGCACAATGCGAATGCCCTGGGCTCTGAGCAGGGCCATTATGCCCGCCAGAACCTTGGTAAACACCCTCGGTGCCGACGTCAGCCTGAACGGGAGAGCCACAAACTGAAAATACTGATCTCCCACCACAAACCTGAGAAATCTCTGGTGTGCTGGGAAGATAGGTATATGGAGATAAGCATCCTTGATGTCTATGGACGTCATGAAGTCCCCTTGACGAAGGGAACTGATGGCTGAGTGCAGAGACTCCATGCGGAACTTCTTGGTTCTGATAAACCTGTTGAGAAGCTTCAAATCCAGAATGGGTCTTATTAAACCGTGAAGAAGTTGGAATAGTAGCCCCGGCCTCTCTCTGAGAAAGGCACTGGGCATATGACCTCCATATCCAGGAGATTCCTCACAGCCAATAGGAGCCCCTGCGCAGCCCGGGGATCCAAGGGCACCTGAGACCTTAGAAATCTGGGAGGAGGCCGGTACTCGAACTCCAGTTTGTACCCGGATGATACCACTTCCAAAATCCACTTGTCTGTGACCTCCTGGGCCCAGACCTGGAAGAAGAGCCGCAGTCGTCCCCCCACCCGTAGGGGTGAGGGCGCCTCCTCATTGCTGACCTGGCTTGGCAGCGGGCTTGGGCTTGGAACCACAGGTAGAGGCTGGACGGGCACGTCCTCTGCCTCTGTTCCAGGAATCACCTCTGAAGCTAGAGAAGGCAAGACCTCTGCCCACTCTGGCACCGCGAAAGGAAGGATTGAAGGAGCTTGCCCCCCCGAAAGGAGTGACGCTGCTTCTTACGCTGAGGTAGCTTTCCACCTTTCGCCACAGAATCCAATTTGTCTCCAAACAGCCGCGTACCCAGGAAGGGCAGAGCTGAAAGTGATTTCTTGGCCGCAATGTCAGCCGCCCACTGGCGTAGCCAGACCGATCAGCGCATGGCCACCAGCAGAGCCGAAGTTCTACTACACATGGTAATAGTGTCGTCCATAGCTGACAAAACAAAATTCATAAACAGTTCACACCTCTTAAGGGCTGTGAATTCAACGCTGGCCGGGTTGAGCTGGGACCCATTTAACATGTCCCTAATATCAGACCTGGTAGCCACAGCCACGAGTGCCGATGCACAGACAGGCCGCAAGGCTGAACCCACACTGGCAAAGGCATGACATGGCATCTGATCAATGCGCTTGACCTCGCCACCCTTAAGGGTAGTGGCGTCAGGAGTATGTACAACGGAGGTGTTGGACAATCCTAAGATGGGCGCATCAACCTCGGGAGGGGAAGCCCAGCGCTTCACCGCGTCAACCGGAAAGGGATACTTCCTATCCCATCCCTGAGGAACACCGTGAAGCCGACTCGGCTTCTCCCATTCTTTTAGAATCATGCTGTCAAAATGATCCTGATTTGGGAACTCCAAGCGGGGCTTAGAGAACCCAAAGAATTCCCCCTTCTTTGGAGGGGCCTCCGCTGGTGGGGAAATATCCAGAACCTCTAAGAGATGGGCCAGGACCTTGGGAGTATCCACAGCATCCCCCAGCGCCTGCCCGGCATCAGAATCAAAGAACTGCAGTTCCTCAGTCTCAGATTCCTCAAACAATTCCCCCTCCTCAAGCGGGGAATAATCAGCCCTGTCAGGGGAGTCATAATCATCAAAATCAATTACCGGCGTAGCAGGTGACAGATGCCTTTTCTTAGCAGGGGCCTTTCTGCCCACTGAGCTAGAAATAATTTTATCGAGGTTGGCCAGCCTAGCACATACATCCGAGTGCGACTCCCCACTAATGACGGTGTCACCTGGGGTAAGATAATGCGGGGTGGGGTGGGAGATGAGACGGGCGGCACTGACCCAGACGCCTGGGATCCCGACTGCCGCGTTATGGCCTGTTGCTCACATGGTATGCAAATTAGTACATTTTCCCCCGTAAGGGGTACCCCACAACCCACACATAGCCGGGATTGTCCCGAAGGGAGCCCGAGCCCGGTATCCTGTGGAGCCTCCATATGGTGATTTTAGGGTAGTTGCAATGACCAGAGGGAATTACGCTGGTAAGCAACCCGGGATGCCCCTTTTGGTCCCGAGTGGGAGGATTTATAGGTGCCCCAAATTACTCTAGGGACCCTAGGACCGGGAGAACCCCCTTTTAAGCAGAGGAGCAGGGAGTCTTCCTGAAAGACACAAGGCAGTGGCCATAAGCACATGCACACACACACATATGCATAGTACAATCAAACAAAAATTAAAATTATAACACAGTGTGACCAGCGCTGCCCCCAGTCTGAATGGGGCACATGTAAAATACCCTAACAGATGAAAAGGGGGCGTACTCACGTGTCTCGCAGGATGGCAGCTAGCAGCACTGCAGCACCAAGAAGCAAAGAGAGAGGGAGAAGAAGGGGCGGGCCATCGCGGATCGCGCACCACGCCTGGCCCCACCCCCCTTCCCTACCAACCAGCAGCGCGGTTCCCAGCAGCCGGCTGGGACCGCAAAAGGCGCCAAAGCAGGAGGGGGCGGGTCGAGGCAGCACGCGAGCACCCGGCCCCGCCCCCTCAAACACCGCAGCCTGAGGGGAAGAAGCTCCCCTCAGCGGACTGCAGAAAAAGCAAGAAAAGGCATACAGCCCTGTAAGGTGAAGCACCCAATCACACCGCACACACACACACACACACACACACTCATATAAGTATCAAAGAAAACGAAGAGGGAGGATACCCATCCCCCCCCCGGAGGGTTAACAGAGGGACCTGGAAGGGGAGGAAACCCGCATCATAGGTGTAAGGGAGATATATATATATATATATATATAGGACAGGGCATCCCAAACCGGGATCACCAACCCGGATACCGCCTACCCCCTTGTATGGGGTCTCACGGGGGAGCATGGCTCCCTAAACACCTATTAAGGTGATGCCTACCATCACCCGGACCTGCAGCCAAGGCTGGGAGGCTAGCATTGGGCTTAATGTAAAAGGTCTGGGCAGAAATAGGGCAAAGAATGGCCGGGTGTAAGCCCGGCTTACCTGCAAGGAAGAGCAGCATACATCTTCTGACTTGCTCGCCGTCCTGCAGAGAAGGAACTCTGCAGGATCCCAAACAGGCACCATGGGCTTACGAGGGGGACGCACATGAGTAACCCACTGGAAAAAAGTCTTGATCAAAGGATGCAGAGCAAAAGACTTCTGGAAGAAAACAGACAGGGCAGAAACCTGACCCTTCAGAGTACTGAGTTGGAGCCCCAACTCTAAACCATGCTGTAAGAACTCCAGAACCCTGGGAACAGAAAACACACGACAGGGAGACTTAGAATCACACCAGTCAATGTAGGCACGCCATACCCTGTAATAGATGGAGAAGAAGAAGACTTCTTCCTAGCCTTTACCATGGTATCAACCACCGAGGCAGACAAACCTTTTTCCATCAAGATAAGAGGTTTCAGCAGCCAGACCGTCAAAGCCAGAGTTTGTAAATTGGGATGGCGTAAGGGGCCCTGAGTGAGCAGATCTGGCACCCTGGGTAGAACGTACTGATCTACTGCCAGCTGTACCACGTCTGCGAACCACACTCTTCTTGGCCACCTGAGGGCCACCAGAATTGCTGGCACCCCTTCCAGAGCAATCTTGCGCAGAACCCTAGCAGAGGGAATGGAGGAAGACATACAGGAGCTGAAGGTCCTGCCATGACATGGATAGAGCATCCGTGGACAAGGCCAGAGGATCCTGAGACAGGGAGACAAAGGCCGGGAGCTTGTGGTTGTGACGGGACGCAAACAGATCCACATCTGGTAGACCCCAACGGTGACACAGGGATTGGAAAACCCTGTTGCAGAGGGACCATTCTCCCTGACAAGAGGCCCCCCTGCTCAGAGAGTCTGCCAGGAGATTCTCTGCCCACGGGATGTACACAGCTGATATGCATGGAACATTGGCCTCCGCCCAAATCAGAATCCGAAATACTTCCTGGAGGGCCCCTTGCTCCGGGTCCCTCCCTGATGATTGGTGTAGGCAACTGCCGTCCGGTTGTCCGAGCGCACCTGAACAGGCAGACCCCGAAGGTGATGGGTCAACTGAACCAGAACCAACCTGATGGCCCTCAGTTCCAAGATGTTGATAGGTGTGTGGGCCTCCTGAGGGCCCCACCTCCCCTAGAACCGCAGGGACTTCCAGAATCCCCCCCATCCCGACAGACTGGCATCCATGGTGACCGTCTCCCAGGAGGGGGCCAGAAAGGATCTGCCCCCCCAGCAGGTTCCTGGAGTCCAGCCACCACGAGAGGGACCGCCTGACCAGGGGGGAAAGCACACAGACCCCGTCCAGGGACGCTGGGAACTTGTCCCATACTGACAGAAGGTGAAGTTGTAGAGGCCTCAAGTGGAACTGAGCATAAGGCACCGCCTCGAAGCACGCCACCATCAAGCCCACCAGCTGCATTCCCTGCCTGATGGAGGGATGGTGACACGATAGCAGGGACCGGGCCTGCGCAATCAGAGCATCCACCTTCTGTTGAGGAAGGAAGATCCTTGCTTGAACTGTATCCAAAATCATTCCCAGGAATGGAGTCACCGAGGAAGGAGACAGAGCGGATTTGGGGTGATTGATCACCCAGCCGAAAGACTCCAGGGTGGACACCACCAGCTGAGTGTCCAACTCTGCCTGATGTAGAGACTGTGAGGTGATGAGAATGTCGCCCAGGTAAGGCAGCACGCGGATGCCCCGAGACCTGATCAGAGACATCACCCCAGCCAGCACCTTGGTGAACACCCTGGGAGCTGAAGTGAGACCAAAGGGCAATGCCACAAATTGGTAGTGTTGATATTCCAATGCGAACCTGAGGAATCTTTGGTGACCCGGAAACACAGGAATGTGAAGGTAAGCATCTATGATGTCCACAGACGTCATGAAATCCCCCTGGGCGCAGGGAACTGATGGCAGAGCGCAGAGTTTCCATGCGAAAGCGCCTGCTCCTGACAAATTTGTTGAGGATCTTCAAATCCAGGATGGGCCTGACTGACCCATCCTTTTTGGGTACTGTGAAAAGGTTGGAATAGAAGCCTTTGCCTTTTTCTTTTAAAGGGACCTTGCAAATGACCCCCAGCTCCAGGAGGCTTCGCACAGCCTGAACTAGATCCTGAGCTGAGACAGGGTCCTGAGGAATCCGGGATCTGATGAATCTTGGGGGGGCAGGACAGCAAACTCTATCTTGTAACCGGAGGACACTACCTCCTGAATCCACCGGTCTGAGACATGACGCCTCCAGACGTGAGCAAAGTGCTGCAGCCGTCCCCCCACCCGGATGGGCGAGGGCGCCCCATCATGCCTGAGGGGGCTTGGGAGCGGACTTGGGCTTAGAACCCCAGGAGGAGCCAGGACGACCACGTCCTATGCTCCTACCCCAGGAGTCTCCTCGGGCCCCAGTGAGGAAAACCCCCCTCCCTTGTCTAGCATCACGGTAGGGGGGTGAAAAGGAGCCCTGACCCCGAAGGGCAGAGACTGCCGCCTGCGCTGGGGCAACCTACCTCCTTTAGCAAAAGGCATAGTCCTTTGAAGGGAAAACCAGGGAGGGCTTTTTTGGCAGCGTTGTCAGCAGCCCACTGGCGCAGCCAAACCGAGCGGCGTATAGCCACCACCAGGGCAGAAGTTCTGGCACACATTCTCGTGGTGTCATCCAAGGCAGAGAGGACAAAATTTACAAAGACATCACAGCTAGATAGTGCATTAAACACATCAGGAGGCAAATCATCAGGGGCACCATCAAGGACACTTCTGATCAGGGACCTAAGAGCCACGGATGTAATGGCCGAGGCATAGACCGGGCGCAGGGCGGTCCCCACAATAGCAAAGGCATGGGACGCCAGTTGTTCAATGCGCCGGTCCTCAGCATCCTGCAGGGTAGTAGAGTCAGGGGAGTGCATGACAGAGGTGTTAGACAACCCTAAAATAGGGGCATCCACCTCGGGAGGGGATGACCAGCACTTAACCACATCAGCGGGAAAGGGATACTTTTTGTCCCAACTTTTAGGTACGCCGGGAAGTCTACTGGGATGTTCCCACTCCTTAAGCACGAGATTATTGAAATGAGCTTGCTCAGGAAATTCCAAACGTGATCTAGCCATATGAAAAAGCTCACCCTTTTGCCTAGGAGCCGCAGCAGGGGGAGAGATGGACAGAACCTCAAAAATCTGGGCCAGCAATCTGTCAGTATAATCCGGGGCCCAGGGGTCAGAGCCAGACTCATCATGACCCCTGGGTCTCTCATCAGATGACGCCGAATCGAAGAACAGCTCCCCTTCGTTCGAGGGGGTATAGCCACATAAATGCAAAAACTCATTAGTTTCCATAGGGAAAAGAGTGACATCAGGTGTTAAGTGCCGCTTTTTTGCAGTGGCCTTACGCTAGCCAGTCTAGCAGACACATCAGGCTGAGAGTCCCCACTTGTATTCAAGTCATGGGGAGTGAGACTCAAGCTTGGGGGAGTAGGTGAAGTGAAACGAGGTGCAGGCCCAGCCACAGGAAGGCCAGATTGCGGTGCTAGCACCTGCTGGGCGCAAGGTTCACAGACACGTGCATTGTCACCGCTAATAGGTGAGACCCCACAAGCTACACACAGCCGGGCTTGTCCCGAAGGAACCCGGGTCACATTATCCTGAGATGCCTCCATATGGTGATTACAAGGCACAATATGCCAGTAGGGATTAATGCTATAAAGCAACCCTGGATGCTCCAATAACCCGCTAGGGAAGTGGGAGTAATTACACTAGGCCACACAAGTTAAAATTAACAGAGGGCCAGGAGAAGCCAAAGGATTCGCCCATCTGAAAAACACAATGAAAGTGGGCCGTAAGCAGACATTCAATATAACATGATAATAAAGTCGCCCGCGAGGGACGGACCGCGGTAGGTAGAGACCGTCACACAGGAGCCCACAATCAGACAAAATGGCGTCGGTATACCTCGAGGGGCAGGCCAGTGCGAGCCATGACGCGGAGCGCGCCAGAGCCAGGCCCCGCCCCCCGAAGAGCGCAAAGCCAACCAGACAAGCAGCCAATGACGGCGCGAGAGCGCCTGAAATAACGCCGCCGCCAAGCGTGGAACAATATGAAAAAAAGAGCGCGCGCGGCGGCGACGGTAATGACAATAGTAAAGAAAAAGCAAGTCGGCGCAGCGGCTGACACAGCACAAATAAAGTAAAAGGCACACAAACACATATAATGTTACACACACACACACACACCTTTTTTCCCCCTGAAGACTACAGGGAGAATGAGGGAGGACGGCGGCCCATCTATATAGGACCCACCGATATACGGGGCATGGGGCAATAGTGTGGGAGGGGCATCCCATAGAGGCTCAACATAAGCCTATACCGCCTACCCTTTGGTGGGGGGACTGCGGTGGAGCAGCGCTCCTTAAGCACTCATGGTGCTGCCTACTGTCACCCGACCAGCGCAGCCAAGGCTGGGAGGCACATAGCTAGTGGAATGGGTGGGAACAGTCCTACAGGGCCGCAGGCTAATAGCCACGCTCACCTGCGAGACGAGAGAGCCATATTCTTGTCCTTCGCAGTGGCACTGCAGAGAAATTCTGGGGATTTGTGGGAGGTCCCCGGGTATTTGAGGGGCCGGGAGGAGCCTGTTTTCTATGTCTCTGCAGCACAGCGCTATCTGGCGGAGGATAACCCAATTGTAAGTATTACCTTTGGAGCAGGACGTACTGTATACTAAGAATATAAAGCCGCCCGCGAGGGCACTTACGAACCGCGGTAGGTAGGGGTCCGTCGCGCATGGGCCAACTAAGCAGGTTAAAGATGGCGTCGGTATACCTCGAGGGGCGGGCCGGAATAGGCAATGACGTGGAGCGCGCCATAGACGGGCCCCCCGAAGAGCGCGAAGCCAGGACGTGACAAGCAGCCAATGACGGCGCACCAGGGCCTGAGGTAACGCCGCAGCCATGCGTGGAACATAGTGTACAGAAAAGGCGCGCGGCGGCGGCAATTTTAAAAGACAGTAGAAGGAAGGCAAGCCAGCGCGGCGGCTGACACAAGGCAGAAAGAATAAATTATAAGGTTTAAAACACAGAATGCATAGCATACACATTTACACCCCCCCCCTCTTTTCCCCCGAAGGCTACAAGGAGAATGAGGGAGGAAAGCGGCCACAAAAATAGGGCCCACCGATAGACAGGGACGGGGGCAATAGTGCGGGAGGGGCATCCCATAGAGGCTCACCATAAGCCTGAACCGCCTACCCTTTGGTGGGGTGGGCGCAATGGTGGAGCAGCGCTCCTAAGCAGCTAACAGCGGTGCTGCCTACCTTCACCCGACCAGCGCAGCCAAGGCTGGGAGGCATATTACTAATGGAACGGGTGGGAATAGTCCTACAGGGCCGCAGGCTAATAGCCCCGCTCACCTGCGAGTAGAGAGCCATTTCTCGCCCTTCGCAGTCCAGACTGCAGAGAAATTCTGGGGATTTGTGGGAGGTCCCTGGGTATTTGAGGGGCCGGGAGGAGCCTGTTTTCGATGGGGCATGCTCCCTGTAAGAGGCCATCAGAGTGCTTGGATGGGCTCTAGTGGATCCGAGCGCACTGATTGGACGAGCCTCGATTTAGAGACACATTCGTCCGGACTTCCGTAGCTTTCTGTGAAAGTTTTGATGGGTCATTTATTTGCTATTTTTCGTCCATTTTTCATTTGTACGAACGTTCGGGAATGCGCTTTCCATAGCCTCGATTCAGAGACACATTCGTCTGCACTTCCGTAGCTGTCTGTGAAAGTTTTGGTGGGTGTTTGTCATTTTTTTGCTTTTTTTCGTCCATTTTCTACTCGCACGAACGTTCGGGAATGCGCTTCCGATGATTGGAAGCAAATCGGAACATTTCCGTTAGTTCGGATCATTTTCCAAACAAAATCGGAAATTTTCCATTCCTTCAGAAAACTTCCATTGATTCAGAGAGCTTCCGTCTGATTCAGAGAGCTGATTTCCGACGGATCACCACCCTATAAATCCGTTTCATTTCCGATCCACTTTGATTGCTATTGTTGAACATGTTTTGTGGCTATGTGGAGGAGTCTGCACGCCTTTAGCACCAAGGCATTGCATGTATCAGCATGGCCAAGCCCATAAATTGTATAGCAATGCATACCTAAATCAATACATTTCATGTATACCTTATAGAAGCATTTTAATGCTGACCTTAATTAGTCCTTAGCATGTAAACATTTATTTTCCCACACATCCATATAATTGCTATATTTTTTTAGACTTATGTCCTTTGTGAATTATATTTGGATTGTTGAACTTGAATCTTAATTTGTGGTAGGAGTTATTGTTTTAGTTGGTTACCTTTGCTTTGTGTAATTATTTTATATTTGGTTGCAGGAACTGCAAGATGTGCCACTCACCCTTGCTCCTGATGCCCGTTCTTTGCCTGCAGAATGCGGGCCAGGGGTTCTCTAATCGGGCCCTATGCAAAACCCGGGCCGTGGTGGCGAGGGCCCTCTGGCTTTTGAAGTCCAGATTTAGGTGTTTGGACCATACGGGGGAGGGGGGGCACTGCAGTATGACCCCAACAAGGTTATACCAAAATTTTAATTTACGTTTTTTAACAGGGACCACACGTGCCAGAGTGGCACAACTGAGTGTCAGGGTCCTTCAGTTGGTGGGCGAGATGCAGGAGCTGCACAACTCGGGAACCACAGATGAAGAATAATGTTCTGTGGCCTGCCATTGCTATGTATTTTGTTTTTTATAGTTGTAAAAATGTAAAATTTTCAAAATGTTGATACATTTTATATTTTATGATGGCATCCCAAAAAAATGTTACAGTGTCATTTCATTTACAAAATACATTAACACAAAACTAATGGGCCCAGAAATATTTAAAGATGAATATTCACATGACCGAGAAGTGGTTTGGGTGAGCTTTAAGGTTCCAAAGGGGCAGATGGAGGATAGTGCTAAGTGGTTTGGGTGAGCTTTAAGGGGCCAAAAGGGAAGATGGAGGACAGTGCTAAGTGATTTAGCTAAACATTGTAGTAGAAGTGAGGGTGGCAAATATGTATGCGAGCACTTTAATGAGTTAAGTTTGTAGTGCGCAGGTGCAAGATCGTAAGGATTCCGTCTGGACGATTATTTTTTGTAAAATGCAAACAGAATCTATCCGGAAATGTAAAGGATTCGTTGGAGGATACGATGGGAAAAGGGCAAAAACGAAAGCTACGTTGTAACATGTGGAAATGAAACGGAAAAGTCTGGATGGAAAATGACATCCACGTAATTCGTAATCTGCCGTACGAACGGACGGAATCTTTACAGAAGGTTTTCAATGCAAGCATTGAATCGCTCGAACGCTCATACGAGAATGGAAACATTTCACAGATCGGAACTAAAACAGAAGTTTTTGTGTCTCTCTGAATCGAGGCTCATGAACGGAAGCAAATCAGAACATTTCCGTTAGTTCGGATAATTTTCCAAACAAAATCGGAAATTTTCCGTTCGTTCAGATAACTTCCGTTGTTGGGATGGGTTCCCGTCTGATTCAGAGAGCTGATTTCCGACGGATCACCACCCTATAAATCCGTTTCATTTCCGATCCACTTACGGGACCTTTGAGGGCTCGGATTGCTATTGTTGAACATGTTTTGCGGCTATGTGGAGCAGTCTGCGCGCCTTTAGCACCAAGGCATTGCATGTATCAGCATGGCCGAGGCCATAAATTGTATAGCAATGCATACCTGAATCAATACATTTCATGTATGCCTTATAGATGTATTTTAATGCTGACCTAAATTTGTCCTTAGCATGTAAACCTTTATTTTCCCACACATCCATATAATTGCTATATTTTTTATAGTTATTGTTTTAGTTGGTTACCTTTGCTTTGTGCAATTATTTTATATTTGGTTGCAGGAACTGCAACATGTGCCACTCGCCCTTGCTCCTGATGCCCGTTCTTTGCCTGCAGAATGCGGGCCAGGGGTTCTCTACTCGGGCACTATGCAAAACCCGGCCCGTGGCGAGGGCCCTCTGGCTTTTGAAGTCCAGATTTAGGTGTTTGGACCATACGGGGGGGGGGGGGGGGGGCACTGCAGTATGACCCCAACAAGGTTATACCAATATTTTAATTTACCTTTTTTTAACAGGGACCACACGTGCCAGAGTGGCACAACTGAGTGTCAGGGTCCTTCAGTTGGTGGGCGAGATGCAGGACCTGCGCAACTCGTTGGGGACCACTGATGAAGAATAATGTTCAGTGGCCTGCCATTGCTATGTATTTTGTTTTTTATAGTTGTAAAAATTTAAAATTTTCAAAATTTTTAAAAATGTTATATTTTATGATAGAATAAAATAAAAAGTTACATTGTCATTTCATTTACAAAATACATTAACACAAAACTAATGGGCCCAGAAATAATACAATTCTGTGAAATACTCAACTGTAGAATTGATATTATACGCATACAGTACGTCCTGCTCCATCTATAATACTTACACGTGGGTAATCCTCCGTCAGATGGCGCTGTTCACTGCAGACATGCAAAAACAGGCTCCTCCCGGCCCTTCATATACCCAGGGACCTCCCACAAATCCCCAGCATTGAAAAGCAGTGAGGAAAAGAAGCCGGGAGAAACCAACCACCAAACTGGTAATGATAACAATGATAACAATCACCATACAGGGGATCCAGAACAAAGTGAAACCAGGGTGGGGTGGAACAGGACGTATTGTATGCGTATAAAATCAATTCTACAGGTGAGTATTTCACAGAATTGTATAATTCTAAGCATACAGTACGTCCTGCTCCATCTATAATACTTACACGTGGGACATCCAATAGCAGTGTCCATAAAGTAGGGTGGGATCCCCAACAACAAAGGCAATGGCACGTAGCTCAGACTACAACCGCCTGCAAAACCTTACGGCCAAAAGCAGCATCAGCTGAGGCCCGAACATCAACCTTGTAAAACTTTGAAAAGGTGTGAACAGAAGACCAAGTAGCGGCCTTGCAAACTTGTTCAACAGAGGCCTGTTGCTGAAAGGCCCAAGAGGCACCAATAGCACGAGTGGAATGAGCCGAAAGACGGAAAGGGGGAGTCCTCCCCTTGGTAGAATAGGCCTGAATCACAGCCTGACGAATCCATTTACTGATGGTAGACTTGGCGGGAGCCAAACCTTCCCTAGGCCCTGAAGGCACAACAAAGAGAGCATCAGTCTTCCTGAAAGCCTTAGTGACAACCAGGTAATACTTCAAGCACCTGACTACGTCCAAGGAATGCAGAACCCGCTCCTTGTCGTTGCGAGGATTGGGACACAGAGAAGGAAGAATAATATCTTGGTTCAAATGAAAAGCCGAAACAACTTTAGCCAGAAAATCCGGTTTGAAGCGGAACACCACCTTGTCCTGGTGTCGCTCATAGTATGGAGGCGGAATAGATAGAGCGGCCAGCTCTGACACACGCCTAACAGAAGTAATAGCCACCAAGAAGACCACCTTGAGAGTGAGAACAACCAGAGCAGCATCTTGAATAGGCTCAAAGGGAGCACCCTGCAAGGCAGACAAGACCAAATTCAAATCCCAGACAGGGACAATAGGTTTTCGAGGGGGGCACACGTGACCCCCTGAAAGAAGGTCTTAATCAGGTGATGTTGAGCAAAGGTCTTCTGAAAGAAGATAGACAGGGCAGAAACCTGACCCTTCAGAGTACTAAGTTTGAGACCTAAGTCCAGACCATGCTGTTAAAACTCCAGAACCCTAGGGACGGAAGAGACCTGGACTCACACCAGTCAATGTAGGAACGCCATACTCTATAATAGATAGCAGAAGAAGTCTTCTTCCTGGCCTGCACCATAGTAGCCACCACAGAGGCAGACAAACCCTTCTCCATCAAGATGGAGGTTTCAGCAGCCAGGCCATCAAAGCCAGAGTTTGTAAATTGGGATGGCGTAAGGACCCTTGAGTTAGCAGATCTGGCACCCTTGGCAGATCGTACTGATCTACTGCCATTTGAACCACGTCTGCAAACCACACTCTTCTTGGCCACCTGGGGGCCACTAGAATCACAGGTACCCCTTCCAGAGCAATCTTGCGTAGAACCCTGCCCAGAAGGGGGAACGGTGGAAACACATACAGGAGTCGAAACTCCCTCCAAGACATGGACAGGGCATCCGTGGCCACGGCCAGAGGATCCTGAGACAGTGAGACGAAGGCTGGGAGCTTGTGATTGTGACGGGAAGCAAACAGATCCACATCCGGTAGTCCCCAACGGTGACACAGGGACTGGAATACCTTGTTGCAGAGGGACCACTCCCCCTGACGGGACATCCCCCTGCTCAGGGCGTCCGCCAGCAGGTTCTCCGCCTCCGGAATGTAAACAGCCGAAATGCATTGAACGTTGGCCTCCGCCCATGTCAGAATCTGAGACACCTCCTGGAGAGCACCCTTGCTCCGGGTCCCTCCCTGATGATTGATGTAGGCAACCGCCGTTCTGTTGTCTGAGCGTACCTGGACCGACAGACCCCTCAGGTGTTGGGTCAAACGCTCCAGTACCAACCTGACTGCCCGTAATTCCAGAATGTTGATGGGTAAATGGGCCTCCTGAGGACTCCACGTCCCCTGGAAGCGCAGGGACTTCCAGAATCCCCCCCAACCTGACAGACTGGCATCCGTTGTGACCGTCTCCCAGGAGGGGGTCAGAAAAGACCTGCCCCCTGTCAAGTTCCTGTGGTCCAGCCACCACGCAAGGGACTGTCTGACCGAGGGGGGAAGCACACAGAACCAGTCCAAGGATGCTGGGTTCTTGTCCCACACTGATAGAAGGTGAAGCTGCAGAGGTCTCAAATGGAACTGGGCAAAGGGCACCGCCTCGAAGCTCGCCACCATCAGGCCCACCAACTGCATTCCCTGCCGGATGGAGAACTGTGGGCTCGAAAGCAGGAACCTCGCCTGCGCTGTCAGAGCTTCCACCTTCTGTTGAGGAAGGAATATCCTTGACTGAACCGTATCCAGAATCATTCCCAGGAACGGAGTCACCTAGGAGGGGGACAGGGATGACTTGGGGTAATTGATCACCCAGCCGAAGGACTCCAGGGTGGACACTACCAGCCGAGTGTCCAACTCTGCCTGCCGCAGAGACCGAGAGGTGATGAGAATATCGTCCAGGTAGGGCAGCACGCGTATGCCCCTTAGCCTTATCAGGGACATCACCCCTGCCAGCACCTTGGTGAAAACCCTGGGAGCTGACGTTAGGCCGAATGGCAGGGCCACAAATTGGTAATGCTGATCTTTTAGTGCAAATCTGAGAAACCTTTGGTGTCCCGGAAACACCGGGACGTGCAGGTAAGCATCCTTGATGTCTACTGAAGTCATGAAGTCCCCTGGGCGCAGTGAGCCAATGGCCGAGCGCAGAGTTTCCATGCGAAAGTGCATGTTCTTGACAAATTTGTTGAGGATTTTTAAATCCAGAATGGGCCTGACTGACCCATCCTTCTTGGGTACTGTGAAAAGGTTGGAGTAGAACCCCGTGCCCCTGTCTCCAAGGGGGACCTTGCAAATGACCCCTAGATCCATGAGACCCTGTACGGCCAGCAACAAGACCTGAGCTGATGCAGGGTCTTGAGGGATACGAGACCCAATGAATCTGGTCGGGGGCCGTACAGCAAATTCTATCTTGTAGCCGGAGGACACTACCTCCTGAATCCACCGGTCTGAGACGTGGCGCCGCCAGACGTGCTCGAAGTGCTGTAGACGTCCCCCCACCCTGACGGGTGAGGGCGCCCCCTCATGCCTGAGGGGCTTTGGGAGGGGCTTTGGGCTTGGTTCCCCAGGAGGAACCGGGATGGCGTCCTCTGTTCCTGTGCCAGGAATCTGCGCGGGCCCCAGCGAAGGACGCCCCTCTACCCTGTTTGGCCCCATGGTAGGGGGTTGATAGAGAGCCTTGGCTACGAAAGGGCCGAGTCTGCCGCCTGCGCTGGGGCAACTTGCCTCCCTTGGCAAAGAGGTCTAATCGATCCCCAAACAAGCGCAGCAACAAGTTCACAAACGCATCACAGCTGGACAGAGCATTGACAGTATCAGAAGGCAACTCATCTGTGCCATCGAGAGCACTCCTAACCACGGCCCTGAGCGCTACTGCCGTAATGGCTAAGGCGCAAACCGGGCGCAGAGTCGCTCCCCCAAATGCAAAGGCATGACATGCCAGTTGGTCAACACGCCGGTCCTCAGAGTCCTGCAGCGTAGTAGTGTCAGGAGAGTGCATAATAGAGGTGTTGGATAACCCTAGAATAAGAGCATCGACCTCAGGTGGCGATGACCAGCACTTAACCAAGTCAGCAGGGAAGGGATATTTCCTATCCACACTCTTAGGGACCCCATGAAGTCTGCTGGGATGTTCCCATTCTTTAAGCACGAGGCTATTGAAATGGGTCTGCTCTGGAAATTCCAAGCGAGCTTTAGCGGTATGAAAAAGATCACCCCTTTGCCGGGGAGCCGCAGCAGGGGGAGAGAGGGACAGAACCTCAAAGATCTGAACCAGCAGTCTATCAATATCATCCGAGGACCAATGCTTGGAGCCAGACTCTTCCTGACCCCTAGACTCATCGTCATATGACCCTGAGTCAGAGAACAGTTCCCCTTCGTCCGAGGGGATATGGGCATAGGAATGCAACAAATCATCAGGTTCTATAGGGAAGAGGGCCGATTCAGGGTTCAAGTGCCGCCTCTTGGTGGTGGCTTTACGCGCTAAGGAATTAGCAAGCAAGTTTTCAACACTAGCCAGCCTCGTGGCCAGATCAGGATGAGAGTCCCCACTGGTGTTGGGGGTTAGACTCAGGCTTGGGGGAGTAGGTGAAGTGAGGCGAGGTGCAGGCCCAGCCACCTGAGGGGCGGGGAGAACCGATAGCGCCTGCTGTGCACAAGGAACACAGACCCGTGCATTTTCACCGCTGCTAGGTAAAACCCCACAAGCTACACACAGCCGGGCTTGTCCCGAAGGAACCCCGTTCACAATATCCTGAGATGCCTCCATATGGTGATTTATTCGGCACAATATGCCAGTAGGGATTGACGCTGTAAGCTACCCTGGATGCCCCAATGACCCGCGGGGAAGTGGGAGTAATTTTTATGGTCACGACCGGGAGCTACACTGGGCCGGGAGAAGCCACCGAAATCCGCGGTCTGAAAGACATAAGGGGGAACAAGGATGTCAGAGCCATGCGCAATGGGAGATAGAAAGTAAAGAAGAGTCGCCCGCGAGGGCACTTACAGACAGAGAGGAGAGGACAATCTTCACCACGCGCGCGGGAGAAGGAAATGGTGCCAAGCGAACCTCAGAGGGCGGGCCTGAGCAGACCGCGACGCGTAGCGCGCCAAGCCGGAACCACGCCCCCCCAGCGAGCGCGAAGCTCGTAAGGCATCTAGCCAATGAGAGACAGTAAAGCAGTAATGTCTATTGTAAATGGCGCTCGGAGCCTGTACAGGCACGGCCGAGGTCTGTACTCGGGCTCTCCTGTGGCTCCCCTTCGGGGAATGAACCCCGGTCTGCCGTGACAAGGCGGTACTGTATTAGACAGGCGCTCACGCCAGCGCAACCTAGGAAGAGCCACTAAGGCTAAGAAGGTGAAGGACGGAAGAAGAAAGACGCCGAGGCGTCCGCAAGCCGCCGCCGTACATGCGCTGCGAGCAGAAGGCAGAAACTAATGGCGCTGCGGTTAACAGTAAGGTAAAAGCGCGGCTCTGATCCCCGTTCCCAGTAAAGCACAGCCAAGCCATAAGCGTGTAAGGATACACTGAGGCCGCCATACACACAACCCCTCCCCCCCCATTTCTTTTCCCCCTGACTAAGGGGGGAACGAGGGAGGAAGGCGACTCGTTACATAGGGTCCACTGCTATATGGGGCGTGGGGCAACGATGCGGGAGGGGCATCCCCTGAAGGCTCACCATCAGCCTTGACCGCCTACCCTAAGGTGGGGGATTGCGGTGCTGCCTACCTTCACCCGACCAGCGCAGCCCAGGCTGGGAGGCATATCACACAGAGGAGGGGTGGAAATAGTCCCACAGGGCCGCAGACTGTAATAGCCCTGCTCACCTGCGAGAGAGATACTTCATGTCTTGGCAGTCAGCACTGCAGAGAAATCTGGGGATTTGTGGGAGGTCCCTGGATATATGAAGGGCCGGGAGGAGCCTGTTTTTGCATGTCTGCAGTGAACAGCGCCATCTGGCGGAGGATTACCCACGTGTAAGTATTATAGATGGAGCAGGACGTACTGTATGCTTAGAATATTTAAAGATGAATATGATTTGGGTAAGTTTTAGGGGGCTAAAATGGAAGAAGAACCTAACCGAGAAGTGGTTTGGGTGAGCTTTAAGGGTCCAAAAGGAAGATGGAGGATAGTGCTAAGTGGTTTGGGTGAGCTTTAAGGGTCCAAAAGGGAAGATGGAGGACAGTGCTAAGTGATTTAGCTAAACATTGTAGTAGAAGTGAGGGTGGCAAATATGTAGGCGAGCACTTTAATGAGTTAAGTTTGTAGTGCGCAGGCGCAAGATCGTAAGGATTTCCGTCTGGACAATTATTTATTGAAAAACTGAAACTAACGGGAAACGTAAAGGATTCGTTGGAGGATACGATGGGAAAGGGCAAAAACGAAAGCCTACATTGTAACATGTGAAAATGAAACGGAAAAGTCTGGATGGAAAATGACATTCTCGTATTCGTAATCTCCCGTACGAACGGACGGAAACTTTACAGAAGGTTTTCAATGCATGCATAGAATCGCTCGTATGCTCATACGAGAACAGAAACATTTTAAAAAAAAACGGATCGGAACTAAAACTGAAGTTTTTTTTTGTCTCTCTGAATCGAGCCTATAGATCGTAGGACCAGGAAGAGGTGAATTTGTTCGGGCGACCAGGGGGGCGAGGGTCTAAAGCTAGGATAGTCAAAATTCTGGGTTTTGCTCCACTTTAATAACACATTAGCTCCATCAAATATCTGCTCTTCTTCTCTGGCAGTCTAATGACTAAATACACTTCTCTGGTACACTTCTGATGATGGCCTGATGAACAGGTAAACTTCTCTAGTGTTCTGATGAACAGGTACACTTCTCTGGCACACTAATGAACAGGTACACTTCTCTGACAGTCTAATGAACAGGTACACTTCTCTGACAGTCTAATGAACAGGTACACTTCTCTGAAAGTCTAATTAACAGGTACACTTCTCTGGCAGTCTAATGAACAGGTAAACTTATCTGGTGGACTGATGAACAGGTAAACTTCTCTAGTGTTCTGATGAACAGGTAGACTTCTCTGGCAGTCTAATGAACAGGTATACTTCTCTGGTGGTCTGATGAACAGGTAAACTTCTCTAGTGTTCTGATGAACAGGTACACTTCTCTGGCAGTCTAATGAACAGGTATACTTCTCTGGTGGTCTGATGAACAGGTACACTTATAAACCACATGGGCTCTGTTAGGTACAACACCAGGGGATTATGAAAAATATATTATATTTTCAACTTCTAGACAAAACACAGATTGCTTACTTTACCAATATAATAACACCTTAATTTCCAACCACAACTAGGTCACATAATCATGTTTGATTCTTTGGCTTTACAGGCCTACTCAGCTCCAAAACAAGGCTTATATTTAAATAAGGGCCTCTCGGCACCATTTTTACCAATATTCCTTGCCCTCAAGGCAAAATGGCTGACTCTGGGCATTTCTGCCCAGGGTACCAATCTCTTTTTGTGCTTGTGCATATATGGCTGTAGCCTCCATGCACAGCATAACTCCAGATGCCTCTTTGCTCAAGCCTCCTTACTCACTAAACAAAAATACCATTTTGTGAATACTCATCTGTAAAATGGGTATTATAAGTATGTCACACACCCCGCTTCAAGACATTCATTACACTTGGGTATACTGACCTGTAGATGGCGATCTGGCAGAGATGATATCAAAAAAAGGTAAGACCCTCCCGGCCCATAAATACCTGGGACCTCCTACTCATTACCCAGTATAAAGATAGCAGTAAGATCAAGGGACCAGGAAAGACAATTAAAACTAACAAAGGTTCACCATATAAAGGATCCAGAATACAAAAGGGCAGGGTGAAGAGGGGTGTGTGACATACTTATAATACCCATTTTACAGGTGAGTATTCACAAAATGGTATTATTCTAAGTATGTCACACACCCCGCTTCAAGACATTCATTACACTTGGGACATTCAATAGCAGTGTCCATAAAGGGCGGGGATCCAAAAAACAAGGCAACAAGGCACAAACTTAAACCACTGCAGCCTGCAGAACTTTGCGGCCAAAAACAGCATCCACTGAGGCCCGAACATCAACCTGCTCAACAGAAGCCTGGTGCTGGAAGGCCCAGGACGCCCCAACAGCACAAGTAGAATGAGCAGTAACACGAAAAGGGGGAACCTTCCCCTTGGCAGAATAGGCCCCAACAATGACCTGGTGAATCCATTTACTAATGGAAGACAACCCTTCCTAGGCCCAGAGGGCACCACAAAAAGAAAAGGAGAAGTAGCCACCAAATAGTACTTCACACAGCGAACCACATCCAAAGAATGCAAAACCCTCTCCTTGTCATTGCTGGGCTTAGGACACAAGGAGGGAAGAACAATATCCTGATTCAGATGAAAAGCAGAGACCACCTTAGGAAGGAAATCTGTCTTGAAGTGGAAAACAACCTTGTCCTGATGCCTCTCAAAGTAAGGAGCCTTAATAGACAAGGCTGCCAACTCCGAAACATGCCGAACAGAAGTGATGGCAACCAGAAAAACAACCTTCTGAGTAAGCGTAGAAAGTGCAATATCCTGCAAAGGTTCAAACGGAGGACCCTGCAAGGCAGACAAAACCAAATTCAAATCCCACACTGGGAGCAAAGGCTTCCTAGGAGGCTGCACATGCGTAACCCCCTGGAAAAAAGGTCTTAACCAGAGGATGAAGAGCAAAAGACTTTTGAAAGAACACGGCCAGGGCAGAAACCTGCCCTTTCAGCGTACTAAGCTGCAAACTTTGGTCCAGACCATGTTGCAGAAATTCCAAGACCCTAGGGACAGAAAACACCCTTCAAGGCAAGGCCCTTACCTCACACCAATCAATATAAGACCTCCAAGTCCTATAACAGATGGCAGAGGAAAACTGCTTTCTAGCCCTAACCAGAGTCTGAATGACAGCATCAGAAAAGACCTTCCTCCCTCAAGATTGAGGTTTCAGCAACCACGCCGTCAAAGCCAGCGTTGGCAAATTGGGGTAGAGTAGTGGACCCTGAGTGAGAAGATCTGGCAGAAGGGGCAGGTCTAACTGATCCTCTGCCAACCTTACCACGTCTGCGAACCAAACCTGTCTTGGCCACCTTGGAGCCACCAGGATTGCTGACGCGCCCTCTAGGGCCAGCTTGCGCACCACTCTGCCCACCATGGGAAACGGAGAGAACAGGTACAGAAACCCCAGATCCCTCCAGTTCAGAGACATGGCATCCGCTGCCAGAGCCAGCGGATCCCGCGAGAGAGACACAAATGCCGGAAGCTTGTGACTGTGACGAGAGGCAAAGAGGTCCACCTTTGGAGTCCCCCACCGGTGGCAAAGCGACCGAAACACCTTGGGGCTGAGCGAACATTCCCCCCGGCGAGACGACTCCCTACTCAGGGAGTCCGCCTCCGTGTTCTCCACTCCCGGAATGTACACCGCCGAGATGCATGGGACATTGCTCTCTGTCCAATCCAGGATCAAAGACACTTCCCTGAAGGCACACCTGCTGCGAGTCCCTCCCTGGTGATTGATGTAGGCGACTGCCGTCCTATTGTCCGACCGAACTTGAACCAGTAGGCCCCGAAACTGATGAGTCAAGTTAGCCAGAACCAACCTGATGGCCTTCAACTCCAGAACACTGATGGGATCGTGAGCCTCCAGAGGCCCCCACAGGCCCTGAAACTGAAGATCCTTCCAAAATCCCCCCCAACCTGACAGGCTGGCATCCGTGGTGACCGTCTCCCAACGAGGGGAGATTGCTCGACAGATTGCTTGGTTTCAGCCACCACCGAAGGGAATGGCGCACCCGGGGGGACATCAGAAAAGACTGATCCAATGACAGCGGGGACCCGTCCCAGGCCGCCTAGAGATGGAGCTGGAGTGTCCTTGTGTGAAACTGGGCAAAGGGAACCGCCTCGAACGACGCCACCATCAATCCAGCCGGATGGACGGGTGGGGGATGGATAGGAGACGCTGAGTCAATTCCTGAATCAGAAGAACCTTGGCTCGGGGGAGAAACACCCTGGCCTGAGAAGTATCCAGCGACATTCCCAGAAACTCCACCACCCTGGAGGGAGTGAAGCAGGACTTGGGATAGTTGATCACCCAACCGAAACTCTCCAGGGTGGACACCACAGTCCTGGTATCCAGCTGCGCCTGACTTAGGGAAGACGCCATGATGAGAAGATCGTCCAGATAGGGCACGATGCGGATACCCCTGGCTCTGAGGATGGCCATCACTCCTGCCAACCCTTGGAGCCGAGGTAAGGCCAAACGGAAGAGCCACAAACTGAAAATGCCGATTGTCCACGACAAACCTGAGGAATCTCTGGTGTGCCAGAAATATTGGAATATGCAGGTAAGCATCCTTGATGTCTATGGACGTCATGAAGTCCCCCTGACGAAGTGAATGGATGGCTGAGCGCAGAGTTTCCATAGGGAACTTCCGGGGACGGACAAACCTGTTGAGCAACTTCAGATCCAGAATAGGACGAACAGAACCGTCCTTCTTGGGCCCCGTGAACAAAGTGGAATAGAAGCCCAGGCCCCGGTCTAAGAGGGGCACCGGACAGATGACAGCCATGTCCGCGAGACTTGCTACTGCCGCCCGAAGCCCCTGGGCGGCCAGAGGATCTGACGGCACCCGAGACCTGAAGAATCTGGGAGGGGGCCAGAACTCGAACTCCAGCTTGTAACCGGAAGACACCACTTCCTGAATCCACCTGTCCGAGACCTCTTGGACCCAGACCTTGGAGAAGAGTTGCAACCAACCCCCCACCCGCAAGGGTGAGGGCGCCCCCTCATTGCTGAGCCGACTTGGCAGCGGCTCTAGGCTTGGAGCCCCAACTGTGTCCTGGATGGGCCCGACCCCTGCCCCTAGGCCAGGAATCACCTCTGGACGAAGGGAAGGGGGAACCCCTGCCAACTCTAGCCCCGCGAAAGGACTGAGAGAAGAAAGCCGCCCCCGAAAAGGGCGACGCTGCTTCTTACGCTGAGGTAACCTACCTCCCTTTGCCACCGAATCCAATTTTTCTCCAAAGAGCCGTAATCCCACAAAGGGAAGGGCCGTGAGCGACTTTTTGGACACAAAACCAGCCGCCCACTGACGTAACCAAACCGACCGACGGATAGCCACAAGCAGGGCCGTAGCTCTGCTACACATCACCAATGTGTCATCCAGGGCGGACAGCACAAAGGACAAAAATAACTCACAGCGCTTAAGGTCGGCAAATTCCTCACTAGCTGGGTCAAGCCCGGAAGAGGTCAATAATCCTCTAACAACCGACCTGGCAGCTACCAATACAAGCGCAGAAGCACAAACCGGCCGCAAGGCCGATCCAACACTGGCAAAACCATGACAAGCCATCTGGTCAATGCGTTTATCCTCACCATCCTTGAGGGTAGTGCACTCCGGAGAATGGAGGACTGAGGAGCTGGACAACCCCAAAACAGGAGCATCCACCTCGGGGAGAGACGACCAGTGCTTCACTGCGTCCGCCGGAAAGGGATATTTCTTGTCCCAACCCGGTGGGACACCCGGAAGCAGCGTCGGCCTCTCCCATTCCTTGGGAATGATACCATCAAAATGCTTTTGATAAGGAAATTCCAAGCGGGGCTTCGTCACTTCAAAGAACTCCCCCTTCAGCGGAGGAGCTGCCTCGGGGGGAGAAATAGCCAGGACCTCAAACATATGAGCCAGGACCCTAGAGGTATCCGAGGAATCCCCCTGGCCCTGCTCGGTATCAGTGCCCACAAACTGCTGATCGTCGGAGTCATCAGACTCCTCATACAGCTCCCCTTCCTCACACGGGGAACAATCAGACCAATCCAGGGAGTCAAAATCCTCCCTATCAAAGGCCTGCACAGCCTTATACAAATGTTTTCTCTTTGCCATGGCCTTTTTTGCGACGGCACTGGAAAACAATTTTTCAAGATTGGCCAATCTGGCACACACCTCAGATTGCGACTCCCCGCTAATGCCCACATCACAAGCCCGTGTCAGGCGAGGGGGAGACGGGGAGGAGACTGGCGGAGCAGAACCAGACGCCTGAGATCTGGTCTGCCGCGTAATAGACCGCTGCGCACAGGGTACACATAGAAATACATCATCCCCCAAAAGGGATACCCCACACCCCAAACACAGCCTGGATTGCCCCGAGGGGGGCACAAGCCCAGTATCCGGGGAAGCCTCCATATGGTGATTTTTTAGTAATATAAATATATATATAAATATATGTGTACAATGCTCTTTTTTATTTTTGGGAATTACGCAATAATGCAACCCGGGATGCCCCTTTAAGTCCCGAGTGGGAGGATTTTAAGGCAGCTAACAATTAACCAGGGAGAACCCCCCTTTAATATGATCAATGGTCCACCTGGAACACAAGAACACAAGCACACACTCAGACCATGCAAAATGTACAAGGAGTTAAATAACAGATGACAGTGATGGCAATCAGGCCCCTCACCCGACCTTCGGTACCCGCAGGCCAGGCACGGAGACGACGCGCAGTGTGCAGTAGGAGGAGGGAGGGCGGGTCGGTGCGGGTCGGTGCGGTTCGCGCGTCGTGCCCCTCCCCGTCTCTCCTGGCCAGAAGCCGGGAAATGAAAGACGCGCTTGCAGCATGGGGGTGGGACGTATGCGCGCGCGAGCTCCCGCCCCCCCCGCTCAGAGGAGAAGAAGACCTCATGGGCTAACCACCGCCATTGCAGACAGCTCCCTTAGCGCGCCGGAGGCCGGCGCCGCGGGACCTCCAGCGTCATCTAAAAGTGAAAGTAAAATCACACACACAGTAAAACATACACACATAATTGATAGGAATCCATAAGGGATCCATCCACCCCCCCTCTAAGGGTACCCAGGAGAGGGGGAATCAATGCCAGGTAGGGCCAAGGGACGGGGCATCCCAAACCAGGATCACCAACCCGGATAGCCGCCTACCCCTTGTTATGGGGTCTCACGACTCCTAAGCACCAGGGGTGCCAGCTACCTTTGCCCGGACCAGCAGCCTATGCTGGGAAGCAGGGAATATTAAACAAAGGGGATCCGGGCAGGAATAGAAGAAAGAAGGCCGGGAGTCATCCCGGCTACCTGCAAGGAGGAGACATCATCTTCTGACTTGCTCGCCACTGCAGAGATGAAAGACTGGGTGGGAGGTCCCAGGTATTTATGGGCCGGGAGGGTCTTACCTTTTCTTGATATCATCTCTGCAAGATCGCCAACTACAGGTCAGTATACCCAAGTGTAATGAATGTCTTGAAGCGGGGTGTGTGACATACTTAAAATAAGTAGCCTTACACAGCTACAGAAATAACTGAATATGGGATCCAACCTGCAGGGAGGGAAAAGAGCTGCACAATTCCAATGCATGAACTGAATGAAAATTTCCAGCAGAGAGGTGCTCCCAAAAGTGACAGGTAAAACTTCAAATTTAATGATGCAGGAGGTGCCCAGACGTCCATAGGGCAAGAAAAGGCGAAGCATTTCAGAAGATAGGTGGTCCCCTTAGTCATGCTATTCAGTCACGGCACAGGATGTAATTTATGTGAGGTTAAAAAGGGGTGGGGGCTCACTGACTCCCTTCTAAGGCAGGTTAACTTGTTTTAGGGCTCCTGGCTTGGGCTTTGCTTTGCCCTGATTGCCCAACAAGACCTCCCAGATCTCCAGATCCCAAAGAACAGCTACGCCTTTAAGAAAAAGTAAAGGCAAGTCAGCCAATGCTTACCACTTTCCCATTCACTGTATGGCTACCAAACACATGAATGTCAATGACCAACCAGGTTTGTCGACTATTTGCCAGGGGGTTATATAGCTGCCATACAATTGAATTAAGTAAGAGTATTTTCTGCCTATGTCACGCTATATTTATACAGTACGTACAAGATCTACAATATACTCATCCTACAAAAAACGCCTTATTTCTTCACTTTTCTACTATTCACAATGGCTAATGGTATAACACAATACTATATATACAGTAAATACACACAGAGTCAGGTTAGGGATGTTGAATGAATATCACTCAACAATATCACACAACAATACACTGGATTCCCGAACAGACCTGATCGCAGCATGATCTGCTGCTGCTGATGTACATCATCGATTTGTATTATACCAGCTATTCAAGCTCCATTCATGGCATTTAGCAAGTGACTACAAGGGCACTGCAGGATAAACACATCAGCAAGCCAAAATAGAGGCACACTTTTACATGACTAAAGCTACCAATAATTGTAGGGAGAAATCAAACAAAACCGGTCATTGTATTTCTACACAATGAGTCATGAAGTTTGGAAATGAAGAATAATGGTAGACAAACTAATCAGAGTGTGTCTACTAAATACAAAGAAAGTTTCTAGAGTAATTATATAACATTTGTGTTGTAGTAATTTTGCCTGTACTTGGTGCATGTGTGATAATGCCCCAACATTTATGAAGGCTACACATATAAAGTTGTAAATATGAAAAATGTTTGGTCCTCTACACAGAGGCTTCAATCTATCTAGCGAGACACTGGCATGCCGTGGAGTCGCACAAATCTCTGCCAGGTTACTTTGTGGCACTTTCTATAAACATGGTGCACTGCATCCCATAGACAGGCAGCTGTTCTGCACTGTGCCACCTTTGGCTATAGGGAAATGTCTGAATTTTGACCTAGATTTGCATAGCTCCTACAGCATACTAAGCTTATCTGAATAATTCAAACAGGCACAATAAGCTTTTTGCCCGTTTATTTAGATTTTTTATGACACATTGCAAATTGGAATTTCCTACACAAAGCTGACTCTCTGTTGTGTCATAGCCTATCTGTAGTCCAAAAAAAAATACTGTCATAGGAAAATCCAGCGAGTGATCATTTCTCCTTCAAGAATAGGCAATATGTGAACAATGCAAGAGGAGTGGAGCTTCCTCATCCTAGTGCCCAATCTCCTCAGAGGCAGGACTATACACAAGCAAAATCTGGTCTCTAAAGTATTCAGTCTAGACATGAATGCTAAAAATAAAACATTGAATACAAGGTGGGTCCCAATTTTCAGAAAATACCATTTTGTGATTACTCACCTGTAAAATGGGTATTGTAAGTATGTCTCACACCCTGCTTCGGAAGTATTAATTACACGTGGGTTATGGTCCAGTAGAGGGCGAACTTCTGCAGGGATGACTAGAAAAAAGAAGCCCCTCCCGGTCCATAAATACCTGGGACCTCCCACACATTCCCCGGTATAAGAAAGCAGTAAGGAGACCAGGAAGAGCCAATAAAATCTTATGAGAAAAAAGTTTCACCATATAGAGGATCCAAGATACAACTCAGGGTGGGACGAAGCAGGGTGTGAGACATACTTATAATACCCATTTTACAGGTGAGTAATCACAAAATGGTATTATTCCAAGAATGTCTCTTCGGAAGTATTAATTATACGTGGGACATCCAATAGCAGTGTCCAAAAAGGGTGGGCATCCCAAAAGGCAATAGTGCACAAATTAAACCACTGCAGCTTGCAGAACTTTGCGGCCAAAAACAGCATCCGCTGAGGCCCGCACATCAACCTTATAAAACTTGGAAAAAGTATGAACAGAAGACCAAGCAGCAGCCTTACAAACTTGTTCAACAGAGGCCTGGTGCTGAAACGCCCAGGAAGCCCCAACAGCACGAGTAGAATGAGCAGTGATCTGGAAAGGGGGATCCCTCCCCTTAGCAGAATAGGCCCTAATAATGGCCTGATGAATCCATTTACAAATGGTAGACTTGACGGGCGCCAAACCCTTCCTGGGCCCAGAGGGCACCACAAAAAATGCGTCTGTCTTCCGGAATGGTGAAGTAGCCACCAGATAGTACTTTACACATCTAACGAAGTCCAGAGAGTGCAAGGCCCTCTCCTTGTCATTGCTAGGTTTAGGACACAATGAAGGAAGCACAATGTCCTGATTGAGATGAAAGGCAGAGACAACCTTTGGCAAGAAGTCTGGTTTAAACAGAAAACCACCTTGTCCTGATGTCTCCCAAAGTAAGGGGCCTGAATGGACAGAGCCGCCAACTCAGAAACACGTTGAACAGAGGTGATAGCCACCAAAAAGGCAACTCTTAAGGTGAAAATGGATAGTGCAGATTCCTGCACTGGTTCAAAAGGAGGACCCTGAAGGGCAGACAACACCAAATCTAAATCCCAAACAGGTAACATGGGTTTGCGAGGAGGGCGCACATGAGTGACCCCCTGAAAAAAGGTCTTAACCAAAGGATGAAAAGCGAAAGATCTCTGAAAGAAAACCGCCAGAGCGGACACATGCCCCTTAAGAGTGCTAAGCTGAAAACCCATGTCCAGACCATGCTGAAGAAACTCCAAAATACGAGGAATGGAAAACACCCGACAAGGAAAGGCCCTGGCCTCACACCAATCAATGTAGGCCCGCCAGGTCCTGTAGTAGATATTAGAGGAAGATTTCTTCCTAGCCCTGACAAGAGTCTGGACAACGTCTTCAGACAAACCCTTTTCCGTTAAGATGAAGGTTTCAGCAGTCACGACGTCAAAGCCAGCGTTTGCAAATTGGGGAAACAAAGCTGACCTTGTGTTATCAGATCCGGAACCAGAGGCAGCCTGAATTGATCGACCGCCAGCCGGACTACGTCTGCGAACCACACCTGTCTTGGCCACCTTGGGGCCACCAAGATTGCTGGCACCCCCTCTTGAACCAGCCTGCGCACCACCCTGCCTACCATGGAGAAGGGGGAAAACAGATACAGGAGACCCAGATCCCGCCAGACAAGGGACATGGCATACACTGCCAGAGCCAGAGGATCCTGGGACAGAGACACAAAAGCAGGGAGCTTGTGGTTGTGACAGGAGGCAAAGAGATCCACCTCCGAGAACCCCCACTTGTGACAAATGGATAGAAATACCTTGTAGTTGAGGGACCATTCCTCCCGGCGAGAGGACCCCCTGCTCAGAAAGTCCGCTTCCAGGTTCTCTACCCCTGGAATGTACACCGCCGAGATGCATGGAATAATTGCTCTCGGACCATGCAAGAATCAGAGACACTTCCCTGAGGGCACTCCTGCTGCGAGGACCCTCCTTGGTGAATGATGTAAGCAACTGCAGTCCGATTGTCTGATCGAACCTGAACCGGTAAGCCTTGGAGATGATGCGTCAGGTGCGACAGCACCAACCGAATTGCCCTCAGCTCCAGGACGTTGATGGGGATGTGCGCCTCCTGAGGACCCCACAGCCCCTGGAATTGATGTTCCTTCCAGAAACCCCCCCAGCCCGACAGGCTGGCGTCCGTGGTGACCGTCTCCCAACAAGGGGCCAGAAAAGATCTGCCCCTCAGCAAATTCCTCGGTTCCAGCCACCACTGAAGAGACTGCCGGACCAGGGGAGACATCGCAAATGACTGATCCAAGGACAGAGGGCATCTGTCCCAAGCCGATAACAGATGGAGTTGAAGAGGCCTCATGTGAGCAAAGGGAACCGCCTCGAAACAGGCCACCATCAATCCCACCAGCCTCATCCCTTGCCGGAAGGACGGGCGAGGGATGGAAAGAAGAAGACGTATCAGATCTTAAACCGTCTCCCCCTTCGACGGAGGTAGGAACACCCTGGTCTGAATGGTATCCAGATTCATGCCCAGAAAGGAGGCCGTGATGAGAAGGTCGTCCAGATACGGCACAATGCGAATGCCCTGGGCTCTGAGAAGGGCCATTATACCCGCCAAAACCTTGGTGAACACCCTTGGTGCTGAGGTCAGCCCAAAAGGAAGAGCCACAAACTGATAGTGCTGATCTCCCACCACAAATCTGAGAAACCGTTGGTGTCCCGGGAAGATCGGCACATGAAGGTAAGCGTCCTTAATGTCTATGGACGTCATAAAGTCCCCTGGACGAAGGGAGTTGATGGCCGAGTGCAGAGTCTCCATGCAAAATTTCTTGGTTCTGATGAATCTGTTGAGAATCTTTAGATCCAGAATGGGTCTTATGGAGCCATCCTTTTTGGGGACTGTAAAAAGTTTGCAGTAATAGCCCCGGCCTCTCTCTTTGGAGGGCACCAGGCAGACTACCCCCATGTCCCGAAGGTTTTGCACTGCCAAGAAAAGCCCCTGTACGGCCCGGGGGTCCGAAGAAACCCGAGACCTGAGAAACCTGGGAAGAGGCCGAAACTCGAACTCCAGCTTGTACCCGGAAGAGACCACTTCCAGGATCCAGTTGTCCGTGACCTCCCAGATCCAGACCTGGGTGAAGAGCCGTAACCGTCCCCCCACCCGCGAGGGTGAGGGCGCCCCTCATTGCTGAGAGGGTTTGGCAGCAGCCTTGGATTTGGTACCCCAGGCAGTGCCGGGACGGGCACGTCCTCACCTCTGAAAGTAGAGTAAGCAACTCCCCTGCTTGCCCGAGAGCCACGAAAGGAAGGATTAAAGGAGCCAGCACCCCGAAAAGGCCGTCGCAGCTTATTGCGTTGTGGCAATTTTCCTCCTTTCGCCACCGAGCCCTGTAAGTGCCTTCTTCGCCGCAATATCAGCCGCCCATTGGCGCAACCAAACCGATCGGCGTATAGCCACAAGCAAAGCCGAGGTTCTACTACACATGCATATTGTATCATCCAAAGCTGATAAGACAAAGGTCATGAACAAATCACACCGCGAAAGCGCTGCAAATTCATCACTAGCAGGGTTAAGATGGGGACCATTCAACAGGCCCCTAATTACAGATCTGGTAGCCACAGCCGTGAGAGCTGAGGCACACACAGGACGCAAGGCGAACCCACACTGGCAAAGGCATGTGACGCCATTTGATCAAGACGTCGGTCCTCACTATCCTTCAGAGTAGTGGAGTCTGGAGAGTGCACAACCGATGTGTTGGACAATCCCAGAACCGGAGCGTCGACCTCTGGGGGTGACGACCAACGCTTCACCGTGTCTACAGGAAAGGGATACTTCCTATCCCACCCCTGAGCGATACCGGGAAGCCGGCTGGGCTTTTCCCATTCCTTAAGAATCAATTTGTCAAAATGCTTCTGATCTGGAAACTCCAAGCGAGGCTTAGGGGCCCAAAAAAAATCCCCCTTTTGTGGAGGGGCCTCCGCAGAAGGGGAAATAGCAAGCACCTCAAAAATATGGGCCAGAAGTCTGGGGGTATCAACAGTATCCCGACGCTCCTGCCCAGCATCAGCATCCAGGAACTGCTGATCCTCAAAGCCTTCAGATTCTGAAAACAATTTCCCTTCTTCCAGCGGGGAATAATCAGACCAGTCAAAGGAGTCATATTCCTCATAATCAAAACCCGGCACAGCCGGTGCCAAATGCCGTCTCTTGGCTGGGGCCTTCCAGGCCGCAGAGCAAGCAATCAATTTTTCAATGTTGGCCAATCTAGCACAGAAATCAGATTGCGACTCCCCGCTAATGACAACATCATTTGGGGTCAAAGCCAGAGCAGGACTGCCGCGTAATGGCCTGCTGAGCACATGGAATGCAAATAAGCACATTATCCCCCGCAAGGGATACCCCACAAACCACACACTGCCGGGGTTGCCCCAAAGGGATACCGAGCCCGGTATCCTGGGAAGCCTCCATATGGTGATTTTTTATGGTAGTCGCAAAGACCAGTGGGAATTACGCTACTAAGCTACCCGGGATGCCCCTTAAAAAGTCCGTTAGTGGGAGGATTTGTAAGACCCAAAATTTAGCCAAGGGACCCTAGGACCGGGAGAAACCCCTTTTTTATCAAGGTCAGGTAGTCCCCCTGAAAGACAGAATTATAGGGAACCCGTAAACAAGGCAAAACACTCCAATCCAAAATACAGTGCAATCATACAAAACCAAGCCCCGCAGGGCACTCACTAAGACCTGGAGCAATGGCAACCGAGCACATGCCTGAGGGAAGGAAGAAGAAGAAGGGCGGGCCAGCGCGGATCGTGCGCCGTGCGTGGCCCCGCCCCCTCCCTACCTCCGCCAGAGACAGTGGTTCCCAGCCATTGGCTGGGAACCGCAAAAGGGCACCAGAGACAGGGGGCGGGCCTCTGCCAGCGCGCCGAGTGCCCGACCCCGCCCCCTCCCCTGACAGGAATGAGAGGGAGAAGCTCTCCCCTCCATACTGCGGAGCCAGCCTGGGCGGCCGGCTCCATAACGCGGCCGCACAATAACAGTACTGTGCAAACACACAACATACACACGCAAGAGCTCAAGCAATCAAAACACTCAAGGATAATAAGGGAGAAGGGACAGGCCAGACCCAGACCCAGAGTAGTGAAGGGATAAAACGGACAGGGCATCCCAAACCAGGATTCCGAACCTGGTATCCACCTACCCCTTGTTGGGGGTCTCACGGAGGAGCATGGCTCCTAGTTAGTACACCACTAAGGTGTAACCTACCCTCGTCCGAACCTACAGCCAAGGCTGGGAGGCATAGTAATCTATTAAAACAAGGTCCGGGCAGAAATAGGGATAAATTGGCCGGGTGTAAACCCGGCTTACCTGCAAAGGAAGGAGACAGCCATCTTCTGACTTGTTCGCCGTCCTGCAGAGATGAAGACTGGGGAATGTGAGGTCCCAGGTATTTATGGACCGGGAGGGGCTTCTTTTTTATAGTCATCTCTGCAGAAGTTCGCCCTCTACTGGACCATAACCCACGTGTAATTAATACTTCCGAAGCAGGGTGTGAGACATACTTGGAAGAAAGGAAATTACTTGAACATACAGATCAGAAAAGTGTGCAAATAAAATAAGCTAGTGCACAGAACAGAAAAAAGCACTGTGAATTTAAAAGAGAATGAGAAGAAATATCAAGAATTAGATCTGATAAGCAGAACAAAGAAGAAACATATTGTGACTTCAATATATCCCCCGGATAACAATGAATCTCACAAAATATACCGCTTGTACAGAACAGGGGTGTAGCATCTATAGCAATCGAAACAGAACAAATTTTATCTGACGTCCAAAACAAAATAGGAAGTACTCTGTTACATATATCAACAAAGAAGGAGCATAGATAAAAAGTGTATATCCGTACAAGATAGAAAAGGGGAGAACCAACCCCACATATAAAAATACACTAGATCCAGCTCAAATTGAAAGTCCCCTAAGTGTAAAACTAGTCAAAGTGTAAAATCTAGTCCTGGGAACCCGCGGCAAATATATCAGCAATCATCAGACTTCTCTGCTTTGACGTGCAGAGCATTCTGCCGATTGCTAAATATGATTGATGTGGGATCCTGGGACTAGGCGAGTTTTACACTGCAGGGCACCCAGCGGGATAGCCCCTAGGACATTTTTCACCACCCCTTCTCCTCAAGGCCCGACAACAGGTAATTTTTCGTGGATAATAAAGTTGGCTGGCTCTATAGCTCTGATGCTGCACTAATTACATTACCTGTGCATCTGTGTGGAGAGCCACGAAACAACTTGTTGGCAGGAGGACCGTTGGGGGACCCCTGCCTTAGGGAAGAGTTTCAAACTGTTGTGGAAATCATTAAGTGCAAAACTACAAAAGCTTTATTTAGCTGCATCCGTGTGTACAAAATAAGAGCAAATACCAAGAGCATGGAAAAATACCAAGATGACATGCTAGGATGGGTTGTATGGTGCACCATCCATACATACAGAATATAAGCAGAAATTGGAAATACAATTGTTCTGTTGTGATTATTACCAGATTGACATTGCACAAAAGAAATGTATTTTCAAGCTTTATCGCCTAATATGAAACAGACAAAATACAGAAACCCCATCTGACATTTCTATCTCCGCAGGTCATGGATGACATAAATGACAATATGCAAACACAAAACAAACTGACAGCATTGAAGTGATAATCTGTCTGGTTTAAAGCAAGCACTCACAACTGATCATCACCTTTGTGTTCACAAATGTGCTTTCCACAAAATGTTAATCATTTAGGATCAGACGTCAGTCATCAAAGCAGAGACTGCATCTGTTAAAAGAACTAAAATTCTGCATTAACGTGAAAAGTCACAGCATATTCCATAGAAAGAGATCTTATTTAAAGAATCGGTAAGACTCTAGGGCCAGGGGTCTCTCTCTTTATGGGTCTGTGTGTCTCTGGCTGTATCCCCAGTTTACCTTCAGCCTAGATGTGTACCTGCGACAGGCCCTTCTGAATAGCTGCCATGGGCATGCCCCACAGCTAGAGGTGTATACATAAATTGTTGAACAGCAGTTATATAAGGTCATGTCCCACGACCTGTGTTTTATTTACCTGGGATAACTGTTAATATAATGTTTATTTACATAAACTGAGCAGTGTGCATTTAAGTCTATTTGTCCTTTAGCTCCCTTAGTCTTGCTCTGATGCAAGTAGCTCCTCCCTTCTTCCCCTCTCCCTCAGCCATTTCTAGTTTGGCATTCAAGCAGTGCACAGCTGCTGCTCCCTTCTGCAGCTTCAGTCTTTTTACCTACTGCTGTGGTATGGATTACATCACTAGTTTCTTGCTGTATTGAACATACATGTCAAGATTCCTGCTGCAAGATTCTGTACCGCAACAAAGCTGAAACTTATTCCATGTGATTCACGAGCAGTTGAGTAAGATCTGCCGAGCCTTATGGAGTAAAGGAAACATCCATCACAGACACACACACAGAACGTGGAGCCGTCTACAGGATTCACATTGCTGCTATCTGGTGAGTCAGAATATATTTTAAAAAATGTATGCGCACAAAATCCATTTAGAACGTACAAAATGTGGGCCAGCTACGGTTGCACCACTACATTTAATACATTTCAATAAAGTTTTTTCAAAAACACAAACACAGACAAGGACAGTTAAAGCGGGTAGCCCTGGGTTACTGCTATGATCAGAAAAAAGGTATAAATAACTATAAAAGAAACTCATATCAACTTTTTAAAGTGGCACAATATGAATAACACGTTGATAAAGGCTCCAATGCCTTATTTCATTGTACCAATACTTTACCCAGGGCTAGGTCCCCTTGGGAAATTTTAGGGCTTAGAACTATGACCACGCCTTCTAATACTATAAAAATATATACTTTTATTAAATATGTTTAAAATACTCATTACATTGAAATGACATCATTTACATCCATGTGTTTAAACACATTCTTATTCTAAGTATACAGCACGTCCTGTTTCAGAAGATATTCCTTACACTTGGGTTATACATCCAGTAGATGGCGCTGGACTGCAGAGACAGAAAAGTGGCTCCTCCCGGCCCCATATATACCAGGGACCTCCCACAAAATCCCCAGTTCTTCTCTGCAGTCCTGGCTGCGATGACTAGAAGATGACTCTTTCTACTCGCAGGTGAGCGGGGCTATTAGCCTGCGGCCGTGTAGGACTATTCCCACCCGTTTCCTTTTACTGCCTCCCAGCTCAGGCTGCTATGGTTCGGGTGAAGGTAGGGAGCACCGCTGTCAGGTGCTAAGGAGCGCTGCTTCAACTGCAGTCCCCCACCAAAGGGTAGGTGGTATAGGCCCATGGTGAGCCTTATGGGATGCACCTCCCGCATCTTATGCCCCTCGCCCCCTGTCCCCGCAGTTGGCTCCCTTTAGGCTGGCCGTCGCTCTCCCTTGTAGATCTTGGGGGGGGGGGGGGGGTGCATGTCTTTGCTATATATTTATGTGTTGTGTTTTGATCCCATTTGATTTGATTGCACTGGTTTCCTTTGCCGCCGCTGCACGCTTGTACTACGCTCCCTGGTCGGCTGCGACATAGCCTCAGGCGCTGCTGCACCATCATTGGCTGGCCTTGTCAGGTGGGCGCGTTTTTGCGCTTTTCGGGGGGCGGGCCTTGCGGCTGACGCGTTCTGCATCACTGTCTTGGCGGCCCGCCCCTCGAGGTATATGCGGGCGCCATTTTAGTTCTCTGCTGCGTGTGCCTGGCGTCTCCCTATCGCGGTCCGTAAGTGCCCCTGTGGGCTGATTTATATTATATTTCTCTGTATTGCATATTGCTTATGGGATCTTTTCGCTTATGTCTTGCAGGCGGATCAAACTTTGTGGTTTCTTCCAGTCCTATCCCCTCTATTTAATGTTAACTCTTATTGGAGGGCTATTAAATTCCCTTACTCCTACTTCCCTAGCGGGTTATTGGGGCATCCCAGGTTGCTATTATTAGCGTCAATCCCAATTGGCCTGTTGTGCTGTGATAATCACCATATGGAGGCTTCTCAGGATAATGTGCTCGGGGTTCCTTCGGGACAAGCCCAGCTGTGTGTGGCGTGTGGGGTATCCCCTATAAGTGATGATGTCAGGGTGTGTGTACCCTGCGCCCAGCAGACGCTTGCGCTGCAGTCTGGGTTACCTGGGGTTGGGCCTAGTGTTGTGCCCCCTCTGGCTTCGCCTACCCCCCATGCTTACATTTGACTCCCAGTGAAGTGCATACCAGTGGGAAGTCTCAATCTGATTTGGCTGCCGGGGTAGCCAGCATTGAAAGGCATATTGCTGGGTCTGGTCCGTGTAAGGCTCCTGCGGCTGCATCTGGCACCCGGTGTTACTCTCTTTCCTATGGAAGCTGAGAAGTTTTTTGATATTACTTATATCAAAAACTTATATTAAACTTATATTACTTCCCCCTGGAAGAAGGGGAATTATTCTCTGATTCAGAATCATCTGAGGATCAGCCTAGGGGTTATGCTGAGTCTGGGTCTGACCAATGGGCTTCAGATGATACTAACAGACTTTTGGCTCACATTTTTGAAGTGCTCTGTATCTCTCCTCCTGCCGTGGCCCCGCGGCAGCAGGGGGAGCTGTTTCATACTGTTAAGCCAAGCTTGGAGTTTTCTGAACAAACGCACTTTAATAATCTGATTCTCAAGGAGTGGGAACGGCCTAGCCGGGTGGGGTACCAAAGAGTTGGGATAAGAGGTATCCCTTTCCTGCTGAGATGGTTAAACGTTGGTCATGTCCTCCAGAGGTGGATGCACCAGTTCTGGGGTTGTCTAACACATCCGTCATGCATTCCCCTGACTCTTCTACACTGATGGATGGGGAGGACAGGCGCATTGATCAGCTGGCTTGCCATGCCTTTGCCTGTGTTGGGACCGCGCTCTGTCCGGTCTGTGCCTCTGCTATCACGGCTGTTGCTATTAAAAGCCTGCTCAGGGGTCTCTTAGATGGGGCCCCTGACGATGCTGGTAGTGAAGAGTATAGAGCTCTTCTGCGTTGTGAGGAATTTGTTGCATATGTTCTCTCTGCCCTGGATGATACCATTGAATGTGTGGCAGATGATACCATTGAATGTTCTGCCTTATTGGTGGCAATACGCCGCTCGGTCTGGCTGCGCCAGTGGGCAGCTGACAACGCTGCCAAAAAGGCTCTCACTGGGTTTCCCTTCAAGGGGCTGCGCCTGTTTGGGGAACGTTTGGACTTGTTTGCCAAGGGAGGCAAGTTACCTCAGCGCAGAAGGCAGCCCCGGTCCTTTCGGGGTTCAGGTGCCTTTTCTCCTTCCTTCAGGGGATCCAGAATTGGACGGGGAGCTTCCTTTGCTGGAGCCCGTGGAGAGTTTTGGGGCAGAGGACGTGGCCGCCCTGCCCCCCCCCCCTGGGGTCCCAAGACTAAGTTCTCCCCCAAGACCCCTCAGGCATGAAGGGGCGCCCACACCCATCCGGCTCACGTCTGGATGCATCACGTCTCAGACCGGTGGATTCAGGAGGTAGCATCCTCCAGTTACAAGATAGAGTTTGCAGCCTGGCTGCCCCCAAGATTCATCAAATCTCGGTTAGCTCAAAACCCCTGGTCAGCTCAGTGTCTCTCCCTGGCTGTCCAATGCCTTCTAGACCTAGGTGTCATCTGCCGGGTGCCCTTAAAGGAAAGGGGCAAAGGCTATTATTCCAATCTTTTCATTGTGCCCAAAAAGGATAGGTCCATCAGACCTATCCTGGATTTAAAGCTTCTCAACAAATTTGTCAGATTCAGACACTTTCGCATGAAGACTCCGCGCTCAGCTGTGACTTTTCTATGCCCAGGGGACTTCATGACCTCTGTAGAGATCAAGGATGCTTACCTTCACGTACCTATCTTTCCAGGTCATCAGAGATCCTCAGGTTCGCTCTGGAGGATCAGCACTACCAATTTGTGGCTTTGCCCTTCGGCCTGACCTCGGCTCCCAGGGTATTCGCCAAGGTGCTGGCAGGAGAGATGGCCCTGCTGAGATGTCAGGGCATTCGCATTCTTCCCTACCTGGACGACATGCTTATCGCTTATCAGTCCTTCCATCAGGCAGAGCTGGTGTCCACACTGGAATCATTCGGCTGGGTGATCAATCACCCCAAATCTTCCCTGTCTCCTTCCATGGTGAAGTCTTTTCTGGGCATGATTCTGGATTCAGCTCAGGTCAAGATCTTTCTTCCTCAGCAGAAGGTGGAGGTCCTTCAAGAGAAAGCTCAGCTCCTGCTATCTTGTCCTCATCCATCCATCAGGCAGGGAATGCAGCTGGTGGGCCTAATGGTGTCCTGCTTCGAGGCGGTTCCATATGCTCAGTTCCACATGAGGCCTCTTCAGCTTCACCTCTTGTCAGTATGGGATCGGGACCCTGTGTCCCTGGATCAGGTGTTTGTCTTGTCCCCTCAGGTCAGGCGGTCTCTAGTGTGGTGGCTGGGGGGCAGGTCCTTTCTGGCCCCCTGCTGGAAGACTGTCACCACGGGTGCCAGTATGACAGGTTGGGGGGGATTCTGGAAGTCCCTGAAGTTCCAGGGTCAGTGGGGCCCTCAGGAGGCCCATGCCCCTATCAACATTCTGGAACTGAGGCCAATCAGGTTGGTTCTCACCCACTTAACCCCACACCTGAGGGGTCGGGCTGTTCAGGTCCGCTCAGACAACCAGACGGCGGTTGCCTACATCAATCATCAGGGAGGGACCCTGAGCAAGAGGGCCCTCAAGGAAGTGTCCCTGATACTGTCCTGGGTGGAGGAAAATGTTCCCTGCATCTCAGCTGTGTTCATCCCGGGGGTGGAGAATCTGGAGGCAGACTCTCTGAGCAGGGGGACCTCTCATCTGGGAGAGTGGTCCCTCAGCAGCAGGGTGTTTCGCTGGGGTCAGCCGGATGTGGATCTGTTTGCGTCCCATCACAATCACAAGCTTCCAGTCTTTGTCTCTCTGTCCCAGGATCCTCTGGCCTTGGACACGGATGCCCTGGCAATGTCTTGGATGAGGTTCCAGCTCCTGTATGTTTTTCCCCCGTTTCCACTGCTGGGCAGGGTGCTGCGCAAGATAGTTCAGGAGGGGGGCCAACCATCCTGGTGGCCCCCTGTTGGCCAAGAAGAGTGTGGTTCGCAGACATCATGCAGTTGACAGTAGAACAGTACGCCCTGCCATGGGTTCCAGATCTGCTCACTCAGGGACACCTACGCCACCCCAATTTACAAACGCTGGCTTTGACGTCCTGGCTGTTGAAACCTCCATCTTGATGGAAAAAGGGCTGCCTGCCTCGGTGGTGAATACCATGATCAGGGTTAGGAAGAGGTCCTCTTCTTCCATCTACTACAGGGTCTGGCGCACTTACATTGACTGGTGCGAGTCCCACTCGCTTCCCTGTCGTGTGTTTTCTATTCCTACAATTCTGGAGTTTCTCCAACATGGTTTGGATCTGGGTATTCAGCTCAGTACTCTGAAAGGCCATGTGTCTGCTTTGGCAATTTTTTTCCAAATATCCTTTGCTCAGCATCCCCTGGTCAAGACCTTTTTCCAGGGAGTTACTCACGTGCGTCCCCCACGTAAGCCTCTGTTACCAGTCTGGGACTTGAACTTGGTCTTATCTGCCCTGCAGGGGTCTCCCTTTGAGCCCTTGTCCATTCTCATGCTTAAGGTGGTCCTTTTGGTGGCTATCACTTCTGTTAGGCGTGTTTCTGAGTTGGCGGTGCTTTCCATCAAGCCTCCTTATTTTGAGAGACACCAGGACAAGGTGGTGTTTCGTTTTAAGCCAGATTTTCTGCCTAAGGTTGTTTCTGCCTTTCATCTCAATCAGGATATTGTTTTGCCTTTTCTGTGTCCTAATTCCAGTAACCCTAAGGAAAGTGTTTTGCATTCTTTGGACGTAGTCAGAACTCTTTTTGGTGGCTACTGAATCCATCAGGAAGACTGATGCTCTTTTTGTGCTTCCGTCTGGACCTAAAAAGGGTCTGGCTCCAGCTAAGTCCACTATCAGCAAGTGGATCCGTCAGGCTGTGATACAGGCCTACTCTGCTAAGGGGAAGGAGCCTCCCTTCCGCCTTACTGCTCATTCTACTCGTGCTATTGGTGCATCTTGGGCTTTTCAGCACCAAGCTTCTGTTGAACAAGTTTGCAAGGACGCTACTTCTGTTCATACTTTTTCAAAGTTTTACAAGGTTGATGTTAGGGCCTCAGCTGATGCTGCTTTTGGCCGCAAGGTTCTGCAGGCGGCAGTGGTTTAAACTGTCTGCTGTTACTTTTGGGGATCCCACCCTACCTTACGGACACTGCTATTGGATGTCCCAAGTGTAAGGAATATCTTCTGGAACAGGACGTGCTATATACTTAGAATAATACAATTCTGTGATTACTCACCTGTAGAATTGGTATTATATATATACAGCATGTCCTGTTCCCCCCTACCCTTGTTATCATTATCTTTAGTTACCTCTTTATGGTGATTGTTATGTTCACATTTTCATATAATGGTTATAGTTCTCCGGTCTCATTTTAACTGCTTTTCAATACTGGGGATTTTGTGGGAGGTCCCTGGTATATATGGGGCCGGGAGGAGCCACTTTTTTGTCTCTGCAGTCCAGCGCCATCTACTGGATGTATAACCCAAGTGTAAGGAATATCTTCTGGAACAGGACGTGCTGTATACATATAATACCAATTCTACAGGTGAGTAATCACAGAATTGTATTATCATATCACGTCTGTACTCCTTGCGGAACCTTTCATGCATCTATATTCCAACATTTCCTCTGTGGGCATGCATCTACATTCCAATATTCCCTCTATGGGCATGGGCAGACATGTAACATGTTTTGCCTAGTTTGGCTTTCCCAATGCCCTATACATATGACAGACAAACATTTCATATGAGTAAATTAGTATGTTAGTTTGCAGCAATATATTGTAGATGATGAGGTAAGATTAAATACCTTGTTATGATATTTCATCATGTGGCCTTTCATTCATGTACATCATGCAATTTCCCCTAGGAGAATTGGTGGTGCGTCAGTGCCCTTTCACCCTATAGGGATTATTCATTTAGTATTTAGTACTGATTATTCCATAAATTTTCCTCATTCGTCATTTTGTGGGCATATCGACATATCCATCCTAAAAATACCATTTTGTGAGTATTCACCTGTAAAATGGTTATTACGAGTATGTCACACACCCCACTTCCAAATATTCATGACACTTGGGAACCCGGCCTGTAGAGGGCGATCTTGCAGAGATTACATGGAAAAAGGAGCCCCTCCTGGTCCATAAGTACTGGGTTCCTCCCACTATTCCTCAGTCTTTTTAAAAAGCAGTGAAGAACCAGGAAGAGCAAATTATATTCGATAATTGAAAAATAGTTTGAAAATAATAATCACCATATAAAGGATCCCTTAGAACAAAAAAGGGCGGGGGAAGTGGGGTGTGTGACATACTCGTAATAACCATTTTACAGGTGAGTACTGAATGGTATTATTCCTAGTATGTCACACACCCCACTTCCAAATATTCATGACACTTGGGACATCCAATAGCAGTGTCTATAATGGGTGGGGATCCCCAAGGAATAATGTATAACTTAAATTACTGCAGCTTGCAGAATTTTGCGGCCAAAAGCAGCATCCGCTGAGGCCCGCACATCAACCTTGTAAAACTTAGAAAAAGTATGCACAGAAGACCAAGTAGCAGCCTTGCAAACTTGTTCAACAGAAGCCTGGTGCTGAAAAGCCCAGGAAGCTCCAATAGCACGAGTAGAATGAGCAGTGACACGAAAAGGGGGAACCTTCCCCTTAGCCATATAGGCCCCAATAATGGCCTGACGTATCCACTTACTAAGCGAAGATTTGGCAGGAGCAAAACCCTTCTTGGGCCCAGAAGGCACCACAAAAATGGCATCCGTCTTGCGGAAGGCCGAAGTAGTAACTAAATAATACTTAACACAAAGAACTACATCCAAAGAATGTAAGACCCTTTCCTTGTCGTTACTAGGTTTAGGACACAAGGAAGGAAGGACTATATCCTGATTTAGGTGGAAAGCAGACACCACCTTAGGAAGGAAATCCAGTTTAAAACGGAAAACAACCTTATCTTGATGCCTCTCAAAATAAGGGGCTAGAATAGACAAAGCCGCCAGTTCAGAAACTCGGCGGACAGAAGTAATAGCAACCAAAAAGGCAACCTTCTGAGTAAGAATAGGGAGAGGAATATCCTGCAAAGGCTCAAAGGGAGCGGCCTGCATAGCTGAAAGCACTAGGTTAAGGTCCCAAACAGGAAGTATAGGCTTTCTGGGAGGCCGCACATGCGCGACTCCTTGGAAAAAAGTCTTAACCAAAGGATGAAGAGCAAACAACCTTTGAAAGAAAATAGCCAAGGCAGAGACTTGCCCTTTCAAAGTACTAATCTGGAATCCCATATCCAGACCTCGTTGCAGATATTCCAGAATTCTAGGAATAGAAAATACTCTACAGGGCAAAGGCAAAGGTCAACATAGGACCTCCAAGTCCTATAATAAATGACAGAGGAAGACTTCTTCCTAGCTCTAATAAGAGTCTGAATAACCACATCAGAAAGACCTTCCACTTTCAAGATGGAGACTTCAGCAGCCATGCCGTCAAAGCCAGCGTTTGTAAATTGGGGTAACAAAGTTGACCCTGAGTGATGAGATCTGGAAGAAGAGGCAGATGGAAACGATCCACTGCCAGCCTGCGTACCACAGACGTCTTGGCCACCTTGGCGCCACCAGAATTGCTGGTGCCTCCTCCAGTGCTAACTTGCGCACCACCTTGCTGATCATGGAGAATGGGGGAAACAGATATAGGAACCCCAGATCCTTCCAGGCCAAAGACATGGCATCCGTTGCCACTGCCAGAGGATCCTGGGATAGAGACACAAAAGCTGGCAGCTTGTGATTGTGGCGAGAAGCAAACAGGTCCAACTGTGGAGTCCCCCACTTGTGACAAAGGAACTGAAAGACCCTTGGATTGAGAGACCATTCTCCCTGGCGAGAACATCCCCTGCTCAGGGAGTCTGCCTCCACATTCTCTATCTCCGGAATGTAAACTGCTGATATGCAGGGAACATTGATCTCTGCCCACTGAAGGATCAGAGACACTTCCCGGAGGGCACCCCAACTGCGAGTCTCTCCCTGGTGATTGATGTATGCAACAGCTGTTCGGTTGTCTGACCGAATCTGAACTGGCAGACCCTGTAAGAAATGGGTCAGTTGAAGTAGGACAAGACGTATGGCCTGAAGATCTAATACATTGATTGGAGAATGAGCCTCCTGAGGCCCCCACAATGCTTGGAACTGATGCTTCTTCCAGAAGCCCCCCAGCCCACCAGGCTAGCATCCATGGACCAGTTCCCAACACGGAGTCAGAAATGACTTGCCCTTCTGGAGGTTGAGCGATATTAACCACCACTGAAGGGACTGCAAAACGTGGGGAGACAATAGACAAGTCTGATTCAATGATAGTGGGCACCTGTCCCACTTTGCCAAGAGGAAGAGCTGAAGCGTCCTTAAGTGAAACTGGGCAAAGGGGACTGCCTCGAATGCAGCTACCATCAATCCCACTAGTCTCATCCCTAGACGGATAGACTGACGAGGGTTGGACAAGAATAGACGAATCAAGTCCTGAATCAGAACCATTTTGGACTGAGGAAGAAAAACCTTGGCCTGAAATGTATCCAGAATCAGGCCCAGGAAGGGAATTTTCCTGGACGGACAGAGAGAGGATTTGGGGTAACCTATTACCCATCCAAACCCCTCTAGCGTAGAGACCACCGTCCTGGTGTCCAACTCTAATTGTTCGAGGGAGGAGGCCGCGATAAGAAGATCGTCCAGAAAAGGCACAATGCGGATGCCCTGGACCCTGAATATAGCCATCACTCCTGCCAGCATCTTGGTAAAGACTCTTGGGGCCGAGGTAAGGCCGAATGGCAGGGCCACAAATTGATAATGCTGGTCTTCTATCAAGAACCTGAGAAATCTCTGGTGACCCGGAAAAATAGGAATGTGCAAATAAGCATCCTTGATGTCTATGGATGTCATGAAGTCCCCCTGACGGGGAGCATCGATCGTTGATCGCAGAGACTCGATGCAGAATTTTCTGAAACGGATAAATTGATTGATTGAATTTAGGTCTAGGACAGGCCGGACAGAGCCGTCCTTTTTGGGTACCGTGAATAGGTTGGAGTAAAACCCCAAACCCCTTTCCGCTGGAGGCACTAGGCAGATGACAGCCATGTTTAACAGATTCAATACTGCTGCCCGGAGTCCCTGCGCAATTGCCGGATCTGACGGCATCCGGGACATGAAAAATCTGGGAGGAGGCCGGAACTCGAATTCCAGTTTGTAACCGGAAGAGACTACTTCCAGAACCCAATTGTCTGATACCTCCTGACCCCAGACCTGGAAGAAGAACCGCAGCCGTCCCCCCACCCGTAAGGGTGAGGGCAGATTTGGTTTTGGACCCCCAATTCTGACTTGGATGGCCACGTCCCTTTCCTCTATTCCATGCATTCCCTCTAGGGGCTGAAAAGGCCGATCCTCTACCGGATCTAGACCCCCGAAAGGAAGGGTTAAAAGAGGCCACTCCACGAAAGGAACGACGTTGCTGAGGTAATTTACCTCCTTTAGTGACAGAATCCAATTTTTCTCCAAAGAGGCGCAATCCCACAAAAGGGAGCGCTGTAAGCGATTTCTTGGCTACAATATCAGCTGCCCACTACCGCAACCATACAGACTGCCGAATGGCGATTAACAAGGCAGAGGTTCTGCTGCACATGAGCAGAGTATCATCTAAGGCAGAAAGTACAAAAGATGCAAACATCTCACATCGCTTAAGAGCGGCGTACTCATCAGAGGCCGGATCAAGCCCTGAGTAATTCATTAGGTCTCTCACAACAGACCTAATAGCCACTGTCATGAGTGCAGAAGCACCAACAGGCAGCAAGGCCGAGCCCACACTGGAAAAAGCGTGGCACGCCATTTGATCAATACGCTTATCCTCTCCATCTTTAAGTGTAGTGGAGTCAGGAGAATGCAACACAGAAGAATTGGATAAATTAAGCACAGGGGCATCCACCACAGGTGGTGATGACCAACGCTTAACAGTATCAGCTGGAAAGGGATATTTCTTGTCCCAGCCCAAGGGAATGCCAGGAAGGGATTGCTGTTCATCAGAAACATCTGAATCCTCATAGAATTCTCCTTCTTCTAACTGAGAAGGATCAGACCAATAAAGCATTTCACAATTATCCAACTCACTTACCGGAACGGCCTGAGTCAAATGTTTCCTTTTAGCTGAGGCCTTCTTGGCCACAGAGCTAGACATTAATTTTTTAAGATGAGCCAATCTGGCACATAAATCAGAATGCAACTCACCACCCATGACAATATCACTGGGGGTACAGACAATACATGGCGGAGTAGGAGATAAGGCAGAAGCAGCAGACGCCGAAGCCTGGGCCCCAGTTTGCTGCATAATAGTTAATTGAGCACAAGGAACGCAAAGAATTGCGTTATCCCCAACAAGGGATGCCCCACATCCAAAACATTGCTGAGTCTGTGCAGAGGGAACTGCATGCCCGTTGTCCTGAGATGCCTCCATATGGTGTTTAGTATCATACTATAATTGATTATAGTCGCCAAGTATATATGGGATTTACGCAATTGCTACCTGGGATGCCCCTTTAAATAGTCCCAAGTGGGAGGATATTAACACAAATGGACCCCCAAATAAGGCTTTAAGGGCTAAAGACCAGGAGAAACCCCTTTAAAATAAAGAGTTTCCACCTACAAAGAAAACAAACAGTCACCAATACACACAATACAATAAATGACAAAGCATGAAAAAAATGGCAGAAACTCCCTTCAGCAAGCTGAGGAGTACTCACAGCACCTTTAAATATGGAACGCTTCACGAATATGCGTGTCATCCTTGCGCAGGGGCCATGCTAATCTTCTCTGTATCGTTCCAATTCTAGTATATGTGCTGCCGAAGCAAGCACAATGAGGGAAGACCATAGGGAAACAGCTATGCTGACAACAATGCTGAGATGTGTGTAACTGAATGTATCATCGCTGGAAAGCACCAGGGAATGGGGCTGCTCTGCCAGGGAGCAATATGGCCGACTACATTTGTTTCGAGTTTTTATGAATATTGGGCAAAGGCTTTAGTAAGGACTAAGGCTAAGGATAGAAGGTGACGACATAGGGGTTGATTCAGAGCCAAATGAGAATTCTTTAGGAGCAAAAACTACCATTGATTTTCTTGAGGCAGGTGAAAAATGTACACCTGGTAGACAATGAGGGTTATTGGCGGTTTTCTCTCCTAAAAAAGGAGTAAGGATTTCCACCTGGCTCTGAATTGAATCCATAAACTTCCTTTCTGGGTATAGGATCACTTTAACTGGGCCACATGTTGTATAGCCCAGGTTTGTAATTTTCTGCAGAGGTGAGCAGGAATGTGTCTGGAAGCACACAGCTTTTCTTGAACTCAGAGCGGCAAAAAAATCTGAATGGAGCGCAAGCCACTGAATGACTGAGGGAACAAAAAAAAAAGATTTTGGGTGATCCCTGGGGATATACACAGTGGGGAATGTCAAATCAGGCAGGAGAAATCCCAAGTTTAAAACTCAAAATAATGTTTTGGCTTAATTCTCTAAAGAATCCAAAAAAACAACACATTCTAAATGCAGCAAAACCCATGTACAATCAGTTCAATGCATTTCATCTGATTCAGGTATTATCAGTAGTAAAACACATAGTAACATACAATAGTAGGTAAGGCAGAAAAAATACTTTAGTCCATCTAGTTTAGCCTGGGTGGTGGTCAGTTCAGCCTCCTTCCAGTGGTGTAGTGTCAATAGCTGGATAGCTGTGTTATCACATGTTAGGATGGCATCCTGGCTATTTTCAAATGCCTTTAGATGTATTCCTCATGACTACCTCCTGTGGCAGAGAGTTCCATAGTCTCACTGCTCCTACAGTAAAGAGTTCCCTCAGATGCCGATGCAAGTAGAGCCTTTCTACCTTCTTTTACAGTCTGGGGTATAACTAGATCATGGGACAGATCTTTTCAACTGGAGTTTCTATAAATAGTTATTAGATCAACTCTCAGGGGTATTTCTCATAATAAATAAACCTAATTCTGACAATCCTTCAGGGTACTCCCGTCCTTTCATTGAATTTATTAGTTTAGTTGCCTGCTTTTGAATGCACATTTTGTTACAATCTTCTTATGCACTGGTGCTCAGAACTGTATGCAATATTCCATAAGAGGTCTGACAGGTGACTTACAGAGTGGTAAAATGATGCTCTAGTCATGGGCCCCTATGCCTCCCCTTGATGCATTCCATGATCCTGTTTGCCTTAATAGCTGCTGCCTGGCATTGAACACTAGATTTAAGTTTCTTATTAACTAAACTTCTTAGGTACTTTCCCATTGTGGTTTTACCCAGGATTTTTCTATGTAGTATGTAATCATGGCACAAAGTGTTCCTCTCAACGTCTAAACCCTTACATTTCTGTGTATTAAACATTATTCATTGCTTTTCTGCCCATAGTTCGAATTTATCTATGTGCATCTGAAGCAGCATGTTGCTCTCTTATGTGTTTATTACTTTACATATTTTCATATCGTATCATCTGCAAAGATTTATATTTTACTTCTAAATCTATTCCAATTGTCATTCGTCTATATATTAAAGAGAACTGGGCCCAGTACTGCTCCCCTGCAGCACATGTACATTCCCATTTTATGTATCAGTATTTACAATAGTTATTCATAACATGCAATAGCTATTTTCACATACTAAGAAACATATCCCAGTGGTAGCAAAGGCCTATATAAATCAGCGGAAACAAAGCAAACTCAATGGGGATTTAGAGTATCCTGTGATTCTTGGGCACTGTGGTGCTCTACTGGACAAAATATTAATGGCATTAACATTTCAAGTCTTATTAATTGTGTATGTGGGGCCTGGTTCCTTCCTGGTGGTTTCTGACCAGGAGGCAATGCCCTCCAGCATATATTGGGCTATTTTTCGCGATAGTGATAGTTTAAGTAAAAGGAGTGTCAAAAAAATCATTTTCAGATTTGTATTATACTTGGAAAATAAGATGTCCATGTGTAGAATTCCTTATATCAGCCAACCCCAAGGGATCATATAAGGCTGACAAAAGACAAATCAAAATATAGTAGTGTAAAGCAGTAAAGTGACTGCTCAGCATTAGCTAGCAGCAAACTATGGCTGACAGTAACAAATGCAGCCGCATCACAGAAGTGATGATTAATGTCAGCAGTAAAGGGAAAACCAACAAACCGCCTAACAGGTAATGTAGCTGGAAAGAACACATGACTGACTGGATAAAGCTACATAAAAGGCCATGCTGAGTATTACACGAATGCTGTTGAAATGCTTTCCTGTAGCCCACGGAACCTAAAATAAAGGTTTTTTGTGCATGAATAGTCTACAACCCAAATTCCCAATCTACAAAAATCTGATGTGTAAAATCCCCCAGGAATGCCCCGGCATCCTTTCACCTGATGCATGCTCCAGTGACAGGTCTATTTGAATAGCCAGAGTGGGCACGCACAGCCCGAGGGAATTGGCTTCTGGGATGTTTACCATTCTTCTATGTAGCTCATCTATATGTACGGCATAGGTAAGGTAAGAATTACCTTACACATAGCAATGAACTTCAAATCGAAATGCTCCCTGTAAAAGGAACAAAACCTGGAAGAGAGGAAATCTCTCTTTAAAACAGAACACCACCCATCTTTCACAAAAAGCCTAGCACAAGGGGCCATCCCAATTACCAGTGCCCCACTATGAATTAACCCGCGTTTAACCCAGGAGGTCTTACGTTTCTCCTCTATCCCTCGATGAAATGAAGAGCTGCGATTGGCAGCCACAGTCACATAGTTGTAGGATACCTGGAAGGAGCCCGCGGTCTCAGTGACTACGGCAGCTAATCGCAATGTTGGATTTAGGTGGGGGACTGAGGAGAAAGGTAAAATTTTCCCGGGTTCAACGGGGTTAATGTGCAGGGGGGCACTGGCAATCAGGATGCCCCTCTAGACATTCATAACAGCTATCGGCGTCTTTAGGTGAGAAGGATTTTTACCAACATATCTATATATTTTGTGCTGTCCACCAACTTACAGTCCCATTGACATCCATTACATTTCTCTGAAATGAACACTGTGCTCCCAGTGATCTCAAACTGGAAGTGATTACAATAGGGGTTACACAGACAGCAAAAGGATTTTAGCTAAGGCCGAGAGTGTAAAGTTATGGAGCGGGCCAAACTGCTTCAATATGTGCTCTTACAATCTGCTTAGGTGCCATTCTAAAATGCAAAGAAAATAAAAACTTCTACAACTACTACCTTTGGAACAGTCAGCCGCATTAGTACCTTTTGCAGTTTGCTCAAGGAACATTAAAATAGTTTATAATTTAGTTTTAGATGTAGTGTATTAGAGTAAGGAATTCAAAATATTGTCAAAGCTTCAGTAAAAGCATACACCTTTGAGTATGAGTATCAGTCTAAAACTGTCCAGCCATTAAAAAGAAATGCTTATCATCAGTGTACCAATAATTAATTTGGGAAGAAACCGGATTAATAATCGAATTTATTTAGTAATAAAGGAAAATATAGGATATACCGCACAAATTAAACATATTTTATATGACTAGTCTACCATTATTAGAAGTTTCTAATGTTTGAATATGGATAGATGGCAACGACGGCACAGGATGCAAGCTTTCAGTTTCTAAAACAAAGAAAAGCAGATGCTCTCGTCTTTGCATCCAGGACTCACAGCATGAAATGCACAGTTAGTCCGGAATCTTGAAACATGTTGTCAGGGTCTATTCTATATTGCGAATGCAAGAAATTTGCCATCAGCACTTCAGTTGACCTGACAACCTGTTTTCAGTGCTTAGTCCTCAAAGGACAGTAGAAGCAGCCACATATCTTGGTATATCCCCAAATGATCTTATCCATAAATAATGTTATCCGTTTTATTTACACATAAATGATCTTCAAACTGGTTACATTTCTACACATGTCAAATGCTCAACTATCTGCAAATAATTGCCAGAATAGCTTATTCATGTAGAATGCTATAGTATAACACATAATTGTAAACCATAAATCATATATTGTACACCAATGAGGCAGTACTGAACATCAATTTAAACATGTACATACATCAAGGTTGTATGGCAAAATTACTTTGGGAAAACTATATGCAGGGGCGGACTGGGACTAAAAAACGGCCCGGGACTTTTTGGGGCACACCGGCCCTGCTTTACTGTTCCTGGCCCAGGATAGTATATTAATGTCACATCATTTTATATATATATATATATATATACAGGGGCAGACTGGGGCCACTCCGGCCCTGCTGTACTGTGCCCGGCCTGGTATAGTAAGTTACATCACGTGCAGGCAGCGCCCCTTCTAGCTGGCCTAGCATTGGGAATCCTAACATACAAAAAAATTGCTGAACACCTCCCACTGGCTGCTCTCCTCTGTGCATGCCCATGGCGGCCATTCAGATAGGCCTAAAGTGGGAGTTTGCATCAGCAAGAGCGATGCCACCCTAGCCAGTGCATGTGCTGTGGGATCACTGAAAAGATGTGGATGCCGCATAAGTGTGCAGCCACCTCTGGTTCCCCTGACAGGCTGAGCTCTGCATAGTAAAGGTAAATGTCTATTACATCCAAGGCTTACTGGTGGTGGGTTAGAGTAAATATTGTATTCCTGGTACATTCGCACTCTAAGCCACCCATCCCGCCATCTGTAAGACCAGAATTTTAAGTGGGTCAAAACTCTAACTGGAGTCTTGTTCCCCTTGCAATGATTGTTGCTCAACACTGCCGTGGGAACCTGAAAACCGGTGAGTATTTGCCTTTTACTCACAGAACTCCATCTGACAGAGGACTCTGCGACTGCTAACATGTGCTGCAGCCACACTGGGGTATCAAAAATAAGCTGAAGGCCCTCAAATGAGTGGGTGACGAGGGTAGGCTGGGGATAAGTGGGGATGGAGGTATGAGTGGGTGACGGGGGTAGGCTGGGGATAAGTGGGGATGGAGGTATGAGTGGGTGACGGGGGTAGGCTGGGGATAAGTGGGGATGGAGGTATGAGTGGGTGACGGGGGTAGGCTGGGGATAAGTGGGGATGGAGGTATGAGTGGGTGACGGGGGTAGGCTGGGGATAAGTGGGGATGGAGGTATGAGTGGGTGACAGGGGCAGGCTGGGGATAAGTGGGGATGGAGGGATGAGTGGGTGACAGGGGCAGGCTGGGGATAAGTGTGGATGGAGGTATGAGTGGGTGACAGGGGCAGGCTGGGGATAAGTGTGGATGGAGGGATGAGTGGGTGACAGGGGCAGGCTGGGGATAAGTGTGGATGGAGGGATGAGTGGGTGACAGAGGTAGGCTGGGGATAAGTGTGGATGGAGGGATGAGTGGGTGACAGGGGCAGGCTGGGGATAAGTGTGGATGGAGGGATGAGTGGGTGACAGGGGTAGGCTGGGGATAAGTGTGGATGGAGGGATGAGTGGGTGACAGGGGTAGGCTGGGGATAAGTGTGGAAGGAGGGATAAGTGGGTGACGGGGGTAGGCTGGGAATTAGTGTGGATGGAGGGATGAGTGGGTGACGAGGGTAGGCTGGGAATAAGTGGGGATGGAGGGATGAGTGGGTGACAAGGGTAGGCTGGGGATAAGTGTGGATGGAGGGATGAGTGTGGATGGAGGGATGAGTGGGTGACAGGGGTAGGCTGGGGATAAGTGTGGATGGAGGGATGAGTGTGGATGGAGGGATGAGTGGGTGACAGGGGTAGGCTGGGGATAAGTGTGGATGGAGGGATGAGTGTGGATGGAGGGATGAGTGGGTGACAGGGGTAGGCTGGGGATAAGTGTGGATGGAGGGATGAGTGTGGATGGAGGGATGAGTGGGTGACAGGGGTAGGCTGGGGATAAGTGTGGATGGATGGATGAGTGTGGATGGAGGGATGAGTGGGTGACAGGGGTAGGCTGGGGATAAGTGGGGATGGAGGTATGAGTGGGTGACGGGGGTAGGCTGGGGATAAGTGGGGATGGAGGTATGAGTGGGCGACGGGGGTAGGCTGGGGATAAGTGGGGATGGAGGTATGAGTGGGTGACAGGGGCAGGCTGGGGATAAGTGGGGATGGAGGGATGAGTGGGTGACAGGGGCAGGCTGGGGATAAGTGTGGATGGAGGGATGAGTGGGTGACAGGGGTAGGCTGGGGATAAGTGTGGATGGAGGGATGAGTGGGTGACAGGGGCAGGCTGGGGATAAGTGTGGATGGAGGGATGAGTGGGTGACAGGGGCAGGCTGGGGATAAGTGTGGATGGAGGGATGAGTGGGTGACAGGGGTAGGCTGGGGATAAGTGTGGATGGAGGGATGAGTGGGTGACAGGGGCAGGCTGGGGATGAGTGTGGATGGAGGGATGAGTGGGTGACAGGGGCAGGCTGGGGATAAGTGTGGATGGAGGGATGAGTGGGTGACAGAGGTAGGCTGGGGATAAGTGTGGATGGAGGGATGAGTGGGTGACAGGGGTAGGCTGGGGATAAGTGTGGAAGGAGGGATAAGTGGGTGACGGGGGTAGGCTGGGAATTAGTGTGGATGGAGGGATGAGTGGGTGACGAGGGTAGGATGGGGATAAGTGTGGATGGAGGGATGAGTGGGTGACGAGGGTAGGCTGGGAATAAGTGTGGATGGAGGGATGAGTGGGTGACGAGGGTAGGCTGGGAATAAGTGGGGATGGAGGGATGAGTGGGTGACAAGGGTAGGCTGGGGATAAGTGTGGATGGAGGGATGAGTGTGGATGGAGGGATGAGTGGGTGACAGGGGTAGGCTGGGGATAAGTGTGGATGGAGGGATGAGTGTGGATGGAGGGATGAGTGGGTGACAGGGGTAGGCTGGGGATAAGTGTGGATGGAGGGATGAGTGTGGATGGAGGGATGAGTGGGTGACAGGGGTAGGCTGGGGATAAGTGTGGATGGAGGGATGAGTGTGGATGGAGGGATGAGTGGGTGACAGGGGTAGGCTGGGGATAAGTGTGGATGGAGGGATGAGTGTGGATGGAGGGATGAGTGGGTGACAGGGGTAGGCTGGGGATAAGTGGGGATGGATGGATGAGTGTGGATGGAGGGATGGGTGGGTGATAGGGGCAGCTTATGAATGAGGTACAGAGGGGAGGCATAACATATTACAGCAAAAGGAGGTGAACTTATCCATTGATTTAAGCTGACTGCAGCAGCATCAAAGCCGGACTCACTTCTATCACTGGCAATCGCATGCAGCCTGCGTCTGTCCCGGGTCACTGAGCAGAGGAATCTATCACAGAGGTCACGTGTCAGGCAGGCAGACCACCGTGATGATCGGTAACAGAAGCTGCCGGCTTTGAGCTGCTGGCTTCTTGGCTGGGGCCCCTCCTGTCACAGTGCAGCGTGCCCGGGTGCCTCAATGGTGGGCAGCTGCATGATTTATGTGATGGACAGGGCCCATCATATAAATCAAAAAGAACTTCCCCCCTCTCACCTCTGAAGGCAGCCTTGAACAGGACCTCCCTGCATTTCCAGCTTCGCTGGGGACCAGAAAGGAGTCCCCGCCCACTCTGAAGGGAGCCCGTCCACTGCGCTGCACAGCCAATAATTCATTGACTGTGACAGTTGTCAGTAGACTCTCCGACTGCCCCAACAGGCAGCTTTGTGTTGCCCATAGACGTCATGTGCTGCAGTGCAGTGTGCCGGGCGGCCATGGCAGCTCCCTGTTGCCCAGCCAGCTAGGGCCGCAGCGGCCCAACATCACCAACTATGGGGCCAGGGGGAGGCGGCCTACCGGGATTTGTCCCAGTACGCCCTATGGCCAGTCCGCCCCTGACTATATGTATATAAAAGGTGAGGAATCACGACGCATGTGGGGCATTACACCTCTGTTGCCCTTCTTTACGTATTTAGTATTTAAGCTGGTGTCCGGTTAAATTAAAGTATTAAAGTACAACTAAAGTATATGAATTGTTTCACTAGCCTTTAAAAGGTATTGTGAAATTGTGTAATATTAAAAATCCATATAAACACGTCGAACTCCCACTATCTTATGGTTTATTCTCTCCTGGTAGGAATAAAATCCAGGGGTGACAGGTTTAGTGCATCAGGGGTGACAGAACCTGTCACCCCTGATTAACTCTTCCTTCCATTAAAATTAAAAAAACCAAGCCTGGATGGATATTTCTTGATGATGGGTGTATAGGTGACCTCTCCTCCCACCATCCAGCATATTTATATGGATTTTTAGCATTGGCCCATTTTTCGCAATAGTCCTCCTTTAATGAGGAACTTCAGGGGCTCTGGAGTATAAAAGACTCCAGGGCCGTCTGAGTTCCACTCCTTGCTCGCTGTGTGAAGCCCCGTTACACTCACCTCCTCCCTGTGCTGCGGCCGCATCCTCGCTCACCTCGCTGCTTAGCCATCAAGGTGGCTTAGCCGTCAGTAGAGCGAAGGGAGCCAAGTGAAAGAGAGCTTGCTCTTGTCTGAGTCTGCACCGTGGGAGTGAAAGGCAGGTGAGTGTATGGGGCAAGATGGGGGGATACACACAATTCGGGATGTGATATTCCCGTGTGTTGTTCCTCTTAAAAGATGTAGGTTAATTTATTTATATATTTATCTGATTCACTTTAAAGGAGCAGTATCGCAAATTTTTCTTGGTGACTTATATTTAAATGGTACTTTGAATGTAGGTAGGTGTTGGAGTAAGAATTACAAATTTAGAAAAAAATGATGTGTGTGTTGTGCAGCTGGAGACTAATAGCTCATGTTTATGTCTTTTGAGTGTTGTGTCCGACACTCTGGCCTGTTCCATGCTGAGGAGAGGGAGAAACAATGTATCAGAAGTCTCAGCTGTTCAGTGCTGGCAGCCGTCCAGCATAAGATAACAACATTGCAACATTGCCTGGCCAGAACTTATATATCTAAAACAGAGAGAAAAGCTCTAGAAGTCATTTAGCTGATTTTGACAGTTTTCCCTTCATGTTGGCTATGCAGCAGAATCGTTCAGTTTACCATTTTCTCTCTTTTTTCCATATGATCTTTCTTTCAGCTTTGTGTGTTTTGAGCAAAGCCCAACCCAGGATTTTCACCATCTGGAGTTTTGTTTCGTGCCCCTAGGGGCATCCTGACTTGGGATGCCCTGATATGTGAAATCCCCAAGTTCGCCTGTGAAAACGTACCTTTCTCTGTCCCACAGCGCATGCGCGGGCTCTTATCCAATCAGCTCTGTTTGCACGCAGATGGGGAGCCTGAGCAGTAACCTTCCTGGCCGCCAGGCCTGTCTAAATGACTATCTGCGTGAATGCGCCAGAAAAATGGGGGGATCTGTGGTTATCCAGGGGTCGTTTCACACAGTGGGCATCCTGATTTAGAATGCCCAAGGGGCAAGGTCAATGGCCGGGTCTTATAGACTTCAGGGTCGCCACTCAGGGTTTTGTTCCACTTTAATACCTTTAGAATTTCCTGCACAGTTATTCAAAGAAGAATTTCAGTCATTTTCAGTCAGTTTAGTTTATTTTGTATTGATTTTACACATTTGAGTCACCTGGTCTCATAACAAAAGCAGCACCTCACACACACACAGCCGTTACCACTGATTACAGTGTCAGCCTCTGAGGTAAAGTGTTGCTAGGAGACCAGTGGGCTAAATGAAGCAGCTCACTAAATACAACTCAGCAGATCCCCCTATTCAGCAAATGGACTGAGCCATTGTCATTATACAATTTAAAAGAAAGGCATAAATTTTTTCTTTTTTCTATCGCCAAATTATTTATACACATGTTAGAAGCTATTGTGTGGCTATTTAATTATTTATACTGCTCCTTTAAGCACGTTAAGATTTATTGATTTATATTATATATAGCAATAGGTATTTTTATGGAATTAGTATGTATTTGTAAAATATATTATAAGTACTACAATATTTTTATATATTACATAACATTGTAAATAGCTCAGCAAGCCTAAACAGTTCATTCCTTATTTGTTATAGCTATAGGATTGACAATTGCATTTATATTGTAGTGAGACTCAGGAGTTATCCATGTACTTTGGGATTCTTTTAGTTGTTTTTTTATATATTTAATAAAAAATAATATGTGTTTAATATAAGCGAAACCACAATATTAGGGTCGATTTGCCCGTGGGTTAATCTCCCCTAATAATAGGTGACCCTCCCAAAATGAGAAATGAGGGGGTTTGATATTGGCTGGTCTGTTTAACAACTATAAATACCAGATCTGTGGGACCAGGTCTAGTCCCACTATACAACAATCAGACCCAGCAACTCTACCACACCTCAATACAATTTTTTGTTGTCATTAATTCATATTTTATTGTAGAAAAGATATATACATATAAAAAACACAATGCATCATTAATAAAAAATCCATTCTTGTATATGACAACCAATCACATAGTGGTCATCATCTATTTTCATTGATTCCCTCCTATACATAATCACTTTGCTACAGAATACATACAAATAGATTGAACACCATTGGTTAATGTGCCTTAATTACTGTTAAGCTCTTACTGGTCCGCTGATTGGCCAGAAAAGGGCAGACATGTTTCGCCGCACAGGCTTCCTCAGTGCCCTATTGATATGTTAGGAAAAAGAAGGGATACGCTTTTAATGTGCTACAATTATAGACTCACTAAATCAATAGACTTGTAAATCTCTAAGCCCTGCATTTATCAATTCAAAACTCATTGCAATATACTGCAGCATTTTATACCTTACAATATGCTGCAACAGCTGTTATGCACCATACAAAGCAAATATTTATATTATATGCAATCAGGAAGACCCCATAAGCAGGGACCACATATATTTACCTGTATGTAGGTAACATCATAATGAAGGTCAATTTGAACACGAATGAGAATGAAGAGCTCCCTCCTACTCCTCCCAATCTCTTTCATGAGTATCTGCAGGATTTAATTCTATGGGGGAGGGGGGGGAGACAAAAGGAAGGGAGGAAAAGAGGAGAACTCCCTTATTTCACTTGCTACATTGTTGTATAATATTAGTGCTTATTCCTCACATTAAGGTTACCTCTATTGGAGTGTAGTGGTAGCACTTTAAGTTAACGTTCCATATAATGTGCTGCTGCAGGAGGTTATAATAATCTGTAAGGGAATGTGCAATTATCAGTAATCGCTACTAGTGAGCTCCATATTGGGGTTATTTTAAATCCCACCAACTCCATTATTGGTATATCTTACCTCTATTAGGTGCAATGGGGTCACTCTCAGTGAAATATGTTTGCAAGCCAGATTTGACCTAGGAGGGAAGCGCAGTGTGTCCAGCGCGCGTCAGACCAGGAAGCTGTCAGGGTGTGCCATTTGCATGAGTACGTGATCCTCTCACTGTCTCTGCTTCGCCGCCCGCAGCCTATTTCATCCCCTGGTTTGCTCCTTCGAGGAGGAAAGATGATGTCCTCCGTTCGCGCTGGGTGACGGCGCGCGGGTGTCAGTGCCCTTTATTAAGCAGCACTGAGCAGAGACTCCCGGTCAGCTGACCGGAAGTGACCTCGCGCGCCGTCACTGATGCTAACAAATGTCTGCCAATATACGCCATTTTCTTGTGGCCTGCACTTTTATATGGCGTGCGTCTCATGTAGTATATTTGTGCCAATCAAATTTTGATTGGCACAAATATACTACATGAGACGCACGCCATATAAAAGTGCAGGCCACAAGAAAATGGCGTATATTGGCAGACATTTGTTAGCATCAGTGACGGCGCGCGAGGTCACTTCCGGTCAGCTGACCGGGAGTCTCTGCTCAGTGCTGCTTAATAAAGGGCACTGACACCCGCGCGCCGTCACCCAGCGCGAACGGAGGACATCATCTTTCCTCCTCGAAGGAGCAAACCAGGGGATGAAATAGGCTGCGGGCGGCGAAGCAGAGACAGTGAGAGGATCACGTACTCATGCAAATGGCACACCCTGACAGCTTCCTGGTCTGACGCGCGCTGGACACACTGCGCTTCCCTCCTAGGTCAAATCTGGCTTGCAAACATATTTCACTGAGAGTGACCCCATTGCACCTAATAGAGGTAAGATATACCAATAATGGAGTTGGTGGGATTTAAAATAACCCCAATATGGAGCTCACTAGTAGCGATTACTGATAATTGCACATTCCCTTACAGATTATTATAACCTCCTGCAGCAGCACATTATATGGAACGTTAACTTAAAGTGCTACCACTACACTCCAATAGAGGTAACCTTAATGTGAGGAATAAGCACTAATATTATACAACAATGTAGCAAGTGAAATAAGGGAGTTCTCCTCTTTTCCTCCCTTCCTTTTGTCTCCCCCCCCTCCCCCATAGAATTAAATCCTGCAGATACTCATGAAAGAGATTGGGAGGAGTAGGAGGGAGCTCTTCATTCTCATTCGTGTTCAAATTGACCTTCATTATGATGTTACCTACATACAGGTAAATATATGTGGTCCCTGCTTATGGGGTCTTCCTGATTGCATATAATATAAATATTTGCTTTGTATGGTGCATAACAGCTGTTGCAGCATATTGTAAGGTATAAAATGCTGCAGTATATTGCAATGAGTTTTGAATTGATAAATGCAGGGCTTAGAGATTTACAAGTCTATTGATTTAGTGAGTCTATAATTGTAGCACATTAAAAGCGTATCCCTTCTTTTTCTTAACATATCAATAGGGCACTGAGGAAGCCTGTGCGGCGAAACATGTCTGCCCTTTTCTGGCCAATCAGCGGACCAGTAAGAGCTTAACAGTAATTAAGGCACATTAACCAATGGTGTTCAATCTATTTGTATGTATTCTGTAGCAAAGTGATTATGTATAGGAGGGAATCAATGAAAATAGATGATGACCACTATGTGATTGGTTGTCATATACAAGAATGGATTTTTTATTAATGATGCATTGTGTTTTTTATATGTATATATCTTTTCTACAATAAAATATGAATTAATGACAACAAAAAATTGTATTGAGGTGTGGTAGAGTTGCTGGGTCTGATTGTTGTATAGTGGGACTAGACCTGGTCCCACAGATCTGGTATTTATATGTGTTTAATATAACCCAGTTTCTGTGGTATTCAGTTCTTTGTAACATATAAGAGGTGCACTTCCTTTTAAATTCTTCTATAGCTGCCCTCTTGGCATTAGTAGCCCTGTTCCACATACAAACCATTTCATGTAGGAAATGACTCAGCGCAGTAGCCCAGGGGCCTGGATAGAGCTCATGCCAGGCTGAATATAAAGTGCATACATGCTTGATTAGTAGTCCATTACAGTTTGAAAATGGGAAATCCAGCACATTTGCACTTTATAGTGAGCCGAGGCAAGCTCTATCCATGCCCATAGGCTGTGGCCGGGAGTCAGTCGAAGTTGCTTATGTGGGGAAGTTTCTATGTGAAATAAAGCAATTATGTGAGTACTCACCTGTAGAATTGTTTTTGTTCTTGTATGGCACGGCCCACTTAGGTATTCATAACAGTTGGGTTATTCCACCACAAGTTGGCGCAGTGGTACTACAGAAAGCTGTGGCACCTCCCGGCTCCCTATAAAAACGGGATTAACCAACAAGTTCCCAGCGTAGACAAGCAGTGAGACAAGAAGCGGGAGAGAATAAAGGTAAGAATGTAAAAAAGGTAAAAAAAAAAAATTTAACTTGGAACAATCACCATGGCCGTGCCAAGCAAGAACAAAAACAATTCTACAGGTGAGTACTCACAGAATTGCTTTTTTCTTAATTGCATGGCACGGCCCGCTTCGGTATTCATAACAGTTGGGACATCCAAAAGCAGTGTCCAAAAGTGGGGTGGGATCCCCTAAGAGTAACGGCCAGTAGTTCAAGTCACTACCGCCTGAAGCACCTTGCGGCCAAAAGCAGCATCCGCTGAGGCCTTAACATCAACTTTGTAAAACTTAGAAAAAGTATGAACAGAAGACCAAGTAGCGGCCTTACAAACTTGTTCAACAGAAGCTTGATGCTGAAAAGCCCAAGAAGCACCAATAGCACGAGTGGAATGAGCAGTTATTCTAAAGGGAGGTTCCTTCCCCTTAGCAGAATAGGCTTGAACCACCGCCTGACGGATCCACTTGCTGATAGTGGATTTAGCCGGAGGCAGACCCTTTCTTGGTCCAGAAGTGAGAACAAACAGAGCATCAGACTTCCTGAAAGTCTCAGTAGCAACCAAATAAAACTTCAGAGCCCTGACCACATCCAGGGAATGCAGTGTCTGCTCCTTGGAATTAGCAGGATTAGGACACAATGAAGGGAAGACAATGTCCTGATTAAGATGAAAGGCACACACAACCTTAGGCAAGAAATCTGGCTTAAGTCGAAACACCACCTTATCCTGATGCTGCTCAAAATAGGGAGGTTGGTGGAAAGCGCCGCTAGCTCAGAAACTCGCCTTACAGAAGTGATAGCCACTTCCTTAAGAGTCAAAATGGGCAAGGCAGCCTCCCGGATAGGCTCAAAGGGAGGCCCCTGCATAGCAGACAACACCAGGTTCAGATCCCAGACTGGTAGCAAAGGCTTACGGGGTGGACGCACATGAGAAACACCCTGGAAAAAAGTCCTAATCAGCCGGTGATTGGCAAAAGATCTTTGGAAAAAAATTGCCAGAGCTGAAACATGGCCCTTGAGGGTACTAAGTTGAAGGCCCAAATCCAAACCATGTTGCAAGAATTCCAGAATCCTGGGAATAGAAAACACCCTACAGGGAAGAGACTTGGACTCACACCAGGCAATGTAAGCATGCCAGTCCCTGTAATAGATAAAGGACGAGGACTTCTTCCTAGCCCTAATCATGGTATCAACAGCAGGAGCAGGCAACCCCTTTTCCATCAAAATGGAGGTTTCAGCAGCCAAGCCGTTAAAGCCAGCGTTTGTAAATTGGGGTGGTGTAGCTGCCCCTGTCTGAGGATATCTGGATCCTTGGGCAAGATGTACCGGTCTACTGCCAACTGCACGACGTCTGCGAACCAAACCCTTCTTGGCCAACAAGGGGCCACTAGGATTGCCGGTACTCGCTCCTGGACTATCTTGCGTATGACCCTGCCCAGGAGAGGAAACGGAGGGAACAAATAGAGAAGCCGAAACTCCGTCCAAGGCATTGCCAGGGCATCTGTGGCGAAGGCCAGAGGATCCTGAGACAGAGAAACAAATCTGGGAAGTTTGTGATTGTGACGGGACGTCCGACTGACCCCAGGGGTAACACAGGGAGAGAAAAACCCGGTTGTTGAGGGACCATTCCCCTAGACGAGACGTCCCCCTGCTCAGCGAGTCCGCCTCCTGGTTCTCCACCCCCGGAATGTAGACCGCTGAGATGCAGGGAACATGCTGTTCCGCCCAAGACAGGATCAGGGACACTTCCTTGAAGGCTAGCTTGCTCAGAGTTCCTCCCTGATGATTGATGTAGGCAACCGCCGTCTGGTTGTCTGAGCGGATCTGAACAGCCCGACCCCGAAGGTAGGTGGTTAGGCGAGAAAGAACCAACCTGATCGCCCTCAGTTCCAGGACGTTGATGGAAGCATGAGCCTCTTGTGGGCCCCACCGACCCTGGAACCTCAGGGACTTCCAGAAGCCCCCCCAACCTGTCAGACTGGCATCTGTGGTGATCGTCTCCCAGCACGGGGAGGGAAGGTCCTGCCCCCCAGAAGGTTCCCTGAGTCCAGCCACCATGAGAGGGACTGTCTGGCCAGAGGAGACAGAGCAAATTCCTGATCCAAGGACAGGGGGTCCCGATCCCAAAGTGACAAGAGGTGCAACTGAAGATGTCTCATGAAACTGAGCAAAGGGGACTGCCTCGAAGCAGGACACCACCAGGCCCACCAACTGAATCCCCTGACGGATGGAGGGATGAGGACACGATAGCAGAGCCCGAGCCTGTTCTGAAGACCCTCCACCTTCTGCTGGGGAAGGAGCACCTTGACCTGAGAGGTATCCAGAGTCATGCCCAGAAAGGATCTCACAAAGGGCGGGGACAGAGAATACTTGGGATAGTTGATCACCCAGCCGAAGGACTGTAGAGTGGAGGTCACCATCTGAGTGTCTTCCTCGGCCTGAGGAAAGGACTGGGCCACAATCAGGATGTCGTCCAGGTAAGGAATGATGCAGATGCCCTGGTTCAGTAGCAGAGCCATCACTCCCGCCAGTACCTTGGTGAACACCCGAGGTGCCGAGGTGATACCGAAGGGTAGAGCCACAAACTGGTAATGCTGATCCACCAGCGCGAACCTTAGAAATCTCTGATGACCTGGGAAGATAGGCATAAAGATAAGCATCCTTGATGTCCACAGTGGTCATGAAGTCACCCGGGCGAAGGGTACTGACAGCCGAACGCAGCGTCTCCATGCGAAAATGCTTGAATCTGACAAACTTGTTGAGGCCCTTCAGATCCAGAATGGGCCTCAGCGAGCGGTCCTTTTTGGGGATCGTGAAAAGATTGGAATAGTACCCCTGACCCCGTTCTAGATGGGGCACCGGACAAATGACTCCTGACTCTAACAGGCATTGAACCGCCAGACGCAACCCTTGAGCAGACAGGGGGTTTAAAGACATCCGGGACCTGATGAATCTTGGGGGCGGCCAGGCTGCAAACTCTATCTTGTAACCGGAGGACACTACCTCCTGTATCCATCGGTCTGAGACGTGAAGCCTCCAGACGCGAGCAAAGAGCCGAAGCCGTCCCCCCACCCGGATGTGTGAAGGCGCCCCTTCATGCCTGAGGGGACTAGGGAGAGGGATTGGGCTTGGAGTTCCAGGAGAGACCGGGACGACCACGGGGTCTGCCACGGCCCCAAGAATCTCTACGACCACTGGGGAGGAGGGAGCCCCGGCCTCCTCTGGGAACACGAAAGGAAGGGAGGGGGGCAGAGGACCCCCGAAATGGCCGAGACTGCCTCCTACGCTGAGGCAGCCTTCCTTGGCTAAACATCAAGACGCTCCCCAAATAGTCGCAGCTCCACGAAGGGGAGACCAGTGAGAGCTTTCTTAGCAGCAGCATCAGCTGCCCATTGGCGCAACCAGACAGAGCGGTGCATAGCCACCAAGAGCGCCGAGGCACTAGCACTCAGCTGCACAGCATCATCCATAGCAGCAAGGATAAATGTGTAAGATTCCAAAAATGTGAGACAGTATATTACCAGTGTCCTCAGGATACCACGAATCCCCAGACTCCGGGTCACTGTCACAAACCTCCTGCTGGTCCCCAGAGGAATCAGAGTCCTGAGGCAGTTCTCCTTCCTCCAGGGAATAGCGTTCAGTAGTGACATCAAATTCCTCATACTCCTCAGTAGAGCGTGAGGTAGTAGAAGTCAGGTGCCGCTTCTTGCTAGAAGCCTTCCTAGGAACAGTCCTGGCAAGCTGCCTCTCAATACTGACCCCCCGCAGAGCCACATCAGAGTGTGACTCCCTGCTAGCGGGGAGTAGGTGAAGCAGAGGGATGCGTCAAGCTGGGAAGCAAAGCAGGCAACGCAGTTTGGAGCGCAAGGACACTTTCAGTGCACGGCACGCACACCACCAAGCCTCCATACGGTGATTAACACAGGCGCAATAGGCCAGCGGTGGGTAAAGGCTACACAAAGCCAACCGGGATGCCCTCCCACGGGATGCCCCCAGAAGTCAGTGAAGGGGAAGAGGGGGAGGAAGGAGTGGAGCCGGGAGAAATCACAACCCAAGGGTATCCTGCCTGAACATACACCCCAATTCAATAAACCCCCCCCAAGGGGGACTCACGGACCAAAGACACAGCAGGGTCACTAGGCACAGACTGAAGGATAAGGCGACACACCGGAGGAGGTAGCGCCGCAGCCAGTAAGGGAGAAATCCAGACGCACAGCTTGTCTAAAATGGCGCCGGCAGAAGTACCTCGACGACTCAATACGCATCATCACCCAGCCCCGCCCCCCCCCCCCCCCGAAGAGCGCAAAAACGGCTCGCGGAACACAGAACAAGGCAGCGCGGCAGTAAAAAACACCACAATTACACAGAAAACGTCAAAACACCACAAATATCACCACTCACCGCTACCACCCGACCCCCCCCCCCCGAACGAAGTCCGAGAGGGGGGGGGGGAAGAGAGAGAGACGAGCCCAAGGCAGCGGCGAGCAGCCATGACCAGGGCGGAGTAGGGGGGACCCCTAAAGGAAATCAAAGGGACCATTCCCCAACAACTCACCCCCTCAGAAGCCAGGAAAGAAACTCAGCATCCCTATTAGGCTCACCATAAAGCCTTATGGCCGGCTACCCTTTGTGGAACAGGGTCTGCGGCTTGGAGTCACGCTCCAGGAGCACTTGACCCTAGTGCTCTTCTACCTCACCCGATCTCTCAGCCGAGGCTGAGAGGCAGTGAGGGTCCAGAAACGGATGGAAATAGACATGCAGGGCCGCAGGCTTGGTTGCCCCGCTCACCTGCGCAAGAGAGAGATAGCCATCTTCTAACTTCGCAGTGTCACTGCAGAGAAAACACAGGGAATTTGTTGGTTAATCTGGTTTTTATAGGGAGCCGGGAGGTGCCACAGCTTTCTGCAGTACCACTGCGCCACCTTGTGGCGGAATAACCCAACTGTTATGAATACCGAAGCAGGCCGTGCCATGCAATAAAGAAAAGTATTACTATCATAGAGAGGGCAACAATAGATTCATTTAAGATGAAGCCCACCATTTATATACATATATTTTATATTACATGTAGTCTCTGTAAATGACCTCGAGGAGGGAGGGATACACAGGGGACTGTTAATGTCAGCCTTCCTAGTGCTACTGAAGCCTAAACATGGAGGGGATGTCAACCTGACAAAACAAAAAGGAATATCCTGGCACTTAAATCCTCACCAGCCTGCCACCAGTCACACGTTTAATTGACATGACACTTGGCAATGGATTCATGATCAGGATCAGGAAGTGGGGAGCTGGGAGGAGCAAGGAAGAAGATAAATGTCCTCTTTCTGGGGCCAAAAAGGGTGGAAACACTGCGCAGGAGTGAGGCTGGATGAGGTAAGCTGTAAATTACATTAAAAATACTTTGGATGAGGTAAGCTGTAAATTACATTACAAATACTTTTTTCTGGCCAATCCCTTTAACATATCTCCGCTAGGTTCAAACTGCACACTAAGGGGTCAAATCAGCACCAGGTAAAAAAAAAGTCCTTATTATGTGAAAAGATTTATATAAATGTATATACGGTGCTGAATCACCCCCAAGGTATAAAATAAAAGTTAATGGCAGTTTCTCAAAAAAAATAAATAAGTAGCGCACTTTTTATACCTGGTGCGAAATCAAAAATGGGTTTCAGCACCAGGAGAAAGTAGAAAGAAAACAGATATTCACTTTCACTAAGGGCCATGCTAATTATTTAGTGAAGCAAGATGCACATCTAGGTGTGAACTGCAACATGCATCTCGGTGAGATTTTAAACTATAACACAAAAGAAGTGCTCTACTTTTGCCCAAAAACACCACCAGTAAATACTTTTTTTCCAATGAGCTATTGATTATTTTATAAAGTTTGAAAAGAACAACTATTAACAAATATAACAAATATTTAGCATATGCCACAAAAGGCTTCGATTTCCAAACTTTAAAATGATCTTTACCTAATGCTTAACTGAACTTTTTTCACCTGGTGTTTAATCGACACCCCTAAGTCACGCTGGATGACCTTGACACATCCTAAAGCTGACTAAACTTTTGAACCATTGAACTTTTGAAATACATTTGGCCAATACTCCCTTCTTAGGGTGTAGAACTAGAAATGGATATTTTCACTATTCGAATTGTCCTGGAACACTGATTTTTTGCTGTACCTTTCTGTAAGATGGAAAGAGATTAGTCATTGCATAGATGCGGCAATGACATCATTGCCACATACAAAACAGTGGCAATGAATGGAGGAGGCAGCTAAAACAGATTGCATTATCTGGGAGGCGGGCAGAGGCACTAAATTGGTGAAATGCACTCTTCATAGGGGAGTAATTCAGGGGATGCTAGTTAAAAATGTGGGCTTTAAGGGAAGAAGACTTGAGGGCGGAGTTAAAATACTGGAGATGGTCAACAGGGGTGGGACAGGGCCACTAAATGTAGTGTCTTAAAATGCCTTTATTTGGGTGTAACTGGGACCAAGAAGCTTCTAGTGCCTAACTGAATGTTTGACTTGAGTGTTTTTTATCCTTATATACAACCCAATTAGTCAATTGTATTTTCTCGAACTGCATCTACTATATATTCCTTTTACTATTTATATTTAAATTCAACAGAAATAGATGATCAAGCATCCTTGGACTGCTATTAAATCATTTACAATATTACCATAACTCTTGACTCGTGCAAGCTTTTTCTTTCGTTTACATGCCACTTATTGTGCTATATGCCCATAATCTTTACCAAAAAGAAACCAGTAAAACAAAATTTAATTGCTTAGTAGGTATAATGCCCATTTTGCTGCCATCAGATTAAACCCTGAGCACTTGAAGCATGTATAAGTGTATAGGCTTCAAAGAGCAGGAGAGCAGCTGTTCACATTCGACCGGCACAAAACAAGGTCCCTTGATACTGTTAGTCATGGTGGCAATGAAAGACTTTGGAGCTGATTGAAGGCAATTTTAACATAGCCTGCACTTACTTTATTCAGATTTAGAAGAGATGGGTGAAGAAATGCTTTAAGCTGGTAACATGCTGTATTGTGTTATCCTACATTCCATAGTGATCGAGTGTAGACTTTCAGAGGTTCAGGCTGTAGGATTAAGTTGAAGGATTTCTGATGCAGGAACTAGAACAAGCAAAAAGAAAAAAATAAGTACTCCTGACTGTAGGAAAAATACCCTGCAGTGCGGTGTAAATGAAGAGCTTGTATACTCCATCAGCTTCTATGAGAAATGTTGTATGATGATAACTTATAAGTAATTAGTAACTGTCTAATAAACATTTGAGCACATAATTAAAAAACATTTTTAGAGAAAAGAGATAAATGCACTATTACATAAAGTATGGCAGCTATGTATTTAAGTTGTGTTTGCTTCTACAAAGCTCATCTGCCGTTCACCTATAGTACCCGGATGGCCAGCTAAGGCATCCCTCTAGTTACGGAGATGTACCCATAGGGATAATTAACGGAGAACATGTTAAGCAAATTACAAAGATGGATGGAGGACTAATAAGCATCAAATAAACAGGATCAGTGAATAGGATTTAGTGCACCTGTCCATCCTAAGTGTGATAGATTTGTAGGTTTGCAATTAATATTAAAAAATAAAATGTTAAAAAAAAAAATATATATATATATATATATATATATATATATATATATATATAGAGAGAGAGAGAGAGAGAGAGAGAGAGAGAGAGAGAGAGAGAGAGAGAGAGAGAGAGAGAGAATGAAAGGATTTAAAGCAATTTGCACAATTCTACATCAAACCTTAAAGCGGAACAAAACCTGGGAATCTGAGCTTCCTGGGTTCTCTTCCCTTCCCACGGGGCAACCCAAATATCCCAAACTTGGAAACCCCCCAGTTCACCAACTAAAACTCACCTCTCCTCGGTCCAACGGCGCATGCGCAGGCTCTTGCTCTCGTCGGAAAAGAGCTATGACTGCCTTCAATGGGACCTGGCGGCAGGGACGGGCATTCGCACACGCCGCTGGGGATGTAGGGGATGCAGCAGTACGCACTCCTCTTATAGAAAACAATGCAGCAGCACGCACTCCTCTTATAGAAAACAATCAGTTGTTTGCAGTTGGCAGTTACCCACTTAAGGTGTAACCAAATATAAAGTAATATTCCTATGTGTATTTTTTGTTCTGTTTGCATATGCACATTTTATTACTTTAGTTAATAAAGACTGTTACAAAAATAGCCACACATAGAAAACATTTCTATAGCCTCATGTAGAACAGTTCATTGCAGTGGTCCCTTAAAGGCTTTTGCAATGTAGCCTCTCCAAAGGCTTTTATCATCTAAATAACCCAAACACCAATTTTCTGATTCTTTCAGCCATATTAGTATAAATATTAGGTGTATAAAACCAAGCACCTAGTCCATACAATTGGTTTGCAACTATGTTGTTTAAAAGAAAAAGGCTGAGACAACAGGTTTAATCCTTTCTGCTGAGATTCAACTTATTCAGATCGGGGGGAATACAATCTTGTGCTCCAGTAGCTAAAGGCTTACTGGCAGCATTCTCACCTAGAAAGGTAATGACTGCAGCTTAGACTTAGACAAAGTTGCTGATTAGCTCACCTGTAACATTGGAAGGATTCTGGGACTTGTAGTCAAGGCCATATAAACCACTCCCAGTGTAGCAAAACAGAGCCCCGGGAATATAAGAATTTTGGAAATCACATGCTGATCACAGGTCTGGGGGCATAATCCTCACACATATTATTATTTTACATTATAAAAGAGGAAAACAATAATGCAGAACACCAAAAACCTGACAAAAAGAGAGCTTGTGCATGATATAAGTTAGAACAGTTTAAAAACGAAGGCAACCCACAAAGTGGCAGGCAACAAAAAGTTACAAATCAGGGTCAATGGGTACTGCGACAAGTATCCAACCACCTGTTGATTCAATAACTGCAGAGATCCTACCCTTATTTAGCCTTAACAGTGCAAAATTGGGTGTTGAGAGCTTTCTGAGATGCATATCCATGGTTCAGCAGCTGCATGTAAACCTCACATCGCCAACCACATTGCCAAGTGTTAGATGGAGTGGTGTGAAGCACAATGTGAAGGACTGTCACGAGAACTTTTGGACAATTGTGCGCCTCCAACTTTGTGGGAACAGTTTGGAGAAAGGCCCTTTCTAGCATGACTGTGCTCCATAAAGTCATGATTAGGCATATTTGAGGTTGAAGATCTCAACCCCACATCTTTAGGAAGAACCAGAACAGAGATTATGAGCCAGACCCCTCTCATCCAACATCAAAGTATGACCTCACAAATGCCCTTCTGGATAAATGGGCAAAAATGGCCACAGACACTCCAAACTCTGGCAACTGACTATATTTATTAGAAAAAAAATATTAGAATAAATAGACATGAAATGAGAAAGTGATCTATAATTAGATAAATGTAAAATTCCCCCCCCCCCTTTCCCTATGCAGCTAATAGAATTACATCAAACTGCTTAGGCCAGCATCACACAATTATCATAGTGGAAAGTGCTTTGTAATCATGTGTGCAGCATTACTTGACAGCATAAATTATTAAATGCTCTGTCTTCCTGCCTTTTGGAGAAGTATGGACAGAGGATTCTTGACAGATCTCAATCCACCTAAATACTGTTTTTTTTTCTACAGTTTCACCATGGTTAATATTTTATCTCAAACTTTACTCTTTGAAACTGTATTTATGAAAGAGTCCTATTCTTTGGAAATATCTTTCTTATTATACTAGTAAACATATGGTATACTACTGAGTATTGGAGCTAAGTTGGAGCAAAATAACTTCTATACGTTAATTGCTTAATAAAGAGAACCAAAACATGTTAAGCCCCACCCTGGAGTCTAAAAGACTCCAGTGCCAGGTGATTCCCTGTCCTAGGCACTCGCTCTAGTCTGTATTACTGTGGGGTGCTGCTGTCTGAAAACAGATACAAGCATCTTATGAATAATTTTGCCATTATTTCAACATTCTGGGGTCACACTGGCCACCTTTCTCAGAAAACAAATGATACAGTAAAAACATCAATGAAATGAAACAGTGATAAGGTGCTGGTTTTGGTGCCTTGTAGACTGGCCTACTTTGACCAGGCTCTCTGTTATATGTCCCATATAATTTAAAGTTGATCTTTATAATTTTATATTCCCACACCGCTTATATTCCTCATGCCACCTTGTTGGGTGGTTTCGTCATCCTGTCTTCTCCCCTTTCTAAGCAATAGATTTTTCCCTTCATTGCCGGGGATTTGAGTGACAGGACCAGCAACTGTCGGAATGCATCATGACCCAACAATGGTAGCAACCAGTCTAGTATTGCTTGTAGGAAAAGTACACTTTCATTAGCATTTTTAGATGTGTATATTATTGTGTGCCAAAGAGATGCCCCCAAGTTTCTGAGCTTATCTAAAAAAGGGGTATTTTATAAAATAACTACCTGCAATATGTTGCCATTAGCAACCATACACCAAGATCTACAAAAAGAAAGACATGTACCCTGTACAAACAGAACACTGCTGCTATGACCACATGTTGTGTTCTTTAGGCTGTAGAAATGCTCCATAATGCTCCATAAGGCTGTAGCCTTATGGAGACTCAGTTTAGACAAGTAAAGTTGACTGTTCAGTTGAGAGTTGAGGAGGAGGAATTCAAATGCAACGCAGGCCACCATAATTCTCTAATACAGGCCACACACTAAGGCTACTTTCACACTGGGGCAGCCTGCAGCAATTTCACTTCAATCGCAATTGCAAGTGTCAAATTGCACTAAAATCACTATTCAATTTGCTCTAGCAATTTTCATAGGGAATTGTTAGCACAAACAAAATCCCCCAGTGTAAAAGTAGTCTGGAGTTGTAGGTCCATCTTAAACCGGACCTTCAGTGTGATTTAATGAAAAGCCCAAACCCTTATAAAATGATTACCCAGCATCTAAAATAAATATATTTTACGTTTTTAGTCACTAACTTATTATTCTTTCCCCCACTGGGCTGCAACTCTGTTCAGGAATTTAGGATACGGGCGCCGCCATCTTGACTCAGAAGCATCACACTTACTGAGGAGAGGAGAGTGGGATAAGGTACAGGGGGGCGGGTTATAGCTGTGCTTTGCTCAGACAGAGCAGAGCTGGGGTCAGGTAAAGGTCAGCAGTCCCAGAATGCAGAGCACTACAGTCAGGAGGCACTTCCTGTTTGCAGGCTGCCTGATAAGATGGCGGCTTCCATAAGCCGCCATCTTGGATGTTTAAAGGCTCATAACATGCAGTAGATGCAGGTAGGATGATTTTTAATGTGGACAATCTGTATGTACAGGGTGTGGGAAACATATAAGATAGACTCTTATTTACCGGTTTAAAGGGTTCAGGTAAGCACTGTTAAAAGAAAAAGAAAAACACAACTATTAAACTGCATCGGTTCTTCCTTTCTAATATTTTGTGCTTTGTAGAACAATGTACATGTTGTATATTTCTCTATTCATTATGCATTAGGGTGCCCTCTACTTGAAACTTGAGGCTGACAATGTCTCCCTAGGGTAATGGACTGCCTTAACCTGCCTTCCAGTAAGCTACTCATCTATTGCTTTAACCCTTTTGTGTTGAGGCTTAATGGGAAAAAGTGCCACTTAAATAGCCATCAATTGAATTGTTCTTTTACCAGCGCAGCAAATGCAATAATCTAAGGCAATAAAATGTACGTTTGTATAAAAAGGTCTGCTGTGGAATTGTGTTTTCCCAGAATGCATGTGTTTCACTTTAGATCCTTTGAGCCTAACTGTTTACACACAGTACACAGCTTAACACACACTTAAAGCTGAACTCAAGGCAGACAAGAGAACTGATATTAGAAAGCCTGTGACCAGGCATGCAGTTCATTGGGGAGCATCCCAAATGCAGGTCAACCAGGGTTTTCATGCTAGAAGAAACTTGGTCCTGAGAGAGTTGGGCTGATAAAATATTAACCAGCACACTGGCACATAAACACATTACATTACATGTATCCTTTAGGGCTTTGCATTCAGCAATGCAGTTAACTAGCTTACATATACCTTGTCATGTTTTGCATTAAGCTTTTTTTTTTACTAATGTTTTACATGTAGTATCACATCTAAATATTTTTTGTTGAGGAATTAGGTTTTAAAAGGATTGACCCATCAAACAGAAAAAGAAACTGCCTGGCAGGTAACCTAATTCAGTGTCAGTCTTACACTGTATCTTCGCTCTGGAAGCCGAAAAGAATAAGTATGTCACACACCCCGCTTCCACTATTCATGACATATGGGTTATGGTCCAGCAGAGGGCGAACTTCTGCAGAGATGAAAGCAAAAAAGAAGCCCCTCCCGGTCCATAAATACCTGGGACCTCCCACACATTCCCCAGTATATGACAGCAGTAAGGGGACCAGGAAGAGCTAATAAAACATTCTTAACCATAAAAAGGTTCACCATATAAAGGATCCAGAATATAAAAGGGCGGGATGAAGCGGGGTGTGTGACATACTTATAATACCCATTTTAAAGGTGAGTAATCACAAAATGGTATTATTCCAAGTATGTCACACACCCCGCTTCCACTATTCATGACATATGGGACATCCAATAGCAGTGTCCGTCATGGGTTCGGGATCCAAATACAGCAAAAAAATGCACCAATTTAAACCACTGCAGCTTGCAGAACCTTGCGGCCAAAAACAGCATCCGCTGAGGCCCGCACATCAACCTTATAAAACTTTGAAAAAGTATGCACAGAAGACCAAGTAGCAGCCTTACAAACTTGTTCAACAGAAGCCTGGTGCTGAAAAGCCCAGGAAGCCCCAACAGCACGACTAGAATGAGCAGTGATCTGAAAAGGAGGAACCCTCCCCTTAGCAGAATAGGCCCCAACAATGGCCTGGCATATCCATATACTAATGGTAGACATGGCGGGTGCCAAACCTTTTCTGGGCCCAGAAGGCACCACGAACAAGGCGTCCGTCTTACGAAAAGGAGAAGTAGCAACCAAATAGTACTTAACACAACGAAACACATCCAAAGAGTGCAAAACGCTCTCCTTGTCATTGCTAGGCTTAGGACACAAGGAAGGGAGAACTACATCCTGATTGAGATGGAAGGCAGAAACCACCTTAGGAAGGAAATCTGGTTTAAAGCGAAAAACCACCTTATCCTGGTGTCTCTCAAAGTAAGGGGCCTGAATAGACAGAGCCGCCAACTCAGAGACACGCCGAACAGAGGTAATAGCCACCAAAAAGGCAACCTTTTGAAGGAGCACAGAAAGAGCCACAAACTTCATCGGTTCAAAGGGAGGCCCCTGGAGGGCCGAAAGAACCAAATTTAGGTCCCAAACGGAACCAAAGGCTTTCTAGGGGGCGGAACATGAGTGACCCCTTGCAAAAAAGTCTTGACCAGATGATGCAAAGCAAAAGACCTTTGAAAAAAAGACAGCCAGGGCAGAAACCTGACCCTTCAAAGTACTGAGCTGGAACCCCAGATCCAGACCGTGTAGTAGAAACTCCAAAATTCTAGAAATCGAAAACACCCTGCAAGGTAAGGCCCTAGCCTCACACCAGTCAATATAGGACCGCCAAGTCCTATAGTAAATGGTAGAGGAAGACCTCTTCCTAGCTCTAATCAAGGTTTGAATAACCGCCTCAGACAAACCTTCCTCCCTCAGGATGAAGGTTCCAGCAGCCACACCGTCAAAGCAAGCATTTGTAAATTGGGGTAACGTAGTTGACCCTGAGAGATCAGATCCGGAGACAGGGGCAGCCTGCACTAATCTACCGCCAATCTTACGACGTCTGCGAACCAAACCTGTCTTGGCCACCTTGGGGCCACCAGAATTGCTGGTGCCCCCTCTAGAGCCAGCTTGTGCACTACCTTGCCTACCATGGAGAAGGGGGGAAACAGGTACAGAAACCCCAGATCCCTCCAGGCAAGGGACAAGGCATCCACTGCCAGGGCCAGAGTATCCTGAGACAGAGATACAAAGATTGGGAGCTTGTGATTGTGCCGAGAGGCAAAGAGATCCACCTCCGGAGTCCCCCACTTGAGACACAGGGACCGAAACACCCTGTGGTCCATTCCCCTCGGGGAGAGAATCCCCTGCTCAGGGAGTCCGCCTTCGTGTTCTCCACTCCCGGAATGTATACTGCCGAGATGCAAGGAACATTGCTCTCCGCCCATGTCAGAATCAGAGAGACTTCCCTGAGGGCACTCCTGCTGCGAGTCCCTCCTTGGTGATTGATGTAAGCTACCGCAGTACGATTGTCTGATCGAACCTGAACCGGTAAACCCTGTAGGTGAAGTGTCAGACGCGACAGAACCAAGCGGATAGCTCTGAGCTCCAAGACATTGATGGGGGTGTGAGCCTCCTGAGGACCCCACAACCCCTGGAACTGGTGATCTTTCCAGAAACCTCCCCAGCCCGACAGACTGGCATCCCTGGTAACCGTCTCCCAACGAGGAGCCAGGAATGATCTGCCCCTCATCAGATTGCTTGATTCCAGCCACCACTGAAGGGACTGCCGAACCCTGGGAGACATCAGAAATGACTGATCCAAGGACTGTGGACATCTGTCCCATTTCAGCAATAGATGGAGTTGTAGCGACCTCATGTGGAATTGAGCAAAGGGGACTGCCTCGAAGGAAGCCACCATCAAACCTACTAGAGTCATCCCTAGCCGGATAAAAGGGCGAGGATTGGTCAGGAGAACACATATCAGATCCTGAACCCTCTGCACCTTTGGCTGAGGTAGGAACACTCTGGCCTGACTGGTATCCAGATTCATGCCCAGAAAAGAGATCTCCCTTGATGGGGAGAGAGAAGACTTGGGGTGGTTGATCACCCATCCGAACCTCTCCAGCGTCGTCACCACCGTCCTGGTGTCCAGCTCCACCTGGCAGAGGGAAGAAGCTGTGATGAGTAGGTCATCCAGATATGGCACAATGCGAATGCCCTGAGCTCTGAGCAGGGCCATTATGCCCGCCAGGACCTGGGTAAACACCCGCGGTGCCGAGGTCAGCCTGAACGGGAGTGCCACAAACTGAAAATGCTGATCTCCCACCACAAACCACAAATCTCTGGTGAGCTGGGAAGATCGGTATATGGAGATAAGCATCCTTGATGTCTATGGACGTCATGAAGTCCCCTTGATGAAGGGAACCGATGGCTGAGCGCAGAGTCTCCATATGGAACTTTTTGGTTCTGATAAACCTGTTGAGAAACTTCAAATCCAGAATGGGTCTTATGGAACCATCCTTTTTGGGGACCGTGAAGAGGTTGGAATAGTAGCCCTGGCCTCTCTCTGGGGAAGGCACTGGACATATGACCTCCATGTCCAGGAGGTTCTTCACAGCCAACAGGAGCCCCTGCGCAGGCCGGTACTCGAATTTCAGTTTGTACCCGGATGATACCACTTCCAAAATCCACTTGTCTGTGACCTCCTGGGCCCAGACCTGGAAGAAGAGCCGCAGCCGTCCCCCCATTCCTCAAATAATTCCCCCTCCTCAAGCGGGGAATAATCAGACCAATCAAAAGAGTCATAATGATCAAAATCAAGTACCGGCACCGGTGACAAATGCCTTTTCTTAGCAGGGGCATTTCTGCCCACTGAACTAGAAATAAACTTCTCGATGTTGGCCAGCTTAGCACAAACATCAGAGTGCGACTCCCCGCTAATGACCGTGTCACTTGGATTACGGATAATGCGGGGTGGGGTGGGAGATGAGACGGGCGGCACTGACCCAGATGCCTGGGAACCCGACTGCCGCGTTAGCACATTCTCCCCAGAAAGGGATACCCCACAACCCACAAATAACTGGAATTGTCCCGAAGGGAGCCCGACTCCGGTATCCTGCGGAGCCTCCATATGGTGATTTTTTAGGTAGTCGCAATGACCCGAGGGAATTACGCTGGTAAGCAACCCGGGATGCCCCTTTAACTCCCGAGTGGGAGGATTTTTAGGTGCCCGATTTTACTTCTAGGGACCCTAGGACCTGGAGGACCCCCTTTTTTGCAAGTCACAGGGAGTTCTCCTGAAAGACACAAGAGAAAAGGGCCTTAAGCACATGCACACACAAACATATATGTAAATATGTATAAATGCTATAACCATTATAACAGAATGAGCCGCAGGGGGGGCCTGAGAGATCCCCGGACAGAATGGGCACATGCAATGCAAAAAAAAAAAAAAAAAAACGGAGGGGGGCCCCAGAGGGCACTCACGTGAGAACAGTGATGGCTGCCACCAGCAAGCAGCTCCAGAAGGACAGCGAGAGAGGAAGAAGAAGGGGCGGGCCAGCGTGTATAGCCTGGCCCCGCCCCCCCTCCCGCACACAGCCAGGGCTGGGCACCGCAAATGGTGCCAAAACAGGAGGGGGCGGGCCGCGGCAGCGCGCGAGCGCCCTGCCCTGCCCCCTCAGACACCACAGCCTGAGGGGAAGAAGCTCCCCTCAGAAGATAACAATAAAGCACCATGTTGGCAAACGGCGGCCAGCCTAGTGACAGTATAACACCGCACACATCCACACACATTCACACTGAAGGGAAGAGAGAAAGATAGAGATATACACCCCCCCCCCCCCACTGGAGGGATACAGAGGAACCAGGAAGGGGGGAATTCCCACACCAGGGGTGTCAGGCATATATGGGACAGGGCATCCCAAACCGGGATCACCAACCCGGCTTCCGCCTACCCCTTTATATGGGGTCTCACGGGGGAGCATGGCTCCCTAAACACCTATTGAGGTGTTGCCTACCCTCACTCGGACCTGCAGCCAAGGCTGGGAGGCTATTACAAGGGGTTAAATATAAAGGTCCGGGCAGAAATAAAGCAAAAAATGGTCGGGTGTAAGCCCGGCATACCTGCAAGGAAGAGCAGCCTACATCTTCTGACTTGCTCGCCGTCCTGCAGAGAAGGAACTGGGGAATGTGTGAGAGGTCCCAGGTATTTATGGGCCGGGAGGGCTTCTTTTTTGCTTTCATCTCTGCAGAAGTTCGCCCTCTACTGGACTATAACCCATATGTCATGAATAGTGGAAGCGGGGTGTGTGACATACTTGGAATATACAATTCTGTGATTACTCACCTTGTAGAATTGGTATTATAAGTATGCAGCACGTCCTGCTCCAGATAATGATTCATAACAGATGGGATTAGCTCCGCCAGAGGGCGCTTGACTGCAGAGATGGCAAAAAGAGGCCCCTCCCGGTCCATATATACCCGGGACCTCCCACAAATTCCCCAGTATAGAAAAGCAGTAAGGAGAACCAGGAGAAGCCAATGATAATTAACAACGTTAACAAGGATAACAATCACCATACAGAGGATCCAAGATAATGCAAACAAGGTGGGGTGGAGCAGGACGTGCTGCATACTTATAATACCAATTCTACAAGGTGAGTAATCACAGAATTGTATTATTCTAAGTATGCAGCACGTCCTGCTCCAGATAATGATTCATAACAGATGGGACATCCAATAGCAGTGTCCGTAAACAGGGTGGGATCCCAAAAGCAACAACGCGCAGTTCACACCACTGCCGCCTGCAGAACCTTGCGGCCAAACACAGCATCCGCTGAGGCCCGAACATCAACCTTGTAAAACTTGGAAAAGGTATGAACAGAAGACCAAGTAGCAGCCTTACAAACTTGTTCAACAGAAGCCTGGTGCTGGAAGGCCCAGGAGGCCGCAACAGCACGTGTAGAATGAGCAGTAACACGGAAAGGAGGATCCTTTCCCCTAGCAGAATAGGCCTAAAAATAGCCTGAAGAATAGGCCTAAAAATAGCCTGAAGAATCCATTTGCTAATAGTAGACTTAGCAGGGGCCAGGCCCTTCTTGGGACCCGAAGGAACCACAAACAAGGCATCAGTCTTTCTAAAAGGTGCAGTAGCCACCAAGTAGAACTTCAAATTCCTGACCAAATCCAGGGAATGTAAGGCCGTCTCCTTGGAATTACCAGGATTAGGGCACAAGGAAGGAAGCACAATGTCCTGATTGAGATGGAAGGCAGAGACAACCTTAGGCAAGAAATCAGGTTTAAATCTGAAAACCACCTTGTCCTGGTGTCTCTCAAAGTAGGGGGCCTGAATAGAAAGGGCCTCCAACCCTGAAACACGCCTGACCGAGGTGATAGCCACCAAAAAGGCAACGTTAAGAGTAAGAATAGACAGAGCAGCCTCATGCACAGGCTCAAAAGGAGGGCTCTGAAGGGCAGACAAAACCAAATTCAAGTCCCAAACTGGCAACATAGGTTTGCGAGGGGGACGCACTTGAGCAACCCCCTGGAAGAAAGTCTTGACCAGAGGATGTTGAGCAAAAGATCTCTAGAAGAAAACAGCCAAGGCAGAAACTTGACCCTTGAGCGTGCTGAGCTGAAGTCCCAGATCCAAACCATGCTGTAGGAACTCCAGAATCCTAGGAATGGAAAACACCCGACAAGGAAGGACCCTAGACTCACACCAGTCAATGTAGGCCCCCCCAGATCCTATAGTAGATGGTAGAAGAGGATTTCTTCCTAGCCCTGATTAGAGTGTTAACCACAGACTCAGAAAGCCCCTCATCCCTTAAGATGGAGATTTCAGCAGCCAGGCTGTCAAAGCCAGCGTTTGTAAATTGGGATGGCATAGCCGCCCTTGAGTGAGAAGGTCCGGGACCAGGGGCAGAGCGTACTGATCTACTGCCAGCAGAACGACATCTGCGAACCACACCTGTCTTGGCCACCGGGGGGCCACCAGGATTGCTGCCCTGAAGGGCAGACAAAACCAAATTCAAGTCCCAAACTGGCAACATAGGTTTGCGAGGGGGACGCACTTGAGCAACCCCCTGGAAGAAAGTCTTGACCAGAGGATGTTGAGCAAAAGATCTCTAGAAGAAAACAGCCAAGGCAGAAACTTGACCCTTGAGCGTGCTGAGCTGAAGTCCCAGATCCAAACCATGCTGAAGGAACTCCAGAATCCTAGGAATGGAAAACACCCGACAAGGAAGGACCCTAGACTCACACCAGTCAATGTAGGCCCGCCAGATCCTATAGTAGATGGTAGAAGAGGATTTCTTCCTAGCCCTGATTAGAGTGTTAACCACAGACTCAGAAAGCCCCTCATCCCTTAAGATGGAGATTTCAGCAGCCAGGCTGTCAAAGCCAGCGTTTGTAAATTGGGATGGCATAGCCGCCCTTGACTGAGAAGGTCCGGGACCAGGGGCAGAGCGTACTGATCTACTGCCAGCAGAACGACATCTGCAAACCACACCTGTCTTGGCCACCAGGGGGCCACCAGGATTGCTGGCATCCTTTCCTGAGCCAGCTTGCCCAGCAAGGGGAATGGAGGAAAAAGATACAGGAGACGGAACCCCTGCCAGGATAGATTCAGAGCATTCACCGCAAGGGCCAGGGGATCCTGGGACAGAGAGACAAAGACTGGAAGCTTGTGATTGTGGCGGGATGCAAAAAGATCCACTTCCGGTACCCCGCAACGGTGACATAAGGGCAGGAAGACCTCACTACTGAGAGACCATTCCCCCAGGCGAGAGGTCCTCCTGCTCAGGGAGTCCGCCTCCAGATTCTCCACCCCCGGAATGTACACTGCTGAGATGCAAGGAACATTGTCCTCCGCCCAGGACAGAATCATGGACACCTCCTTGAGGGTACTCTTGCTCCGAGTCCCTCCCTGATGATTGATGTAGGCAACCGCCGTCTGGTTGTCTGAGCGAACTTGGACCGCCGGCCCTGAAGTTGAGGAGTCAACTGGGCCAGTACCAACCGAACCGCCCTCAGTTCCAGGACGTTGATGGGGGCATGGGCCTCCTGAGGGCCCCACAGCCCCTGGAATTGTAGGGTTCTCCAGAAGCCCCCCCCAACCTGACAGACTGGCATCCGTGGTGACCGTCTCCCAACAGGGGGCCAGAAAGGATCTGCCCCCCAACAGGTTCCTTGAGTCCAGCCACCACACCGCAGGGCAGAGGAGACAGAACAAAGGCCTGATCCAGAGACAGGGGAATCTTGTCCCAGACTGATAGGAGATGGAGCTGAAGAGGTCTCATGTGGAACTGAGCATAAGGAACTGCCTCAAAGCAGGACACCATTTGTCCCACAAGCTGCATCCCTTGCCGGATGGAAGGGCGAGGGCAGGACAGAAGGAAATGAACCAGAACTTGAAGAGAATCCACCTTCTGCTGAGGAAGAAAAATCCTGGCCTGAACAGTATCCAGATTCATGCCCAGGAAGGAGGTCACCAGGGATCGAGACAGGGAGGATTTGGGGTGATTGATCACCCATCCGAATGTTTCCAGAGCAGTCACCACCTGCTGGGTATCCAATTTTGCCTGCTGGAAAGAATGAGAAGTGATGAGGAGGTCGTCCAGATAAGGAAGAATGCAAATGCCCCGAGCTCTGAGGAGAGCCATGACACCTGCCAGCACCTTGGTGAAGACTCTGGGGGCCGAGGTGAGACCGAAGGGCAGTGCTACAAATTGGTAGTGCTGGTCCTCCAGTGCGAACCTGAGGAATCTCTGATGCCCTGGGAAGACTGGTACATGAAGGTAAGCATCTTTGATGTCTATGGAGGTCATGAAGTCCCCCGGGCGCAAAGAGCTGATCGCGGAGCACAGGGTCTCCATGCGAAAGTGTCTGGTCCTGATGAAATTGTTGAGAAGCTTTAAGTCCAGGATGGGTCTGATGGAACCATCCCTTTTGGGTACTGTGAAGAGATTGGAATAAAAACCCAGACCTCTCTCTCCAGGAGGGACCTGACAGATGACCCCCATGTCCAATAGGTTTTGCACAGCCAGAAACAGACCCTGAGCTGCCAGGGGTTCTAGAGGAATCCGAGACCTGAGGAATCTTGGAGGCGGCCAGGCAGCGAACTCTAGCTTGGAGCCGGAGGACACAACCTCCAGAATCCTCCTGTCTGAGACCTGCTGTCCCCAGACATGAGCGAAAAGCCGCAGCCGTCCCCCCACCCAGATGGGTGAGGACGCCCCTTCATGGCTGAGGAGGCTTGGCGACAGATTTGGGCTTGGACCCCCAGGAAGATCCAGAGCGGGCACGATCTCTGCCCCTGCCCCAGAAGTCTTCCCTAGGACCTGCAAAGGAAACCCCTCTCCCAGACCTGGATCCACGGAGGAGGGGGAAAAGGCACCCGAACCCCGAAAGGGCTGCAGCTGCTTCTTACGTTGAGGCAACTTACCCCCCCTGGCAAACAGGTCCAAGCGATCGCCAAATAGGCGCAGCCCCTTAAAGGGGAGCCCCGTGAGGGCCTTCTTAGCAGCGTTATCAGCTGCCCACTGACACAGCCAAACAGAGCGGCGTATAGCAACCACCAAGGCAGAGGTTCTACTACACATACTAATGGTGTCATCTATGGCAGAGAGGACATATGCAATAAACATTTCACACTGTGACAAGGCCCTGAACTCGGCACTAGCAGTATCATCAGGAGCGCCATCCAACAGACAGGAGAGACTCAATAGCAACAGCAGTAATAGCAGAAGCACAGACAGGGTGCAAGGCAGACCCCACACAGGCAAAAGCATGGGAAGCCAGCTGGTCAATGCGCCGGTCCTCACTATCCTTAAGAGTAGTGGAATCAGGGGAATGGACCACAGAAGTGTTGGACAACCCCAATACTGGTGCATCCACTTCTGGAGGGGTTGACCAACATTTAACCACATAAGCAGGAAAAGGGTACCTTTTATCCCAGCCCTTGGGGATTCCCAGAAGCCAGCCGGGGCGCTCCCATTCTTTGAGAACAAGGTTATTGAAATGGGCTGTTCTGGAAATTCCAGACGTGGTTTAGCAGTACTGAAAAGTTCCCCCTGTAACTTGGGAGCCGCAGCAGGAAGAGAGATAGAAAGCACATCAAAAATCTGAGTTAACATTCTATTGGTATCATCAGGATCCCAATGATCAGAGCCATAGTCAGCACCACTGAAATGCTGATCATCAGATAACTCTGAGTCAGAGAACAATTCCCCTTCCTCAAGTGGGGTATAGTCAGACAAATCAAGGAAGTTCTCCGTCTCCATAGGAAAGGCAGACGCACCCGGCGCCACATGTCGCCTTTAGCCGGGGCCTTACGGGCCGCAGAGCTAGCAATCAGCCTCTCAATGTTAGCCAACCTGGAAGACACGTCAGGCTGAGACTCCCCACTAGTATTTAGCTCACTGGGAGTCATAACCAAGCGAGGGGGAGTGGGTGAGGGCAAAGTGGGTGCAGGCCCAGTCACAGATAGCCCAGAATGCAGCGCAAGCGCCTGCTGGGCGCAGGGTACACAGACCCACACATCATCACTCACAGGGGATGCCCCACACACTACACACAGCCGGGCTTGTCCCGAGGGGACCCCGAGCACTATATTCTGTGAAGCCTCCATATGGTGATTAAGGTGGCACAACTGGTCGATAGGAATTACGCCGTACAAGCAACCCGGGATGTCCGCCAGGGAAGTGGGAGGATTTTACAGTGTAGGCCTCTAATAAAGTTACAATAACTAATAGAGGGGACAGGACCGGGAGAAACCTCTTAAAAACCAGTTATCCCGCCTGAAAGACATAATAAAAGACACCCCATAAGCACACCGAAATGACAATGGAATAAAAAGCAAGCCCGCAGGGGCACTCACAGACCGCGGTGGGGGGACAGCAATCACACCAGGCGAGGACCAAAATGGCGCTGGAGGAACCTCAGGGGGCAGGCCGCAGGAGGGTCCGACGCGGAACGCACCAACAGAGAAGCACAGGGATACGCCAGAAGCCACAGCCAATGGGCGCGCAGGGATTATTGATGATGATGCCCCCGCTGACTGCGGACGCCAGAAGGTGCGCGTGTCAGCGGCGGCAAATTCAAATAAAGTGAAAGACAGAACGGAGTCAAATGAATAAAGTGCAATCCACACACATATACAAGGCAAAAAACCACATACACCCCCCCCCCCCCCGAACGGGACAATGAGAGAGGGGGAAGAGTGGATGTCAAAAGAGACCCACCAATGACCAGGGTAGGGAAGGGCAAGAGTGGACGGGGCATCCCAAATCAGGTTCACCATAACCTGCACCGCCTACCCTTTGGTGGGGGATTGCGGTCGAAGCCAGGCTCCGCAAAGAGAGCACCTATGATAGGTGCTGCCTACCATCACCCGACCAGCGCAGCCAAAGCTGGGAGGCATAAATAATAAGTGGAATGGGTGGGAATAGTCCTACAGGGCCGCGGGCTGTTAAGCCCCGCTCATCTGCGATAAGAGAAGCCATCTTCTGACCTTCACAGCCGACGGCAGAGAATAAACTGGGGAATTTGTGGGAGGTCCCGGGTATATATGGACTGGGTGGGGCCTCTTTTTGCCATCTCTGCAGTCAAGCGCTCTCTGGTGGAGGTAATCCCATCTGTTATGAATCATTCTCTGGAGCAAGACGTGCTGCATACTTAGAATATCCTTCTTCCTTTATGCTGCCTTCAGTACCACCTTCCGATCCTGACCACAAATCGAAACATTAGGCTTGTGTCTAGTTGATACCCCCTCTCCTAGTGGTAGGCTAGAATGGATCCCATCACACTGTCACTCACTGGCAATATAGCTTAGTTTGCAAAAAGGAAAATGAGAACATTTCTATGTGTAGCCCTATGCAATGGGAAAACTTTTGAGTGTGCCTGGACAATAACTTGATATTTAATATTAATAACTTGATATTATATTAATAGAAAGAGAGGCCAGCATCCACTACTTCACAGTATCTTTAAAAAAAAAACCCACCACATTCCTTATCCATTAACAGGACTACACATCACACTTCATTTATTATTTATCTTGGAGGGCCAGGTCTGTAAACATTTAAGAAAGTTTTAACTCAATGCAACTTTACTGCAGTAAACAGAAGAAAGACTGTCAACACTCCAGGGGAATCTCTGTGGAGAGCGTGTTCACCTTTAAGTGCCAGCCTACCTGGAGATTTTGTCACCCTCTGTTGCCAGACCATTTTTCACTATTTTGCGCTACATATGTTCACCTGTGATTTTTTTAAGGGATTTCCTAGAAAATGTATTTTTTTTTTTTTCAGTCTGGGCTTGTTTGTCATTTTTAGTATATTCTCAATATTTTTGGGTAATATATGTGAAATTACAATTTGCAGTGTTTTTTTGTAATAAAAAAAATGTAGGTTTTTCATTAACATCATATTGCATGTAAAAGTTCAATTCTTACGGTTACAATGGTATCACATATGTATTGGTAGACACCTTTTCCTGCCTTCCTCCCCCAAACTGAAACAGCACTTTAGGAGATTTTCAGATAAAATACAACTGCTATACGCACTTAGCAGTTTTTCAAGAAAAACAATCCTTAACATTTAAACCCCCACCTCTGGAAGTACACACCTCAAGCTTTTTAGGTGTACCAGACTTGTTGATGTTGGCACAGTTTTCTGGAAGTAATCACTTGGTGAATTATTTGGTTGCACAGGGTTTCCCTAAAAAAGAATAAAGAAGCAGAATCAAAGTCCCACTTTTCAAAAAAAAAAAAACACTATGCAAACAAGAAAAATCAAGTTAAATCTGAAAAAGCACGGTCCTCAAAATGGAACAATACCCAAGATGCATAGGTAACTGTAAATGGAAGAGTATGCACTTTGTGATTTTCTACCAAAATCTACCAAAATTCTACCAACATCTCTACCAAACGATCATGCTGTATTGAAGAAGGCCCTCTCACGCATGAAGCAAAAAACTGATGTCAGCAAAAAATTCCTAATGCAGAGCTCACAGCTTGGTTTGGGCACAGCTCAAAACTGGAAGCTGGCTATACAATGGGTGGTGAGAACAACAGAGTGGATAATAAAATCTTCCAGATCTCCAATCAACCTATTATGTACTCTGCAAGACAAGACTAGAAAAATCTCAACCATCCTAGAAATTGCCTGTTTGCCATGCATCAAATTCAAGAAATCATTTATGCCCCATATAGTCTTCTCTTTCCCCAGGTCGTCCATTTACTTAATATAATGATGTGTCTGACCAATAAACAAATTTGATTGCGTCATTTGATCTTCACTTGATAGGCTACATGAAGTGAGGTATTTTACATGGCCTTTGAGTTCTGTGTAAGCTCGGCTTGATGCCCTTTTCTATCGTGGCAGGTCAGTATGTTCCAATGCCACAACAGACAACAGAGGTGTTTCCACTAGAACCTTGAAAGTAAAGTTAAAACATTTATTTTATTATTACAAAGAGTTGGTATAGGTCAAACATCTGTCCATTTATCAGTTTGTATCCCCATTAGAGAGAAGTATCTATTTAAACCGGTCCTTCAACATGATTTATTAAAAAGCCCAAACCCTTATAAAATGATTCCCCAGCATCTAAAATTAATATACTTTAAGTTTTTAGTCACTTATTTATTATTCTTTCCCAGACTGGGCTGCAACTCTGTTCAAGATTTTAGGATACGGGCGCCGCCATCTTGACTCAGAAGCATCACACTTACAGTGGGATAAAGTACAGGGGGGAGGGTTATAGCTGTGCTTCGCTCAGAGAGAGCAGAGCCTTGGTCAGGAAAAGGTCAGCAATCCCAGAATGCAGAGCAGCACAGTCAAAAGGCACTTCCTGTTTTCAGGCTGCCTGATGTTCCATCCTTATTCAGAGTGAAGAAACGCTTTAACAAAGGTTTCTTACAGCAAAAGAACAGTCCTAAAATAGTGCTAGTATTCTTTAGTTCATGCAGCTATGACATTTAGGAGTCTTTTCTCAGCTCGGGTTCCTGTTTTGAGTATCACCAAAGAACAAGGACAGGGGGTGAAATCTCCTTTTGACATCCCACAAGGACTCATTTGTCAACCCTCACCTCTCAACAAATTCTCTAAATGTCACTTATTAGTGAGATTAACCTAATTCCTAATGGTACAGTTAAACTTGTTGGAACTATTGGAATCTGACTTGTGCAGAATACCAGTGCTAAATTAAACCTTGTAGGCATGGCAGAAAAACACAGCTTGATCCCTCAGCATATTCCTCAGCCAGCCTACCAGGTGCAAAAGTCTCAGTAGACCATGACCAATAAGGGACCATTTGGTCTCACTGATGCTTTCCCTAGTAGGGCTGCTGTGTGCAAACAGGCGTAGACTTATGTTCCAGTACTGCCAGATATGACAGGAGAGGGTACTTTTTAGAAGAAATTTTCAGGTTTTAATAGATTATGTTAAAATAACTTTCATTAAAACTATTAATTCTACATTATATGCCTGCGAGGAGAAAGAATGTGCACCAGCAGCTCCCTGCCTATTTGTGGAGGCTTAGCCCATCAGCATATGTGTGCCAACGGCATGTTCATCAGCAGAGCAGTGTGAAATTCAGCACTCATATATCACAAATTAATAAACCCACAGGGAAAGCCTAAAGCGGGGCTCTGTATATTTACCGATGCTTAAATGCATGGGTGTAATTTATATCGTGCACCCAAGTGATTCATTATATCATTAACAATCTATAAAATCTATTACGCTACATATGTTAAATAAATGTAAGATTTATTATCATTCTGGGGACTACATGGGCATTAAATATATGGTCATGTGATTAGGATTTTAAAGTAAACTAACATCCAGAATGTTCTCCAAAGTCAACCAAGTAAGAAAGGGAAAGGACAAACATGTCAAAGGCAGATTAGCGCAGAATTTGGTGGTTCCATGTAAGTACCACCCAGCCCTGGTGCTTTGTTTCTTGTTAAGAAGGCATATTCTCCTGGTTCGGAAGATGCAACATCATCAAAATGAACCTGTTACTGCGATTGCTCTACCTCCTACAGGCACTCCCGATTCACACGCCGCAAGATTTCTTTATTAAAGTCAGGTCATCTTCATGAACTTCGTGTGGCCACCTAGAGTCCTGTGTCTCCCTAAAATGGAGGGTGGTGTGGGCCTCCCAGACCCTACCTGTTATCATGCTGCAGTCCACCTCAATAGGGTGATTGACTGGTGTAGACCTCCGCTACAAGCAATGGGTCAGCTTAGAACAAAGTAGCTCTCACCCCCCCAGAGTCAGTGCCTCCCATGGCTGGGTGGAGAGCTTCCTTCAGAGTTGCTTTCCCACACAATGACTGGCCCTGCAGTAGGCCAATCGTATCCTCCATAGGATGTTCCCAGAGGCCTCTACTATGTGCTGGAGGTGCGAAAAAGAGGAAGGCGCGCTCCTCTATGTTTTCTGGTCCTGCCCAGTCCTGTGGAACTTTTAGAATTATGTCAAACTATATATGCACAAATTCACGGGGAAAACTATACCTGATAACCCTGCTTTCTTCCTCCTTCACCACAACGAATGTTCTAGCAAATCATACAAAAAGGGTCTATTCTTGTACTTAGTCACTGAGTGTGTATACCTGTTCTGTGGTGCAGTACAAACCCCCCAATGATCGGCATGTGGTTCCAAGGAATCAACAATATCTGTCTGATAGAGGATTAACAGCCTCACTCCGGGAATGCTCAGAAGAGGTGAGACTCATATGGAATTCACCCTCACTACAGAGTATTGTGCTCTCATCGCACGGTAGTCACATGCTCAGTTTGAAACCTTATTATTCTCTGCCTCCCTACCATTCATCTGTTTCTGTCTTACTGCTATATAACCTTTTTCTTGTTCCTGTATCATTTTATTGTCCAGCATAGTTACATTTTTCAGCACCATTCTCCCACTACTGAAGGACATAGAGTGTCTTGTTATTCTGAGAAATGTATATTTCCTATGTTGATTGCTAGCTGGCTTAATCGATCTGTTCACTTTTCGTGTAGTGGTTTCCATGTTAATTTCAAACTATTTATTTTAAAATCCTTTAAATAAATATATAAAACCCCTTCATCAAGGAAACATACAGTATGCTACCCTACTACATGACAAACACATCACTAATTCCCATGCAACCAGCTCCTGCATCCCCCTGGGGTACTAAAAAAACACATTGGCATTAGCAGATAATGTCTGTAGTCGTGGGAACATGCGCTGTGGGAACAGCGGAGGTGAGTGAAAGTGGGCAATCTGGGGAATTTCACACAGGGGGGTTTCCTACACTGGAATAACCGGAGCATGGACCAATCACCAGAATAGGCAAAATCCTGGTGATTGGTCCACTTTAACTGTGGTTCTGCTGAGTTGTTTCCACCAAAATGGATTTGTCCCAATCATCAGAGATAAGCTGGATGGTTCTCCGTCAACGCCTTAGCTATGGATTGAACTTACATTTACTGTCCATTGCCTTATTCATTAGGTTGCTGCAGCCTGAGTCTTTAGTAGTCAGAGACAGTGCTGAGCATTCAGCCTGCTTGCTCATCTATTCCTCTAACCCCCCCAGGTAACAGGAACACTCTTCACCATGACTAGACCCACAGCAATACGAGCTGAATCTTCCCTACAAGCAGCTAGAATATGCGACACAGACTTTTTCTAGAGTCAACCATCACATAGTCATGGTCACTCATAGCCCAATCATGCAGCAGAAGAGGCCCAGGGATCGATTCTCTTTTCTGGGTGCAATTATGCAGCTGGAGCATTTGTGTGAACCGCGTCACAATATTAGTGGCGTGATAAGGCCATCAGATTATTGACCCACAAATACTGGCGGTGTGGGAATCCGTTCATATACAGCATACCCAAAATATGTCTGAATCTGTGATTCTTCTCTTAATGAGCAAAGATCTCACCACAATGTCTATTTTCACCCAAATTGCTTTATTCTGCATCTATTGCAGGCTCTATTCCGTATTTTTGGTTGAACATTAATTAATATTTATCTATCATCATTATTTATTTATATAATTAATTTTAACTTTTAGGGACTAACCAGGCAAACTTTAAAAAACAATTGCCTGGCAGCTTACCTGATGTGGCCACTTGTTCCACTATTTCTCTTACCTCTGGTCGCCGCAAGGAAGGGGAATTTTATTTTTCCTCTTTGCTGCCTCCAGCACCTCCACAATTGTGTCAGGTTGACACCCCCTCTCTTAGTGGTAGAGTAGAATGATGCCCTCCACGCTGTCAGTCAACTTACTGCTTACTAGGGGTATCAGAAAAAACTCAATTCAGTCAAGTATCGCAATATTTCATTCGGCGATACTAGAAGTGATTCTTTCTTTCTAGTATCGATTCTGACTTCAGTAAAAGAGAAGTAAAAAAAAAAAAACAGTCCCCTGACACCTCGTTCGAACCGACCAGCTCTCCTCTTCTCCGGGGGGCCTCGGTTTCCTTCCCCCCGGGGCTCTTCAGTCTTCAGGAGAGAGCATGACAGGCCCTCTCCCCCCCGCTTTCCCGATGAGCGCCCTGGATGACGTCACCCCCGCAGGCATCATCCCGGCTCCGAGTGGTTTAGCCGTCAGATGCGATGATCGCTGGCCAGGGGAGGACGCGGCAGGAGATCCTTTGAAGGGTTATTAACCCTTAAAATTAAAAAAAAATGGCACCCCCACGAAGGAATGTCATTTTTTTAATTAAAAATAAAATGTTATTTTATAAAATCTCAATATATATCGTCTTTGAGACAGTATTGGGATATATCGGGATAAATCATATCGTCATATGTGTATCGCGATACGTACAGTATCGCCAGATTCAGAGTCACACCCCTACTGCTTACTCCAATGCAATGCACACAGTGTGCTTGCATTACTGGGCCCCGCCCCTCCTGTGATGGGACATACAACCTGAGGTGAAACTTTTATTTTATAATTACTCTTTCAACATAGCATTTTCAAAAAGGAAAAACAATGGGGACATTGTGTGCCCCTACACAATGGCATACCTTTGAGTGCGCCTGGATAATTACTTTAAAAATTAGATTTACAATATGAAGTGTTTTTGTTTGTATAGATACAATGAAACTGTTGAGAATCAACTTCTAAGAGGAATTTAGTTTCTGCAATTGCCAATGTAAAGCTCAATCAGACATCAGAACCAATTCATTATAGGCTGGCTGTAAAGAATTGTGTCTGGGCGCATTTTGATTGTTGCTGTGGTGGATGATAAGCACTCTAAAGTCTGACATGGACTTTGGATTTATTTATGAATGTAACTGTGGACATTTTTCATATATTACACAACATCCGGCCTAATTAAATGTGACCTGATGCAGCCATTAACTGTTGTGTCTCATAAATTCCATGTGAAGGGTTAAATGAGCCTTTCTTTCTGCTTGCCCCATGCTGGCTGCCAGGGGCGGCATCTTTCATGTCCAAACTATTTCATTCCCTGATAAAGAACCTGCTCCCTTCTACGTGAATGGATGTGTATCTTCTTCTGCTAAGGAGGCCCTGCAGAAGATAGAGAGAGTTCACTGGGAGCTATTCAGAAATATAAAGCAGGCTGAATTATGGCTAGATGAAAAATGCAGACCCTGACAGCTAGCAAAGGGAGAGCAGAAAGCAGGTTAATTTAGCCCTTTGCTTGGCATATCCCTAAACCCCCCACCAACAGGATACTATATTTCTCTGGTGCGAAGAGAACAACCATATCTTGAACATCCAGAAAACGGTTGAACTTAATATTGACTTCAGAAGTTCCCACCTAACGCATCGTCCCATTTCCATCAGTAATGGAGTGGTCAATATCGCTACCAGCACAACATTTCTCGGCACTGTGATCACGCAAGACTTCTTCAAGACGTCATCTTGAAGAAGGCCCAACAGAGACTATACTACTTGAGACAACTAGCAAGATACGGTATGTCTAAAAAGATCCAAAAAACCATTTACAATGGTGCCATAGGGTCACTTCTGACCTCCTCCTTCACAGTCTGGTATTGCGGGACCACAGCCAAGGACAAGAACAGGCTGAGGAGGATCACTAGGACTGCCGAGCGGATCATTGGATGCCCCTTAGCATCCCTTGAGGAACAATTCAAGGAAAGGATCTGCTCAAAGGCAAAAAAAAATAACTGAGGACCCAACACACCCAGGATATTCTTTTTTTCAAACTTTTGCCCTCTGGCCGGAGGTACCTGGCGCTTTCACCAAGAATCTCCAGGTACAAATATAGTTTTTTTCCTCTAGCTGTTAAGGCGCTAAATAATCTTCACTGAACAATCTGCCACGAACGTCCTGTCTTTACCATGTCACTGATTTACCACCAGTATCATATGTAAATACGTAAAAAAATGTATAATATGTATAATATATGTATAATATGTTAAATGTTTTTATATTAATGTTTATAGCTCTAACGGGGTACCTCCCTTCCAAGAAGCATTCCTTGTATGTATCCTGTACTTACTTGGCGGTCAATAAAGTATTCATACTCTACTAATGACTCAATGACTGGAACAGCAGATGCAAATGATGCTTCCTTTTTGTATAGGGTGCCATATAACTGCTAATCTGATGGATAACAACGGTCCGGCCACATAGGCCCCAATGCAGTCACTGTCTCCGCACCCTCTATGGTTACACCCTTAAAGTGGACCAAAATCCAGGATTTTGACTATGCTGGGTTGTGGTCCTTTTCCCCGCTGTGTGAAACCCCCCAGATCGCCAATGCCAACTCACCTCTACCCGGTCCTACGATGCATGCTCAGCTGCTCGTCCAATCAGCGTGCTCGGCTGCTGACGTCACGCCGCCTAAGCCTTCATCTAAGGCCAGCAGCTCCGGGTGTGCTGGCGACCACAACCCCCGCTTCCCTCTAACAGGGAGCGTGTCCGTGCCGGCCATTCATAAATGCCCGGTTCGGGCACGAGCCCTGCTAGAGGGACAGCAGGGATGCGGCCGCGGATTGCGCATTGCGCATGGGCCGTTGGACAGGGAAACAAGGTAAGTGTATGAGGTGACCCTTATCGTATAGATTCCCTGTCATGGGTTTTGGTCCACTTTAAATATACATTTTGCTAGTTTATAGATGTGCATAGATGTCTTGTTAATAATACCATGTTTCTCTATAAAGAAGACATGGTCTTATATACATTGGTTGTCCTAAAAGATAAACCAAGGCTTATTTTTAGGGGATGTTGTACGTTTCCATAAACAATCTACACTTGTTCTTAATTTTCATTACAAAAATTGATAGAACTACTGTAATATGGCAGGCAAACTGCCCCCCCCCCTCCCATTTTCCTGGTGGGTGCAACTCAAATTTGCTATTGGCGCCATTTCGCCATATTGGGCAGACATCTGCCGCAGAAGAGTGTGCAGCCTGAGCCTTACAATTCCTAGGTGCTATATGCGACTCCCCGCCATCTGGACAGCTTCATAATACCACACAGGCTGTCATGTAATGCCTGCGTCATATTGGCTTGGATGGTTGCTAGCCTGCAGGGGTACCTGGTGCCTCAGGCAGGAAATGGCCCTGAGCACGTCAGGGGCCTTCTGGTCCTGGTGCCTCAGGCAATTGCCTTAGTTGTATGGCCGGTGTGTGAAACTCCCGAGAAAGCCCAGAACAACTCCCCTGCCCTCGGTCCAATGGTGCATGCATGGGTTCTTAACTAATCAGAGCCCTTTGCTGTGTTTACATCCTTCAGCAAGGGGCTTGGGTTGTCTTTAATGGGGAGCTTGTGCTGCCACATGCCCTGTATTCCTAGAGGTGTGCGTGCTCCTATCCCAGTCTATTTTAAAAGTTGGGACGGGAGGGTGTGCATGCCACCGTGAATGCGGCTCCTAGTCGAGAGTCGCTTGCCAAAAGGGGGGTTTCACAGAGCGGGGCATCCCGGTTGGGGATGCCCAGGGGGAAAATCCAGAAGCACCACTATAAGACGGTGAGAGCATCAAGATACAGGGTGGCTGTTAGGCTGTTTTTTGCATGGTCCTGGAGAAATAAAATTGAAAAGAAGAACATTTTGGAGCCCTGCTACAGCATCTACCAGGCACTGCAGGAAATGGAGGAGAGGCACATGGGACATCATGTGATCTGCTTCCTGCCTTATTATTCCCATTGGGTATACAGTCCCTTTAAATGTATTCTGCCTTTAACATGGAGCACACGCAGGTAAAGTTATTCCTCAGAGAAATGAACAGTTGAATTTGCTGATATGAATGAAGTAAGGCCTTACTACTGCTGCTGGCAAAATAAGCCAAGCGCAGAGTAAGAAGCCGGCAAAGCTAGCTCAGCAGAGCTGACGTCTTTTAGCACTTCCAGCAATATACACCAAAGGAAATACAAGCGTGCACAGAAGCACTCACTTTCAGTTTCTCCCGTCAGGTTAACGGCTTCCAGACATGGCGGCTGGTTATGCTGTGAGGTAAAGGCAGACTGACAGCCATCCAAGAGCTCTTCTGCAGACAGCCTGACCTGCAATATGAATGAAAGAAAGCTGAGTGAACACGGTGCGGCTATGTACTGAATTACACATTCACCAAGACTGTGTGAAAAGTAAAAATAGAACCGACGTGCTCGCACCCAGAATTGAAAATAGCAGATGACTGCAAAAAATAAAAAAAATAAAAACTCAGTGGAAATTTTTTAATCTGAACACATCAGAATCTGATCTCAACAAAACACAATCGGAGCAGGGGAAAATGTCTTATGAAACCATTTACTTTCCTAGCGACACAGTTCATTCTTATGTTATTAGAGCAGCGCAAATGGAAATGAAAAGCATCAATGCGACTGCCAACAAAACATGCTTACCACAACCTTACAACCGCATGAATCTCTTTCAAGCCAGACACATTAGTATAACTAGTAACACTGCTTCCGCTGCAGAATGCAGGGACATCAGACAATTCACTATCTCTCATGGGATAAGGTCACACCAAATGCATTGCACTTAGAAAAGCCTGTCCGGCTCAATTTCATGTGTCAATTCTGATCCCACCCTTTAATTAAAAACACAGCACTGTGGGGTCATGCTAATTATTAGGTGACGCAAGTATAACGTTGGGTGTGAACTGAAACCTGTATCAGGGTGAGTTTTTTTACTTTAATGTAATAGTCCATGCACACTCATAAGTGTTCCTATTGTATAGGGCTACGCATGGCATGATCTTTTTCTTTTCCCCCTTCTTGAAAATGAAGCTACGGTATATTGCCAGTAGGGTCGCCACCCGCCTGGTGTTTCACTGGCACAGCCGGTATTTGTTGCACCCGGCCAGTACTGGTAAATTAATTTTACCGGCAATTAAGATTGCCAGCATTTTTAACAGAGGCGGGCAGCTGGGGCCAGAGTTTACACCCCGGCTGGTCTGTTATTGCAGTCAGAGAGCTCTCTATTGTGCTAGCTTCTCCCTCCTCTCCTAATGTCAGCCATTCCCTGTCCCCAAACCCTCCCTCGCTCCCTTCCTCTAGAAGAGTAGCTAGGTTTTTTGGCACTTGGGGCAAAGATTCGAAATGGCGCCCCAAACCTGTTCTCAGGTCCCCCTTTGGTGTCCCCCTGACCTGCTGCACCCGGGGCATTTGCCCCCGCCTTCCTCTTTTTCTTATCTGTGTCCTCGGACCTCGGGTCCTCCTCCGTGCTTCACACTGATTGCAGAAGGCTGGTGTGCGCATGCTCTGCTGCGTTTAGTGGAGCTACTTCAAGCAAAGGAAGAACATTGCAAGTATATGTATATATATATATATATATATAAAAGCAGACCAAAAGCGGCCCTGGAGCCTATGAGACTCCAGGGCAGCCTGATCCCCTCTCCCTTGGGCATCATGATTTGGGATGCCCCGCTGTGTGATACCCCCCAGTCACCCACTATATTTACCTCACCGCATGCACGGTGTACTCCTGCCTAGTCAAGGAGGAGCTTTATTTTCTCTCTTTCTACCCTTATTTCTCCATTTTCTTTCTTTTTGTCTATTTTTGTTTTTCTTTCTCTTTTACCTCCATTATTCACTTTCACTTTATATTCATATTTTCATTTTCCAGCCTTCTTCCTTTTTTTTGTTCCTTCTCTCTCCTTGTCCCTCTCTTTCACTTTTCTTTTATTCTCCGTTTAATTATAATTAACCAATTTGGTTGGTATTTTCTGTTGGGCAAGGTGGCAACCCTAGTTGCCAGAGAACTTATAATAATAATTCATTTCACCTCATGTGGTGCTGTCCTTTGTAATAGGCGTGGCAGGGATGAGTGATGCAGGCAAACTCTATGCATTGCATCGGAGTGAGCTGGGTTTGGGTGACAGTGTGGAGGGCTCCATTCTAGCCTATCACTGAGGGGGTGTCAACTTGATAAGAACCTCAGGATTGCATTTGTGATCTGAATTGGGGGGGGGGGGGGGGGTGCTGGAGGCAGCGAAGCGGAACAGTAATTTCCCCTTTCTTTCTTTCACCGCAGCAAACAGACAGCAGGGGGCTGACACTGCATCAAGTAAGCAGTCAGGCAATTCATTTTGACGTTTGACTGATCAATCCCTTTAAAGTCTCTTGTCCAGACATCAACATAATGAAAGTATATACTAGCTTCATCCTGTTTTCCCCATACTGTCTGTCAGTGGCAGCTTCTTTCAGTCAGGCTGCTTTATATATTTTCCAACAAGCCAAGGCAACTCTCTTCCTTGTATATCTTGGGTATAACTTACAAAGATTTTCAGTGACACCCCTCTTCTGCACATACAAACTATCAACACGGCCTTTATTTTGTAATCTGTGAAAGTGCCAAAAACATGTCTGACAGTATAAGTCTCTTTATAGTCGTTTAGTCTCTTTACGTTGTTAGAGCTTTCCAGTTACACCTTGCATCTACAAAGTTTTTGTTTTAAGTAAAATTTTTGCACCTGTTGCAGAATCAAACCAAATATGCCACAAATTGAAGCTCCCTGTTTTCATGTCTAAGAAAAGGGTACCAGGATCCTCCCTAGCACAGAGCTAGTACAGACAGTTTAGGTCTACTTTGGAGTTAGCATGTCTGCAGGTGCTCAAGCTGCACCCACTATATTTGGATTGAAAACAAGAACATTTGCACATGTCATTTTTGTGTCCTAGATAAAGGTGAAATTTAAAATAAAAACAGACTAAATGTTAAGCAATCCTGTGACCACATAGATGAGTCACATGAAATCCCACGAGCTACCCAAGCAATAAGAAACCCTTCCAGAGCAACGTGTTGCCTGTAGGTTGTTTCTTACAAGGCAGGAATGCCTCAGGTGAAATTAAAGGGACTGTCCAGGCAAAATGTAAAAAAACAAGACTCAGCAGCTAACCTCACAATATCAACCCTCTCTTGTAACCTTGCAGCAGCTCCTAGAAGCAAAAACTTGGCACTGACTTTTGGTACTGCCCCTCAGTAGACCACCAATCATAGGGCTCTATAACTCTGCTTCCTGTGACTGCCTTGGTATTGTAATTAGAAGTCAGAGTATTCTGATACACACCGTCTGCTGTTGTACAGAATAGTGGCCACATCTACTGGGCGGAAATTTCAAAAATGAATGAAAATTTAAAAATACGTTTTCTCTGATTTGCGGGGTTCATTTTCAAAAAGAAATGAGGAACATCAGGAGCTTTAGGGCTATGTGATTATATGGTCTTTATATACCTGGTGCAGTAAACAGAATCTGATTCATTTTTATTCCCAGATTATGTTATAATGCAGAAACAGTGCTTTACAAAGTACATAGAGGAATTCACATTGGCACCTGTCACTTAAAACTGTCAAAAATCCAATGTCTCTAGCCCACACACTTCAGAGAATTTATTCAGAAAACGAGTATGTTTTTGGTTGTGGGAGAAGAAACCGAAGAAACTTATGCAAGAAAAAAGAAGAGCATACAAACTCCACAAAGACAAGACCAGGGTCAAAATAAAAAAAAAAAAAAAAAAACATTATAAGGCTTTAAAAAAATACTGCTGTGAAGAGAGCATATTTGGTGACAGTGCCTGGCGTTCAAACTAAAGAGCAAACCACTCACACCATATACTACTGTCCAAACAAGCAATGAGGTGCAGTGGTGCAATGGTAGCTGCAGAAGAGTGAGAGGTTAAACCAGACCAACAGCCTGGCAACGTTGTTAAAGGAAGGTAGCGGCCATTTTGGAGCTTACTCTTGCAGCATCTCAGCCATTCTGCTGCCTGGATTCAACGGACAAAACTGACAATGCACAGTAACAGGAAGCCCAGCAGCACTTCCTGTTTGCAGGTGGCCTTCAAATGCATGAGCCGCCATTTTGTTTCTAAAATACAGCAGGAGTTAAAAAAGGGTAAATTCACTTTTATGTGCAGCAATCTAAATTGCCCTGGGGAGGGATGCATATGATGCATACGAGCACTGTTTGTGCCCAATAAATGACCCCAAGCACATTTCACCCTCCTGCCATCCAATGCTTAATTTTTAAGAAATAGTCCAGTCAAAGGGTTAAATTAGCCTGCTTTCTGTGCATTTATGGAGTCAGGGGACATGTTTTTCATGCAGTCCTGCTTTAAATTGTGAGGTGCCAAGCAGATGTTGTATATATTAATGCTGGGAATAGAACTTTTTGCCTTAAACCGGACCTTCACCATGATTTATTGAAAAGCTCAAACCCTTAGAAAATGATTCCCCGGCATCTAAAATGAATATATTTTAAGTTTTTAGTCATTTACTTATTATTCTTTTCCCCACTGGGCTGCAATTCTGTTCAGGACTTTAGGATACGGGCGCCACCATCTTGACTCGGAAGCACCACACATACTGAGAAGAGGAGAGTGGGATAAAGTATAGGGGGCTGGTTATAGCTGTGCTTTGCTCAGACAGAGCAGAGCTGGCTCAGGAAAAGGTCAGCAGTCCCAGAATGCAGAACAGCACAGTCAGAAGGCACTTACTGTTTGCAGGCTGCCTGACGACCCATGAGTCGCCATCTTTGATGTTTAAAGGCTCATAACATGCAGTAGATGCAGGTAGGATGATTTTTAATGTGGGCAATCTGTATGTACAAGGTGTGGGAAATGTATAAGATAGACTCTTACTCAGAATGAAGGACTGCTTTAAGTGCTTGGCATAAAGAGTGGGGAGCAGCTGGCATCGTGCATGCATTATAGGTATACCTGCAAGGTAGGTATACCATCAATCCCAGATTGTTTCATACATTGGGGCATCCCACATTGGCAGCTCACTTTAAGGTCTGGCAGTCACTGGATACCCCACTTCTGCATTGCCTCCCCATTGGCTGCCAGATCACCATCCCACATGGGTGTTCGCATGGGACAGTGAACTGGCAACCAATGGCTTCTGTGAGTGGGTACCTCTGCCTGGCTTCAGGCTTAATGCCAGGTGAGCAAGGGGGGCAGTAGGCAGATAGTAAGTGCAGAATTGTATTGGGAGCGCCATCCTGCCTGTGCTGTTCTGAGAATGTGAAGGTCCCTGAGAATTCATTTCAGAGACAGTGTGAGAAGTTTGCAAAAGGGAGCAAGTTTAACTATATTTTTTTTAGCACCCAGCATCCCCCCACACTGGGCTGTCTCCACAAAACAACTGGTAGACAGGAAACGTGGGAAAGTTTGATTCCCTGTAGGGACAGCGGCTGTGATACTTGCTGATAAACATGGCAGTGTAAATGTTTTTTTCTCTTTGCTGTAATTGGGTTCAAGTTTGTTTTAGGCATGTGCACTCACAGTTGCTATTAAAGGTTATATTCATTTGTACCTGAATAACCATTTAACCCTTTAAGTGCCAGCCTACCTGGAGTTTTTGTCACACTCTGTTGCCAGACCATTTTGCACTATTTTGCACTCCCCATGTTCAAATGTGATTTTTGAAAGGATTTCCAGGGATTTCCCAGGAAAAAGATATATTGTTTTTTTCAGCAGAGTCTGAGCTTTAACATGAAATGTCTTGTTTGTCATTTTTTAGGTGTATTCTCAATATTTTTTGGCGAAATATGTGCAAAAAAATAAAAAAAAATCTATTTTTTACAATTTGTAGTGTTTTTTTGTAATAATAAATGTAAGTTTGTCAAAAAAATCTTATTGCGTGTGAAACCCCAATTTCTCCCGGTTACAGTGGTACCACATATGTATAGGTAGACACCCTTTCCTGCCCAAGAGACTCCCCCAAACTGAAACAGAGCTTTAGGGGATTTTCAGATAAAATACAACTATGCTATGCGCTATGCGCACCTTGCAGTTTTTCCAGAAAAACAACCCTTTACATTTGAAATACCCCCCACAAACTATATATTCTCTGGAAGTACACACCTCAGGCTTTCTATTTGTACCAGGCTTGTTGATGTGGCCACAGTTTTCTAGAAGTAATCCCTCAATGTATTCTTTGGTTGCAAAGAGTTTCCCTAAAAAAAGGATAAAAAAGCAGAATCAAAGCCACATTTTCCTAAAAAAACTATATACAAACAAGAAAAAACAAGTATAATCTGAAAAAGCAACATCCCCCGAACAGAACGATACCCAACATGCATAGTTACTGTCAAGGGAAGAGTTGGCAAACACCCCAAAGTAAAGCATGAGCATAACGGTAATTTTTCTTGAAAATTTCAGCTCTGCAGACAAAGTGCGCACCTTGCGATTTTTCAACCAAAACAACCCTTTACATTTGGAATATCCCCCATAAACCATATATTCCCTGAAAGTACACATGTTAAGCTTTCTAAGCGTACCCAGCTTGTTGTAGTGGGCTCATCTTTCTGGAATTAATCCCTCAAAGAACTCTTTGGTTGCGCAGGGTTTCCCTAAAAAATGTATAAAAAAGCTGAATAAAAAACACCTTTTCCTAAAATATAAATATGCAAACAAGAAAAAACAAGCAAGGTCCCCCGAACAGAACAATACCCAACATGCAGAGGTACTATTAACCCTTTTAATTGCCAGCCTACTTGAGATTTTGTCACCCTCTGTTGACAGGTCATTTTTCCCCATTTTGCGCCATGTTTTGCGACATTTTTGCTGGAATTTTCAGGAAAATTATATATATATTTTTTGCAGCAGAGTTTAGGCTTTAACATGAAATGTCTTGTTTGTAAATTTTATTTATTATTAATTTTATTTATTATTAAGTAAAAAAAAAATAATAATTTTTTTTTTTTTTTTTAGAAAATTGCCTCCTTTATTTTAAATAAAAAATGTATTCGATTAGGGAAAACCATATTGCATGTGAAAGCCCCATTTCTACCGATTAGAACGGTACCACATATTTATCGGTAGCTCCCTGTTCCTGCCCAGGAGACCCCCCTAACTGAAACAAGTAATTTTTAACATTTACAAATAAAATACAACTACCATCCACACTACAAAGGGTTAAATCGAGAAAAAAAAAATGACATAGGGTTAAAAACCCTTAAAAATCCCAAAAAAAATGACATGGGCCCCCCCTTACCCAAAGTAACCAGCCCGGGACCAGCTATGCAGGGCTTGTAGGAACAGGGCGCAGGGGCCAGCTTTTGTGGCACCTGGCCCTGCAGGTTACAAGCCCGCATAGCCCATGGGCCCGGGCTCTTCTGCCCCTCCCTGGGCTTTGGGGAGGCAGGTAATGGAGTGCCAGGGGTTAATGGCAAGTCACCGGCTAGCGCAGGTGACTTGCCATCCTCCCAGCCTTGAGAACTGGTATAGGGGTCTCATGGACCCCTTACCAGTTCACAAGGGGTTAAATGTAAAAAAAACACACCACACAGAGAAAAAATATTTTTTGATTATTTTTTTTTTTTTTAATACTTACCTCCCATCCATACTGGAGCACTCTGTCCCTCGGTGATCACTGGCTTCTGCTCACTTGCTAGAAGCCTTTTATAGCTGCTGGATGACAGAACACAAAAGGGTTAATTAAAAAAAAATTGACATAGGGTCCCCCCTCCCAGGGGGGGGGGGGACCCCATTTTTTTTGGGAATTTTAAAGTGGACCAACACCCAGGATTTTGACTATCCTGGGTCTTGGTGCCCCGCTGTGTGAAACCCCCCGATCACCCTAAAAACTCACCTCTCCCCGCTCCCAGCGACGACGGACAAGGGATTTGACAGCCGCGGACAAGCGGCTCCTCCGCCGCCGCCTCCCGCGCGTCCCTCTTGACGCGCGCGCGCCCGCGCCGGCCATTCACAGACGGCCAGCGCGGGCACGCCTAGAGGGGCGCGAGGGAGGCGGCGGCGGCCGGCCGCCGCCGAACATAAGGTAAGGGGGTTTGGGGTGTTTGGGGGGGTTTCACTCCGCGGGACATCCCGATCTCGGATGTCCCGCGGGGAGGGAGGTGATCGGCCCAGGAATCTCATAGATCACCCGAGGGTGATGGTCCACTTTAAGGGTTAAAAACCCTTAAAAATCCCCCAAAAAATTACGTAGGGTCCCCCCTACCCAGCATTACCGACCCGGGCCAGCTATGGGGGCTTGTAGAACAGGGCGTAGGGGCCAGCGTTGGTGGCCCCTGGCCCTGCAGGCTACTAGCCCACATAGCCACTAAGTGGCCCGGGCCCTTCTGCCCCCCCCGGCCGTTGGGGAGGCAGGTAATGGGGGGCTGGGGTTTAATGGCAAGTCACCCACTAGCCGCAGGTGACTTGCCAGACCCAGAGCCTTGTGAACTGGTATAAGGGGTCTCATGGACCCCTTACCAGTTCAGAAAGGGTTAACTGTGACAAAAAAAAGACACCACACAATAAAAGTATTTTATTAAAAAAAAAAAAAAAGTTTTTACTGTACTTACCTCCAATTGCAAGCTCTTGTCCCGCGCCGCTCTGATGACAGATGCCGGTGATCGGCATCCAGAGAAGGGGGAGGCAGGAGATCAGAGGATCTCCTGCCACCTCCTTCACCGGCACCGATCACCGGCATCTGACAGCTGAGAGAGCTGAAGCCGGAGATCGGGGCTGGGATGACGTCATTAGCGGCAAGATGGCGGCCGCCATCGAGGAGGAGAGAGGAGAGAGCCTCCCGGGCTCTCTCCTGAGGATCTGTAAGTCCTGGGGGGGGATCGGAGGCCCCCCAGGTGAAGAGGAGGGACAGCGGGAGCCAGCGCACACGCAGGTAAGTGAATGTAATTTTTATTTATTTTTTTTTTACAGTTAGCAGCTGTTGCTGCAGAAGCGGGGGGAGGGCGGCCTATTCCAGGGGCTCTCCTGGAGCCATCCGACCCCCCACGGGGGATTGGATGGCCCCAAATTAAAGAGGAGACCCGGCCGGATCCAACGAGGGGTCAGGTGAGTATTTTTTTGCCCACTAGCAGGGGTAAATGCCAGGCACGTAAATTTTACGTGGCTGGCACTTAAGTGGCGGAGAGGCAACCACGTAAATTTTACGTGGCTGCCATTTAAAGGGTTAAGAGCCGACTGGTTAGCTGCTGTTTCCCTGAAAATAAGACCTACTCCGAAAGTAAGCTTTAGCATGATTTATCTGGATCTTTTAAGGATGCTCGAAGTATAAGCCCTGCTTCAAAAATAAGCCCTAGTTTCCTTTTTAGCATTTGGCTGATCTGACCAGGTTCACAGCTTCAAAATTTACTGATTAAGGAGATCAGGAGATCCCAGACTTGAAGAGAGGACTAGTCAGAGAATGCAGCCCTAAACACTAGTAAAAGATCTCTTCATTAGGCAAGTTTTGAAGCAGGATCCGAAAGTGCTGGCGGCCGCATCCCCCGTTACCCTCTACCAGGAAGCGTGCCCGCGCCGGCCATTCACAAATGCCTGGTGCAGGCATGCGCCCTGTTAATGGGATAGCAGAGATGTGGCCGCTGCTCGCGTTTGAGCCGTTGGACCAGGAATGAAGGTGAGTTTTTGGGTGACCTGGGGGCTTTCACACAGCAGGGCATCCCGATCGCAGCGAGTATGCCTGTCCTGGGGTCTCATAGACTTCAGGGTGGGTTTTGGTTCTCTTCAAGAGTAGAAATACACCTCTCAGCATCTTGAAGAAGTATTTTGACATGGAAGAGTACTCAATGTGCAAACTAACAATATAGAGATATAGGTGGTGTTAAGATACTGGCAAGCAGTGCATCCATACATATATATTGAAATTGGGACAGGTTACACTGCATTTTATCTCTATATGGGTGGAGAGGCCTCTGAAGGCCCCACATATCCCCACATTGTCCGAAAGCCTTAGGGAGCTGTTCTGGTGGATTTTCTTTTATAGCCGCCCCAACATACATGCATGCATGAGCCTGCAGGGGGCATTCAGACTCCGAGACCTGCTAGGGCCCCTGCACTCTTCTAGAGAATCCGGTAGATGTGTCTACACCTGCATACATAAACCTTCAGAGATCTCTCTTCACCTATATTTATATTTATGTCTCAAGCGCAGTGAAGGATTTTGTTATAAATAAAATCGAAACAAGACATTTGACACATAATCTGTACAATTCCATAAAAAAATGTATCATTTAGGAGTGGTAAAAAAAAACTCAAATAATGTGGTTGCAGATGTGTAAACAACCTTATATAATTAAAGCAATAGAACTGGCAAAGCCAATTGTTAGACCATTGTGTTGGGCTATGTTTGGCAAAGCCCTAAACCATTTTCTGTTCTTAAATTGAAGAAGAAATGGCCGAGATATCAAGGTTTACAGTTTTACCTTATAATTTCTCCTTTGAAGCATGTGGATGTGGCCTGGGGTCTGTGATGCAGCATAATAATCAGCATACTGGGTGGGGTCTGTAAAGGCCTTAAATCTTGCTTCAAATGCAGGCATTCTCAGGAGATAGCTGGGCTAGAATGGCAGCTCTGAGAGTGCCATTCAAGCCATAAATACAGAGGGGGTGGTGGTTTGGACTAACTCTTTTAGCTAGTATTGGTGGCCCACATCAGTGGGGTGGTACTGTAGGGGCAAATGAGGAACTGTATTTCCTCATTCACGGTGCCAAGGTGAGTGTAGTTACAGCTCTGGAGGAATGCTTGGCAATGTAAGCTTCTGTTTAAAGTGGACCAACACCCATCTATAAGATTCCCGGGCCGATCCAATTCCTCCCCGCAGGATGCCCCGCTGTGTGAATCCCCCCAGGGCGCCCACAAACCGCACGTGAATCCCGATCCAATGGTGCATGCGCGGGCCGCATCTTGCTCTTCTCTCTAGCAGGGCATGCTCCCTGTTAGAGGGAAGATCGAGATGCGGCCGCAAGCGTGCTCAGAGCCGCTGAGCTTTGACGCCGCTTTGACGCGTATAGCTCAGCAGCTCCAAGAGAGCTGATTGGACGAACAGCTGCACATATGCCATAGGAGTGGGGTGAGGCGAGTTTAACTTGCGATCTGGGGGGTTTCAAATAGCGGGGCACAGGGAGGTGAACCAAAACCTAGGATAGTCAAAATCCTGGGTGATGGTCCACTTTAATGGATTTTTCATGCAAAAGGTTAAGAAAAAGTAAAGAATGTGATTGTGTTCATAATAAGCCAGTCACATTTATCCTCCCCAGGTATTGAGGCCAGATGAAGGGATCCTGATCTAACTGAAAATCTATGAGTTAAGCTGAAGAGCGCTGTATGCAGGAGATGCCCTTGCAAGCTGAAAGATTTGGATTGCTTTTACAAGGAAGAGTGGGCTAATCTAGATGGGCCAATCTGATAGACTTCTATCCAATACTGAATGCTGTCAATAAATTAAAAGTGTAATTCAGCAAAGTCTTTGTTTAATCTTATTTAGTTTAATGGTGTGTACTTTTATGCAACCACAATATTTTACTTTACTACTTTTCTAACCTAAAAGATTTACTTTGTTTTTTTGCAATGAAATTGTACAGATTATAGGTGGCAAAAGTTCTGAAATGATTCTTCTTGGCCTTTTTACAGGAGTGTGTAGTCTTTTTATATCCACTGTATATACAGTATATCATTGCTATAACATGTTTACAGTCTGCCTTTACGCTATACACTGCCACCCGTCATTCATACATTCTCACTTCTGTTTCATTCTTGTAAATCATAATGTAAAGAATCCCTTTTTTCATAGAGCCGTGGAGGGAAAAAAAAAAGTCCTCCTACAAGATGAGCTATATTTAAAGACGCCAACCTCTTCTGACAAGTTGTTTGTGCTGCTGCATTCATAATGTGCAATGGAAAAAAAAGATTGATGTGAAGAGGACAAGAAAAGAAAGTGTGCTTTATATTGCAAACTGTGAGGCCTAGACACATCATCATTTATCATCACTATAGGGTTTTTTGTTATTGCACCTTATTACTATAATGTACTTATGAACGTTGATTGTCTCAAGTGAAACAACAATAAAACGTCTTTCATTTATTTTTACAAAGCCAATGGCAAACGCCTCTGGAAGGTTCTATCATTGAATTTACCCCCCCCCCCCCCCACCCACAGTTTGTGTTTTTAGAAGAGTAAAAGGTGCATGCAGGATGAAAATTGAAGGACTTGGGAAGAATGCTTTTTCCTAAAGTCATTTAAAGGAGCCCTATCCCGAAATTGTATAATATTAAAAATCCATACAAACACGTCAGGCTAATGAGAGGAGGGGTCACTTATGCATACAAAATGAATGAAACTCCTGCCAAGCTTGTGGTTTATTCTTTCATGGTAGGAATAAAATCCAGGGGTAATAGGTTTAGTCTGTCAGGGGTGACAGAACCAGTCACCCTGGATGTCATTTTTCTTCTATTAAAAGAAAGAGAAAGAAGCCTGGTTGGATATTTCCTGGTGCCAGGTCAATAAGTGATCTCTCCTCCAGCCATCCAGCAAATGAATATGGATTCTTATCATTGCACCTCTTTTCGTGATAGTGCTCCTTTATCAGACAAATGAAAAACAAAAGGGTATGAACCTTTTGTCCCAATCAACTAATCGGTTATAGTCCAGCGAGCAGTAACACACCTGATCACTGGATCTAAGCCCATGCTGCATCACTCGCCACGCTCCCTCCATTGCAGTTAATGGAGAGGAGGTGTCAGCGCTCTGTGACAGATGGCAAGTAGCAAACTCGACCCGCCATCAATCATGACCCCATGTATTAGCCCGGGAAGGCATGGGATGCGGCGGGTACTCCAGCAGCCAGGTGAGTTACTGATCGCCAGACTAGCACCGATCAGGATAAAAAGTAAGTACCTTTTTGTTTTTCATTTGCCTGCTGAATCATTTGAAAGCGGAACAAACCCAAGATTTTCCATTTCCCGGGTTTTGTTCCTCCTGCTGTGTCTTCCCATAAACTCCCCTTTTCCTCATTCCCACAGCGCATGTGGTGCTGAGTTCATTCAGATTTATTTTGCTGCTCTGAGCTCAGAGAAGCAAGGAAATGTGAGTGGAGCAAGCATTACCAGCCAGATTCCCCTCTAACCCCGGGGAATGCCCGCTCCAGCCATTCGTAAAGGCCTGGTGCTGGTGTGCTCTAGCTACAGATATAATGGCAATTCAGGCACAAGATTCAGGGAAGAGATGTCCATCGGGCAACCCCGGAGGTTTCACACAGAAGGCATCCCAATTCTAGTCTAGTGGTTGCACTTAAATCTTTGTAAACATGAAATCCTTGACTTCTGGCCTGTTCCACACTTGATTTCCTTCTCTGAGCTGTGGGAGTCACCAAAAGGGGAAGAAGTAAGAACCCTCCTCAGCGGGAACACAGCCAGCATTAAACAAAAACCTGACAGACTCCTACGCAGGCTCCTACGCAATCTATGCAAAACGAAAACTACTTGCTTGCTTGTGTCAGATGACAGATTAAAACACCAGATAACCTTGGGGAGATTTAGTGGGTTATCCAAATGTTTTGGGACTTTTTTGAATGAATGACTTTGGAGAGGCAGGGGAAGTATTTCTCATTTCGCACACAATAAAGTGAAATAAAAAACAGCAAAATTCAAAATCATGTAGCAAAAACCTCTAAATCTCCACAATGGTGGTGGTGAGGGCGCAAAAAACAACACACTAAGGCATTGATTTAGTAAACTTTCCTTAAAATATCTCATGGAAAATAGAGCCACACATTCACATTGCTCCATTGAAAGCTTTAGGTCCAAATCATGCTCTTACTTGTGACCTGACACCACATTTTATCTCAGGCCTTATTTAAAAAGCCAGAAATTGTCCTTTTTATTAGATAGACTGATTAGACTTTAATGGGTAAAAGCTTTCAGGGAGGTAATGCAAATTACTTGGTAAAGCAATGTTCACTTTCAGTGTGCTGTGGGCAATAATTTGCAACCCTATATGCAATCCAGAAACTGTTGATGAGGCCTCTCTGTGCTGTCCTTTTTGTTTTCTTTTTAAAGCGATACCTCACATGTAAAAACGGCTCTTCGCAGATGCGGGTGGTTTTTTAGGGGGGGGGGGATTAGAAAAAATTCTTGTGTATAGAGTAGAAAAGTTAGCTCAGAAGCAGGTTGCAAACCCAGTAAGCTTCAATTCACTGAATAATTACCATGACCCCTCCCTCCATTGTTACTAAGGAAAACCTTAATCGCAAAGTAAAGCCAGATGTTCCTAATGTATGTATGTGAACTTAACAATACATTTTTTTTAATACTCCCAGAAAATTATTTGTTTGGCATTTTTTCTTATAAAAAAAAAAGATTAGATCTTCATTACAAGATGTTTTTTCCCCTTATCATCTTGGTGGCTCTCCTTTGCACCCTTTCCAAAATCAAGACATCCTTTCCATGAACGGTTGCCCGAAACTAGACTGCAAATTTCAGCGCCATGTAAAGAGGCAAGATGACATCCCTATCTCATGATTCCAGGCCTCTTTGCATGCATGATAATATCTTAGTGGCCTTAGAAGCAGCTTATTGGCATTGCATACTGTTATTCAGCCTCTGGTCTATCAGTACCCCCAGATTGTTCTCACCAAGTAATTCTCACAGCTTTACTCCCCTGAGGACCTAAGGGTCTTGCAGATTATTAGACCTCCCAAGTGTAGTTCATTAGATTTATCCATATTGAATTTAAAGGACAACCATCATTTACCAGGTCTTCTGGTGTTGGGCTTTGCTACTGCAAAATAAACACACCTAAATAGCCATTAGCTTTTGATACATAGTAATGATTTTTTTTTACAATGTATCTGAATGTAACAATTGGATAAAGTAACAGATTTATCAACTGAGTGTCAGAGAAGTGTCTGTGATGTAAATATATTTAGCCCCAGGCCAAATCAGCTGGCAAATAATAGTTGTCCTTTAATTTGCCAAGTGAATGACCAAAGTGTCCAAGTAAGCCTGAAGCTTGTGAGATATATACATCTTAATGTCATCTGCAAAATAGAGACAGTGCCAATAATTCCATCTTTTATGTCATTTTTAAAGAAGTTGAATAACCCTGGGGTACACTGCTTATATAACCAATATATGGGCACTTTGTTTAATAACCAATATATGAGCATTTTCACACATTTATAAACCCTGCAGTGTTTCCTTATCTTGAATCAATCCTTATTCAATCTCATTGCATTCTTTTTTTAAATAAATGGGCCTTATTTTATTAGATATTTTAAAGAAAGTTTACTCATTCTAGACCATTGTATGAAATGTTCTACAGCAACACAACAATCTATTAAGTACGATAAAGTCAATGCCAAAGAACATTTTTCTATTCTTACTTATTCCTGTATATTTCCAAAGCTCAAAAATATCAGATGCCAAAGTGTGGTCCCCAGAGAGCCAGCAAATGACACAAACACTAATGAAGATCTTGAGGATAGCCCCTGCTGTACGTCACCAATTGGCCCTTTGAGACATGCATGGAGCTGGAACTATGCAGCCCTTAATGATCAAATCCAAATACTGACAGCGCTTCACATGGAAAAATTTAGGCTTTGTCAATAAGCAGCTGGAATTCCTTGGACATGTTGATTAATCTTCTAATAACAATGCATGTCCATTTCGATTACTGTATTTCAATGGTGGGTCTAGAGGACAATGACTAATTATATTATTTGGCTATTTTAGACTAATGGATGCAAGCTAATTTGTCTGTCTGCGAAGGAGAAAAAACACTCAATAGCGTAAATCAAATCACTAATTTGCTTTAAGGTCTTAAGCTGGAAATTATCTGGAATTTGCCTTTGATCCATCTAGCCACCAAACATTCACAGGCAAAATATTTTTAGTATTCATATGAAAAGAACATTTTTTGAAATACATTTTCATCTGGTGCTGAATATTTACAGGTTCCACATTTGTGATTTGGTCTCCCCCCACTGTATTACACTATTTACAATATTTCATGCATACAGTGCATGCTGCAGAATTGTACAGATGTTTCTTAGGAGCCACAGCTCCAGGTTGTGAAGGCCCTTCCAGGCTTCCAGATTCCCCACTTCATCATCGTCTCTGGGCCACAAGTGGCACAATTAACCAAAAAACCTTGTGGAAAGTAAAGCCTGTGTGTGATTGCCATAAACTAACTCGCCAATTCACTTCATTTGCAACTACGCGGTTCACCTCAACCTCAAAAATACTTAGAGCCTGCTGTAGTCTCAAACTCTTAAACAACTGAACACACATGTACAGAGGCCGCAGCACAGACATCAATAAAATGTGCACCCATGCTGGTCAATGTAGCAAGTGGTGGGGGTCATGCTAAAGATTTGGTGAAGCAAGTTTAAAACTGGGTGCACATATGGAACTTTTTAACTTTGACACACAAAAAAGTGCAATAAAAAAGGTTTCGTGTTGCATCATTTTTCCAATGAGGTAAGAATAATTTTTGGAAAGTTTGGCACCATATCTAAATAATTTGTTCTGCATACCCCATAGAGTGCTGTTTCCAACTTTCAAACAATCATTCTTACCTCATTGGAATGAACCTCACCTGTAAAAGGTGTAAAGCAGCCCCTCATCTTCACTCCCGTACAGCAGCGGTAGTCCCAGTTTCCGAGAATGGCGCTGGGGACAGTGGTGGGGGGGGGGCACTGCGGTTCCTTGCTTTTTGGTCTGAGCCCCGCACTTCTGCCGCATTCACACCCAAATGTTCACCAAATCTTTAGCATGACCACCAATGTTACATTGTCAAAAGACAGCCAGCTCCCTTCTGTGTTACATTAGAAACAGGCAGATGTGTGGCTGATATTACAATATAATAATGTCTGCCCCCCCCCCCCCCCCCGTGTTACAATATAAACAGCTCCACAGCTGACTGTGATGCGTGAGTGATCTCTATATTGCACAGCTCTGATGAATGGAGAGCTCACCCGTAAAAATGCTGCATCTGTAACACATTATGGTCAGTTAAGCCTGGCCTACTTGCTAACTCCCTACCATAAGGTTTTCAAGTGAGACAAAACTGAAGTAAGGCCAAAGTGCTAACAAACAAAGAGTGATATTTCAAGCAAAGTCAATTGTTAGACTAATGTTTCGAGCTACAGTTTTACTTCACGATCTCACTTCTGAAGCATGAGGGCTACATAATAATCAGCATAATGGCACTGGGAGCAAGACTGCTTGCTAGGATGAGGCTGGGAGGGAAAGCAGCAAAGAGGGTTTAGCTGGCCTTGAATTGCAGCTCTAAGAGAGCTATTTAAGCCATCAATACAGAGACTAGCTCATTGGGAAAATATTGGTGGACCACATTGCAGGGTGGTGCTAGAGGGGCAGATGAGGAAGTATGTTTCCTCATTCAGGGCACTAAGAGGAGGCACAGCACTGGAAGAACACTTGGCAAGGCAAGATGCTGTTCATGTTTTTAAAACTTTAGCATTTATGAACATTGCATGGCTAAATCTTTAGGTTTAATACACAGGGTATTTTAAATCATATATAACAGAGCCATGACACCGAATGCATATTTTTTTTAATACTGTTCAATCACTTGTGGCTAAGCAGTCACAGCCTATCCCCTACCCCTCTGAGAGAGTCCCCCCCCCCCAATTCACTGTGTCAGGGCTGGCTTGCCTTGTCCACCTGTTTGCTTAAAAACTGGTGGACAGTAGAAGCACTAGAGATCATGCCAGCAACCGGGGGAAAGAGAAGTAGGTTAATGAGAATCAACACCATACAATACGATATACATTACTTAAACTGGACCTTCACCATGATTTATTGAAAAGCCCAAACCTCTAAAAAACGGTTCCCCAGCATCTAAAAATACCATTTTGTGATTACTCACCTGTAAAATGGGTATTATAAGTTTGTCACACACCCCGCTTCCAATATTCATGACATGTGGGTTATGGCCAGTAGAGGGTGGACTTTGCAGAGATGACAGGAAAAAAAGGAGCCCCTCCCAGTCCATAAATACCTGGGACCTCCCACACATTCCCCAGTATAGGAAAGCAGTAAGGGGACCAGGAAGAGCCAAATATAAACAATCATAACACTAAAAGGTTCACCATATAAAAGATCCAAAATACCAATAAGGGCGGGATGAAGCGGGGTGTGTGACATACTTATAATACCCATTTTACAGGTGAGTAATCACAAAATGGTATTATTCCAAGTATGTCACACACCCCGCTTGGTATTATTCCAAGTATGTCACACACCCCGCTTCCAATATTCATGACATGTGGGACATCCAATAGCAGTGTCCATCATGGGTGGGGATCCCAATACGGCAAAAAAATGCACAAATTTTAAACCACTGCAGCTTGCAGAAACTTGCGGCCAAAAACAGCATCCGCTGAGGCCCGCACATCAACCTTATAAAACTTGGAAAAAGTATGAACGGCGGACCAAGTAGCAGCCTTACAAACTTGTTCAACAGAAGCCTGGTGCTGAAAAGCCCAAGAAGCCCCAACAGCACGAGTCGAATGAGCAATGATCTGAAAAGGGGGAACCTTCCCCTTGGCAGTATAGGCCCCAAATAGTACTTCACACAACGAACCACATCCAAAGAGTGCAAAACCCTCTCCTTGTCATTGCTAGGCTTAGGACACAAGGAAGGGAGAACTACATCCTGATTGAGGTGGAAGGCAGAAACCACTTTAGGATGGAAATCTGGCTTAAAGCGAAATACCACCTTGTCCCGGTGTCTCTCAAAGTAAGGGGCCTGAATGGACAGAGCCGCCAACTCAGAGACACGCCAAACAGAGGTAATAGCCACCAAAAAGGCAACTTTTTGAGTGAGCATGGAAAGTGCAACATCCTGCACCGGCTCAAAAGGAGTCCACTGGAGGGCCGACAGAACCAATTCAAATCCCAAACGGGCAACAAAGGCTTTCTAGGAGACCGCACATGAGTAACCCCCTGGAAAAAAAGTTTTAACCAGAGGATGCAGAGCAAAAGACCTTTGAAAGAAGACAGTCAGAACAGAGACCTGCCCTTTCAAGGTACTAAGCTGGAACCCCAGGTCCAGACCGTGTTGAAGAAACTCCAAAATCCTAGAATTAGAAAACACCCTGCAAGGCAAGGCCCTAGCCTCACACCAGCCAAAATAGTAGTATAGTAGTATATGTTAGAGGAAGATCTCTTCCTAGCTCTAACAAGAGTCTGACTCACAGCCTCAGACAAACCTTCCTCCCTTAGGATGGAGGTTTCAGCAGCCACGCTGTCAAAGCCAGCGTTTGAAAATTGGAGTAACGTAGTGGACCTTGAGAGATCGGATCCGGAAACAGGGGCAGCCAGTACTGATCTACCGCCAGCCTTACAACGTCTACGAACCAAACCTGTCTTGGCCACCTTGGGGTTACCAGAATTGCTGTCGCACCCTCTAGAGCCAGCTTGCGCACCACCGTGCCTACCATGGAGAAGGGGGAAACAGGTACAGGAACCCCAGATCCCTCCAGGCAAGAGGCATGGTGTCCACTGCCAGGGCCAGAGGATCCTGAGACAGAGACACAAACTTTGGGAGCTTGTGAGTGTGACGTGAAGCAGAGATCCACCTCTGGAAACCCCCACGTGTGAGGGACCCCCATTCCCCTCGGCGAGAGGATCCCCTGCTCAGGGAGTCCTCCTCCGTGTTTTCCACTCCCGGAATGTACACTGCTGAGATGCATGGAACATTGCCCTCCGCCCATGCAAGAATCAGAGAAACTTCCCTGAGGGCACCCCTGCTGCGAGCCCCTCCTTGGTGATTGATGTAAGCTACCGCAGTTCGATTGTCTGATCGAACCTGAACCGGTAAGCCCCGTAGGTGTTGCGTCAAGCATGACAGAACCAACCGAATAGCTCTCAGCTCCAAGACATTGATGGGGGTGTGAGCCTCCTGAGGACCCCACAGCCCCTTGAACTGATGAGTCTTCCAAAAACCTCCCCAGCCCGACAGGCTGGCATCCGTGGTAACCGTCTCCCAACAAGGGGTCAGAAAGGATCTGCCCCTCATCAGATTGCTTGGTTCCAGCCACCACTGAAGGAACTGCCGAACCCGGGGAGGCACCAGGAATGATTGATCCAATGACTGCGGACATCTGTCCCAGGCCAACAATAGATGGAGCTGGAGCGACCTCATGTGGAACTGAGCAAAGGGAACTGCCTCGAAGGAAGCCACCATCAATCCCACCAGTCTCATCCCTAGCCGGATAGAAGGACGAGGCTTGGACAGGAGAAGACGTATCAGATCCTGAACCATCTGCACCTTGGACTGAGGAAGGAAAACCCTGGTCTGAATGGTATCCAGATTCATGCCCAGAAACAAGATCTCCCTTGAGGTGGAGAGAGAAGACTTGGGATGGTTGATCACCCAGCCGAACCTCTCCAGCGTCACCACCACCATACCTAGTGTCCAGCTCCGCCTGACTGAGAGAGGATGCCGTAATGAGGAGGTCGTCCAAATACGACACAATGTGAATGCCCTGGGCTCTGAGAAGGGCCATTATGCCCGCCAGCACCTTGGTGAACACCCTTGGTGCCGAAGTCAAACCGAAAGGGAGGACCACAAACTGAAAGTGCTGATCTCCCACCACAAACATGAGAAATCTCTGTTGTGCTGGGAAGACTGGTACATGAAGGTAAGCATCCTTGATGTCTATGGATGTCATGAAACCCCCCTGACGAAGGGAATTGATGGCTGAGTGCAGAGTCTCCATGCGGAACTTCTTGGTTCTGATGAACCTGTTGAGAAGCTTCAAATCCAGAATGGGTCTTATGGATCCATCCTTTTTGGGAACCGTGAAGAGGTTGGAATAATAGCCCCGGCCTCTCTCTGAGAAAGGCACCGGGCATATGACATCCATGACCAGAAGATTCTTTACAGCCAACAGGAGCCCCTGCGCAGCCCGGGGATCCGAGGGGACCCGAGACCTTTGGAATCTGGGAGGAGGCCAGTACTCCAACTCCAGTTTGTACCCGGAAGAGACCACTTCCAAGATTCATTTGTCTGTGACCTCCTTGGCCCAGACCAGGAAGAAGTGCCGCAGCCGCCCCCCCACCCGCAAGGGTGAGGGCGTCCCCTCATTGCTGACCTGTCTTGGCAGCAGGCTTGGGCTTGGAACCCCAGTTAAGGCCTGGAGGTGCGCGTCCTCTGCCTCTGTTCCAGGAATCACCTCTGAAATTAGAGTAGACAAAGCCTCTGCCTGCTCTGGCACCGTGAAAGGAAGGATTGAAGGAGCCTGCCCCCTGAAAGGAGCGACGCTGCTTCTTACGCTGAGGTAACTTTCCACCTTTCGCCACTGAATCCAATTTATCATTTATCGCTGAACAACCTCATACCCAGCAAGGGTAGCGCTGTGAGTGATTTCTTAGCCGCAATGTCAGCCGCCAACTGGCGTAGCCAGACCGATTGGCGAATAGCCACCAGCAATGCCGAGGTTCTACTACACATAATAATCGCGTCATCCATAGCAGATAAAACAAAGGTCACAAATAATTTACACCGCCTAAGGGCTGTGAATTCATCACTGGCCGGGTTAAGCTGGGAACCACTCAACAGGTCCCTAACCACAGACCTGGTAGCCACAGACGCGAGCGCCGAGGCACAAACAGGCCGCAAGGCTGAACCCACACTGGCAAAGGCATGGCATGCCATCTGATCAAGGCGTTTGTCCTCACCATCTTTAAGAGTGGCGGCGTCTGGAGAATGTACAATGGAGGTGTTGGACAATCCCAGAACGGGCGCATCGACCTCGGGAGGGGACGACCAGCGCTTCACCGCGTCCACCGGGAAGGGATACTTCCTATCCCATCCCTGAGGAACAACAAAATGATTCTGATTTGGGAACTCCAAGTGGGGCTTAGAAGTCCCAAAAAATTCCCCCTTCTGCGGGGGAGTCTCCGCTGGTGGAGAAATATCCAGTACATCAAATAGATGGGCCAGGATCTTGGGGGTATCCACGGCATCCCTCAGCGCCTGCCCAGTATCAGTATCAAAAAACTGCTGATCCTCAGCATCAGATTCCTCAAACAATTCCCCCTCCTCAAGTGGGGAATACTCAGACCAGTCAAGGGAATCATAGTCATCAAAATCCAGTACCGGCGCAGCCGGCAACAGATGCCTTCTCTTAGCTGGGGCCTTTCTGGCAGCAGAGCTAGAAATCAACTTTTCGATGTTGGCCAGCCTAGCACAAACATCAGCTTGCGACTCCCCGCTAATGACAGTGTCACTTGGGGTACGGATAAGGCGGGGTGGGGTAGGTGATGAGGCCGGCGGCACGGATCCAGACGCCTGGGACCCTGACTGCCGCGTAATGGACTGCTGTGCACATGGAATACAAATAAGCCCCACAAACCACACACTGCCGGGGTTGCCCCTGAAGGGAGCCTGAGCCCGGTATCCTGGGAAGCCTCCATATGGTGATTTTTTATGGTAGTCGCAATGACCAGTGGGAATTACGCCAGTAAGCTACCCGGGATGCCCCTTAACGTCCGTTAGTGGGAGAATTTGTAAAGCCCCTATTTGAGTGAAGGACCTAAGGACAGGGAGAACCCCCTTTTAACTATCAAGGAAGGCAATCCCCCTGGAAGACATAATAAAAAAGGGTACCATAAGCATGAAGTCATTACAGCAATCATACATCCAGATATAATCACAGTCATACAATATATCTGTATAACCTTAAAGTATATGTCAAGGATAACGCAGCATACAAGGCACCCCAATAGAAATACGATTATGCATAACAAAAAAGGCAGATAATAGAACGAGCCCCGCAGGGCACTCACAGTTAGGATGCAAGATGGCGACCAGACACCCAGCAGCAGCAGCATCCGCCAGGCCAGGGGAAGAGAAGGAGGGCGGGCCAGCGCGGACCGCAAGCCGCGCGTGGCCCCGCCCCCTCCTGCTGGGAAGAGTAACCGCGGTTCCCAGCCATTGCTGGGAACCTCCGTGGGCGGCAAAAGATCAGCGCGCCGAGCGCCCGGACCCGCCCCCTCTCCTGACTAACAGAGAAGCAAAAAATACAATTCTGTGAAATAATCACCTGTAGAATTGGTATTATACGTATACAGTACGTCCTGCTCCAGATATAATACTTACACTTGGGTTATCCTCCGCCAGATGGCGCTGTGCACTGCAGACATGCAAAAACAGGCTCCTCCCGGGCCCTTCATATACCCAGGGACCTCCCACAAATCCCCAGCATTGAAAAGCAGTGAACCAGAAGCCGGGAGAATTTAACCACCAAAAACAACTGGTAATGATAACAATAACAACAATCACCATACAGGGGATCCAGAATAATGCAAAAACCAGGGTGGGGTGGAGCAGGACATACTGTATACGTATAATACCAATTCTACAGGTGAGTATTTCACAGAATTGTATTATTCTAATAATACAGTACGTCCTGCTCTAGATATAATACTTACACTTGGGACATCCAATAGCAGTGTCCATAGAATAGGGTGGGATCCCCAACAAAAAAGGCAACAGCAGACAGTTCAAAGCACTGTCACCTGCAAACCTTGCTACCAAGAGTGACATGAGCAAGGCTCTAACGTCAACATCGTAACAACCTTTGAAAAGGTATGAACAAAAAAACAAGTTGCGGTCTAGTAAACTTGTTCAACAAAACCTGGTGCTGAAAAGCCCAAAGATACCAAGGCACCAGTGGAATCAGAAACTCCTCCCCTTAAAGGAATAGGCCCGAATAACAGCCTGACAAGATCCAAAGCTAATAGTAGCCCAGGAAGAAGCCAAACCTTCCCTAGGACCAGAAGGGACATCCATCCAAGTAAAGGCTAGGCCCAAGGCCGCTTAACCCCTGGAGGCAGACAAGATCAGGCACATACAGATGTAGGTGCCCACAAACCCCAAGGGGCATCAGTCCCAAACCAGGAAAAAATTCCAGCACCTATTGAGGGAAAATAGATCCCCTTACCTCAGCGTTACTAATAATACTACTATAAATACTAATAATAAAGCCCAGAGGAAAGACAATGTCTTAATACATGAGCCTAAGACACCACCTTAGGCAGAAGGTCCGGCGTAAAGCGGAACACCACCTCATCTTGGTGTATATATATCAAAGAATGAGGGCTAGCTAAACAGAGCCGCCCACGCAGGCACACATCTGACTGAAGTAACAGCCCCCAGAAGGACAACCTTGTGGATAAGAACAGTCAGACAGCATCCGGAATAGGGCCAAAGGGGAACACCCCGCAAGGCAAACAGAATAAAATTGAAATCCCCTAGAACTACGTGGGGGAAGCCCCTGAGCAATCCCCGAAAGAATGCTCAACCAAGGCAAAACTCCAACCCATGCTGTAATAACTCTAGAACCCTAGGAACAGAGATCGCCCACAGGGGAGAGACCAAAACTCACACCAATCAATATGGGTAAGCAGTACCCCACAATAGACGGAAGAAGAAGAAGAAGAAGCCAACTCCTAGGCTTCCAGAAGTCACAGACACCCAGAATATAAGCCCATCTCCATCAAGGTGGATGAATCAACCGTCAGGCCATCCAGACCAGAGTCTGTAGATTGGGGTGAAATAGAAAAGGGGGGGCCTGAGTGAGCAGACCAGCACTCCTGACAGAACGTACAGGTCCGCTGTCCACAGTACCTCATCTGCAAACCACACTCCACTAGGCCACCCAGGGGCCACCAGTATCACTGGTTCCCCCTTCCAGAACAAACTCGCGCAGAACCCTGCCAAGCAGGGTGAATGAAGATAAGACATACAGAACAGAATGTCCAGCATAAAGATACTAAGCCTCATGACCAAGGTCAGAACAATCTGAGACCGGGAAACAAGGGCCTAGAACCCATGATAGTGACGGGCCCAAAAAGATCCACACTAGATGGATCGCATAGAGACACAAGAATTAGCACATCCTGTCGCAGAAGGACATCCACCGGAGCGAATATCGCAGATATGCAGGGAACGCTGTCCTCCACCCAGATCAGGGTCAGATACCTTCCTGGAGGATCATCCTGCTCCGGAGTCCACACAGATAATTAATACAGGCCAATGTCGTCAGACCAAGGAGCCCCCAAATAGACAGGTCCCGCAAGGGAGAAGTCCAGCGAGATAGGGCCAACCTGAAAGCCTACCGCTTCAAAAGTTAGACAGGTGAATGGACCCCTAAAGGTCCCCCCTCCCCCGGAACCACAGGGGATTTTTAGAAGAAAGGAGTCCCCCCTCCGTCAACCTGATAGATTCGGTATCCATCCACAGGAAGACGCAGGGAAGGGGGTGCCCCCTGACTGGTTCCTTGAGCACAACAGTCTCAAGGGGAACCACCATACCAAGGTGGAAGGATACACAGACCCAGCTCCAGGAAAGCTGGAACCCAGTCCAGTATTTACAATATAAGTTGCCGAAGAGCCCAAGGGCACCTGAGTATAAGGGACAATCTCTAAGCAGCCACCAACAGGCCCACCAGTTGCAATCCAGCCTGGGAAAGAGACGGGAACAACAAAAGAGAGGGACCGAGCCCATGTAACCGGATTGTCCACTTTATAGTCAAGGAAGCAGGTTCCCGCCGGAACCGAATCCAAGTTCAACCCTAGGAATGGAGATACCAAATAAGGGGAAAATGAGGAATTGAGGTGATTGAGCACCCATCCAAAGACTACCAAAGGACACCACCAGCCGAGTAACAAACTCGACCTGACGTAGAGATTGGGAAGAAGGACGACCAGGCAGTTCCTTGCGCGGACGTCCCCTCGGTCTCATCAGAGACATCACCCCGGCGATCACTCTGGGAGCAGAAGAGAGGCCAGATAACAAGGCCACAATCAGCAGTGTTGGACCTGCAACACTAACCTGTAGGATCCTCGTTGCCCAGAAGACACAGTGGTAATGAAATAAGCATCTTAGATCTCCACAGACGGCAAGAGGTCCCTGGACACAGGGCAATGGCGGCCCAACTCAGAGAAACCATGCAGAAACCGCCTGTGAATGTAAATTGCAGCACCTATAGAAGGCCATAACGGGCAGAGTGCCTCATCCTTTTGGGGGAATGTGGAAGGGTTGGTGTAGAGGCCCCTGCCTCTGCCTGTTAAAGGCAACCTGCAAGCGACCCCAGACCTCGCAGGCCGACACCAGAAGAGAGGCAGGGACCAGAAGTATCCTGACAATTTCGGGAAGGGGCCGCCCAGCAGACACTATCCTGCATCCAGAGGAAACTTCCTCCTGAATCCATCAGAACGAGGCATGACGCCTCCTGATAGGAGCAAGGTGCTGCGGCCAAAATTTGGACTTAGTCCTGCCGGAGGGGCCAGGGAGTTGTCTGCCACTCCTGTGGCAGGAATCTACACCAAAAAGCTGGAATGACGCCCTTGGTTCGGGTTTGACACTAACATAGGGGGGTGGAGGGGTGCCCCTGCCCCGAGAAGGCCGAGACCGCCTTCTGCGAAGGGGTGTTTTGCCCTTTTTTCCAAACAGGTCCAGACGGGCCCCGAATAGGCGTCGCCCTCTAAAGGGAAGCCCAGTAAGAGTCTTTTTTGTAGCATCGTCAACACCTCACTGTCGCAGCCAGACCAGGCAGCGTATAGCTACCGCAAGGGCGAAGTTCTTGCGCACATGCCCATGGTGTCATCCAGCGCTAAAAGGATAAATCTTACAAATACATCACAACTGGAGAGTGCATTAAACACCTCCCAGGGGAGATCCTCAGGTTGATGATCAATCATCTTTTTGATGAGGGTCCTAGCGGCCACTGCAGCGATGGCCGCGGCACAGACCGGGCGCAGAGCCGTACCTGCACAAGAAAAGGCATGGGAAGCCAGCCTATCAATGTGCCGGTCCTCTGCATCCCGAAGGGTACGATAAGTAGGGGCTGCAATAAAGGGGGGGTTAAGAACCCCAATGATCGGTGCATCCACCACAGGAGGTGATGACCAGCAGTTAACCACATCAGGGGGAAAAGGGTATTTCCAATCCCAGTCCCCTGGAACCCCTGGAAGTTTACTAGGACATTGCCATTCTTTGAGTACAAGAGCCTGGAAGTGATCCTGCTCCAGAAATTCTATACGCGGCGTCGCTGTATGGAAACTCTCCCTTCTAGGCCTGGGAGCCTCACCAGGGAGAGAGAAAGACAAGACCTCGAAGATCTTTATCAGTAATTCATCGGTGTCCCACAGGCCCCAAGAACCGGGGCCCGTATCATCATGACTCCTCGGCCCCTTGTCAGATGAGCCCGAGTCAGAGAACAGCTGACCTTCATCAGAAAGAGCAAAACCCTGCTCAGCAGTGAACTCCTCAGATTCAGAAGGAATGGGCGAAAACGGAGGCGTCAGGGACCGCTTCTTACCAGGGCCCAAGCGCTCTGCCAACCTCGAAATAACCTGATCAGCCGTAGGCAGTCTGCGCGGCACGACTTGCTGGTCATTCCCGCTCGAGTGCGACAGATCAGGAGTGAGATTTAAGCACGGGGAGACAGGTGAATTGAAACGAGGCGCAGCCACTGGCAACCCTGACTGCAGGGCCAGTACTTGTTCAGCACAGGGTCCGCACACCCATGCTCTGTCTGCATCAGCATGGGGCAGTCCACACGCTGTACACAGCCGGTCTTGTCCCGGAGGGACCCCGGTCACATAATTCTGAGATGCCTCCATATGGTGATTATCAATGCAATATATGCCAGTAGGGATTTACGCAATAGGCAACCCTGGATTGTCCCAAAGACCCGCTAGGAATGTGGGAGAATTTTGTAAGCCCGCTACAATATATGTTAGGCCGGGAGAAGCCACCGGAGTCTTTGACGTCTGAAAAACAGAAGGGGAATAAGAGGTGTCAGGGCCATGCGCAGCAGAAAAAATACTAATGATGAAATCGCCCGCGAGGGCTCTTACCGACCTGGGGAGGAGAAGAACCGCAAACATGCGCGCGCGCGTGAAGAGCAACAAAATGGCGCCAACCGAACCTCGAAGGGCAAGCCCAATCTGGGCGTGACGCGGAGCACGCCACGCCGGGTCCCCGCCTCCCCCAAAGAGCGCGAAGCTCCGAGGTAGCCGACCAGGCTTGGCAAGCCAAGCGTAGGATATGCTAGTTAAAAGCATCTGCTAATGGATCTATTAGTCTGACGACGACGCCACCCAGCACAGTAAATTTTAATAAAAAAGTGAGAAGGCAAAGATGGCGGCGGCCAAATGAAAAGAGCAAGCTGCGTGGCTCTGACACCCAGTTGCCGTCAACTGCAAAACTACGGCCATAAGCATAACAATGCAGTACACTGAGACGGGGGGAAACGAGGGAGGATGGCGACCCTTTACACAGGGTCCACCGCTACACGGGGCATGGGGCAATAATGCGGGAGGGACATCCACTAGAGGCTCGCCATCAGCCTAAACCGCCTACCCTTTGGTGGGGGACTGCGGTGGAGCATGGCTCCGTTAAGCACGCATGATGCTGCCTACCTTCACCCGATCAACGCAGCCCAGGCTGGGAGGCACATCACAAGGAGGACGGGTGGGAATAGTCCAACAGGGCCGCAGGCTGTAATAGCCCAGCTCACCTGCGAGAGAGTGATACTTCATGTCTTCGCAGTCAGCACTGCAGAGAAATCTGGGGATTTGTGGGAGGTCCCTGGGTATATGAAGGGCCGGGAGGAGTCTGTTTTTGCATGTTTGCAGTGCACAGCGCCATCTGGCGGAGGATAACCCAAGTGTAAGTATTTTATCTGGAGCAGGACGTACTGTATACTTAGTTTAACATGGCCGCGCTCCCACAAGGCTGCGGAGCCGGCCCGTGATCAGGTCCGCCGTCTAACAGACGCCGCCCAGCAACAAGTGAAGCAAACAGCCACACACACACATACACTCATACCACACTGACAGCTAATTGGCCAGGCAAAGTCTGAGGTAAAAAAATTGGAGGGACATGCCCCCCCATCCCCCCCCCCCCCATGATCCTGGGACAGGGAGCAACAGGTGGGGGAAGTCCCAAGCCACCTAATGCAGCGCAGGGAAAATGACGGACAGGGCATCCCAAACCAGGATCCCGAACCTGGTATGCGCCTACCCCTTGGAGGGGGTCTCACGGAGGAGCATAGCTCCAAGTTATCACACCACTAAGGTGTATCCTACCTTCACCCGGACCAACAGCCAGGGCTGGGAGGCATAGGGGCTTAATAAAAACAAGGTCCGAGTAGAAATAGGGAAATAAAATGGCCGGGTGTAAACCCGGCTTACCTGCAAGGAGGAGACAGCCATCTTCTGACTTGCTCGCCATCTGCAGAGATGATTACTGGGGAATGTGTGGGAGGTCCCAGGTATTTATGGACTGGGAGGGGCTCCTTTTTTCCTGTCATCTCTGCAAAGTTCGCCCTCTACTGGCTATAACCCACATGTCATGAATATTGGAAGCGGGGTGTGTGACATACTCGGAATATTAATATATTTTAAGTTTTTAGTCACTTATTATTCTTTCCCCCACTGGGCTGCAACTCTGTTAAGGACAGAAGCACTCAGACTCAGAAGCATCACACTTACGGAGGAGAGGAGAGTGGGATAAAGTACAGGGGGCAGGTTATAGCTGTGCTTTGCTCAGACAGAGCAGAGCTGGGGTCAGGAAAAGGTCAGCAATCCCAGAATGCAGAGCAGCACAGTCAGAAGGCATGTCCTGTTTGCAGGCTGCCTGATTTCCCATGAGCCGCCATCTTGAATGTTTAAAGGCTCATAACATGCAGTAGATGCAGGTAGGATGATTTTTAATGTGGGCAATCTGTATGTACAGGGTGTGGGAAACATATAAGATAGACTCTTATTCAGAGTGAAGGACCGCTTTAACGATATAGTCTTCTCTTTAGGGAATACATACCAGTTTAAAATGTATTTTTTGTTTTTATTCACGCTGGACTTGTTTATTAAGCTGCCTAAGGTTTAACATTTAAATAGGACAGCTTTCCAACATCACATAGTATTACTACACATAGGCTAAATAATCTCATGGTATTCGGGTCACACAGAAGAGGAATATTTTCATTGCTTACTATATAGTGATAAAAAAAAATCATCTATTATGTAAGGCTTCTCAAAATACCTCCTCATCGGAAGTAATCTTCCAGCATTGCTGAGCTGTCACAGGGGACAAACGCCAGGATGATAGCAGTTAAGAGTCAACTAGGGCAGGCAATGGATAGTGATGGAGGATGCACACTAACTAGCATGACAGGCAAACACTTGAAGAGGGAAAAATACATTCATGCTGCATACAATTCTGTGTTACTTGGAAAACAGAAAATACAATGAAGAGATACGCTGTAAACATAATAGCCTTTCTGCACCAATATGCTGAATATAAAATACTTCCTAAAGCTACATTCACATGGGTGATTTTTTTTTTCTGGTACGGTGCAGGGTAACTCATTCAGGAAAATAAATATATTTCATTCCCTTCAATAAAAGCGATAAGGCTATAAGGCAATAATTACCTCCCTTTCTGTTAAATGACCTGCCAAGAGTTAGTGTATTGCTAAATAGTTAGAGAAGTGGTGGACCTATGTGCCGGAGAAAAGATTTTGGCAGCCTGTTTGTATTAAGTAGCAGCGGATTCCACAGGGCTACGAATATGTGACCTCACATACAGTGCGTTTCAAAGTTCATGAACTTTGGCCTCAAGTCAATAATATTTGAAAAAACATAGTAGTAAAATATTCACTTAATGAGAAAAAAAAGAAACAAGAGAATTTCACTGTTGCTGAATCACCAGCTAGGAAGACAAATGAAAGTCAATGGTACTTTTTAACTTCTAAGAAAAGTAGAGAACGTTCTCCTTTTACACTGTAGTAAAAAGTGCCATTGACTTTCATTGTCCTTCTAGCTGATGATTCAGCACCTAGAAATTCTTGTGCTTTTTACTACCATGAGAATTTTTTTTCAACTCTAATTGAATTGAGGCCAATGTCTGTAAAAGTTCTCATTCATCCAGGTCCTGGGATATCCATAGCCTAATAAAATATGTAGAAGTCTCCAAGACCACCCCTATGAAAAAGAGAAATTTGCTCTAAATTTCCCCTGCCTTTGGTGCCACTTTCCAAACCCAACTACCAATCAAAGCCCATCTTTGTGCCAAGGCTGTGTCCCCCTCATCCATAACTGGCAACTTGGTGCCCATGCCAGTCTCACTTTACGTTATAGAGGGAGGAATCCCCCCTCTACAACGTCGACATAGGCCGGGGATTCAAGCACGATCACAATGATCTTGTGTATGATTTTATTTATGACGCCGCACTGGGGCAAACAGATGGAAGGAGCTGATGCAGCGAAAGGTAAGCTGTATCTGCGTGCATTCTGAAGGGAAGGATGGTCAATCCATTTAGAGAGGAACATTGGACCAAAAATAAAAAACGCCCCCTACTTACCTTTCGGATGTTGCTGCTGCCTGCTTTGGCGACATCCGACTGCTTCAGGGCCCAATCCTCTCCCCCGCCAGCTTAGCCGCCTATAAGTGACAACGCTCTTCTAAATCCCGCGCTACTCAGCAAAGTCTCGCTGGATTTCGGGCGGCTCCATTACATCCCAGATTTTAACCTCCCCTGGTGTTCCTCTTTATAGGCATCTTGCTAGACATCCGACTGGCTTTTCTCAATTCTATACAGGAATCTAGCAGGAATATGTAACAGTGACCCTAAAATCAAAACCTTCTTTGCTGCAATTAATTTACCTCAACTCCATAAAATAGGACAAGTCATTGCAGGAGAGAAAAGTGACCCATGTGAAAGTAGCCTACTTAGCCTCTAAATGTCTCATCTCTATAGCATTTATAGTATTTATAACTCAGGTCATGTGAAGGGTATACTTCAGTCAAACACAAATAAACCAACATCAAATTGACCTCTTCCATCAGTGTGACACTTTTCTGGTCCTGCGCTTTGCAAACACAGTAGGCTGGCAGTAGGGACATTGCTGGATAGGGGTTATACATAGACCTTGCAGGGCTGTCTTTTGTTATAGACTGTCAGTTCTGACAATTTAATGCACAACAATGGAGACGTCGAAAAAATATTTCCCTGCAGCTTTGTCATAGTCTACGTACTTGAAATATCACAGTGTCATATCTGACAGCTCTGTGGAATCGATGGATATGGATGCTGCTTCTTTCCCAAAAATCACCGCTATAGCAAATCAAGCTATAGATCCTCTATAAAAAATGTGAATATTCCTAGCAGGCCATGGATCTGCCCCTTTGATAACCCACACCTAACAAAGCTGGTAAGCCCCACAATTGAGATATATTTGTGTTTACATTACTTAACTATGTTGCAGTAGCATCACATACTGACTAGAGGAGAGGGGGGGCTGCAGGTGGCGGGTTATAGCTGTGCTTTACTCAGACAGAGCAGAGCTGTGCTTTACTCAGACAGAGCAGAGCAGCATAGTCAGAAGACACTTCCTGTCTGCAGGCAGCCTGAGACTCCATGGGCCACCATCTTGGGTGTTTAAAGGCTCAGAAAATGCAATAGATGCAGGTAGGATGATTTTTAATGTGGGCAATCTGTATGTACAGGGTGGGGGAAACATATAACATATGCTCTTATTTAGGGTGAAGGTCCGATTTAAAAAGTGATGGACATTGATGCACCCCCTGCAGCCATCTAACTAAGGGAGGCTGCTACTTGTGGCAAAGCAGCCCCAGAACTTCGCCATCAACACCAGAGATGACAGTGCAAGTGCAAGGGTGATTCAACCTACAGAACTCCAAGAGGTCAAGCCTGCAGGAGGTAAGGTAAGTAAAGCCTTTTTTACTTGTACTTATGTGTTTTGTGTACTATAAACAGGTAATGGAATACAACAAACGAAAAAACAAATCTAAACACAGCATCATATTAGTAGGAAGATATTACTTCCTGCTAATGAAATATGCATTCACCACAAACCATTTCCCAGGCAACACCTGACAAAGGGCACTGGGGAATAAAAACTGTTGTTTAGATACAATTCAAAGGAAGGATGACTGGGGATTAGAACCAGAACAATATAAAAGATTACAGGAAACTATTGAAAAGAAAAATATGGTTTTGCACGTAAGAGACCTCAAAGAGTTATCGGTATTTTGAGGTTTTGTATAATATCTCTACTGTTCTGATTAGATTGGCAGCAATTTTATGCTTGTAACTCATATAGCTCTAAGCCCAATGAATAGACACTCTGGTCTCCTATCTTCAGAAGGAAATCAGCACGAAATTTGCCCAGAAGTGATATATGAGGTATATGTGAGTTCTAATCATGAAAATAAGGGCAATCACAATGATGACAGCCATAGGATATTGGTATATTTAGTAGAAAAGAAGAAGAAAAAGGGAAAGACAAACATCAGTATGTAACATGAAGAAGTGAAGACATTAAAATTATACTAAAGGCAAGTCGATTGTTGTTTCACTGTCTCAGGCTACACATTGCACTGTCCCAAACTTGAATCAGTTTTCAAAAAGACCCTGTAGTTTCTAAGTTATTAGTAAAAGTATTAGAGCATTAATCATTGGAGATTCATAGAAAAAATTAGGAGAAACAGTGGGTGTGGCAACAGCGATGTGATGTAAGTACACTGCGATGAGTGTGAGAGGAGAGAGAAGAGCGAGGTTGCAGAGCTGCAGAGAGACATAAAGCCATATTGATGGAAACCACCAAGTCTGGTAGGAACAGAGGATGGAATTGCTTGTTCTACCCCATTGGAAAGTATTAAGATGTCGGTATGAAGAAGCAGCCAATTTTAACCCCTTTCTTGGAATATCTGTTTAAGTACATATGATCAATGCACATTGATGTGCCCCCTTAAACTGCTGTGGGAATAATGAGAGGGGTAAATAGAACTGCACTGTAAAGGAAAAAAGGCTCCTTAAGGATGAAAGGTTGCAAGGAGACTGATATAGGAGGGGAACATTGGCAAAAGTGGTAGTGGTGGCATGGGAGGAACGAGGCGACACTGATAACACAACACCACCCCTGGGCACTATATACTCACTTCACCAAGGGATCCATCTTCTGGGTCCCACGGTTTCCAAGCGACCTTCCGACAGGCAGCACCATCTTGCAACCCATAAGGCACTGCACGCGATCCGTGGTCTTGCCAGCTTAATTCCCACCAGACTTTGATGAACGGCTAGGCCGGTGCGGGTGGCAGCGATCGGGCCCTGCAGCAGCCGGATGTCGCCAAAAGGCCAATGGGGGAGGGAATCGGATGCTTTATATTTTCAGTCTGATGTTCCTCTTTAAGCAGGCTGAGAGCATTCCCAGTCTGCCAGCACATACTGTGACCAGAGAGGGCAGGGTTTTATAGCTGCAGAGAGAGGCAGCCAATTGGGTTGTCTGGGGAGACAACAGGCAGACTCTGTTCTATGTTTATCTCACTGGACTTCCTTCCCATCTGATATGTCAGATGATGAAGAATATCTGTGATGTTTTTTATGTGCTTCACTAGTACCCTCAGTAGAAACAGGAATTATGGCTACCGGACACTGTATGTACTTATATTTTAAAAGGCAGAAGAAATTTTTAGTTGTAATCAACATCATAAATGTCCAGGAAGAATGCTGCTAAGACATATCTGGTAAAGGTACATTAGTTGCTGCGCTCATGGAAGGTCTAAGAGTATCATCCTAGCTGTGACATCACACAAGCCTCATCCTCAGTGCCTACAAACAACTGTTTACAACAAGTTAACAAGGTCTAATAGCATCCAATTTTTCTAGAGGTACTTTGTTATATACTACCTTTAGACAAAATAAGTCCCTTTTTTCTGCATTTGTTTAATAAAATAAAAATAAAATGTGTTGGAGAAAGCTTTGTCATAAATAATATTGACCATTAAGACATGTGTCAAGGCATTATGCTTTAACAAAAAAAACCATGCAAAACTTCACTGTACATCTCATCATTAAAATAATTCCCATTAAAATGTAATTCATTGTTCTAAAAAATCTCTATATAAATCTATATGTATACACACATATATACACACCATCTTAAATTGGCAATTGTGTGTTAATTTTCTTAAGTAAAGCTGCAGTGAGAAATAAGTGCATCACCTTATCAGAAGGAGCTTTCTGAGGTGAATGAGGCTTCAACCAATACTGGTGCTACCTCATAGAGACTGTCCAGTCAGTGCCGTCTGAAGTGAAAGGCATGTACTTAGACAATCCAAGCACCAACTGAAGAGAAAAAAACACAGTAGTGCTGCCTGCCGCACTACGTCATAGCGGGAGTACAAAAAAAAACAATGCCACCATTAAAAAAAACTAACTGCATCGCTACTAATCAGCAAAAGCCACAGACATTAATAATAAAAAACAGCATCTCTGCCATCAGTACCACTCCTAATTTAACAGGAGCGGCCGTTGAGAGGAACAGAATACATTAAGTGTAATCAGCCTCTGAATGGGGGGGGGGGGGAATGATAAAATACATTGTTGTCCCTACAGAACCACGTTTAAAACTATCCTCAGCGCATTAAAATTGCAGCAAAGGAAAATAATGCTGAATAACAGCAAGTTATACTCTAAGCATGATGAAGTCTGCACCCTGTCTGGTTGGATTTTAAGATGTAAAAACCTAAAAACACATTTTTTAAATGTGTACTTAGTTGCCCCTGCACGGTGTGAGACTTCCCCCCCATGAACCTTTTGTGGGGGAGGGCGGGATTGTCAGAGGAATCTTCACTCTTAGACAGGGACTGTGGTGGAAATAACTGGATAAATGTAAATATATGAGTACATTTTGGAAAAAATTGTAATAATAAGATGAAAGGGGGACTACCTCTGTTTGCATCCAACCCCTCAAAAACAAACATACTGTGCTGGGGGTTGCTAGGATATACCGATTTTCTATCAACTTTTTTTGACATGACTGTCCATCTCCTGCGGACACCCCTACAACCCAGAGGTGATTAATACAATCAAGGCCGCGTCCTTCACATGTTCCAGAAGAAAAAGCAGAAAAGCTGACTTTTCCTTTAGTAGGCTCAAGGCTAGCTCAATATTAGACTGACTAGGTCACAACTTTGTATATCTTGATCAGCCAATATTTCAAAAAGAAAGGGACTGAGAGAAGGGAAGCATTTTATATTTTATAGATTTGGATAAATTATAGATACATATAGATTTGGGAGATCATTCCAGCTATAGATCCATAAGAAGCCAAAAATCAGCTGTGGAACTTTGTATGATGGAAGATTCTCCTGTCGGATGTAAGACAAGTCTAATGCAGGGCTCAATAACGATGCAAAGTGGTGAATCAGCTAATTCCCAGGGAGGATTTATGTCTTTTTCTTTTCAAAACAAACATACTAGTACAACTAGATCTCCAATCAATAGTGTGAAGTGAATAAATAACTAAAATAATCAAGAAAATAAATATGTATAACCAAAGATCATCCAATAATGTATTACAATACAAATGGAAAGTAGGGGATTGGACACAGAGTCTGCAAACCCATAGAGACTGCATGTTCCATGGCATAGTCTGCCAATTCCTCAGGGATTTGCAAAGCAAACTACAGCCTATAAAGTAGTACAATCACAATTTCCTTATGGCCAGAACCCAAGCAAATAGCCTTCAAATTAAAATCATAAAAATAATAAGATATCCTTGTAACCACCAAAAGAAGACTTCTGCAAAGGTACTGCTCTCAACTGGTTACTATATAAAAATATATAGAGTTTAATCTGTTGATGTGCATTTAAACACATATCAATATGAAACATATAAAACTGTTAAAAAACTTGAAAAGGACCCTAGCAGCCGCTATGATAATGATGTAGGGTGAGCAGTACTCTAATACATTTTACATGGTATTAGTATCATAATATATAGCATAGGGAGGGATAGGTCTATAATAAAGTGTACAATGTTCTATATAAAAACAAATCTAAATAGTTAAAAGAATATATAAGTATTTAGTTCCCAATGACATTGGTAAATATTTTAGCTATATAAACTACACCAATATTATCAATAAATGTATATACACCCCCATCACAAAAACCTAACCACCAATAATATGTAGTACAACCAGAACAAGGTTTAAACAAAGCCAACCCCACAAATAACAGGCTTCATTGGTGGGTGCATTACAAAAAATAACAAAAATGTTAGCTTTCAGAAACAAAGTTATCACGCTTATACAGATAGGTAGACTAAATCGACATTGGCATCATCCCTATAGAGCTAATCCCACCCAAGGTAAAGAAGCATAAGTCAGTCTGGTACAGTGCTAGTAGACCCTAGAGACAGCTGCTCCAGCCAGTTGGGGGAGACATAACCACTCATACACAGTAGGTCAATTGTAAATCAGAGTCATTTGAGAATCAACATTAACACTACAATTATACTGTATTATTACTGTATGTTAACCAACTACCAGGGACTGTGGAAACTCTTTATCAGCCAGGAAGCCTTTATTTGGAGGGAGTATAATGCAGAACCTGTATGTCTATGCCAGGTATAACAAAAGTAACGTCTGTAAGTATCCAAAATCAGAAGGGATTCATGTTGGGGGTCATTAATTATCCTTGCAAATTTTTAGTTTCTAAAAATTCTGTTAAAGGGTTACTAAACCCCCCCCCCAAAAAAAACAGTCGTCACTCCCGTGCAGCGGCGGCAGTCCTGCCCGCTGCTCGGAAACCGGGCACTGAAGACAGCGTTGGGGGGGGGTGCTCGCTTGGTCTGAGCCCCTGGGCTTCCACTGGATAGAGCCGCATTGTCATTGCAATGGAGGGGTGAAGCGTGAGGCACCAGGAGTGTGAGTAAAGAAGAGTGCCTGTTTTTTTTATTTGCCTTCAGTAACCCTTAAAGTGGTGCAAAAACCCCGATCGGGGGTGCCCTGCTCTGTGAAACCCCCCAGATAGCAGATGGTACCTCACCTTTTCCCAGTCCTACAGCGTATGCGCGGCCACCCATCCAATCAGCGTGCTCGGAGCCGCTGACATCACGTTGTCTAAAACTTTGTTTAAGGGCAGCGGCTCCGAGCAAGCTGGCGGCCGCATCCCCCGCTACCCTCTAACAGGGAGCGTGCCCGCACCAGCCATTGACAAATGCCTGGTGCGGGCACGCGCCATGCTAGAGGGATAGCGGGGATGCGTTCGCAGCTCGCGCATGTGCCGTTGGACCAGGAAGCAAGATAAGTGTATGGGACAACCTGGAGTGTTTCACACAGTGGGGCATCCCGATGCCCCGGGGGAGGGAATCGATCGTGAAATACTATATGGACGAAATTGTTTCTTCCAAGCCTTATCCCGGATTCACTGATTTTCACGCTAGGAGAATAAGTTTGAAATAATGTTTATTTGTTTTGGGAGGCTCTACATGCAGACAGGCAAGCCACCAAGAGGTTCCTGTTGATATCTATTTTGTGAACTTGGTAAATTACTCTTCTCCAAAGTCGAATCACCAGATATGATACACACAGTATCTTGGTATCTATGAGACACACGGTAACTTGGCTGACATGTGGGGTGGGGACCATAAGTACCATCTAAACATAACTTTATGGGTCAACTCTAATAAGTGACATTAATAGAGCAAACAGGTACAGTAGACCAGATTGTTTCCTAAACCTTAGCTGGTCTGGAAGTTCTCAAATCAACTACCCTAACTGGAAATATAAACATGCGACTAATGCATATAAAATTGATTCATCTGCGAATATAGAGTTATAATTAGTTGCAAAGCCATGGGGTCATATTTTCTCGCAAAATAAAAAATGTCATAAATCGCACAGTTTGGCTACAGAGGTTACCAAATTACATAATTAAATGGATCTGTAAAGTTCCTTGGAGGACAATTCAATTGCTCAAAGCTCAAGTGGCTGTCTGAAGATAGAAGTTGCAATACTTGCTCCTCATCCGTCGCCACTCAAATGCTTTATAATTATTCCGTTTTTCAGTTTGTGGATTTCTCCACAATTTTAGAAGCGACAACCAAGGAGGGGGTGTTGTTAATGATGGTCCAATCTTGTGGGGATGGTGGTTACATATAAGCAAGAATATAGTTAGTGGAATAAAAGATAAAAAGGTGGTGGAGGGCTTATTCTATATAGCAAAAGAACTGCCCAGTATCAAACCCGGCCAGCAATCAACCAAAAATAAACTGTAAATAAACAAACACAAAAAACAAATGGGTAACTGTTGCTATGGCTATTGTACTCTTCTTTATTACAAGCCAATATGGAACCCAAATATGGCAATAAGCAATTACACACATGGTGGTAATAGAATACAGTGATACAAAAATCCCATAAAAATTAGACAATATTGTCAATAAAAATACAGGGACACCACACATGCATGCACCCAACACACACACACCGACTCACACCTCAGCGGCTATCTAAAAGTGTTAGGGGGTAAGAAGATCCTCCCAAGTGCAGTGTGCTATGCTCAAAAGTATCCTGGGCAACTGGCCATAAAAGAGTAAAATTCTGCCGCTCTAGGCTTGATGAGGGAGCAACTTCTGAGCATCTTTTGTCCAGCCATTTGTAAAAAGTTCACTTTAGGTGAAAAATATTTAGGTTTGAAAGAGCTGCATTATTATAAATGTCAGTAACTGTCAGAAATTCGTACTTAATTTTACATACAGCGAATAAACAGTAAGCTGACATACTGGAACTGAACACTCAAACTCCCGACTTAATGAGTCATTACTAGTTCTATACAAGTTAAAGGGTAAATATGCAGGGAACCTTTCACAAAATCAAGTGGCATGGTATTTTTTCCTTAATATAATGTTAAGAGGCACATTTTCTGAAGAGCATAAATACATGACTAATGCCTACCCAACAATCGCGCAGTGTGAATTTTGAATGCTGTGATTCATAGGAGGTTATTTCCAATTCACAGTTATTTTTCAGTCTTGCAACATACAATACATGTGTTCCGAGTAGTCTTCCTAAGATCATTAAATGCAGAGGAAGTGCCTAAGCATTTATTCACGTTACTGAAATGTAACTGTAAATTAGATTTTCCATGTAGGGAACGTATATCCTTAAAACTGAACTAAAACTATTTGAAATTGAAATTCCAAAGCCACAATATAACTAGATGTTTACTATGTAAAATTTGAGGCTACACCTTTAAGAGGTGTAAATACAAAAACAACCTTCACCATGGTCTATAAATAGTAAGACATGCTCTTGTTCTCAATCAAATGCTTATATAAGAAAACTTCCTTTGCTCCCCGTCCATCAATTAGTTGATAAGGCATTTCTTTTAACAGTATAAACACACACTAGGTCACAGCTGAAAACGTTGACGTTACTCATTGCTTTCCCAAGCTCATTTGTAGAGGCCAGGAGATAAGGGACTACAAATTCAAAACACCTTTACCCATGATTTTGGTCTCTTCAGAGAACATATGGCCAAAGATAAGAGGATTCTGGAGGTGCACATGCAGGGGCAGCCTTATGATGGAAGGTGCCACGTGCAAGACTACAGGATGACGCTCCTCCAACACACTTCTGCCCTTTGTCACTACCCGCCTACTGCCCACATGGTTGCCGACTAGGGGTGTGAATTGGCAAGAATCTGGTGATACCATAGATATCACGATACACGTATAGTGATATGATATATCCCGTATATACCAGTTCTGTCTTAAAGACGATATATTGTGATTTTTTTATTACATTTGATTTTTAATTAAAAAAAAACGACATAGGCAGGTAATAGGGGGGCTCTGGGTTAATGGCAAGTCACCCGCTAGCCGCAGGTGACTTACCAGACCCAGAGCCTTGTGAACTGGTATAGAAGTCTCATAGATGCCTTACCAGTTCACAAAGGCTTAACAGTAAATAAAAACACCACACATAGCGAAAATGTATTTATTAAAAAAAAATAAATCTTTACTCACCTCCGATTGTCAGCTACTGTGCCGATCCAATGACCGATGCCGTGATCCCTGGAGGGGGGAGGTAGGGGATCAGAGCTGCACCTGACAGCTGACCCGCATGGAGCTGGGATGACACCCGCAGGGGTGACATCATCCGCCCCCCCCGAAGGAGCTAGTCATGAAGATGGAGGCGTCCATCGGGAAGGCAGGGGGAGAGGGCCGAGGTCTCTCCTGAAGACTGATTAACCCGAGGGGGGGGGGGGGGGTCGGGAGAGCCGACCGGATCAAACGAGGGGTCAGGTAAGTGTTTTTATTTACTTTTCTTTCACTGTAACTGTGTGGGGGGGGGGGGGGGGAGTCAGAATCGATACTAGGGAGAGCATCGATTCTGGTATCGCCAAATGAAATATCGTGATACTTAACAGAATCTTTTTTTTTCTGACACCCCTATTGCCGACAGTCACTGAGTTCCACCAGAAGCCCCCTAAACATAACCTAGCATCAAGACTGAACCTGGGCAGAGGTGCCCACTCACAGAAGCGTTCCCTAGTCATTGGCTGCCAGTTCCACTGCCCCATTGGAACACCTGTGCTCCGGTATAAGGCATGATGCTAGGGGCGAGTCCACCAGCAGCCTTTATTTTCTGGCCCTGAAGTCTAACAGATTCCAGAGCCAGCTGATTCGGTATCCCAATGTGGGAAACCACCAACAGAAGTAATCCGAAGGTGCATCCAGGCTTTCCTGGATGATGCACTGGAGGAAACCAGGGATGCCAGCTGCTCCCAACTCTCTATCATGGACTCTGTGGACACCCCTTCCTTCTGACCCAACCAACCAAGCACCCCCAGCAACTCCAACTGACAAGTTGGCGAGCGTGGTAGGGCATTGAGTGGGTGGGAACAGCTGTATGACGTCCCCTCTGACTATGGCTCCCTGTGCAATAGCACATCTCGCACACCTCAAAGGCCAGTCCTGTCTACATTTGAGAGCAGTTCGGGCAGACCTTCGAAGGTGCGTTAAAAGTTATAATGTGCTTTGGGGAGACCCATGTTACGTGTAATATTGTGGGTGAAGAAAAAAACACCCCCTCTTTAAAGTGGACCAACACCCTCCCATGATTGGCCCAGGAATCTATAAGATTCCCGGACCGATCAGACCCCTGACTACGGGGCACCCCGATCGGGGGTGCCCCGCTGTGTGAAACCCCCCAGAAACCCCTAAATCCCTACCTTATCCATGATCCAGCGGCGCCCGCCGCCGCCTCCCGCGGCGGCCTCTCTCTAGCAGGACGCACACCCGCGCCGGCCGCTTGTGAATGGCCGGCGCGAGCGCGCGCGCCCTGTAAGAGTGACGCGCGGGAGGCGGCGGCGGGCGCGCTCTCTTGTCCGTCGCTGCCTCCCGCTTGTCCGTCGGCGGGGATTGGCAGCTGCGGTCACGTGGGAGCGAGGAGATAGTCAAAATCCTGGGTACAATTTAAAGAGTGCTTTTTTGAATCAGGAAGTATTTACAAGGCTGATACAGACCAAGAACAACAGGATAAGCTCATTATTATTGGAGAGTAGTTGAAGCCATGCAAATCAACTTTTTGTGTCCATTTTATCCCAAAGCCTGGAAGAACCTACTTTAGGAAAGCCACTAAGGGTGCAATGCTTGGATATAGCTTTATATTTATATAGACATCAATTCCTACTCGTGGATACATGTTTTATAGCTGTGGCCCTTATCAGCACAAGGCTAGATGTGATGGCTGTATTGGAAGAATTAGCTTAACACATACCCCTCGATTCAAAGAGGAAAAGTTAATTGATTTCGTATCGAAAATCGTAAGTTTGGGTGGGTGTTAGTCATTTTTTCCTGTTTTTTTGGCCATTTCCGACTCGCACGAGCCTACGTACGAATGCGTATATGCTCTTACGATCAGCGGAAGTTCGTTCCTAAATTTTAGGATCAAAACGTAAAACTTAGGATCAAATCCTAAAACTTACGATCAAAACGTAAAACTTAGGATAATTGGATGTGTTTAGGTGTGATTCAGAGAAACCTCTAAACGCGTTTTAAAAGAAAGCCACAGCCGACACCTTTTAGCAGCCGGATTGCTGTTCGTGAACAGGTTTTTTGGCTATGTGGAGGAGTCTGCGCGTCTTGTGCTCCAATGAACTGCATGTATCAGCATGGCCGAGGCCATTAATTGTATGGCAATGCATGCCTGATTTAATACATTTCATGTATGCCTTATAAAATCATTTTAATGTGGACCTTAATTAGTCCTTTGCATGTAAACCTTTATTTTGCAATATATTTGCGTTAATTAAAGAAACTTATGTCCTTTGTTATTTATTTTAAAATTGATGTACTAGAATAATATTTTTAGATAGCATTTATTGGTGTAGTTGTTTACCTTTGCTTTGTTTAATTATTTAAGCACATCTTTGGTCAGATGCATCACACTTACTGAGGAGAGGAGAGCGGGATAAAGTGCAGGATGTGGGTTACTGCTGTATTTTGCCCCCAGAGCTGGGGGCACGGACAGTCACAAGGCCCTTTCTGTTTGCAGGCTGCCCGATAATACCTGAGCCGCCATCTTGGCTGTTTCGAGGCTCATAACATGCAGAAGTTGCTGGGTGTTTTTTAATATTTGAGAGCAATCTGTATGTAGAGGGTGTGGGTAACCACACCCAAAATTTAAAGTTGTACCATTTGAAGCCAAAATATTAAAATTAAATCCACAAGTAAAAAATGCAAGTTAAGTAAAAATTAAACAAAGTAAGATTTACATATGCAAATGCATTCATTAATGGTTGGTTACTACAAAATGAATGAAATAAAGAAAAATAAAAGAACAAATATTTAGAATGCACTTTAATGAGGTAAGTTTGTAGTGCGGAGCCGCAAGATCAGAAGGATTTACGTCCAGACAAAAAAGGAAAAAGGGCAAAACCAATGTTGCAACCTGAGAAATGAAACGGAAAAATCAGGATGGAAACTGACATAGGTCTGATTCCCGAACTGCCATACGAACGGACGTATATTTTAGGATAGAAACGTATTTGCTTATAGAAACACTCGCAAGTTCATACGAACGCACGAGCGGACGTGAAAAATAGGATGATCGTGACCCAAATCCAAGCTGTTACATGTTTCTTTGAATCAACCCAATAGTCTATGATCATCCATACATCATTGCATAACAACTTACCCCAGGCATGTCTATGCCTAATATAAAGATGTGACAACTCCCAGGGGAGCTATGAAAGTCATGTTAAATTAATTTGTGTCAAAGGCTTACCTGAAAATGAGAGGAAATTAGGTCAAAAAAGATACTGAAAGAATAAAAGCTACAATGTCAAAGCGATCATGATACGATCAAGTCATTTTTAGCATGATATAAGCCTAAGATCTAACGAAAATTGCCTCTACGGTTTTCATTTCACAGAGCATTAAGACCACATGCAGTAAATATGCCTCTAACCAGCAAGAGGAGTTTTTGAAGTCATTGTTCATATGCATTATGCATTAGGTTGTTTTGCTACTAGACTCCGAACAAGTGGACCGAACCAGACCCCAAGCAAGTGGACAGAGCCAGATCCCAAGCAAGTGGACCGAACCAGACCCCAAGCAATGGGACAGAACCAGACCCCAAGCAAGTGGACAGAACCAGACCCCAAGCAAGTGGACAGAACCAGACCCCAAGCAAGTGGACAGAACCAGACCCCAAGCAAGTGGACAGAACCAGACCCCAAGCAAGTGGACAGAACCAGACCCCAAGAAAGTGGACAGAACCAGACCCCAAGAAAGTGGACAAAACCAGACTCAGAGAATGTGGAAAAGAACCAGACTCCAAGAAAGTGGACAGAACCAGACTCCAAGAAAGTGCACAGAACCAGACCACAAGCAAGTGGACAGAACCAGACCACAAGCAAGTGGACAGAACCAGACCACAAGCAAGTGGACAGAACCAGACTCCAAGAAAGTGGACAGAACCAGACCACAAGCAAGTGGACAGAACCAGACCACAAGCAAGTGGACAGAACCAGACCACAAGCAAGTGGACAGAACCAGACCACAAGCAAGTGGACAGAACCAGACCACAAGCAAGTGGACAGAACCAGACCACAAGCAAGTGGACAGAACCAGACCACAAGCAAGTGGACAGAACCAGACCACAAGCAAGTGGACAGAACCAGACCACAAGCAAGTGGACAGAACCAGACCACAAGCAAGTGGACAGAACCAGACCACAAGCAAGTGGACAGAACCAGACCACAAGCAAGTGGACAGAACCAGACCACAAGCAAGTGGACAGAACCAGACCACAAGCAAGTGGAAAAAAAACAGACTCCGAGCAAGTGGAAAAGAACCAGATTCCAAGCAAGTAGACAGAACCAATTTCCAAGCAAGTAGACAGAACCAATTTCCAAGCAAGTGGATAGAACCAGACTCCAAGCAAATGGACAGAACAGACTCCAAGCAAATGGACAGAACCAGACTCCAAGCAAGTGGATATAACTAGAAGTTGCAGGAGGGCAGTTGTGGCCTAGAGCTAAGGAAGCAGCTTTTTGAGCGGGCATGTGTACACTCACTGCACAGATGGGTTAAATGTTGAGGAAAACATAACATCACAATGTTTCCCATTTACAAATTTTACTTATATTGTCTAACAATATAATATATAACGATATATCAGAAGATTAGCACAAACAGGAATAAAAAAAGGACCAGCGTGCTCTATAGCAAATGTTGGTGTTCTCCACTTTGGCTAAGCAAATCAAACTAAAATTATAGAAAAAAACGGAAAACAATTAAAGACACAGAACTAGGAAAATAATTAATTAAAAATTCAAATAAATCTCTAGTGTGATCGTATAAGACTGTTTATTATTATTTTTTTAACCTCCAGTACAAAGTAATGACTCATTTTTCTATCTAGTCAGTGTGTGATCTACAGACAAAAAAATAATTTCAGTCTGTGAAGGGTGATTCCCTTGCTCGACATACAGCCAACAAAAACCTTTACCGGCAGTTAAACAATCCGGATCGAGAGTGGCCACATCCTAAGCTTCCTTGGGCTCAGACGCGCTCCTGCCCACAGCCAGCTGGGGAAGGGGGGGGGGGGGGGGGGGGAGTACTCGCATCTGAGGATGCGCATGCTTTTGCTCCAGATTGCTAAGCGCAGAGCCATTTGCCAAGCATTAAAGTGCACAGCAAACAGCCCGATTGGACGAGAGCCTGAGGTGAGTTTTTACTGGGCTATCTGGGGGGGGGGGGGGTTCACACAGCGGAACATCCCAAATCAGGATGCCCCAGGAAAAACCCGACACAAAATCCTGGGTTACCTAAAGAACTAAATTTACAATACCCAAGCTGACTTGGCTCTACCACTGACTAGTTCTCTAACATATTTCCCTCTGTTTTTATGAACAAAGACTATCCTCCCTCATTCTAATGCCAACCGAACTACTTGCTCCCTTGAGCCTATTCGAACCAACCTCGCCTCATTCCTCACTCTGGCCCTCATATCTTCCTCTCAAAAGACACCTTCCCTTCACCATTTCAACACGCGATCATAAACACACTACTACCCTCATCTACTACCGTCCCATCTCACTTCTCCCCTTCTCACCTAAACTTCTCAAACAGCACATACACTCATTACACATTACTAGATCCCCTCCAATCTGCTGTTCTAATCACTCCACTAAAACTGCCCTCACTCAATTCACTAACAATCTACTTACTGCCAAGTCCAAGGGCCTTTACTCAATTCTCACTCTTCTTGACCTATCCTCGGCTTTTGAAACTGACGACCATTCACTTTTACTCCAAATACTTGCCTCCTTATGTATTTAGGACCTTGTCCTCTTATGGCTTCCCCCCCCACCTTACATATCGCACTTTAGGTGCATTGCACTCCAACACGCAGTATTCTCTTTATCTGTCGGGGTACCACAAGGATCTGTCCTAGGGCCCCGTCTCTTTTCAGTCTACGCCTACTGTCTTGAACAACTGAAACTCATATGGCCTTCAACCTCACTTCTATGCCTTACCTTCTATCTTGTATTTCGGTCTGTCTAACTGCTATTTCCTCATTCATGTCATCCTGCTCCCTCAAACTGAAAAATTTACAAAATGGAGCTGGTCATTTCCCACAAACAAACTCTGCTACTGTATCCAAAATAACAATAACTGCCACTGATCTCGCTGCAACTACCCAAGCACAATGTCTGAGTGTTATACAGTACTGGACTTCCCTCTTTCATTCACACTACACATCAGTCAGTAGCCACCTCCTGTATTTTCCAACTCAAAAACAGCCCCTGCCTACATTTCATCGCTATTCCATAACTACCAACCCAGATGCAGCCTATGCTCTGCTCACTACCTCCTCCTGTCCTCAGTCCTGATTACCCCCTCCCCCACGTTCTGTTCCACACCTCTGTATAGACGTCTCCATTCTACCTTTAAAGCTTTCAAAAAAGCAATTCTGTGAGTACTCACCTGCAGAATTGTTTTTGTTCTTGCATGGCACGGCCCGCTTCGGTATTCATAACTGAAGGGTTATTCCGCCACAAGGTGGCGTAGTAGCACTGCAGAAAGCTGTGGCAGCTCCCGGCTCCCTATAAAAACGGGATTAACCAACAAGTTCCCAGCATAGACGAGCAGTGAGACAAGAAGCCGGGAGCGAATAAAAGTAAGAATGTAAAAACAGTAAAAAAAAACAATTTAACTTGGAACAATCACCATAAAGAGGCAACCAAGAACAACTATAACAGGGTGGGGAGAAGCGGGCCGTGCCATGCAAGAACAAAAACAATTCTACAGGTGAGTACTCACAGAATTGCTTTTTTCTTTAATGCATGGCACGGCCCGCTTCGGAATTCATAACTGATGGGACATCCAAAAGCAGTGTCCAAAAGTAGGGTGGGATCCCAAATGAGTAAAAGCCAGTAGATCAAACCACTACCGCCTGAAGCACCTTGCGGCCAAAAGCAGCATCCGCTGAGGCCTTAACATCAACTTTGTAAAACTTGGAAAAAGTATGAACAGGAGACCAAGTAGCGGCCTTGCAAGTTTGTTCAACAGAAGCTTGGTGCTGAAAAGCCCAAGAGGCACCAATAGCACGAGTGCTATTACTTAGCAGAATAGGCTTGAACCACCGCCTGATGGATCCACTTGCTGATAGTGGATTTAGCCAGAGGCAAACCCTTCCTACGCCCAGAAGTGAGAACGAAAAGAGTATCAGACTTCCTGAAGGTCTCAGTAGCAACCAAATAGAATTTCAGAGCCCTGACCACGTCCAAAGAATGCAGATTCCGCTCCTTGGAATTAGCGGGATTAGGACACAAGGAAGGCAAGACAATGTCCAGATTAAGGTGAAATGCAGACACAACCTTGGGCAAGAAATCTGGCTTAAGCCGGAATACCACCTTATTTTGATGCCGCTCAAAATAAGGAGGCTTGATGGAAAGCGCCGCTAGGTCAGAAACTCGCCTTACAGAAGTGATAGCCACTAAAAAGGCTACCTGAAGAGTCAAAATGGGCAAGGCGGCCTCACGAATAGGTTCAAAGGGAGGCCCCTGCATAGCAGACAACACCAGATTCAGATCCCAGACTGGTAGCAAAGGCTTACGTGGCGGACACACATAAGAAACACCCTGGGGGGGCGTGGCTTGGCTATGGCTGGGTGATCACGCATAGTTGGAGCTCTGCACTTACCTACAGCTTGAAAGTGGTGATCCGCACCCCAGACCCCGGAATTTTTGGGATGTCAAAGCGGAGGAAGAACCGATCGGTGGCAGGGAACAGCCGCCCGGGCAAAATTGAGGCGTTCTTTGCCAGCACGCAGCAGACCGGCGCCAGGACAACAGGTCCCAAGATGGCGGATGGGACAGAAGCGGCGCGTGGACGGCAGGCGGGTGAAGATCGGGACCCCCTGTGCAGCCTGGAGGGGTCGGAGGCTGTGGGGCTTTCCCCTCAGGGCCAGCTGGAGGACGAGCAGCGTGGAGTGCGGAGGGAGCTGGCAGCGCGTCAGGAGGGCTCGGCCGCTTCCGCCGTCGGCGGGTCCCAGGTACCAGACGGAGTGAGGGGCGGGGAGCGGAGCAGCGGGGCATCGTCGTCCGGCCCTCGCACCCGCTCTACCTCGGGGCAGAGAAGAGAGGGGCCCAGCGAAGTGTTACTCAGCATGCGAGAGGAGAGAGGAGACAGACTGGGTGAAAGGAGGCCGGGGGAAGACCCGGTGGGGGATGGGAATTCGGTACCAGTCTGAGCCAGGCGGAGGGGGGGAACACAGAGATCAGGACCCTCCTGGGTGGTGGCTGGGCACAGAAATAGAAGAGCCCCACCAGAGATCGAAGGCCCGATGTTCTGGCGTGGAGGGTGCAAAACATGATCAAACTAGCGCCCAGGCCATAAATAGCGGGCAGAAGGTCCCCAGTTTTGAGGAGTAGGTGTGCCATCAAGGGGATGAAGCCAGTTGGATCCGGGGGGCCCCCAATAAAGGAAGCAGGATCCTGGTGACGGCGGAGCTACACCCACAGCCCCACAGTAGTGAGTTGAGCCTCTCAGATGGCGAGGAGGGGAGCCTGCAAGAACTGCCCTCTGTCGGCCCATAAGATGTCCGGGATCGCCTGGCTCCGACGGGCTCGACAATGGTGAGGCCCGGCCGGCCAGCGAGATGAGCCCAGCATTCTCCGACGAACTTGCCAACCGAGCATCTCTGTGGTCCCTCACCTTGTCTCAAGAAAAAATGGGTTCCCACAGGCTGCAGTTCTCAACTCAAAGAGCAATACAACTTAGACATACTGTTGAAGTTCTTGCCTTCACGAAGGGACTTTGAGAATTACATCAATCGAATGGAATCCCTTTTGAGAAGAGAGCTTGAAGAAGTCACAAAATCAGTCTCGGAAGTATCTAACAGAGTGGATTCCCTGGAACAACAGCAGGTTACCACTGATCAGCGCCTACATGCGATTGAAAGAGCACAGTTGGCAATGCAACATGCTCTATTGGACTCTAACCAACAAACGGTGAGAGCCTTGATGCATCTGGATGATCTAGAGAACCGGAGTCGAGTTCACTTCTATCGAGTTAAGGAAGAAATCATGAGAAGAGCCTGGGAAAAAGGGCCCACCCTCTACAAAGGTTCGCAAATAACCCTGCTGCCCGACCTGGCCAGACGCACCCCTTGCTGGAAGCCATTAAATCCAGTGGGGCAACATACAGGTGGGGGCATCCCTTCCATCTGGTGGTCACAAAGAGAGGCCGTCCATTTGTTTTAAGATCCCACGCGCAGCTTCCAGACCTTTTCAACTTCTTGGGAATCCCTGATATGCAGCTGGAAGATTGGTTGTCTCCTACACTGGGGGACTTTCGGGAGCCGAGCCCACAGCCTCGCCCTGGAGAGCCTCAGCCTCAAAGAATCAGGGCTAGGGGCGGCATCCAGTTTAATCTCGCCTGGAAACAGCTTGGATAACCGGCTTGTGGCTATTTTTTATAGGTGAAGCCCGTGGAGAATTGAGGAGCCTGCACGTCTGATGTTGGGTTTTGATTAACTCCCCTGCGACGCGAAGTGGATGTTCGGGACTTGAAGAGCTCGATCTCTCCCCTTTTTCTCTCACCTGCCACTTTTTCCCCTTGTTTATGTGCCTTTTCCCCATTGCGCCCCGGTGCTTGCCCGCTCTGCCCCTGTACCGAGAGGGCTGGACAACTCTCTGGTGCCTGCCCTGTTTTAAAAGCTCCTGCCGTTTGTGAGTAGAGGTTGCCTCTCCCGTGTTTTGTCCTGGACTTTGGGCAATGCAGTTATGTGGTGGCTCCCTCTGAAGGCTCTGGAGACTGGACGATCATCAGATGGTGATGTTTGTTCGGGTGGCCCAGGATGCTGCTGGGGCGGCGCCGGTGGGGTGGGCCGGCGTGGGATGTTGGTCGGCTTGCCTCGGCGGTGGTTGTCCCCGGCACTGGACCAGTTATTTCGGGGGCCCAGGAGCAGCCTGGGGTGTGGGGATCGGGTGGCGATGGGTTGTCGTGTGGAGGGGCGGTTGGGGGTTCGCCCGCCGCGCCACTGGGGGGGGGGGGGGCTCCGGGTACCGGGGGATTGTTAGTTTTGTTAGTTCAGTTGCATTTTAAAATTGAGGTTCTGACTATGTTTAATAATGGTTAGGGGTGGGAGGTGCGGTTGGCTGTTTACAATATATGTGCACGAGAGTGCATCTCCAGATCCTCAACCGTAGACTTCCACCTTCCCCCAGTAGGCCCAGTTTGCTTTCTCCCTTGCGGAGAAGTTTGCGAACATTAGCATTCGCTTTCCCTTCTTTCTTGTTTATCCTTCTTATATTTTCCTTTTCCCCGTTCCTTCATTTCTCCCCTCAAACGCTCTACCTCTTGACCCCTTAATTGTTCCCCTTTTATTCTATCCTCCTTCTTGCCTAATCTCCTCCCCTGTCCTCTACCCGTTTTCATCCTTCCTTCTTGGCGAAGGGGGCGGGGGTGTGCGGTCAATGGCGGAGCTAATATTGGGCTCCTTCAATGTTAAGGTGCTTAATACCCCAGAAAAACGATCGCAGGTACTGTATGATATGCATAAGCAGAGAGTGGCCATTCTGCTCCTTCAAGAAACGTATTTTAAAACCGGCCATATCCCTGTTATTAAAAATCGCTACTACCCCTCCTGGCATCACGCTCCTAACCCTACCACTAAGGCGACAGGAGTCTCGATCGCCATTCACAAATCCCTCCCCCATACAGTGCTAGATCTTAAAGTGGATCCGAATGGGCGGTTTGTATTTCTGAAAGTTGAATTGTTTACTAGAAAGTATGCGATAGCTAATATTTACGCCCCAAACACTGATCAAGTCAGCTTTTGTATGAAGACGCTTGGGGCGCTAGCGGATTTTTCTGAAGGTACGCTTTTGGTGGGAGGTGATTTCAACATCCCTATGCAGCCCGAGCTGGACACTTCCTCGGGCAGGTCTGCGGTGTCCCTCAGTAAAAGAAACCGGTTGAAGAAACTGCTTAGGAATTTGCAGTTGCTGGATCCTTGGTGGCTGTTACATGGGCGTGCCAAGGACTTCACGTTTTTCTCAGGCGCAAGGAATTCTTATAGTAGGATCGATTATTTTTTTCTTAATCATCATGCTATGGAGTGGGCTCCACGTGCGTGGATTGGCCAGATATTGTGGTCAGACCACGCTCCAATCTTTATGTCGGTAACATTGCCTGGCCTTTACTCCAAAAGTTGGAGCTGGCGGCTTAATAATAACTTGCTGGGGGACGCTGCATGCCTGTCAGGGGTAAGGGAGGTCTTGACAGAGTTTCTAAAGATTCACGAGCATGATACTACACCTCTCCCGTACCAGTGGGAAGAGTTGAAATGTGTGATTAGGGGTGAACTTATTAAACATGAAACCAGATAAAAAAGAGCGCGAGCCTCCTTGATAACTCAGACAGTACAGAGGATCCAGATTTTGGAGCGTGACCATAAAAAGAACCCATCTAGCTCCATATTTGTGGATCTGATGAAGGCCAGGGATAAACTACAGGGTTTATACAATCAGGCGTACTCGAGGTTCAGGGAAAGGCAGAGGGTGCTTTATTACAAATCTGCGGATAAGTGTGGGAGACTACTCGCCAGGGCGTTGCACCCTAGGCTGGCGGCCACATATATTCCCCAAATCAGAGGGCCCCAGGGTGAGACAGCTGTAATTCCCTCTCAAATCGCAGATAGCTTTAGGGACTATTACCAATCCTTATATAACCTGCGACAAGACAGCGGCGCCTTGATGGAGGCGGAGCCACCAGAGTCGATTGTAGCCTATGTACACAGCATGCCACTCCCTGTGATACCTGAGGAGGAGGCAGAGGCTCTGGAGGATCCTTTTTCCACACAGGAGGTTGCTGGGGCAATCAGGGAAACGCCACAGGGTAAGAGCCCGGGGGCTGATGGCTTCACCCCTAAATTTTATAAGCAATTCGGAACGCAGTTGGTACCTTTTCTGACCAAGGTCTTCGATTCTATCGGCCCGCACTGTGGGTTCCCTAGACAGTCCCTAGAAGCGATAATCTCAGTACTCCCGAAACCGAGGAAGGACCCCTCATTATGTAGCAGCTACAGGCTGATCTCCCTCATAAACATGGACATCAAGCTATATGCTAAGATCTTGTCCTCTAGGCTTAAATCAATTCTTCCGGGCCTGATAGATCAGGACCAGGCTGGTTTTGTGCCGGAGCGGGAGGCGCGGGACAACAACAACAAGCTCTTTGACTAAATAGCTCACGCTAAGAACGAGAGAATCCGGATGTGCCTTCTCTCCTGTGATGCAGAGAAGGCATTTGATAGAGTCGACTGGACGTTTCTTAAGGTGTCCTTGCAGCAGCTTGGTGTTGGCCCACTACTCTTGTCCAGGATCTTGGCGCTGTATTCTGGCCCTACGGCAAGAGTGAGGGTTAATGGCCTTCTCTCCTCTTCCTTTGGGATTAGCAACGGCACGAGACAGGGGTGCCCATTGTCTCCGCTTCTTTATGTTATTACCATGGAACATCTTGCTGTGGACATAAGACAGAACCCAGACATAAGGGGTATAGTGGCAGAGGGACAGAAATATAAGGCCTCTTTATATGCAGATGATCTGCTCCTACACCTGACCGCCCCGTTGATCTCCTTCCCAGCGGCCCTCAAGGAGTTTGAGAGATTCGGCCGTGTGAGCAATTTTAAGATCTATAATATAAGTCAGAAGCCCTTAATATTTCTCTTACTAACCAGACGGTGGAACAACTTAAAGCGAATTTCGCATTTGCATGGCAACCCCACTTGATTAAATACCTAGGGGTGCAGATTCCCTCTGATGTTTCGCGTCTATATGAGCTAAATTATTCCCCCTTGCTTCTAAGGACTGTGAATGAGCTGAATGCCTACGATAAACGTCATTTTACCTGGTTTGGAAGGATTGACGTGATAAAAATGGATATCCTTCCTAAATTCCTATATATATTCCAAACGGTACCTATCCACTTGCCTAACAGCTTTTTCAGGAAGATAAAAACAGCCTTTTTAAAGGTTTGTGTGGGGTATAGGGAAACCCCGGATAAGATTCAGCACTCTAACTAGGCTCAAGACGGACGGGGGGGGGGCGGCCTTCCTGATGTAAAAACCTACTACAATACGGTTATTACGCTTCACATCTTAGACTGGACTCAATGGGAGGAGGGGAAGCAATGGGGTAGATTGGAAAAGGCAATTACTCCAGTTAATTTGGTGTCTCTACCATGGGGGGGGGGGGGGCCCTCCCCAAACTGGTGAGGACAGCGCTCCCATATCTAGAAGGGCAGTTTATGATGGCTTGGGGCACACTAACCAAGAAGAAGGTCATGGTCAACAGACCAGGACCCTTAACACCTATCTTTGACAACTACTCCTTTGAGCCAGGGGTGCGGGTCAAAAAAATTCTGGTATGGAAGGCCTTGGCTAACACAATAGGTAGTATTTTGAGGGCAGGTGAACTTCCCACGTTGGACGAAATATGGGAAAGGGCTCCGGGACAGCATATCTCTTGGTTCCTTTACAGGCAATTGAGGGCGTTCGTAAAAAATGAGGACTTGGTGGAACGGGGAAGGTTACCCTTGATGCAACTGGAACACATCCTTACTCAGGCTCCCCCTAGCGCGCACGCAGTCACTGTCCTATACAGAACTTTGCTGGGATTCATAAGGAAACGGGAGGAGGAGTTGGGGATAAGTTTTTCTGGGGAGGACCTTACAAAGATCTATCTGTACACCCACAAATTAGCAGTTCCGTGTGTAGCCCAGGAGAGGAATTTTAAGGTCCTAACACGATGGTACAGATGTCCAGCGGAACTAAGTAAGTTTGACGACTCCCGCTCGGATAGATGCTGGAGATGCCTAGAGGGGACTGGGAATATGGTTCAAATTTGGTGGGGCTGTCCGCCAATTAAGGCATTGTGGGGGAAAGTCCTATCAATTTACAACTACATCACAGGAGAGGCATTACAGAACTCCCCACAATTGGCCCTGTTGTCATTTCTTCCGGGCTCTCTTTCCCAAGGCAAGAAAGGAGTCCTGAGACACTTCCTGACGGCATTGAGAGCTGTCATCCCTAGGTGATGGAACGTACAGAAACGTACTAGCTGGCAGAACGTACAGATCTACTGTCCTCAGTACCACGTCTGCGAACCACACTCCACTAGGCCACCAGAATCACTGGTCCCCCCAGCCAGAGCAATTTTGTGCAGAACCCTGCCTAGCAGGGGGAATGGAGAAAAGACATACAGAACAGAATGTCCTGCCATAACATTACTAAATCATCATGACCACGGCCAGAGAATCCTGGGACAGGGAAACAAGGGCCGAGAGCTTGTGATAGTGACGGGGCACACACAGATCCACACTGGATTGGACCTCAAAGTGACACAAGGATTAGCACATCCTGTCGCAGAGGGACCTCAACCGGAGCGAATACCACTGATATGCAGGGAACATTGTCCACCACCCAGATCAGGATCGGAGACACTTCCCGGAGGACCCTCCTGCTCCGGGTCCCTCCCTGAATATGTAATGTAGGCCAAGGCCGTCAGATAGGCCTAGCTCCCCCGAACAGGCAGGCCCTGAAGAGGAGTAGGCAAACGAGTTAGAACTTACTTGAACGCTCATAGATTCAAACATTGATAGGTGTATAGGCCTCCTAAGGGCCCCACCTCCCCTGGAACCGTAGGGACTTCCAGAAGAAGACCCCCCTTAACCTGATAGATTGGCATCCATGGTGACAGTCTCCCAGGAAAGGGCAAGAAGGGACTGCCCCCAGACAGGTTCCTTGAGTTCATCCACTACAAGAGGGACCTCCTCACCAGGGAGGAAGGCACACATACCCTGCTCCAGGGACGCTGGGTCCTTGTCCCGTAGGACAAATAGGAGTTGCAGAAGGCCCCAGGGGGGACTGAACATAAGGGGACTCTTCGGAGTATGTCACCAACGGGCCCACCAGCTGCATCCTCTGCCTGGTGGAGGGACGGGGACAGCTATGAGGGACTGAGCCCATACAACCAGATTGTCCACTTTATTGCTGAGGAAGGAAGATCCTTGCTTGAACTGTATAAAATTCATTCATAGGAATGGAGTTACCAATGAAGGGGACAATAAGGACTTGGGGTGTTTGATCACCCCTCCAAACGCCTCCCAAATGGACACCCTCCAGCCGAGTATCCAATGTAGCCAGACGTAGAGACTGGGAAGTGATGAGGACGTCCAGGTAGGTCATCCATCGGAACGCCCCTTGGTCTCATTGGAGACCACACCCCCGTCAGCACCTTGGTGAGCACTCTGGGAGCTGAAGAGAGGCCAGATGACAAGGCCATAATTATCAGTGTTGGTCAACCAACGCGAATCTGAAGAACCTCGGTATCCAGAGGACACAGGGAAGTAAAAATAAGCAGCATTGAGCTCCACAGACGGCAAGAAGCCCCCGACGCGCAAGGAGCTGATGGCCGAGCGCAGTGTTTCCATTGCAGAAACCGCCTGTAATTGACGAATTGGTCCAGATTGGGCCAGACTGACCCATGCTTATTTGGGAAACTGTGGAATGGTTGGTGTAGCGGCCCCTGCCTCTGCCTATTAAGGGCAATCTGCAAGAGACCCCCTGACCCCGCAGGCCTTGCATGGCCTGCACCAGCACCTGAACAGAGGCAGGGACCAGGAGCACCCGGGACCCGATAATCTTGGGGGAGGCCGCACAGCAAACTCTATCTAGTTGCCGGGGGGCACTACCTCCTGAATCCACCAGTCTGAGGCGTGATACCTCCTGGCATGAGCAAGGTGCCGCAGCCGTCCCCTCGCCCAACCGGGCGAGGGCGCCACATCATGCTTTAGGCTTAGCCCCGCCAGAGGGGCCAGGGCGTTGTCTGCCGCTCCTGGGGCAGGAGTCTGCACGAGCCCCCAGGAAGGACACCCCTGGTTCTTGTTTTACACTATGGTAGGGGGGGGAGGGGTTACCCTGCCCCGAGGGGCCACGACGGCCGCCTACGTTGGGGTGATTTGCCCTTATTTACCAAACAGGTCCAGACGGGCCCCAAACAGGCGTTGCCCTCTAAAGGGAAGCCCAGTAAGAGTCTTCTTAGCAGCATCGTCAGCACCCCACTGTCGCAGCCAAACCAAGCGACGTATAGCCACCACAAGGGCAGAAGTCCTTGCAAACATTCTAATGGTGTCATCCAGTGCTAATAGGATAAATTTTACAAATACATCACAACTGGAGAGCGCATTAAACACATCCCAGGGGAGATCCTCAGGGTGATGATCAAGCATCTTTCTGATGAGGGTTCTAGCGGCCACTGCAGTAATGACCGCGGCACAGACCGGGCGCAGTGCCGTCCCTGCACAAGAAAAGGCGTGGGAGGCCACAGATCAATGCCGGTCCTCAGCATCCCGAAGGGTACTATAAGCAGGGGCTGTAACAAAGGGGGGGTTAGGAACCCCTACGATCGGCGCATCCACCACAGGGGGTGATGACTAACAATTGACCACCTCAGGGGGAAAAGGGTATATCCTATCCCAGTCCCCTGGAATTTACTGGGGAAATCCCATTCCTTGAGTACAAGAGCATGGAAACGAGCCTGCTCTAGAAATTCCAAGCGCGCTGTCGCTGTATGGAAACGCTCCCCTCTCGGCTTGGAGGCCTCACCAGGGAGAGAGATAGACAGGACCTTAAAGACCTTAATCAACAAATCTCACACTGGCCCCAGTATTCAGGGCCAGAATCGTCATGACTCCTCGGCCTCTCATCAGATGAGCCTGAGTCAGAGACCAGCTCTCCTTCATCAGAAGGGGTATAGGCACGCGGAGTAGTGAACTCCTCAGTTCCCATAGGACAAACAGAAAACAGGAGGCATCAAGGGCCACTTCTTACCAGGGCCCCTGCGCCCTGACAACCTCGCAGTAATCTGATCAGCCATAGGTAGTCTGGAAGACACAGCAGGCTGCAAATCCCCACTTGTATGCAACTCAGCAGGAGTGAGATTTAAGCATGGGGAGATAGGTGTATTGAAACGAGGTGCAGCCACTGGCATGCCTGATTGCAGGGCCAGTGCTTGCTCGGCACATGGTGCGCAGACCCGTGCCCTGTCAGCATCAGCATGGGGTTGACCACACGCTATACACAGCCGGTCTTGTCCCAGAGGGACCCCGGTCATATAATTCTGAAATGCCTCCATATGGTGATTATCTAGGCACAATATGCCAGCAGGGATTTACGCAATAGGCAACCCTGGATGCCCCAAAGACCCGCTAGGATGGTGGGAGAATTTTACACGGCCCGCTATAATTTAACCTGGGCCGGGGAAGCCACTAGATTCAGCCGTCTGAAAGACATAATGGGAATAAAGGGTGTCAGAACCATGCGCAGTAATAAAGAATCATGAAAATCGCCCGCTAGGGCACCTTTTAGACCAAGGGAGGAGGAGGGCCGTTACCACGTGCGCGCGCGACTAGCATCAAAATGGCGCCAAGTGAACCTCGAAGGGCGGGCCAGAGCGGGCCGTGACGCGGAGCACGCCAAACCAGGTCCCCGCCCCCCACCCCAAAGAGCGCAAAGCTCTAAGACAGTAGTCAATATTGTCAAGAGAAGCAAAGTGTATGACACGCATAGAATAGATGATTTTGCCAATGGAGACGCCGCAGCGTCTGGGGGGGTGCCGCCCGGCGCAGCACATCCAATAAAGGAAAGAGACGAGCGCGGCGGTGGCAGATACACAATGAAAAGGCAAACAGCGCGGCTCTGACACCAAGTTACAAGTCAAGGACAATACTAAGGCCATAATCGTGTAATCACAGTACACTTGAGACCGCCACACACACACACACACACACACACACACACACACACACACACACCCCTTTCTTTCTCCCCGAGCTACGGGGAGGAATGAGGGAGGATGGCGACCCTTTGGATAGGGCCCACCGCTACACGGGGCAATAATGCGGGAGGGGCATCCACTAGAGGCTCACCATCAGCCTAAACCGCCTACCCTTTGGTGGGGGACTGCGGTTGAGCATTGCTCCGTTAAGCACACATGGTGCTGCCTACCTTCACCCGACCAGCGCAGCCCAGGCTGGGAGGCACATCACATCAAGGACGGGTGGGAATAGTCCAACAGGGCCGCAGGCTGTAATAGCCCCGCTCACCTGCGAGAGAGTGATACTTCATGTCTTCGCAGTCAGCACTGCAGAGAAATCTGGGGATTTGTGGGAGGTCCCCGGGTATATGAAGGGCCGGGAGGAGCCTGTTTTTGCATGTCTGCAGTGCACAGCGCCATCTGGCGTAGGATAACCCAAGTGTAAGTATTATTTCTGGAGCAGGACGTACTGTATACTTAGAATATTGCCAGAGCTGAAACATGGCCCTTGAGAGTATTAAGCTGAAGGCCCAAGTCCAAGACATGTTGCAAGAATTCCAGAATCCTGGGAATAGAAAACACCCGACAGGGAAGAGATTTGGACTCGCACCAGGCAATGTAAGCATGCCAGACCCTGTAATAAATGAAAGACGAGGACTTCTTTCTAGCCCTAATCATGGTATCGACCACAGAAGCCGGTAATCCTTTTTCCCTCAAGATGTAGGTTTCAGCAGCCAAGCCGTTAAAGCCAGCGTTTGTAAATTGGGGTGGCGTAGCCGCCCCTGAGTGAGATCTGGATCCTTGGGTAAGACGTACCTGTCTACTGCCAACTGCACGACGTCTGCGAACCAAACCCATCTTGGCCAACAAGGGACCACCAGGATGGCTGGTACTCGTTCCTGGACTATCAGGATGTTGTCCAGGTAAGGAATGATGTGGATGCCCTTGTTTCTGAGCAGAGCCATCACTCCCGCCAGTACCTTGGTGAACACCCGAGGTGCCGAGGTGATCCCGAAGGGTAGAGCCACAAATTGGTATTGCTGATCCTCCAGCGCGAACCTTGGAAATCTCTGATGACCTAGAAAGATAGGCACATAAAGATAAGCATCTTTGATGTCCACAGTGGTCATGAAGTCGCCCTGGCGAAGGGTGCTGACAGCAGAGCGTAGCGTCTCCATGCGAAAATGCTTGAATTTTACAAATTTGTTGAGACTCTTTAGATCCAGAATGGGCCTTAGAGAGCCGTCCTTTTTGGGAACTGTAAAAGGTTGGAATAGTACCCCTGACTCTGTTCTTGAGGGGGCACTGGACAAATGACTCCTGACTCTAACAGGCATTGAACCGCCAGACGCAATCCTTGAGCCTACAGGGGGTTTAAAGACATCCTGGATCTGACGAATCTTGGGGGGGGGGGGGAGCAGGCTGTAAACTCTATCTTGTAGCCGGAGGACACTATCTCCTGTATCCACCGGTCTGAAAGGTGAAGCCTCCAGACGTGAGCAAAAAACCAAAGCCGCCCCCCCATACCGATGGGTGAGGGCACCCCTTCATGCCTGAGGGGGCTTAGGTGAGGGATTTAGTTTGGAGTTCCAGGAGAGACCGGGACGACCACGGGGTCTACCACGGCCCCAAGCATTTCTATGGCCACTGGGGAGGAGAGAGCCCCGGCCTCCTCTAGAAACATGAAAGGAAGGGAGGGGGGTAGAGGACCCACGAAGTGGCCGAGACTACCTCCTATGTTAAGGCAGTTTGCCATCCTTAGCAAGAACATCAAGACGCTCCCCAAAAAGCCGCAACCCCGTGAAGGGGAGACCAGTGAGAGCTTTCTTAGCAGCAGCATCAGCCGCCCATTGGCGCAACCAGACAGATCGTCGCATAGCCACCAAGAGCGCGGAGGCCCTGGCACTTAGCCGCACAGCATCATTCATAGCGGCAAGAATAAAGGCCACAAAATCAGAGCAAACCAAGAGAGACCTAAACTCCTCCCCCTCTCCACGAGCTGAAGTGCCATCCATGAGGCGCTTGAGCAGAGACTTAAGAGCAATAGCCGTAATAGGCACAGGTCGGGCGCAATCCAGCCCCCACACAGGTAAAAGCATGACAGGCCAACTGGTCCATGCGCCTGTCCTCACCGTCCCTCAGAGTGGTAGTGTCCCAGGAAGGCATGACCGAAGTATTGGACAAGCCCAGCACGGCAGCATCCACTTCAGGGGGAACTGACCACCTCCTAACAAGATCAGCAGAAAAGGGATACCTCTTATCCAAACTTTTGGACACAGCAGGTAGCTTGTTAGGACGTTCCCATGCTTTAAGTACCATAGAGTTGAAATTACCTTGCTCAGGAAACTCCAGACGCTGTTTAACAGGACGAAACAGCTCACCCGGTTTCCTTTTAGCCTCCACAGGAGAGGCAATGTGTAGGATTTCAAAAATATGAGACAGTAAATTAGCAGTGTCCACAGGATACCATGAATCCCCAGACTCGGCGTCACTGTCACAACCCTCCTGCTGGTCTCCCGAGGAGTCAGAATCCGGAGGCAATTCTCCTTCCTCCAGGGAATAACGTCCAGCAGTGACATCCAATTCCCCATACTCCTCAGTAGAGCGTGAGGGAGTGGAAGCCAGGTGCCGCTTCTTGCCAGAGGCCTTCCTGGGAACAGACTTGGCAAGCTGTCTCTCAAATACTGGCCACCCGCAGAGCTAAATCAGAGAAATCAGAGTGTGACTCCCTGCTGACGTCCCTCTCACTGGGGCCCAGTCGCAGGAGCAGGGGGGTAGGTGAAGCAGAGGGATGTGCTGAGCTGGGAAGCGAAGCAGGCAAACCAGCTTGTAGCGCAATGACCCTCTCAGCGCACGGAACGTACACTGTGACACAGTTACTCACAGGGGACACCCCACACATTGAAAACAGCCTGGATTGCCCCGAAGGGCCCCCAAGCATGCTATCCCCAGCAGCCTCCATATGGTGATTAACACAGGTGCAATAGGCCAGCGGTGGGCAAAGGCTATACAAAGGCCACACGGGATGCCCTCCCCCAGGATGCCCCCAGAAATTAGTGAAGGGGGAATGAAGGGAGGGAAGGAATGAAGCTGGGATATGCCACAATCCAATGGTTTCCCGCCTGAAAGACATAAGAAAAAAGAGCATCCCCCAGCACATACACCCTGCAATAAAAAAAAACCCCAAGGGGGACTCACGGACCAAAGACACCACAGCGTCACTCAGGCACAGCCACAGGAGAAGCGACACACCGGAGGAGCAGCCAGAAGCAGCCAGGAAGGGAGAAATCCAGATGCGCCGCTCACTCAAAATGGCGCCAGCAGAGGTACCTCGAGGGGCGGGCCGGGGGAAACGACGCGATACGCATCACCAAGTGGCCCCGCCCCCCCCGAAGAGCGCGAAAACGGCGCTCACGTGACCCGGGCCGGCGCCATGACAAAGCAAAATCACCTCAGGTTATAGCGCCCACAGCCGCGGAGCGTAGTACAAAGCGGTGCAGCAGCTAAAAACACACAAAAAACGTAAAAAAAAACACAGATATCACTCCTCAACGCTACCACGATCCCCCCCCCCCTCCCCGAACAAGTCAGAGAGGGGTGGGAAGGAAAGTGACAAGGAGGCAGCGGCGAGCAGCCATGGCCAGGGAAGGGGGGGGGAGGGACCCCAAAGGGGGCACAGTCCCCCAACAACTCACCCCCTCAGAAGTTAGGGCAGGAACGCATTCCAAGGAGGCTCACCATAAAGCTTATGGCCGGCTACCCTTTGTGGCACAGGGTCTGCGGCTTGGAGCTGCGCTCCAGGAGCACTTGACCCTAGTGCTCTTCTACCTTCACCCGATCTGTCAACCAAGGCTGGGAGGCAGTTAGGGTCCAGAAACGGATGGAAATAGACTTGCAGGGCCGCAGGCATGGTTGCCCCGCTCACCTGCGCAAGAGAGATATCCATCTTCTAACTTTGCAGTGTCACTGCAGAGACAACACTGGGAACTTGTTGGTTAATCCCGTTTTTTTAGGGAGCCGGGAGCTGCCACAGCTTTCTGCAGTGCTACTGCGCCACCTTGTGGCAGAATAACCCATCAGTTATGAATACCGAAGCGGGCCGTGCCATGCATTAAAGAAAAAGAACCCTTAAAACTCACCTATTTAGAAAATCCTGGCTTTACCAACCCACCCTTTGAAGCACCTACCTCTTGGTACATACAGTTTGTGACCCAATCTCTTGCCCCCCCCCCCTTTAGATTATAAGCTTGCAAGGACCCTCTTCCATAGTGTACTCCTTTTTGTTTTTGCTGCATTTCTGTCACTTTGGACCCATAATACTGTCTAATAGTACAATACTTGTCTTGCCCATCTGTAATTTTCAACTTTGTACCAGCGCCACAGAATATAATGTGTGGACAGACATTTTTCAACATCAGGTACAAATTATCTTAATTCTCCAAATTGAGTTTTGGTCCACATGGCATTGTCCATAGAGGAGCAGTGCTGTACAACAAATCTGGCGTGCTGGCGGGGCACAAAGAGTGGAGGGAGCAGGGCTGCTTATGGCAATGCAGAGGTCAGCATTGCAGGATCGCAGAACAAGATCAGCATAACTCACAGGCCGCTGGGTTTTACAATGCAGAGTTTCCCAAATACTAGTAGGACTACTAATAGGAGCACTATCACAAAATTGTGTAAAATTAAAAATCCATATAAACACCTTGGCTAATGAAAGAGGGGTCACCCTCCAAGCTTGTGGTTTTCTTCTCCTGGTAGGATCCAGAGGTAATCCAGAGGTTACAGGTTTAGTCAATGAGGGGTGAGTCCATCACCCATGATTTCCTCTTTCTACCATTAAAATAAAAAAAAATGTAAAAAAAAACAAACCTGGCTGGATATTTCCAGATGCTGGATGTATAAGTCACCCCTTCACTCGCCATCCAGCATATTTAGATGGATTGTTATTATAGGGCCATTTTTTGCTCCTTTAAGGTCCAGGTGCAGGTTTGTGACTGCCTTTAAAGATGAATTTAGCTGCATCAGGACCATCAATGAGCACCTTTGGCTCTGGGTTACTGTTTTGCAAGAAGCCAAATCTTCTACCAAGACCAGGGCCGTATTTAGGATTTGTGCTGCCCTAGGGAGCCAAGTGAAAGTGAGCGCGCTGACTGGTTGAGCAGGCCGCTCAGCCTATCAGTCAGTGCGCTCGTTCTGACCCCACAGGAAGAAGGAAGGTGGGTAAATAGGGCAACCCTGGGGGGGGGGGGGGGTACATACAGTGGGGCATCCCAATTTGGGATGCCCTCACTGAGAGGAACAACCCCCCCGAAAAGTGAAAATCGAGTGTGTTGTTTCTCTTTAAAGTGGGCCAAAACCCAGGATTTTGACTATGTGGTCCTTTCCCCCGGTCACCCTGATAGGGGGTGGCCCGCTGTGTGAAACCCCCCAGGTCGCCGAAACAAGCTCACCTCTTCCCGATCCCACAGCGCATCTAAGAGCAGCGGCTCCGAGTGTGCTGACGGCCGGATCCTCCACTTCCCTATAAAAGGGAGCATGCCAGCGCCAGCCTTTCACAAATGCCTGGATCGGGCACACGCCCTTCTAGAGGGATAGCGGGGATGTGGCCGCGGCTCACACATGCGACATTGGACTGGGAAACAAGGTAAGAGAATGGGGCGACCTGGTCAATCGATTCCCGGCCCATTCGGCTTGGCTTTGGTCCACTTTAATGAGTTTGTGCAGGCCGGGGGGTGGCAGCTGACAGATGAGTGTGTGTTGTCCCATACATACCCGGCATAAGGAAATAGGAGGGACCGCATCCCCAGTCTCCCTGTCTCCCTGGATTCTGAATGGCTGGGATGCGGCCACGACCAGCTGGACCACATGAAACGTAGGTGATTGCGGGGCCTACCGGGGGGGGGGGGGGGGCACATAGTGAGGCATCCTGATTCAGCCCGGGGGGGGGCACATGACCAAAAAGTGCCTAGGGCAGCACAAATCCTAAATACGGCCCTGCCCAAGAGTCTTTAAGACTGGCCAATTCCCTGCCCAAATCTGGAAACCCCTATTCACCAGTATCTTACCTTTTCAGTGACCCTATGGTGTATGATCAGGTATTGTTCCCTGGGTCCCTTGAACTGCTGTGTGCCCCAGCACCAGCCATATTTGAAGACTTTCAAGAAGCTGCCTTAGCCACTAATTAATATGCATGGCTAAAAAGCTGATTAGAGGAGAGCCCCTGCATGTGCTGTGGGATAGCCACAGAGCACGACTTAACTAGGAGCCCATGAACTGGATCATCTGGCCATGGACGTAGGTTTAGTTCTTTTAAGCTCTTAATATGCCTTTAACTACAAATCCTAAAGGTGCCTTGCATAGATAACTGAAAATGGAAAGATGTGCACTGCAGCTGGGCCTCTGTTAATGACCTTCTTGCAGGTTAACCTTAATCATCATAAAGTAATAATATAGCACCAACATATTTTCCAATGTGCTTACATGTACAGAACCATTTAGATCAACTCATATGCTCTAAATCCCCTTACACAATAATATCACAAACACAGCACACACTCACAAGAAACATTTAAGCATAAAATATAGGGGAAAGCAGCTTACAAACTTAAAGCGGTCCTTCACTCTGAATAAGAGTTTATCTTATATGTTTCCCACACCCTGTACATACAGATTGCTCACATTAAAAATAATCCTACCTGCATCTACTGCATGTTATGAGCCTTTAAACATCCAAGATGGCGGCTCATAGAACATCAGGCAGCCTGCAAACAGGAAGTGCCTTCTGACTGTGCTGCTCTGCATTCTGGGATTGCTGACCTTTTCCTGACCCCAGCTCTGCTCTGTCTGAGCAAAGCACAGCTATAACCCGCCTCCCTGTACTTTATCCCGCTCTCCTCTCCTCAGTAAGTGTGATGCTTCTGAGTCAAGATGGCGACGGCCGTATCCTAAAGTCCTGAACAGAGTTGCAGCCCAGTGGGCGAAAGAATAATAAGTAATCGACTAAAAACTTAAATATATTAACTTTAGATACTGGGGAATCATTTTTTAAGGGTTTGGGCTTTTCAATAAATCATGGTGATGGTCCGGTTTAAATGACCAGTCCAACCCAGAATGGTCGTTTTTTAAATCCCCCTGCCACCTTCCCCTAGAGCTGAAGCAAGGTGGGGGGTAACATAAATAAACACTTACCTGCCCCGGCCATCCTGGGCTGGACTGGCCCTTTAATGGAAGACTTTGGCAAGGATAATAACATCTAATGACATAAACCTAAAAAAGAAATGCCCTAGCTACGAATTCACTATTAGTTAGAATTAAAGATATTCAAGCCGGCTGTCTGTATATGTGTCCGTGCGCCTAGCCAATATGCTATCCTGTCTGTTTTGCCATCCGTATTTTACTACAGCAGAGAGATAGCTATATCGAATGCTGATCACATCCAGGGAATGCAGAAGTCTGAACTTCAGAGGAGATGGTGCCGGAAAAAAATACGGAAGTATGATGGAAGAATTGGTGCCACTCATATTACTACTTTGCTTTACATACATTGATTTGGATGACAAGTGCTGCCATCCCTGAATTCCCCTGTACTGAGCTGGGACAGAAGAAGGGGGGCAGGGGATGACCCATGTTGCATGGACTTGATGTGACTTCCTTCAGGTAATCAATGTACGGTACTGTAACGCAGTTGTATGTGCCCAAGAGATCATGCAGAATTATTGCATAGATTGTGTGTACCGCAGGCCCACTACCGCGCACCCAAGCTGGCCATTCAGAAATGCCTGAATGTGTGGGTAACGCATATTAGATAGAGATATAGCAAGCATGCACTGTGGGATCACCAGTTATGGGAGTTTTACAAAGCAGAGCATCCCAAGTTGGAATCCAGGGAGGCTGCTTTTCTTTAACAGCCATATTTTATTATGAGTGTACAGCACAGAATGTAAAATGATTTGCCAGCTGACAACTGTAAAGTCTAATAGTCGTTGCTGCCCTTTACCTTACAATCATATTAGGCAACGTTAGATTGTAAATCTATCCATTCTTGAGAAACCAGAGTGGTTCAAAGCACTAGATGCTGGGGAAGCTGCTGTGGGGTACAGAAGTTGAGTATATGTTTTTTCAGACTGGAGTAACATCCTGTGTAAATAGAGTATAAACCCAGCAGCAACACAGCTATGTAGAGTGTCCAGTCTCCAAAAGACTACAGTAGCCTCTAGTACATACTCAAAGATAAAAAAGAAATGGTGTCCCCAGACGTACATTTGGAAACAAGGTGTACTGGCCTTTGCTATGACTAACTACATTAGGTGTGGCTTAAAATTGCAAAATGAATAAAATAAGGCATCAGTGAAACAGATCGCTATATCACATCCTTTTTCTTAATGCGAAATGATTCCTCAAAGGGAATGGTTTCTTCCATGGAAGAAGACAGAGATGCTTATTACTTTCAGTGAGAGTAAAATAAGGTGACACCACCCAGCCTCCTCATTATTACATGGCACACCAGATTTGGAGCTGTGAAAGTCATAAAAGTTACAAAGCAACAGCAGCACACTTGGTGCTAAGCAACTGCAAGTCCCAGGTAACCCACTGTAAATTTACTGGGTGACCTTACTTACCTAAGAGCAGAAGAAATAAATACACGGAAAAGGGCTCCCAGAAGACAAATCTGCTAAACGTTCTACATACAGCGCAGTCAATAAATTACAGGAAGAATAATGGAAAAGCCGAGGGTAAAAACTAAACATAGTTTACAATGAACTAAGAGAGACTAATTTCTCTAAACTTCGAACATGGGGATATTTTGAGTTTGCAAATATCATTTGGCTAAACTGAATGAGTTATAATGTATTTACCTTGCAGAATGTAACGCTGTTGCTATAGTCAAGGTGTATGCTGTGTTGCCTCAGTGTGGTGCGTTTAAAGAAGCATTTATGGAATTTTACAGTATGAAATTGCCCATCTGCACGAGTAGGAAATATTTCACTTAAGCAGCTACTATGCTGATGCACATAACCCTTCGCATGACCTTGGGTCTGCAGATGAGAATGGATTATGTCTGACCGCCCATGACTATGGTGTTCTGTACACCTGCTGCAATGGCGATTCCAAATAGTGCAGAACCTACTGTACAGTACATGGTTTAAGAAAACAAAGCATTGTATATTTATGCCCCATATGCATGATATACTTATATATACGGTGCAAGCCTCCATTCATTTGTTTTTTACTCAGTTTTAGGCAATACGTTTGTTATTAACTATGGATCTTTCAGATTGTTTGGATTATTTACTGAACTGTGAAGAGCATATCCATGTCACCATGCAGACTTTGAAGAGCTTGAGGAACATCTGAACATACAAGCAAGTTAAAAAAAACTTAAGTATTGAAAAAAATAATTATAAGAAGATAAAAAAATTTTCAGGTGGAGTACTTTTGAAGTTGAAAAAGACTCCATGGATAAATGTTTCTTCAGTTACTGGCCCTTCATGGGGCAGCTGGAAAAGCACACCAAAGGGACCTAGACCACTATGGCCGCTATGGGAAGCTGGGTGGGTCCTGCTAGCCATGTGCTCCAATCCAGTACTCCAGGCCAGGAGTGTTATAAAGAGGCTGATGAGCTTCAGAGGGATGCTGATGACCGGGCTGAGGAGAACTTTCAGCCAGGCACCCGTGTGAGCAGACGGTGCATACGGCCCGCAAGAGGCCTAGTACGCAACTATGTGAGATCAGGGCTGAGGTGCCCAAGAGATCCTTTGTATGAACTGTGAGTAGGCCTGTGTGGCCATATGAAAATGGGACTCTGTGAAAACAGTCTGTTGTAAGAACCTGATTCCCATCTGTATGCTGAAGAAAGCATTTCTAAAGGTGGACTTTGGCTGAAAAATAAACCATTTGAGTTATTTACCACTGCTGTGGGACTAGTTTCAGCTAGGGGTCAGAAGGAATGTTGGCACTTCATAAGAGGATTCCTGCATTTCAAAAAGCTAACTAACGTTTTACATTTTAAGGCTACATTTATTGTAGTGTCTTATAGGCACCAAGTTACATAACTAAGAAGGTGGGGACCTAGTGCTCCCTACACAAATAGAAAAAGCAGCACTGTCTGGGACATTCCACATAATAAGAGATTTTAATTATCCTGAAATAGACTCACTAAAGATACAATTCTGTGATTACTCACTTGGTATTATACGTAAACAGCACGTCCTGTTCCAGAAGATATTCCTTACTCTTGGGTTATACATCCAGTAGATGGCGCTGGACTGCAGAGACAGAAAAGTGGCTCCTCCCGGCTCCATATATACCAGGGACCTCCTACAAAATCCCCAGTATTGAAAAGCAGTTAAATGAGACCGGGAGAACTAAAACCAATATATAAAAATTTGAACATAAGAACAATCAGTATAAAGAGGTAACTAAAAATAATGATAACAAGGGTGGGGTGGAACAGGACGAGCTGTATACATATAATACCAATTCTACAGGTGAGTAATCACAGAATTGTATTATTCTAAGTATACAGCACGTCCTGTTCCAGAAGATATTCCTTACTCTTGGGATATCCAATAGCAGTGTCCGTAAGGTAGGGTGGGATCCCCAAAAGTAACAGCAGACAGTTTAAACCACTGCCGCTGGCAGAACCTTGCGGCCAAAAGCAGCATCAGCTGAGGCCCTAACATCAACCTTGTAAAACTTAGAAAAAAGCATGAACAGAAGACCAAGTGGCGGCCTTGCAAACTTGTTTAACAGAAGCTTGGTGCTGAAAAAAAGCCCAAGAGGCACTATTAGCACGAGTAGAATAAGCAGTAAGGCGGAAGGGAGGCTCCTTCCCCTTAGCAGAGTAGGCCTGTATCACAGCCTGACGGATCCACTTGCTGATAGTGGACTTAGCCGCACCAGTCAATGTAAGTACACCAAACCCTGTAATAGATGGAAGAAGAGGACCTCTTCCTAGCCCTGATAATGGTATTTACAACCGAGGCAGGCAGCCCTTTTTCCATCAAGATGGAAGTTTCAACAGCCAGGCCGTCAAAGCCAGCGTTTGTAAATTGGGGTGGCGTAGGTACCCCTGAGTGAGCAGATCTGGAATGGCAGGGCATAATGATCTACTGCCAGCTGCACGATGTCTGCGAACCACACTCTTCCTGGCCAACAGGGGGCCACCAGTATGGCTGGCACCCTTTCCTGAGCTATCTTGCGCAGCACCCTGCCCAGCAGGGGTAAAGGGGGAAAGATATACAGAAGCTGAAACTGCTTCCAAGACATTGCCAGGGCATCCATGGCCAAGGCCAGAGGATCCTGGGACAGAGAGACAAAGACTGGAAGCTTGTGATTGTGACGGGATGCAAACAGATCCACATCTGGCTGACCCCAGCGGTGGCACAGGGAGCAAAACACCCTGCTGCTGAGGGACCATTCTCCCAGACGAGAGGTCCCCCTGCCTCCAGATTCTCCACCCCCGGGATGTACACAGCTGAGATGCAGGGAACATTTTCCTCCGCCCAGGACAGTATCAGGGACACTTCCTTGAAGGCCGTCTTGCTCCGGGTCCCTCCCTGATGATTGATGTAGGCAACCGCCGTCTGGTTGTCCGAGCGGACCTGAACAGCCCGACCCTTTAGGTGTGGGGTTACGTGGGCGAGAACCAACCTGATCGCCCTCATTTCCAGAATGTTGATAGGGGCATGGGCATCCTGAGGGCCCCACTGACCCTGGAATTTCAGGGACTTCCAAAAGCCCCCCCCAACCTGTCAGACTGGCATCCGTGGTGACAGTTTCCCAGCAGGGGGCCAAAAAGGATCTGCCCACCAGCAGGTTCCTTGAGTCCAGCCACCACGATAGAGACCGCCTGACCAGAGGGGACAGGACAAACACCTGATCCAAGGACACAGGGTCCCGATCCCATACTGACAAGAGGTGAAGCTGAAGAGGCCTCATGTGAAACTGAGCATATGGAACCGCCTCGAAGCAGGACATCATCAGGCCCACCAGCTGCATTCCCTGCATGATGGATGGATAAGGACAAGAAAGAAGGAGCCGAGCTTTCTCTTGAAGACTCTCCACCTTCTGTTGAGGAAGAAAGATCTTGACCGGAGATGAATCCAGAATCATACCCAGAAAGGACTTCACCATGGAAGGAGACAGGGAAGATTTGGGGTGGTTGATCACCCAGCCAAATGACTCCAGTGTGGACACCACCCGCTGAGTGTCCAGCTATGCCTGATGGAAGGACTGAGAAGTGATGAGCATGTCGTCCAAGTAGGGAAGAATGCGAATGCCCTGAGATCTCAGCAGAGCCATAACTCCTGCCAGCACCTTGGTGAATACCCTGGGAGCCGATGTGAGACCGAAGGGCAAGGCCACAAATTGGTAGTGCTGATCCTCCAGTGCGAAACTGAGGAATCTCCGATGACCTGGAAAGATAGGTACGTGAAGGTAAGCATCCTTGATATCTACAGAGGTCATGAAGTCCCCTGGGCATAGGAAAGTCACAGCTGAGCGCAGAGTCTCCATGCGAAAGTGTCTGAATCTGACAAATTTATTGAGGTGCTTCAAATCCAGGATGGGTCTGATGGACCCATCTTTTTTGGGGACGATGAAAAGATTGGAGTAATAGCCTTTGCCCCTTTCCCCCAAGGGCACCCGGCAGATGACACCCAGTTCCAGAAGGCCTTGGACAGCCAGGGACAGACCCTGAGCTGAGAGGGGGTTTTGAGCTAACCGAGATTTGATGAATTTTGGGGGTGGCCAGGCTGCAAACTCTATCTTGTAACCGGAGGATACTACCTCCTGAATTCACCGGTCTGAGACATGACGCCTCCAGACATGAGCCAAGAGCTGAAGCCGCCCCCCCCCACCCGGATGGGTGAGGGCGCCCCTTCATGCCTGAGGGGGCTTGGGGGAGGACTTAGGCTTGGGACCCCAGGAGGGGCCAGGGTGGCCACGTCCTCTGCCCCTGCCCCAAAAATCTCCATGGGCTCCAGCAAAGGAAGCTCCCCTTCCAATTCTGGAGCCCCTGAAGGAAGGAGAAAAGGCACCTGAACCCCGAAAGGACTAGGCCTGCCTTCTACGCTGAGGTAACTTGCCTCCCTTAGCAAACAAGTCCAGACGTTCCCCAAAGAGGCGCAGCCCCTTGAAGGGAAACCCAGTGAGAGCATTCTTAGCAGCATTGTCAGCTACCCACTGGCGCAGCCAGACCGAGCGGCGTATCGTCACCAACAAGGCAGATGCCCTGCCGCACATTCTGATGGTATCATCCAAGGCAGAGAGAACATATGCAACAAATTCCTCACAACGCAGAAGAACTCTATACTCTTCACTACCAGCATCATCAGGGGCCCCATCTAAGAGACTCCTGAGCAGGCTTTTAATAACAACAGCCGTAATGGCAGAGGCACAGACCGGACACAGCGCGGTCCCCACACAGGCAAAGGCATGGCAAGCCAGCTGATCCATGCGCCTGTCCTCCCCATCCCTCAGTGTAGTAGAGTCAGGAGAATGCATGACGGATGTGTTGGACAAGCCCAGAACTGGTGCATCCACCTCGGGAGGACATGACCACCGTTTAACCATTTCAGCAGGAAAGGGATACCTCTTATCCCAAATCTTTGGCATCCCGGGGAGCCGGCTAGGCCGTTCCCACTCCTTGAGCACTAGATTATTAAAATGAGTTTGTTCAGGAAACTCCAAGCGTGGTTTAACAGTATGAAACAGCTCCCCCTGCTGCCGCGGAGCCACGGCAGGAGGAGAGATACAGAGTACTTCAAAAATGTAAACTAAAAGCCTTTCAGTATCATCTGAAGCCCATGGGTCAGACCCAGAATCGGCACCATACACCCTAGATTGTTCCTCAGATGATTCTGAATCAGAAAATAAATTCCCCCTCTTCCAGGGGGGTATAACCGGTAACGTCAAAAAATTCCTCAGCCTCCATAGGAAAGAGGGAAACACCAGGTGATAAATGCTGCTTCTTAGCAGAAGCCTTACGCGGGCCAGCCAGAGCCAGCAATGTCTCTCAATGCTGGCCACCCGAGCAGCCAAATCAGGTTGAGACTCCCCACTGGTATGCACCTCACTAGGAGTCAGATGTAAGCGTGGGGGGGTAGGCGAAGCCCGAGGGGGCGCAGGCCCAGCCAGCGGTAACCCAGACTGCAGCGCAAGCGTCTGTTGGGCGCAAGGTACACACACCCTGACATCATCAATTATAGGGGATACCCCACAAACCACACAAAGCCGGGCTTGTCCCGAAGGAACCCCGAGCACATTATCCTGAGAAGCCTCCATATGGTGATTATTGTGGCACAATAGGTCAAGTCGGGATTGACGCCAATAAGGCTACCCGGGATGCCCCAATAGCCCGCTAGGGAAGTGGGAGGTAAGGGAATACAATAGTCCTCCAATAAGAGTTAACAGTAAATAGGGGGGATAGAACCGAGAGAAACCACAAAAGTTTGACCCGCCTGCAAGACATAAGCAACAAGATCCCATAAGCAATATGCAACGCAGAGAAAATACAATTCTGTGATTACTCACCTGTAGAATTGGTATTATGAGTATACAGTACGTCCTGCTCCAAATCTAATACTTACACGTGGGATATACTCCGCCAGATGGCGCTGGACTGCAGAGACATCGGAAATAGGCTCCTCCCGGCCCCTCAAATACCCGGGGACCTCCCACAAATCCCCAGCATTGAAAAGCAGTTAATGAGAAGCTGGGAGAATTAAACATTCCAAACTATCAATTATAACAATGATAAAAATCACCATACAGGGGATCCAAGATAATGCAACCAAGGGTGGGTTGGAGCAGGACGTGCTGTATACTCATAATACCAATTCTACAGGTGAGTAATCACAGAATTGTATTATTCTTAGTATACAGTACGTCCGGCTCCAAATCTAATACTTACACGTGGGACATCCAATAGAAGTCCATAAAGTAGGGTGGGATCCCCAAGAAAAATCAGCAGCAGACAGTTTAAACCACTGCCGCATGCAGAACCTTTCGTCCAAAAGCAGCATCAGCTAAGGCCCTAACATCAACCTTGTAAAACTTTGAAAAGGTATGAACAGAAGACCAAGTAGCGGCCTTGCAAACTTGTTCAACAGAAGCCTGGTGCTGAAAAGCCCAAGAGGCACCAATAGCACGAGTGGAATGAGCAGTAAGGCGGAAGGGAGGATTCTTCCCCTTAGCAGAGTAGGCCTGAATCACAGCCTGACAAATCCACTTGCTGATAGTAGACTTGGGAGCCAAACCCTTCCTAGGACCAGAAGGGACCACAAAAAGAGCATCAGTTTTCCTGAAAGGTGCAGTAGCCACCAGATAGTACTTCAGACACCTAACCACATCCAAAGAGTGCAAAACCCTCTCCTTAGCATTGCTAGGATTAGGGAACAAAGAAGGAAGAACAATATCCTGATTCAAAAGAAAGGCAGACACTACCTTAGGCAGAAAGTCAGGTTTGAAACGAAACACCACCTTGTCCTGGTGTCTCTCATAGTAGGGGGGCTGAATGGAAAGCGCCGCCAACTCAGACACACGCCTGACCGAAGTGATAGCCACCAGAAATACAACCTTGAGCGTAAGAATGGCCAAGGCAGCATCCTGCACAGGTTCAAAGGGAGCACCCTGTAAGGGTGACAGAACCAAGTTCAGATCCCAAACAGGTACCATAGACTTACGTGGGGGGTGCACATGAGTGACCCCCTGGAAAAAAAGTCCTGATCAGAGGGTGCTGAGCAAAGGACTTCTGGAAGAAAATAGCCAGGGCAGAAACCTGACCCTTCAGAGTAATGAGCTGGAGTCCCATCTCCAACCCATGCTGCAGGAACTCCAGAATCCTGGGAATAGAGAACACACGACAGGGAAGAGACTTAGACTCACACCAGTCAATGTAGGCACGCCAAACCCTGAAATAAATGGAAGAGGAAGACTTCTTCCTAGCTTTAATCAAAGTATCAACAACCGAGGAAGACAGCCCCTTCTCCATCAAGATGGAGGTTTCAGCAGCCAAGCCGTCAAAGCCAGAGTTTGTAAATTGGGATGGCGTACTGAGCCCTGAGTGAGCAGATCTGGCACCAAGGGCAGAGCGTACTGATCTACTGCCAGTTGCACCACGTCTGCGAACCACACTCTTCTTAGCCACCTGGGGGCCACCAGAATTGCTGGCACCCCTTCCAGAGCAATCTTGCGCAGAACCCTGCCCAGCAGGGGGATTGGAGGGAAGACATACAGGAACTGAAAGTCCTGCCATGACATTGCTAGCGCATCCGAGGTCAAGGCCAGAGGATCCTGGGACAGAGAGACAAAAGCTGGGAGCATGTGATTGTGGCGGGACGCAAACAGATCCACATCTGGTTGGCCCCAATGGTGACACAGAGATTGAAACACCCTGCTGCATAGGGACCATTCTCCCTGGCGAGAGGTCCCCCTGCTCAGAGAGTCCGCCAGGTGATTTTCCACCCCCGGGATGTACACAGCTGATATGCAGGGGACAATGGCCTCCGCCCAAGTCAGGATCAGAGACGCTTCCTAGAGGGCCCCCATGCTCCGGGTCCCTCCCTGATGATTGATGTAGGCAACTGCCGTCTGGTTGTCCGAGCGCACCTGAACAGGCAAGGCCCCGAAAGTGAGTAGTCAAGTGAGCCAGAACTAGCCTGATCGCCCGCAGTTCCAAGACATTGATAGGTGTGTGGGCCTCCTGAGGGCCCCACCTCCCCTGGAACCGCAGGGACATCCAGAAACCCCCCCAACCTGACAGACTGGCATCTGTGGTGACCGTCTCCCAGGAAGGGGCAAGAAAGGATCTGCCCCCCCAACAGGTTCCTTGAGTCCATCCACCACGAGAGGGACCTCCTGACCAGGGGGGAGATCACACAGACCCTGTCCAGGGACGCTGGGTCCTTGTCCCATACTGACAATAGGTGAAGTTGCAGAGGCCTCAAGTGGAACTGAGCATAAGGGACCGCTTTGAAGCATGCCACCATCAGGCCCACCAGCTGCATCCCCTGCCTGATGGAGGGATGGGGACAAGCTAGGAGGGACTGAGCCTGTGCAATCAGACTGTCCACCTTCTGTTGAGGAAGGAAGATCCTTGCCTGAACTGTAGCCAGATTCATTCCTAGGAATGGAGTTACCAAGGAAGGGGACAGTAAGGACTTGGGGTGGTTGATCACCCATCCAAAAGACTCCAGAGTGGACACCACCAGCTGAGTATCCAACTCTGCCTGATGTAGAGACTGGGAAGTGATGAGAATGTCGTCCAGATAGGGAAGCACGCGGACGCCCTGACACCTGAGCAGAGACATCATGCCGGCCAGCACCTTGGTGAACACCCTGGGAGCTGAAGTGAGGCCAAAGGGCAAGGCCACAAACTGGTAGTGTTGATCCATTAGAGCGAACCTGAGGAACCTTTGATGACCTGGGAACACAGGAATATGAAGATAAGCATCTTTGATGTCCACAGAAGTCATGAAATCCCCTTGGCGCAGGGAACTGATGGCAGAGCGCAGAGTTTCCATGCAAAGGCGCCTGCCCCTGACAAACTTGTTGAGGATCTTCAAGTCCAGGATGGGCCTGACTGAACCATCTTTTTTTGGGTACTGTGAAAAGGTTGGAATAAAAGCCCTTGCCTTTTTCTCTTAAGGGGACCTGGCAGATGACCCCCAGCTCCAGGAGGCCTTGCACTGCTTGCACTAGCTCCTGAGCTGACACAGGGTCCTGAGGAATCCGGGATCTGATGAATCTTGGAGGGGGACAGGCAGCAAACTCTATCTTGTAACCGGAGGACACTACCTCCTGAATCCATCAGTCTGAGACATAAAGCCTCCAGATGTGAGCGAAGTGCTGCAGCCGTCCCCCCACCTGGATGGGTGAGGACGCCCCATCATGCCTGTGGGGGTTTGGGGGAAGATTTTGCTTTGGGACCCCAGGAGGGGCCAGGATGCCCACGTCCTCTGCCCCTGCCCCAGAAATCTCCCAGGGTCCCAGGAAAGAAAACCCCCCTCCCCTGTCTGGCACCACGGTAAGGGGAGGAGAAGGAACCCTGACCCCGAAAGGGCGTAGATTGACGCCTGCACTGGGGTAGCCTGCCTCCCTTAGCAAAAAGGTCCAGGCGGTCCCCAAACAGTCGCAGTCCTTTAAAGAGGAACCCAGTGAGGGCCTTCTTGGCAGCGTTGTCAGCAGCCCACTGGCGCAGCCAAACCGAGCGGCGTATAGCCACCACGAGGGCAGAAGTTCTGGCACACATTCTGATGGTGTCATCCAATGCTGAGAGGACAAAATTTACAAAAACATCACAACTGGAGAGTGCATTAAACACCTCACAAGGCAAATCATCAGGGGCACTATCAAGCATATTTCTGATAAGGGTTCTAGTGGCCACAGCAGTAATGGCAGAGGCGCAGGGTAGTGGAGTCAGGGGAATGCATGTCAGAGGTGTTAGATAGCCCTAGGATCGGGGCATGCACCTCGGGGGGGGGGGGGGATGACCAAAATTTAACCACCTCAGCAGGAAAGGGATACTTCCTATCCCAACTTTTTGGAACCCCGGGAAGTTTACTGGGGCGCTCCCATTCCTTGAGCACAAGGTTATGGAAATGTACCTGCTCGGGAAATTCCAAACGTGATTTTGCCGTATGGAAAAGCTCCCCTCTTTGCCTGGGAGCCGCAACAGGGAGAGTGATGGACAGAACCTAAAAAATCTGGGTCAATAATCTGTCAGTGTCATCCGGGGCCCAGGGGTCAGAGCCAGAATCGTCATGACCCCTTGGTCTCTCATCAGATGAGCCTGAATCAGAAAAGAGCTCCCCTTCATCAGACGGGGTATAGCCACAAAGATTCCAAAACTCCTCAGTTCCCATAGGGAAAACAGTGACATTAGGCGTCAAGTGCCGCTTCTTAGCAGGGGCCTTATGGACTTAGCAATCAACTGCTCTGCAGTAGCCAGTCTAGAAGACACATCAGGCTGAGAATCCCCACTAGTATGCAACTCAGCAGGAGTGAGATTTAAGCTTGGGCAGTAGGTGAAGTGAAACAAGGTGCAGCCACTGGCAGGCCAGATTGCAATGCAAGTACTTGCTCAGCACAGGGTACACAGACCCTGCCCACACGCTACACACAGCCGGTCTTGTCCCGAAGGGACCACGGTTACATTATCCTGGGATGCCTCCATATGGTGATTATAGCGGTGCTATACGCCGATAGGGAATAACGCTATATAGCAACCCCGGATGCCCCAATAACCCGCTAGGGAAGTGGGAGTATTATTTTTACAAGGCCTACAAGTTATATACTAATACAGGGCCGGGAGAAGCCAAAAGGGTTCACCCCGCCTGAAAGACATAAGTAGACAAGACCTGTAAGCACACAGTAAAAAAAGTGAAAGATATAAAACGCCCGCGAGGGCACTTACGGACCGCGGTAGGTAGGGGTCCGTCGCGCATGGGCCAACCAAGCAGGTTAAAGATGCCGTCGGTGGTGGGATCACTGTCAGCACTGTGGTTATTGCTGAGTCAGGAGTCGGTAAGATGGAGCCGAGGTCGATATCTGTCCTGTGGAGTGAGGGGAGGGCGTGGTCCTGGAGCATGACTGGATAGGCCTCAATGGGTGGCCAATGGTTGCCACCCTCTCAGGTACTCCACCTGAGATCTGCTTGTTTCTAGCACAACCTGGGTCCGGTGTGAATGCGGTGTGAATGGTTGTTGTCGTTGTCTGATAGGACGCCATTTTGATGTTGCCTGCGGCACCTAAAATACGGAACAATTTGACGTGTATATGTATGCTGTTTCTACGTCACAACGCAAAATAAAAACGTAAAAAAAAAAAAAAAAAAGGATGGCGTCGGTATACCTCGAGGGGCGGGCCGGTATCAGCGATGACGTGGAGCGCGCCCTAGACGGGCCCCGCCCCCCCCGAAGAGCACGAAGCCAGAACGTGCAAGCAGCCAATGAGAGGTAATGCCGCCACCAAGCGCGGAACCAAGTCAGCGCGCCGTGGCGGCAATTTTTTTAAAAAGAGACAGTAAAGGCAAGTCAGCGGAGCGGCTGACACAAGACTAAATAGAATGGAAAAAGAGTGTAAAACACAGAATGCATAGCATACACATTTACACACACACCCTCCCCTCTTTTCCCCCGAAGGCTACAAGGAGGATGAGGGAGGACAGCGGCCACTTAAACAGGGCCCACCGATGGGCAGGAGCAAGGGGGCACTAGTGCGGAAGGGGCATCCCATAGAGGCTCACCATAAGCCTGAACCGCCTACCCTTTGGTGGGGGATTGAGGTGGAGCAGCGCTCCTAAGCACCTAACAGCGGTGCTGCCTACCTTCACCCGACCAGCACAGCCAAGGCTGGGAGGCATATTACTAGTGGAATGGGTGGGAATAGTCCTACAGGGCCGTGGGCAAATAGCCCCGCTCACCTGCGAGTAGAGAGCCGTTTCTCGTCCTTCGCAGCCAGACTGCAGAGAAATTCAGGGGATTTGTGGGAGGTCCCCGGGTATTTGAGGGGCCGGGAGGAGCCTATTTTCGATGTCTCTGCAGTCCAGCGCCATCTGGCGGAGTATATCCCAACTGTAAGTATTAGATTTGGAGCAGGACGTACTGTACACCAAGAATATACAGAATAAAGCAGCCCGCAGGGTCACTTACGGGCAGCGATAGGGAGATGCCAGACACACGCAGCAGAGAGCTAAAATGGCGCCCGCATATACCTCGAGCGCCCCCCCCCCCCCGAAGAGCGCGAAAAAGCACCCACATGACATAACCAGCCAATGATGGCGCAGCAACGCCTGGGGCGATGTCGCCGCCGACCGCGGAGCGGCGTACAAGCGTGCAGTGGCGGTGGAGGCAAATGAACCAGTGCAACCAATTCAAAAGGGATCATTACATAATCATATAGACAAGACATGCACCGCCCCCCCACCCGGAGATCTACCCGGGAGAGCGAAGCGACGGCCAGCCTAAAGGGAGCCAACTGCGGGGACAGGGGGCGAGGGGCATAAGATGCGGGAGGGGAACCCCATAAGGCTCCCCATGGGCCTGTACCGCCTACCCTTTGGTGGGGGGCTGTGGTTGGAGCAGCGCTCCTTAGCACCTGACAGCGGTGCTGCCTATCTTCACCCGAACCAGAGCAGCCTAAGCTGGGAGGCAGTAAAAGGAAACGGGTGGGAATAGTCCTACAGGGCTGCAGGCTAATAGCCCCGCTCACCTGTGAGTAGAGAGAGCCATCTTCTAGTCATTGCAGCCCAGACTGCAGAGAAAAACTGGGGATTTTGTGGGAGGTCCCTGGTATATATGGGGCCGGGAGGAGCCACTTTTCTGTCTCTGCAGTCCAGCGCCATCTACTGGATGTATAACCCAAGAGTAAGGAATATCTTCTGGAACAGGACGTGCTGTATACTTAGAATATATACCATTAGCAGTACAAAAACGTTGTGGATACATAAATATATTGTGCCACTTTTTTTTTTACACCTTTTATAGAATCTCCAACTGTAAATCATGGCCTGTAATATTAAAAAATGCAGTGCCAATTTCTTGACATACCTTGGGAACGGTGTCCACAACATTATTTAATTCAATGTAGCCTCTATACCAATTACATTTAAAAGGATAGTTGCTGATATACTGGCCCCTCTCAGTGGGTCACACTCGTATTTGTTTTATACATTCAATTTTTACTTGACGAGCTCAAAAAAAGAGGGAGTGGTTGAATGTATGGGTACCAATATATATCAGTTGTAGAGTAAGATAACCCACCAGATCCTCACTAGTCAGCCTACCCCTAATACAACCACGAATAGCTCTCCAAAATAATTTTGTTGCTTTTTACTGAAAAAAGCACATATTTTTACAATATCAACAGATTGTTACAAAAGTTCATTTAAAATGACTTTAATACATTGGTTTCACAAGGTTTGTTGATTTTGAACCGTGTTAGATTGCCTCCAATGCGTTTCACCCGATATAGCTTCCTCAGGGAGGACTGTATTCCAGGTAATTTATCTTGTTTTTTATGTGTTCGTCCACCTTTAGGAGTTGATTCTCAAAATCGTATTTGGTTGCCAAAATGAGTGCTCACTGTGAAACCTGGACTTTACAGCCTGGAGTATGATGTTGAGATTCATCAATCAGATCTTCCTGTCTATCTTGTCGTTTCTGTTGCCAGCTCCTTTCTACAGTTTCTTCTATCCTGATAGGATGATCACATCACCTATATATCAATATACAAGTCCAGGTTTCACACTCATTTTGGCAATCAAATGTGATTTTCACTATCAACTCCTAAAGATGCCCCATACAGGATTGTCCGTAAACTCACCTTTTCCTAGTTGGGGGTGCTCATTATATTTAGAGCAGGCCGCATCCCTCTGGGCGTGCACTTATCAGCCATTTAGAAAGGCCTAGAGTGGATGGATATAGTGAGAAAGGCCAACAAGCCAGCCCCGGGGTCTCACACAGAAGGACAACAAAATTATCTCCTGAGAGATCAGACAAGGGGGGTAAAATACATATTTTGGGTCTGCTTGTACAGAATACAATGCCAATCTGCTGCTTTCCCCAAAAGCAGACCAAGGCCCAGGTTTTTCATTCACCTGGGTTTTAGCCTGCTTAAATGGTATGCAGTGTGTGAAATTCTTCCCTATTTGGCACATGGTGCATATACAGGCTAGCCGTCAATCAGAATAGACTAAATAACTCTGAAATCTATACTGATTCAATGGAGTTCTGGGTGCATCCCTCCGGGCCTTACCTCCAGCTGTGCTTGCCTACGTTGGCCATTTGGACAAGCCTGGTGCAGGAGCACGCATCAGTCAGGATGCCAGGGATGCTGCCTCAGCCTGAACATGTACTGTGGGATTGCCTGAAATATGTTACGGCTATCCTGGGGGGATGCAGGGCATCCAAAATCAGGATGAACCTGGCAGATGGAATTGGTTGGTCATGGAGTCTATTTTTTAAAAAAGGGGGGTGAGAGGAAGAACAGGAGAGACATTATTTCACATTTTTACAAGTAACATGTAGAGCCTCGTTTGGAATCGGCAGTTCAGTTTAAAAAGATGCCCTTGAACTAGAAAGAGAGCAGACAAGGGGAACTAAATTAATAAGGGCGCCTGGAGCTCAGTTATGCGAAGAGACTATAAGAGCTAAACTTATTCAGAGAAACTGTAGAATATTCTCCTATGGGAACTGGGTCTTGCAGACACTAAATACTTTTAAAGTTCACCAAAATCCAGGATTTTTCTTGAGTTTTGGTCCTTGCCCCCGGGGCAACCTGATGTGGGATGCCCTGCTGTGTGAAACCCCCCAGGTCGCCCACTCCAACTCACCTTTACCCAGTCCTACGGTGCATGTGCGGCCTCCAATCAGCATGCTCGACTGTGCTGACGTGAATTTGCCAAGTGCAGCCGAGCTCGCCGGCGACTGCATCCCTACTAGCCTCCAACAGGAAGCTTGCCTGCACCAATCATTCACAAATGCCTGGTGCAGGTGCGCGCCCTGATAAAGGTATAGCAAGGAGTGGCTGCTGCTCATGCATGCGCCATTGGGCCAGTGGAGAAGGCGAGTTTACTGGACGACCTGGGGGTTTCACACTGGAGGGCATCAGAATCTGGATGCCCTGGGGAGTGTGAATCTATAAGATTCCAGGGCCGTTGGGCCTGGGTTTTGGTCCACTCTAAATTAAGACTGGAATCATCTACAACAGCTGCCAGAATGCAGCATTGTGGGGTACCTTTGCTGAGGCACACATTCTAAAAGGTTCTCTTATAGCAGGTGTGCTCAACCCTTCGAAGAGCACACGTTATATAAGCTATTTGAATGTTGCTGCACTGCTAATGTTTTTAGTAAATATGTTGCAGTGCAGCACCAGGCACAAGTGTGAAAAAAAATTACTTTATTATATTTTTTACTACTCTAATTTGCACCAATGTGGCACTGGCTGGCAGAAGTGCTTCATAAATCGGGCCCTAACTTGTCTGGCAGGAACCTTCCTCATTATGTGTTCTGCACAAACGTGTATGTGCTCCAAATCAGCCACAAATCTCTTCACAGTAAGGTGACCCCATGCTTCCGTTTTTGTGAAAAATCAAAGGCTTTCATGCCTTGTCCAATTTAATGCTTTTTTTTTGCATAGAGATCCTTTTTCTTTCCCATATTGTTTGAAACCTGTGACTTGCCTAATGTGGATTATCTATCTATAATCTAAGTAGATTTTCTCAAATTGAGCTCATCTGGGAATCTAATTATAACTGTTTTTTGAAACAAAGGAGTGGTGGCAGCCCCCACCCCATGGTCTGAGTGGCTGCCACCCCTCCTTTGTTTCTTTTGAATTTGTGCAAGCACATGGAGTGTGGGGTCTAGGCTGTATTGCAAGGTCTTTGACCCTTCCACCCATGGCTGGCACTTGAGGTTTAGGGCAACCTCAGGTAAGCCTGCTCCCAATTTATCTATTGCATTGTATGTCCCAAATGGGGCTCTCAGAGATTAGAGTTAGGACTGCACCTCACAGGGGCACCTTGGCGTGGTGGTGCAGCTTAAGCATACTTCTGCAGATGTGTGTGACCGAGCCCTCTGTTTTTAACCACGTTTAGAGACAGATTATAGGTTGGTCTGCAAGCTAACAGGGTTGAGTGCTGTGGCTCCTTTAAGACTTTTGTATCCTAATTGCCCTGCTAACGTGCACCTCCCAGGTTAGTTATAAAATGGTCTGAGCGGCTGCCACCCCTCCTTTGTTACAAGACATGTAAAGAGGAACATCAGAGTTCCAATCTGCGCTGCGGCCGCATCCCTGCTCACCTCTAGCCATGCACGCGCCCAGCCTTTCAGAATGGCCGGCGCAGGCGCGCCACGGCTGAGAGGTGAGCGGGGGATGGCGACGCACTAGGCTCCCTTGATGGCATGATAGATATCAATGAAATAATATTTTACAGCATTTTTCTTTCAAACTTTGATTAAAAACAGAGACGGGTCACAATGCCATGGTGATCCCCAAAAAAATAAATAAAAGTCAGCAATATCTTATGTAATGTACGCACTGCATTTGAGTATGGTGGCGTGTAATCTGCAACAGAGGTGGTATGTACTTCCAGGATCCCATAACGCCGAAAAGTGTCTTTTAATTAGTATTTGATTACATCCACGCTACTACTTGTTCTAAGTTCTTCACGCAGCTTCCAATCTATTTTCCCTAAATAACAGCCCCATGCTGAGATTACAGCTGTGATTTATGGACTATATGGAGGACTCGGGTGTCAGGCCAGGCACTCCGCCAGCATAAGAAGCCACTGAAGCACAAGATTTCACTGTGTGCTCCGAGGATCTCTAGTCATGAGACTGCTGAGGTGAACAGTTTTCGGTTACAGACTCTCAGCGCTGTCTCAGATCAGCCCTGTAGTAGCGACCAATTAGCTAATATGCTATGTAATGTTTATACTGCGCATTACTTGCGCTATAAGCACTAGATTGCTGGAATGTTGGCTTATATACTGATATTTGATATTTAAACCATGCATTTTGCATCTCTTGATTCCACAAATCTTCCCATTCCTAGAGGATTAGAACACACGGCAACCAAATATACACACAAGGGGCAAGCAAATGAGTAAAAGAATGACAGAAGCCTGGAAAACATCATATAATACAACTAATCTCATTTTCTTTGTATATTAAAATCTCTTCTGTGTATTTCATGCTTTTCAGTCTAAATTATGCTTAAGCTAACATTGCTCCAAACAATCAAAGCCATTATTATTTTCATTAGAACTTCCTGTATTATAATGCGAGAAACTAGTGAAGTCCAAAGGTGACCTACAGAGCTCCTGCCCCAGATTCTGAGTCCCCAAGCACCTACAATAATCCTATGCTTTCCACTAGCAACCACAGCTTGAGATTGCATGTACCTCTGAGGAACATTGAACTATAAGAATGCTTTCAAATACTCTTTAAAGCGGAACAAAACCCACTTGGCCTAGAATCTAAAATATTCCAGGGCCAGTAGCTTGCTTACCCCTGAGCATCCCTACACACTTACCTTTCCCTGGTCCAATGGCCCCTGCGGGCTCTGATGTAATTCGGCAAGGCGGCTCTGACTGTTGAGAATGTGGAGCGAGAACGGGCGCATCCCTGCATCCTCAGGCTGTGTGCATGCTTCAGCGAGCGCAGGACAAAGCCTGGGAAAGTGAAAAACCGGGTTTTGTTCCACTTTAAAATACCATGAAATATACAGTATCCTCAGTAATAAACAAAAGCAAATAAACTTTCTGTGTTTTTCTCAAAGAACTTTCACCCGACTGGCTTTCTCATGTCACAATAACTTGTACAGGGATCTCAGGAAATAAATACTGTTGAATCTTGCTATGAGTAGCATAATCTGACTATCCTGAATTTCGGTCCTTGCCCTCGGGGCACCCCGATGTGCCCCACTGTGTGAAACCCCCCCCCCCCAGGTTGGCCAGTATAACTCACTGTTCTCCGGTCCTACGGCTCATGCGTGGGCTCTCAGACAGCCCTGGAATCTTTGGTTTCAGGGGCGTTGAGCATGGGTTTTGGTCCACCTTAAAGTCAGTGTTATAGTTCATGAAATATGTGTTTCAGTTGGTACAGTTTTTAGTATCATTTATGATACTCTGGTGACGTCAAAAGTCAATTTCTGTTGTGTGTTCCATTAATGTTGATTTTGCCCATAAAAAAGAGAATTTATACATGCTTAGAGAAAATCCAGGAGACACCAGAATAGTGTGATAAAACATGGGTCTACCAGCTAGAGTCTAAACAGGAGTCCATGCAATGTGTGGATGTCCATGCAGTGTTTTATTGCTAGAATTCATGCCATACAAGCCAAGAAACCTGGAGACACCTAAGCTTTAACAATGAAGGCATTCCATGAGCAATCAAAGAGAAATGCTGCAGGAAGGTGTCATCAGGTGTGTTGCCGCTTCACAACAAAGCGCCAGCTCACAAGTCTTGCAAATCACAAGCTGCTATCAGGGAATGTGGCTTCATGGAGCTTAACCATCCACCCTACAGTCCAGACCTGACTCCCAGAGATTACTTTTTCGTAACTTGATAACATTTCTCCGTGGGCAAAAATTTGCAGATAAGAATGCAATCAAATAGGCAGTAACAGCAGCGGAAAGAAGTCTTTTATTCAAAGGACATCTGTTCACTATAGACAAGTGAAGTGCAATCATTGTGTTGAAGTCAAAGGTGAAGTTAAATTTTGCTTTCATTTTCAGGTAGATAACTTATTTAACCCCTTCCCACCACATAAAGGTTTGGGCTTATGTTAATTTGAACGACCCTAAGAAGACAATAAATCAGAAAACCCCCAAACATTTTAAAACAACTTCTACGTATGCAAAACCACTTTTGGGAAATGCATTAACACACTGCAGGAAGCTCCACTGAACATAAAGTAATAGTATGTCATGTGTCAGGAAAGGGTTAACACCTCTCCTTTAATAGGTTGTATAATTCCTTAATATTGATCCTACAGATTTTGTTAATGTTATGCAGTTTGGTGTTTTTTTATTGTAAGCAAACATTTAAAGTGGACCAAAACCCATGGAGATAGGCCTGGGAGCCTATAAGTAAGTATCTGTGTGCGCTGATTGGATGAGCAGCTGCATGCGTTGTAGGACCAGGAAGAGGTGAGTTTGTACAGGTGACCTGGGGAGTTTTACCCAGTGGAGCACCCCCGATCGGGGTGCCCCGGGGACAAGGACCAAAACCCAGGATAGTCAAAATTGTGGGTTTTGGTTCACTTTAATAACAAAATATAAATATCAGAAGTTGGTATCATTGTATTTGATCCCCAATCCTGGGCATACAGCTTGAACAGGGGGAGGGGGTCTGCAATGTCATCTTTCTGCCACATACATCTAAAGCCAGTGAGTTGAGGACAGCCAGGTTCACATTTTATTTGAGATAAAAAGAAGCCATATATTAACATTTAAAAAAACAAGAGTAGGGTGTTTTAGCATTACTGTAGAAACTATAAGTTAAGATTCAAAGATACAAGTCCCTCAGGTCATCTGGACATCTCTGAACCCTACTGCCCTAACTTGTGCTGCAGAACATCAGTATTGAGCTTCTCAGTTGCACAGCAGCCACTGCCCTGCAAGCCCAGCCTTTGGCCTTTGACCAACCTACTAAATACCTTCTGCTGAGATATGAGGGGGCTGCTTGCCTCCATCCTGAGTCCTAAAAAACCACAACAGTCCACATATGGCTTAAGTGGTATTAGTTGCCTTAAGCCTCTCCTTTGCCCCTATGCACAAGGAAGTAGAAGTAGGAGGCCTTGAATAACCACTGCTGCTTACAGAGATGGCAGAGACACTGGCTGAGGAAAACACAATTGCATCCCAACTCCACCGACCACTGTTACACCTTCTTCTGACCAGTTTCAACAGGTTTAAAAAATAAACTGAAAAAGAAGTAGGGAGGAACTTCGGACCTCAAGCATACTAGATCCTAATAGCCCCCCCCCCCCCCCCAGCAAACTTTTTGGATGACGGCATCCTCCAGATCGCCTTCACCCTACTCCTTTTTCTACCCTTCCCCCCCCCCCCCCGGCGTCTTAGCAGTCTGTGACACTGGGGGAGTTTTGCCATCCTGCCACTCCCCCTGTCCTTGCTAGTAGCTGCAACATCTCGTAGCGTTTCTGATCCTCCTGCAGTCGCCCTGGCCCGAGATGAGGACTTCACTGCACGTGTGCGAGATCTCGGGGCGGTGCAATGCATCGTGGGACAGAGAAGACAAGATGGCGCTGCCTTACAGAAAGTGCCTGAGAAAAATGGTCGAGCACAAGAGGAAGAGTAGAAGACAGGCAAGTTAAACCTGCCAAATGTAGAATCGAAGTTTAAAGGGAACAGAGGGTGGAGTTTTTGACAGACAGCCCAATGTTCTTCTTTAAAGCTTCCAGTCTAGCAAGGCACCATCTTGGTGCCTCTCTGCACACAAAGAACTTTGCCTGATCAGATTCAAGGTAAGTAAGCACTGATGAATCAGATACCAAGACATCTTCTACAGAGAGAAAAAATATGCGTATACTGTTGGATATTGTTGTTAGCTTGAAATGTCCTTCTGTAGAATCTCGCAACCTCAAAGCCCAATCAGGAACAAATGATTAAACAGCTTTTTTCAGGCAAAAGGTTAAAAAAAATAAATAAACAGCACCCCTGCTGATATGGGTCACCGAAACTAGCTCAAGGAGCTTGTCCAGACCACGCCCACCTATGTATTGATGGCTTGAGTGGGGCTGGAGAGGCAGGTGTGGAAGAAAATTTCCCCATTCATGGAGCTGAGCTGAGAGGATGCATAGCTCTGGAGGAAGGCTTGGCAAGGTAAGCGGCTGTTTATTGTTTTTAAACGTTTTTAAAATCCCATTAATTCTACATAAATGCCCATAGAACTGATTTGTTGAACTTTTGACAAATGAGCAGGTGATATAATTTTGTTGTAGTATACAAAACAGTCATGGATGGTCTGTCAGTTGTACTTTGCATAATGGAATCCAAATAGTGTGCATTATATGAAATAACCATAGGATGGCATTTGAAGGTGTAAGAATATAACCTAGGCATAGGATGTCCATCAGGTGTGCAGTATGAAATGCCAATAAGCCGGCAGTCAGGTGTTTAGTAGGAAATGCCCATAAGCTGGCAGTCAGATGTGCAGTATGAAATGCCCATAAGCTGGCAGTCAGGTGTGCAGTAGGAAATGCCCATAAGCTGGCAGTCGGGTGTGCAGTATGACATGACTATAAGCTGGCAGTCAGGTGTTTAGTAGGAAATGCCCATAAGCTGGCAGTCAGGTGTGCAGTATGAAATGCCCATAAGCTGGCAGTCAGGTGTGCAGTAGGAAATGCCCATAAGCTGGCAGTCAGGTGTGCAGTAGGAAATGCCCATAAGCTCTCAGTCAGGTGTGCAGTAGGAAATTCCCATAAGCTGGCAGTCAGATGTGCAGTATGAAATGCCCATAAGCTGGCAGTCAGGTGTGCAGTATGAAATGCCCATAAGCTGGCAGTCAGGTGTGCAGTATGACATGACTATAAGCTGGCAGTCAAGTGTTTAGTAGGAAATGCCCATAAGCTGGCAGTCAGGTGTGCAGTATGAAATGCCCATAAGCTGGCAGTCAGGTGTGCAGTATGACATGACTATAAGCTGGCAGTCAGGTGTTTAGTAGGAAATGCCCATAAGCTGGCAGTCAGGTGTGCAGTATGAAATGCCCATAAGCTGGCAGTCAGGTGTGCAGTATGAAATGCCCATAAGCTGGCAGTCAGGTGTGTAGTATGAAATGCCCATAAGCTGGCAGTCAGATGTGCAGTATGAAATGCCCATAAGCTGGCAGTCAGGTGTGCAGTATGAAATGCCCATAAGCTGGCAGTCAGGTGTGCAGTAGGAAATGCCCATAAGCTGGCAGTCAGGTGTGCAGTAGGAAATGCCCATAAGCTGGCAGTCAGGTGTGCAGTATGACATGACTATAAGCTGGCAGTCAGGTGTGCAGTATGACATGACTATAAGCTGGCAGTCAGGTGTGCAGTATGAAATGCCCATAAGCTGGCAGTCAGATGTGCAGTATGAAATGCCCATAAGCTGGCAGTCAGATGTGCAGTATGAAATGCCCATAAGCTGGCAGTCAGGTGTGCAGTAGGAAATGCCCATAAGCTGGCAGTCAGGTGTGCAGTATGACATGCCTATAAGCTGGCAGTCAGGTGTGCAGTATGAAATGCCCATAAGCTGGCAGTCAGGTGTGCAGTATGAAATGCCCATAAGCTGGCAGTCAGGTGTGCAGTATGACATGCCTATAAGCTGGCAGTCAGGTGTGCAGTAGGAAATGCCCATAAGCTGGCAGTCAGGTGTGCAGTATGACATGACTATAAGCTGGCAGTCAGGTGTGCAGTATGACATGACTATAAGCTGGCAGTCAGGTGTGCAGTATGAAATGCCCATAAGCTGGCAGTCAGATGTGCAGTATGAAATGCCCATAAGCTGGCAGTCAGATGTGCAGTATGAAATGCCCATAAGCTGGCAGTCAGATGTGCAGTATGAAATGCCCATAAGCTGGCAGTCAGGTGTGCAGTAGGAAATGCCCATAAGCTGGCAGTCAGGTGTGCAGTAGGAAATGCCCATAAGCTGGCAGTCAGATGTGCAGTATGAAATGCCCATAAGCTGGCAGTCAGGTGTGCAGTAGGAAATGCCCATAAGCTGGCAGTCAGATGTGCAGTAGGAAATGCCCATAAGCTGGCAGTCAGGTGTGCAGTAGGAAATGCCCATAAGCTGGCAGTCAGGTGTGCAGTATGACATAACTATAAGCTGGCAGTCAGGTGTTTAGTAGGAAATGCCCATAAGCTGGCAGTCAGGTGTGCAGTATGACATAACTATAAGCTGGCAGTCAGGTGTTTAGTAGGAAATGCCCATAAGCTGGCAGTCAGGTGTGCAGTATGACATAACTATAAGCTGGCAGTCAGGTGTTTAGTAGGAAATGCCCATAAGCTGGCAGTCAGGTGTGCAGTATGACATGACTATAAGCTGGCAGTCAGGTGTGCAGTAAAAACTCTGGGCTGGCAGTCACATGTAGCATAGAAAATGCCCATAGGCTGGTAGTCAGGCAGGTAGGTGTAGGCTATGAAACGATCATAAGATGCTGACCTCATACACTGTATAAAATATACTGAAAAACAGCTATAAACACAGCAGATAAAATGCAATATGCCAAGATAATAATCACCTGGCATATATAATAGGGACCTTATTTTTCAAAGTGGCAATAATAAAAACAGTTTTTCCCAAACTACTTATCAGATTGAATATGATGACAGAGGATAAATAACATAGTTTATTACCAGCAACCCATCTTTCCCATGTCTGACACACAATCGGCAGATCGTACCCGACACCATGATGTGCTGAATGCTAGATCCAGTGTGGCATTCAAGGATCTCAGGTACACATTTCTGCACTGGCTAATGCATAAACTCCAGAAAGCATTATAGGTTATAAACTGATATCAGTATGGCATCATCAGAAAGAGAAATGCCATGCTGTGACACATGCAAGGTGACAGATGATTTCAGAGCAGCATGTAAGAATGTCAGCTCTTATGGGAAATGGAGGTGGGGGGGGGGGGGCTGGTGTGATAACGTATATAACATAAAGCACAAAAATGGCCTTGATGACATCAATGAACCCCTTCCAGTGACAACTTTAGGGTCCATACAGCACCAGGTGAGAAAATCCTACTGCTTTTTAGGAGAGAAAACTGCCCTTTACTTTCATTTTTTACTTTGGGGCTGATTCAGCACCAGGTGAAAATGTACATCCGGTTGCTGAATCACTACCAAGATAAACAATGAAAGTAAAACGCAGTTTTCCCTCCTAAAAAGTAATGATTTTTCTCACCTGGTGGTGAATCGACCTTTATGTGCGACATAACAACCACAACCGACATCACATAATTGTCACCCTCGACATGATTATCACCCTCTTTTGAAAGCCAGATTGAACATCATAATCATAAATTGCAGGTGAATTTATGATTGCCCTCCTATGACAACTAGATGTGACATCAGGAGCACCTTCCTATTACACCAACGTGTGACATGATTGTCCTCCTATGACAACTGCAACAGACATCACGACTGTCTTACTTCACCAACCAAACATGACATCATGACTTCCTATGACAACCATGTGACAGCTCTCTTACTGCAAGAGTATTTTATGTTATGACGACCACATTTCATATCATTATTACCCACTATGACTGTCTCCCTAGGATAATGGCATATGACTTCATGACTGGCCGACTACAGTATAACATTAACGTGATAACTGGTGTAACTAAAGGGTGCAGGGGTAAGAGACTGCATCGGGCCCTTGAGGTCAGGGGGTCCCATCATCCCTACCATTTTGGCTTTTGATTTGTGCTCAAATGGCATCATGTGCAGAAAGACAGAACTATTTTTATCGACTGTTTCAGTTTTAGTGTAAATGTATCCAATTTTGGTGAATGTTTTGATCCTAGGGGCTGAATTTGACAGATAAAAGGTTAAACGTATGAGCAATGCCAGACTCCCTCTTAAAAATGGACCAAAACCCAGGATTTTGACTATCCTGGGTTTTGGTCCTTGCCCCCAGGGAACTCCTATTAGGGATGCCCCACTGTGTAAAACCGGTCACCCGATCTGACTCACCCTTTCCCGGTTCTACAGCACATGCGCAGCCTCTCGTCTAATCATCCGCTCCCGTCCCTTTGTCTAAGAGCTCATCTAAGGCGAGTGATTCGAATGCGCTGGCGCCCGCATCCCCCGCTATCTTCTAACAGCCTGCGGCCATTCACAAATGCCTGCCACGGGCAAGCTCCCTTATAAAGTGGACCAAACCCCATATAGGATTCCTGGGCGATCAATTCCCTCTCCCTGGGACATCCAAAATCGGAATGCCCCGCTGTGGGAAACCTCCCAGGTCGTCCATACACCTACCTTCTTTCCCGGTTTAACGGCGCATGTGCAAGCCATATCCCACTGGGGTTTTTTTTTCCTCTTTAATGTCTACAAGAGGGTACAATTATATTTAATGTTACACCTCTGGATAACAATGCCTGATATCATGACTGCAGAATGCCCCGACTTTCTGACTGGCCATTCTGGTAACCACATGTGACATCACGAATGCCCACCTAGGAGAACCATATATGACATAATAGTTGCCTTTCCATGACAACCAAATAGGATATAATAGGTGGGCTTCCATAAAAACCACCTATGACAGAACAGATGCCTTGGGAACCACATATATTATAAAAGTCAACCTCCCATGACATATGCATATGTGACATCTCCCTCCTATGACAATGGCACAGAAATTTATGATTGCCCCCCCTATAAACATCACATGTGATGACAATGATTGGCGACCTGTGATATCATCTGCATCCCATGTGAAACTGAATCTGACAGCATTAATGCTCTAAAATGACCACACGTGACATCATACTTGCTCACCTATGGCAACCACATCTGACATAACAATCACCCTTCCATGACAATGAAATAGTCACCCTGACATCATCCTCCTACAATAACATTTGCCTTTATATTCGGCCACCTGTAACAGTCGCGTGATAACAATGTGACACCATGATCACCCACCTATAATGGGCGACATATTGATCTGCTTCTCATGTTAAGTGCATCTAATAACAAGAACAGCCATGACATCACAACTGCCCAACACATATAACATACTAGCCACACTTCTATGTCAATCACATCACATATGACCTTATATTAGCCTTTCCATGACAACCACTTATGACATAATAGTAATAGTAGATGTAGAGGCCGGTGGGGTACAGTGGGACTGGGTACAAAAGACAAGAGGGGTAGGGATAGAATGGGGGTGTTAGAAGCCAGCACCAAAAGCAGAGCAGCCCACCAGGAATTCTCCCGGATCTCCATATGGCCAGTCCACCCTTGACAACAATGTAGTCATCCTCCATGACAAGTAAAGATGTCACCCCCCCATGCCAATCACATATTACATACTAGTCACCCTCCTAGGATAACTATAAAGAATGTCATATCACATCTATATGTGACATCATATGCTGATTGTCCTATCACATCAATATGTGACATCATATAGTGTCATATCAAATCCATACTGTATGTGACATCATATAGGGTTATGGCTACCCCACGTTCAC